>CM077002.1:170433477-171684310 GCA_039090855.1 Macrothele yani | reverse complement strand
AGCCTTGTCAACTTAAAATTCACATTTCTTCTTCAAAAGGTTCAGGGGAATGTTAATTTCTCACATTCAAAATTCAAGGCGAGGTTAAACGTATATTACAAGATAAGGATGGCATTCACACTGGTGAAGATTCTCTGGAGGGCTATTCCATCATTACTGTTACAGCGAGCCTTGACTTCCAGCTCCATTTGGTCCATTTGATGTGGTACCGAAATCAATTGAGGTGACACTGGGTTGGGACTTTTTTTTTTTCAGCAATGTATTTTATGTTTATGTATATATACATGCTAATATACACTGTTAAATTAGTAATATCATCATCATCATCATCATTGTCAACCATTATCAATCCACTGCTGGACGAAGGTCTCCCCAAGTTTCCTCCACAACGGTCTGTCTTGTGCCAGTCTCCTCCATGTCACCCCTGCATACTTTCGAATTTCATCCACCCATCTCCCATGTGGTCTTTTTCTGGGTCTTTTCCTGTCCCTTGGAATCCAATCTAAAATTTCGGCTGTCCATCGATGATCTGTCTTTCTGGCAGTATGTCCAGCCCATTGCCATTTCAGGGATTTGACTCTGATCATGATGTCTTCCACTCTTGTCATTTTTCTGATCCACGAGTTCCTCTTCTTATCTCTCCTGGTTACACCAAGCATGCACCTCTCCATGCTACTTTGAGTTGTCTGCAGCCTTTGTATGTCTCTTTTAGTTAAGGTCCACGTCTCTGCACCATACGTAAGCATTGGAAGGATGCATTGATCAAACACTTTTCTTTTAAGACATAATGGCATATTGCTCTTGAAAATTATGCTGTTTCTTCCAAAAGCTCTCCAGGCAAGTTTTGTACGCAGATTAATTTCTTCATCAATGTGACCCTCACTTGATATCTGCTGTCCAAGATAAACGTACGTGTCTGTTATCTCCAGCTTTTCTCCATCAATCGATAAATCTTCATTTCTTGTAAAAGCATTGAACATCACTTTTGTCTTCTTAAAGTTCATTTTTAATCCCACTTCTTTACTCTTGTCAGCAAGTTCCTGGATCATACTCTGCAGCTCTGATGGGCTAGTTGCAAAAATGACTACGTCATCAGCAAAACGAAGGTGGGTTAGATAATCTCCATTAATCTTTATCCCCTTGTTTTCCCAGTTCAGTGACTGAAAAACACCCTCCAATGTGGCATTAAAGAGCTTCGGAGATATGGTGTCACCTTGTCTCACTCCCTTTCCAATTTTTATGTGTGTTGTATTTTCAAACAGCCTAATCTTTGCACTTGCATTTTCATAGATGTTATTAATAATATTAATGTATGCATCTTCAATACCGCAGGTTTTCAGAGCCATTGTAACTGCTGATGGTTTCACCGAATCAAAGGCTTTTTCATAATCGATAAAAGCCATGCACAATGGAAGTTCATATTCCCTCACTCTCAATTAGTTTTCTCAGTACGTGGATATGATCTATTGTGCTGTAGCCACTCCTGAATCCAGCTTGTTCTCTCGGTTGAGCCATGTCCAGTGTTACCTTCAAGCGGTGTGAAAGAACTTTAGTGAAGATTTTATAAACTACTGATAGGAGGCTGATAGGTCTGTAGTTTCCGAGATCCTCAATGTCACCTTTCTTATGTAGCAGGATCATTGTAGCGGTGTTCCAATCCTCAGGAATCTTTCCTTCATTAAGGCATCGAGTGAAAATTTGGGCGAGTACTGTTTCGATTTCTCCACTTGCTTCTTGTATGATGTCTACAGTAATTCCATCTTCTCCTGGAGCTTTTCCCCGCTTCATGTTCTTGATTGCATGTGCAACTTCTGCTGGAAGGACTGGAGGAACTCTGGTACTGGTATCTTTCATGATGTCTGGAGTGCATGTATCATCCCTTTCATATAATTTGGAGTAGAAATCTTTCACTCTTGTCAAAATTTCGCCTCTATTTCTTGTTAAAGAACCATCTTTTCTCAGTGCCATAATCTGTTTTCTTCCCTTACTGAGATGTCCCTTTGCTATCTTTAGGCTTTGGTTGTTTTCAATTGCTTTCCTCACTAGTTCACAGTTGAATTTTCTTACGTCTTCAGTGATACTTTTTCGTACTGTCTTGCATAGCTCTATATATTCCACTTTGGAAGTCACATCTTCTTTAGTTGTCCTCATCTCTCTTCTTTTTTGCATCAACATTTTCATTTTTCCTGATAATTTATTTACATGCAACTTGTTCTTAGACCCAGCTAATTTTGTTGCTGTTTCCATAAGAGCTTTGGTTACTTTTCTGTTAACTTCAGAGATGTCCACTTCTTCCGATGTTAGGCCTTCTAAAGTATAACGAAGTGAATTTCTCCGTCATTTTTATCCGCGCCGGGGTTCGAACCCGAGTCCGCTTATTCCGGAACAAGTTGCTCTACCAATTAAGCTACGCGGACATTGATTCTAATTGCTATCTGCCTTTATGTCGTGTGCGTCCTTCTGGCAGGTACGTCACATCTCCTGGTACGTTACAAAAGCAGAGAACCTGTTCTTCAGTTCCAACTTGAAGGTATTATGGTGTTTTTTAAGGTTGGTTATGTCAATAGATTTTGTTTGTCTTATGAGCTTGCCACGTTCAAGTTTAGTGTTGAGGTGCATCTTACATCTCACCAATCTATGGTCACTACCTGTGTTGAACTTGTTTAGCACACTGCAGTCTTCTATGACGAATTTTTTGTTACACATAATAAAATCAATTTCACTTGTCGTCCCATTTGGATGTCTCCATGTCCATTTCCTGTGTGGCTTTTTCTTGAAGAAGGAGTTCAAGATGAAAAACCCTTCTGCCTCTGCAAACTCAACGAGAGTATTTCCACGCTGGTTACTGTTGCCGTGACCGAATTTACCTACTGAAGTTTCATTCTGTTGCCGTTGCCCTATTTTTGCATTGAAATCTCCCATAATTATTTTCAAGTGCTGCTTACCTTTATTATTTAGATGACAAATTTCCTCATAAAATTCTTCAATTTCTTCTTCAGGATGACTTGTGGTGGGTGCATAAGTTTGAATAATCTGAGCCTGGTATCTTCTCGATAGTTGGATAACGAGTCGTGCAGCTCTGTCGGAGGAACTTTCAACTTCTACAACTTTATCCTTCAGTTTCTTGTTTATTATAAATCCAACACCACTAGTTCTGCCAGTATCTGTCCCACGATGGTAGAAGAGATGTCCACTTTTCAGTTCGATGAGATCTTCTCCTTTTCTCCTTACCTCACTTAGCCCCACGATGTCCCACTTTATCCTTTGTAGTTCCTCTTCCAATTCAAGAAGCCTTGAATCAGAAGATAGGGAGCGTCCATTGTACGTTGTCAAGGTCAGCATCAGATGGCAGCCTAGTCCGGTCCTCCGGGGATTCTTAGCACCCTCTGCCTTCATGTCGCACTGGCCGCTGCCTTGGCCAGGTACATTCCAGCTGCCGGAGACTGAGGGCCAAGATTTAAGTTGTGGAGTCATTTTGGAGGGGTTTGGCCATAACTCACCACGCTGGCCAAGCGGGTTGGTGAGTGTGGGATAGAATTTCCTCTAATCCCGATGGTATAGTTATACCGCTATGGGCGGTCGTCAGAGCCCCTTTAGTGGGAACAGGATGCACCACGAGAAGGCGGGGTTGACATTTGTCAAGGAGAGGCTGTGATGTTACGCATCACCTGACCTTACATCCCAAATTAGTAATATATATATATATATATATATCATCATCATCATCATTGTCAACCATTATCAATCCACTGCTGGACGAAGGTCTCCCCAAGTTTCCTCCACAACGGTCTGTCTTGTGCCAGTCTCCTCCATGTCACTCCCGCATATTTACGAATTTCATCCACCCATCTCCCATGTGGTCTTTTTCTGGGTCTTTTCCTGTCCCTTGGAATCCAATCTAAAATTTCGGCTGTCCATCTATGGTCTGTCCTTCTGGCAGTATGTCCAGCCCATTGCCATTTCAGGGATTTAACTCTGATCATGATGTCTTCTACTCTCGTCATTTTTCGGATCCACGAGTTCCTCTTCTTATCTCTCCTGGTTATACCAAGCATGCACCTCTCCATGCTTCTTTGAGTTGTCTGCAGCCTTTGTATGTCTCTTTTAGTTAAGGTCCACGTCTCTGCACCATACGTAAGTACTGGAAGGATGCATTGATCAAACACTTTTCTTTTAAGACATAATGGCATATTGCTCTTGAAAATTATGCTGTTTCTTCCAAAAGCTCTCCAGGCAAGTTTTGTACGCCGATTAATTTCTTCATCAATGTGACCCTCACTTGATATCTGCTGTCCAAGATAAACATACGTATCTGTTATCTCCAGTTGTTCTCCATCAATCGATAAATCTTCATTTCTTGTAAAAGCATTGAACATCACTTTTGTCTTCTGAAAGTTCATTTTTAATCCCACTTCTTTACTCTTGTCAGCAAGTTCCTGGATCATACTCTGCAGCTCTGATGGGGTAGTTGCAAAAATGACTACGTCATCAGCAAAACGAAGGTGGGTTAGATAATCTCCATTAATCTTTATCCCTTTGTTTTCCCAGTTCAGTGATTGAAAGACATTTTCCAATGTGGCATTAAAGAGCTTCGGAGATATGGTGTCACCTTGTCTCACTCCCTTTCCAATTTTTTATGTGTGTTGTATTTTCAAACAGCCGAATCTTTGCACTTGCATTTTCATAGATGTTATTAATAATATTAATGTATGCATCTTCAATACCGCAGGATTTCAGAGCCGTGGTAACTGCTGATGGTTTCACCGAATCAAAGGCTTTTTCATAATCGATAAAAGCCATGCACAATGGAAGTTCATATTCCCTCGCTCTCTCAATTAGTTCTCTCAGTACGTGGATATGATCTATTGTGCTGTAGCCACTCCTGAATCCAGCTTGTTCTCTCGGTTGAGCCATGTCCAGTGTTACCTTCAAGCGGTGTGAAAGAACTTTTAGTGAAGATTTTATAAACCACTGATAGGAGGCTGATAGGTCTGTAGTTCCTGAGATCCTCAATGTCACCTTTTTTATGTAGCAGGATCATTGTAGCATTGTTCCAATCCTCAGGAATCTTCCTTCATTAAGGCATCGAGTGAAAATTTGGGCGAGTACTGTTTCAATTTCTCCACTTGCTTCTTGTATGATGTCTATAGTAATTCCATCTTCTCCTGGAGCTTTCCCCCGCTTCATGTTCTTGATTGCATGAGCAACTTCTGCTGGGAGGACTGGAAGAACTCTGGTACCTTTCATGATGTCTGGAGTACATGTATCATCCCTTTCATATAATTTGGAGTAGAAATCTTTCATTTGTCAAAATTTCGCCTCTATTTCTAGAACCATCTTCTTTTCTCAGAGCCATAATCTGTTTTCTTCCCTTACTGAGATGTCCCTTTGCTATCTTTAGTTTTTGGTTGTTTTCAATTGCTTTCCTCACTAAATTGGGCCACAGTTGAATTTCTTTACGTCTTCAGTGATACTTTTTCGTGCTGTCTTGCATAGCTCTATATATTCCACTTTGGAAGTCACATCTTCTTTAGTTGTCCTCATCTCTCTTCTTGCATCAACATTTTGGTTTTTCCTGATAATTTGTTTACATGCAACTTGTTCTAGACCCAGCTAGTTTTGTTGCTGTTTACATAAGAGTTTTTGGTTACTTTTCTGTTAACTTCCGAAATATCTCACTTCTTCCGATGTTAGGCCTTCTAAAGCAGAGAATCTGTTCTTCAGTTCCAACTTGAAAGTATTATGGTGTTTTTAAGGTTGGTTATGTCAATACACTCTGTTTGTCTTATGAGCTTGCCACGTTCCAGTTTAGTGTTGAGGTGCATCTTATCTCACCAATCTATGGTCACTACCTCAGTGTTGAACTTGTTCAGCACACTGCAGTCTTCGATGACGAATTTTTTGTTACACATAATAAAATCAATTTCACTTGTCGTCCCAATTGGATGTCTCCATGTCCATTTCCTGTGTGGCTTTTCTTGAAAAAGGAATTCAAGATGAAAAATCCTTCTGCCTCTGCAAACTCAACGAGAGTATTTTCCACGCTGGTTTCTGTTGCCGTGACCGAATTTGCCTACTGAAGTTTCATTCTGTTGCCGGTGCCCTATTTTTGCATTGAAATCTCCCATAATTATCTTCAAGTGCTGCTTACCTTTATTATTTAGATGACGAATTTCCTCATAAAATTCTTCAATTTCTTCTTCAGGATGACTTGTGGTGGGTGCATAAGTTTGAATAATCTGAGCCTGGTATCTTCTCGATAGTTGGATAACGAGTCGTGCAGCTTGTCAGAGGAACTTTCAACTTCTACCACTTTATCCTTCAGTTTCTTGTTTATTATAAATCCAACACCACTAGTTCTGCCAGTATCTGTCCCACGATAATAGGAAGAGATGTCCACTTTTCAGTTCAATGAGATCTTCTCCTTTTCTCCTTACCTCACTTAGCCCGACGATGTCCCACTTGATCCTTTGTAGTTCCTCTTCCAATTCAAGAAGCCTTGAATCAGAAGATAAGGAGCGTCCGTTGTAGGTAGCCAAGGTCAGCATCAAATGGCGTGCCTAGTCTCGGTCCTCCGGGATTCTTAGCACCCTCTGCCTTCATGTTCGCACTGGCCGCTGCCTTGGCCAGGTACATTAGCTGCCGGAGACTGAGGGCCAAGATTTAAGTTGTAGAGTCATTTTGGAGGTGTTTGGCCATAACTTCACCACGCTGGCCAAGCGGGTTGGTGAGTGTGGGATAGCATTCCTCTGATCCCGATGGTATAGTTATACCGCTATTTGCGGTCGTCAGAGCCCCTTTAGTGGGAACAGGATGCACCACGAGAAGCGGGGTTGACATTTGTCAAGGAGAGGCTGTGATGTTACGCATCACCTGACCTTACATCCTATATATATATATATATATATATATATATATATATATATAGGATCACAGCCTCTCCTTGACAAATGTCAACCCCGCCTTCTCGTGGTGCATCCTGTTCCCACTAAAGGGGCTCTGACGACCGCCCATAGCGGTATAACTATACCATCGGGATCAGAGGAAATGCTATCCCACACTCACCAACCCGCTTGGCCAGCGTGGTGAGTTATGGCCAAACCCCTCCAAAATGATTCCACAACTTAAATCTTGGCCCTCAGTCTCCGGCAGCTGGAATGTACCTGGCCAAGGCAGCGGCCAGTGCGACATGAAGGCAGAGGGTGCTAAGAATCCCCGGAGGACCGGACTAGGGCTGCCATCTGATGCTGACCTTGGCTACTTACAATGGACGCTCCCTATCTTCTGATTCAAGGCTTCTTGAATTGGAAGAGGAACTACAAAGGATCAAGTGGGACATCGTGGGGCTAAGTGAGGTAAGGAGAAAAGGAGAAGATCTCATCGAACTGAAAAGTGGACATCTCTTCTACTATCGTGGGACAGATACTGGCAGAACTAGTGGTGTTGGATTTATAATAAACAAGAAACTGAAGGATAAAGTTGTAGAAGTTGAAAGTTCCTCTGACAGAGCTGCACGACTTGTTATTCAACTCTCGAAAAGATACCAGGCTCAGATTATTCAAACTTATGCACCCACCACAAGTCATCCTGAAGAAGAAATTGAAGAATTTTATGAGGAAATTTGTCATCTAAATAATAAAGGTAAGCAGCACTTGAAAATAATTATGGGAGATTTCAATGCAAAAATAGGGCAACGGCAACAGAATGAAACTTCGGTAGGTAAATTCGGTCATGGCAACAGAAACCAGCGTGGAAATACTCTCGTTGAGTTTGCAGAGGCAGAAGGGTTTTTCATCTTGAACTCCTTCTTCAAGAAAAAGCCACACAGGAAATGGACATGGAGACATCCAAATGGGACGACAAGTGAAATTGATTTTATTATGTGTAACAAAAAATTCGTCATAGAAGACTGCAGTGTGCTAAACAAGTTCAACACAGGTAGTGACCATAGATTGGTGAGATGTAAGATGCACCTCAACACTAAACTTGAACGTGGCAAGCTCATAGGACAAACAAAATCTATTGACATAACCAACCTTAAAAAACACCATAATACCTTCAAGTTAGAACTGAAGAACAGGTTCTCTGCTTTAGAAGGCCTAACATCGGAAGAAGTGGACATCTCTGAAGTTAACAGAAAAGTAACAAAGCTCTTATGGAAACAGCAACAAAATTAGCTGGGTCTAAGAACAAGTTGCATGTGAACAAATTATCAGGAAAAACGAAAATGTTGATGCAAAAAAGAAGAGAGATGAGGACAACTAAAGAAGATGTGACTTCCAAAGTGGAATATATAGAGCTATGCAAGACAGTAAGAAAAAGTATCACTGAAGACGTAAGGAAATTCAACTGTGAACTAGTGAGGAAAGCAATTGAAAACAACCAAAGCCTAAAGATAGCAAAGGGACATCTCAGTAAGGGAAGAAAAACAGATTATGGCACTGAGAAAAGAAGATGGTTCTGTAACAAGAAATAGAGGCGAAATTTTGACAAGAGTGAAAGATTTCTACTCCAAATTATATGAAAGGGATGATATATGCACTCCAGACATCATGAAAGATACCAGTACCAGAGTTCCTCCAGTCCTTCCAGCAGAAGTTGCACATGCAATCAAGAACATGAAGCGAGGAAAAGCTCCAGGAGAAGATGGAATTACTGTAGACATCATACAAGAAGCAAGTGGAGAAATCGAAACAGTACTCGCCCAAATTTTCACTCGATGCCTTAATGAAGGAAAGATTCCTGAGGATTGGAACACCGCTACAATGATCCTGCTACATAAGAAAGGTGACATTGAGGATCTCGGAAACTACAGACCTATCAGCCTCCTATCAGTAGTTTATAAAATCTTCACTAAAGTTCTTTCACACCGCTTGAAGGTAACACTGGACATGGCTCAACCGAGAGAACAAGCTGGATTCAGGAGTGGCTACAGCACAATAGATCATATCCACGTGCTGAGAGAACTAATTGAAAGAGCGAGGGGAATATGAACTTCCATTGTGCATGGCTTTTATCGATTATGAAAAAGCCTTTGATTCGGTGAAACCATCAGCAGTTACAATGGCTCTGAAAACCTGCGGTATTGAAGATGCATACATTAATATTATTAATAACATCTATGAAAATGCAAGTGCAAAGATTAGGCTGTTTGAAAATACAACACACATAAAAATTGGAAAGGGAGTGAGACAAGGTGACACCATATCTCCGAAGCTCTTTAATGCCACATTGGAGGGTGTTTTTCAGTCACTGAGCTGGGAAAACAAGGGGATAAAGATTAATGGAGATTATCTAACCCACCTTCGTTTTGCTGATGACGTAGTCATTTTTGCAACTACCCCATCAGAGCTGCAGAGTATGATCCAGGAACTTGCTGACAAGAGTAAAGAAGTGGGATTAAAAATGAACTTTCAGAAGACAAAAGTGATGTTCAATGCTTTTACAAGAAATGAAGATTTATCGATTGATGGAGAAAAGCTGGAGATAACAGACACGTACGTTTATCTTGGACAGCAGATATCAAGTGAGGGTCACATTGATGAAGAAATTAATCGGCGTACAAAACTTGCCTGGAGAGCTTTTGGAAGAAACAGCATAATTTTCAAGAGCAATATGCCATTATGTCTTAAAAGAAAAGTGTTTGATCAATGCATCCTTCCAGTGCTTACGTATGGTGCGGAGACGTGGACCTTAACTAAAAGAGACATACAAAGGCTGCAGACAACTCAAAGTAGCATGGAGAGGTGCATGCTTGGTGTAACCAGGAGAGATAAGAAGAGGAACTCGTGGATCCGAAAAATGACAAGAGTGGAAGACATCATGATCAGAGTTAAATCCCTGAAATGGCAATGGGCTGGACATACTGCCAGAAGGACAGATCATCGATGGACAGCTGAAATTTTAGATTGGATTCCAAGGGACAGGAAAAGACCCAGAAGAAGACCACATGGGAGATGGGTGGATGAAATTCGAAAGTATGCAGGGGTGACATGGAGGAGACTGGCACAAGACAGACCGTTGTGGAGGAAACTTGGGGAGACCTTCGTCCAGCAGTGGATTGATAATGGTTGACAATGATGATGATGATGATATAGGATCTATGGCACGCAGCTGCAATACGGTCCGGCATGGAGGCGAACAGACGCCTGATGTTTTCCTGCGGCAGACTGGCCCGCACGTGTTGGACGGTGTGCTCAAAATCCAGGATAGTGCGGCACGGCGGCCGGCGGCGTTTGAACTGGTCCCACACGTGCTCGATAGGAGACGTGTCCGGGGAGCGGACAGGCCATGGAAGCGCCTGGACATGACGTAGGCAGTCCTGGGCAAGCCGAGCCACGTGCGGACGGGCATTATCCTGCTGGTATAGCGCACCTGGAATCCCGGCCAGGAATGGGAGCACATGGGGCAGTAGAATCTCATCCACACACCGCCGGCCCGTCAATGATCCACATACCACTACTAAAGCTGATGGACTGTCGTAGGCAATGGCTCCCCAGACCATAACGTCTGCAGTGGGGGAGGTGTGGCGCTCGATAGCAAGGTTGGGATTGTGCCGTTGACCCGGGGACTTCCACTCCCAGACACGATTATCATCTGCTCCCAAAACAAAGCGGCACTCATCGCTAAACACCACACGTTGCCATTCTGTGGCGTTCCACGTCGCTCTGGCCTGGCACCACTGCACACGGAGCCGGCGATGTTCCGGTGTTAATGGCAGCACACGTGTAAGGGGCGTTGGGATCGCAGATTCGCTTCCGCGAGGCGTCGGGAAATGGTTCGTGAGCACACAGGAGCCTCTACATCTGCCTGTATAATTGACCGGGTCCCGTGGGATCCGTTCGTGCCTGGCACACGATTCGTCGATCCTCTCTACCGGTGGTCCTCCTGGTCCGTCCGGAGCCACTCCGCCGTGTGGCAAGACCGTCACGTGTCCGCTGTTCCCAACACAGTCGGACGGTATGGTCAGAACGATCTACGTGGCGTGCTACATGGCGCGCCGAACACACTGCGATTTTTAGCCCGATGATCAGACCTCTCAAAGTCTGCAAGTTGCGTAAATCGACGTCTCTGGCGTCTATCCGGCATTCTTGTCACTCTGTACTCTTGCTTGCGTCGTCCGGTGCTATTCGCTTTCATGGGGCATAAACTACACGCCGGTTTATAAGGCTGCCGGTTCGTGCTTGCAGCGCCACCTCACGGTGTTCGGTCATGCGCACTCGCACCAAACGTAGATCATTTGAAAACCAGAGCACACTCTAGCTATTTGCAAAGTTTCACAGTTGCAGCATGTTTTCTTCTAAGTGCGCAAATTTCATTGTTCGTTAGTGTGTGTGTATATATATATACACTGAAGTGCCAGAAAAACCGGTACAGACGAGCTTATGCAAAATACATAGCAACGTCACCTATGCGTGTACTCGGTTGCGTCCGCCAGTGCGTATATAAAGCTATAGACATCCTTGCCAGCTGTCAGAGCTGTTTTCGGCATGAGAATGACAAGTAATAACGATTTAAGCGATTTTCAACGCGGTGTCATAGTCGCCGCTCGTAAGATGGGCCATACTATTTCGGAGGTAGAAACGAAGTTCGGATTTTCACGGACGACCATTGCAAGGGTGTACCGTGACTACAAGAATTCCGGCAAAACCTCCAACCTACGATACCAGTGTGGCCGTAAGACATTGGGTGAACGTGACCATCGTCGGCTGTCAAGAATCGTTTCACGCGATAGGCGTGCAAACACTCTCGCAAGTATCATCGGAATTCAATGCTGCAGCCTCAACAAGCATCAGCGTCCGGACTGTGCAACGTACCCTGCACGATATGGGCTTTGGAAGCCGACGCCCAACTCGTGTCCCCTTCATAGGTACACGACACAGAGCTATGCGCCTCGCTTGGGCACGGCAACACCGCCACTGGACACTTGATGACTGGAAACAAGTAGCCTGGTCGAGTCGCATTTCCAACTGTATCGAGCAGATGGAAGGATTCGTGTGTGGCGCAAACCCCATGAAGCCATGGATCCCGCCTGTCAACAGGGAACTGTACCTGCTGGGGATGGGGAGGTCCGTAATGGTATGGGGTGTGTTTAGCTGGACTTCACTGGGATCCCTGGTACGTCTACAAACGTCTGTGACCGGCCAATACACCCGTTCATGTCCTGCATTCATGCTGATGGGTTGGGCCTGTTTCAACGGGATAATGCACCTCCACACAAGTGTCGGGACACCACATTATGGTTAGAGGAGCATTCATCTAAGTTTGGGGTGTTGCCATTCCCTCCCAAGTACCCAGATCTGAGCGTGATAGAACACATTTGGGATGCTACGCAACGCGCTATCGAACACAGGAATCCGAAACCTCTCAATACACCCAAATTGCGGAACGCTCTGCACGAAGTATGGTGTGCATTGCATACAGCATATTTCCAGAAGCTAGTTAAGTCCATACGCCGTCGTATTTCTGCAGTTCTGCGCTCCCGTGGGGGACCTACCAAGTATGTATTAGACTGGTGTACCAGTTTTTCTGGCACTTCAGTGTATATAGAAGATAAGCTCCTTGAATTGGAAGAGAAGGGCCGCGGTCAGCGTTCGTAACTGCGATGGAGATAACCTCAGGTTTGATTCTAGGCAGGTACGAACGTTCGAACCACTAAATATCCGCCGTGCGTCGGATGAGCACGTTAAGCCGTGGGATCCCGGGTACTGGCCCCCGGTAATAAATAAGGGCGTCTGTAACGTACTAGGAGATGTGACGTACCTGCCAGAAGGACGCACACGACATAAAGGCAGATAGGAATTAGAACACATGTCCGCGTAGCTTAATTGGTAGAGCAACTTATTCCGGAATGAGTGGACCCGGGTTCGAACCCCGGCGCGGATAAAAATGACGGAGAAATTTACTTCGTTATACTGGCGCCCGAACTATCCGGATGACCCGACCGTTCAAAATCGCGCATTGGTGTGATGTTATTTCCACACCGCGAGATAGGAAAAATAAGAGAATCCTTTCTCCAGCACTTCGAAAAATAAAATAAGGGGGAGATGATGTAACGTACCAGGAGATGTGACGTACCTGCCAGAAGGACGCACACGACATAAAGGCAGATAGGAATTAGAACAAATGTCTGCGTAGCTCAGTTGGTAGAGCGACTTGTTCCGGAATAAGCGGCCTCGGGTTCGAATCCCGGCGTAGGCCAAAAATGACGGAGAAATTTACTTCGTTATAATGGCGCCCGAACTATCCAGATGACCCGGCCGTTCAAAATCTCGCATTGGTATGATGTTATTTCCACACCGCGAGACAGGAAAAATCAGAGAATCCCTTCTCCAGCGCTTCGAAAAATAAAAATGTGTGATGTTGCATTCCACACAGCAGATTGACTAGGAGTTCTCAAGTGCACGTTCTACAGTGGATGGGTGCCTGCAACGATTCATGGTCACGGCTGACCCGTGGGCCATGCCCCCGGCCCTCTTTCGGGAGGGGGGAGATGTGACGTACCTGCCAGCAGGACGCACACGACATAAAGGCAGATAGGAATCAGAATACATGTATGCGTAGCTCAGTTGGTAGAGCGACTTGTTCCGGAATAAGCGTACTCGGGTTCGAATCCCGGCGTAGACCAAAAATGACGGAGAAATTTACTTCGTTATACGTCTTCCTCTCCCTTTCTACCTCGCTTCCGTGTCACTTTCCTATCAGGCAATCTAGCCCAAATCTCCTAGCTTCCTATTTCTAAGGGTTGTTTAAGACCTGGGGTCAGACACTCCCTTCCTAAAATCCTCTACATATGATCAGATCTGAATTGGAAGAGGAACTACAAAGGATCAAGTGGGACATCGTCGGGCTAAGTGAGGTAAGGAGAAAAGGAGATCTCATTGAAATGAAAAGTGGACATTTCTTCTACTATCGTGGGACAGATAATGGCAGAACTAGTGGTGTTGGATTTATAATAAACAAGAAACTGAAGGATAAAGTTGTAGAAGTTAAAAGTTCCTCTGACAGAGCTGCACGACTTGTTATCCAACTCTCGAGAAGATATCAGTCTCAGATTATTCAAGCTTATGCACCCACCACAAGTCATCCTGAAGAAGGGATTGAAGCATTTTATGTGGAAATTCGTCGTCTAAATAATAAAGGCAAGCAGCACTTGAAGATCATGATGCGAGATTTCAATGCGAAAATAGGGCAACGCCAACGGAAAGAAACTTCAGTAGGTAAATTCGGTCACGCTAACAGAAACCAGCGTGCAAATACTCTCGTAGAGTTTGCAGAGGCAGAATGGTTTTTATTCATGAACTCTTTTTTCAAAATAAAGCCGCACAGGAAATGGGCATGGAGGCATCCCAATGGATTAACAAGTGAAATTGATTTTATTATATGTAACAAGAAATTTGTCATGGAAGACTGCAGTTTGCTGAACAAGTTCAACACAGGTAGTGACCATAGAATGGTAAGACGTAAGATGCACCTCAATGCTACACTCGAGCGTGGCAAGCTCATAAAACAAACAAAGTGTATTGACACGACCAACCTTAAAAAACATCATAATACCTTCAAATTGGAACTGAGGAACAGATTCTCTGCTCCTGAAGGTCTAACGTCGGAAGAAGTGGACATCTCTGAAGTTAACAGCAAACTAACCAAGGCTCTTATTGAAACAGCAACAAAAACAGCTAGTACTAAGAACAAGCTGCATATGAACAAATTATCAGAAAAATAAAATAAAATTCTGATGCAAAAAAGAGGAGAGATGAGGACAACTAAAGGAGATGTGACCTCCAAAGTGGAATATATAGATCTATGCAAAACAATACGAAAAAGTATCTCTGAAGACGTAAGGAAATTCAACTGTGAATTAGTGAGGAAAGCAATTGAAAACAACCAAAGCCTCAAGAGAGTAAAGGGACATCTAAGTAAGGGAGGAAAACAGATTATGGCTCTGAGAAAAGGAGATGGTTCTGTTACAAGAAATAGAGGCGAAATTTTGACAAGAGTGAAAGATTTCTACTCTAAACTATATGAAAGGGATGATACATGAACTTCAGACATTACAAAAGGTACCAATACCAGAGTTCTTCCAGCAGAAGTTGCACATGCGATCAAGAACATGAAACGTGGAAAAGATCCAGGAGAAGATGGAATTACCGTAGACATATACAAGGAGCAATTGGAGAAATCGAAACAGTACTCGCCTCAGTTTACACTCGTTGCCTTAATGAAGGAAAGATTCCTGAGGTTTGGAACAATACTACGATGATCCTGCTACATAAAAAAGGTGACATTGAGTATCTCAGGAACTACAGACCTTTCAGCCTCCTATCAGTGGTTTATAAAATCTTCACTAAAGTTTTTTCACACCGCTTGAAGGTAACACTGGACATGGCTCAACCGAGAGAAGAAGCTGGATTCAGGAGTGACTACAACACTATAGATCATATCCACGTACTGAGATAACTAATTGAAAGAGCGAGGGAATATGAACTTCCGCTATGCATGGCTTTTATCGATTATGAAAAGGCCTTTGATTCGGTGAAACCATCAGCAGTTACAATGGCTTTGAAATCCTGCGGTATTGAAGATGCATACATTAATATTAGTTATAACATCTATGAAAATGCAAGTGCAAAGATTCGGCTATTTGAGAATACAGCAACCATAAAAATTGGTAAGGGAGTGAGACAAGGCGACATGATATCTCCCAAACTCATTAATGCCACTTTGGAAAATGTCTTTCAATCACTGAACTGGGAAAACAAAGTGATAAAGATTAATGGACTCTCCTGAGACTGCGCCTTAGTTACCTCACGGTGTCGTGAACTTATATATTGGATTGCTTGCCTGCGTTCACCCTTTAGTTTGCACCTGAAGATGTGTGGGTAGTCTACACGAAAGATCTCGTATAGTTTTTTAACCTGTATTTTTTATCATATTAAATCTTTTAATCCGTGTAAAGAGCTGGTTCTCTAACATGATTAATATCGTGCAGTGACAGCTTCAAACTTGTTATTGATTCACTTCGGCACGAAATACATTCCCAGTGTCAATAATAACATTTATCGCCTTCTGGTGTTAGTTTTTAAATTTAGAACCTTATATTAGGCAAAATACTAAGCCTAATATTTTGCAGAATATACAGATTTATTAATCTGCGATGACTTCAATTGCCCAACCTCCCCCCAAAAAAACATTCAGCTGTGGATCATCTAAAATAATTTATTTACTCAAATTTTTTGAAAAATACATTTATATTTTTTCCCGTATTTTCAGTGGGAAATATTTTTCAGGTGCCTTTCTTTAATATCGAATCAACAATCACTTTTAGAATCTTATTATTTGAAATATTAATGCTCTTTTGAAGAGCTTAAATGTGAATTAATTTTGTATAAATTAACAAAATTACTCAACGTGTTGTACTATAAAGAGTTTATGAAATGAAAAAAGTATAACTAAATAATTGCACATGGATCAAGCTTCATTTTTAGGCTATCCCAGAAAATTATAAATCCTAAGAATTTTTACTTAGGATCTAAAGGATTTTGCTTCAATTTTCCCCTTCTAATGTTCTTGAAGAAAATGGTCGTTTCAAGAAAAATTCTATTGAACTAATTGCAGTCGCCATTCAAGAAATAAACAGATTACAAAAATTTCATTATAAAGAACAAAAAAGAAGCGCACAAAAAGTTTAGCTAATTGATCGCGCAAATTTCTTGAGAACACGATAACAATCAAATAAGCTTTCCTCCTGTTTCAGTCAGCTACAGCATTCTGTAGGAATTGTGGGTAAAACAGTTATACTTCGATCCACCCTGAAGGGGAAGGTACATGAAACATATCGCCGCGACTAAAAGTAGTTCCTAACATTTCCCGCGAAAACCAACGCATTTATTGCCCAGAATTATATTTTATATTGTTCTAGCTGTTTGCTTATAAGTATATATAGTTATTTTAGACAAATCTAAATACACTGCCGAACAATTGCTAAGGACGGATGACATAGCAACCATAAAATGGAAGGCAGGAAAATGTGGAAATTAGCATAAGTGCGGGATACAGTAAGACGTGTTGTGCGTATGCAAATTTCGGATTGCCGAACTTGTTCGTGACGTCATAGCGCTGATAAGAGATATAAAGGATTTGACGCGTATTTACCGTTGTTGTTCAAACGCAAAGTTGAAAGGGAAAGAATCAATTGACGAACTTGCAATTTTCACCTAGATGATTTTACGCGTGGCCGTATTATTGGCAAGATTGAAAAAGGGCGAAAAATAACAGATGTTGCCAGGGAGTTCGACGTCAGCCACAGTGTTGTTTCAAGGCTTTGGAAATCATTTCAAACAAATGGAGAGTGTAGCAAACGTCTCGGGGGAGGTCGTGTTCGCAGTACGACACCTGCAGAAGATCGGTACATAGTGCTATCAACAAAAAGACACCGGCGCAGCACAGCTAGTGAGGTAGCAAATCACTTTATGGCTGCTACTGGCAAGCGGATCTCCCGAAAAACTGTCGCCGGACGTTTGCATGAAGGAGGACTATACGCCCGCCGTCCTGTTGTGTGCATCCCATCAGGGATGATCCCATTGTCCAGACGTCCCTGATCCTATTGTCCAGACGTCACCGTACCGCCTGTTTGCAATGGTGCCATCAACATCGTAATTGGACTGATAACGACTGGTCTGCTGTCCTCTTCTCAGATGAGAGTAGATACAGTCTATCGTCTGATTATCGACGACAACTGATCTGGCGTGATAGTGGTACTGCATATTGTCCAGCAAACATACAGGAAAGGGACCGATATCCGACATGTAGTGTCATGGTATGGGCTGGCATCATGATCAATGGCCGTACGTCGCTCTATGTGCTTTCAACTGGGACTATGACTGGCCAACGATACATTAATGATGTTCTGCTACCTCATGTTCGCATGTTCCGTGGTGCTGTCGGTGATAGATTCATTTTCATGAACGTCAACGCAACATGTCATCGAACAGTCGCTGTCCAAGAGTGTCTTGAGAGCGAGGATATTCAACGCCTCGTATGACCAGCACGTTCTCCAGATCTGAATCCCATTGAAAATGTGTGGGATGCTTTGGGGAGGTGTCTTGCTGGTCGCCAATGCCCTCCAATAAACAAGGACACCCTCATCCGTGCACTGACAGAGGAATGGGATAAATTACCCCAACAGCTGCTTGATAATCGTGTGCAAAGCATGACACGACGTGTGGAATCCTGCATCGCCCTCCATGGTGGCCATATCCCGTATTGACATCTTACGCAGGAACGCCTGCGGACGGTAATTGCATTTTTTCACGTTTACGTGTTCTGCACAAAATGGCCTGTTTGTCCCTTGAACACGTTCCAAAGCCTTCTGGATTTCAGAGCACAATAAATTGTCTTTCTTGTAATGTCCTGGCATTCTGACATTATTTTATTTCACTTGGCATCCAACCACACTTACTTTTTTATGCGCTATATAGCCGTTTATGATCCGTCCTTAGCAATTGTCCAGCAGTGTATGATCAATTTTCAGAAAGTTAAGTTTTAAAATTAGACCAACACACGTATGCGTAGAAATGTAGTGTTTGGGAGACAAGGATGTCAATGGACCTTATTCATCTCGCATTGCATCATGGGAAAGCCTTTCCGTGGCCGAAGACCAACAAGAGTTTGCTTTCATGCGTTTTCCCATTGCTTAACATGGCGTTACGTTGCAAGAGTTCAGAAAAAACGCGATTTTCGTAAATTTATTAACGATATGTATAACTTTTGCTCATCGTATGGTTGTGGTAATAAATCCTGCAACCTAAATTGTGTAGACGAAAGAAAAACATTCTTTAATTTTCCGCTGAAAAAGACGAAATTATTAAGGGAATGGCTGTGTAAAATGAAACGCGGTGATTTCCATTCCGATGTGCACTCTCCAATATGTTCTGTACACTTTAACGAAAAAGCTTTTGGATATTATGACACTACGAATCAAAGGCAGTTGAAACCTCGTAGTATTCCTTCGAATTTCAATTTCAAAAAAGAAAAAAAGGTAGACCAAAATTGATGGAATATTTGGATCGGTAAATTACGAATTAAGTTCTACTTTCCTCAAAGAATAAAACAAACATATCTATAATTTCTCTTTTATTTAATGTTGCGCATTCAATTAATTTTTAAGCAGATTGCCTAGCGTGCGAACTCTATTTTGTTTCCTTATTACGTATTTGTCCGAGCTTTTAAATGTTTTTGTTTTACAAAACAAGGTACTAAATTTTATGTTTCAGATATTTCGCCAATGTCTGGCAATAAGAACATGAAAATTTAATATAGCGTGTACGAGAAATGATACATTATAAACTTCATTATGACTAGCGGCGATGCTTTCCTGCGTCATACGAAATAAACATCGAACACAAAATTGTTTTTGTATATTTTTGCAACCTTGATTTGTTCTTCTAAGAAATTAATTTCTTCTTCGCCCTGTAGCTCTATTAATTCCTCGGCAGAATCCATGACGTCAGGATTGTAAAAATTAGGCAACAGTAAGAGAGAATCAAATAGCGAAAATATTGAATCAGCAGCCATGTTGGTACGCAGAAATCCACTTCTGACGTCACATGAATAAGGTCCATGAGTTGATGGGAGAAGTGATTGACAGCTGCCAACAGCAAGACACAGTGGGGAGTGACGCGGATGAACATAACTCTCGGCTGTCCCCGAAGGCTCAGTGAGTGCGTAGGCTCTTGTACCTCAAACTGCAGTGTCATCTTAGGGTGAATCAAAGTATAATTAGCCGCTCCTGTGGCGCAGTTGTCTAAGCGATGGCTTCTGATCATTCCTCCGTAAAGGGTCCGGGTTCGAATCCCGGTGAGGCATGGATGTTGTTTGTCTTACGGCACTGGCTCTTTCTCTTCCCTGGAACTAGTGGCCCTAAATTAGGTACGGGCGACTGCTTATAGCCCATTGAATTGCTCACGGTGGTCGTTAAACCTCCAATCAAAAATAAAAAAAGAAGTATAATTACCTTTTCCCTGCTCCTAGTTCCAATAGGAGAAAGTGGGGAAGGGAAACTCACCCCGTAGTGTGCTCAGAGAAGTTCAGCACGTTGCAAGTTCCTTGTGGAAAGCTTTAGAATACCCAAGCGGGTGTGGAGTAGACGGCAGAAGAGAGGCACTATTTTGGCGGTGCTAAACGACACACAGCACGAAATATCCATCTGTGAACAAGAGCTTCCTTTGGCTACGGCCCGGATAAAAATCAGATTTTATGCTGAGATCAAATCATTTGCATGTGCTTTCCACTACAATAAACAATACGAATCTCAATTCTAAATTATAATTTTTTAGCGTGCTACAGTACGGTAGCACGTAGTCACCAGCCGGCACTGCATACGGGCCATGAAAAAGAAAAGCACAATAAGTCATATCAGTCGACCTCCTAGAAGGAGAAAACGCTTGAATAGGGCCGGATTATGGCCTTAGTGGGCCCCAAAGCTAAGACATCTGAGCGGGCCCCATAAGACTAATACATCTGAGTGGGAGCCCAAAGAACTGATGACAGGAAATCATTATGTATAAAGTCCGTTAAAACACGAAACTGTAACTACTAAATTATCTGCACAATTTTCATCATAAGTCACTGCATTTTTCATTGTTCCCAGGAGATCATGAGTTAAAAGCTTAAGATTCCTAGATTTTGTCTTGGATTTTCTAATGATTTAGCATTGTATACTTAGTACATCTTTTTTTTTTTTTTTTTTTTTTTTTTTTTTTGCTATGCAGTGCGAAGCACAGGGGACTTCGACTATTAACGGTTCCAAATGCAAGTTGGGAATTGTGGGTGGACGGTAGTGGAAAAGCTTAAACTTTCTCGCCGACCCCACTGGACAGAACAACATTTAACCTTTATCCTTGATCCTGATAAGTCACTGCCTTGAAATCAGTTCGTCTTCCAGTTTCTGTTTCTGACCAAGTGGAAATCGTATGAAAACAATAAAACTGTTTAATACCCCCCCCCCTTCTCTCTCTCTCTCTATTTATATATTACTTGCATAGGCCCATAGGCATGCCTCCTGGGCCTTCAGTCATGGTGGGCCACAAGGCTATATAGCCCCTATAGACACCCCCTTCATCCGGCCCTGCACTTGAAGCGATTTCTGTTGCTCATTTTTTGGTAGATGAGCCCTGCGAACGAATTTTCTTCAAGAAAGGATAAGTGAATCCACGCTTTCGGAGCCGGAATGAAAACGGTATCCTTGAAATTTCTGTAAGTACAAGAGATCCGGTCCTGTCATCTAAGGAAGAAAAGAAGAAAAAAAAACCCTGCAAACTTTAGAGTATATAATTGTACTTGATTTATAATTCTTACTTACCAAAAATGCGAAAAGCGTAATTGCATTTTACTTTAATTGGAGCGGCATTACTGAAAGAAGAGGCCATTTCAAGGAAATCTTCAAAGGACAATTTACCATCATTCTGCGAGGAGAATACTCGGCAAATGCGTTTAACGAATGGGTTATTCTGAAATAAAGTAATTCATAAAATTACAGAATTTAAAAGTTTCAATGATAAATTTATAACGACTGAGTTGAAAATTTTTCAGTGGTGTAGTGCCGATTGAAAAAGTACAGGAAGCGCGGTGCCTTTATGTGTTCAATACCTTTCTCTTCTTACCTCTTTCTCCCATTCCGTCTCTCACCTTTCTATTTTCTTATATTTATAGTATAAGAAAATATAGTGATCTGTCGAAATCATTATTCTGTATAGGATTTACCGGAATGCGTGCCTGCTAGAAAAAGAAAGAGTACCGAAACGTTCGTTCCGGCCCCACTACGACACTGGTAATAGTAATACTGTTTATAGTAGACAGCATGTCTATCAAGAAAGACATACCTCTGTTAGAGCTTTGTCTCTTTGTGGACATGGTATCTCCGCAATGAGAAAAATTCTATTTTGTACTGGAAAGAGGAAACTGTTCTTTTCCTTTTTTTTTTTTTTTTTTTTTTTTTTTGTGATTGAAAGTTTGAAGACCACCACAAGCAACTCAGTGGGCTATAAGCAGTAGCCCGTCCCTAATTTAGAGCCAATGGTTCCAGGGTAGGGAGAGAACCATGGCCGTAGGACAAACATAACATCCCTGCCTCACCGGGATCCGAACCCGGACCCTTCTTGGACGAACCGTCATAAGCCAGCGCTTAAACCACTGCTCCACAGGGTAGGCGAGGAAAGCATGTGACTGACTACATAGGTAAAGCACGTGTCAAGACGACAAATCTGCAGTGATATATTCCGTCCTCGTAGCTTAGCTGGGAGAGTAACTTACTCCGCAGTGAGGGGGCGGATATCTAATCTCTGTCACGGACAAATTTGTGTTTTCACAAGTGTTCTAAAGATGTTTTATATTTCCGGTACTCACAGGACATCTTTACTACTAAGAATTTTTGCAGCTACGGAACAATATGGTGTAGAAATGATAGGTTCTAGTGAGAGTTAGCTTTCCTATCTATATTTAAACCTCTCTTAGGGAAAAATACAGTACGGAATCTTACTAAAGAACAACATCTTTCCTATGAAGTAAAATAACAAATGAACTCTTTACTCCTGCGGGATACGACTAGCGATACCTTGAACCATGTCGAGGAATAACACATGCATATAATCTGGGTGGGTGGCAGCGGTAATACAACGGGCCAGTTCTTACGATCAGCGGCGCATAACCACCTACATTTTCTTTGCAGAACTAAATCTTGTTTTATCACGCACACTTGTAGAAACTATTTAGTCTCATAAAACCTGCGGTTTTTTTTATGAACAATGATTTCGTTGAGAATTTTGTCCCTATGAAACTCTTCAATGTGGGTCTCCTAATCAGTGGCAACTCCAGCATGCTCGGGCTATTACTAGAGCTAAGCATCGTACAGGCGGGCGGGGGGTACAAATTTTAAAGTGCTTGACAGAAATTTTGCCAAAAATTCCTTTCATGGAGATTTTGCCCAACGGTGATGATGTTAGCCCAGTACAAACAAACAGTTTTCAGATGACATACCATACGTTGTATTTATCCAGTACATTCAGTACTGGTACCATAGATATGAACCTCCATGGCCTTTAACAAGTTACCAGTACTTCGCAATATTAGCTTGACTTAATTTTTTAATAATTTCATTTGCTGTCATAAGGCTGTTTACAAATTTTAGTTCGTAACTTGATAAGGAATATGCTACTTGTATATGTATATACACAGACTGGTCACAATAACTTTGGGATATTGAGGTTTCGAAGGGAAAGCGTGGTGATATACAAATTTAGCAATTACTGGAAACCGGTTAAATACCCTGCGAGAAGTGGAAGGCAGGTCGTTTCATCGCTTGGTCTAGAAGTTTGCTGAATGCATTGCTTTCAGTGGGGGATTGACCTGAAATGATGTCCAGATGATGTTTAACCATTGACAACAGAAATAGAGATGTTGGCATGTTACAGACAGGTGTACGGCAGATCGATGTGGTTCCTGCTTTAGGAGTTTCGCAAAGTGTAGTAAGTCGGTTACACACAAGATTTCTACGACACGGAAATTTTACGCATGCATCCAGAAATAGTCTCCCCAGAATAACTACCAGGATTCAAGATAACTAACTTAACCGCAAGTCCTCTGAGGAAGCCTAATATCACCAGTAGCCAACCCCGGGAATAACTTCCAGCTGCTTCTGGTGTTACAACAGTATGCACGCAAACTGAATATAACCGTCTTCACGTGTATGGACTCAGAGCAAAGAGGCCGCTGAGATATACACTGTATTGACAAGTCACCGGACACCTAGAAGAGAAACACAACATAGCATTTATTGATATACATGAGTACGGTGTCGGTCTACCTTTGACCTTAATGCATGCACGGACCCTTCGAGACATGCTTTCGACAAGATTTTAGAACACACAGATAGGTATGCGCTTCCATTCAGTACATAATGCTGTCACTAACTGTTGCTTAGTAGTAGGTCTTGGTTCCAAACTTCTTATGAGGCGCTCTAAATCATACCATAGGTGCTCTATGGGATTAAGATCAGGGGTCTGTGTTGGCCAGTTCACACACGTACAGAATTATCGTCAAACCACGCCGTAACAGTCCTTGCTTTAGGACTAGGTGCATTATCCTGCTGGTACCAACAAGGATCGGTTCCATAATATTATAGTATTGCCGCAGAGTTGGTAGGGCATAATTGTCCAGAATATCGAGGTAGACGTGCTGGTTAACAGGTTTGTCCCCGATAACCGATGAGCCGGGACCATACCACGAATAAAAAAAACACGAGTACACTGCCAACTCCAAACTTGACCGTAGAAACAGTACACTGTGGTAAACAGCGTTTCCCTGCTGCCGACATACCCACACATAGCCATCAGACTGATGGATCGTGTATCTGGATTCATCAGTCAGTAGGACCCGTTTCCATTGATCCACGGTCCACGATAAATGTTCTTTACACCATGCTAAACGACGAGTAGCATTCCGAGTGGAGATGGATGGCTTATGAGCACCCGCACGACCACGGTAACCCATGGAATGAAGTTCTCTGCGAATGGTACTGTACACTGAGGTCTTGGGCAGTACTCCGTCGATTGGCTGTAACGACTCTCCTGAAGCTTCGACGTCCTCTATCACTGATTTTCTTTGGTCTGCCGGCACGTTTTGCTGCTTCAGGCACGCCATGTGTCTTCCACTTATTCAGTGCATCTAACACAGTTGACTTGGGTATGTTTAAACGCCTCTCTGTTTCTCTTATGGACAACCCACTAATATAACACCCAACAATCTTTCCTTTCTCAAAATCAGTTCTCTCCCGCCGCGACATTTTCACTCAACCTCACAGTACGATATGATCACGGTCAGCTGCAGGCTTGTTTTTATACCGTTTGCAGCCGTACCGCGCAACTTAATAACGCCGCGTATCCGTTCATTTGCTTTTGAAGGGGTGTCTGGTGACTTTTGTCAATATAGTGTATATCATTGACATCAGCTCACCGTCGTCAAAGCTGGGTTCAACAGTACATGTCATGGAATACAGAGTGGCACCTTGTACTTTTCACAGACGAACCCCGGTTTGCTTTTTATCCTGTTACTCGACGAGGACCAGCGTGGAAAAGATCAGGCACACGAATGCAACCACATAATGTTCAGTCCGTCCACCCTTACCAGTGCCAGTCAGTTCCGGTCTGGGCAGGAGTGTGTTTTAATGGCCGTACTTCCTTGTATGTCTGTCAAGGCAACACGAATGCCTCAATGTACTGAAACTAATTAGATCATTGTGCCCATTGTGATACTGTTTCACGCTGCTATTGCACATGCATTAGGTTTCCTCGATGACAATGTAATCAATCACAGTGCCTGGTGCGTGCTTCAGAAGCTGGAAAATCATGGTATTGAATCGTGACGGCTAAACTTCGAAGTCTCCTGAACTTAATCCTATTGAGAACATTTAGGACGCTGTACAGGGATGTCTGGATAACCACATTTGATGCCCCAGTACACTGGCAGACATCCGTAACGTGTTGCCTGTAATATTGGGAGAACTGCCCCTTGTACTTATCAATAACGTCATTGCAAGTATGCCTCGTATAGGTGTCAAGCCGTTCTTCGACACAAAGGTGCAGTTACTGGGTACTGAAATCTAGAGGTATGGACATTCTCTGAATTTACCATTTTGTCTACATTGCAGTGCTACTTGTGTGCAGAAATTGCACAATAAATTGTTTTTGTGAACTCACTCTTTATCGTTTGTGTTACGTAGCCTCACTGATGTTATTTCAGTGTGTTACCTGAGCCAAATACATGCATCGTTCATTTCATGCAATATCCCTAACAAATTTATGAGATCACAAATTTGCCAGTGGCGGTATCGAACCAGCAAATTTATGAAATCACAAATTTGACGGTGGCGGTATCGAATCAGCATCCTTCCGCTCCGGAGCCGAGTGCTTTCCCAATTAAGCTACACCGACGGAATGCATCGCTGTAACTTTTCCGTCTTAACATGTGCTTCACCTCTGTAGTACGTCACATATATCCCCACCTTGAGAAAGGGCAGGGACGGAATCATTAGTTTTCGGATCAGTTGGCAAACCATGATTGAAGTAGCTTTCTGAAGAAGAAGGAATTCTGATTAATTCCAGAAGATGTATGGAAAGAATATCGCACATTTTTTCGAAAAATCTAACGGCCAGTAGATCCGTTTCCACAAACGGGTGCCAGTGTGAAATCACAAATTTGCGGGTGGCGGTTCAAACACGCATCCTTCCTCTCCGGAGTCTAATGCTTTACCAGTTGAGCTACACCGACGGAATTTATCGCTGCAACTTTGTCATCTTGGCATGTGCTTCACCTTTTGTAGCTCGTCACATGTTTTATAAGAACATTGTGTTCAATTTCTTTCTGGAAAAGAATATTCTCACTACATGGGTGGTGTGAGCTCTGCGTACCAATGAAAATTTTAAAAAGAACAATTATATGGTCAATCATAGCGTTTACATGAAGATAAAACAGTAAATTCAGATGGATATAAATGAAAACCGAGTTGCAGTGCCAAGCAGTCGGTGACGTGTGCCTGTAATCAATCTTCCTAGTTGGATCAGGGTTCGATCTCTGAGGAGGAATGGGTGGTTTATTTGTGTGATGGCTCTGGTTCTGTCCCTTCCCTGGAACCACGGGCGTTAAATTAAAAACTGGTGACTCCTTGTAGTCGTAGATACACACGTTTTCCCCGCCCCCTACGAAAAAATAAGCCAAAATGATGAGAGTTGCGTTAATTAATAGCGGGTGTTATCACACCTGTGTCAGCAAAACAAGATTCACACGGTGGCTTCAGAGTCGTCGTACTAAGTCTGCGACAAATCCTACATGGTGGTGGTTATATAGTGGCAAATTATGAGGATCGATTTAGCAGTCAACCTCCCGGTTGACTGCTAAATCGATCCTCATACCTTGAACTAACCATTTTGCTCATCCGTAAAGTTCTCGGCACTCCGGAGGTTCTATGCTTACCCTGATTCGCAGGAAAGAAAAAAATCTACATCTCGGTTTGCCTACACTCGTGTAACGCCAAAGAGGAAGGAGAAAAAGACTAAAACCCTTAACATTTGAAAAACCAAAAACCACTGTTACAAAAGAGGTGCCCTAAGATTACAAAAGCTTATAAGTGGAGGGCTAAGACTGCTAATGTATTTCCTCAAGGCGTCGTTGACTAGATCTATCGGACTGAGTTAAATTACAGATTTCCAAGGCCAGTTTGTGCAATTAACACTTTCAGAAAGTTACATTGTCAAGGGAACTCTGCGTAATTCTCTATTGACATAAGCGTTAATCAACTTTGATTATATATATGGTATCGTCGGTCGGTGGAAATCTTCTTTGCTTTAAGAAAGAGACGGCGATATTTTTGTATGACAAATCAATTTTCACTCCGATGACATCAGCATCGAGCATAAAATTCCACAGTACGCATTTTTCTTTTCAAAAATAAAGCGGAAATAAAACCGGATCGAAATGGGTCGGGAACACCTTGACCCGACCCGTTTGACCCGCAAGAAATTGTCCACCCGTTGACCCGTGATCCGTTTCCATGTCTGGTGTATAACTACTTGCAGACAAAATTTGCGTAATGCCTTTAAGTTTCATGTCTCAATTGCGTGCGGGAAAATGTTAAGAGCAATGTCTGCGCGAAATGAAAAAGTTGACAAAAGCTTTTATTTAACCTAATTCAGTCTTGGTACTTTTGATCATACAAAGTTTTCATTGTCTATTTCTTTGTCTTCTCAGAGGCAGATTTGATAGGAGAAAAGTTCAGCTCTGAGAGTAAATAGAATATTTCTTTTGGATAAGTCGGGGTTTCTTTCAGCGATCCCGAAGGACGACGGAAAGGTTAATCAAACGCTGACTGTTCAGCCTGCGGCATAGAATTAGATGATAACTTATTCAAATAAGCCTACGCTTATATTTTGCATCATCATGTCTGGAGCGCTTCAGACTCCACGATGTCTGATTGCACATGAAATCATATTCGCACTTCACACTCCGGGCTGAATACAGCTGGTGAATAAATGCATTGCAAACCACTGCCACACTGTTTCTAATTCCGTGGTTTCAGTGAAGTCATTGCTATGGACGCACAAAGCAGATGTTCCACCCATTAATGTAAATTAATGCGGTTTGTTAAACTTTAAAAAAATGCGTTAATGAATTTTTCCTTCTCTATTAAAATTACTAAACGTAAAATTTTGCCTTTATTTAATGCATAAAGCATTTGTTAGGTCAATAATTGTTTATATCAATAGTGTAATAACTGGCAAAATAAAGTTTCATTTTATTGAAGATTCTCTTCCGCTGATTCAAGTAATGGGTTAAATAAATAATTCCATCTTCCAAAAAGCATCTATTTTCGTTGTGGTGTTAATTAACAAAATAAAAGTTTCGTTGTGCTCAAAGGTTTGTACTTCCGTTACACAATAACTGGCAAAATAAACTCTTAAATAATTTCCTCTATTTTGGGACATTAATTGTAGCAAAATACAGACCGTGAGTCGAAAGTTTTGCAATATTTGGATCACTTTTTTCTTCATACGCACTTTTACGACGAAAACTGACTAGCATTCAAAGTATAGGCCATCGTGTTGCAGCGTCTTTAGCCATCTGTCTGCCAGTTCTTCGATTCCGCGGCTGCGCCTGTTTTTGTCCTTCAAGGCGAAGAACTCCTTCACCCTAGCTGCCCCCTCCTCCTGGTTGTTTAAGTGACGCCCGCGAAGGAAGTGGGCCATGGACCGGAACATGTAATGATCCAACAGGGCAAGGTCCGGATTACATGTTGGGTGTGGTATCAGTCCGATTCCCTCAAGCTCCTGGAGTTTTGCCCGGGTCGTTCGCGCTGTATGAGACAGAGCGTTGTCCTGCTGTAAGAGAGTACGCTTTCTAGTCATCACTGCTGGGTACTTCTCCTCCAAAACGGCATACATCCGCTCCAGCTGTTCAGGGTAGAGTTTGGCGTTGATGGTCCGACCGTCTGGAACAAATTCGTAATGGATTATTTCCTCCAAATTCCAGCAGACGCAGAGCATCATCTTGTACTCAAAGCGCCCACGTTTGGCAACAGGTTCATGAAGCTGGCTTGGGCTCAACCACTGCCGTTGTGTGTTAGGATTATGAAAATAAACCCACTTTTCATCGCACGTAACAATTCTCTTAATGAAACGTACATCGCGCGGGTTTTCTAGGAGTTTCTTGCACACTTCCACTCGGCAGTTTGCTTCAGCTGGCGTCAGTTCGTGAAGGACAATGTGACAGCTCCTGTAGACCTTGCCGATGTCTTAAAGGTGACGAGCTACGGTGGTCTGTGATATGCCCAGCTCGCCTCATAATCTCCAACTGCTGGTTGTCGGATCTGCCTCTACGGCCTGGCGCATGGCCTCCGAATCCACGGTACGCGGCCTACCCGACCTTGGCTGATCGTCGAGGTTTCTGTCACCTGACGGAAACTTCTTGAACCATCTAGTTGCGGTGCTGTGGTCCACGGAACCTTCCCCTTTCGCATGACAAATGTTTCGTGTTGCTTGAGCAGCGTTATGGCCGAACTCAAACTCGTAAAGCAAAAGTTTCCTAATTAGCTGGTTGTGGCTGTTGTTCACGCTTTCCTCAATATCTGAGGTCTTTAAATTTGAAGCACTTCTCATTGCTCCTCTTCGCATGCTATTCTTTTTTTGCTGCATTCCACGTATGAGTACTTACTCTTCACCATTTCTAGATTAGCTGCTGCAGGCGCGTCCCAGCCACAGACAGAACGACGGCATGCATTGCTGTTCACAACAACGACTACCACTTTATATCCTTTCGACTGACTGCAGTGCGCGACTTGAACAAGTTTAAACACATGACATACCCTCCGCAGCACATGCGTTTATGCAAATATTGCAAAACTTTCGCCTCACCCCTTAAGTATCATTATCCGATTTCCAAACTTTTCGGCAACACTGATCCCATTTGCAATTAGATTACATAAAGATCATGGAAGGAAATGACTTTTCAAACAGAAATAAAGCTCAAATGAAATTAACGATTATTATTCATAACTTCTAAAGCAATTATTCGTTCGTTCGGAAAAATCCAGGCAAAAAAGAATACCAGAAAATGGGCTAACCGGCACCTGTTCTTATATATTGCAGTTTTTACACTAGCCTCAGACATCAACACTAAACATTCCTGGCCGCCCTGGTGGCGCAGTTGTCTTAGCGATGGCTTCTGATCATTCGTCCGAGAAGGGTCCGGGTTCGAATCCCGGTGAGGCATGGATGTTGTATTTGTCTTATGGCGCTGGCTCTCTCCCTTTCCTGGAACCAGTAGCCCTAAATTAGGGACGGGCACCTGCTTATAGCCCACTGAGTTGCTCACGGTGGTCGTTAAACCTACAATAAAAAAAAAAAAAACATTCCTGCACAAAGACGCGCTATACAGTAAACAACAGAATCATCACAACCACAACTTTAATGTGAAGAATCTTCAGGGCCCTATCATGTGGGAAGGGTGTCGTAACGTCAGGTGTCAACGCGAAGTCTAACAAATCAGTAACTGTTCAATAAGGGGCATATTGATAGCCCCCGCAAAACCCGTAATGCGGAATGGGAAAGGGGGCTCATGGTTAAAAAGGCCTTTAGCTTTAGCAAAAAGATTTTACAATTTTTTTTTTTTTTTTTTTTGCAGAAACTTCGTATGAAATTGGTTACAGAAATAGCCAAGAATTAAGGCAGCTTTGAATGAAGTATTAAATAAACAATTTTTGCATTTTTTCAGCAAATAAGTAAAATCTTTAGAAATCATTTTTGTTGCTTTAGTTCATAAAACTGGATGACGGGTAAGGAACTCTTTAAGAGAACTTGAGGCCCCTTTTCACAGCACTCGCAATAGTTTCTATGCATGTATGTTAACAAGATAATGTGAAAGAAATATCAGTTCGACGAGTGGAATTTTTATACCAATGAGAATAAGGTGTTATGTATTACAGTTTTTTGCCCATAACTACGCATCCTTCAGAATGTAATGAATTGAAAGGTGTTCTTCGCGGGAGCGAAGAATCAGAGACCTGTGTCATTTTTTTTTTTTTTTTTTTATGTAACAAAATCAAATATTTTTTTCTTACTATGCGCAAAACATTGTGGCATTATGTTCGGTGTTTTTTTTTATATATATTCAGGAGTAAATAATTTAAGTAGTTTAACGTTTTTTGTGCTGCAGTTCTTAATCGTTTCTCAGTTATTTGCTTACTTATGTCGTGACATTTCTTATAAATCGGAAAAGTCATTCGTCTTTGTTATACGGCAGTTGTATGTTTTTTGTGTGTGTAATCGCGAGTCATTTCAAAGAACCTGACCTCAGTTTTTTAACATAAATTTTGCTTGATATGATTAACTTTGACGTAATTATTTTGTAGGAATTTGTATCGGTATAAAACCAGAGCAATCATTTTAATTACAAGGTACGCATTTGTGTTTCACACAATAAAGTGGAATAATTTTTAATTTGCGAAAAATACTCGTAGGTTCCAAAATATTTGATTTATTAAAAAACTTGTAAAATCTAGTCAATAATATGGAAGTTTAGATACTCAGTAATTGAAAGCTAATGGATTTAAAAAAAAAGGGGGGCCTCGGAAATATTTTTCACTGGAGGGAAAGGGGGCGAGTTTTTCTAGTACGTCACTGTTTTCAAGGAACTTCTCATGCACGAAAATGTAAGTTTAAAAATATTCTCATTCTCTAATTACGCCGAATGCAAAATACTGCGTCCATCTTTTATTTAAATAATCAACGCCGCCTCGTTACTCAAGGCGCTTGCATTTCAGACACGAACAGATTTTGGTTGCTTAAATGCAGCCATTACTGAGAAGGGAATCCCAGGAAATTACAACGCAGCACTATCACGATAGCAGCTACAGCAATATCTCAGCTTGATTTCACGAATGTCGCATTCTGTAGATTCGTGAGCGATATTCACGACGTTCTCGTCGCTGAGAAGCGTTATTAAACCCAACAACTGATATGCCAAGTTGGCGTTCCTTTCATCTGAGTAGCGATGCTCTCACGTGATCGCTGGCTGTAAAATTGAAACCACTTGAATATTTCACACAATATAATGCTACCATTCGTCACAAATTACATTGTAAATACCCCGTAATGTTATTTATTAGGCTTCGTATGCTGAAGTATAACTGTGTATGCGTTTATTATTGGGCTTGAAATAAACTCATTGTCATAAAACTCCACGAACCAAGAAGGAGGCGTTGGATTGAAATGAGATTTTAGTAGTGAGATGGTACATACCAAGGACAGAAGTAATTACAATATGACAGCAGCAGAATGATTTCCCGCGGACATATGGTACACATTCTGATCAGCTTTAGTATCACGTCGGACCGCCTCGTGCTCTGATACATGCGGTGATACTGTCCGATATGGAGTCAAAGAGACGCCGTATGTTATCTTGAGACAGATTGGTCCACACTTCTTGTAACTGACGCTCTAAATCACGAACACTGGGATATGGAGAAAGCGGCGTCCCATCTAGTCCCCCACGTGCTCGATGTGCGAGAGATCAGGGGATCTGGCAGACCACGGAAGCGTCGAAGTATGACGTAGACAGCCCTGGGAAACCCGAGCCGTGTGCGGACGGGCGTTATCTTGTTGGTAAAGGGCTCCGGGCCTCCCTGCCAGGAAAAGGCAGCACATGGGGCCGCAGGATCTCCTGTACGTAGCTCTGGGCTGTCAACGTCCCTCGGATCACTGCGAGGGAAGTCCGACTGTCATACGCGATGGCTCACCAGACCGTCACGCCTGCAGTTCGGGACGTGTGTCGCTGTACAGGGAGTTTGGGATTGTAGCGCTCACCTGCGGTCCTCCACACTGACACGGTGGTCGTCGGTTCCCATACAGAAGCGATATTCGTCGCTGAACTCTATACGTCGCCAGTCCGTAGCATTCCACGTTGCTCGCTGCTGATACCACTGTACCGTACTGTCAAACCGGCCCAAATAGCGGCCGATTCCGCGAGCCGTTCACCCTGCCTCTCTCATCCCGACGATATGGCCTCGTTCAAACTCCGTCAGTTGCCCGTATGCACATCTACGGAGGCTCCTCGGCATGTTTATTGCTCAGGGATCTCACCTGACTCTTACTGTGCACTTCGGCACGCATATGGAGTCCTCTGCGCGGCGCCTTATACGCCCTAAGGATTGCGGTTGCAGCGTCGGTCTTAGACGCGCGGGCATGCGGAATAGCACGAAACTTTAATCATTTGCATGTCTGCTCTTCCCGTAGCTATTCGTCGAGCTTCGCCTTAATCGCACGGTTTTTCTTGATGTGCGGATTTTTATTACAATGAGTGTATCTCCAATATTAGTATTCTACAAAAATGTATTTCTTTTTATTATTCATCTTAACGGAAGAATTAAATTAATTGCACTTACTTCTAACTCTGGTAATCTCTCAATTTCAGAAGCTTGAATCCTAGTCATTTTATCTCTGCTGACGCGTACAGGATCGATTCGCTTAAAACGTTCGAAAATGCTGCGGAAAAAAAAAAAAAAAAACCAGTTCAACAATATTTGTCTCGTAATCTTAGGAAGTGTAACTCTGTGTTGAAATTTCGGAACACAATCATGCAGTTTAATAAAGTTCTTTAAAAATATTCTAATACGCTGGCTTGTGAAAATTTAAAATGAACACTCTATAAAATATTCAAGGTAATATTTGGAATATCATACAGAAATGTTTATGAAAATGAGAATTTCATGGAAATACTATGTTCGAACCTACGGCAGGAGAAGAAATTTTGTTGTGTGGCAGACAATATTAATTGCATCCCCTTGACCCTTTAAACAACACCCATAATAAATAAATAAATAAATGAATGATTATTGTTGCTGCCAAATGAAAGAGCTGTTACTAAGGGATATTGAACAGATCAAGAATTTCAGTAAGGGCTGAGGAAAGAGATTTGTTTCAGGTTAATGCGACTTCGGAAGAAAATACCCCAAAAGGTCTCTAGCCAGTCGGAAAAAGGATAAAAATTCGCGGGTTCCTCTAAGAAGGAGCGCGAAAGGATTCTTCTTGGCCTTAACTCGAAGGAGTATTAATGGACAAGCGAAGAGATGAGGGATCAACGACCCTGGCAGCACCCCCGATCACTTCTTTCTCTGGACCAGGAGGAACTGAAACCTGCTGCTTTACCTCCGCTCCTTGCAAGCGCCAGCTGATGTTTCTTTCCTTGATATTTTTGCTTTATAATATGAACCAAAGCTTATTATTTTACGTTCTCATTTGTTATGTTGCTTATAAAACACAATACTTTTTATAAACGATGCTATTCTTCAATTGTCTTTTTAGAAACTTTGATAGAAACAATTTTTGAAGATGCTTTTTAAAATGCTTATTTCAATCACTCTCCCTGTTATAGTTTTGTTAATAATAAAACAATGAATACTCGTCAATGAACAACAGGACCTATCTTTCTTGAAATCAGAAACTACAGTCTTGTGATGATTATATATAGTAAGAAAATACAACGTTTGCCACAAATATTTTATTTTTCAAGTCGACCAAGGTTTCGCTGGGCTCTGGCCTAGCTTAATCAGGACGAATGGCACGTAAATATTTAAATTGTACATTTCAATTTTAATTTTAAAGTGATTCTTAAATCCATAAACAAAATAAAGTTTTTAGGATCAAAGGACTATGTTTAAGATAAAAACTTGTGTGGAATTAATCAAATTCCATATGAATGTGGCGCTTCGTATATACGTAGGGCAGACCCGTAGTAGAGCCTTGCGTTTTCGATTGAAGAAGCACAGGACCCATATTTGGAACTGTGGCCTAAAGAAGTCATCGATGTTACGAAAAGTCAAAAGTCAAATTGAAGTCATCACTGTTACGAAAAGGGCCATAAATTTCTCTTTGAAGAAGCAAAACTAATCGACAAGTCAGATTCAACCACCAAAGTTGATATTTTGGAAGTTTCCCATATATATCAGAATTCTTCGCAACCTGTTAATGACATGGCATCTACACCATTTCCATCAAGCGCGTGGAAGCAACTAACCAAAACCTGTGACTTTAAACATCATTTATGGTGTCGTGTACAATTTGAATATTTACATGCCATTCGCCCTGATGAAGCTAGGCCAGAGCCCAGCGAAACCTTGGTCGACTTTTATTTGTGACAAACGTTATATTTTCCTAATATATACACAGTCGAGTCACATTATTGTGACCACCTCCTACTTTTGACGTCAACAGCGCGTAGCCAATGAAAGATGGCCCGTGTCGTGAGTTGGCTTGGAGGGTACATAAGGTGTGCTGTAGGCAATCTGAAAACATATCACTCGTTGCTGTCATGGATAAAAGGAGCGGTGACGTACCTGCCCCGCAGGGCGCACACGAGATAAAGGCAGATAGCAGTGAGAGCACGTGCCAGTGTACCATAGTGGATAGCACTCGGAGCTCCGGAGCAGAGAGTTGCGGTTTCGAATTCCGCCCCTGGCATAAAAATGATGGAGAAATTTACTTCGTCATAGAATGATTTATCAGATTTGCAAAAAGGGATGATTATCGGCTTTAGGGCCAAGGGTGGCAGTATTCCTGAAACTGCGCAGTTTGCGAACTGTTCGTTGCTGCTGTGGTTAAAGTGTATCGTGATTGAAGAAATGGCACCGCCGCCCCGGTGGCGCAGTGGTCTAAGCGATGGCCTCTGATCATTCGTCCGAAAGAGGTGCAGGTTCGAATCCCGGTGAGGCATGGATGTTGTGTTTGTCTTACGGCACTGGCTCTCTCCCTTCCCTGGTACCAGTTATCCTAAATTAGGGACGGGAGACTGCTTATGGCCCATTGAGTTGCTCACGGTGGTCGTTAAACCTCCACTAAAAAAATGGCACCATTGCGAATAAGCGACGTGGAAACTGCGGATCGCCACGTGCCATTGATGTGAGAGGTGAACGTCGGCTTCGAAGGTGCATGAGGTCCGATCGATACGATCCAGTGGAGCAACTCACTGGCCGAATGAACCAGGGGGCTACCGGAAGTGTGTCTAAAACGACAGTTTAGTGAACCCTGTTGCGTATGGGGGCTCCGATGCAGACGAATGGTCACTGCACTTATGCTAACGAAGGTGCATCGGGAGAAGAGACTTAGATTTGCACGGCAGTATCGAAATTGGACCTCCGCTGATTGTCAAAGGATTGCCTTCTCCGATGAGTCACGTTTTCCGTTTCATCGAACGGATGGACTTTGGCGTATAAGTCGAGAAATATCGGAGGACAAGCACTCTTCAACCATTGGTGGCAGAACACAAGCTGGTGGGGGCAGCGTTATGATCTGGGGAATGTTTTCGTGGCATTCTCTGGGTCCACTCATACCTGTGGAAGGCACTATGGACCGAATTCGTTATGAATTCATCCTTGCAGACCATGTACACCCACATATTCTGATTGTCTTCCCGGGGGCGGAGGGGATCTTCCAGAACGACAATGCGACGTGCCACACAGCTAGAAATGTCCAAGAGCGGTTGGAAGAGCATGATGAAGACTTCGAAGTACTTCCCTGGCTTCCTAATTCCCCAGACTTAAACCCGATTGAGCATCTGTGGGACCGCGTCGATCGTGTTGTTCGCTCTATGGATCCTCCACCAAGCACTCTCTCCAGCAGCTGTCAGATGCACTGCAGTCAGCATGGTCCACATACCTGTGAGCACCTTCCAGAACCTTACTGAGTCACTCCCAGCCCGTCTAGCTGCTGTCCGCGCCGGCGGTTACTCTGGATACCAGCTGGTGGTCACAATAATGTGACTAGACCGTTTATATAAACAGGATCTAACATTTTCCCTTTAAAAAAAAAAAGGTCCACTATTATTGTTACTAATTGATTTATTTTACTTCTTCTGAATTACTGGTGAGTAATAACATGTAATTCCTATAGGTGTCCAATTTTAAACAATTCAGAAGAGTTACTGGTTGCATGAACAGATTTCTTTAAGAATTATTTCGAGCATTTTGTTGTCTTTCTCCTTAAAAGAATTGCAAAATACAAATGTAATAAATAATAATCTTCTGCTGAAAATTTTCTCAGGGCATGCGAGGGAATTTTTAGATTATCACCAGTTTGAACACACACTCTCAAACCATCACCTTTGTCCTAGATAATTAAATAGGTTTCTCTGCACACGCAGTTTTCGATTGTGGATGTGCACTGCTCCCTAACTGTGATGAGCGCCTGCTTTTACAAAGTGAGAAAAATATTCAAATGAAACCCTACTTAACCGCCACTAATCTCTAATGAATTACGACCCAAAGCAAAGCATGCCCACATTTAGGGAAATAAAGGTAAATCGAAAGCAAGCCAAAAGGCACTAAAGAAAAGGATACAAGCAATGCGAGATCATCAAATCATGTCTTCTCAGATTAAGGTGGTTCCACCTAAAATCTTTGACTTATGTTTCCAATGGTAAAACTTCTTTACATATTTTCTTCACAATTAATGTATTCCCAAGGATGAAAATTTGCACATTGATAAAACTAACTTTAAGTTATAGCATGGGATACTTAATACTTGCTAAAACATAAATATAATTATATTAAAAATCAATCATTTTTCTTTGAATAATGTTCAGACCTGTTAATAGATGGCGCGACCTGTATGTACATTTATGACATCAGTAGACAAAAAAAATGTTGGATTGCTTAATTATGGTTGTGTTTCAGCAAGTATTAAGTTTACCATGCTATAACTTAAAGTTAGTTTTATCGATTTGCACATTTTCACCCTTGGGAATACATTAATTGCGAAGAAAATATGTAAAGAAGTTTTACCATTGAAAACAAGGCAGAGATTTCAGGCGGAACCACCTTAAGTTATGGAAAGGTTGTACTGAAGTTTTGCTTGAGAAAATAGCAAATGTAAATTGTAAGGAGCACTAGCATGAGAGAGAACATAATTTGAAACAGCCGTAAAGTAGAGTGAGGAAAGCTATACAGAAGCGCGAGAAGGGTGCGCACTGAGTTATAATAAACCTGTCGGACAAATAACGGAAACACTAACTAAAAGGCAAAAATTCTTGTTGGTCGATTTATCGTTTTAATTTGTTAACGTTACAAGTTGGAGAAATATTTCTGTTTGGTACCTACAGTATTGCTCCCAGCGAGTCATATAGCTGTAAGCATGTGAGATAATTGTTTCTGGGAAGCAGCTGAAAAAATAAGCGGTGGAGTGATTGAACCGTCGAGGATTGAACCTTAGGATTTTATGGCGGAAAGATCATTCTTGGCCAGAGGGCGACAAGAAGTAATAGACAAACACAAACCAGAATAACTTAGGAAAAAATAAAATGTTGTTTCGGAAGTGACGGGAGCGGCTGAAGGATAAGGGTATTGCTTTTTGCGGGAGAGGGCCGAGGAACAAATCGCATTACATTACGTAAAGAGATTGCTGCAGAGCTGAAGTCAATCAAATGAGAATGCGCATTGTTGAAACTGGAGCCCGTGTGGGAAATGGATTTACCGGCACTTTTGTTTATATTGAAGTAGAGCATCCTCGCTCTCCTCTCTGTTGCAGTCATCAGGTTATGGACTTTTGTTGCAGCTTTTGTGCCAGTTTTGATATCCAGAAAGCTGAGTTCTAACATTATGCGAAGGCATTCGTGAACCACACTGTATATCTGCTTAATATCTTTGGATCTCCACCCCCCCCACCCTCCCTTTCTTTCTTTCTTTTTTTTTTTTTTTTTTTTGAAAAACTAAAGGATCAAACATTAAAACCATTCAGCAAAATAAAGTCAAGCTCATTTCTCAATTTAAAACAGTGCATTCCAATTTTTTTTTCACAACGACGTCGGTTAACATCAGAGTCTGCTGTCCTTGGTAAGAGCTAGGGGCTTCACGGAAAGTGAGAATCAGAGCCATAAGAACGAAACATCCGTGTCTTGCCTAAGAGTCGAATCCAGACCTAGCATTATGAAATGTAAGGAAGGAAGAAAAGAAAGTCTATCTTCAGAGCAGTCGGTTTCCAGGCCACATACGAGTAAACACTCTTGAAAGACATATTGGGAAACTACGCATTAGTGTTCATCTGGCACTCTCAGTGGGCTTAGAAATTAATGCTTTTTTCGTAATCTACCACAAGTTATCCTCAGTTTCTCGAAATTTTTCTCTGGTGAAGTAAAGTGCCCTACAAAGATTTCTAGTTCAACATCGCGCCAGTTTTTCATTACAAACACAATATTTGTTTGTTTGTCTCTCCATCACTTCCACGAATTTCAAAGCATTTGAACTTCTAAATTGCCAGATTTTCTTTTAGAAATGCATTTATTACTTACGCTGTCCAACCGACTCGGAAATGAAAACCAGAAAGACTTCCCAAGCATTACTGACGCCACACGAAATTGTTGTACTACCGTAATTTTGGGGTCGTAAGTCGGTATGGAGTGTAAACCAAAATGATTAAATTTCTCAGTTTCCTAATCTTCATTCATAGATAAGTCAATCCTGAGTATAAGACGAGGCTAGAACAAATACAAAAATGTTCCGAAATTCGGTAACAATGTTTTCAATTTATCAGTAAATGCTCATATTAAAAAACTTCCGCATTTTGCTTTCCGGCAAAAAGTTGAATTACGTGAGTTTCTTTTTTCTTACGAACTGACGCTTCCGTATTCCTTCCCTCCGACCTACCAGTCGTAGATGCCACCGCACAAGGGAGGAAGGTGGGGGGGGGGCAAGGACAAGTTCACATAAGGGTGCCGAACCAGAGTGGTGTTTGCAGCGTGAGCTATCGTTCGCTGCTTTCTCTCAGAGTCCGAATGAAATCAGACACCAAAAGAGCTTTTGATTTCATTAGGAAATGTGACATAAATTAAGATAAGCATAAAAAGAGATAAACGGAAGCAACTGTTGATTTTATTTCAGTTGTGAGACTGACAGAGTGAGAAAAGACTGCCTTCACTAGTCGCTGGTCATTGCTGTTCTCAAAACGCATGCGCCACCGGCTGTCAACATGATTGTCACCAGCCAATCAACTACGTGGCAGCGACATGCTTCAGGGGCTTAATCATTGCGAGATAAGTGAGGTGTAAAACCAGACCGAATGCCATCCACGGGGTCTTGGAGGGATCGTGAGGAGGATGCAATGCAATACAATACGACATCTGTAACTCTAAACTGATCACGGCGATTTAATATGCTCCTAATAAATTTCATACGATTTCGGAATGGTTTCTTATAAACGTAATATTGTGTTTCAGGTGCTCAGATCACGACCAAATTTAAGGCACAGTTTTTTTCCCCCATTGAGAAATTTTAATGACCAATCAACGAATAAGTTGCTGTTGTGACGTATATTCTCAGTTAACTTTCATTTTTAGTTCCTTTTCCTGTGTAAATTTGAGTTTGTTCTATTTTATACTTTCCAAACTTAACGTTATGTCTTTTCCCTCAAACGAGAATACTGTTGGCAACACCTTGAGGTCGGAACAAGAGTGACGTATATGTGGACGGATAAGAACGATAGATAAAAAGGCAATGCAGCTGTTGTTTAGAGAGACTGGCACGTTAAGCCGTCAGACCCCGGGTACTGCCCCCTAATAAATAAGGGCGTCTTCCTCTCCTTTCTACCTCGCTTCCGTGTCACTTTCCTATCTGGCACTCTAGCCCAAATCTCCTAGCTTCTTATTTCCAGGGGTTGTTTAAGACCTGGAGCTCCCTTTCTAAAATCCTCTACATATGAACTGATCTGATCTGTTTAGAGAGATGCTGGATGGTGAACGCTAATACTTCGTTCGGATACACGACTCCATAAATTACCTTTAAGTATTTGTGGAGGATACTTGTTCTACGTTAATAACAGTGTTGTGTTTTTGTGTCTATTAATCTAAGTTTTCGTGATCTCACCTTGTTGAAGTCAAAATGATCAAGTGCCTACTGACAGCAATAAAGGATTAGCTGTAACAACTACCTGACTTTATTTGAGCGATTCATAGTTCACTGTAGGCGCAGTTTTGATTTATGTAGTGTTTTAGTAAGGCAGCTATACACAAACGCTACAATTTAGCGTATAAGTCGAGGCCCTACTTCTGAAGAAAAAGTCTCATCTTATACGCCGAAAAATACGGTAATTTTCAAACTGTGTGAGTGAGAAAAATAAATAAATGACCATCGGTGCACGGGTGTTATTAACACTCGAGAAGGACTTATTTGAAAGCAAAGAGCATTATTAGACACAATTTCATTTATTTAGTAATCTGGGAGCTTGTAACTTTTCCTCGCAGTTTCTTCAACGCAATATGACTTTTTTAATCCAATATTAAACAAAGAAAAAAAATCATTAGCGTTCACTGAATTCTGCGAAACAAAGGCGGTATAAACAAAGTTATTAAATACGCCGTATTGCAACATCTGTTGGGCTCAGATTATTTTGCGGAAACAGGAAAAGAAAAGCAAAGGCAATGATGAACTCAGATTGTAGATTAATATGGGAGTGTAGGCGATAGAAAATTCATTTATCTTTTGAAAAACAATCAGCATCATAATCGTGATATTCTAACAGATCCTAATCCCATGAGAAAAAAAATATGAGCTTACTTATAATGTGCTATGTGGCATCTGAAAGCATCCTTTGGCTTAAAACGGGTCATTCCTTGGCCGAATAACTACAAGCCTCGCATTTCGCCCCAAACATTTGGCTTAGACTCCTAGTTAAAACGTAAATTTTTGGGGGAGGGATGGTGGGTTGGGGATGGGGGGGCGAGTTATTGTCCTCTCACTCACTGGAAGTTATATAGTTACTCTAAATTAAAACACTAACCTCTTTCTACAGTTTGGTTGTTAACACTAACCTCTTTCTAAACACTAACCTCTTTCTACAGTTTGGTTGTTAAACTGCCTAAAGAAAAAGAGCATTAGAGCAAAACCAATACATCCCTGATTCCAGAAAGTTGACATACATCTTCTCTTCTGAAATTTTTAGTATACAAATATTTTGCTTCTAGGCTTCTACCTACTTTATCCATAACACGCCAAAACAAAACTTTTCAAGGTACACATGAACTGCATTAGATGTTTCCATATGGTGAACTACAGTATATTACGCTAACGTTAAAATGACAAATTACAGTACTGAAATCCTCCAGGGCAGTTAGCTTAAATTAAATCTAGAATCTCTGATGTGAGGCCCTTACAGGTAAATCATCCTCATGCAGCAAATTTTGAAGCCTAGACAGATATTGTGTTTGTCTTACGGCACTGACTATCTCCCTTCCCTGGAACCAGTGGTCCTAAATTAGGGACGGGCGACTGCTTATAGCGCACTGAATTGCTCACGGTGGTCATTAAACCCCAATCAAAACACAAAACACCAATAACAAAAAAAAAAAAAAAAAAAAAAAATAAGACATGGATGTTGGAGTTGTTCCCATGGCACTTCCTTGTCCTCTTTCCTCTAACTAATCACCCTAAATCCGGAGGGGTGTATCCTTCTAGCCTAAGGTGCTGATAGGGGCAGTTGAACGCTCATTATAAAACAGATAAACACGTACGTTCTGTGTTTCTTACACAGTGACTCGGAAATGTTCTTTACACAACGGTTTGCAACACCGCAAAGAAAGAGAAGTTCATCGGGCATTGCTGTAACTTAAAAAAGCAAAATGATGCCAGCTTAGCAGTAAGTGGTTTCTTCTGTTTAACACCCCGTTTTTTTAGTTTTTAGGGAGGGAGGGGTTATTTAAGGGAGAGAGCCAGTGCCATAAGACAATTACACCAGCCACATCTCAACCGTAATTCAAACTCTGATCTATTTCGGACGGCCACATCGTTGGTAACGATGATTTGTGTCTTGACAGAATTCAAGCTCAGTAACTGCATCACGAGGATTTAGCAGCCTATCCCACTTAACCACCGTGATACCAGCAGATGGGCGTTAAATCATCGGAGAGGCATGCCGATTAGAAGGTGCTTTGCAATGCGTCCTCTCCCCTGTCGTGGGGTGGAAAGGAAGCGAGGTTTGCACTTCAGCGTTACGCATATTTACCAGTTGAAGAATACTGAACCTATGAAAGTTACCGAATTTTGACGTGTTGGGCCATCTACAAGGGTCATTACTACATAAACTGGCAATAGCGGGCTGCACAAAGGCCAAGGATAAGTCCATAACTCTAGACTGCATTTTGAAGCCTCTAAGGTACAACAAACTACTTTCCGAAGTGACAATGTTACTTCGGAAATACACTGGTGTGCAAAAATTAAGGACGAAGGGGAGAAACTAGCATAACAGCGGAACGACCAGACAGAACGGACCGAAAGACCACTCAGGAGATAGACTAGGGTCCGGTACGGTAGGGCATGCGCATATATGCAGCATGACGTAGGTGGTGGTGGGAAGGGGGAGGTGTCGGAATTGTATAAAGCACACGTGCGGTGTACGCTCAGCAATTCGGTGAAAGCTATTGCACGGTGTACATCGGTTTGAACGACGTCGAGTTACTGCCACCGTGTGATATGGAAAACAGGCAATCCAGTAGATGACATCTGGATGACTTTACCCGAGGTCGCGTCATTGGGAAGTTGGAAGAAGGTCGAAGTGTGACTAGTGTGGCCGAGGAGTTCTGGATTGCTCACAGCATCGTTTCACGAGCTTGGAGAGCATTTCAAATGACAGGAACAGCTGTCCGAGAGTTTAGCAGTGGTCGTCCACGAGCAACCACGGCGGCGGACGACCGGTATATTGTCCTACAGGCGAGAAGAGACAGACGGCAGACAGCGGGAGAAATCGCAAGGCACATGCAACAGACAACTGGACGTCCGTTATCGCGTTTTACCGTGGCCAGGAGGCTGCACAAAGGTGGTCTATTTGCACGACGACCAGTACGGTGCGTGCCATTAACGCCTGCTCATCGGAGACTGCGGTTTCTGTGGTGCCAGGAACACAAGAACTGGACACATCAGCAATGGGGTCGAGTTCTCTTTACGGATGAGAGCCGATTTAGTCTGGCGATCGATTATGGACATATACACATCTGGAGAGAGCAGGGAACATGCAATCACACCTCCAACATCATCGAAAGAGACCGGTTTGGAGGTGGCGGAGTTCTCGTTTGGGGCGGTATCATGCTTGGTAGCCGTACTGACCTCCACATCTTCCAAGGAGGTTCAGTCACTTGTGTCCGCTATTGTACTGAGGTTCTCCTGTCTCACGTGCGTCTGTTTAGAGGTGCTGTGGGTCCTGAGTTCATTTTAATGGACGACAACGCTACACCTCATCGTACAGTGGCTGTCGCAGAGCTGTTGGAGAGTGAAGATATTCAACGCATGGATTGGGCCGCAAGGTCCCCGGACCTAAATCCAATCGAACACGTGGGACTTTTTGGCAGACGCTTAGCAGCACGTCACCAGCCGCCAGCAACGATTCCGCAGCTGCAATTGGCGCTACAAGAGGAATGGGTCGCGATGACTCAACAGCTCCTTGACAGCCTCATCCTCAGCATGGACAGACGTTGTAAATCCTGCAACGCAGTCAGGGGTGATCATATCCCCTACTAAAGACTGGATTTTTCTTGGCAGCCTCCTGTCACATGGACGTTTCTGTCTTCTGTCCAGTTGTGCTCGAAGTTACCTTTTTAATAAAGTGCCTTTGTATCCTTTGGATTCCTTGCTTGGACGGTTTTGCTCACTTGTCCCATATTCTTAGATCTTGGAGATCTTATGGTATGATTTACGTCGATGTGGAGCACTTCTGCACGACGTTACATTCGAAAAACAGTCTCGTCCTTAATTTTTGCCAGCCAGTGTAGTTTGTTGTACCTTATAGTACAACACTCTACGGACACAAAGCAACACCTGTTGATTGGAATGGTACACAGCACGTAACTAATGTAAATCACAAATGAAAATCAGTGCCGTTTACTGACGAGATCCGCTTTTGTAACCGAAAGAAAACGCTTTCCGAAATCAGCAGGTCAGAAGTTTGTGAAAGTGCACACAGTCTTATAGCATGTCCGATCATCTCCCCAGTATGACATTCGTGCACCACTGGTATTGCAAATTCTGAGTACAGGGACACTCAGATGATGTGTTGATTTCATTGCGTCAACACTCTCATTTTTCCTGACATACGTTGACATATGATAACAACCCCCTACGTATTGCACGTATCAGACGGTCGGAATAGTGACGAAGGTACCTTGCATGGCCAACGCATTTTCCGAACTTGTCCCACACCGAGCCCACCCCTTGCCACGTTGAACGACAACTCAGAAGGTACATATCGATACTGTGTATAAAAACTGTACCCGACTGACCGTACGGTTGAGTAGGGTACAGTGTTATACTTCTCAGTAGCTGTATACCTAGTAACTGTATAGACTATACCTCTTAGTAGCTGTCTTTGTGACGTTAGAGATAGGCGCATTACTTACTAAACCAAAAGAAGTGCTTATTTTTCTGTGCGACTAATTTTCATCGCTTGTTAGATGCTCTTCGTACGATACGTATTAGACATGTCATGTAATGCAAAGAAGAAAAAAGAAATGTTCTCACTGAGCAACAAAAAGTAGTAGAAAATATACTTACTGAAGAATCTCTGTAGCCGTTAGATACGTTAGATCCTGTAAAAAATATGGACTGTGAAAATTTTACAATACATGAACATACGCATTTTAAACCTAGCTCTACCTTCATTATATTTAACGAAAAGTAAAAGGATAATAATTTCACTTACAGCAACGCAGCCAGGAGCGGGCTCAACGGGTCCGCACCCCCCCTTCCCCCGAGACATTTTTCTTTACCTAATTCATCCTTAGGTAAAATATTATGTTAACGACAAAGAATTTTTTTATGTTGTTGATTGAGCCTATAACTGACCCATTTTACGTACAGGCAACGGCTTCTTAGAAGAGAGAAGGTGAGAGGGGGGGGAATTAAAAAAATCAGAACAGAAACTAACACTTCGGTGATTTCTTTCGATTTCAACATTTTCTTAACTATTATCGCATCTTAAACCAAGGCTAAATAAACAAATGCCACACTTTTTTTTTCTTTGTCCTCAATCCTTTTTCTGAACGCCTTATAGACGGGGGCGGTGGTGACAGCTCTTCTCTCTCCTGTCCACGGCCCTGATTTCAGCTAATCTGGACCCCCCCCCCCACCACCCGGAGCAGAAATCTTGGGTGTGTTATAAGAAATCCTGGCTGTGCTCACCTGCCATCAGAGCTCAATTTTTTATTTTCTTCCTTGGTTTTCAAAAAATGTATCTAGCAAAAACTGAGAGAGAAATAATAAAAACACACCCGCTCAAAAAAACTAGGAGTCCATGCAGATCATATTGCAATACATTTCAGGAAGTTTTCACTCTTCTTTTTACATTCACACAAGATTACCAGTGGTTTTGGTGTGGTCCTGTGCTAGCAATCGTAGCATGAGCTGGAGAAGGAAACCAATCATGGAGTAAAAAATTTTGGTTCGGTTTCGATTCTTTTTCAATGAAGTTTTGCTTTTGAAGTGAATAAGATCTGCACACACACAAATACACACCCACACAGTTTCGCGCACCCATACTCCTAGATTTCTCTTCAGAAAAAAACCACAAAGTTTTCATTTTCTAATAATTAAAGCATTTATCCATTTGTATCTTATTTGTTTCATTTGAGATAAATAAGTATACAGTCAACTCCCGATTATCCGCGATAGTGGGCGGTGCGAGTTTCGCGGATAATTCAAATTTTTACAGGAAAAATCAATTTATCTACAAATTATACGATAACATGTTTTATTCAGACTAGTAGTTATTATTGCAAGCATAATATATACTGAAAAGTTACCTGTTTAAATCTTCTTAAAACAATTAGTTACTTAATTCTGTTTTTTATTGCAAAATATTTTTGTTTGATTCGGGACTGCAGTCTGCGCAAAACCAGCTCATCAGCTAATAACGCATCGTCTTGTCCTTCAAGGTACTCGAGCAGGCAGTCGACATGTTGCAATGCTGATTCATGATTCACCCGTAACTGTGCAATGTCCTCCTCATCTTCTTCACTTCCTTCGTTTTCATCTGCTATTCCCCTAATTTTATCAATTATCTGTCCGTCAGTTAAATGTTCAAATCCAGAGTCATGTATGGCGCAGTCCAGTCATTTGGCGATATTAGTTTCATCAACGTTTCCCCCTCAGGGAACCGATTTCACTAATTTGGTTAATTCTATGATGTTAGCACTTGTATTTTTTTCAGAAAGGCAATTTCCATTAGACAGAAGTTTCTCCACGACCTATTGATATAGGATGCGACTTAAAGACTTTCTGGCAAGGCTATTCAATTATTGACTCTATCTATGACGTGGCAAGCGCCTGGGATTCATGTGATGAGTTCAACTGAATCCCAGGCGCTTGCCACGGCATAGAGTCAAGAATTGAATAGCCTTAGCAGAAAGCCTTTAAGTCGCATCTTTCTTCAATTCTTTTTGTAATACACTTGACCCGAGATTACGCCCTGATCCATAGGTTGCACGCGTGCTGCAACATTCTTTGGCTGTAACTTCGTGACAATTGTACCATATTCTGTTCTCAATAAACTAAAAGAAAAAAAAAAATATTACCGTAAAGTCACGTCGTGGATAATCTAGAGTTGACTGTATTTCCTATTTTTGAATATAACGCATCGTTTAAATAAATCATAGATTAAATATCGAAAGCTTGGTATATTCCATGTTATATCAATTTGTGGGAACCAGTCTAACTACCTTGATGATCGTGTTTCTATTGCTCCAGTAGTTCAATTATTAGGAAAGATGTTGGCCTGACATAGAGAGTGTTTCCAAGATGTCTATTCAATATTTGGGAACCTGCTATACTACACTTAGTGATGAGAAAAAAGTTCCTGTGAACATTCGGCCGGAAACGCTTCCGAGTTGACCTGGTCTGAGATCCTGGCTTCTGACCTTTCGTTCGAGGTGGGCCTACTGTTCACAGAAACTTTTGACGTTGGCTTCCGACCTTTCGTTCGAGATGGGCCCAATGTTCACAGGAGCTCTTGACCTTGGTTTCTGACATTTCGTTCGAGGTGGGCCTAATGTTCACAGCAACTTTTGACCTTGCACTTCTGGTCTTTCGTTCGAGGTGGGCCCAATGTTCACAAGAACTTTTGACCTTGCACTTCTGGCCTTTCGCTCGAGGTGGGCCCAATGTTCACAGAAACTTTTGACCTTCGCTTCTGACCTTAAGTTCGAGGTCGGCCCAATGTTCACAGGAATTTTTGACCTTGCACTTCTGGCCTTTCGTTCGAGGTGAGCCCAATGTTCACAGGAACTTTTGACCTTGCACTTCTGGCCTTTCGTTCGAGGTGGGCCCAATGTTCACAGGAACTTTTGACCTTGCACTTCTGGCCTTTCGTTCGAGGTGGGCCCAATGTTCACAGGAACTGTTGACCTTGGCTTCTGACCTTTCGTTCGAGGTGGGCCCAATGTTCACAGGAACTTTTGACCTTGCACTTCTGGCCTTTCGTTCGAGGTGGGCCCAATGTTCACAGGAACTTTTGACCTTGCCCTTCTGGCCTTTCGCTCGAGGTGGGCCCAATGTTCACAAACTTTTGACCTTCGCTTCTGACCTTTCGTTCGAGGTGGGCCCAATGTTCTCAGGAACTTTTGACCTTGCACTTCTGGCCTTTCGTTTGAGGTGGGCCCAATGTTCACAGAAACTTTTGACCTTCGCTTCTGACCTTTCGTTCGAGGTGGGTCCAATGTTCACAGGAACTTTTGACTTTGGCTTCTGACTTTCGTTCGAGGTGGGCCTGGATGAGGTGAGGCATGGGTGGTATCCCTATCTGATGGCGCTGGTTCTTGTCCTTTCCATAAAACGAGTGTCGCCAAATTAAGGACGGACGACTGCTTATAGCACGGATAATTGCTCATGGTGGCCGTTAACGCCAAAACAAAAACAGTAACAAAAGAATTCTCTTCCGAGTTGAAAAAATTTTTTCTTGCGTTTTGAGGGTGCAAATAAGAACACCAGGAAGTTAATCAGTTTTTATTTCATTTCTTACAGCACACTGTCAGTGATCGATGAGAATAATTATAAAAACCTACTTCAAAGTAAGTGTACGAAATGGTCTCCCTGAGCGGTAAAACTCGCTTCACAGCGTCTTGTCATCTATTGTCGAAAACGCCCGAAAAGACCCTGAGTGTTCTGAATTCTCTGACAACAATCCACGATAACTTCGCTGAGGGAACCAGGATAACGTTAACTTAAGGGTCCGTAGGATATTCAGGGACTTCAAATTTGGAGAGCATACAGGTCGTGTAGTTGGCCCACATCTACCAATCCAGGATATGTACGATAAATATGTTCTCGAGAAGTGGAGCTAAAATGTGCTACAGTCTAATCATGAATGAACTACCCTCAGTAGACGAAATATTAGAGATAGGGATGATGGGCAGTTGACATGAGCATTCCTCGCGAAGAGTGAAACAGACCCAAACCGAATGCAGGTGATAAATAGGCGAACCACACTGCTTCCCAACAGTGTGTCGCTATCGACGAACATTTGTAAACTTAGTGATCTGAGAGACTTTGATCGTGAACTCATTGTCGGTGCAAGACAGATGCGTCATTCTATCACCCAAGTGATAAGAGCCGTAGGATTTCCGAGGGCAACCGTATCAAGGGTGTACCCCGAGTATACTATCGACGGACGTACCAGCGTCAAAAGAGGAAGCCGTGCCCGACCACACGCTATTGATGACCGGAGTCGACGTACACCACTCAACTCGTACAGACCAACCTTTGTCAGCGGCGGCGCAAATCATATCCAGGTTAAATGTCGGAGGACCAAGCACAGTCAGCGGGCTAATTGTTCGGCCCATGCTGCTTATTCTGGGTTACGGGAGCCGACGCCCTACTCGTGTGCCACTGTTGACTACTCTTCATTGGACATTACGCCCCGCCTGGTGCCGGGAACATCAAAACTGAACCTCTGCAGAGTATCTCCGCGTCGTGTGATCAGATGAATCCCTTTCTCAGCAGTACGGAGCTGACTGGAAGGGTGCGGGTGTGGCGTCGATAGCATGAAGCCATGGTCCGGTCGTGCCAGGTCAGCTCCGTTCAAGGCGGTGTTGGATCTGCGATGGTTTGGGTAGCCTTCTCATGGGACACATTAGTTTCATTGGTGTGTCTGGAGAAGTCCTTAGCCGCTGCGCGCTATCAGAATAGAATGTGCTGGATGAGAACCTACAAGCTTTTATGGCCTTCGCGCATCTTGCTGCCGATGGTCTATTCTAGCAGAACAATGGGCCTCCCCATGCAATCACCTCGAGAAACGCTCATCTAAGTTTGGGCCATCCAGTGACCCCCAAGATACCCGGATGTAAACCCTGTTGAAGCTGTCTGGGATGCCGTGGAGTGGAACATCAGATTAATGGAAGCTGAACCGTCGTCTAGGGTGGAGTTGTGGACAATGCTGCAACAGGCATGGCTGGCATTACCTCAGAAAACCCTCAGGCATTGGGTGCATTCGAGGCTGTTATTCGCGCTAGAGGAGGACCAACACTCTACTAGGTATAGGTATCTTTAATGTTTTGTCCATTCAGTGGAGATGCGACGGCTTGTAACTAATTGAAGATTTTCCAGCACGTCAGGTACTCTTACTCTCAAGAAATGCGTGTATTGCTGATAGGGGAAATAGGCCGATCAGAAAGGAACGCTACGAATATTCATAATACTATCTCTTGTGAATTGCCATTCATCGATAAACAACACACAAAGGAGAAAACCAGGTGCAATGCCCTGCTGCCGAAGGCATGGCGGAAACACGATTCGTGGATGAAAAGCAGTTGGTGAGAGGAGCTGTGCGATGAGAAGAGTTGCTCATACCACAAATTTCCCCTACAGTTGAATGTGAAACACGCTGTTACTGTTCTCGTGCTAGTTCCCGGTTCCCGTGCGATCATGCCCAGTTGTTCGAATAGGTCTCGCTCGTCCGGGCTTCGAGTGGCCTGGTGGTTAGAACAACCGCCTTCCGACCAGATGATCGCAGGTATAGTTGAGTTGTTGCTCTGAACAACCGAATACTCGGCTTGCATGGGATTGGCACATTAGTGGTCAGCCACTGGGTACTGGATACCCCGCAACAAATAAGGTAATCTTTTCTTCCCACCGCCCCTGTTCCCTCTCCCTGTAAGTGCTCGTTGAGACGTCATGGTCTGGCACTCCCAGCTAAGTCGACTCACATTTTTCATCTCCTATTCCTAATCATCTCACGGTCCACCCTATTTCCAGTTCACGGGAATACTTCAGGTTTGATTAACTATTAAATTTCAGTGGTTTGTTTGCGCACCTGATTTTGAGGTTTCGTAGCGAGATCTGATTTTGTGAATAGCATATCGCATGATATTAAAGTTAGTGTGGCAATGGATATGGATATAACCCCCCCCCTCTTCAGTTGGTTCACCTGTAATTGCTTTTTATATCATGCTACCGTAAGAAACCGGATACTTGAAGTGTCATACAGATAATTCTATGATGTCTATGTGTCACATTCAGTAGACCCCTTTACACGAAACCTATTATAGCTATCAAGAGTAAATGTTATATTTCAGAGGTTTGCAAAATACCGTAATACTATGAAGTACTACATATCACCTTTAGTCAAACAGAATTGAAACTCATTGTCAGTTTTAAAAATCTCAAGTTCCAAAGCAGCCTGTTGCTTTGAAAGATCATGATGGGAAAAATGTAATTTGTGTTGTCTTTCTATAGAAAAAATAACATTATGGACGTATTGAAAAAAATAATAAGCTCCTACAGAAAACAAGTTAGTAAAATCATGCAATGCATTGATTATGATACGCTTTCCAACATACCAGAAAAAATTACTCAAGTTATGAGGATAATGGCTGTGGAATAAATCTCGGTCCCGTGCCCTGACCTTTGATCCCATTTCGATGATATTCAATAGAACCGGTTCAGTATACCTCCGAAATAACATGATAAAATTTTGTCGCAATCGAAGCATTTTTACGTAAGTTATGATGCATAAAGGCTATGGAATAGATCCCGCTCCTGTGTCCTAACCTTTGACCCCATTTCACCCATTTTCGATAGGATTCGTCCCCAGGCAGGCCTCTACAACATACCAACATTTCATCCAAATCGAAGCATTTTTACGTAAGTTGTGACGCATAATAGCGATGGAAGTGATTCCGCTTCCATGTCCTGACCTTTGACCCCATTTCGCCCATTTTCAATAGGGTTTGTCCCCAGGTAGTCCCCTACCCCATACTAAAATTTCTCTCTACTCTTTTGCTGCTGCTGCTCAAACATTGTGTATAACGTTCAGTTCTCATCGGACACATACACACGTCATACGTTTCGACCTCAAGGTGTTGCCAACAATACTCTTACGAGAGAGAAGATATAACGTTAAGTCTGAAAAGCGCTGAAGAGAATGAACACAAATTTACATAGAGAAGTAATAAAAACAAACCAGCGCAGAACGAAAGATTAGCTGATAGTAAACGTAACAATAGGAAAAATATATATTTTTTTCTGATTGGGTGTTTAACGACCACCGTGAGCAACTCAATGGACTATAAGCAGTCGTCCGTCCCTAATTTAGGGCCACTGACTCCAGGGAAGGGAGAGAGCCAGTGCCGTAAGACAAGCACAACATCCACGCCTCACCGGGATTCGAATCCGGATCCACCTCGGACGAATGATCAGAAGCCATCGCTTAAACAACTGCGCCACCGGGGCGGCAAAGGAAATTTAAGAGTAGGGCTTGGAAAAATTCCGTTCAAGGTTAAACGCTTAGAGAACTTTCTGCGACAGAGCACAAATGATTAATTAGCTCTTCATCCCAACGCCATGTTTGGAAAGGTCATGGGCATGCATATCAGCATATTGTTTTCCATTCATCCACTGTTTTGGAAAAAAATCCTTTCATAGATATGAGATGTTCACACCTCATAGTGTATCTTACTCTGTACCCTAGTTAACTAACTAAAATCTTTAAAAAAAAAAATACTGAAGGGTGTAACTTTTTTTTTTGGTTACAATTTCTGTTTTTTTTTTACATCTTCCAGAGCATGAATTTACGCCCCTGTTTGACCATTCTGGGAAGGCAACCACTCGGTAGCTACGGCCCTGCGGAAGACATCAAAAGAGTTTTTTGATTAAGGAACACAGAGAAAGCCGATGTTCCCGAATCAAAAAGCTCTTTTCACTTCAGGGCAAGTTTCCGCAGCAAAACCGCAATTACTTGCATATCTCTCTCCCTTAACATGATCTATTGCACTTTTTGCATTGCTCATTAATTGCAAGCCACACTTAGTAAAACGCAATTCGGTAGGACGAATGACAACTTTGGGGTTGTTGAATTTTTATGTAAACTTACGTGAGAACGCCAGTAAATATATGTATGTATACGGGAAATTACAAAGGGAAATCATAGTATTTTTTTTTTCCTTTCCCATAAATTTAATTCAGTGCAAAAGTGTGAACCTTACCTTGTAATCTTCCAGTTCTTCTTTTGTCAACTGGCTCGGTTTGTTACCCATCAGTTTCGAGTTGAACTCACAGCTACAGACCTTGGATATAAAACAAATACAGTTTTCAGTAAACCAGAAACAAAATGAATAAGGTCTCTATAACGAAGTGAATTTCTCCGTCATTTCTGTCCACGCCAGGATTCGAACCCGGATCCCCTCATTCCGGAATAAGTTGCTCTACCAATTGAGCTACGCGGACATTTTATTCTGATTCCTATCTGCCTTTATGTCGTGTGCGTCCTTCTGGCAGGTACGTCACATCTCCTGGTACGTTACATCATCTCCCCCTTATTTTATTTTATTTTTTTTTTTTTTTTCGAAGTGCTGGAGAAGGGATTCTCTTATTTTTCCCATCTCGCGGTGTGGAAAGAACATCACACCAATGCGAGATTTTGAACGGTCGGGTCATCCGGATAGTTCGGGCGCCATTATAACGAAGTAAGTTTCTCCGTCATTTCTGTCCACGCCAGGATTCGAACCCGGATCCCCTCATTCCGGAATAAGTTGCTCTACCAATTGAGCTACGCGGACATTTTATTCTGATTCCTATCTGCCTTTATGTCGTGTGCGTCCTTCTGGCAGGTACGTCACATCTCCTTGTACGTTACATCTCTTGATTTTGGAAAATTGTAAACCGTTTGTGGTTGACAACTTTTGAATGAGGTCTGGGGCAATGTCAAACAGGTTACCACCGGAAACGCCTGCAAGTATGATGGATGGTTTTTTAGAGAAGTTGATGACGTACATTACTTACATGAGGGGGGAAAAAGGATTTCTTGCGAAATTTACTGCAAAATGGAGTCGTACTTGCTAACATCACCTTTAAAAATTACGCTGAAAACAATACATTTGATTTGTCTGAGAAATCGGCAACAGATGGCGAAACTGACTGTCCATTGCGGAAAACAAAAGTGACGCTTCTGCAGAAGAATCTGGAAAAGGAGACAAACGATTTTGTTTGCAGCTGTAGCAGTGTTCTAATAAAATCGAAAACTGCAATACAGAGCCTTGTGACGTACTACAGATGTAAAGCACGCATCAAGACAACAAATCTGCAGCCGTACATTCCTTCCGTGTAGCTTAGTTGGGATAGCAACTTATACTCTGGAGTGAGGGAGCGCAGACAAACTTGTGTTTTCACAGACTTCAAAACTCGTGTACAGCTTCGAACGTTCATTTTTATGGAAACGCAAACTTGAGCAGCAATGTTATTTTTAATACACTTTTAATTAATAGTTTGAAGAGGCAGAGAATTCCAGTCTTTTTCCGCATCTTAAATTTTGTGTCTTGTGCACAAAATTACTGCTCAATACTTAAGAAACGCATATAGCGTATTAAATCCGTTTATTTTTATGGCATAACAAACACAAAGGTTCACCAAGCATCTTTGAATCTTTGTGCAAGCGAATCTTTGTGTTTATTACGCCATAAAAATAAACGGATTTAATACGCTATATGCGCTTCTTGAGTATTGAGCAGTAATTTTGTGCACAGGACACAAAATTTAAGATGCGGAAAAAGACTGAAATTCTCTGCCTGTTTAAACTAGTAAAAAGAACATGATATTACGTGTTAATTCCAAAATAATGTAAATTCTGTTTCATACATGTGTGACGTATAGCTTTAGTTTAACCTTCCTTTTGAGTTTAGGTCTCTGATGCCAATTTCGTTATTTCTTAGTTAAAAATTTTCTCACTGAATGGCTCATCACTTCTCCGAACAGCTTGTACGTTTTGGCAACGTTGAAAGTGAATCAAACAGAAATGTAAAGCAAGGACGAGAGTGTTGAGGGTGGAGAGATGAAAAGCGTGTAATAGAGATATATGCGAGATTGCTATTGTTGTTAAAAGCATATGAGCTTGCTGTTAAAATAGTTTGGTGATTTACAATTGCAAATTGAAAAGATAAAGTGCATTTGTGAATGCAACTTCTTATTCGTCATTACTTCATGTTTAGAAAATACCTACACATTGCAGAGCTTCCATAGCTTCCGTATTTCTCCGGTCTGAACTCAAATGATTATTTTTTCTTCCCGAAACTCAAGAACCGCCTCCAAGGACATATTTTCAGACAATACGAAAACCCCCAGAGAAAAGTGGTCGCACACTGAAGGACCTCACAGACAGAGCCGGATGGGGCTTTTGCGAGGCCCGGGCCAAAATTTCATTGTGGGGCCCTGCACAAAATTTCATTGCTCATATTTTTAATAAAGTCGTCACATGAAAAATGCCTTCAGTAAAGAACACACACGAAAATTGTCATAAAACAATGATTATCTCAAAGAAGTATTTGATTTAAGCTTAAGAAAAAGACCATAATATGGATTGAAAGTTCAGAGGGAAGGGAGAGAGGAAATAGGAGGAGAAAGGAGAGAAGGAGAGACAGAAAGAGAGAGGGAGTAGGAGACCGAGAGAGAGGGAGAGGGAGAGGGGGAGGGAGAGAGGGAGGGAGAGGGAGAGAAGGAGAAAGAGAGAGAGAGAGAGAGTAAAAAGTATTAAAATCTATGTTTATCTTTCCGGGGAGAGGAACTTGAGGTTGCATTGCGATTTTTATTAAAACTTTATCACAAAGTAATTAAAAGATAACTTCACAACTAATCCGCGCAGCTAATATTTTTGCATTGCAAATATTTTTCACAACTAATCCGCGCAGCTAATATTTTTGCATTGCAAATATTTTTGTGTATGAAATATGTATCCTTCTAACATAAATCCGTATAAATATTTTTTTACCCCTGATGCATGTTTTAAATTAGCAACTGTTTAAACTTTTATCCGCGCTCATATACGAAAAATGCTTTCTTGTAAATTTCTAGTAATGCTTTTTTTAAAGTCACTGAATAATCGACCTCCACATGTAGCCAAATAAACAACTTTGATAGTGTTCTTTTTTATTTAAAAAAAATTTAAGTATCTGATTTACACACAAATTGTTGAATACATAAAAGTAAGAGCCACAAAATGATGAAATTTAATTTGATATTTCATGAACGTGGAAAATATTAAGGTGGTTACAATAAATATCTGTAAATCTCAGTATCTGTACGGCGAAGGTCAATAACCTGTTTGGAAGTGGAGGATTAGAAATTTAAAAAAAAATTTAATATCTTTTTAAGGGTCTCACGCCCCAAAACTTACAAAAATATTAATAAATTTGAAAAATTCTACCGAAAATGATTTTAATTTTCCTTGAATTGCGGGGCCCCGTGAAGACGCGGGGCCCGGGGGCGACCGCCTTGGTTGCCCCTATGGTCCAGCCAGTGCTGCTCATAGAAGACGATTTCCAACGGTGCGTCCAGGAGTTGGAAGGATTAACTCCCATAGTGTGTTGCTTCCTAAGGGACCTGGTTCGAAGAGTATCATGCTAAAGTATAAAAACGTCAGTGATGATGTTTTTACTATCATCAGGGCCGCGGAAGGCCTAGTGGTCAGCGTTCGTGACAGCCACGGAGAAACCTCAGTTCGATCCCAGGCAGATACGAACGCTTGAACCATTAAATATTCGCCGTGCGTCGGACCCCGGGTACTGGCCCACCGGTAATAAATAAAGGCGTCTTCCTACCCCTTTCTACCTCGCTTCCGTGTCACTTTCTTATCTGGCACTCTAGCCCAAATCTCCTAGCTTCCTATTTCTAAGGGTTTTTTAAGACCTGGGGTCAGACACTCCCTTCCTAAAATCCTCTACATACGATCTGATCTGATTTTTTACTATAATCAGTGTCATCACTTTTGTGACATACCAAGTGTAGAATTTCTTAAATGCAAGGATTACAGGTCATCTTCATTTCTCAATAAATCGTCTGCATAGCACACAGTGGCGCACCCACGAGGAAAGAGGCGATTGCTCCCCCCCCCTGCTGACATAGCGGAAAATTACAGTATTACTTTGCATTTTGAAACAAAAAATTACGATATGCGATCTACATATACTTCTAAATCATGTACCGTATAATTATAACAGACAATAATTATAAGGGAGTAGTTCTGTTAAATAGATTTAGACAAATCTAACCAGGAAAAGAATTTCATCTACTGCTTCTTCTAATCATTTAACTTTCTTGTACTGTAACATTACTAGTAACTGGATAAGAATAAATATACAAAAGTTAATCTCCTTCTTAATTGTTATGGCACCTGACCATCTTTCCGGTAAATTTAGGGGTTCACCCCACCTTGGGGAAATTCTGTGTGCCTCAGCCCAGGCGGTCCTGCTGGGCTGAGATTTTATTACTTTTTACTCTCTCTCTGTCTCTCTCCCGTTCTCTCCCCCTCTCTCCCTCCATATCTCCCTTTCTCTCCCCCACTCTCTCTCCCGTTCTCTCTCCCTCTCTCCCTCCATATCTCCCTTTCTCTCCCCCACTCTCTCTCCCTTCTCCATCTCTCTTCTCTCTCTCTCTCTCCCTATCTCCCTTTCTCTCCCCCTCTCTCTCCTTCTCCCTCTCTCCTCCATCTCTCCTTCTCTCTCTCCCTCCTTCTCCCCCTCTCTCTCTCTTCCTCTCTCTGTCCCTCCTTCTCTCTCTCCCTCCCTCTTTCTCTCTCTCCCTCCCTCTTTCTCTCTCTCCCTCCCTCTTTCTCTCTCTCTCTCTCTCTGAACTTTTAATCCATATTAAGGTCTTTTTCTTAAGCTTAAATCAAATACTTCTTTGAGATAATCCTTGTCTTTATGACAATTTTTGTGTGTGTTCTTTACGGAAGACATTTTTCATGTAACGACTTTATTAAAAATATGATATTTATTTTCTAAGGACCGCAATGAAATTTTGTGCAGGGCCCCGCAATGAAAATTCGGCTCGGGCCTCGCAAGAGCTCCATGCGGCTCTGTCTGTGAGATCCTTCAGTGTGTCGGTCGCTTTTCTCTGGAGGGTCTCGTATTGTCTGAAAATATGTCCTTGGAGGCGGTTCTTAAGTTTTGGGAAGAAAAAAAAATAATTTGAGCTCAAACCGGAGAAATACGGGAGCTATGGAAGCACTGCAATGTATAGGTATTTTCTAAACATGAAGTAGTGACGAATAAGAAGTTGCATTCACAAATACACTTTATCTTTGCTTATCTTCTCAATTTGCAATTGTAAATCATCAGGCTATCTTAACAGCAAGCTCATATATTTTTGCTGCCACCACTGGCCTGTACTTGACCCACCAACACCACCCCCTCCACGGGAAATTTCTGGGTGCGCTACTGGCATAGCACATTGACCGTTAATAACATTTTTTCCTTTAATGTTCATCTTTCGAATTTCGTGTATACTGTCCATTGTTATACCAAATAGCGCCAGGCTTAGTACACCTGCATATCGTATTCCGGCTTTTAGTTGCTGTTTCTTTTCTTAGTTTCTGGTTTCACTTTACAGTAGCTTTCTCCTGGACTTGCTTACCGCAGGGGCTTGCTGGGTACGGACCATGGATCCCTGTTTAACAGGCCCCTTTTTGAAAAAAATGTTTCTACGAATGACTTGACCTTTACTAAATTTCTTTCCATTATTATTACTTTTATAATAATAATAATAATTATTATTATATTATTATTATTATTATGGAAGTAATATTTTATATTTTATGTGGGGTTTTGGTGCATCCTCTTATCAGTCAGTCCCCATTGCTTTCATTAAAGGAGCAGTTTCAATTTTCATTAAATTTTTTCTTACGCCTCACTTCGAGGTCACATCAATATTTTTGTAATTACAAAGTCTGAGATTATTAAAAATTATTATAAATTCTAAGAATATTAAAAATTATTATTACAAATTCATAAACTATTAATTAAATTCTACGACTTTCAAATATTACACGATCAAATACTGGGTAGGATGAGACATGAAACAGCTGACTTGTTTGGTGAAAGGTTAAATAGAACGATGCATGAGTAAATATACGTATATATATATACACACACATATATAGAGAGATGTAAGGTCAGGTGATGCGTAACATCCCAGCCTCTCCTTGACAAATGTCAACCCCGCCTTCTCGTGGTGCATCCTGTTCCCACTAAAGGGGCTCTGACGACCGCCCATAGCAGTATAACTATACCATCGGGATTAGAGGAAATTCTATCCCACACTCACCAACCCGCTTGGCCAGCGTGGTGAGTTATGGCCAAACCCTTCCAAAATGATTCCACAACTTAAATCTTGGCCCTCAGTCTCCGGCAGCTGGAATGTACCTGGCCAAGGCAGCGGCCAGTGCGACATGAAGGCAGAGGGTGCTAAGAATCCCCGGAGGACCGGACTAGGCTGCCATCTGATGCTGACCTTGGCTACGTATAATGGACGCTCCCTATCTTCTGATTCAAGGCTTCTTGAATTGGAAGAGGAACTACAAAGGATCAAGTGGGACATCGTGGGGCTAAGTGAGGTAAGGAGAAAAGCAGAAGATCTCATCGAACTGAAAAGTGGACATCTCTTCTACTATCGTGGGACAGATACTGGCAGAACTAGTGGTGTTGGATTTATAATAAACAAGAAACTGAAGGATAAAGTTGTAGAAGTTGAAAGTTCCTCTGACAGAGCTGCGCGACTTGTTATCCAACTCTCGAAAAGATACCAGGCTCAGATTATTCAAACTTATGCACCCACCACAAGTCATCCTGAAGAAGAAATTGAAGAATTTTATGAGGAAATTTGTCATCTAAATAATAAAGGTAAGCAGCACTTGAAAATAATTATGGGAGATTTCAATGCAAAAATAGGGCAACGGCAACAGAATGAAATTTCAGTAGGTAAATTCGGTCACGGCAACAGAAACCAGCGTGGAAATACTCTCGTAGAGTTTGCAGAGGCAGAAGGGTTTTTCATCTTGAACTCCTTCTTCAAGAAAAAGCCACACAAGAAATGGACATGGAGACATCCAAATAGGACGACAAGTGAAATTGATTTTATTATGTGTAACAAAAAATTCGTCATAGAAGACTGCTGTGTGCTAAACAAGTTCAACATAGGTAGTGACCACAGATTGGTGAGATGTAAGATGCACCTCAACACTAAACTTGAACGTGGCAAGCTCATAAGGCAAACAAAATCTATTGACATAACCAACCTTAAAAAACACCATAATACCTTCAAGTTGGAACTGAAGAACAGGTTCTCTGCTTTAGAAGGCCTAACATTGGAAGAAGTGGACATCTCTGAAGTTAACAGAAAAGTAACCAAAGCTCTTATGGAAACAGCAACAAAATTAGCTGGGTCTAAGAACAAGTTGCATGTAAACAAATTATCAGGAAAAACAAAAATGTTGATGCAAAAAAGAAGAGAGATGAGGACAACTAAAGAAGATGTGACTTCCAAAGTGGAATATATAGAGCTATGCAAGACAGTAAGAAAAAGTATCACTGAAGACGTAAGAAAATTCAACTGTGAACTAGTGAGGAAAGCAATTGAAAACAACCAAAGCCTAAAGATAGCAAAGGGACATCTCAGTAAGGGAAGAAAACAGATTATGGCACTGAGAAAAGAAGATGGTTCTGTAACAAGAAATAGAGGCGAAATTTTGACAAGAGTGAAAGATTTCTACTCCAAATTATATGAAAGGGATGATACATGCACTCCAGACATCATGAAAGATACCAGTACCAGAGTTCCTCCAGTCCTTCCAGCAGAAGTTGCACATGCAATCAAGAACATGAAGCGGGGAAAAGCTCCAGGAGAAGATGGAATTACTGTAGACATCATACAAGAAGCAAGTGGAGAAATCGAAACAGTACTCGCCCAAATTTTCACTCGATGCCTTAATGAAGGAAAGATTCCTGAGGATTGGAACACCGCTACAATGATCCTGCTACATAAGAAAGGTGACATTGAGGATCTCGGAAACTACAGACCTATCAGCCTCCTATCAGTAGTTTATAAAATCTTCACTAAAGTTCTTTCACACCGCTCCGCTTAAAGGCAACACTGGACATGGCTCAACCGAGAGAACAAGCTGGATTCAGGAGTGGCTACAGCACAATAGATCATATCCACGTACTGAGAGAACTAATTGAAAGAGCGAGGGAATATGAACTTCCATTGTGCATGGCTTTTATCGATTATGAAAAAGCCTTTGATTCGGTGAAACCATCAGCAGTTATAATGGCTCTGAAAACCTGCGGTATTGAAGATGCATACATTAATATTATTAATAACATCTATGAAAATGCAAGTGCAAAGATTCGGCTGTTTGAAAATACAACACACGTAAAAATTGGAAAGGGAGTGAGACAAGGTGACACCATATCTCCGAAGCTCTTTAATGCCCCATTGGAGGGTGTTTTTTAGTCGCTGAGCTGGGAAAACAAGGGGATAAAGATTAATCGAGATTATCTAACCCACCTTTGTTTTGCTGATGACGTAGTCATTTTTGCAACTACCCCATAAGAGCTGCAGAGTATGATCCAGGAACTTGCTGACAAGAGTAAAGAAGTGGGATTAAAAATGAACTTTCAGAAGACAAAAGTGATGTTCAATGCTTTTACAAGAAATGAAGATTTATCGATTGATGGAGAAAAGCTGGAGATAACAGACACGTACGTTTATCTTGGACAGCAGATATCAAGTGAGGGTCACATTGATGAAGAAATTAATCGGCGTACCAAACTTGCCTGGAGAGCTTTTGGAAGAAACAGCATAATTTTCAAGAGCAATATGCCATTATGTCTTAAAAGAAAAGTGTTTGATCAATGCATCCTTCCAGTGCTTACGTATGGTGCAGAGACGTGGACCTTAACTAAAAGAGACATACAAATGCTGCAGACAACTCAAAGCAGCATGGAGAGGTGCATACTTGGTGTAACCAGGAGAGATAAGAAGAGGAACTCGTGGATCCGAAAAATGACAAGAGTGGAAGACATCATGATCAGAGTTAAATCCCTGAAATGGCAATGGGCTGGACATACTGCCAGAAGGAAAGACCATCGATGGACAGCCGAAATTTTAGATTGGATTCCAAGGGACAGGAAAAGACCCAGAAGAAGACCACATGGGAGATGGGTGGATGAAATTCGAAAGTATGCAGGGGTGACATGGAGGAGACTGGCACAAGACAGACCGTTGTGGAGGAAACTTGGGGAGACCTTCGTCCAGCAGTGGATTGATAATGGTTGACAATGATGATGATGATGATATATAGAGAGAGTGTCATGTGTATCACGTGACATCTCCAGCGCTGTAGATTACTGAAAAATTTTGTTTTGATGGTTTGATGGGGAATTTGTTATTTTCCTGGTCCTGGGCCCCCGGGTGTCTTAGTCAGCAGGCCCTAGCTGTCTTTATGTATTTCTTTGCAGTCTATATCAATTACTTTTCTTATAAATTTAGCACCGTTGCATGATCTGTATGGTTCTAAACCCTGGTTGCTTACTTTTCAGACTTAGTATTTACAGCAGTACCACTCAGTAAAGGACATCCATAGGACAGGACGTTTTGTCCCTTAAATAGAGTTTCCAATATTGGGAGGTTCCTAACGAAACACGTATTAAATAAAAATGTAATAAACATTTTAATTTAATAAGGAATGCACATTTTATATGTAAATAACACTAAATCTTAAATACGATAGAAATATAAAATACATATGTATAAAACAGAAATACAGTACATGTATTTAAGTACACCTGTGTGTGAAACAGTGAAAACTATGTGTAGTACGTATTTATTTGAAATAATCCGACAAAAGGGTTTGTTTTGAAGCTTTCAATTTACAGGTATGTTTTCTTCCATATGAATATTAAGTTTAATAATTAAACTGAGTCCTGAACTGTTACCGGCATTTAAAAAGAACGTATGCAGCTGCCCGGCGTATTTTAAGGCTTCCTTCAAGTTTTTTTATATTCAGCTTTCTTCCTCTTCTTCCTGATCACTTTTCGGATCCTCCAAGCACTTTTCTGTTGTGCCTTCATTATCAACAATTGGAATAAAATTTCTGGTGTCTTCATTTGTATCGTCGGTCTTGACTTCAACAACAAGAAGACGGCACTTGACCTTCAAGCAGTGCTTGCTACTAAAGGTTGTAATGACAAGGCATTTTCTGATTTTTCAGTGGAACAATTTCTTTCTGAATACATTTTTGGTTTCTATGAGTGTCCCAAAAATAAAGTGCTCTTTACTCAGAGGTAAACACATAAGGATCCCTATACCAAGGGACTGAGACTAGGAGAATTGTCCCTTAAATAGAGTGTCCCTTATTCGGAGGTAAATACATTAGGATCTCTATACCAAAGGGCTGGGTCTAGGAGAAATGTCCCTTAAATAGAGGTGTCCCTTATTCGGTGGTAAACACATAAGGATCCCTATACCAAGAGACTGGAACTCGGAGAATTGTCGCTTAAATAAAGGTGTCCCTTATTTGGAGGTGACCCTTAAAGGAAGTAACACTGTTTTTCATTCAATTTTCCACTCAGGGTACGAGTGAAATTTCAAATGAAGTAAATTCAATGTATGCTAGAAAATTCTGCGAAAACTCTTCACAAACACAAATAAAATATATCAACTTACCTCAAGAGTTTCAATTTGCGTCAATTATTTACTCTGAATATTCAAGTCAGTAGGAGAGCCTAGCTACGTACTGAATGTTATGGATGTTGTAATTGTGCGGACAGATGCTGTTATCTTGCATGTGCGTTATCAGCAGCATATTGCGCCGTGAAAGCTTTTAAAAGGAAAGAAAAAGTACGTTCCTAGATTTAGGGTCTCTGACGAAATCACCAGAGATACGGCAGACGACCTCAAATCAATGTTATCAGTGCTGGTTACTCTTTCCTTCTGAATACGCACAGTCGTATGATGAACATTCGCTTTGGATCCATGAAATGTTTCTCAGACTTTCGGAAAACAGCAGGAATTTTCCAAAGGACATCTGCGGGAAAGTGCAACCTGTGTGTGTGTGTGCATTCTTCAGAACGACAGTGGGTGGTGGATTAGCGGAGAGAAAAACATGTTTCTTTTGTTTCTTTCTTTAAAAAAAAACTTACCCAGTAATGCTGATTTTTGAAAAGTTAGAAAAGCTGCTAGTTTTGTACCGTTTTATGAGGAATTAGGTTCCGAATATACACAGTCGTTTCAGAATAATATGACCACCCACCTAATAGTGGAAATAATTACCCTTGGCCCGGATGACAGCGGTGAGATGGCGTGGTATGGACGCAATGAGGACCTGGAAGGTTGCCCGAAGCACACGTGACCATTCGGACTGCAGCAGAGCAAGGAGGTCCCGGAGATGATGTGGTTGTGGGTCAGCACGTAAAACATGTCGATCCAAATAGTCCCACAAGTGCTCTATGGGGTTGAGGTCTGGCAATTTCACTGGCCAATGGAGAACGGAGACATCACCAGTCACACACCTCCTTAGCGACGTGGCAAGGCGCATTGTTCTGTTGGTAGACACTATCACCACCAGGATAAACGTCCAACATGAAGGGATGGATGTATAGGCTGTTGTTAAGAATAAATAAAACTTGAACTAAATAACATGAAGAATTAGCGTAAATGATATAGAAAGAATAAAATAGAGAAGAAATAATACACGAACAAATTACGAGTAAAAAAGCCGTATTACATAAGGGAAAAAAATATATATTCTAAGTTGGGGAGTCGGAAAAAAGTTATAATGAATAAATCAGGATTAAAAGCAAGAATGCATTAAACAGAATGTTTCAAACTTCGAATGTTATAAGCAAAACGTCTCTTTCCCCATATGACAACAAGCGAGTCGTATCCTCAGACAATATTCATTCTTTGCCCTACGATCATTTTTCATTAATATATATACAAACACATCATATCATGGTTGTTGGAAAGGTTACCTCTCAACCAGATGTGTATACTTCAGTTTCAAGATAAAGGAAATCCTTTGTTTTCAGTCTTAAGTATAAAAGCAGCGTCTTGATTAACAGGGTCAAATGTTATCTGAGTAAACACATCTTATCAGAGATTTTCACTGAACTGGTCAGTTGGGTGATAGGTATTTCGGTGTTGAGTTTAAGAAAATGTAATGATTCCCCGACCTTTCCACTTATCTATACAAACACATCATATCATGGTTGTTGGAAAGGTTACCTCTCAACAAGATGTGTGTACTTCAGTTTCAAGATAAAGGAAATCCTTTGTTTTCAGTTTTAAATTTAAAAGCAGCGTCTTGTTTAACAGGGTCAAATGTTATCTGAGTAAACACATCTTATCGGAGATTTTCACTGAACTGGTCAGTGGGTGATACGTGTTTCGGTCTTGAGTTTAAGAAAACATAATGATTCCCATGCCTTTCCACTTATCTATACAAACATATCATATCAGGATTGTTGGAAAGGTCACCTCTAGACCAGATGTGTTTATTTCAGTTTCAAGATAAAGGAAAATCCTTTGTTAAAGAGCTACCACAGCCCGGCACGTTTTCAATCAAACCATTTTCGTCCTGTTATAATTTAAACGAATTCAAAAACGACCGTTTAAAGATTTTTACTCGATCCCAAACCGTCTTTTATTCATGCTAGTTTTCCCATGTTATCCTATGGGAATTTTGCAATTATAAGAAAACGAAAATTTCCATTTTTAACCCTATAAGAGAATGTACTTTTCCGAAACTTGCCCTGGCACGTTTTTAATCAAACCATTTTCGTCATGTTATAATTTAAACGATTTCAAAAACGACCGTTTATAGAATTTTACTCGATTCAAAATAAACTTATGGAAAATGATTTCATAGTTTTCCCAAAGAGAAGGTTCTTCTGACAGATCTCTTAGCTCATGGGGGAAAAAGTTCTTATCAGAACTATAATGAATTTCACCTTGAGAGTCATGACGTCACTCGTCAGCCTATCTCAAGCTCTCCTTCTTCATTCTCAATTCAGTTCTTTTAGTGGACGGACTTCAGCTGTTCCCCTTCTTGAGAAAAAAATGCTGCCTCTTCGACATAACAAGGAAAGACTTCATTTCCATTATTCTCAGCTGTTCTCCTCAACTCAAGCTATTCATTACTTTTCTCGCCTGGAAGAAGAAGTGGAATATTTAAGTGGAGAATTCTCAAAGATCAAAATTTAGGGAAAATCATATTCCATTCCCAGACAACATGTTGCCTTCGGGGACCTCAATCTGAAATACACTTTTAGCGGTTTGACCTTAGAACCTCGCCCTTGGACTCCATTACTTCAAGAAATCAAGCTTTATGTTGAGAAAGAATGTGGTGAATCTTTCAACTTTGTTTTAATTAATAAATATCGAAATGGGAATGACAGAATCAGCGATCACCGTGATGACGAAGCTGAATTAGATCCTTTGTCTTGTATTGCCTCAGTATCTCTCGGACAGGAAAGAGACTTTGTTTTCAAGCGAAATAGGTTTAAACCAGTTTCCTTATCTTTGAGATCAGGAACTTTACTCCAGATCCTGCCACCAACTAATTCGTATTGGAGTCATGGTCTGCCTCGACAAAAGGATGCTCCAAACATTAGATTGAATTTGACCTTTAGAAAGATGATAACCGGGTGTTCTTTGCCCCATGACTCCGCTCTTTCACTCTCAAGTAGTAAACAAGTGACGAACTCCAACCTCTTATCAGTTTTGCCCGAACAATTCAAAGCTAACTCATTCTGTTCCCTGTCTTCGAACTTTCAGCACGCTTCGTTGTCGATCACACCGCTTCCATCAAATTCCTTCGATTCTCTTCCTCCAGCTTTCAACATGAAGCGATCATCTTCCTCTACTGAAGTTTCCGATGCTGTAGCAAAGAAGGTATGTACTGAAGCTTCCAAGTCATGTGTTGAATTGGGAATTTCTTTGAATGATATCCCCCTCATCATTTCCATTTAGGGGGTAACACATTCGTGACAGTGTCTGATTTCCATAACACAATCAGAGTTCATGGAAGAAGATACAGGAATGAACAAGAATCTTTTTCCCCACCAAGAATGGAATCACCATGACAGCTCTGACCTTCCTTCAGTTTATGAGAAAAGTCCGTTGGTTGCATGGAGAAAATGAAGATATGTTAATCAACAGAGAACTAATTATTTCTGCCTCTCCTTCTTTGGACGGACCTCACAGTTATATATGAGGTGCTTTCCCCTCGGATCAATGGATTTCGTCGACTGAACCCTAATTCCATTAAACTGAATGGTGAACAATTAACAATTTGAAGCTCTCGCTGATCAATGTGAGAAGATATGGACCAGCATTACTATTCTACTATTTGGTCCAGTTTTTACAAAGACCGTTTTGCTTCATCAGAGGATTCCAACCCCCGTTCCTTCCTCTCCACTAACGAACGAAGAGTATTACTTCATGCTTATTGAAGTGGTGTTAGATCTCGTTCAGGGGCATGCTGAAAAATTATTCTATTGTATTCAGTGTCACCTTAATCCGGATCGCATGCTTGAAAACATCATGGGTCACAGATGTACTGATGCCATCCCCCAATCTAAGTTTAAAGAACACTTCAAGGATGCCGTAGCAATGCTAGACCCCAAGACTTTAGCGGAATCTTTCGCTGAAACCGTTGGGGAGAATATCCCATCCAAAGCCTTCTCGGAAGGAATATATGGAAAGGACTTGTTGCGTTCTGTGAAAAACATGTATTGAGGAGGTAGCAGAGAAAAAAAAATTCTTTTTAGAACTAAAAAAAGTTCTTTTTAGAACTACCTTAAATTGTTGGTTTAAGGGAATGGGGAGGGAGGTAGGGAAAAAATTTATAGTGTGAGAATGCATCTATTTTTCTATAATTTTAAAAGTAAAAGTGTGAATGTGTTTCATTTTTGTAAGGAGTTAAATAATAACGAATTTCAAGTTTTTAAAAGTAAAAGTGTGAATGTTTTTTTTTTTTTTGTAAGGAATTAAATAATAATGAATTTCAAGTTTTATTTAAAAGTAAAAGTGTGAATGTTTTTTCATTTTTGTAAGGAGTTAAATAATAATGAATTTCAAGTTTTAAAAGTAAAAGTGTGAATGCTTAAATCTTACAGAAATTTATTGGGGATCTGGTATTGAAGAAGTGATTTGTTATTTTTCAGGGAAAGGCTTAATGTATTTCATTAAGGGCCAGGAATTCAACTGGTCTGAGAGCAATGCTTTACAGTATTGAGTCGAAACCAGACAAAAGGCTAAACTTTGGGGAGTTTGAATTTTTTTTCAAACTGGCTACACTTCATTCTCTTAGTTTGAAGAGAATAAGTGCTCTCACTGACGACCCCTCTAGCTATAAGAAAATAAACACTCTGGGTTTCATAAAAAATTCTTTCCAATTTTCTCCCTGATCTATTTTTACTTCTTTCAGAAACGCACCTTAAGAAAAACGAAGTGATTCGTTTTGATCGTAGGAAAAAATGAACTGTTCAGAAACGCACCCTGTCTGTTTTCAACTGAATCGAAAATAGACCTTTTAAAATATTTTACTTGAACGAAAACGTGCTTCTTAAATTTCGCAGTTTCCCATGTTATTCAATGGGAAATTCACTGAATTTTCTATCATAAGAAATCCGAAAACGGTCCTCTTAGTAAAATCAACAAAATCGTTTTTGACCACATGCACTTTAATTTTGGTATCATATTCTCGTATTCCACTCATAAGAGGAAAAAACATTAAAGTGCGTCTCTTCTTTTTGAGTTCGTTTGATTCGGAAGCAAAAAAATATATATGCATATGAAAGAAATGTTTTCTCGACGAATGATTCAAACTCATTTCTGTTCGAAGTATAAGAAAATGAAATCTGGCATCAGAGCAATGAATACGTAAACAATTTCATTGAAACGATAGTAAATCCTCTCGATTATGTCTGATTTCGTGACAATGAAAATTTTCGCAATGAAAGACCTGAAAGTACTTCGATAGCCTAAAAGAGTTCTACTCTCTAAATAAATTAAAATTGAATAAATGCTTCTGTTTCTCAGTAAAGAACTGGAGGGACATGGAATCTGACAATAGTAAAGGGAGAACGAAGATTTTAAAGCGGTTCATGAAAAAAAAAAAAAAAAAAAAAAAAGGCCATGGTTCATTCAGTAAAGAAATGTCATAGAGTAGAGAGAGCGTGAGCAATCTATCCGTCTTTAGGTTGAGCTTTCACTTATAGGGCTTCTTTTTTCATATTGAAATATATGCATGCATTTCCCTTAACTGAACATGAACTAATATATACATATATTTCCCCTTTCTCAAAGGACTCCATTAAGTTGATCTCCAGTCTTTGAAGTGAATGGGAAGAAAAATAACATGTCGATGTGTTATGAGAAAATGTACGAATTTCCTTAAGCCAGTCTGAAGCGAATTGAACATCAAGCAGTTGTAAGAGGTTTTACTATCGTAATATCTACATACATTTTGAAAGAAATATCTTCTAAAGTTAGAGGGAAAATTACATGAATATTAAGAAACAACAGTTCCTTAGATTTACAAATAGAGTATTTGAAGTAGAAAGAGGGAAGGAATGCTTTGAACAGGAATTTCTTGTTTCAGTGAAGGGATTCTTATTCTGGAATTTTTTTTTTTTAAAAGAGAAACTATCATTTTCAGAAAAATTTCTGGGGGAGTCGAACTTGGACATTTCAATCGATTCCATGCATGCATCACGTGATCACCCCTTATCAGTCCTTCTCCAGGTATAAAAGGGCCATGTTAGATCAGAAATTCCCATTGCTTCTTCAACTTTACTACGGTATCTTGAAAGTTAGTCTACATTCTTCTCGAATTTTGTTGAAATGTCTGGATCTAGTTCATGAATTTCCTTTGTAAATGCAAACACTCCAGATCACAGGAAAAGTAAAATCTGACAATCTTATATGTTTACAGAGAAATTCTAAGAATTAGAAACATATGTTTTTAGTAACAATATCAGAGTGAAGGAAATACTTTGAACACTATCTTTTGTTGTTAAAACGCATGGTGGAAACGTTATCTTTTTCATGACAAACATGCCGGAAACTTAGGGCAAACATATGTTATCACAGGAAGATACACCATTTAACACTGCAGAAATCGCTCTCAAAACAGATTAGACGTTAATCAAAAACATCTGGACACGATGAACTTAAGGGGAAGTGATGTTATCTATAACAAGGCACAAGATAATGTAGTCTGCGTGAACTAGGATATCACAGGAAGAAGTACTTATCTACATGAGCTGGGCAATGTGTTTTCATTTATCACATTTATAGGAATGGTATTGAAATCTGAAATGTCGGGAGATAAGAACGTTGGGGTACATTAATCAAAAACATCTGTTTTACCTACACAAAGAAATTCTGGGACTAGAGAGAACATATTGGGTTTATCAGGCCGGAAACAAACAAAGATAACAACTCAAAGGTCGTTCTGATAGCATTGCAGACGGTAAGTGATGACAATGTACACTGACTGGGCGAATAAATCTGTCTTCGGAAATATATCTAAACTTAGGGAAAACAAAATAAGATTCGTTTATCATGCAAAAGAAGGGAAAAATTCATTTTCAAGAAGTATCCGGAACAATGTTGAAAAAATCAACAAGCCAGAATAAAATAAAGAACCAAGTTACAATAATTAATGAAATTTCTTGAGAAAGGGTGCGAATCGTTTTTATAGACATGAGCTAAAAAATAATGCAACGCTTATAACACCTCACACAAGTTCTAAAAATATACGTTTTATAAAGAGAAGAAAAATTCTAAGTTGATTAAAAAAATCAGAAGCACGAAAATAATTCCTAAGTTCCAATAAATAAATAAATATTTCCAAAGTTATAATCAGCACGACAAGAGTCAACGTTCTTATCTCCCGATATTTCCGGTAGGGAAACTCTCGTGAGGAGCAACCGTCAGGTGCTTCCCCCTTCCTGTGGCGACCCCCCTGCGACCCCCGTGAGGAGCACAATGTCAAGTGAATGGACATCAGACGTAGCATTTCTTACTACTACCGTGTACATGTAAGTGCTTGTTTTCAGTTAGAACCTCTCCTTTGCAGTGTGAAAACTAACCTTTCCTTCCACATCTTTAACGGGACAAGTTTTGGGGTGCATTTTGTTCAGGTTATTTTGTCTTACCTTGCAACTTTCTGGTTGTTTTTTATTATTTTTTTACCCAGGTGTTTATTCAAACAGCACTTTGGTTGGGCTTATTTTTCAAAATGTATTATTGCTTTCCGGTATTTTATCACGGTATCCACTCTACAAAAAACATATGACAACGTGTGATCAAAATTGAACTCTTCAGGGGTTCCCCGGTACAATTAGAAAGCTTCTAAGGAGAATTATTAGAAGAAGGAAGGCATCCAGAGTTTAAAATATTCCTTTCTAGAATATAACAGGCAGACATATATATACAAAGATAACTTGTACATTCATTACATACACTGTAAGCAGCTTTATGTGATCCTTTCGGGACGGAGGTATCTTGATGACAGCAACCTATGAAGTAAAATGTTAGTAGTTAGAGTAAACTTATTGACGGACGGTCATAAAAGTTAGATTTTTACATTGATTGACATATTTAAATGCCATTTACAAAATGAAAGCAAAGATTTAAAAAATAATTTATTGACTATAGACAGTTTTTTTTTTCAGAACAGTCTGCTAATGAAATTTTCAGATTCACACTGTTCATGAATGTCACTTCTCCTATATTATTTTCTGCAATCAGATTTCGGTACTGAATCCCGTATGTTATTTTCTGTAAACGGACTTTGGTACTTAATCGTGTATATTATTTTCTGCAATCAGATATCTGGACTAAAACGCCTTTATTCCACTGTTCTTCATATAACATCTCCTCAGACAACTTGAAAATTGCATCATCCTGAAGCGGAAATGAAATCCGCATCTTCCTTTTCCCTTTCGAGTATGGAGATCTCACGCTCTTATTCATCCTCGTTTCCCAAATCTCGGAATTCGAAGCGTTTTCCCCATTTTCAGAATTTGTTGGAGGTTTACCAGTTTCAACTTCTTTCTCACTTGCAAATTATTGGTATATCAGATTATCATATCCTCAGACATGTCTGTCTCCTTTAACTCAGCAGCAACTTAATGATTTTCTTCAACACACATCGGAGCTGTTGAATCTCCTGTAATCATTAGAGGTTTTCTACATACAACTTCATCTATTTTTTTGCCTTCTATACTACAACTTATAACCAAAAATCATCAGGTAAAAAAAGTGACAAAATAAAAAAGCAGTTTACAAGCATGGGCGCCCATAGCTTAGTTTCCAGGAGGGGGCAAACACAAAGTGTAACTGCGAATAATATACGCAAATTTACACTGTGCTTTCCTGTTATTTAACCTTTTTTATCACATTCTCAACACATAAATTTATTTTGAAACTAGAAGACCCAAAATCTATATAAAATAGATGGATAAATTAAATTAGATAGCATGTTAGGACAAGAAGAACATTACTTAATAATTATTTTGATCCATTTGGTCACATGTGTCTCGAAACCACAGAGATCACTCAGTTAGTTTTCAAGAATGAAAAAATACACTAAAGAAAACTTTCTGGGAAAAAATTCGAGAGATCCTTTGTCCAGTAGTAAATAGCTGTGCACAGGATGATGTACTTTTCATTTCTTCAGTTAGAGATCATTCAGTTGGTTTTCAAGAATGAAAAAAACACACTAAAGACAACAGCGGCGTCGGAACCGCGGGGGCAGAGAAGGCAGTTGCCCCCGCACGCAAATGAGTGAAGGGGAAATCATCACATTTACTCCCTCATTTTTCTTCCTATGTTCGTGATTGGAAATTTCATAAACATTCGGGTTTTTTTTTTGTTGTCGTTGTCTTTCTCATTAAAAGTTCATTTTGATAAAATTGAGTATTGTTCTTCATTTTTACAGAGCACATTTAAGGAGACAGGGGCTGGACAGCATTTTGAGGCCCCAGTATTAGTAGCACATCTAGGATTTCACAATGGGGGGATGAATAAAAATACCCAGGAGAAAACATTCCTAAAATTTGACAAAGAAGCCATAAAAATATCCCCTCCGTATTGAAGTGTGTATCACATGATTCATGGACGAATCAGTGGTAACAAGAAAATACAAAAATGCGAGGTTGAAAAATGGATACCAGTTCAGTTCTAATATAATCTCCCCAGGGTTCAGCTTGTTGAAATTATATCGAAGTAGTGGGCAAAATAATATGGTCCAAATATCATGATTTATGTGAATTCTTAATGTATGGAAATTTCCCCCAGTTAGATGTATGAAATTTCATACATGTAATCTGGGGAAATTTATAAAATATTTTATGAATATTTCTATTTTTAATGTATGAATTTTTTTTTATGTAGGAAATTTCCCCCATTATTTTTATGTGTACAAAAAACAAAAAAATAAAAAACACCTGTAACGCATTCAAAAGATTTGAGGATGGACTGGGGACGACGCGACGATGCTTTTTGCGGACCTCTAAAAAAAGCGGAAAGAAATGACATTATTTTTTACAAGGTAGTTTCTTATAGATTTTGTTGTGCTATCTACAAAAAATACAAAACAATAAAAACTGTAAACATTTTAGAACTCTGTCAATTCTTCAAGCATCCTGCATAATTACGGGACCCCCTTGAAAATGCGGGGCCCGGGGCTCCAGCCCGCCTAGCCCCCCCTCTTAAATGGGTTTAACATTTTTCCACGAACTATCTAGAAATATTATTTTTTTTTAATGCCACTCCTGGGACGCCTGACGAAACAGTCCTCACTCTGGAAAGTAGAAAAATTTCAAGAAATGCTACCCCTATTAAACAGTTCACGGGGCTCGTTTCCGTTTGAAGACCTACAACGTTTTGTGTCTCGTTAGGTGTAAAAAATTCGTCTTCCTCTAAAAAATATAATAAATAAATAAATAGAGAAATGGAAGTAGGGTAAGGAATGAGACATGCGTTTCTTCAGTGTTTCATTATAAATTGTACAGCTACAATTGCTGCGGAAGTATCAAAATCAATAAAGTGTAGAATTATTATGTGTAGAATTTACATTGAGAAACTCTGTATGGATATGAAAGAGTGTGTTTTTTATAGATGAATATTTAATCGAAACAACTGTTTTGTCAGCAAATTTTACAAATGACGTCAGCATGTCTTGTTTTTACCGTAGTACGACAATTTTATGGTCTAAAAATATTTAAAATATTTTGTTTTCTGACATGTTGCTCCCGCTGTCGAAAAATAGTTCCTACGTCACTGAAAGACAATTTTCTGGGGAAAATTCTAAATATCCTTTGTCCAGTAGCAAATAGCGGCACACAGGATGATGTATTTTTTTATTTCTTTGCCTTTCATACTTTCCCCATACTGTACGTACGTAGCCTACTCTGTTCTCCAACAAGCAACGGAAATTATTTTCTGCTGCAAATTTCCGCTTTTCCTACCGGAAATTCCCGAAGCACCTATTTTTACGGCATATGCATGCACAAATTTTACAGATAAATTAGCAATCAGAATGAATGATATCGCGATCGGTAATAAAAAATATATCTGATTTCCAGGGGAGGGCAAATGCCCCCTCTTGCCACCCTATATGGGCGCCCATGTTTACAAGGGACAATTAGGGGCTGATTCTCCCTGGAAAGACACAGTACACAATAAATGTTGACACAAACTATACACTGCTGAAAAAAAATTAGGGGAGCGTGTGACTGTGGCGACATTATACAAACCAATCGTGTGATATCTTACCGAAACGTGGAAATGCAAGTCGAGTGTGACGAAAACCGCCGAATCGGGCATATTCTCATGCAAATTGGTATCTGTGACGTCAGAATGCATAAATCCCAGATTGGGATAAAAACTAAGGCTTTCTGGGAGCTCTCTTATTCTTCCGCGTTTATAGAAGTCTTCAGTTCTTGAAGTTTCTTGAAGAGTTCAGTTCGAATGATACCTCAACATCATGATTGGCTGGAATCAATGGGGTGGAGAGCTGTTCGAAGGCTGGAAGCAGGTCAGACACAGCGGGTGTTAGCAGAAGCCATTGGAATGTCACAAAGTGTCGTTTCCCGACTGTGGACAAGATTCCAGTATACGGGAAGTGTTAGAAGAACGCAAGGTCAAGGCCGTCTACGTGAAACTACAACAAGGGACGATCATGTATATTACTAACAGCCCGTTGGAACAAGCGGCAAAATGCTACTGAGCTTGTGACGTACCTGCCAGCAGGACGTACACGACATAAAGGCAGATAGGAATCAGAATAATCGTCTGCGTATAGCTCAGTTGGTAGAGCGACTTGTTCCGGAATAAGCGGCCTCGGGTTCGAATCCCGGCGTAGACCAAAAATGACGGAGAAATTTACTTCGTTATAATGGCGCCCGAACTATCCGGATGACCCGGCCGTTCAAAATCTCGCATTGGTGTGATGTTATTTCCACACTGCGAGACAGGAAAAATCAGATAATTCCTTCTCCAGCGCTTCGAAAAATAAAAATGTGTGATGTTGCATTCCACACAGCAGATTGACTGGGAGTTCTCAAGAGCACGTTCTACAGTGGATGGCTGCCTGCAACGATTCATGGTCACGGCTGACCCGTGGGCCATGCCCCGGCCCTCTTTCGGGGGGGGAGGTGTGACGTACCTGCCAGCAGGACGCACACGACATAAAGGCAGATAGGAATCAGAATAATCGTCTGCGTAGCTCAGTTGGTAGAGCGACTTGTTCCGGAATAAGCGGCCTCCGGTTCGAATCCCGGCGTAGACCAAAAATGACGGAGAAATTTACTTCGTTATAAGCTCCAGCGAGCGCTTCTCGTATCAACAAGATACAGGTTGTCGACACAAACTATCCACAATATGCTTCATCAAGATGGTCTTTATGCACATAGACCAGTGCTGTGTGTCTAACCGCAAGACACCATACGGCCCGTACAAACTGGGCTGAGGAACATCGTGGTTGGTGACACGACAAGTGGAGTCAAGTTCTCTTCGCAGACAAGTCGAGTTTCAGTCTGGAGTCTCACAATCGACGAGTTCTTATATGGAGGGAACCCGGCACACGAAATAACCCAGCTTTTGAGCTGGAAGAATCACATTGCGGCGGACATGGACTTATGGACAGGGCAGGCTAAGTATCGGTGGACATAGAGACCTGTACGCCATCCAAAACGACAGTCTGACGACCCAGACACATGGAGATGAGATTCTCAGACCTATTGCCATGCCGTATGCTGCAGCCGTCGATGATTCGTTCCTTTTCATAGACGATAACGCTCGACCTCAAAGAGCTTTGCTAGTGGACAACTTGTTTCAAGAGGAGGAAATCGAGCGTATTGAGTGGCCAGCATGCTCCCCCTGACTTAAGTCGAATTGAGCATGCATGGGACGCACTTGGTAGGTAAACTCCAGCTCGACTGGCACCTCCGTTGATTTTCGTGAACTGGAAACTTCCCTCACTGAGGAGGGGCGAAAACACCCCAAAACTTCTTCGATAACCTCATCAATTCCATGACTCACAGGAGTGTAGTAGTCTTCGCCGTTCGACGCCAGGACCGATTTACGTACTTTTTTGAAAGTGGTAACTGACCTCTATCTAGTAAGGTATGTCGTCACACATCCTACTAGAAGTCAGTTACCACCTTCAAAAGTAATTTTTTTTCTTGTTGTACTGATATGATGCATATTGTTGTATAACATATCACATCATGTGCATTAAATGATAACATTGCATAAAAATTCGCTAATGTACTTTTTCTTATCCCATATCACTGAATATTCTACTGTGCCTTACAAGGCTTACATAAAAAATATTTTGCGTTCAACAACGTCAGTCGTACGTGATTTTCCTTACAACATCTCTTTCTTCCCTAGTTCTCCTGAGCAGTTTGTGTCACTAAATTAACCTGCGGCAGCTTTGATTCCTTCAAATTAAAATAACCCTATGAATTAAGTTGGATAGAATCAAGATCCAGTGGGGTGTCACACTTGACAGAATTAGGGAGGAGGGTTTGTCTACGCGCGATTTCTGGTATGTTGGAAAGCGTATCATAATCAATGCACTGCATGATTTTGCTAACTTGTTTTGCTACCTTCACGTGATTCCTTACTCCGTCTACCACGCATACATTTCCAGGGCAAATGCTGTCTTTTATACCCTCTCATAGCCACCTTTCAATCACTTAATCTCTGTCTAGGAAATCTTAGAGTTTATTTTGCATCTCAAATACCCAGGGCCGTAGCCAGGCCGGACTGTGCCCGACCTGTGTTTCCTTTTGCCCGTCCTAGCGACTCACACAACAGTATAGTTCCCGATCTCTTTCATAACTTTTGCCCGACCACTTTATATCCTCCGCCCGATCTCAATCATCAGCCGCCCCTCCCAACTTGCTTGTCTGGCTACGGGCATGCAACCACCGCGTCAGAGGAAGTTGAAAAACATTTAAAACAACTATCATGACAAGCAGAAATCAAGCAGCAGTTTACTCCTATTCCCGACCTAACGGGTGAATAGCGAACGAACTGCAGTAGGTGAACTTTCAAATTTTTAGTAGTCACTTAAATGTTTACATTGGTTAAATAATTTGCTTATTGCAGAATCTCATATATTTTAATGGCCAGCTATAGTTTTTAATCAAGAATTATTGACCTTCAACATTGATAAACAGTTTATGAATTACTAGTATTAGGCTGGCATGATGTAATATGCCAAAAATAGTCCAATTTTGATCTGTAGGGTTATAACGAAGATCGCATATATCGAATGTTTTTAACTCTCCTTTTAACTTCGTTATATTCGGGTTCGATTGTATCAGATGATCATTTTTTACATCTACCCATGAGAAGTGTAAGCCTCTGCCACCTTGTTGTGTGCTTGTCTACTTTTAAGCCGTGGTTTCTTCACGGGGATCTTTTACAAACTTTTTCCCATTTTGTGAGAGTTTAGTTAAAATTAAATAAAATCACAATCTGCATTTTATCGGGCACGCGTAGTAAATGTAAACACTAACTCTTGAAACGCAGCAATGCTGTTTGGATTTGTTTCGTACCAACAATTGATGGTGAACGAAATAATGAGCGTGACTCAGCTTCCTCGTCTTCCAACTACCACTCCGAACATTCTCAAGGACGCCCACTCCAAATTTTTTGTGTTGTCTCTTTTCCTACCGGACATTTCCATGAAAGTCAACTGACCTTAGCGTACGCAAAATGACAGCGTAAATGAAATATTAGCAAAGTTTTATTTTTTTTTTGTTTATTTTTTTTCATTGAAAATTTCTGGTCTTTTTAAGGTAAAAATAAATACGAAAAAAAAAAAAAATCTCTATATACAGTCCAATCATCCCTTTTTGTGTCCCCAAACCATCTGCGGTTGATGCCTACATTAAGCTACATCACCCAATCATTGCAAGCTATTTCCGAACCATATTTTCCCTCTATTATGAATATTGTTTAATTCTTTAAATGCTAAAATGAAAATTAACACCTTTTGTTACTATGAAATGCAAACGCTAAATTAACCAAATTATGCACTGGCATACTGATATAAGAGATATGATTAATGAAGCAGCAAACAGATTAATTACTACACAGTGCATATAACTGGGAGTGTTGACTGAATTTCCGTGCATGATAAAGTATGAAAATTTGAACTACTACACCGCAAAATGTTTAACTACTACACCGCAAAATGTTTAACTACTACACCGCAAAATGAGTGAAGGAACAAAGGGATTGGTCCTCAGGTCCGGCCCCCTTCCCCCACCCACCTTATACGTAGCTTGACTTTTATAGCACAGGTCAGGAAACAAACACCCTATATAAGTGAGTTTTTCTTAGCAGTGTCTTTTATACTTCAATATTCACATTTAGTAAAAACTATTGCTTGCTTAAAAAGGCCCGAACAGTGGATAGCCTCATTATAGATCTCTCTTTACTAGTTTAACCTTCACCCCGGAGAATGGTATATTTTTCGGTTTTCAAGGTTTTGTGTGCATTCCAATTTGAACGATTTCTTCCTGGAGGAGGCTTTCATCGAAACCAATGACCCCCACTAAGAAATTTCTTGTTACGCCACTCCTCAAAATGTTAATATTAATATCGTAAAACATGTTTTGCTTGAATGATAATATACTGTATATGCCAAATAGTAACACTATACCAGTGATCTGATTTATTGGCGTAAGAATATACACATAAGCGTTTCCAAGCTTTAGCACATCAACCAGATGGCTTTTTCAAGGAAGTTTAATAGAAACTGCCTAACCATTAGACAGAAACTGCAGTTTTGCCGCCCCGGTGGCACAGTGGTCTAAGCGATGGCCTCTAATCATTCGTCCGAAAGGGGTCCGGGTTCGAATCCCGGTGAGGCATGGATGTTGTGTTTGTCTTACAACACTGGCTCTCTCCCTTCCCTGGAGCCAGCGCCCCTAAATTAGGGGCGTGCGACTGCTTATAGCCCATTGAGTTGCTCACGGTGGTCGTTAAACCTCAAAAAAAAAAAACAAAAAAAAAACTGCAGTTTCTCTCATCTAACTTCCTTGAAAAAGTCATATGGTTGATATGCGAAAGCTTGGAAACGCTTATGTGTATATTTCCTACCCCAATAAATCGGATCACTAGTATAGCAGTGGCGGCGGAACCGCCCGGGCCGCCAGGGCTCTGTCAATAATTTCAGCCAAGATTTTTATTTTTATTATTTTTTTATTTGGCATGTGTGCGATTGTTGTGATGTGCCTTAGAAAGTTCCTCTAGGCAAGTGGTTGGGTGGTCCTAATTCCCAACAAAGCTCCTTAGGCATTGTCTTTCTTCTGTTTGCTCCGGGAGGCGGAAAGGTAAAAGGTGCCCCACAATTCAAAATTTCGGGCCCGGTCAACGAACTTCACTTTCGGCCGCCCCTGTAGTATAGTGTTTCCTACATAATTGGTGTACTGTTCCTTGTTTTCAGTTTGATATATGCCAATAAAAATGATAGTAGTTCAATCAAGAAGCGGTTATAGCGTATAGTAAATCTAGCGCAAGAAAATGAGGCGAATTCGTTGTCGTGTTCCTCCAACCACTCAGTAGTTATACAGTACCAGCCCAATGATACGTTGTTTTCCTGTTGAAAGGTGGAGCTGTGGTTCGGGTAAAAATCCTACAGATATGGATGGAGATGGTCGACAAACAGGTCCCTCCCTGTCAGAGGATGACCCTGATAGACGTGTCGAGTTCTGCACCAGACCAGCATCAACGGGATCCTTCATTCGCACAGGACATTTTGTTCAGTGAAGAGGCCAATTTTTATCTCAGTGGTGACTGGTGAGGTTAACCGTCAGAACCACAGGTACTGGAGTGACAGGAACTCTCACTGGACGGAACCATCCAACGTCGTTGGTAATGTAAAGGTTTTGGTGTGATGTGGAATATGGGGCACCCGTATAATCAGACTCATTTTCATCGACAGTAACCTAAAAGCTCAGCAGCTACCTGGAAATGCTACAGAAAATGGTGTTCTCTTCCCTTCTAAATGAAGATGGCAGTTTCCCCCCTTATTTCCAACACGATGGGGCTCCAACACACTACGGAGCAACTCTTCGCCAATGGCTAGATGTTCAATTTCCTGGTCATTGGACTGGCCAGCGTGGTTCTGTGGAATGGCCACCCAGATCCCCCGACCTAACACCACGCGATTTTTATCTGTGGGGTTATCTAAAACACCTGGTGTATGCTGAGAAAATCCGCAAAAAACACCACCTTCAGCAACGCATCCTGGAGGCCTGTAACCGCATTTATCCCGATATTCTCGTGCGGGTACATAACGACTGTATCAAGCGCCTTCAGCTCTGTGTTCAGCAACAGGGACAACGCATTGAACACATCAAATAGCTGCGCATCACAGGGTACTTTAGATGTTGTTATTTCAACTTTCTGTGTTGATAACTTGTGAACCACAACACATATGTCCAATTTGATTATGGCAATCAATTTCTAAGAAAATTCTGGTCTTGTTTCATATGCAACATGACCCCCTTACCATTTGAAAAATTTAACCTTGATCCAATATGGCAGATTTCAAGATGGCGACCATGTTCCGAAAATAGCCTAAAAGATAGGACCCCTCACCAACTCTTTGCTGGGGTATTCAGATATTTCATTTTCCCTCCCGTTTCTGAAATACAAGGATGTTCTGCGACTTTTGAGTCACCTTGTATATTTGATACCTTAATATCTAGAGATTTAGACATGAAGAGCCTGTGGGCTCCTCCGGAACCACAGGTAGCAGCATTGAGCTTGGAAGAAATTTTGGGGCCCCCTAAAGATGACCACCTCCCCCCTACACACACAGGGCTTGGGCAGTGCATAAATCGGCCTTTTTCTAGATATTTCATATAATTTTTATGACGAAATGTATAATTCTTTAAGAACAGCAGTTAGGTTTTGTTGGTAAGTTTCGCCCTGTTCTGTCACACTTATCTTCCACTACCATCATTCATGTTGCTGCTCATGAGAACCGGTTGTTAATCATTTGGCATCCCTTCTGATAATGCATTCCATCGACAAAAACAATGAGGTATATTATTTAATAATTAAAAATCTTTTAATGATATCGAGTCTTAAGGTTCCTGCGAAACTTATTGTAAATTTCGATTCCTGCTTATCTGTGAGTTGCTGGAATAAAAGGACTTGTGGGTGGGGAGGGATGAAAAACATTCCATTTTAATAATTTAATTCTAATGTTCCAATGCTAGTGAAATCTTCTGTCTGTTAAAAATAACAAAATTAATAAACATTTTTTAAACGAACTAGGCCATAAAGGTCTTGAAACATTTTGTTAGACTTCTTGCCATCAAAAAGAATACCGAACTTCCCACGGCGCTCAAAAATCCTGCTTAAATTTATCGAAAAGGTAATACTTAAATTACGATTCCTTATGGTGAAAATAATCTAGATACGTGGCGTCAGTTGAATAAATAAATCCATCGCTCTTTCCACGGTTCTTTATACTCAAAACAATGGAGTTGGTGAGAGCTAACAGACTATTTTAACGAAACTGAATTTCAATGTGAATCTGAAGTATTTCTCGTTGTCTGAAAAAAAAAAAAAAATCCTGAACTTAAATTCCTGTCTGTACCCCTCGAAAAGGAACTATTAAGTTCCTTCTTCTTTCTGTTAGAAAGTAATAAACTGGGAGAGAAATCCTATATGGATATTAATGGCCAGGGGCGTACTGATAGCCCCCGCAGAGCTGGGGAAGGGGGGGCTCTTGGTTAAAAGGGCCTCTAGCCTGAGAAAAAAGTTTTTGCAAAATTTTTGCGGAAACTTCGTATGAAACTGGTGAAAAAGAATATCAGTTCAATGAGCGAAATTTTTTATACCAATGAGGATAAGGTGTTATGTATTACAGTTGTTAGCACATAACTATGCATCCCCGGAATATTATGAACTGACAGGTGTTCTTCGCGGGAACGAAAAATCAGAGATCTGTGTCATTTATTTTTATAACAGAGTCAAAATATTTTTTTTACTATGCGCAAAACATTGTGGCATTATGTTAAGTGTGTTTTTTTACATTCCAGAGTAAATAATTTGATCAGTTTTTCGTTTTTTGTTCTACGGTTCTTAATCGTTACTTAGTTATTTGCTTACTTATGTTGTGACATTTCGTATAAATCGGAAAAGTCATTAGACACTCTCACACGGCAGGTGCATACTTGCATGTTTTGTGTGCGCAATCGTAAGGCATTTCAAAAAGTAGATCTTAGTTCTGTGCTTCACGCAATAAAGTGAAATAATTTTGATTTTACGAAAAATACTCGTAGGTTCCAAAGAATTTGATTTATTAAAACACCCGTAAAGCCCTGCCCGTAAAGCCTAGTCAATAAGATGGAAGTTAAGTTGTTCAGTAATTGAAAGCTAATGAATTTTCGCAAAAGGGCCTCGAAATTTTTTTTGCAGGAGGGGTGGCTCGAGTTTTTCCGGTACGCCATTGTTAATGATGAGGAATACATCCTGAGAAACAATTACTTTTTGGAACAGAAATGATATAACTGTGAACATGTGATGTGGAAAACTCCTTAAATTCAAGTCTTACCAAGTTTCCTGAGGAGTTGATTACATTGTAACAGTTAAATATGGCACTTTTATGCCAAAAAAATTTTTCTTGGTTGAAATTAAGCTGTAAGAGTTTTTTGAAATATTCTTTATGCATACATCTGTGTTGTGAAATTTGTGCTGAACTTACACGATCCGTTTTCATCTGGTTTCTCAAACTGTTATAGAGATTTAAATCTACAAAGTGTCGCCATCTACTGTTCAGGAAAAGCAAGCAGAGAAGATTTTAACCACTGCTTGTGTTCCGGTCGCGCTTGTTCCCTGCAACCTGACTGGCAGAGAAGCTGAGCTCCCTCCTATGATATCACCAGTTTCCTGCTTGACAGGTCGCATGACAGCTGCGTGTTGTTGTTGGGAGATATTGTTGTGTGAGTGTGTTTCATTTGCGGCTTCGTGTGCGCTCATTTTGACTGTGTGAAGTTGTTTACTTCCGATGATTTGTTTGTGATACTCTTCAGCATCCTTGGGAGCTGGTGGTTTATTCAACTAGTACGTAGGCTTGGAGAGGAAACCTGCGATCCAACGGGTAAGCATTTCTACATTAATCCTGGCGTTTGACCGTTGTCAGTGCTCCTACCGGTTCTTAGATTTCATCCAGAATATTATAAATGCAGGAAATTCAACGAAAAGTTTAGATCCACAAGTGCTCTGTAGATGGAATTAAAAACATAACATTTTCCGGCTTCAACATCTATTCATTTATAATATTGTAGGAAACCTGGTGTAACCGTAGGCTACAGAAAATGCTATAAGACGAAACTCGCCATACTATTTGATCTACCGGTTCCTACAGTAGCCAGTGAATATAATTATGAAACTCTTTCATGTAATTTAATTACGTTTGCGTGCTCTTTTAAATCAGACAATAGTTATTTATTTGCTTATAAATTTCTGATGTAGCTGTGTGTATATAACCGCTTATGGAATGTGTAAAATGTTATTGGTTGGCCAAGTGTTTTATTCGGGACATGATAAGGCGCAAATGAGACTTCGCTAGTGTTTTTGCATTAGTTCTGGGTTCTTACTCTTCTCTGGAGACTCCTGTGTTCCTTACGAGACTCCTGGGTTCTTACTCTTCTCTGGCACAACTCCTGCAAGTCTTAAGTTTCCATGGGAATAGAAGAAGCCAAATACACGCTTGAAAATAATTTAAACAGAATTGGGGTTATCTATACTTTATAGAAGTATGGTGTTCTGTACAAATATTCAGTCATGTGACTACATATATAATTTTCAGTGTATAACACTGTGTAACCAATCAAAGTGATAAACCACTTAATTCATCACGAAAAAATATGTGGCATGTTATTCAGTTATAGCTATGGTGTTTCAGTACATATGAGTTGAAAAATAGTTACTGTAAGTTTTAGGAATGTAGATTATGTCAGGCGAATGAATTCTTGAGTATTCGTTCATTTGATCAAGAATTTCTGATCATGTTGTAGAGGTGACATAATTATTGTGTTCATTCTTTATTATTTCCTGCTTGCAGAACCAGTAACTCTGAAACAGGTATAAGTAAATCCTTCAAGCATTTGATTCTCATTATTAAATGTAGTATGTTATTCAGTTATTGGTGTTTCAGTCACAGGCACTCATAGCTCAGTTTTCAGGAGGGGGCAAAAATAGATACAGTAAACACAAATGGCATAAATACACTACAGCGTTCGAATTACCCGGTGGTCCGCTGGCCATTGGCCAGTCAAGATTCCATTGAGCTAGTGAAATATTTGTTACTGGCCCAAGTGGCCAATAATTTTTTTTTGTTTGTTTTGGAATATATAAGTTTATATAGAACTGAATCAAATTTGAGAATATCCAGGTTTGGCTATGATAGTTGTCAGGTTTTTTGAAATTCAGATATTTACTTTTCAAAAACTGAATATCAGATTTGCAGACTATGCTTCAGTTTTATGAAACTTAGATTGTATAGCAAACCAAGGTCTGAATCAAAATATTTGTAATATTTGTACTACAACCTTTAATTTGAAATTCACTATATATTATTCTACAGTGTACTATTCCTGATACAAACACAATATGTATATTAAATATGTATTAGTATTTGTGCCATTTCTGGACCAGTAAAAATGAGTGGACCACCACATTTTGGTATGAACTGGCTCTGCTGAAAAGTGATTTTTTTTATTTATTTATTTTGCTGTTGTTGTTTTCTAATTTCTTCAACTGCTTACTGTGCTTTGTGTTTTATTTATGCGTTATTTGCATGCATACATGAGCAGATTCTGTTGCTCTAAATTTGTGATATACAGCGCCCAGTGGCGTAACGCAAAATCTCTGGGCCTCCCACGAAATTTTCCTGACAGGCCCCCAACATAGTAAAAAATTAATACAAAAATTGAGGGTAAATATTTAACTTTGCCGTAGTAAAAATATATTTTCCAGATATTGATTCTATGATCACTTATGTATTGCTTTTAATTAAGTGAGCACTTATTCCGGAATAAATGAACTTACCAGACGGTAAATATCCTCGATAAATTTAGTACTCAGGGAAAAAAGTGCAAAATCTTCAAATGACAAATGTTCACGATATCAAATGAAGAAAAAACAAATACTGATCTTCGAATATCCTTAATACAATAATTTTTGAGAAAGAGGAAAAACAATTGTGCTTACATTTTTCTAGTTTTAAATACTTCAGTGATATTGTTTCTTTTTGGTGTCTTGTCTTTTAAATTTAAGAAGCAAGCATACTTTACAAAATAAAGAAAACTTAAGTTACTAAAATCTGGATTCCCTTTTAATGTTCTTCTTAGCAAATATTTCAATCAGTTTTGTCACATCTAGTTTTCTGGCTTGGACATTTTCAATGTTTATCATCGCAAGTCCATCAAGCCTACTTAGAGTGTGCGATGACGGATGGTAGAAACCTCAGGTTCGATCCCAGGCAGGTACAAATGCCAGAACCACTAAATATCCGTCGTGCGTTGGCTGGGCACGTTAAGTTGTCAGACCCCTGGTACAGGCCCCCCAGTAATAAATAAGGTCGTCTTCCTCCCCTTTTCTACCTCGCTTCTGTTTCATTTTCCTATCGGGCACTCTACCCCAAATCTCCTAGTTTCCTATTCCTAAGGGTTGTTTAAGACCTGAGATCAGAAACTCCCTTCCTAAAATCCTCTACATATGATCTGATCTCTAATCAGCACGCAGATAAGTCTGTGTCAATGAGGCCCTTTAGTTAAAAAATGTTCATATCCAAAAGACAGAAAATTTAAAACAAATTTTTTTAGAGCAAGTAGAAAACCTCTTGTCTAAAATTAAATTGCTAAATAAAAAATATATACACTATCTACCAACAAGTAATTGAACACCTGTGATAGCAAAGGAAAACAAAGTTTATTCACCTTCAATAGTTGGGGGAGCCTCCATGAGCGGCGATTACAGCTGCGACCCTCCGGGGCATACTCTCAACCTCATCCCAGAGGTGCTCAATAGGGTTAAGGTCCGGGCTCTGCGCAGGCCAGTCCATTCGATTTCCCCCATTGTCACCATACCAAGCCATGGTGGACCTCGCAACATGACAGGTGGCATTGTCATCCTGAAAGTAACGTGGGTCCACCCCGTAAAACTGCCACAACGTAGGAAGCGCATGGTCATCCAAAATGACACAGTAGGTCTTGGCGTTAAGTCTACCAGGAATTGCGACCAAGGGTCCCGTGCCATACCAGGAGAAACACCCCCATAGCATAATTCCACCGCCGCCGAACTTCACTGTTGGCACAATACATTCCGGCAGGAGGCGTTCTCCAGGCAGATGCCAAACCCAGACCCTGTCATCCGAATGGTAGAGGGTGAACCTTGATTTGTCGTTCCAGAGAACCTGTTTCCACTGTTCAACGGTCCACTGTTGATGTTCTTTGCACCACGTTAGCCGAGCAGCGCTATTGGACATGGTGATCAAAGGCTTGTGGGCGGCAGCACGTCCATGATAACCGAGCACATGAGCTTCCTTACGGATGGTATTCATCGAAAGAACACTCCCGGATGCCTGTTGAAACTCCTCGCGGATGTGGCCCATCGATTTAGTGTGGTTCTTCCGAATTTCTCTGGCCAGCACCCGTCGGTCTCTAACTCCCAGTTTTGTGGGTCTGCCGGGTCGGGGCATATTCCGACAGTCACCTCTCATCTTCCACTTGCCAATCACGTAGGCCACTGGCAATTTTGGGTACTTCAACACCCTGGATATGTCACGTATGAATCGGCCATTTCTGTGATACCCGACAATTACACCTTTCTTGAAATCAGAGAGCTCCGAACTGTGTGGCATCTTGCATGTGACTGGTTGCGTTGTTGTTTCCCATACGATATTTAACGGCGGCGGCTGTGACATGTATCAGGACCGCAGATATTGTCGATTGTAGGGGTGTTCAATTACTTGTTGGTAGATAGTGTATATGCGTAGATCTGGGCTCCCTAAAATTCATTCAAGGGCCCCCCACGATGCAGGGGCTATCTTTACGCCCCTAACAGCGCCAATGAAATTATACATTGATTTTTACATAATCTGTAAATGTGTAAGGTTTTTCTTTCACAGACCAGTGATTTGCAAATTTTAGTGGACCACTGGGCCTGTAGAAAATTTATTTCTAATTCTAACACTTCACTATATTGACAAAAGTCACCAGACACCTAGAAGAGAAACACAACATAGCATTTATTGGCATACATTGGTACAGTGTTGGTTCACTTTTGGCCTTAATACATGCACTGACCCTTCAAGACATGCTTTCGACAAGGTTTTGGAACACAGCAATAAATATGCACTTCCATTCAGCACATAATGCTGCTGCTAATTGTTGCTTAGTAGTGGGCCTTGGTTCCAAACTTCTTATGCGGTGCTCTAATTCCTTCCATAGGTGCCCTATGGGATTAAGAATAGGGCTCTGTGCTGGCCTGTCCACACAAGATACGGAATTATCGTCAAACTACGCCGTAACAGTCCTTGCTTTATGGTTCGGTGCATTATGACGCTGATACCAACAAGGCTCGGCTCCATAGTATTGCCACAAAGTTGGTAGGGCATAATTGTCCAGAATATTGAGGTAGACGTGCTGGTTAACAGGTTTGTCCACAATAACCAATGGGCTGGGACCATACCAGGAAAAACACCCCTACACGATTACACTGCCAGCTCCAAACTTGACCGCAGGAACAGTACACTGTGGTAAATATTGTTCCCCCAGCTGCCACAATACCCACACACGGCCATCAGACTGACGGATTATGTATCTGGATTCATCAGTTCATAGGACCCGTTTCTATTGATCTACGGTCCACAATAAATGTTCTTTACACCATGCTAAATGACAAGTAGCATTCCAACTGGAGATGAAAGGCTTATGAGCAGCCGCACGACTGCGGTAACCCATGGAATGAAGTTCTCTGCAAATGGTACGTGTACATACAGAGGTTCCAGTATTTTTGCTCACTTGTACGGTGAGGTCTTGTGCAGTACTCGGTCAATTAGCTGTAATGACTCTCCTGAGGCTTCGACTCCTCTATCACTGATTTTCTTTGGTCTGCTGGTACGTTTTGCTGCTTCAGGCACGCCATGTGTCTTCCACTTATTCAGTACATGCAAAACAGTTGATTTGTGTATGTTGAAACGCCTCTTGGTTACTCTTTTGGATAACCCACTAATATAACACCCAACAATCTTTCCTTTCTCAAAGTCGGTTCTCTCCTGCCGCGAAAATTTTACTCAACCTCACAGTGCAATATGATGGAGGTCAGCTGCAGGCTTGTTTTTTTACTGTTTGTAGCTGTACCACACATCTTAACAACACAGCGGATCAATTCATTTGCTTTTGAAGGGGTGTCCGGTGACTTTTGTATATATAGTGTATGTAAACTTCCACTGTACTGTCTATATCCTCTAACCATTTTTACCATGCACACCTCATTTATTTGAAAACTAGATGACCCAGAAACTGTGTACAAAAGGACTGGTAGATGAAGTTTCACAGCATTATGGGACAATAAAAAAAATCTCTTGTTTGTTCTTCTGAGAGTTGTGCCTTTTGGCCAGTTGTGTCCCATGTGTTGCAGGACTCCAGTAATCATTCAACTGATCATCAAGAAGAAAAAAACACTCCCAAGATAATGTTCTGGAAAAAATCTTGTGAAACTCTTTGTCCTGCCAAAAATGGCTGTTTTAAAGGATATGGTTTTCATTTCTGTGTCTTTCACACTACCCTACACTGTACTCATATAGACTGTGCTCTAACACACAGGGAAAAATTTCAATATTATTACTTTCTACTGCAAACTCCCAGTGTTTTAACTAAACACACACACACACACACACACACGCCTGTAAAAGTTCAACATAAAAATTAGCAATCAGAATTAACATTATGGCAAAAATCTTTATAGTGTCTCTGAAGAACTGAAGTAACAGTCAGATTTTCAGTGGAGGGCTAGTGGCCCCTCTTGTCCCTTCCTATGGGTGTACATGGTTTCAGTACACACAAGTCGGTGGCGCATTCGGCAGATTTTGCCCAGGGGACCGGGCCTTTCCCACGAGGTATCACTCAGTCCTTGGTTATTGACGCTTATTTGTGAGTATATTTTAACATGTTTTTAAATATGTATTTTACGAATAATTGGAAATGCACTTTGATATGGTGGAGATGTTTTTATTTCTTCCCAGTATTTTGGGAGAGATATTTTCTTTTTTGGGAGATGTTTTCTGTACAAAGTGCTGTGAAACCATTTCATCTGCATTTTGATATTGAATTTCCAAAAATGTGCAAAGCAGGGTTATTAACCTAGCAATCTAATATGCCTGAATTACTAGTTTTACTGTTCAATACATAACATCCAGAAAACTTTAAAATTACATTGCTCTGGGGTGGGAATCGAACCCACATCTCCCAATTTTCGTTTGAGCGTGCTATCTGTTGCACCTCCCAGGATGATGAAATTCCAAGTGTCTGAGTATGAATATCCTGGCTGGTGTAACTGACAGCATGCTCAAATGGAAATTGAAAAATGTGTGTTCCATTCCTGCCCAGGGTGATGTAATTTTCAAGTTTTGTGTTGTGATGATGTTACTCATAGAATAGTAAACCTGGTGATTCAATCATACCTGATTGCTGACCTAATTCCATATAATAAAAAGAATATTTCTTCCACAGAAACCATATGAAAGTGCAATTCAGTTAAATTTTTCGTCCAAAATTTTCTTCTCAGTCTACTCTGCAAACTCAGAGCTTTGGGTATTTCTGCAATGGCATAATGGATATTGTGTAGGCTACATGTATAGACTCTGTTGTAGCAATGCCATAAAAAATTGTCATCATAGAGAAATTTTCTTCTGGTTATGTAGTGAAATATACCTCTTTTGGTTAAATCTGTATGGCCATCTTTTACTTTGAGTGAAATGCTCAGTATTCAGGGAAAGCACAAGTTTTCCACTTTCTGCTGTAATACAGGCCCAGATCTACGTGTACCAGATTCTCATTACTGTGCAGACTATTCAGACAACACTGATTCTGACTGTGAATGGTCAGCTCTTGGAACTATTTCATATCCTTGAGACACATTATCTTTGCAAATAGTGACCTATATCTCTGATATGTTTCCTTAAATTGTACCCATCATCCAATTTCACACTTGTGCCCATTGATCTTTTTATATGCCTTAATTGTTTGACTTGTTATCTACACCATGGCTTTTTACATAGCTCTTATTCACCATTATCTATATTATATTTCAAATTGCTCAATACTGAAAGGCACAAGCACCTTAGTGAACTACTCACATGCTACTTAGAGACAACAGGTATGATGAAGTAGAAATTAGAATCTTTGTAAATGAAAACAAAGCGATAATACGCAAGGAATGATTATAGCAGAGTAAATCCATTTACTTTCATGGTGTAAATTTGTATAAAGATTCTTCAAGCTTTCACACTCCATTGGGAGGCTTTCTCAAGCTAATGTAGGCATAAAATGTCTACAGAAAAGAAAGGCATTCTGAAGGTAATGTAGACATTTTATGTCTATGTTGCCGTGAGAAAGCTCCCAGCTTCACATGAAAATCAGCTGGTATCTCAAAAAAGGCATTATCAAAGCATTGCTTTCTCAAGGCAATGTAGACATTTTATGTCTACATTGCCTTGAGAAAGCCTCCCAGTGGAGTGTGAAAGCTTGGCAAATCTTTATACAAATTTACATCACAAAAATAAACGGATTTTTTAAGCTATGAGCATTCCTTGCATATTCACGACCTGGTGTATTTAAAATAAGAGTGACAAGTTAAATTTCTGATGTCTACCCTTCCCTACCATCACCCACTAACCTCTTCAGGTAATGCTGAGCAAGTGTTTTTATTGTTGCTGAACAGTGACAAGACATTGAAAACAGCAAATTTCACCAACTTCTACAAGTTGCATCCGTGACAGTTAAAAATAACAGAGGAGTTTGAAATCAAAGTTTTAACATACTGTGGTTAGTGAATTCATGGCAAATGCAAATAGCATTATTGTTGTTAAAATTAATTTTAATGTTATGGCATTACAAATGACAACAAAAATTTATCCTAGTAATCGCTATAAAATTAAAGTTAATTTTAATGATAATACAGGCAGTTGTTTTGGGCCTAGTAATTTTTCTGTATTTATCACATGTAAGTTGGTAGTGCATTATTAAACTGTCATTATAATTATCTTCCCACAGGACATGCTAATAATGAAATTTCACTGTAATAGATATGTTTGATGCCATCAATCCCCATCATTCATTATTTTTATGCTGTGCCAAAGGAATGAGAAATCGTGAACTGGGATATGTGCATTGTCAGATTATGTAAGCGAGGCATGTGTCACTAGAAATTTTTCTGTGATGAAAAATTTCCATCTGTAAGATATATTGTGTCTTTAACTGTACATTTAAAATGAAACACTGAAATTCACAAAGTTGGGATTCATGAATTTGGTTAAAAACGACTTGAACCAGTGAATGAGTCCTTAATTCAGGAGTATTAATATAAAGTTTCCAAATTATTTTGCTAAGAGACTGAAACAAGCATGTTTTAATACCTATAGAGGCAAGCATCTGTCTATTACAGCAGGCAATGTGATGGTGTAGAAAAACCACACCCTGGGTCATGACTTCTAGTAAGGGAAAGGAGGTTTCTGAGGCAACACCCAGCTTCACATGAAATTGGCTGGCATCTTTGTACTGGAGAACACAGAAATCATGTCCCACGGGAGTGGCAAACCCTAGCTGATGACCTTGGCAGAGTAGCTTTTGGAGGCAGCAGTGCACTTCGCCTCAGCTCGTTGCACATTTGGTTGTTTCTAGACTTGTGCCCGCATAACTTTTTGTCAAAATGTACAGTATATTTAGTATAAATACTAAATATACTGTACATTTTGACAAAAAGTTATGCATACAAATTTGTATGCTAACTTTTTGTATAATATCTTCATTCTCCTCTTTGGTAGCTGCAGATTAGGTGGAAAATGTGTTGATTTTTTTTTTAAATTTATTATGGCTACAGTATTTGGTAGCTAAATATGAAAGACCTAACAAACAGGATCTGTGTTTTGGAGAAAAAAATCTATTTAAACACTTTATTTTTTTTTTGGAAAGATTATGATTAAAGGGATGTTTTCATATCTTGAAGATTCAAAGGACAAAAAGTGCAGCAAATCAATTTGTAGGTCTTTTCATAAAACATAGTACAAGCAGTTTTCTTTTCTTGCTTATAGCTATTAGAGCAAACGCTGCTTTTCTGGGTGTTTTTTTTTTGGGGGGGGGGGTAGTAAGAAAACTGTATGGAACACAATGGGTTATTTTGACTTGAAACACTTCTTGCAGCACTTGCAAAATTGCACAAAAGCTCTAAGGAGCACATAACTAACCATGTTGGTCTAAGCCAAATTGAAAAGATTATAAATGCTGTTTCTTATATAATCAAAGAAAATGTTGGTCTTCATAAAATTTAGTTTACAAAGGTCAGACTAATTAGGCTTTTATGGGACATATTATCAATTTAGTTTTCATTCTAAGCAAGCAAAAATTGCCATTTCGAGGACATGATGGTTGCATTTGCACATTAAATAAAGGTCATTTTAAGGAGTTATTTGATTTGCTTCAAAGAAATGTGAAGCGTATTTTCTGGACAATCTAAAATTATACAGAATGATTTAACGAATTGTATTCAAGAATTTATCAAATGTATGAAAAAGGAAATTAATGAGTCAGAATTTTTTATGGTGCAAGTTTACGATATAACTGATATTACCCAAAAATCATGGTGTTCAATAATTGCCAGATACACAGTACTCAAATGCTGAAGTAATTGAGCATTTCCTTGTTTTTTTTTATGATGTTAGCACTGTAGTATTGTTCTGTCTGCTAGAGTCAATTCTGAAAGAGGTTCATTTTAAATCAAAGATCAGTGCTGTGATGGTGCAAGTGTTATGGCAGGAGAGTTGAATGCCCTCCTTCCCATGCATACATAGAAAAATAGTACAACTCTAGAAGCCCTGCGAGCATGGTTTACTCTATGTTTTACCCAAACATAGAGTAAACAGTCTTAATCATATCTAGTAACAAAAGGGCAAAATGCTGCATATACACATACTGGACACTGAATTCAAGACTTTTATTCAATACTAGTTTGGACCTCCTTTAGCCCAAATTACAGCATGTATGCAGTTTGACATAGATCTACATTTATAGCATACCAGACATTCCTTTAACTGGCTCATATTTGATGGAAGAAGACTGTGCTCCCGGATCTGTTTTTTTTAACATGTCCCATATATTCTTGATAGGGTTAAGACCTGAGCTTTGTGGCGGCTAGGGATAATGGTGGAAGTTATCACACTCACTGAACCACTACTGGACACATCTTGTGTAATGGACAGTAGCATTGCTATCTGTGAAACAGCTGTCACCTGCTGGATAAAAGTTAACATTACAGGATGTACTTGATCAGCAACACTGTCCAGATAATTCGTAGTGGACACCCAACCTTCCAGAAATATCAGGGGACCTTTTCCGTACTAATAGAATGTGCCCCACACCATGGCACCATCCCCATAACCTTGAGTTTTGTTTACAAGGCTAGTTGACACCAAAGTCAGTTCATCAATGTCTATTTTCTAGAGTTCATTTTCTTCTTCTAATTGCATCTACTTTTAGCCATTCTATCTGTAACTTTCCTTTCTTTTTTTAAAGCATTGTCCATTTTGCCTTTTGCCTTTTATATGTTTTGTAAATTTCCTTCACAAACATTTTTCTCTTATCTCAATAACCTTAATTTTTATCTTTGATAGATAGCACTTGGTATTCCTTTCATTTGACATCTTTAAAAAGTGGTGCTGTTACAGTTAAAAGCAAAATGCCTCTGATCAAAAAATTCAATGTGCGAATACGTATGAGCTGTTCATTAGGAAAATGTTGGCAACAGAAAAGGATCATGCAATAAAGGTTGGGAACTGACAGCATGTCCAGAGCAAGGAGGTTAGAAGAAGGAGGAGGTGGAAACAGCCCCTCGCCGTGGGCTGCTGGCGTGACACCACTTTTTATCAGCTGAGTACACCAACGCACCCAACCTGAGAATCTCCTGTATATCTCTATGGGAAAATCGCGATTTTGAACGGGTTTTTCGGACCCTTACTCTACCCATACAGTCATAAAAAAAAATGACGCCGAAATATTCATTCCCATAATTAAAAAATTCCAGAAAAAATAGGAAAATATGTGTTGGTATTTCTTTAAAAAATTGAACAAAATAATGATTTTTTGAGCAGAAGTGCATGGTGTGCATGGTTACTTGCATACTACGCATGTGCAAGTAACCATGTTTAAAATATTACCAAAACTCCAATGTTGAGAAATACAAAGTCCGAAATATTCCTTGTTTGCATCCTTGGTTTGTATGCGCTAAGCGAAACGCGAAACTGTTTTAGGCACAGGAAGTGCGTCATGTTTCCGAACCTCCACAGACTCCCACCACCTTAGAGAGAGGATCGAAACAGCTGATTTGTTTTGGCTTCACTCAAAACGAATCCTTTCACTTCCTCTTCTTCTAACCTCCTTGGTCCAGAGAGCCGGGGGGGGATCTCCTTTGCTGTTTTGCTAGGTTACAGGAAATAATAATTAATGAATGTTTCATATGTAATTTTTGTCTCTCCTTCCTTCTCAGTTTGTCCTACTCTCCCTGTTCTTTTTGTACAAATTCCACTCTCACCTGTGAGGTAGCTGATCTTTACAGGAGTGGGCTTTTGCTCCATACTCTTCAACCCTTATGATAGGCTGTGTTTTCTTAACTGAGCAGATGGAAATTAATGTGGGATGATATCTTTACTTTTGTTATGGTGTACATACCAAAATTATTTCCTCTTGAGCATACTTAGACACGTAGAACCGTCAGAAAAGTTCAAAACAAAGTGAATTTTTTTAATTTTGAAAACACTTTAATGCTATTAGTTTCCATCTGAGAAGGTAATTTGACACTTACTGGTGGAGAAATCGTGTCTTTTTCCATTTTAGACAGATTTTGTCTTGTGCAGACACTGTCTCATAGCAATGCCACATGCTGATTTTTGGGACTAAGGAAAATTTCCACTTTATACAGTTTGGCATGTCAGGCAGACTCCATTTTGCACGAGTTTCAATGTGTACATAAATAAATCTAAATACAATGACAGAGTTGGCAGTGGCGAAAGTGAGAAAATATTTATAAGAATAGGACAGCATTTAACCAGCCACTAACAGAAAGGAATGAGAGGGGAGTGGAAGATGTATAAATTGATAATTTTAGTCTGTGGTTGAGACTAAAACTGCAAAAAAAGTGAAGAATGGATTTGTAAAGAAAGTTCAGTAAGTGAACAATATAATATATGAGTTTGAGTAGTAACAACCTTATTCTTATTTATTTGTTTAGTGTGTCTACATGTAATAATTTTGTTGTATGGGTTATTTCATTCTTATGATATTAATACATTGCTCTTGTTTTTTTGTTTTTTTTCATTGAGTGATGGTTTGAAATTCTGATTTATCATTTGTCCTCTGTTTATAGGAAGGAAACCCATTGCTAGTCTAAACATTATTCCTTATCATTCACATACCTTTGAGGAATATAAGCTACCCACTTTCAAATCCTACATACACAACATTAATTTTGTTTTTAATAGTCTTTTACAGGTAATATAATAAAAAATAGAAACATAAAAATGACACATAAAATTTTACAGGTAATATAATAAAAATAGAAACATAAAAATGACACTGCGTTGTACCCCTGTGTTCGCGCCTGCGAATATTTGCCAAATCGGGGCCCCCTCCTCTCAAAAATTCCTGGATCTGTCACTGGGCGCTTTTGTTATCTGCATACATGAGATTCTTCATTCGCGGAATTCCGCTTTTTTTTCGTCAGCATTTGGGTCATTCTCGAGATCCGATGCAAAACTGAGAAGTATTTTGGGGATTACTGGGAGGGAGGGGGGGGGGTCGTTTTTCGTCATGAAGACGACATTTCATCTTTCAAAACTTTCGATAACGGAAGTTAAGCGGAATGAAAATCTTAATTTCTTTTTCTCGCGATGTTGTTTCTGTCCAGTATTGTTAAATATAATTTTATTGCATAAATACTGTATTTGTATTTTAGTTTGCAAACGAAATTAAAAAAAAAAAAAACGGAAGTTAGACGGCGCGAAAATTTTCCTGTAATATTCCGGCAGAAAATTCTTGAGCATAACTGAACAAAAAAAAAAAAAAAAAATGGAGGGGGATTGGTGGTGGTGGTGGGGAAAAGAGGTCGCGTCCGTTTTCCGTCCTAGTACAGAATTCCGACTTCAGAAATCAGAAAAGTTAGACGGAGTAAAGATTTCTCACGTGTTAGTAATTTTTTTCTCCTTCTGCCCAGTGTTGTTGTTAAATATCATTTCGTTCCATAAATTACTTGTATTTCACCATTAAAAATGGAGGAAAAAATTTCGAAAACGGGAAATCGGACCAGATTTGGCATGTAATCGTATTCACGATACGCGGCAAATTTCGGGGAGGGGAGGGGGATGAAAGTGTTTGAACATCAGGACGAAATAAAAGTAAATAAAAACAAGAAAAATTTAAAGTATTTCCTATTGTAAGTTGACCCATTTTTTATTAAATTAAATTTTTTTTGTAATGTCTCATTTTAACAAAGAAATGAAACACCTTCGGGAGGGGGGGGGGCAAGGCCCCCTTGTCAGTAATTTCATCAGTTATATTCCGTCAAACAAACATGGCGAATATACACCTGTTCCTGGCGTTTTTTGTGTTAGTCATTCGGGAGCACTGTAAATCCTGTGATTTAAAACTACAGGTGTATTTTTTTCTTCTGCTTTTAGAGAGAGAGAGAGCGAGAGCAAGTCTTCTTTGTTACACTAGAGTGGAACAAGTGAAACTTAATGACGGTATTTGAGCTTCCTAGGTTGGGTGCTCCTCACTGGGCGCATCAGTGCAGTCAAAAATTTCGGGGAGGGTCCAACTTTGTTGGAATTCTCCATTAAAAGTGCCTCTGAAGTGTTATTGCATTGCTTCATCAGGCTGTTATATTAGCGTGCATCGTAAGAGTAGATTTTAGGCTGGGTGTGTCTGTTAAAGTTCCTGTTAATAAAAAAAAAAAAAAAAATGGGGTATTTATTAAAGCAAAGGAACACCGGGGACTAGGAATTATATATTTATGTCACAGTTGATGTTTGCAGTGTGATGAACTTGAGAAACTGGTTTTGTTGGATAAATATCTTTGTTGTCGTCTTATGCGTTCCCCTCCAGTGAGTCACAGACTGACCGTATGTCTAAGGTTTTCGCCACTGTCACGCAACTTTGCCTCTTCTTCTTCTTTGCTAAAACACCGAATAAATGCTATCATTGTTCGTTAATCGTCGTTTATTTGCTGCTGTTCTCTCCTCGTGCACTTTTTCTGCTACACCGACAGCAAAGATTTCGTTTGCCATTCTTTTGTAGTATTTATAGCCCGTACATGGATTTCGTACGATTAGCAAATATCCTTTACTGTGTCTGATACTCCCCCCGTCCTTTTTTGTAATTCGTCTATTCGCAAAACGTTCAGTCCGACGCGGAGATCTGAAGTGTGCTTTAATCCTACTTTGTTAGATTAGTACTAGATTATTATTATTTTTTTTTTGATTGTAGGTTTAACGACCACCGTGAGCAACTCAATGTGCTATAAGCAGTCGCCCGTCCCTAATTTAGGGTCACTGGTTCCAGGGAAGGGAGAGAGCCAGTGCCGTAAGACAAACGCAGCATCCATGCCTCACGGGATTCGAACCCGGACCCCTTTTGGGCGAATGATCAGAGGCCATCGCTTAGACCACTGCGCCACTAGATTATTATTTCAAGACTTATACAAATATGTATTATAAGAGATTCTGAAAGTCAGGTATAAACTTCTTTCGAGAAAGTCTTGCAGTCAAGCCATGTATATATATAGCAAAAAACAACAAGAGGAAAATAAACAAAAGCCAAGTACAAATTTGAAATTCCAAAGCGCCAGAGGCTGCATAGAAGAAAGATCAAATCAAAATAGAAAGGTGAAACCAAGGAGCAAATGTTGAAAGAAAGAAAAAATAAAACAAAAAATTCCGAGAACGAGCAGAAGAACAACAACCACTAATCTCCAACCGTCCGAAGCAGGCAAGCTTCAAACGATTGAAAATTAACGAACAGAAGAACGCAGGGAAGCATATCAATGACTGATTCTCTGATGGCCTCATTAAGAAAATCACTCACTAATATATTGAGACCAGAGAATTGTGGGTTTCTGCTAATTTAATTTGCTATAAGGACAGATTCAATTTAGGAATAAAATTGCCAAATTAAAAAGGGATTTCTAATAAAACCAACCCAGCAAACTAAAAAACATTGCTCGACCGCACAACAACCAAGATAATCACAACTAAAAAGAAAAGGGACGGAGCCGAGCACCCCAATAAAGCAAAACCAGAGAAGAAATTAGTATTAAAATAGCTAGAAAAAACTTAACCAAATAAAGGTACAGGAAGGATAACTTTAAGCTTGTCACAGAAAAAAATGAAAACTTTTAACCTGCCAGATAAAAAGAAAAGCAGAAAAAATCAGAAAAAAAATTAATATTAAAAATAATAAATTTAAACAAAAAGATTAACTTTACAATTTTGAAAAAGGCAAATTCAAAGCAACAATTTAAAGAAAAAACCAAAAAGTGCAGAAGGAACAAGGTACAGTTGCAAAACCCGAGAGTGAACCCAAATAACTGAGTTGCATGTCTCAGAAAGGCAAGGTAAATGCCCCAATACCCACAGCAATTTTTTTTTAAAGTAAAGTTTAAAACCAAAGTGCTAGGTTGCAAGTCACAGAGAAGCAAATTATATGCCCTAGACACACAAGAAAACATTGAAAATATAGTTAAGTTTAGTGCACATTTATAATAAACGGAAATTCACTACATTCCTAAAAAAATAAAAACAACCTACAAACAAAATAAAAGATGAAATTTCATGTTAGGTGGTGCTTTGCTGGTACAAGTGAAAATATTTACAAAATATTGTACTAATCATTAAGCCCACAGGAAGGCTCAAAACCTACGAAAAATGAACTTTTGTTAAAACAACAAAGGGACACAAAACGCTATATATTTGTATGTATGTATATGCGAGAAAATACATACCTAATTTTAATTTTTTTATTACAGAGGGCGAGTCGAAAGTTTTGCAATATTTGGATCACTTTATGTCTTCATACGTACCTTTACGACGAAAGCTGACTAGCAATTCAAAGTATAGGCCATCGTGATGCACCGTTTTTAGCCATCTGTCTGCCAGTTCTTCGATTCCGCGGCGGTACCAGTTCTTGTCCTTCAAGGCGAAGAACTCGTTCACCTCAGCTGCCACCTCCTCCTGGTTGTTGAAGTGCCGCCCGCGAAGGAAGAGCCGTGGACCGGAACAAGTAATAATCTGACGGGTCAAAGTCCGGACTATATGCTGAGTGTGGCATCAGTTCGATGCCCTCAAGTTCCTGGAGTTTTGCCCGGGTCGTTCACGTGGTATGAGGCCGAGCGTTGTCCTGCTGTAGGAGAACGCACTTCTTGTTCCCCATTGCCGGGTACTTCTCCCCCAAAACGGCATACATCCGCTCCAGCTGTTCAGAGCAGAGGTTGGCGTTGATGGTCCGACCGTCTGGAACAAATTGCTAATGGATTATTCCCTCGAAATTTCACCAGACACAGAGCATCACCTTGTGCTCGAAGCGCCACGTATGGCAACAGGTTCTGGAAGCTGGCCCAGGCTCAACCACTGCCATTGTGTGTTAGGATTACGAATGGAAATAGACCCACTTTTCATCGCACGTAACAATTCTCTTGATGAAATGTGCATCACGGGGGTTTTCTAGGAGTTTCGTGCACACTTGCACTTGGCGGTCTGCTTTAGCTGGCGTCAGTTCGTGAGGGACAATGCGGCAGCTTCTGTAGACCTTGCTGAGGTCCTGAAGGTGACAGACCACGGTGGTATGTGATATGCCCAGCTCACCTGATAATCTCCGAGTGCTGGTTGTCGGATTTGCCTCTACAGCCTAGCGCACGGCCTCCGAATCCACGGTTTGCGGCCTACCTGACCTTGGCTGATCGTCAAGGTTTCTGTCACGTGAGCGAAATTCCTTGAACCATGTGGTTGTGGCGCTGTGGTCACGGAACCTCCTTTCGCATGGTTCGTGTTGCTTGAGCAGCGTTATGACCGAGTTCCAACTCGTAATTAGCCAGTTTGGCTGTTCATCTTTTAGGCGTCCCAACCACAGGCAGAACGACGACATGGCCGCCCCGGTGGCGCAGTGGTCTAAGGCGTTGGCCTCTGATCATTCGTCCGTAAGGGGTCCGGGTTCGAATCCCGGTCAGGCATGGATGTTGTGTTTGTCTTACGGCACTGGCTCTCTCCCTTCCCTGGAACCAGTGACCCTAAATTAGGGACGGGCGACTGCTTATAGCCTATTGAGTTGCTCACGGTGGTCGTTAAACCTCCAATCAAAAAAAAAAAAAAACGACGACATGCAATGCTGTTCACAGCAACGACTACCACTTTATATCCCTTTCCACTGACTGCAGTGCGCGACTTGAACTAATTTAAACACGTGACAAACCCGCCGCAGCACATGCGTTTATGTAAACAGTGTAAACTTTCAACTCACCTTTTGTTTCTTTATTGCAAACTGTCGTGAAGGCGAAGCACGTATATAGTACTACATAGTCGAAGTTTTAAAACATGGAATTACTTAAGAGCTGTTTTATTATTATTATTATTATTATTATTATTATTATTATTGGTGGTTTAAAAAAATATTTATTTGACCTGGTGGTACGGATACAGTGACAGGATAAACAGACATAGTTGCACAGTATTGACAGGCAGACATAGACAGTATATTCAGTTTACATCAACAATGTACATAGCGAACATGGTATACAGTATGCCAAATGATCAAGTTACACAGAGAGACAGCGGGGCGGCGACCACCGTGAGCAACTTGATGGGCTATAAGGAGTCACCCGTCCATGATTTAGGGCCATTGGTTCCAGGGAAGGGAGAGAACCAGTGCCTTAGGACAAATAGAATTCCCATGCCTCACGGGATTCGAATCCAGACCCCTATCTCTGACGAATGGCCAGAAGCCAGCACGTAGACCGCTGCACCTCCGGGGCGGCTGCATTTTGTTAGTCCATGATTTAAATAACTCAAGTCAATTAATATTTAGGAAAAAAATTCTGATGAGAAGTTCCGAAGTGTTGATATTATAAGAATGACATAGCAAAACGATCTGTGTGAGCTTCACACAATATGAGTGTGGGGAAGGTAGCTGCTTTTCATAGTACAATGGATAACTACTGTAAGTTTTATAGGTGAGACAAGTGCATACGGTGTTACAGCTCTGCTATTCACGGTCGTAGTGGAAGAAATCGCCTAACAACCCAGGGTTTTAATCAGGTGAACTTCCCCCGTGCCGTTTCGGGATTTGTTGCACCTCCCTCCTTTCTCCAAGAGCTTCTAAGAATATAAGAACTTGCTCATTTCTGATTAAAAATCCATCCTTAGTTTCAAGAAAGACAGAGAACCGGAGCCGGAAGAACTAAGCATCATCTACAGTATGTCGCTCAGGGATTAGAACGAAGGTCCTGCTTTACAAGAAGTCAGACCTGCCACTCGACCAGTCGAATTTCTCGCTTCTGCGCAGAATCAAAAGGTTTTAGGGTTGATTTTTCTGAACAGTGATCCAAGATGGTTGGGTAGACTTCTGGGTTGATACAGCGATGATAGTCAGTTGAATAGCGTCCGGGTTCGAGTGTTGGATCAGGTATGGGTAGTCGGTGCTGAGGTTCTGTCCCTTTCCTGGAACCATTGGCCCCAAATTACGGACGGGCGAGTCTTCTAGCCCTAGACACTCATGCAGATCATTAACCGCCCCCCCCCCCCCCCCACATCATTGCCAAAAAATCAGCGTTGAAAGTTTCCACTAAAAAAATAAAGACCAATGACCGATAAACGAGCGCAAATACGTTTACGTGTGTATTGCCCGTACGTTTCATTTTTAGTGTTTTACATAGAATGCGTGTGGAAATTAATATACATTATATTGACAAAAGTCACCTGACACCCCTTCAAAAGCAAATGAACGGATACATGGCGTTGTTAATTACATATTTTTACATATCTTTTACATACCCCCAAAGAAAGAAGTCGCATGGGGTCATATCAGGTGACTGGGGAGGCCAGCTGTGTAACACCAAGTTATCTGGTCCACTCCGACCAATCCAACTGCGGGGTAGCTCTTGCATGTAAAGGCAGAAGTTCAGTCCGTGTAGCTCATCACAAGGCTTCAGTGCTTGCAAGTTATGCAATTTGTATGGCTCGTAGCGCAATTTTTTCCTCATTACACGTCCAAACAGTAGGCTGAGGAATCCCCAGTTCTCGACTAACGCTAATGGTCGATTTCTTTTGGGCTGCGTAGGAAAGTCTCTCTCGCTCTTTCAACATACTCTGTAGATACGCGTGGTTGTCGTGAACCTTTTCCTTTACAAAGACATCCAGTGTCCTCGAACTGATGACACCACCTGCGAATACTCTGAGCCGTCGGTGGATTAATTGCTACTTTCTACGAAATTCACGCTGAACGGTGATTACCGACTGACATCGTACAAACGAAAGCACACAAAAAACTTTCTGCTGACTAGACGCCATTTTCACTTCTTCGCTAAAAGAGCTTCATAAACGACACACTAGCGCCATCTATTGTGCATAATCTAAAACTTAGACATTTTCCCTTTACATTGATGTATTACTTATCATTCTGTGTTGTTAATTTTTCGAAATATAAATTTTTTAAATCGGATGATTATTTCTGTATAACCCTGTATAAGTAAACCACAGTTGGACAGTACCACGATTTAAAATAGAAAAACAAATTGATCATGGCGCTGTACACTATAGAGTTGTGCCTTTAGCAATGAGTTTTCTATAAAAAAAAAAAAAATGTGGTCGTCAAGGAAGCACGCGTAATTCCGGAAAGTGAGGTGCCCTTAAAAAGGAATCAAACGATACAATCCACGTCTTGTAAGCTCAAGCAAGAAAAGCACAGTTTCTCCTTGGAAAAGTGGGTGTATCACTTGATGGTTTCGAATAGGAAAGAGGGTGCTGCGCCACACTGTGCGTCACCCGTCGGCTGTCAACAGCAGGTGTCGTCAGCAGAGACAGTGCTTCGTGTTATTACGTAATTCCAAAAACATGCGATTCAGTTTTCTGCGCATGATTATTTTTGGTACGGGTGCACTACGACATGCAACAGTCATATCCTGCAACTTTGGAACTGTGCTGGCGTCATTGTATTTAGCAGTGCGGGCCAATTTCCGATGTGCAATTATTTCTTCAGTTCTCATTTTCTGTGTTCATTGTCATGAGAAGTACACGAAGGAGACTGCTTCTCTTTTGATTCCCTACGTTGATTTTGTAACGGTAATCTCTGCCATTCGAGTTTCAATGATGAAACATTCAAAGTTGTTAGGCTTTCAGTTACAATTTACTGTAACTGAAAGTCTAACAGCTCTTTTATAATGTCATCGTAAGTGGACAATACGTTCAGTTCTCTTGCTCATCTGTCGACGGTAATAGAAAGCCCGAACGGACAGAACAGCGGAAGCAGAGATTAAGCTACGGTAGCTATTTTTGCAAAATGCGATTACCTAATCCAAAATCCGAGAGGGAAATTAGTGTTCTTAGCAAAATGGCACCAGCCGTTTAAATATCAACCCATCAGCAGATTCTGCTCAGACAAGGCAGCGGATTGCCTAGTGGTCAACGTTCGTGACTGCCACGGAGGAACCTCAGGTTCGATCCTGGGCAGGTACGAACGCTCGAACCACTAAATACCCGCTGTGCGTCTAATGGGCACGTTAAGCCATCGGACCCCGGGTACTGACCCCCGGTAATAAGAGCCCCCCCTTTCTTCTACATCGCTTCTGTGTCACTTTGCTATTGGGTAATCTAGCCCAAATCTCCTAGCTTTCTATTTCTAAGGATTGTTTAAGACCTGGAGTCAGACACTCCCTTTCTAAAATCCTCTACATATGATTTGATTCTGCTCAGAGTTTTCTCTTTCTGTGAAAACTAGTTTACGATTCTGTCCGCGATTCGCACTCATTTATTTTCTTAATTCTTAAGGTATGTTCCTACAGCACCTGTTGGCTCAATAACCTCCACTCCACCCCACCACCTCCGTACATTCTAGAGCACTCCATAAAGGGTGGGTTAAGATTATAGATGTATTTACCCCTTCCCCCATTCAAAGGTCAAGTTTAAATCTGTGTCAGCTGTGAGGTCTACATCAGTCCCCCAAGGCCATAAACATTAGTTTCCCACTGATGTCCAAAGTGTTGACGGTGTGAATGATTCAGTTGATGTTACGATTTCTCGAGCGACAAAAGCTGCTAACTAATTTTCTTTAGCATTTTGCTACAACATTTCTCCCCATTTTAGCTACAACATTTTTTAAGCCAGCTTAAACTCTGAGCGGAAGTATACATACGTAATTGTTGTTTGTAACATTCCTTGTCGCAAACCTGACCGCATTACTAATAGAAACGTAACTGACAAATCTAATCAGTTATATAGTTGTATCATTAATCCGCCCAGTTTTGCCACACAGAATACTGGATGTAACGACTACATGCAAACATCCATTGTTCTTCCTTTCAAGCTGCACACGAATTTTTGTGCAATTGTCGGTAGATGAGCATGAAAAATGGGTAATTGGCCTGCACTACTATTTTCTTTAGGTTTCAGTTGTTGCATCTTGTGCATGCATCGCGGCACTCCTGCAGTTGTGCAGTGATGTGTTTATTCGGATGTTGGCAATAATATGACCAGTCAGTGTATGCATTCAGTGTCAATCTATTCAGCGCTTATAGGATTTTTCAGGCTCTTGCAGTTTTGTACTTTTAGTATTAATGTACGCCAAGTAGGTTCCTTTTTTAATAGAAATATTCCGAGCCATATACTTCGTCGGACTGAATCCATTGTTTGAGTACAAAAGCACGAATTCCTGAATTAACATTGTCATGCGAAGGGGGAAAGTGCAAGCTTTCCTATTACTTTCTTTCGCCCTTCCATTTGCTCTCTGTCCATCATGGATGCCCACGCCCTTAATGTTGACTCTTCGGCGGCAGGAATGACGAGCCATCGTCTATTGTCTGCCGAACGGAACGGGTCAATAGCTGCTTGCCGTCGTCGTCTTCCTCGGCGGCTACGAACTACGTCAGCGTGTGCCACTCACTGTCTGCAGTTGAAGTTCTCCCGCTCCGATCACGCGACTAAGAGAAAAAATTGCATCTGACATCATCTCAATTACTTCGGTGGAATTTTCGCTTCTTCGACGGAAATATTTAGTTAACCCACATTGGAAAGACTTGTGATTGGCAGACTGCGGAAGAAGGGGAATGAACTCTTGAGGTCATAGACGCACCCAGTGGAGAACTCCCCCTCCCCTAGAAGGCTTGGCGCAGACTATCCTCTTGCGAATTATGTATACTGGGAGACAGAACGTCTGCCTGTTATGGAAAAGGAAAGAGGGGTGCCGCCGAAATCTTAAGTGTAAATCATCAGCAGATCTTCCGACCCCCCCTACTAAGTTTAGAATGTTACACAATCATGTGGAACTTCCTACAAAATTCCGAACATGCGGATATATCATGTCCACGGGCATAATATAACTGTTATGTACATACGTATTTTTCATGACTAAACAGAAATTGGGGGGGGGGGGGCGCTGCGAAACAGTGAAATATATGAAAATATGGATCTGGCTTACGACTGAATAGAAATTTCCCGAATTTTTTAATTTGGGGTTTTAACGACCACCGTTAGAAACTTGATGGGCTAAGCAGTCGCCCTTCCCTGATTTAGGGCCACTGGTTCCACAGTGTGGAGAGAGCCAGCTCAGTAAGACAAACACAACATCCAATGCCTTACCGGGATTCGAACCCGGACCAATCTCGAACAAATGGTACAAAGCCAACGCTTAGACCACTGCGCCACCTGTACGGCAATTTCTCGAATTCGTCATGAAACAGAGATGCAGGGGTGTCGCGGAGACGAGCAGGGCTTAATTTTTTCACTACCTCGTATTCACCCCATCTCTCTTCTGTAACGAAAAAAAAAAAAACCTACAGAATTTTAAAATTGATTGTTTTCACTTTTGATTTCTTAAATTTAAAATAATTAAATTTCACTAAAAACAATGTAAACCCTGAGATCTCCAGTTGTAGTAGAATAATTTTAGCGCAGTATTAATATTATTTAAAAGATCTCCCCATCATCGGTGTGTTTCTGAGAATATTTAAAATGCTCCCAGTTGTGTGCTTTGCTGCGATGAGCTCGCCTTTCTTCTATTTAAGATTTTGTTTGTGGCCTTTGTTAGGACGAGCAATATATTTCGTATGCAGAGACATTATGGAAGCCAAACTTTTAGGTTTTTGGCTCCGCAGTTTAAACAAGGGACAGAGTGAATAGCGGATCCTATGTTTCTCTGCGTGCTAGCTGGGTGATTTGGCTTATTGAGGTGCCGACGCCACGTGGTGGCAGGCCTCTGACACCGTTAGAACATCCTGTAAGGGAAATTAAGAGCAATGCTCCCTCAATGCTGTGTGTGCGCGCGGCCGCGCAGCGACTTAACTTCCTCTGCGCAGCTGAAATAATTTCCGCGCAGTAAGCATTTTAGATTAAAATTCCCAAATCCCTAATTAATATTTAAAAAATCAATTATCTGCAAAATTAATAATAAATAAATAAAATTCGGGCTCTCAAAAGTCAAAACAACACTTTTCTTTAAATGTCGTTCGCCCCCTTCTAAGTTCATCTCATTGTCCTCTTCATTCTCAAAGACTTCAAAGTAGCCTCGTGTGAGCAGATGGTGAACGCGATTTATTCCTTGAAAGGACTGTGAGATCAGAACGATTTTGCACTTGTTCTATTTGAACTAATTATTTTGCATTTAGTTATTTTGTTTCTAATTCTCTTTGGTATTTTGATATGCAAAGAAACTGTGCATTGTGCGTAAACATGCTTTTCCTAATTTCCAGTGTTTTTATTCGAGAAGTAAGTTTGAGCTTCTCACTTTTTATAAAATGAAAATTTTAATTAATGAAATGTTTTTAATAATTTTTTTATTTAAAATCAAGTGCGGAAAGAACGGTGATAAAAATTGGGGGGATTATAAAAAATAAGGGTTCAAATCCAAGTTCCAAGTTCTACTGCATTAGTAAGAGAAGCTGAGAAAATAAAATTTTTTGCGCAAGTGGTTTTGATGCCTGGCCAGCTCATTCTGCACATTGCCCATGGCTACTTAGTGGGAATATTAAGGTGGTTCCTCCTAAAATCTCTGCCTTGTTTTCAATGGTAAAACTTCTTTACATATTTTCTTCGCAATTAATGTATTCCCAAGGATGAAAGCTTGCACATCCATATAACTAATTTTAAGTTATAGCATGGGTTACTTAATGCTTGCTAAAACATAACCATAATTAAGCAATTCAACATTTGTTTGTCTACTGACGTCATCAGTGTATAGGTCGCGCCATCTATTAACAGGCCTGAACATTACTCAAAGAAAAATGATTGATTTCTAATATAATTATGGTTATGTTTGAGCAAGTATTACGTATCCCATGCTGTAACTTAGAGTTCGTTTTATCGATGTGCAAATTTTCATCCTTGGGAATACATTAATTGCGAAGAAAATATGTACAGAAGTTTTACCATTGGAAACATAAGGCAGAGATTTCAGGTGGAAACCACCTTAAGAGCTCTAGAGAGAGAGAGAAAGGGAGACCCACCACAGGGCAAGAAATGTAGCTGTAACATCAAATTTAGTGTACAAGGCCTCAAATCTCTGAACATCCAATCCAATTGATGTTCACATCCACCGGGTGCATACAGTGTTGCCAACTCTTGAAAAGAACCTATGGCTAAAAAGTAAAAAACTTTAAAAGCCGTATTACACGTACCCAACGATTTGCGTATACCCATGCCGAAATGTGTGCCTATATATATTTTTTCTTCTTGTGTTAAAGTACAGTGAAACAAAATTGACAGAATTAAAATTATTACAACTGCATGATAATGGTAGTTAACGAAAACTGCAATATTTTGCAGGGTTTTTTTTTAATTTTCTTTTTAACATTCTTAAAGGAAAATATTCGACATACTTGTATAAACAAGCAATAAAGTGGCTTGATCAGCCAACGAAAGAAACGACTTGCAGAGGTCATCTTTTGGTATGGAGTGTGGAGAGCTAATGTCGCAGTTCTTTGTTTGTCTTCATTGCCTTGAAAAACGTTTCGTTTTAAGGGCCAGTGTAAGGTGACGGAGTCAAGCTCCCAATATTTATTTTCATGTAGCAACCTTTTGTGTGTCAATTAATTATTTCAAGTGTAATGCAATGCAAATTACAATGCACGTGTAAGACACGTGGTGCGTTTCTTTTGTACGCCGTATTAGGGAGTGCCGGGCGGCATCCGTTGATCTTACCCTGGACCAAGGTACTTAGAAGGAGGAGAGGTAGGTCCATCGTAACCGAGCCGTCTTCCTGCTTCTCTTCGCTGCGCTGTGACGTCACAGTGGCCATAAGCGAAGCTGTAACGCGCACGGATGGCACGGAGCGATACCGGGAAAGTGTCGTGTGCTCTGTGAATTTTCAATCGAAATAACAGAGATAGTTTTGAGTAAATAATTGTTAAGTAAAAATTGTACAAACATCCAACTGTTTTTCAAAATAGAGTAAAAATATATATATATACACATGTATATGTTGCGAAAAAACGGGAATATGACATGAATACTGTTCGATGCTTTTTTGCTGAATAACGTTTTTGTTTTCTTTTCCAAAAGCACACTGCAGTGGCTCTTTGGAGCTGGGAAATCTACATTTCATTACGTCGAATCAGTCATTTACCAATTTTATAAAATTAACAATTTGTTTTCTTTCAGGAAAAAAATACTCTACAGCTTTGCTTACGTTTTTAGATTGCTTCTGGGGCGCTAAAACTAATTCTCTGTCTCATGGGGCCTCTTACATTTGTGTGGATCCATTTTATTTTATGAAACACCTTTAATTCTGAGCGTATCCAGGTATTTTCGAAATAGTTGTACGCAGAAAACAAATGAAGAAAATAAATGAATGAAACGACAAAGCAGGTCTAAAATTGACAACGAAATGCAGCGAGTAATCGACAATACAGCACAAGCTCCGAATGCTCAAGAGATCGTTTATGGCCACTGTGACGTCACACTCCAGCTCGTAGGGTGACAGCTCGCCGGCAGCACGGAAACAAAGGCGATTGGACCTGACCTACCTCTCCTCTTTCTAAGTACCTTGCCCTGGACCACTCGGTCGGATGTATCGGTGCAAGGTCATCGCTCCCAGAGAGAGGCTGACTCCACGAAAACAGGATTCCAGAAAGGCGGAGGGGGATATAAAAGGGAGTGACGCGTTCGCTCGAGACGCTTCTAGTGTTTCGCCTTCGACGCGGTCGGACGGCGGGTTCGAGCCGGGAGTGTCGGTTAGACCTCTCGGGGATTTGCGTTTTGGCTGATTTAATAGTCAGGGTTTTTCGGCGATCAGAGGTCGGCCGGGATTTGGACGGAAAGACTCAAGTTAAACGTGCCGCCCCGGTGGCGCAGTGGTCTAAGGCGCTGGCCTCTGATCATTCGTCCGTAAGGGGTCCGGGTTCGAATCCCGGTCAGGCATGGATGTTGTGTTTGTCTTACGGCACTGGCTCTCTCCCTTCCCTGGAACCAGTGACCCTAAATTAGGGACGGGCGACTGCTTATAGCCCATTGAGTTGCTCACGGTGGTCGTTAAACCTCCAATCAATCAAGTTAAACGTGGCAGAGGGTCTTCTGGGATATTTCAGAGATAGTAAAGTGTTCGTTATCTGGAAACCTGTTGGCACGTGGACACACACAATTGTTTTCGTGCCTCTGTACACTGACTGCTCTGTTTGCGGGTGCGTTATGGTGAAGGAGGAACCATTTTCCCGTTTTTGTACTCGTTCTTGATACGAACAATCCTCTTCCACAATCGTTCCAAAATGGATGTGTAAGCATTGCCAGTGACAGTTGTATCTCCAGGAATGAACTTGTGATGCAGAATTTTCTTGCTGTCGTAAAAGCACACAAGCATTTTCTTGATTTTGGTCTTCTGTAACCTGATCTTTCTGTTCGGTGACTGTGGCGACTTCCACTGAGCACGCTTCGTTTCAGGATCATAATTAAAATACCATGTCTCGTCACCTGCCACAATGCTTCGGAGAAAAAAATTGCATTGTTTCTGAAGTCTCCCGGATGGCTTTTGCGTACTCCACTCGTGCATGTTTCTGGTCGTCTGACAAATCATTCGGAACAAAACTAGCACAAGAACGTATTTCTTTACAAAAATATGTTGCGCTAAAATTTGACGAAGCGATTTCTTATTTACACCGAACTCACGTTTTAGCATCATCAAGGTCACACAACGGTCACTTTTTATCCTTCCGGAAACTTTCTCAACGAGTTCAGACGTGTGCACTGAAATCGGGCGTCTGGGCCTTTCGTCATTTTCCAAATCTTCCCGCTCATCTTTGAAACCAGCATACCATGGGAATATTTGTGCACGAGATAGGCAATCAGTCCCATACACATCACGCAACAATTGAACTGTCTCAGATGCAGTTTTATTGGTTTTCAAACACAACCGGATAATTGCTCTCTGCTCCATGACAGGGCTGTGACAGTGTTCTTCCACCGAAAGACGTCATGCACAGCGTAAATAAGCATCTGTGCAATTCTCACGCAGACGCTGTTGCCACCGCATAGTTGATAAATGACATCAAAAATCCATACCTTCCCGACGCGTGTGTTTTACTAGGATTTTTTTAAATTCTCATTATTTAATTACCGCACTATAGATTTTATGGTCTTCTGAATAAAAAAGTAATTGTACCTTGCTTTAAATACAGACCGGATGCTCAAAAGCGAAACTTTTCGACTTCTCTGTAAAAAAAAAAAAAAAGAAGAAGAAGAAAGGAAAACAAAAAAAGTGTAGCGAAAATGACTGATTCACAAGTTTTAGCGTTCATTTCGAGAATTAAACCTCATACACATCCTTAATGGGAGATTTTATAAACATTCAGGTTGGCATCATTATTAATAAACCTTTAAAAAAATGCGTAATTTATTTTGATATCCATCTCTTGTTTTTCGTTTTTCAATTTTTGTGGGAGAAATATCAAGAGTGTGCGTTTCTAAACATCAAATTAATGAACAAAATAGTATTACTATACTAATGATCCGAATTTCTTGGCGTAGCATGGAAATCAAAGTTTCCAAGCTTTCGCACATCAACCAGATGGCTTTTTCAAGGAAGGCAAACAGCAAAATGAATAATAGAACACTTCAAGAATTTGAACGCGGTGTCTTGACTAAACATGAATAGGTGCAAATGTGATTATTCATTCGAAGAAACGAGGAGTCGTGTTGGTTGGGCAAGCGGTAGCGCTGGAGAAAATCCAGCATTATTTGACGAACTGATACCAAACTCGTGGCAATTCTAGAGAGACGCTATCATTGCAAGCCTCACTGTTGGTAATGATCTCTAAGGTTTCGCGAATGGCAGTAGATTTAGGCTTGGAGTAAGAAGCATTAGATGCTCTCTAGAACTGCCGCGAGATAATTAAATAAACAAATACATCGCTCTTTCCACGTTCCAGAAACATATAGCAACCGAAAAATTGTTATTCGGTCACCGCCGGGGAATTGAATCCACGGATCTCTCGATATCTCGCCGAGGGCGTTAGCCTTACTCCATGATGTCAGAAGCTCACTAAAAAAAAAAAAAAAAAAGAAGAAGCACACATTGCACCGTGGATTGTTAGCCACCCGTGGTGTAAGGCTAACGCGCCCGGCTAGATATCAAGAGATCCGTGGATTCAATTCCCCGGCGGTGACCGAATAACAATTTTTCGGTTGCAATGTGTTTCTGGAACGTGGAAAAAGCGATGTATTTTTTTATTCACTGACGCCACGTATTTGGAGGATTTTCATTTGCCACGAGTTTGGACCCAGTTTGTCAAATAATGCTGCGTTTTCTTCCACGATACCGCGTGCCCAACCAACACGACTCCTATTTTCTTCCAATGAATAATCATATTTGCATCTATTCATTTATTGTCTAGTCAAGTCACCGCGTTCAAATTGTTGAAGTGTTCTATTATTCAGTTTGCTGTCTATACCTTCTTTGAAAAAGCCATCTGGTTGATGTGCGAAAGCTTGGAAACTTTGATTTCTATTCTACGACGAAAAATTCGGATCATTAGTACAGAAATACTATTTTGAGTATAATTGGTGTACAGTTCCTATTTATTAATTATCAAATTTGTGTGTGTTAAAGGAGTGGAAACTTTAAACAACTTTTGAACCACCGTCCTAGAACTATTTCATGAAAATACCGCCTGCTCGTCTCCGTTGGTCACTATTGCTAATGAAATTTGCCTGTTCAAGATTTAGAGCAAATTTACATTGAGACCTACCGATATACATATTATTATACCAGAAATATGTACGAATCAGTTCCTTTGTTAAAGTTATAACTCCACGATAACAGTTTTGAATTTCGCAATTTGGCAGCCCGCTTACAAAAATTCGAAGTTTCCATCTCATGTTTTGCGGTTTGCCCGTTGGGGAGATTATTAAATAATTTCCACGAACGCATTTTTGTGGGCATACATACCGTCATTGCTTTCAGGGTGGGGTCTGCGTTATCTAATTCCTTCTCTCTCTCTCTCTCTCTCTCTCTCTCTCTCTCTCTGTCTCTGATTCACCATAAATGTCGAGAAAGAGGGATAGTGAGGAATCATGGTATGTCCTAGCATTCACCTCTTATTCGGTGCACATAATCTATTTATCCCTAAGACTCGTCTACAACAGAAACTGCCTCCAATGATTGGCGTATAGTACAAATCCTCTGTTCCGTATTCATTGTCTGAGAGAAAGCTCAGAATATTGACCTCTGCATGGAAGTGCTCTTAAGAGGAACCCCTCCCCCTACCCCCCGCGCACACAATTGTCCTTTATCGAGTGCTTACTTTCCCCCTTCCCTCGCTTACAGCGTCGCGTCGTAATGATGATTTTGTGTTAGGCGTCTGTTTTGTAGAGAAAAAAGAACAGCATGTATATTTTATGAATATTAAGTCAACCCTGTTCCATGATACTCGTAGTTCTACTTACACACAAAATTTCGCACCTCCTCCCGTGCAGACCGTACTAAAACACTTAAATCTTGTCCATATTCAGCGGCTGCTTTTAGAATTTTCTGTATTATTGATTTTGAATATTTTGACATTTCGAAAAATTATAACTGAGCAAAAACTGCCCTGTGTGTGAAGTAGTTGTCTTATCGCCAGCCTTGTATCTGTGTGGTAGGCGCCAGTTGCGGGTTCAAATCTTGTGTTGCCAGCCGACCATCCAGTTTGCGATTTTCCAGGGTTTCCACAAATGCAACGTGAATACATGGATGGATCCGTAAAGTCGGCCCTGAATATACCGACCCATGCATTTCTGGCTGTTGCTTCCTACACTTGATGAGGAGGGTAATAGGAAACCACTTAATCGTAGTCCCCATTCCCCAGGACATTCGTCATCGTGTCATTTCCAGCAGGGACGTTTGGAGATTCATTATGATGAATCTCCAAACGTCCCTGCTGGAAATGACATCTGCGGCTCCAGTGGCTCAGTGGTTTAAGGGATGGCTTCTAAGCATTCGTCCGTGATGGGTCCGGGTACGAATCCAAGTATAAGAAATGGTTGTTGTGTTTGTCTTACGGTGCAAGCTCTCTCCCTTCCCTGCAACTAATAACCCTAAATTAGGGACGAGCGACTGCTTGTACAGTGTTAATAAAAATTTTGTGATAGGTTCCACCATAAAATGGTACTACACCAGCTGCACCACTTTCTGAGAAAAGATACGCCATTGTGTCTTGCAAACAAAACCCAACAACATGGTGTAACTATGCACCACGTTATGGTACAATGTGCGGTACCACATCACGGAGCAAGGTTTTCACCATGTTGATGGGTTTTGTTTGCGCCACGCAATGGTGTATCTTTTCTCAGAAAGTGATGTAACTTGTGTAGCACCACTTTTTAATGCAACCTGCCACAAATGTTTTTAACGTGATAGCCTATCGAGTTGTTCACAGTAGTCGTTAAACCCCCAAATAGAAAAAAATGACATCTGAAGAAGAGAGAACACTTGATAAGGAGAGCAATGGAAAACCATCTCATCGTAATTCTCTTTTCGAAGGATATTGGTCACCATGACGGTGTGCAGCTCATGATGATGGATCGCCAATCACCTCATCCGCCCGGTGGGTGCAGTAGTCTAACCGCCGGCTTTTGACATTCCATCCGAGATGGTTCCGGGTTTGAATCCATGTGAGGCACGGATGCTAAAAAAATGGCATCTGAAGAAGAGAGAACACTTGATGAGGAAGGCAATGGAAAATTATCTCATCATAATTTTCCTTTCGCAGGTTATTCGTCGCCATTATTCCAGAACACTTGATGAGGAAGGCAATGGAAAATTATCTGATCATAATTCCCCTTTCGCATGTTATTCGTCACCGCGAGGCATGGATGCTATGTTTGTCTTACGGCACTGGTTCTCTTCCTTCTCTGGAACCAGTGGCCCTAAATTAGGGGCAGACGACTGCTTATAACCCACCGAGTTGTTCACGTGTGTAGTTAATTGTCCAAACAAAGAAACAAAATTTATCACTATTTGGAAATGGCTCCTGAAAAAGAAGAGGCGACACTTGATGCGAAAGGCAATAGGAAACCACCGCATGGTAATCTCCTTTACCCTGTATGTTCGCCACCCTGTCTGCGCGCAGATCATTGTGATGAATAGCCAAACGTCACTGTCTGGACAGGGCAGGGCATTTGAAGGAGTGCAAAAACTTGTGCATTAAAGAGCGTCCAGTGTGTTTAAATACAGGGGTTGGACAGAATAATGTGAACACCACGCTCAAAGACGTGACTTTTAATGCAGCTACGTACGTCGCAATATACAATGATATCCACCACTTTTTGGTTGTAATAGCTTTCTTTAGAACCTCAAGGTCCTGTTTAAATGCATTTAACGTGTCTTGTTGCAAAATTTCTTTCAGGGTGACGAAGAAACGAGCGACTTGACGGACTTCGAAAGAGGGCTAATTGTTGGTCGCCGGCTAGTTGATGCTTCCGTGACAACAGTCGCCAGGGTAGTGGGGGTATCAAGAGTTACTGTGTAGAGTCATAACAGCATACCATGTTCGTGGCAAAACCTCGTCTATGAAACACAAGAGCGACCGGAAAACGACCCTGACTTATAAATACAGAAGAGCATTAAAGAGGATTGTTACCCGTAAGAAGAAGACCACGGCGCCGAAAATTAGTGCGCTCCAGACCCCAGCATCAACGAAATCAGTGCGCGGGGAACTGCATAAACAATATATTCAAGGTAGAGGTGCTATTGCAAAACCTCTGGTGACCCAGGTGAATGCACTGCGACGGCAGTGCTGCCAGGAGCATACAACGTTGAAGGCCGATGCATGGAAGCGTGTGATGTGCATGGTCTAGAGCTGAGGCGGGCTGAGCCCAATCCCGAAGCAGAGCCCGGGCCCGAATCGGGCTCGGGCTGTAGAATATTTACTGTGGTTTGGGCTTGGGTGGGCGAGGGCTCTCAGAGAGAAGGAGCGCGAGATAATTTGTTTTATATATCAATGTGATTTTATATGATTTAGCCCATGAGGCACTTTATAATCGGTAAATGGAATTCTTCGGCAACTGGTTCTGGTTAGGAAGCGGGCATTCGAGATGGCTATTTATTCCGGGCTTGGGTGTTAAAATGCCATAGGCCGCGCATTAGTGTGTTTCTGCAGAGAAGAAAACGCTTTTTCAAGAACTATAGATATTGGATAGTTGATAGCATGCCGACGATAATTTCCCCCTTATCTCCACGCAGCAGCTCCCTGCTAATTCTATTTAGCAACCTACATATTGTAGCGCATTATGGCGCGATAATATTAGCATTATTTGAGCAACATACGATTGCAGCACCGCCTGATCATTTAGGATGGCCGGCCGCCCCAAATACTTCAAGTGGAAACGAACGGTCAAAGAAAATGGTCCAGTTACACTGTAAAAATAGAGAGAGGTCCCTTCCAACCATTCCCTTTTTGAGAAATACGTTGGTTAATTGCAGGAGGAGAAGAGAGTGGAAGTGTGGAAAAGGAGATGTTTTTTTATTAATTATTGAAGAGGTTAGCCAGTTTTCGGGCTCTATCTTGCAATATAAAATTCGGGCTCGGATGGGCTCGTGCTGATATACCACGGGCTCGGGCTCTATCTTGCAATATAAAATTCGGGCTCGGATGGGCTCGGGCTGATATACCACAGGCTCGGGCTCCGAAAATTGAACTCGAACTCAGCTCTAATGTGGTCGTATGAATCCACATTCACACTATTCCCCACCGCAGGACGTGTTTACGTGTGGAGAACACCGTCAGACGCGTACAACCTAGACTGTCAGTGCAACTTGGTGGTGGTGCTGTGGTGCTCTGTGTAGTCATGTCGTGGTTTTCAGCAGGTCCCCTGATCACCTTGAAAGGACTGGTGACTGGCAGGGCGTATGAAACCATTTTGACCGACCAAGTCCATCCAATTGCTCGGGCATTGTTTCCTGCAGGGGATGCTATCTATCAAGATGATGACACCCCAATTCACAGAACTTGGAATTTCTAATCATGGGTTGAGGAACATGGGGACGAACTTTCACACCTTCCTTGGCCTCTCCAATCACCAGACTTAAACATCATCGAGCCACTGTGGTCTATGTCGGAAAACCGTGTAAGATCCCGTTATCCTCCTCCTGCGTCTCTCAAGGACCTGGAGCAGTTTCTGCATGAAGAATGGTGTAACATCCCACTAACCACCATCCAGGATTTGTACGCGTCTATTCCAAGGAGGATTCAGGCGGTTTTGAATGCCAAAGGCGGTCCCACGCCCTATTAGGTACGTAAAACCTTCTTTTCCTAGGTGTTCGCATTAAACTTTCTATGATGTTGCTATCGTGGTCATTGCTTATTCGAAATACTGCGACCTGTGTCGGGGTGTGAGGGGCCCGAGCGTCTGACTTTTTGTACTTTATGATCTGAGTTCGAATCCCCGATCCAAGACATGGATGTTGCGTCTGTTCTTGTCGTGTTGATTTTTTGCTTTCTTGGAACCTGTGGCTTTAAATTAGGGATGCGAGACTTCTTGTGCTGTGAAACCTTCATGGGGTAGTCTTTTAAGCATCTACACGAAAAAACTTGTTCCACCTTCTACAATAGCTATCCATCTCATTTGAGTCTCCAACATTAGCTATGTTGTGTTCGGTTGAGTAAATGTCACTGCTTTCATTCCTGCTACATCAAAACATGAGAACTCAGTACAGGAAGTTTTTTCCTGAGGGTCATTCCATTTCAACTTAGCCAGCATGGAATTACATGATTTTAGTAAAACCTCGACTTTTTTGGACTGTTGAGGAAATGAGCTTCTCCAAAGATATTTCTGGGGAAATATATGGGCAGATCTGGGTTGTACTGTGGATGGGGGACCACCGATCAACCTAATTTGCTGATCGCCTGATTTGTTGCCAAAGATGTGTGTGGTCTCGCATTGTCATGGTGAATGTGGATCCTTTTCCGATTCTTTTTCGGTATCTTCCTTCTTATGGCTTCTTGAGTGTCTCAATGTACCGCTCGCTGGTCACAGTACAGCCACGTTCCAGAAAATCAAAGAGAATGACACCCCTATCATCCCAAAAAACAATCGCCATGACTTTCGTGCTGATCGCTGGCTCTTGAGTTTCTTAGGCCTTGGTGAAGAGGTGTAACGCCATTCCATGGATTGATTCTTCGTTTCCGGATCGTAAGTCTACGCCCACGTTTCACCCGCTGTCACGAGATCGGGGTGGGGGACGCGTCTTCATTGGCTTCAAACGCTTCCATCAGAGCAGACTTCTACCTTTCTCTCCTTCAAATCGGGTGTCAAATGCCGAGGGTACCCACTTTGCACACACTTTCCGATACCCTAAGTCCTTCACCATCTTCTGTATGGCATTGTGACCACAGTCCAGTTGTGCAACAAGCTCACGAATTGTGACTCGCCTCTCCGCGCGAAACAATTCATCCACTCGCTGACGATACGTGTCAGTGGTCGCAGATGATGGTTTCCCACTGCGTGGTTTGTCTTCAATGCTAGTTTCCCCTTCTTTCAACTTCTTCATCTATCCGTGCACATTGCTCTTGTCAATGGTGTCATCTCCTTAAACATTCTGTATCCTTCTGTGGATGTTAGGGAGCCTGTACCCTTCCTTTATCAAGAACTCAATGACGGCACGTTGCTTCTGCTTGGAATCCATTATTTATCTGCAATAAAGAAGATGGGTTACTACAGAGGAAGAGTTACTCTACCAACATGTGCAATTTGAACGACCTCTTTCAGTTAATAAAAAAAGTTATGCCCACTTTTATTACTTTTGGTCGTATAACCTCAATGGGTTTTGAAAAAAATTTCTCAAACTCTGACCTAATTAAGACATTTTTATTGCAAAAGCAATCAATGTATTCTAAGTTAATTTTGAATATAATTCTGTTTTCCTTAACTTGTAGTCAAAAACGTAAAAAAAAATTGGCAATTTAACTTTTTTGAACACCTTTCGAACCGTAAGGTTAAATTACCTAAACATTTGGCATTTTTTTCATTTTTCATGTAAACCTACTAGTTTATCAGTTTTTATTAAAATCCAAGATGGTGACGTAAATGCCGCCCCGGTGGCGCAGTGGTCTAAGGCGCTGTCCTCTGATCATTCGTCCGTAAGGGGTCCAGGTTCGAATCCCGGTCAGGCATGGATGTTGTGTTTGTCTTACGGCACTGGCTCTCTCCCTTCCCTGGAACCAGTGACCCTAAATTAGGGACGGGCGACTGCTTATAACCCATTGAGTTGCTCACGGTGGTCGTTAAACCTCCAATCAAAAAAAAAAAATGGTGACATAAATGTTTTCCACATTTTTTTGGTTGACGAGATTGAGCATTATGAACTTAAATCGAGAAGAAAAAATTAAATGTATATAGGACAAGGATAAAAAAGAAAGAAGAGTAAAAATTTCTTTAGCAATTCTACTTTTAAATTATGCTCTGCAGTTCAGTCCTAAAAAAGAATAGTAGAGGAAGAGAGAAAAGAAAATGAAATCAGATGTGTTACGATGTCGCCCGGATAGTTTAATGAGTAAAGACTTAGAATTTCGATTACTCATACGACTTAGGCTCAGTTTTTAAGTCCCGGATGAAACATGGATCGAGCAATTGTCTTGTCCTCTTTTGCAGTTTGGATGCGGCGACCCCTGTTGACATCTATCCTTGCTATGAACACCCAAAGAGCATGTGCTTTTAACGTTTTTAAACACAATTAAGTTAATTGACTGTCTACTGCAGTTTTTACTGAGCAATGACCCATATTCATCAGGACAAATGGTGTAATCTATATTAACAAATTACTCCACTGGACCTTTTTAGAGCCGGTCCACTGGTCAGCAAAACTGCAGTGGACTTAATTGTGCTCTTAGAAACATTAAACTCTCATTCCACAGAGTTTATCCTTCAGAGTTAGCATCACTTACTGAAGGGTAAATGTTTGTAAGCTGGAGATAGCACGCAAAAGACCTGCAATGGTTATTAAAAAAATGCATTCGGCCAGACAAATTCACAGATTTTTTTTTCTCTTGAGAAATGGTTCTATTTGCTAAACACTAAAATTCAAAAGCACCAAAAAAAAAATCTTACTTGCTAGTGCCGCATTTTTCTGTAAAACCAATAACTTAATACACACACTGCTTGTGAAAATTGCTACACCAAGAAAGAATCGTGCTGTTTAGATGAAATTTATATCCGGAAAGGGGTCCGGGTCCGAATCCCGGTGAGGCATGGATGTTGTGTTTGTCTTACGGCACTGGCTCCTTCCCTTCCCTGGAGTCAGTGGCCCTAAATTAGGGATGGGCTACTGCTTATAGCCCATTGAGTTGCTCACAGTGGTCGTTAAACTTCCAATCAATATACACTGACGGAAAAAAATCCCAACACCAAGAAGGGGTTGTGTTAGATAAACGACAGTTGGTAGGCGGTGAGAGTACATCTGTAAGATGTCGTCTATGCAAATTTCGCGCTCGGCGCATACGTGTGGCGCTAGTAGCGCCCCTAGGAACATGCAAAGCAGGTTTGCTGTAAATACGCGCTATAACGTTCGTGAGCGTTAGTTATCGTTGAGATTCGACGTAGTGTGTTGATGTCAGTCAAGAATGCCTTTAAGAAGACGAAGAAGACATTATCAACAGCTCACGGAGTTTGAACGAGGTCGTGTAATAGGGCTACGAGAAGGTGGATTTTCTTTCCGCAATATTGCAGAACGACTTGGCAGGAAAGTAGTCATTGTGCATGATTGTTGGCAGCGGTGGTCAAGGGAAGGTACTGCCTCAAGAAGACCGGGTTCCGGCCGGCCACGTGGTACTACTGAAAGGGAAGACCGCCGTGTACGGCGTATGGCCGTGGCGCATCGTACCGGGTCTGCGGCAGCAATTCGAGCTGCAGTTGCCACCACAGTGACACAACAAACTGTTACAAATCGGTTACTTAAAGGACAGCTCCGAGCCAGACGCCATGTAGCGTGCATTCCACTTACTCCAAACCACTGCCGTTTGCGACGTCAGTGGTGTCAAGCTAGAGCTCATTGGAGGACGGAGTGGAGATCTGTTGTGTTTTCTGATGAAAGCCAGTTCTGCCTGAGTGCCAGTGATGGGCCGTGTGTTGGTTAGAAGGAGGCCAGGTGAGCGCCTGCAACCAACCTGTCTGCGTCCGAAACACACTGGACCTACACCTGGAGTTATGGTCTGGGGAGCAATTTCCTATGACAGCAGGAGCACTCTCGTGGTTATCCCACGCACCCTGACGGCACAGTTGTACGTCGGTCTGGTGATTCAACCTGTTGTGCTGCCATTCACGAACAGCATTCCAGGGGGTGTTTTCCAACAGGATAACGCTCGCCCGCATACCGCTGTTGTAACCCAACATGCTCTACAGAGTGTCGACATGTTGCCGTGGCCTGCTAGATCACCAGATCTTTCACCAATCGAGCACGTATGGGACATCATTGGACGACAACTCCAGCGTCACCCCCAACCAGCATTAACCGTCCCTGTATTGACCGACCAAGTTCAACAGGCATGGAACTCCATCCCACAAACTGACATCCAGCACCTGTACGACACAATGCATGAACGTTTGCGTGCTTTCATTCAACATTCTGGCGGTTACACCGGTTATTAATGTACCAGCATTTCACATTTAAAATGGCTCTTCTCGCGCTTACATTAAGCTGTGATCTTGAAACCTTAATCGATTAAATGTTACCTATACAAATGTATTGCCGCCATTTCATTCCTCTACAACTATTTTTTCGTGGTGTTGGGATTTTTTTCCGTCAGTGTATATATATCATCATCATCATCATCATTGTCAACCATTATCAATCCACTGCTGGACGAAGGTCTCCCCAAGTTTCCTCCACAACGGTCTGTCTTGTGCCAGTCTCCTCCATGTCACCCCTGCATACTTTCGAATTTCATCCACCCATCTCCCATGTGGTCTTCTTCTGGGTCTTTTCCTGTCCCTTGGAATCCAATCTAAAATTTCGGCTGTCCATCGATGATCTGTCCTTCTGGCAGTATGTCCAGCCCATTGCCATTTCAGGGATTTAACTCTGATCATGATGTCTTCCACTCTTGTCATTTTTCGGATCCACGAGTTCCTCTTCTTATCTCTCCTGGTTACACCAAGTATGCACCTCTCCATGCTTTTTGAGTTGTCTGCAGCCTTTGTATGTCTCTTTTAGTTAAGGTCCACGTCTCTGCACCATACGTAAGCACTGGAAGGATGCATTGATCAAACACTTTTCTTTTAAGACATAATGGCATATTGCTCTTGAAAATTATGCTGTTTCTTCCAAAAGCTCTCCAGGCAAGTTTTGTACGCCGATTAATTTCTTCATCAATGTGACCCTCACTTGATATCTGCTGTCCAAGATAAACGTACGTGTCCGTTATCTCCAGCTTTTCTCCATCAATCGATAAATCTTCATTTCTTGTAAAAGCATTGAACATCACTTTTGTCTTCTGAAAGTTGATTTTTAATCCCACTTCTTTACTCTTGTCAGCCAGTTCCTGGATCATACTCTGCAGCTCTGATGGGCTAGTTGCAAAAATGACTATGTCATCAGCAAAACGAAGGTGGGTTAGATAATCTCCATTAATCTTTATCCCCTTGTTTTCCCAGCTCAGTGACTGAAAAACACCCTCCAATGAGGCATTAAAGAGCTTCGGAGATATGGTGTCACCTTGTCTCACTCCCTTTCCAATTTTTATGTGTGTTGTATTTTCAAACAGCCTAATCTTTGCACTTGCATTTTCATAAATGTTATTAATAATATTAATGTATGCATCTTCAATGCCGCAGGTTTTCAGAGCCATTGTAACTGCTGATGGTTTCACCGAATCAAAGGCTTTTTCATAATCGCAGTGTATATATATATATATATATATATATATATATATATATATATATATATATATATTGCAGGAGATAACTGATTACATTTGTAGAGCTATGCAATATTTTTTCGGTTCAAAACTCAGTATCATGTGAAACCATCTCGAGCAACTATAACAGCCTCTACACGGCCTGGCATTGAATGGAAGAGATTTTTGATATCGTCGTGGGAAATAGCTTACCCTGCTGCTTCTGTGTGGGACCAAAGTTCATTTGTGGTGACTAGCGGTGGCGCTTGACGGGCCAGTCGCTTAGCTAGAATGCCCGAGGGATGTTCGATCAGGGATGTATCCGGCGAAGGTGCTGGCCAGGGAAGAAGCGGTATCTGCCGTGCATGGAAGGGGTCTTGGGCATTCCGGGCCACATGTGGCCGAGCATTGTCCTGCTGGAATATAGCGCTAGGACAACTCTGAAGGAAGGGTATCACCTTGGCCTCTAAAACATCCCTGATGTATCATTGGCTGTTGAGGGTTCCCTCAATTTGTATGGGGCGAGATCGCGAATTGAACCCAGTGGCGCCCCCAAACCATGACGCTTGGCGTTGGGCCGGTATGACGCTGCAAAGTGCCGTTCGCCACGATGTCGGCGAACACGTGTGTGACCATCGTAGTGCATCAAGTTAAATCGTGACTCGTCGGAAAATACGGCCTGTTACCAATCAGCGCTCCAATGTCTGCGTTCGGCACTCTTATTGTGTCCTGATGCGTCTGTGGTTGAGGATCAAAGCTGCTGTGACAATGCTCACTGCTGCACTAACACCGCGGATGTCACTGTACGATCGGTCATTGCCCTGCGGTAGAGGTGTCTGTCGTCCGTGTAGTCGTGCGATTTTGCGGTCCATTTCCCGGATTTCTGGGCTTCCGAGCCTCATAGGTCCACTGACGCCACGTTCGCATGAGTACTGTCGTTTCGCATGAGTACTGTCGTTTCGCATCGTACTGTCGTTTCGCATGAGTGCGGTCGTTTCGCATCGGTACTATCGTTTCGTCCCGTACGCGTGGCAGTTTCGCGGTTGAAAAATCCAGCTTCTCTCATCTGATGACAGAAGGGTGTGATACATTTCAGCCTGGTATTTATGGTTAATAGATTTTACTGGGGTTATAGTCTGCTGTAAAGAAAGCTATTTTTATTCTGGCAGACATCAGGCATCCTTCGTTTCATAACGAATAATTGCTCCAGGTATAGGGAATGGCATTTTTGAGCAGCAACTACCTCTGATGCCAACATGTGTATGTTGGCATCAGAGGTAGTTCTTCGGCGGGAATGAGAGATGATGGTCAGGATAAAAGAGAGCTTTTTAAACAGAATGAAATGAAATGTCTAGAAGGGAAGACGTGGTGTAGACGGAAGAAAGAGATTCTTCTGTAGGGATATCCCCGCCACGAGGTATCGTTTAGACGTTCGAGACACTAAAATCAACCGTTAAGTGAAAAAATTGCGAACGCCGACCGAGTTGCTCGACCCCTGATGTCTCAGTTAAAAATGAAGGCACCTAAATAAAAATAGAATACATTGAAATCCATTTTCTTTTTTATTTTAAATGTTGAACCTGCAATTAAGGTATTCAAGCAGGACTGGAGCAAGCTTTTCTTATCTGGGAGAGCGGGACTTGAAATTATGCCCTTTCGAGTTTAAAAGTTCCCCAATTCCGCTCAAAGGGTAAGCAGCTTTTACGCCCGCATACCCCCGTTATAGGAAAATATTATGCTCGTTCAAAAATCGTACTTCCGGTTTTTGACATAATTTTACTAAAAATGTGAAAACTATAGATAAATGACCTAGAGCCAGCAATTGTAAATCTAAAGGAAAACGTGAAAGTTATGTGAACGCCGACAACACAGCATTCCGCAGATGTGCAGAAAGGAAAATGAACTATCACAAAATGAACGTGTATCATATAGTGAGCTTAACAATAAAAATATGTTTTCGGGATAGGGCTTGGAAAACTTCCGCTCTAGGTCAAACGCTCAGAGGGACTTTCTGCGACAAATCACAGATGACTGTTTAGCTGTTCATCCTTATACGGTGTATTCAGAAAGGTCACGGAGGTTAGGCATATATTGTTTTATATGCACCTATGGGACAATTTATTTCATCCGAATGAAGGTTCCACATCTCACAGAGTAGGTTACTATGTACCCTGGTTAGCTGAGCGAAATCCTATATGCGAACATAATAAAGTCTTTAAAAAGGAAAATACTGAGAGAAGTGTATAACTTTCTTTTTGAGTTATAATTTTCAGGGGATTTCTATTTTTTTACGCATGAACATTCTGGGAGGATAACCCGCCTCTGAGCGGTAGCTACGACTCTGAATTTAAGTAAATTATCGTACCTACAAAAGTAATCTGATTTAAAAAATGGCGCTGTGACTAAGTTGCTGCCCAGAAAAAACAGCAAATCCGCAGAAAATATAGCCATGCTTAAACAACACACGATTTTTTCCAATTTGACAAGGTGTCAGTCATACCGTGTCCACAAACGCATAAATACTTTAACGATAACACCAGCACGTCATTTTTAGAAGAATGACCTGCTGAAAAGAGAGGTTTTTTCTTCGTATTGTTTTAGAACGCACGCTAAAAGCTGTTGGAAGAAATAGCGCAGTTATAACGGAGGTTCCCCTTTCTTTTCTCTCTGGGTCTCTCTTTGTTGTGATGCATGTTATTGGGGCGCAGTGTCTGCTGCCTGAACAATTTTCTCGGCCCGTTAGTTTTTGCCCCATTTGGCCCAAACGATCGAAACTTCGCGACTTAATGGGATCACGCGCCACAGAGCGACAATCAGTGCTTCTGGTCCCTATGGGGGGAGGGGTTGGGAGGAGGAATGCTATGTAATGCCACCAAAGAGGTAAAAAGTAAGCCAAGGCCTTGAAGTACTTTTAGCGATTCTGGTGGACCAAGAGTTCACAGTCTTGTCACGCCTACGCAAGTGCTTCAAATATACAGGGTGCCCATGAAGTCTTTCCCACATTACAAAAATTAATATAAAAAAATCTATAAGTTAAAATAAAATGGTTGACAATATAATATAGCAGCACTCATAAAGTTTTTTTTTTTTTTCTGTTCTTTAGGTGAGTGCTACTGCTGAATAAGAGGAGCATTTAATCGATAATGGCTTCCATGCAAGAAAAAGCGGCGTGCGTGTTGTAAGTTCCATGCGACGAAATCGGCGGTTACTGTCCAGCATCATTTCAGAAAAGAGTACAGACGATCACCATTGGACCATAAAAGCTTGGTATGAAAAGTTTAAAGCGACGGGTAGTGTTGGCAGTCTTTCCCGAGCGAGCCGACCACCGGTAACAAAAAGTGACAGCTGCAGCTGTTCAGGAGACATTTCTGCGAAGCCCTAGGAAATCCATTCATCGTGCTTCACTGGAAACTGAGATTCCCCGTGCCACGGTTCACAAAATTTTACACAAACGTCTTCATCTGTATTCTTATAAGGTACAGATCGTTCAAGCTCTTCAGCCTGATGACCGACCTCGCCGTGCTGCATTTGCGACGGAGATGTTGCAGTGCGTAGCTCATGAGAGTGATTATCTGCACCGTGTCTGTTTCTCAGATGAATGCCACATTCCACGTCTCTGGTACAGTAAATAGGCATAATTGTTCGATGACATAATGGGGATGTCATATTACCATCCACTGGTATCGTAGGACCCAGCCCGTACCAGCAGAACATCCTCCATAGCATAGTGCCACCTTCAGATACTTAGATTGTGATCACAAGGCATACCGTGTCCATCGGTTCATGTGGTTTTTGTCACAGTGCCTTCCGACCATCAGTACAAAACCATATCTAGCGTGATTCATTTAACCACATCACTTTCTTCCATTGCTCTGCTGTCCATTCACAGCAACATCGGTCGGTATCACTGTCTTCTTCTTCTTGGGTACTCAGTCCAAGGACTGGTTGTTCAGTAGATGTACTCGGTCTCTCCATTCCCCTCTCTTCTCCGCCGTTCTCCTCAAGTCATAGTATGCCCTAGTATTGGTGTCTTGGTGTAACTGTGTCACAAAACTATTCCTTTGTCGTCCTCATCCTCTCTTGCCTTGAATTTTCCCTTCCAAAATTTTCGGAATCTGGCCTCCATGGCGCAACGTGTGTCCCATTCATAACATTCTTCTTCTTTTTAACACGTTGATCAGATTCCTGGGTTCACCCACTCTCTCCAGGACCTCCTCATTAGTCTTTCTATACCGAGCCAACTTATTCTCTCCATTCTTCTATAGCTCCACATCTCAAATGCCTCCAGCCTTTTCACTTCCCGCTTGGTCAATGTCCATGTCTCAGAACAGCAGAGAGCTACTGGCCAAACATATGCCTTTAAAATTCTCTTCCTCAGTTTTAGATCAATATTTTTCGCTGTCAGTAGTCTTTGATTCTCTCTAAAAGCCGTTTTTGCTATCCCCAGTCTCATTCTAGTAACAATTAGATATCCACTAATAGATCAAATACTATTACGTACCTCTAATCCTTAGTTTATATGATGCACATTGTTGGTGTGTCATTTTTCTTTGTTTGTGGATTCATTGACGATTCTCAACACATGTCGCTATATTCCAATGATAATTCCTTGGGAGATAGAACTTTTTGGCTTTAATCTTTTCTTTATGTACACTATTGCACACACACACACACACACACACACACACACACACACACACACACTATTGCACTCTGGTTCCAGCTCTTTTAATATTAAAATCACTGTATATATGTTGATAAAATATCCTTTTCCATCTATGTTCACTGTACTTATTGCACCACTAGTTTTATTTGAAGTTTAAAAATTCATCATTAAAAAATCACGTTCCATCGATGTTCACTGTACCTGTTGCACCACCAGTTAAATTTGAAGTTTAAAATATTTCACTATTAAAATCTAATAAAAAGTTTAAAATCACGGCATGCTTGAGATCACCACCATTCCACCAAACTCTCTTTGAAGAGTTTGGTGGAATGGTGGTGATCATTAAGCAGGATAATAGATACATTAACATAACAACATTAATATATAAACGTTATGTGAATGACATTTTTTTGGTTTCAAATATGCAAGAGGAGAATTTAAAAAGCTTAGCAAAAAAGGTTTACAGAAATTTTCCCAACCATAATTAGTAACCTTGGAAAAGGAGCAAAACAAAAGTATATCCTTCCTGGATGTCTGTATAACAAGAACAGAACATGAATTTCAATTTAATGTATATCGAAAACCATCCTATGAACCAATATTGATTCCAAATAACTCTAACCATCCGATAGCACAAAAAAGAAATGTTATTTACAATCTGATAAAGAGAGCATATACACTGTAATACAAGTAATATTGGATTTCAGAAAGAATTAATGTGGTTAACAACAGTAGCAAAAAAATATGGATATTCTGAACATGTAATAGAAGACTTAATAAAAAAAATGTGAGGCTACAATAAACAATATGAGTAAGACAACTACGCAAAGAGAGGAGAAACATGAGCAAGACCAAAAGCAATACATACGTAAGTTCGTTTCCATATATTGATGGAGCAACAGGAAGAATTAATCATGAAGTAGCAAGATACAAGAAAAATATTGGGCAATCTGTAACAACAATGTCTACAATGATAAATAATACAAGGCAAAAAAATTCCAGATTTGCAAAAAGAAGGAGTATATAGAATACCTTTAGAACATGAGAACAACCAAGTATTAAAAAAAAGAGTATATATTATTAGGATCAACCAAAAATAAACTTTTAAAAAGAAGATGTCAACATATTAAAAATTGGGAAAAGAGATAGAATGTCACAGCAATGGTGCAGTGTACTGTATTGAAGAAAATGTGAAACCAAAATGTGAAGATATTCAAATAAAAAGTGGATATAAGAATGAATGGGAGTTGAGGTACTCAGAGGCTCTCACCATAGAAAAAAATAAACACAGTGCCTGTAATAATAATGAACCAATCATCATAGCAGAAACTTGGTGGAAGGCCTTAATAAAAAGAATATAAAGAACAGCAATGTAGAAGAAAGGGTGGGACAAAAAGGAATGAAGGAAACATAGGAGAATTAAGCAGCGAATTAAATATAGTATTTAAAAAACATGAAACTCAGGAATGCAGGGAGGAGCACGTGATCCTTTAGCCCTTTCACACACGTAGAAAGACCCCGTAGGGAATCTGGTTCACATGGTCGGTCTGCAACATCGTGGTTAGGACAAGTGTTCTGAGGATGACCTCATAGAGGTTGAAAAGCTTCAACGAGAGTTTGGTGGAATGGTGGTGATCTCAAGCATGCTGTGATTTTAAACTTTTTATTGGATTTTAAAATAGTGAAATATTTTAAACTTCAAATTTAACTGGTGGTGCAACAGGTACAGTGAACATCGATGGAATAGGATATTTTATCAACATGTATATAGTGATTTTAACATTTAAAGAGCTGGAACCAGAGTGCAATAATGTGTGTGCAATAGTGTACATAAAAGAAAAGATTAAAACTAAAAAATTTCATATCCCAAGAAATTATCATTGGAATATCGCGACATGTGCTGATAAATCGTCAATGAATCCACAAACCAAGAAAAATGACACACCAACAATGTGCATCATATAAACTAAGGATTAGAGGTACGTAATAGTATTTGATCTATTAGTCGATTTATAATTGTTACTATGAACTTTCGGTGTGAGTTATCAACGAAGACCCGAAACAAAACTTTTGTGGTTCTACTGAGATATTTTATCGAGTCTCATTCTAATTTCTTTTTAACATTTTGCGTCCTCAGTAATAATTTGACCCAAATAGCGAAATGATTTAACTTGTTCGATGTATTGTCCTTTAATTTTAAGGAATGCCTGTTTTGGATCCTTCCACATTACCATTATTTTTGTCTTATTTTTATTTATCGTCATTCCATAGATATCCGCATTTTTGTGTATTTTTGACATCATGCGCTGTAATGATTTGGCTGATCCTGAAACTATTGCCTGGTCATTAGGAAACTTAATGACCTTAATTCTCTCTCCATTAACCCAAACTCCTTCACTGGCGCTACCCAAGGCCTGATCCATCATAACTTCAGCATAAATGTCAAAAAGGCCAGGTGACAACAAGCATCCCTACCTTACACCTTTATTTATTGGGACTGGATCAGTCATTCCCTCTTGAATTGAAATCAATTCTTCCATTATAAGCATTTTATTGTTTGTTTGGTTTTCTGAGACATGTGGCTTTCGGATGGGCACACGACATCCAAGACCCACTTTCGTAAACTCCCTGCGTTTTGTTGGGGTCGAAATGTGCTGCTCCTGGCCTTGGTTTAATTCAGCAACCAGTCAGTTGCTGCACACTAGACCTGTTGTTCGGTACAATCCTGCTCACAGTAGGTACTTACTTTTTAAGTCTAGTTTTCCGTAATACAGCAGGTCCTCCAGTTCGCTTTTGGACATGGGAGGGTTACTTACCTTCTCGTCGCTAAACACCTTTGAAATGGCTATTTTTGAGAAACCCCTGATTTCTTTCGTTTTGTTGATCGTGGCTCCCGTCAAATGTGCTCCTGCAGTTCGACCTTTTTTGAAGTCCGGCGGATTCTGGGTTTTTCCATGTTTACATGAATTAGAGTAGTCTGCATCAACACCGCAGCTGAATAATCTGTGCCCTCTTTAAAAACGACAAAGCGAAACGTCGTCAAACCCTGTCACTGTTACCTTTGCATATACACCGATGAGCCTTTATGACCACCTACCTAATAAGCTGTTGGACCCCCTTACCCCGCAAAACAGTGGTCACTCGGAGAGGCATCGATTCGATGTGGTGACAATAGGTATTCTGGGATATCTGGTACCATAATACTGCAGGTCCTCCAGTTCTCGTACATTTCGGGGTGACGGTGATTTAGCACGAACCCGCTTTTCCAAGTCGAGCTACAAATGTTCGATTGGGTTCATGTCAGATGAATTTGGAGGCCAGGGCATTAACAGAAATTCACCAGCATGTTCCTCGAACCACTCCTTGACAAAGCACACGGGCAGTGTACGCTCAGCAATTCGGTGAAAGCTATTGCACGGTGTACATCGGTTTGGACGACGTCGAGTTGCTGCCACCGTGTGATATGGCCAACACCCAATCCAGTAGACGACATCTAGATGACTTTACTCGAGGTCGCGTCATTGGGAAGTTTGAAGAAGATCGAAGTGTGACTAGTGTGGCCGAGGAGTTCGGGATCGCTCACAGCATCGTTTCACGAGCTTGGAGAGCATTTCAAACGACAGGAACAGCTGTCCGAGAGTTTAGCAGTGGTCGTCCACGAGCAACCACGGTGGCGGACGACCGGTATATTGTCCTACAGGCGAGAAGAGACAGCGGGAGAAATCGCAAGGCACATGCAACAAACAACTGGCCGTCCGTTATCGCGTTTTACTGTGGCCAAGAGGCTGCACAAAGGTGGTCTATTTGTACGACGACCAGTACGGTGTGTGCCTTTAACGCCTGCTCATCGGAGACGGCGGTTTCTGTGGTGCCAGGAACACAAGAACTGGACACATCAGCAATGGGGTCGAGATCTCTTTACGGATGAGAGCTGATTTAGTCTGACGAGCGATTCTGGACGTATACACATCTGGAGAGAGCAGGGAACACGCAATCACACTTCCAACATCATCGAAAGGGACCGGTTTGGAGGTGGCGGAGTTCTCGTTTGGGGCGGTATCATGTTTGGTAGCCGTACTGACCTCCACATCTTCCAAGGAGGTTCAGTCACTGGTGTCCGCTATTGTACCGAGGTTCTCCTGCCTCACGTGCGTCTGTTTAGAGGTGCTGTGGGTCCTGAGTTCCTCTTCATGGACGACAACGCTTCACCTCATCGTACACTGGCTATCGCAGAGCTGTTGGAGAGTAAAGATATTTAACGCATGGATTGGCCCGCAAGGTCCCCGGACCTAAACCCAATCGAACACGTGTGGGGCCTTCTCAGGAGACGCTTGGCAGCATGTCACCAGCCGCCAGCAATGATTCCGCAGCTGCGATTGGCGCTACGAGAGGAATGGGCCGCGATGCCTCAACAGCTCCTTGACAACCTCGCCCTCAGCATGGGCAGACGTTGTAAATCCTGCAACGCACTCAGGGGTGATCATATCCCCTGCTAAAGACTGGATTTTTCTTGGCAGCCGCCTGTCACGTGGACGTTTCTGTCTTCTGTCCAGTTGTGCTCGAAGCTACCTTTTCAATGAAGTGCCTTTGGATTCCTTGTTTGGACGGTTTTGCTCACTTGTCCCATATTCTTACATCTTGGGAATCTTATGGTATGATTTGAGTCGATGTGGAGCACTTCTGCACGATGTTACATTCAAAAAACCGTCTCGTCCTTAATTTTTTCACGCCAGTGTATATACTGCACAGTGAACTTCACCTGCGCCACCGTTCGGTCACCAGGCACGCTCGTTTCTTTAGGTTCGGGGTGGTCATAATGGAATGGCTCATGGATGTATTGGCGTGTATTGTCTTGGACTTTCTTAAAAGGATCCTGATTTTTTTGCCAGTTTGTGTATTTCCGTACGCTCTTGGGAACTTGAAGCTTCCGGATTGTAAAATTTTCGGCTTTTAGAAAAATGCACTCAGTGCCTTTGGAGATGGTTTGAGTATCTTCAAAATCTGAAACTGGGTATTACAGATTATTTTGTAGAGAATAAATATTATGAGGTTTCAGCTTGAATTCTAAATGTTCCGACGTAAATCAGCTTTATTCAGCACACACATAATGAATATACCAATCCCATGCAAATGCGTTGTTTCAACGGAAAATATGGGTTATTGCCGTGCTCTGAAACGCGTTTGATTGACATACGCCACTTTTGATTTCATCAGTTGAAAACGAAGGAGGAAATCCCTTAATCCAAGAAGTTTTAGTCTGTGTTTAATCAAAATGCTGGCAAAGAAGTCTTAGCTGTAGATTACGAAACCAGAGACTGTCCCCAGGAGGTGTAATGGCAGCATACTCCAGTTGTTGTTTGTTTGCCATACTGAAGTGTTAGGGTCTTATCACAGGAAGTTTCATACCGAACGAAAACCATATATGTATTTAACTGTAAATCACTAGCGGACGGGTGAATTGTGATAATGTTGAAATTCGCCACATGATGTTTTGCACTGCGATGTTTTGGAAGTAATCACTGTGCTCCTCTATCCCCACCACAAAGAACATCTGGAAGCTCCCGTGCACGTTGTCGGTGGTGCGTTTCATTATCCCGTTGTCAATTTACTTGTTTTTTTTTTGGGGGGGGGGGGGGGTCATGTTTTCTCGCAATGCGAAGGTATTCATTCCTTAGGGTAATCCCACAATTAGAAATCAGATGCTAAGTTAGGAAACCGTGGTAGCCCCAGATTCTTAAACATTCCTCAATCCTCGAAAAACTAGATCATCGCCATGAATTGCGCTGCTGTATGGTACATAGTCCCATCTTGCTAGACGTAACCCACAATAGTCCATTTATTATTCCATAAATTGTGAAAAAGTGTGCACGTACGGTCGTATCCACAGTTCCTTCAAAGAAAATTGGACTGACAATCTTTTTGACCAGACACGATACACTCGACTGCCACTTTCTCATTTGCAGTGCTTCTTCGTGAACCAGTGAAGATTTCCAGCGTCCCATATCCTGGAATTCTCTGGGTTCACGTACCTTATAGACTATAGTGGAACCAGGTTTCATTCGTAAATCACATGATGGCGAGCATTCCCGGCGAATTGTGAACAAGGTCTTGAAAACATTGGCAGTAGCAAACTCGATTCTTGTTATCTGTTTCCGCAATAGATGGAGCGCTGTCACTGGCTAAAGCTGCGTCTTCTTGGTATCTCTCCGACCTGTGGAATAAGAGTAATCTAATTCTTGGAACAATCTGTGCAGGAATTTTGTAGACTTCTCCAATGTGTCTCTCACAACTGTGGAGGACGTTTTCTGCGATCATCCAAAACAGGCACTATAGCGTCTTGAATTTTTGTGTTAAACTAAGGTATCTTGAACTTGACTGAGACATCTTTGTCCGCCAAATCTCTTCCAGAATTCCGTCTGTGTTGCACGGTATGGTACGGTAACACAAGTTTGAACATGAAGCACGCTTTAGCAACGTGTATGGCCTGATGCAATAATGACAGACGCGCAGGAACTGAAGGTCGCCGCGACCTGCCACGTATCGTAACGGAATAAATGACTCACATGTGTGATGAACTACTCCGCATAAAATTCCCGTGAATTTAAAAATAGTTTGATAGCAATTAGTGCCGCCGTTCACAATTATAGACAAATGCAAGTTATGTTCCGCTCAGTATGAATCATTCCGTACAATTTCATTTGGCAGTCATGTACCAGATATTATGCCTCGTAATTTTTTCAAATTGTTTTCCAGCGCTGATATTAGAAATTTTAAAATTTTCCTAATAATTATACTTCAAACCTGCTCGCGCATTAATATTCTACATTTATTTAGCACACAGTGAAATAAAAGGCAGCTGTACACTGTCGTATCAGAATTATGACCACCCCCGGGATCACAGTGTACCCTTCCAGGCACGCCACAGAGTTACGTGAGCACAATGGGCAGAGGTAGTGATTTGACGGACGTTCAAAAAGGAATGATCATCGGTTACCGCGCCAAGGATGAAAGCATCTCGGAAACAGCAGACCTCGTGGGTTGTTTGCGAGGTGCGGTAGTAAGGGTGTACCAAGGATGGACTGCTGGCACACCGAGTACTTCCCGACGTCATAACTGTAAAGCCCCAAAGGCCATTGACGCAGGAGGAGAACGTCGCCTCAGTCGACTAGTAAAAAGCAATCGACGCGCAACAGTGCAGCAATTGACCACGTAAATGAACGCTGGGGCACCCAGGTACGTCTCCTCGATAACGGAGATACATACCTGGGTGCCCCAGCGTTCGTACCTGTATCCATTGGCATTCAGGGACCACTGGATGGGTCCCTAAACGCCAATGGCTACCTGTCCATCCGCGCTGATCACATGCATCCCTTCGTGTTGAACGTTTACCCTGGTGCTGATGGTGTCTACCAATTGGACAGTGCGCCCTACCACGTCCCTAAGGGGTTGCGTGACTGGTTCCAGGAACACAACAGCGATGTCTCCGTTCTCCGTTGGCTGGCGAAATCGCCCGACCTCAGTCCCACAGATCACTTGTGGGATTATTTGGATCGATAGGTTCGATGTGCCGACCCACAACCACGTCATCTCCGGGACCTCCGTGCTTTGCTGCAGTCCGAATGGGCACGTGTGCCTCGGGCAACATTCCAGGGCCTCATTGCGTCGTTCATGCCACGCCGTCTCGCTGCTTTCATCCGGGCCAAGGGTGGTGGTTATTGCATTATTAGATATAGGTGGTCATCTTATTTTGATACAACCGTGCATATCAGTAAGAAAAAGAAAGACTTCAGAACAATGCCACCAGAAAAAAGAAAAATATACAAGTTCATTCCATTCCCTGATTCCACTTTTTTTAATTCAATAGGAGAGGAATGCGTTTTTTGAGGGTGTCTTAGTACTCTAATTGGCTTGGTAAAATGGAAGTACTACCCTAAAATTAGAATGTATTTTTATTACAGTTGTGCAGTGTCGTTCATATCAGGAGCGGCTGAAGCGAGGAATGGCCGCCCCGGTGGCGCAGTGGTCTAAGCGATGGCCTCTGATCATTCGTCCGATAAGGGGTCCGGGTTCGAATCCCGGTGAGGCATGTATGTTGTGTTTGTCTTACGGCACTGGTTCTCTCCCTTCCCTGGAACCAGTGACCCTAAATTAGGGACGGGCGACTGCTTATAGCCCATTGAGTTGCTCACGGTGGTCGTTAAACCTCCAATCAAAAAAAAAAAAAAAAAGCGAGGAATGTTTGGGACTTAAACGCCCCCCCCAAATTTTGTGAGATTAACTCCCCCCGCCCTACAGTTTTCCAAGTAAAAAACAACAATCAAAGGTTTCTGTCTTTCTCGTTGAAAAATGGCAAAGCGAATCTCGAAACTATTAAGTTTTCTGGTTCGAGTCTCACTCTTCCACAAGAATGTTTACTCACCTGCGCTTATGTTGTATCGTATGTCCCCTCCTGTGACTACAATCTTCATGCATACCTCTAGGAAATCTTGAATCGTTCCTATGTCGAGAAATTGTGAACTTTATATTATCTGTTTGTCGAAGTGGATGTACTGTGTGCCGTTCCTGTAGTCAGACAGAAAAATTCTGTTTTCACGAATAGAACGTACTTAGATTATCTGTATACCTTATTCTTTCCTCCCCCTGGTGCTTAGTCCACCCCCACCCCCCTCATTGGGTGGGATAAACGTGTTATTTATTTTAGTATTTTTAGTAATGGTGCCTTTACTTCCTAAGAACGAATCGCCAGAATTTCTCTTGGATTTTCCACGTATTTTCGTTCTTTCTTTGTGAAAAACTTTCCCCCTAGATGGCGTAAATGTACTTTTCCATTTCTTACGACGCTTCTGTTTCTCGAAACTGAATTGGAAAAATTACGAATGTAATTAAAGTAACCGTAAACAAGATTTTCTATGTATTATAGGTGTGCAACTTAATTCTCGGCCCCTAACAGCAAGCGATCATAGAACATCGGCAAATTCAAATAGCTGTGGGGATAATGGCTGATTTCAGCGCTATCCAACAGCTTTCCAGGCAACCGTAACCGCTCATAGCTGTAGTGACAGAAGGGACGAAAGTTGACGGTGAAAGCAATGTCGTTCGAGAAGCAACATTTGAGGCACTGCCTCCTGTTCGCATTTCAGCTGAGAAAAAAAGTGCCGTAGAAGCCCAGCAAATGATCTGTGCTGCTTTGGGTGAGGCTGCTGTGTCCTACAGCGCTTGTAAGAAGTGGTTCCAGCGGTTTAAACAGGAAAATTTCGATCTCCATGATGCAGAACGTCCGGGACAGCCACAGAAAGTGGACGATGAGGAACTGGAACAACTGTTGGACGCGGATCCCTGTCGCACACAGTCAGAGCTCGCCCAGGAACTCGGAGTAACACGGCAAGCCAATGCAAAGCGCCTGCACAAGCTTGGACGGATTCACAAGGAGGGCCGTTGGGCGCCCCACCAACACACAGCTGCGAACAAGTCTAGGACCTACGATGTTGCTGTATCCTTGCTCTACAGATTCAAGAAGAAGGATTTCCTCCACAAGATTTGGACCTGTGATGAGAAGTGGATCCTCTTCGATAATCCTAAGTGGCGCAAATCGTGGGTTTATCCAGGTTAGCCTACCACCAGTACCGCCAAACCGAATACCCATGCCAGGAAGTTGTTGCTGTGCATATGGTGGGATCAGCGCGGTGTCGTACACTATGAGTTGTTCAAACCTGGTGAAACGGTCAATGCTGAGCGTTATTGTCAGCAACTCATTCGTGTGAGTGACGCACTGGAGGCGAAAAGGCCATACACCGGCAAGGGCAGAAGGTCGGTTCTGTTGCCTCAGGATAACGCGCGTCCTCACTCCGCGAAAACGACTTTAAACACGATCACTGACGTGGGATGGGAGATTTTGTCCCACCCGGCGTATTCACCAGACTTCGCTCTGTCAAATTATCACCTCTTTCGCTCCCTGCAACATCACCTGAGTGTTACGCACTTCACTTCTGTCGAGGAGGTCCACACAAGTATCGATGACTTTATCAACTCGAAACAGCCCTCTTTTTTCCCCAGTGGCATTCGGCAGCTCCCTGACCGATGGCTCAAATGTATCCAACACGACGGGGATTATTTCCCTGATTAGGTACGTATTCGATTTGCTAGAATTTGCTGTCAACGTGTCGTGCCTGTGGCCGAGAAATTAAGTTGCACACCTAATATTTTGTAGATCTCCATGATGTAGAACCTGAACTTATGAGAACGCAACGTTCATGCGACTCTTCTGCTGTTTATTTATTAGTATTTTTGTAAATGTCTCGTATTTTTGTAAGTGTCTAGAAGTAGAATTGAATATCTTGTTTTGGGATGGTATGCAACTAAGCATGGCCGAAATTTTCCAGTTTTTCAAAGCATAGAAAAAATAAGCAAAAGAAGAAAAAACAATCACTCTCGCACATCATATCACTCTCTCACTATATGTCTCTCTGTTACTATGGTTTCACATAGTTGCAGTGTTAACTAACATTCCACGTTACTCAGTACTGCATTTTTTTTTTTTTTTTGACTTGCCGGTCAAATTGTTTTAGTGTTAACACTAAATGGACGATTTCTATTAGGTTGTCGGAAAAGTCATGACGTATTTTGGCACCCGATGGCGGTTGGGCGGTTTTGGAAGTACTAGAGGCATGCGCAGCTCTGTTATCGCAATGGCATTCGACAGGTGCCAGTTCTAGCTGCAGTCTAAAAGGAATAGTGAGCGATTTGGTTGATTTGCGGAGATTTGACATCAAGTTGAAGATGGAAGACCAAACTGTGCACTTTCGCCATATTTTACTGTTTTACTTCTGTAAAGGGAAGAACGCGCATCAAGCTTGTGAAAAGTTGCGTAAAGTGTACGGTGTTAATGCTCTACAAGAACGTCAATGCCAGCGGTGGTTCGCAAAATTCCGTGCTGGTGATTTTGACCTCAACGATGCTCCTCGGTCCGGGAGGCCAACCGAGGTTGATGACCAAATCAAGGCATTGATCGAGTCAAACCCACGTTACTCGACACGAGAGATTGCAGACACAGTGCACATCCATCATTCAAGCGTTCACGACCACCTGAAGAAGCTGGGATACGTAAGCAAGCTCGATGTGTGGGTTCCTCATGAACTCAAAGAAGTTCAATTGACGGTGCGTATAAACATCTGCGATATGCTCATTAAACGTGAGGAAAACGATCCTTTTTTTAAGCGACTGATAACTGGTGACGAAAAGTGGATTGTGTACAACAATGTGCTGCGCAAGCGGTCTTGGTCCCGACGTGCTGCTTCGCCTCAAACGACATCCAAAGCAGACATCCACCAGCAGAAGGTTCTGGTCTCAGTGTGGTGGGATTTTAAAGATGTTGTGTTTTTCGAGCTCCTACCACGGAACCAAACAATCAATTCGAATGTGTACTGTCGGTATTGGACAGCTTGAAAGAATCCATCATCCAGAAACGTCCAGAGCTCGTTCATCTTAAAGGTGCTGTGTTCTGTCACGACAACGCGAGACCACACACAAAGGAGACTTTAGATCTTTTGGGGCCCTAGGCACTAAAAGGTTCAGGTACCCCCTCCTCCTTATCCCTTCAGAAATTTTCATCCGTCAGATCAACAAAAAAAGGGGGGGGAGTCAAGAAAAAGGTTTTTACACTTTTTTAAAAGGCCATCACTTCCTATTATTAGAACGTTCTGTAAGAAACAGTGCTAGTGTAAAAAAATTGTCTGTCCGTGCACATCGAACTTTTTGATTTCAGAGATATTTCAAATATTATTTTTGCGGCTAACAAGAAATCAATGGATATTAAGTTTCGCACTTTTAATATCCCATATACTCCATACACTGCAGTTATCATAAACAGAATTTTGAGGCTAATAGGGAATCAGTGGATGTTAGGTTTGGCACTTTAAATTCCCGTATTCCATTTATACCTGCACTGCAGTTATCCGAAACAGAAGCATACAAATTAAATTCAAAAGATCCGGTTTGAAAATGGAAAAGTAGGAACTGCAGGTTTTTGAGTAAGAGTATCATTGAAACTTTTCAATTGCTTTTTCAAAAACTAGTTTTAAGTCGATTTAAGGAATAGAAAAGGTGAGAATACTTGATAATTATCAGTATTAAACTAAGGGAGCAGAAAGTAATGAGAAAATGTTGTTGCAATACAATATAAATTACTTTTAACACTATTAAATAAGATAGTGTGATATTCTCAAATTTCTTTATTTTTTTCAGCCTAAATATTAATAACTATTTTGGTTTGAGATGGTTTAGAGGGATTAGAGCCGAGAAAGAACTTGATTGCCCTAAGAAGAGTTATTCTGTGAATAATATTTCTTTCTTCATTGATTATCCTACCATGAAGGGAAAAAAAAATCTATTAACAGCAAACACGCCCGATCATCAGGAAAGTTTTTTCCAAGTATTCCTCATCGCAACTCGGGAAGAAGGTGGGAAGGTTCCAACACAGATGTGTTCCATTGGCTGGAAGTACCGTGAAAGCAATTTATAGCACAGCAGGCCAGTTAAGAATTCGCCTTAAACAATGAAAAGTGTGAGAAGCGTGAATACCTTCTTTACCAACCCCTAAAAGGAACTCAAAATTATTTTAACCGTTCCTTTCAAAATAAGTACATCGATAAGAACTCGAAAATTCGGAATATCAGCAACAGCAAGAAAAAATGTTATTATTAATACTATGAGAAAGTAAAATATCAATTGACAATACAGAGTAGTCGCTTTAAGGATTGATTTGCTGCTTCGGTCCGTGAAAACCAAAACTGAAAGTCCAATTATATGTTTTCGGGGCCCCTGAAATAACGAGGCCCTAGGCGCGCGCCTATAGTGCGCCTAGCCGGAAATCCGGCCCTGACCACACAAAAGTTTGATCACCCGCCAAAAATTATTGGAGCTTGGGTGGGATGTGTTGCCACACCTAACATACTCGCCTGACCTTGCGCCGTCAGACTTCCACTTGTTTCGCTCTCTTCAACAGTCCTTGTGTGATATAACGTTCAATTCAGGTGAGGCTGTAAATCAGCACTTTGTATAGTTTTTCGCCACGAAAGACAGGTCCTTCTATGAACGAGGTATTCTGCTGCTCACTGAAAGATGGCAAAAGGTTATCGAACAAAACGGGCATTATATATCATTGATTGATCTTTTTTCTATCTATCAATAAATGACCTTTTCCAAAACATGGCTAAAATACGTCATGACTTTTCCGACAACCCAATAGTTGTAGCATTGGTCGCTATTGGCGGTCGCCATCTAAGGATGAATTTTTGGTCAAAGGACGTACGATGTCTACACCCAAAAACATCAGTCATATCACCATAAGTCTTTTTGCTGTTCTAATTCATTTCAGAGCATAGGCGCCGACTATAGGGGGGAAAGGTGAATCTTGCCCCTCCAATAATTTTACTGGGGTGGGGGCAGTGCCTACCCAATATTTTTGGTCCTGTTTAATTAAATATCGCTTTAGCCTCATAAGGTGGACCAAGCTCCACCTTATGAGGCCAAAGCGATTTATTTCCAAAAAATTGATAAATAACAAAATGAATGAAAACTTTTTTCCCAATCTCAACATTGCTCATTTGATAACAAACTGGATTGCCAGCCCCGTATTAATAGAGTTTGACATGTTCTCGCGACATGTGGTAAATGCTTAAAACACTTATCAAAAATAAAATAAATAAAATACAGAAACGTATAATCTCTAGCGCCTTTATTTATCCATTTATATTTTGCTCTTCTTGTTCTTTGTTTGAATAACCCTCAAACGACATCCAAACGACATTCTCATTTTTTACTAAACTTTGGAAATAAAAACTTTCTGGATATTTTTATAAAATCACAGGCTGAATTCTATTTTTAAAAATATTAAAATTCATCAAAAGCATATTTTTGTTTCCTTGTTCATTTGCTAATGAGGAATTACAACTGCGTTTAAAATATACGTCGAATCTCATAGTTATCTTTTTGCCCCCCCCCCGCTTTTTGTTATTTTCCTTCTGACAATGGAAGAGACATGCCCCTCCCACGTGGGATCTCTTCAAGCCCCTCCCCTTCCAATAATTTCGAGAAGTCGGGCGCCCCTGTTTCACAGGTCTTCTGGTACTACTGCTACTCCATCTCGTTACTTTTCTATTTGTAGAGCATTCGCAGTGAATGAGAATGCATTAAGTATGAGTAAAGAAAATGATGAAAATTTATTTTCAGGCATGTAGTTTTATTAGCTGCCTTTCGTCATAAACGGTGGGTAGAGACTAGGGGATAGGGTGAGGCCGCTCTCTTTTGCTTCTTAAATCACATTTTCTTCGTTGAGTATGGTGTATTCGGTCTCTGAGCCCCCGGCGAGATGAACTCGTTTGCGAACAGATTGGTTCGCGGAGTGGTAGTTAAATACATGATAGAGTGGTCGCATCGTATTCTTTATGGATGTCGTTGAAGTTGATGGCAGCAGTCAGCTAGACCAGTTCATTTGGCGCCTCTCAGGAAGGGGGAGTAAGCTGAGAAATTTATTTTCTCGCGTTCGACAATTTCCGAACCTCCTTGCTCCTGTCCGTAGTGATAATCTGTACCAGTATCTATACTTAGGTTAACGACCCTCTAGGAGGTTCCAGTTCGCTACGAAGAATCGCCCATGTAGTGTAAGCCCTTTGATTGGCAATTCGGGAAAAAATTTCCTAGAAAATCCGTGTTCTAGGTTATTTTTTTCCCCGAAACACTCCGGTTAAAGTATTGCTATATCTTATGCCCTGGGCACATGTATGATGCTCATAAATGCACCTATTTTGATTTTCCCAATAAAAAGAAATCAAAAATGAACCTACCGATGTGCATGCACCACAGCTGATAAAATGATATCATTTATGGCATTCAGAAACTACCATGACTGCTCATCAATGTTCCTCTGACGTGTTGTTGGACAGAAAGAACGTTTGTAACGTACTTTTGACGCTTCTTTTCATAAGAAAAAGTGCAGGCAGGGCCATGTAGTTCCGAAAAGAAGCGTCAAAAGTACAGGGTGTGCCAAAAGTCACTGTGCACATGGCAAGACAATAAACGTACAACTACTACAAACGTGCGTGCTACAATAAATGCTGGAAATGGTCGTCTCCTGCGTATAGACATGCATCCACGCGTCAGAACATGCTCTGAAAGACACGCAACAGGCCCAGAGGGGGATTGTTCTTTTTTTTTTTTTTTTTCATATATTGAGAAACACATGCATAGTAATATTTAGGTGTTATCCAAAAATGTATGGCTGTAAAAGTAATACGTTACCAGAATGTCGTCATGAATTTTCGCACAAATTACTTCTGAGCAGATGTCACTAGTGACAGAGGCACCTGTGTTCCACAACGAGCAAAAGTGGTGGAGCTAATGTTGATCTATGGCTCAACCACTGGTCAAGAACTCCTATTTTCCACTACAAGCAACTTATCATTATGCCTTAAAAGTGTTTAATCAGTGCATCCTTTGAGTTCTTGCTTGTGGATCGAAGACATGGACTTTAACAAAGACCTTCAAAGACCGTGGACAACTGAAAGAAGCATTGAGAAATGGTGCGACCACGAAAGATAGGAAAATGAATTCATGGATTAGGGAAGTGACAGGAGTGAATGGCATCGAATTAGTGGGCTGGACTCACTTTTGAGGGTCTTTACTTGATCAGTTCTTGTAGAATCACTGTGATCAATTCTTGTAGTAGTTAATATGTCCAGCCCACGTGGGCTGAACATATTGCTACAAGAATTGATCACCACTGGACAACTTGTCACGTTACGGGGGATAGGAGAGAAATATTTATCATCGGAGAGGGACATTCATGAGACATTAAGGGATACCTAAAGGCCTCAAGGCACTTTTCTTTCGAGCATCTCTTCTTTAGTCATCTTTCTTTATCGTCTTAGCGTTGCATTTGCATAATACCGGATGCACGTCTTTTGGCGATTGTTCGAGATGAGATAAAAGAGCACGTAACCAGGATTTTTATGGCTTCTTTTTTGTGGCTGCTTATAGCTTTTTTTCATTGTAAAGAAACAGCCGTTGCAATTTTGAAGACGGGAGTCAGCCGTTCTTGCTAGCGTTTTGCTGCCTAAGAAGTGGCGTACAGGCCGAGCATGATTACTTGCTGAACTGTTGTTCTCACTTGTTCCAAGTGACGTGGTGTCTGCCGAGGAGTGGCGTACAGGCCGGGCATGACTACTTGCTGAACTATTGTTCTCACATATTCCTGCTGACGTCGTGTCAGCCGCCCGGTGGCGCAGTGGTCTAAGCGATGGCCTCTGATCATTCGTCCGAAAGGGGTCCGGGTTCGAATCCCGGTGAGGCATGGATGTTGAGTTTGTCTTACGGCACTGGCCTCTCCCTTCCCTGGAACCAGTGACCCTAAATTAGGGACGGGCGACTGCTTATAGCCCATTGAGTTGCTCATGGTGGTCGTTAAACCTTCAATCAAAAAAAAAAAAAAAAAATAGCTGAAGTGTTGTTCTCACTTGTTCCTGCTGACGTCGTGTGTGACGAGGAGTTGCGTACATGCCGGGCATGACTACTTGCTGAACTATTGTTTACCACTTGTTCATGCTGGCATCGCGCCTTCCGAGGAGTGGAATACAGCTTTGTGTGGCTTCGTGTGACTACCTACCAGCTGAGTGCAATGAGGTGATAACTCATTTCTGCAGTGTTCTGACTGTTTCGTTTGGATAGAAACGGTTATTTTGAATTCTTCTGATTCTGCACAAGGCTTCGTACTGCAAAGGTGACCGGGAGACCTTTTTATAAGGTAAATGATTGTTCTCTGATTAAGTGCTCTTATCTAGAAATTAAACAGTTGAGTTCAAAATTTGTGTTAAGTGTAGTAAACTTACTTGAAATCGCCTGGAGCCAATTGGACGTCACCCGGTAAGTACGCGGTATGGTGGTGTTCTGTTGAAAGATGGCATCATGGTGTAGAAAGGGAATCGTTACGAACGGATGTAGATGGTCGGCGAGGATGTTCATATACCTTGTGCCGATGACAGAGGTCTCGACTGTTGTGAGGGGCCCCAAGGAAGCCCATGTGAACTCACCCCAAACTGTTACATAGCCTCCACCTGTCTGTATGATCCAAACTCGGTAATAAGTTCATTCGAATCAGGCCTAAGCAGGATTGAAGAAAAAAGGACCTCTTACCTGCCATCCAATATTATGAACTATGACTCTTATATATCCCGGGGGTCCAGGACGATTAAACCAGCCGACAACATCAATTTCAAAGTCGCAGTTGGATATCCTTCACACAGCACATAGCAATTATATTCATTCGAAAATATCCGAAGTCGACACAATGATTCACTCCTCACAGTAAGAAGATCGAACATATATTTTCACACACGTACATGACCACACACACTAGCTATAAATCGAAAATTAGAATACACAGGCGTTGTTTACATCTTGATTTCCATATCGAGTTCACTTCGCGCAACTTCTCTCTTCACACGCTAGAATGACAGCGCACTCATATTGGCTCGTTCTCCACAGCTACTCGGATTTGGAATTTTTCTTCTTCTTCCGACAGGTCTTGACTGTAGTGAGGGGCCACCAAGGAAACCCATGTAAACTCACCTCAAAGTGTTACATAGCCTCCACCTGTCTGTATGATCCAAACTCGGCAAGCTGGGTCCATCGCTTTGTTGTGGTTTACGTCACACACGCACTCTCCCATGGGCGTGATAGCGTTGAAACCGTGTACGTCAGACCAGAGGACGTTTTTCCAGTCCTACTCACTGCAGTTGAGATAAGCCTTTGCAAACTGCGCCCTAATCTTTCAGTGCCTTGGAGTCAACAAGGCGACGCAACGTTGTCGTCGGCCGCCATAGCCTAATTTTTCCATGGTACGACGGATAGTCTTTGTGCATAAGCTTGTTGACGGTCCCTCATTAACTTTCGAAGTTATCTGCTCCGCAGTTGCCGGGCGATTCCTTGTAACGATGCGGGACGGTCTGCGCTCACTTCGAAAGTCAATCTCATGTTAGGAAATTACCATGGCCATTGCATTCATTTTTGCAGACTAGGTGTTGTTAGATTGTTTTGTTTACAGTTTTCGAGGTCTTTCACCAAATAACAGCCCTGTAGGACGTCATTATAATGTATGTGAACGCGAATTATTATTATTATTATTAGAAAAAAGAAAGGGACATTAGGTGATAAGTTTCACTTCCAACAGTAATGAAAATTCTTGACATCTTAAATAAAATATCAACGAAATTATGCGTTATACTGTTCCTGGAAAGTTCTGAAATGTGGTCATACATTATGCATTTCGCGGTCGCACGTTGGAGTAATGCATCTATGTACGAGTATAAGGATACGGTTCAGTTCAACCCGTGACAAAAATACTGAATTTTAAAGCCGGTCGTTGATGATATAAGAGGTGTAATGATCTGTGGACTCGTCCCAGCAAGAAGTTGCATGTAATTCTGTTGTCGATTCTTATATTCGATAAACTTGTGCTGGTGTCAGAGAGAAAAAGAATCTAAAGATTTCTTCTTAGTAGGTTTAGAAAGAAATATGTGCGAGTTCTCATCGGCGAATCTCTGTGCTTTGCTTATCAAAGCACAAAGATTCGCCAAGCCTTCGCACTCCATTGGGAGGCTTTTTGGCAATGGTAGACATAAAAATGCAGGGAATTAGAATGCGTAAGAAACAAAGATGATTTTTGAAAATCACGTGGGTGACATAACAAGCATATTAATAACATGGGAGAGATCACGAGCATGTCACCCACGTTATTTTCAAAAATCATCTTTGTTTCTTACGTGTTCTAATTCCCTGCATTTTTATGTCTACCATTGGTGTATTTCAAATAACGTTGTATGTGTGAGTCATCTACGTATTTGATATCTTTGAGAGAGAGAGATGTCGTTAGATTCAAAGTCAGCTGATAAATACAGACTGTGAAAAAACATGATCATGGATTTTGTTAATTTCATGCTGGCCGCCCCGGTGGCGCAGTGGTCTAAGGCGCTGGCCTCTGATCGTTCGTCCGTGAGGGGTCCGGGTTCAAATCCCGGTCAGGCATGGATGTTGTGTTTGTCTTACGGCACTGGCTCTCTCCCTTCCCTGGAACCAGTGACCCTAAATTAGGGACGGGCGACTGCTTATAGTCCATTGGGTTGCTCATGGTGGTCGTTAAACCTCCAATCAAAAAAAAAAAAAAAAAAAAAATAAGGTACTAAAGGAACCAAACTTCAGTTTAAAGTTTCCCTGGTTACTGGAGCATTGCAAAATAAGATAAAATTTAAATGATTTTCGCTTGTTCCTGTGTTCAGAAGTAGATATGTTGCGCCTTAAAAAAAAAAGAAGTTCCCTTATTTTTGCAGGGAACCGGAACATAAAATTAGGCGTCCCAATAAAGGTGAATAGTGTATGTGTGTTGATAGCGAGGTTGTCCCAAAATATTGCACTCTGCGAAGCCAGTTTCTTGCGCACGAGAAGATAGATAACAAATGATATACTTCGGACAACTCAACTGAGCAGCGAAGTAAAAGCAGCAAGTTGCAGGGGTCAGCCTATCACCTGCCAGGGTCGTGTTGAACAGCCATGAGTCCCGGTGGGTTCCTGAGCTCGACTTCCGTTGGGTCACGGTTTCGTGAGCACACCAATGGACTGTGATGGCCCCGAATGCTTCATTTCCACTGATGTTAACTGCATACAAAAGCATCGCATTAAAATGGCACTCGATTACAACACACGCTTGTTCTGCTTAAATCTCTGCTAATCCCCCCCCTCCCCCGTTTTTTTTCAACTTATTGGTGCATTTATTATTTTCGGTATTTGCGTGCCGTTTACAGCATTCATACCGGCTGAAAGAAAAAAAAAAGGGCCGCTTTCATTTTTTTTATCGTTTTTTTATTAATGTTCGAGACCCCGCGAATCCTGTTATTTATCCAACCTATTTTTACCTTTTAATTTTCCTAGCGACTTCCTTTATGATGCGAACTGTTCAAAGGGTAAGCGCTCTGATACAGTAGTTGCAACTTTTCATTTTTTTTGGAAAGAGGAAATAGGAAGATTATTTCAGTTAGGTTTCCATCTATTATATGATGACTTCCGTTTTTGTCTCATTCATCATTCTGCCTGCCCTATATTTTTTCAAACCGTAGTCACATGTCTGTAAATGTGGTTAAAACTGGAAAGAAACTTAATAATTATTAATTATACCACCTATTTCGAAATGTAGAACTTATTTTTGAATGACACCTCTGTGATAATATTCAATCCTATGCTCAAAAGTTGTAGATGATAGGTGATATCAGTAGGATTATATACCTAGCTGGCTGTGTGTATGTATGTCAGTCAATCAGGAAAACACGCAAACCAAGATTAATAATTAATTGTAAGAATAATGACTCATATGGGAAACTTTTTTTTTTTTCATTTAAAAACGCTAGTGTTCTTTGGAATACTGTTTTCAGTAAAGCTTTTGACATACATATATATCGAAAACGAACAAAATAGTTTTGACAACAGAATTATTTTTGAAATGTTATTTTTTACTACGTCTCAGGTGGGGACTGAGCAGCCGGGATACCGGAAGAATTCGCTGTGGCAGTGGCCTGCCATATTCTCAGCCAGGTGGCCTTATGTTAACTCAAGAAAAAAAAAGTGTATACATTCAGTTCAGTAGACAAAACGTTAGAGATGGCTGGCTAGGAGTGATGGGCAGTTGACATGGGCATCCTCAGCACAGAGTGTGATAGACCCAAACCGAACGCAGGCGATAAATAGGCGGACAGCAGGGCTTTACAACAGTGTATTGCAATCGACGAACATGGTGATGTGAGCGACTTTGATCGTGGACGAATTGTCGGCGCAAGACAGATGGGTCATTCTATCGCCCAACTGGCAAGAACTCTAGGGTTCCCCAGGGCAATCGTATCAGAGGTGTACCGTGACTATACATACCATCGAAGAACGTACCAGCACCCAGAGCCGCCCCGGTGGCGCAGTGGTCTAAGGCGCTGGCCTCTGATCATTCGTCCGTAAGGGGTCCGGGTTCGAATCCCGGTGAGGCATGGATGTTGTGTTTGTCTTACGGCACTGGCTCTCTCCCTTCCCTGGAACCAGTGACCCTAAATTAGGGACGGGCGACTGCTTATAGCCCATTGAATTGCTCACGGTGGTCGTTAAACCTCCAATCAAAAAAAAAAAAAAAAAAAAATCTGTATACCATGGGCTACGGGAGCCGACGCCCTACTCGTGTGCCACTCTTGACTGCTCGTTATCGGACTCACCTGGTGCCAGGAACATCAAAACTGGTCCTCTACAGAGTGGCGCGTGGTCACATGACTTCCGTTTTCAGCCATACCGAGCTGACGGGAAGGTGCGGGTGTGGCATCGACAACGTGAGGCCATGGCCCCGTCGTGTCAAGTCGGCTCTGTTCAAATCGGTGGTGGCTCTGTGAAGGTTTGGGTAGCCTTCTCATGGGACACATTAGATCCCTTTGTGTGTCTGAAGTAGAGGTCTGCACGGGCCTTAATTTGTAAACCCCGGCCCGGCCCGGCCCGGCCCAAGTCCGCATGTCCAAGGCTCGGCCCGTTTCACATTTTTTAAATTAAAGCTCGGCCCGTATATTTCTCCTGTTTGCAAGGCCCGGGCCGGCCCGTAAAATTTGTTCAAGTCGGTGGTGGCTCTATGCGATGGTTTGGGTAGCCTTCTCATGGGACACATTAGATCCCTTAGTGTGTCTGGAGTAGAGGTCTGCATGGGCCTTAATTTGGAAAGCCCGGCCCTGCCCGTATTTTTTCCTGTTTCCAAGGCCCGGACCGGCCCGGCCCGTAAAATTTCAACAATTACCAAAACACGAATTTGACACCTGGTGCACTCGGTCATTCGACTCCTGAAGAGTTTTCGTTTTCTTAATTGCTTTACGTATTCTATAACAATAAACGTTAATTTTGAATATTTCTGAGACTCTGTATAAGCCACGTGACGTCCGAGGCGGGGGGGGGGGGTTGTATACTCAAAAATATTGCATTGCATGAAAAGGATAATTTCCATGCCTATCAAATTTTCTGGGTTTTCAAATTATCATTCCCTACCGCCGGACCCGGAAATATCCTTCGGGATAAGGAGGGTGGGGGTTAATTCGAAAAGTATAAAATATCCAGAATTATTAGTCCGATCATTCTACTGGAGAAGATTTTATGGCTTTATGAACTGCACTTATCTCTACTGGCATATCATATCGCTGGAACCCAATATGTCTCTCTTGTGTGTGGGGGGAGCTGATTTGTACCGCTTAAAATGCGATGTTCCAGATTTTGTGCTATCTTAACACAAAAAGTTTTTTTCCATTTAGTGCACTGCACAACTTTTCCGGCCGACTAGTTTCAGAACGGGACAATAAGTTATAATATTTCCAAATATTGCCTTTCCCCTTTACATTGTCTATACAAGCACATATTCTCAGGAAGCGATTTTTCCGCGAAAATCTTTCGCTTTCTTAAACTCCATAATAAGTATGGAAGCAACACAGAACTCAGTATCAGCAACACTGAATTGGGAATATGCTAAGGGAAAACAACTACAGACTTCCCAGCTAACCAGTGTCACAGAAGTTTTGAAAACTGCTGCCTGATAGTACAGATGGGGAAAATACGGCACAGATTTATACACAGAAGGAAGTTTCTCCCAGCCCATTTCTCCCGTGCCATTTAAGACAACTTAAAAGCTTTTCACACATCTAGAGAACAAAGCGCCGTCGACCAGAACAATAAAAAAGATCGTATGCGAGCGGGTTGTTCGATCTAGAAATGCTGCAGTTAATAGACTGCCCTGAAGCATGAGAGGAGGGTGAAAATTAGAGAGAGAAGGGACCACATTCACATTGAAAAACTAAGGGAGCTGACCCACTCCAATTGTTTTGTAGGAGGGGAGAATGTCGTAAAACTTCTATTTTTTCCTATTTTTTCCATCAGCGGAAATTATTGAATCTTATCCTGCTGCTGTATGTTGCGAGTTTTCCAAACGAGAAAGGCACCGTACAGCGATTGCTTTGCTCATAAAAAAAAAAAAAATAAAGAAACCCTGCTTCGGCCCGTGTCTGTTTTACATTAAATATTGAAGGCCCGGCCCGTTTTCCCAACTTAGAAATGAGCAAAGGCCCGACCCGGCCCGGGCCCGTGCAGACCTTTAGTCTGGAGAGGTCCTTAACCTCAACGCGCTACCATCATGTGCTGGATGATCACCTACACACTTTCATGGCCTTCTCTTATCCTGCTGCCAACGGTCTGTTTCATCAGGGCAGTGTTCCTCGGCCACTCAAAGATGGCTCAAGGAACCCATTTGAATTTGAAACCATCCAGTGGCCCCCAAGGTTCCCGAATTTAAACCTTGTGGAAGCTCTCTGAGATGACGTGGAACAGAACATCAGATCCATAGATCTCGGGCAGAGTTGTGGACAATGCTGCAACAGGCGTGGCTGGCATTACTTCTGGAAATCCTCCGGCATCTGGTGGAGCCAGTGCCTTGATGTGTACTGGCTGTTATTCGCACCGGAGGAGGATCAACACGCTATTAGGTAGGTATCTCTAATATTTTGTCCTTTGAGTGTATAAACTTATACTTCAACAATCTTATAGAAGAAAACCAAGTTATGGGCCGCCCCGTTGGCGTGGTGGTCTAAGCGCTAGCTTGTGACCATTCGTCCGAGATGGGTGTGATGGGTTCAAATCCCTGTGAGGCATGCACGTTGTGTTTGTCTTACGGCACTGGCTCTCTTCTTTCCCAGGAGCAAGTGATCCTAAATTAGGGGCAGGCGACTGCTTATACCTCATCAAGCTGCTCACGGGTTCGTTAAACTCCCTCCTCCCTAAAAATAAAACAAATGCGAGTTATGCTAAAACGGCAAAGTTTGTTTACCACTATGACTGCTTCGCAAAACCAAAACAACAACAACAACAAAAAAAGTACATAACAAATGTTCTGTTGAGCTAAAAAATAAGTGTTTTTGATACAACCTTTCTCCTTCCTCGTCTTTCAAACTTTACGCAGCACTAGCAAAGGTACGTGGCGTTTCCCGCGATTTTCAAAAACTAAATCAATCAGCTTTTCGGCCAGAGTTTCCCTAAAATTATGGTTAGGATATATTGAAGGAAATATTTGATTGAAATATGCTGTAGTATAAGGAACAGAAAGGAATTTAAAAAATATATTAAGATCTACACTTGTGCTGCCCCACGCTGTATAAAACTGCCGTTTTTTACTTACTATATGAATATAAGAAAATTTGAAATATCTACATATTGCTATTATATTGTGATCAATGTTATGCACAGTTCTTCCGAACCGCAAATGCGTGTATTCTTTAAAAGCATCTGGGTCAACGACGTTGAATGTTCTTCCATTTGGAGCCAAGATGAAGAGGTTTTAATTTTTTCTCTTAGCTGGAGGAACCAACTATGACATAATACAGAGGTGAAGCACGTGTCAAGATGACAGATCTGCAGCGATACATTTCGTCGGTGTAGCTTAGTCGGCTAGAGCAACTCACTCCGGAGCTTTGAGACGAGGCTTCGGTATGCCCTTCTTTAAATATAGGAGTTAAAACATAATTTTGGTAATATGTAGAATTTATTTTAACTTTCTTTTTAACTTTTTTTAACTTTAATTTCCCATTTTACGAGAAACCAACAATTATCATGAATCCTTTACTGAAACTTTCTTTGGATGCTTGCAACCAAGTTTGTACGTCTTTTTCTGCTCTTTTGCAATAATAAATCAACCTCTTCTTTTGCTACAGTCGTTTAGGTAGATCCATGCTTCATCAATAGTCACAATAAATTTCCATCTGGCCGCCCCGGTGGCGCAGTGGTCTAAGCGATGGCCTCTGATCATTCGTCCAAACGGGGTCCGGGTTCGAATCCCGGTGAGGCATGGATGTTGTGTTTGTCTTACGGCAATGGCTTTCTCCCTTCCCTGGAACCAGTGACCCTAAATTAGGGACGGGCGACTGTTTATAGCCCATTGAGTTGCTCACGGTGGTCGTTAAACCTCCAATCAAAAAAAAAAAAAAAAATCCATCTGTCTCTGGCTAAGTGATTTTCATTAAGAAGTCTACACCGTGTTCTGAGCTCAGCCACGTGCCTAGGCAAAAGGTGCTGAACATTATGTGTGTTTTTTGTTTTTTTGTTTTTGTTTTTCAGATTCAAAACTTTGATCTTTGATAGGCTGGTGGTCAAAGGAGCGGCCTTCTGGCTAAACGTCCTCTTTGAGTTCGAGTCCCGGAAGAGGGATGGGTAGTGTGTTTGTCCTACGGCGCTGGTTCTGACCTTTCGCTGGAACCAGTCACCCGACTAGTGTTAACGACTCTTTGTAGCACGATGGTAGTTAAACCGTGGAAAAAAAAAAAAAAAAAGTCGTAGTGCCTCTAGATGTTGGAGTCTGTCAACACTATGCGGCAGCACTTCTTGTACAGGCAGTACCCAAATAGCAGTTCTCGAGGATTAATGCGTTGGTCGTATTGTTTCTCAGTTTTCCCCACGACGTGTGCTGCACATGCTCAGCATGTCAGTCTTCTCCCTTCTGTGGAAAAGCATCTCCGAGAGGTAATTGAAGTTAATTCGTCGAACTACCAATTTGATTTAGTACGAACTTTACCCCGTAACGTATCACATCTATTTTGGTCGTATCCCGAACGCCGTACGTAGAGCAATTTGTGGCTGTCGCAGCTGCATATGGCAGTGAGTTCCGAGAAACATCATGCAGGCATTCCACACTGCCGCCCAGGCAAAGTGGTTTCTTAATGAGCTTCTGTCCCACTTTTGGAAATGCAACCAGTAAATTAGCCAAAAAAAAAAAAAAAAAAAGAATTCTTATTGCTATTGTTGCTCCGCTAGCTTAATTTTTAGAGCTAAAAAAAATTGAGCCCTTTGCTGATGAATGATTTCTTATCCAGCGAAAATCAAAAGTATGTTTCAGTTGTTTCTTACTGGTCATATGGCATTTTTATGAATATTCTAGAATATACAAATGAAATATAGTTGCTTTACGTGATTTAGTCGTAACTTTGGGAAACAATGTGAAGAAGGATCATCAGCACGTGTGCTTTTTTTTTTTTTTTGATTGGATTTTTAACGACCACCGTGAGCAACTCAATGGGCTATAAGCAGTCGCCCATCCCTAATTTAGGGTCACTGTTCCAGGGAAGGGAGAGAACCAGTGCCGTAAGACAAACACAACATCGTGCCTCACCGGGATTCGAACCCGGACCCTTACGGACGAATGATCAGAGGTCATCGCTTAGACCACTGCGCCACCGGGGCGGCCACGTGTGCTTTGTTTTGCGTGCGAATTCCCCAGATAATTACAGTCCGTGTTAAACTATCGATATATTTGTTAAAGTTTTCATTGCCTCTAACAAAATCAGTTTGAATAGTATACAGAGTTGGCAAGCGTGTTGAGATCGAAATCCGGAAAATGGATTCGTTTCCGCCTCCAGAATAATGAAAGTTTATTCCAAGTTTAGAGAAGATTTACCATCGATTAATATTACGTTCTACATTCGTACACCAATTATACCGCCTACGCCTAGTGTTTGTAATAAGCTGCTCGGAAAAAGGGGAGGGGGGAGAGCGGGGAATATAGAAAAAAGGTCGACAGCACGCAGTGCAACCAAAAACCATATGCGTTTAGTTATGAACTTATGGACAGCATAAGATGCAGAACATAAAACAGACATGAAATTGTCAAACAAAAGGTGCAGCGCAGTACTTTCGGAGTTCAAATGAGAGAAATCTCATTGTTTGAGGAAAAGGAATGAGAACCACACGATGCTTACTTTGCTCAGTTAGTTGCGACATCTCTTCGGTTTATCACAACTGCGTAGAACCTCTGCGGTATAACTGTAATTGGGATTATTTAGTTGGTTTGGGGCAGTACCGCCCACACAAACGAGGCAAAAGGTCATAAAGTTCTGAAAGTGTTGCATGGGCCGGGTGATGCCTGTTCATGCTTGTCTGCCGTGCATTCCACGCGTGCTCAGTGGGATTAAGGTCAGGGTTTCATGGCGGTAGAAGCAAATATGGAGTACTGCGATCTTCGTGCTAGCGAACGGCGACGTAAACTCTATGAGCTCGTACATTATCATCCACAAAGAGGAGAAATTGTGGAAAATGGTACTCCTACAGTGTCTCTTGGGACATGGTAGCGTTCTTGTGCTCTCGACGAACATACATAAGAGATCTGTACGACAGTCAAAGTAAATACCTACCTTAACCATGACTGTGCCGCCTCTGAATAAATGCACAGGTTAGCCCAAATGCTGACCTCCGCGTTGTTCCTGGGGTTCCCCAGACCAGAGATCGAAACGAGTCACGGGTCAGCTTGTCAACGGGTCGACAATTTTTAGCGGGTCAAACGGGTCGGATCAAGGTGTTCCTGACTCAATTTCGACCCGGTTTTATTGCTGTTTTATTTCTGAAAAGCAAAAAAAAAAAAATTCAAAGAAAGATAAAAAAATATATATATGCTCGATACTGGTGCCCACGGACTGAAAAATGAATTGTCGTGCAATGTGGAGGAAGAGTGTCCCTTCCTTCTGAGGGGCAATGATGAAAACAACATCCACATTTTGGAAACTTTCAACTCATCGTAAACTTGTAAATTGGTGTTGCTGTGTAACATATGTTATCAAGCAAACAGTGCCGCCCAGGTGACGCAGTGGTCTAAGCAATGGCTTCTGATCATTCGTCCGAGATGGGTCCGGGTTCGAATCCGGTGAGGCATGGGTGTTGTGTTTGTCTTACGGCGCTGGCTGTCTCCCTTCCCTGGAACCAGTGGCCCTAATTCAGGTACGGACGACTGCTTATAGCCCATTGAGTTGCTCACGGTGGTCGTTAAACCTCCATTCTAAAATAGAAAACAGCAAAAACTGAAATTAATTATACAGCAAGTTGCTTAATTCAAAAATGTTGACTGTAGCGCCACCAAAATTAGGTGGAACAGCCTTAAAATTACTGCGGAGGAACCTTTTAACTCTCGCAGATGTGTTTGAAAACATGTGTAGGTTATGTCTTGCAAATGAAGGACGACAGTTTCAATACTTCGTGTAAGTAAGTGAATACATTGTACGTTCCTATAATACATTTGTTTGATTTCTTTATAACCGAAGATACCCACTGCGGAAAGACTTTTTGAACGCTCCCGTATATATAACATAGTTCAAAACAGATTTGTCTGGGTTGGGTTAAATTATGTGGCGTCCGGTTTCCCAAAATTTTGACCCGTTTCCAACTCTGCTCCAGAAACAAAGTCGCCTATTATCGGGATGTAGGCAGGGCCCGACTTACACAAAATTGGGCCCCCTCCACTCGACATTTACTTTACGGAGTCGAGTAGGTAGTGTGACCATTTTGGGCGACTGCATTACACTCCAGCGTAATAATTTAATAAACACAATACATTTATAAGACTGACATTAAATTACGGTAGTACCTGGTAAAAATATTGTTTTCTCCTAGATTTTTATGCTGTCCTACTGATTTGCATCTGAAAAAACTTGAACCTTCATCGATGAAACAGTTGTGTGTGACAAAGCCATATGACGGGTAAAATTCAATTGGACATTGGATTTTTTGCCAGGTGTGTCTAAACTATACTATTACCATATTAACCAGGGGTGTATTTAAGAGAGAGGTTTGGGGGGATTCAAACCCTGCCCGAATTAAGTCCAAAGATTTTTCAAATATAACTTTTAGGAGCTAAAATGTCAAAATGTTTAAAAATTGCTTCAGAACCATGCACTATTTGAAATTGAAGTATATAGTTGATTTTAGTAAGCCATAATTACAAACATACACATACTGCTAGTTTTTATTACACAACATGACAATTTTTTTGTTTAATCTCACACAAAAACCCTCCCCATATTATCTGGAAAATGTTACTGATATTAACTAGAAATATCACATATTATATTGCCAGTACTTGCTTGTGTTTTGCCAGCGATTATATATAGTTACTCCGCATCACATCTACCCACGTATAAATATTTTGAAAAAGGGAAAGTTTTTTTGTTTTTTTTTAACCAAGATTTTGGGGCGTCCTTTCAATTTTGAGGGCCCTAGGCATGTGCCTTGTGTGCTCTAGGCGTACAATCAGGCTCCTATTATCGGGATGTAGGCCAAATCTGGACTAATCGCAGAATAGGATGCTTTGCCATTCTTCCTGTCACAATAGGTTCAATCGCAGGTACTCGCAGCTTTCGTCCTGGGTTACTGCAGACTGTTGTATTTGGCTCAATGGACGTCTTTACGTAGACCTTCCTGAAGCAATTGATTGCGGACCGTTTGGTCACTTATACAGGGACGGCGACGGCACTTCTCAGAACCTCTCGGATGCGGGGAATGGGTTTTTTGCAAGCATTTATAATGAGATACCAATCTTTCCGAGCTGTAGTTGTCCTCGGACGTTCTGCGACATCACGCTTGAAGTCACTTATCATGTTTTGCGATACATGAAAATCTAGCTGCTGCTTACATCTGTCTCTCTCAGCCTGGTTTGCATCATTCTGATGGAACTGTTGTATTATTTGATTGCCAGGCGCCTTCTCTGCATTGTTCAGCCTGACAGCGTTTATAGATGTGCACTATTTGAGATACACCTTAGCATATTGACTGCTTCGAAGTCCAATTATCCGTCACGCATCTTTCTGGGCATATGTCACAGAACTGCGGAAATGAAATATGCGTTGACACGTGCCTGGCGTTCTGAATCACAGCATCCCCAACATTTTGTGAGAAGTTTAATTTTCTCTAGTTTGTGTTTGTTTTTAGTTTTGTTCCATAGCTTAATCACCGCCGTGAACAACTCTTAGGGCTATAGGCAGTCGCCTGGCCCTACTTTTAGGGCCACTGGATCCTGGGAAGAGACAGCGCCATCAGACAGGCACACCATCCATGCCTCATTCGGGATCCAAAACCTGGCCCATCTCGGATGAATGGTAAAAATCCAGCGCCCCAGATCTGTGGGTCACTGGGGAAGCTAGTACATACTGTAGCTTCATTAGTTTCCCTCTTTGCGTGTATCTGGGCCAAAGAAACGAAGTAATGTTTTGCGATTTTTGTTTTCCGTGTCACCTGGTTTGATATTTCTTGGCAGTTAAATGTTACACCAAGTCAGAAAATGTCACGCCGGAAACAGAAGTTTATCGGTAAAAAGCCACAGTACAGAGGCGGATTAGGACGACCAGACTAGGCTGGAAACTTCAGTCTTGCGATTCACTATAGAAACATACAGTGATTGGAAGTAGCACTCTACAAGTAGCGTTGCTACATGCCACGCTACATTTAGAGTAGCGTGGCATGTAGCATAGCTACAAATAGGAAACAGTAATTGTAGCAGTAGCACGCTACAAAATAAAGTAGCTTGTAGCGGAAAATTACGCTACAAATCGTGGTACTTTAAAAAAAAATGGTTGAAATTTGTATTCTTCAAATTACGTAACATTTCCAGACTTCCTGAAGTGTAATTGGCTGTAACAGGGGGCTCTGGCTACAATAACGTAACTTACACATGTGAAAGTTTGCCAAGTTGTTAACTGGGAAATCTCAATCAGTCAGAGAAGACAGCTAGTACAAAGCAATCACGCTAGCGTTTTTTGTTTTGCTTTTTGCTTTTTTGTTAGTTGGTTGTGGCGTTTTAACGACCACAATGAGCAATTCGATGGGCTGTAGGTAGTCACCCGTTCCTAATTTAGGGCCACTGGGTCTTCCAGGAAAGGGAGGGAGCCAGAGCCGAAAGACAAACACAACATCCCTGCCCCACCGGGATTCAAACCCGGACCCACCTCGGACGAATGGTCAGAAATCAGCGCTTAGACAACTCCCCACGGGGTATGTCACTAGTGGTTTTATTGAAGACCGTTCCTTGATTGCCGCATTCCATTCTTTTAGTCAAAAAATGAATTGCAAATATAGAATGATATATGGCTTTTAATTGATTCGCTGGTCTTCTCAGCAAGTCTGTCTAGCTTGAAATATGCACCACTGAATGGGACAAAATGTGTTACAAATACAAAGATAAATTACTTGTGTAATTTATCTTGGTTTTAACTCTGAATACTATATGCAATAATATAGATGTAAATATCATCCTCAAAATTTGCATATTTAATTTTAATCTAAGCGTAAAAAAGTAGCTGAAAAGTAGCAAAAGTCGCTACTTTAAAAAAAAAAGTGGTGTAGTTAACTATTCAGAAAAAGTAGTTTTAGCTGTAGAAAGCCACTTTTTCAATAATGTAGTTGAACCAGTAGCAAGCTACTTTTTAAAAAGAAGCTTTCCAAAAATAGTGATTGGAAAGCTACTTTTAAAAAGTAGCTTTCCAATCACTGGAAATACACGTACCTACGGGAAAACACTTCATAAATATTCCGCCGTGAAAAAAAAAATCTGCTAGTTTCTGGACGAAAGTGAACTGTTGAAATGCAGTTCACTTTCGTCCAGAAACTAACAATTCAACAATTATCGGTGAAATTTTTTTTAAATCCGTTCATGATTGTATGTACCGTTAAAAAATACACCCCGTTTTAATAGTGCATTAAACAAAAAATTAATGTAGCATTAAAACGGGGTGTTGTACCAGATAATTATTTTCATTAGAAAATAAATGGTTTCGATTAAAAAATAAAATGATCACGAATATCTTTCCTCATCTCCAGCTAAATCACTATGAAGATCATTCTGAAAGTTGAAATGTGCACATGCCGTATAGCAATTTTCCTACGCAATTAAATGTGCTGTTTATTTGGTCATTGATCGCGTAATGGTATTGGTATCACCTCCTTGAATTGGCGCATTTTATAATCGATTATTTCTGCTCCATTATGTCCATCACTACCTATGAGGAAAGGCGCCATGTTTGAAATGCAGTGAATGGAAGTTTCTCGCGTTACGAGCAAAAATGTTAAAAATGCTTGTAATTATCATGTATTGCGTTTTTATGTTCTGGAGCTGTCTGTCATAATGCAATATGTTAAATGAGCAGGGAAAAAAAAAGTGTTGACACAGATTTCTTGATTTACGTCGTGCATTTAAAAAAGCGTTGGAGGTTTGAAAGGCTGGTTTATGAATTGAGACAATGATTTACTGCGTGTCAATGTCCCTTGGATTTCTTCAAAGAATAGTGCTGAACTTTTTTCATTGTTACTATGCTATGCTAAATGTTAATCAATTTACCCCGGCTGTCACTGTAGTACTTGTGCACAGTTGCGGAGTGATTTTTATTTCTGTGAAAGCACTTAACCCTTTGTCGGCGTAACATCAATGAACAGAGATGCACACGATCGTTATGTTCGGGTGGCGCCGGCCGACTTCCCTTCGAATTATTGCCGCTGAAGCGATATTATATCGGTGGCGGGCGACTGAGCAATTTCGCGCGCCCAAAGATGCAGTGACGATTCTTGGCATGGCGTGCGCCGTCGAAACAGTCCAGATATGGAGGAGGGCGTCTCAGAGATCTTAGCAAAGGAAACAATTTGGCATAGTTCTCCCCTTCCCCCCACATTTCCGTTTCGCAAGTTGAGATTCCTCCGTTGGTCACGTGCAACCGTCAGTCGGTCGGTCAAATGAATCTTGTATGCGTGCTGCAGATTTTGACTTGCCTGACCGAGCTGCGAAGATCTACGCACTGCAGATGGGCGTGGCACAGAGTTTTACCTCGGAAATTTTACCTAGGTTTGTGAGAAGACACTGAAAACGTTATATCTCAATTACGATCACGCAGTTGTAATGGGGAGATTTGGGCGATTTGTTATAGTAGGGCGTTAAGCCGTGGCTTTTAGCTTAAATAGAAAAACGGTGGTTTTTACCATTAGAAAAACAATTTCCACCTCTTTTTGTTAGATCCCTAAATTTAACGAAACTAAATTCCTTACGCTCTGATTCAGTTGTTTGTTTTCTTTTGAATTTGTTCGAAACCTTTTATGTTTCCCCCTTTTCGATGGTAGAGTTTTACTGTTTCTCTAGCTGCGTTATTTCCACTTTATTTCGTTCAGCACGAGCACCACAGCTTAAGATTTTGAGGGGTGTAGTTTTATTTTATTTTATTTTCTTTTCACTTCGGGGAATCTCGTGTACAATTTCAAGACTGATCTCACCATGAGCGCAGAGGCGACTTTAGATCTTTCGAGGCCCCTATGCGCTATAAAGTTCAGGGTCCCTCTTACTTATCGCCTCAGAAATGTTTATCCGTCAGATTAAAAAAAAAAAAAAGGGAGGAGGCAAGGAAAAGGTTTTTACGCTTTTAAAAATGCCATTCTTATTATTAGAACGTTTTGTAAGAAACAGTGCTAGTGTAGTCATTTTGTCTGTCCGTGCAGATCGAACTGTTTGTTTTTAGAAATATCTAAAAAATTATTTTTGCGGATAATAGGAAATCAAAGGACATTAAGTTTGGTATTTTAAATATCCATATACTTTATGAATTCACCGCTAAGGGCTGTCAAAGCCGAAATTTCAAAAAATTAAACTTCTGTTGTGAAGAAACCATTTAACTTAGAGAAAAAAATATTTCTGTGCCTCTCAGATTAGGCTTAACTATTCCTTCCCAAATATTTAAATTTTCCAATTAGTTCGTTAATTTCCTGCCAGAAGCAGTTTTAGTTTGCCCAAAGAATTTGTTAATTTCCTGCTAGATGCGGTTTTTTTTCTTTTTTTTTTTTTTCTTTTGAAGAAATCATTTAACTTAGAGGTAAAAAATAGTTTTGTGCCTCTCAGATTAGGGTTAATTATTCATTCTCAAATGTCTAAATTTTCCAATTAATTCATTAATTTCCTGCGAAAGGCGGGGGGGGGGGTTTGTTTTGTTTTTTGTCCAAAGAATTTGGTTTTCACAGATTTTTGAAACATTATTTTTGCGAATGGTAGGACATTAAATTTTGCCCATTTAAAATTTCACTACTTGTCCATAAATGTCCCTCTAGGAGTCCTCAGTTTAGTAAATTTTGGCCTTATGCTACGAAGAGACCATTTCAGTTACAGCAAAAGTTCTTTTTGAATTTGATATGTTAGGTAAAACTGATTACGTTAGCAGCTTTTCATTTGCAAGTTACTTGTCAAATTTAACGCTAAAGCGCGCTGAAAATAGAGTTTCTCTAAATTTATCAGTACGTTGCGTATTTGTCATAAAATTCGAATGCGTTTCATTTACAAAACGAGCTTTTTCTATTGCTTCAGTTTTGGAAAATCATCTTGTTTTTACATTATGAGCAAATTAGTAAGCAACGAACATGGTATCAAGCCAAAATAAAATACTTGGAGACATTGGCAACGGGGAAAAGTCCTCCACATCAGAAAATTCGTGTAAAATGCAATTTGTGCACAGTACTTTGCCTGAAAAGTGTGGATGACTTTTCGTGGAGGAGTTTCCTGCGGCGAACAATTCCCTAAATCTAAGAGATTCAGTCGGCCATAATATAGACGAATGCCATGGACCAATAAACCTGGACAGTAAGAATTTTATCAGTTAATGCAGGAAAGTGAGAATGTGAAGGGTTTATTGAAAGCATTTTTTCTTATCATTTTCATCAGAAAATTGAAGTCTGCATTTTTTTTATTCTGTCTAAAAGATGAGTGATATTTTTTTGTTTATGCCTGCACTGCAGTTATCAGAAACAGAAGCATAAGAATTAAATGCAAAAGATCCGGTTTGGAAATGGAAAAGCAAGAACCACAGGTTTTTTAAGTAAGAGTATCATTGAAACTTTTTATTGCTTTTTCAAAAGTTAGTTTTTTTGTCGATTTAAGGAATAGAAAAGGTGAGAATACTTGATAATCATCATGTATTAAACCAGGGAAGAGGGAAGTAATACGAAAGTGTTGTTGCAACATAATACATGGTCGAGTCACATTATTGTGACCACCAGCTAATATCCAGAGTAACCTAACCGCTGTGTGCAGTGCTGACAGCAGTTAGAAGTGATGAGTGACTCCATAAGGTGCTGAAAGGTGTTCACAGGTATGTGGAGCCATGCTGACTACTGTGCATCTGACAGCTGCTGGAGGGTGCGCGGTGCAGGATCCATAGAGCGAACAACACGATCGAGGTGGTTCCACAGATGTTCAATTGGGTTTAAGTCTAGGGAATTAGGGAGCCGGGAAAGTACTTTGAAATCTTCATCATGCTCTTCCAACCACGCTCGGAATTTCTAGCTGTGACACGTTGCATTGTCGTTCTGGCAGATCCCATCTTCCCCAAGGAGGACATCAGCATGATGGGTGTACGTGGTCCACAAGGATGGATTCATAACAAATTCGGTCCATAGTGCCTTCCACAGGTATGAGTGGACCCAGAGAATGCCACGAAAACAATTCCCGCCACCCCAGTGGCACAGTGGTCTAAGCGATGGCCTCTGATCATTCGTCTGAAAGGTGTCCTTGTTCGAATCCCGGTGAGGCATGGATGTTGTGTTTGTCTTACGGCACTGACTCTCTCCCTTCCCTGGAACCAGTGACCCTAAATTAGGGACGGGTGACTGCTTATAGCTCATTGAGTTGCTCACGTTGGTCGTTAAACCTCCAATAAAAAAAAAAAAAAAAAAAAAAACATTCCCCAGACGATAACACCACACCAGCTTTTGTTCTGCCAGCAATGGTTGTTCTCCGATGTTCTTCGCCTTATGCGCCAACGTCCATCCGTTTCATGAAGCAGAAAACGTGACTCATTGTAGAAGGTAATCAATCCTTTGCCAGTCAGCAGAGGTCCGATTCGGCCGTGCAAATGTAAGCATTTTCTACCGATGCACCTTTGTTAGCATAGGTGCAGTGACCATCCGTCGGCATGGAGTCCCCATACGCAGCAGGGTTTGCTGAACTGTCATTTTAGACACATTTCTGGTAGCCCCCTTGTTCTTCAGTGGAGCAACTTAGATCTTTCGGTAGGACGAAGGATCTAAGTTGCTCCACTGTAGCGCGTCGATCGGCCCTCCACACCTTCGCAGCCGATGTTCACCTCTCACATCAACGGCACGTGGTGCTCCGCAGGTTCCACATCGCTTATTTGCAATGGGGCCATTTCTCCAATCACAATACACTTTAACCATAGCAACACGCGAACAGTTCACAAACTGCCCTGTTTCAGAAATACTGCCACCCTTGACCTGAAAGCCAATAATCATCCCTTTTTGCAAATCTGATAAATCGCTGCTTTTATCCATGACAGCAACGAGTGATATGTTTTCAGATTGCCTACGGCACACCTTATGTACCCTCCAAGCCAGCTCACGACATGTGCTTTCTTTCATTGGCTACACGCTGTTGACGTTAAAAGTAGGAGGTGGTCACAATAATGTGACTCGGCTGTATATACACTGAAGAGCAATTGAATTAGAGACAGCTGGCATTATGCAAATGTGGCGCTGTGGGCGGCCCTGTAAACGGAAGCGACATGATGTATGCAGCGATCCGACAATATAAGGAGTGGTGCGACGAGAATCGGTAAGAGTCGGATGTAGTATGGATAAGACGAAGGATCTAAGCGCATTTGATCGTGGTCAAATTGTCAGGGACCGACGAATGGGTCACTCCATCTTGGAAGTCGTGCAGGCACTGGGATTTTCACAAGCCACTGTGTCACGGGTGCACCATGAGTACATCGAATCCGGTAAAACCATCCCTGCAAGGGTCAACTGCCGTGGACAACAACGTGTGGATGAGCGGGGTCATCGTCGGCTAGCTCGCATTGTAACAGCGGATAGACGGGCCACAGTGCAAGAAATCACTCGGCAATTTAACGCTGGTGCACAAAAACGTGTAAGCAGCCACACCATCCAGAACCATCTCCTCGCTATGGGGTGCAGAAGCCATCGTCCCACGAGGGTACCGCTGCTGATCGCACATCACAGGCTGCAAAGATTAGCATGGGCGCGGGAACATCGCCACTGGACCCTAGACATGTGTAAAAATGTTGCCTGGACTGATGAGTCGAGATTCACGTTGGCACATGTGGATGGCAGGATACAAGTACGGCGCAAACCACATGAAGCGATGGATCCTTCTTGCCGGCAGGGTACTCTTCAAGCTGGTGGGGGTGGCATTCTCGTCTGGGGACTGTTTACGTAGACTGAAATGGGACCCTTGGTACGTGTGACATCGTCCCTCACAGGTCAACATTACCGGGACATCCTGGACGACCATTTGCTCCTGTTTGTGCCTCTTCAACATTCCACTAGGACCTCATCCTGCAACAAGACAATGCACTGTGCCATCGCTCCCAAATTGTATCCGAATGGTTGGATGAACACTCCACCGTCACGACCTCACTTCCTTAGCCAGCTAGGTCACCTGACCTAAGTCCCATCGAGCACATCTGGGATGCTATCGAAAGAGATGTTCGAGGCTCTGACCCCCTCCATCAAATCTTCGTGAACTGTGGGAGCTTGTTCAGGGGTCGTGGATCCGTATGGCTTCCCATCGCTTCCGGTGTCTTGTCGAGTCCATCCCGAAACGAATCGCCGCCGTCATCAGGACGAAAGGTGGTGCTACACATTACTAGACAGGTATCTCTAATTCAATTGCTCTTCAGTGTAAATTACTTTTAATACTATTAAATTAGAAAAAGATAGATAGTGTGGTATTCTTTAATTTCTTTACTTTTTCAGCCTAAATATTAACTCTTTTGGTTTAGGCTGGTTTAGAGGGATTAGGACTGAGAAAGAACTTTGATTATCCTACCACAAAGGAAAAAAACAATTGACAGGAAACATCCCCGATCATCCGAAATTTTTTTTACAAGCACTCCTCATCGTAACTTGAGAAAGTTTCAACATAGATGTGTTTCCTTGGCTGGAAGTAGCATGAAAGCAATTTATAGCACAGCAGGCTAGTTAAGAATTCTCCTTAAACAATGAAAAGTATGGGAACCGTGAATACTTCCTTTACTTACCACTTAAAAGGAAGGCAAAATTATTTTAACTGTTCCTTTCAAAATAAGTACATTGATAAGAACTTGAAAATTCGGAGTATCAGCAACAGCAAGAAAAAATATATGTTACTAATATGAGGAAGTAAAATATCAATTGACAATACAAAGTAGTCACTTTAAAGATTTGTTTTGGTTTACATGGACCTGGAAATCCAGGTCCATGTAAACCAGTGGCGGCTCGTGGTGTAAAATGCTGGTGAGGCGAACGGTCTTGATGTAAATCAGTAAAACATATGTTATTGAAAAATATATAAATTCGTATAACGTTATATGAACATATATATATATAAGTGGCGTAGCCGGGGGTCGTGGTTTGCACCCCCTAAGTAGGCGAGACAGTTAGCTTTTTCTAAGTACGTTTTATAGATCATTTCCCTATTTAAATTCATTGATTTTTACATAACTTACAATGTAATACAAATAAATTACATTGATACATAATATCAATGTAATTTCTTGATAATAGAAGAGAAAGTAAAGCAAAGCGGCCAAAGAAGTTGCTTTATTAAATTTTTATAAAAACAACTATAATTTATTGCATTTTCTTCATTTTATTAAATTAGCTTCGTTTTGTATTAATGTTCAAGATGTGCGTACATACCAATAGAAAAATATTTGTCGAAGCGCCCCCCCAATTGTTACATGTACTTATACACAGTTATACAGCAGAAGTGCAGAACTCCCCCTTCCCCCTCAAAAAGTTTCATGTCAAAGGCAGTATCACCCATCGGATATCTTTGAAGTCCTGGGTTCGAGTCGGCTGAATCATTAAAATCCACTGAGATTCGGAAGTCTCGTTAAGCCATTGGTCTCGGTTAGGCGCCTTGTTATAAACAGCTGTAAACCCCATCACTTAGGGCTTCAGCCCATGCCATTTAGCCCTTATATACAAATATTATTCAACAGTAATGGAATAAAATTATAGAAATATATGAAACACGGCGTGGGGAGTCTTTCTTCACGAAAAAATCCAAAAATTTTAGAGGGAAAATGTGCATATACCACTATATATATGTGTGTGTGTGTGTAATATACGCTACCTTTGCAACAATATTTTTATGAAAACAATTATTCGATAATTTTACAACAAAGAAAGAAATATTTCACCTGTATTCTTTTATGTAATACACTTGAGCGAAAATACGCAATTTGTGCGGTTTCTTTAGCTAGTCAATGCGTCACTCACATCCCAACGCCAGTCGGAGATCCACTTCTTAAAAAATTCAAAGTAAATCATTTGAATAGAAATTGTTTTCTCACGAAATGTTTCTTGAGCTTGAATAAAAGTCACAGTTCGATTGGCATATTAGTGAAGATGCATTTAGCACGGGTCACAAACTGAAGTCCAGGCTCGTGATAACTATGTACAGGAGAAATCAAGTTAAGGAAGCACATTTCTATATAAAAAAAGTATTAGGTAATTTAAACCTGGAATTAAAAACAGAGGAATACGATATTAATTTGCTTTGGTCTCGAACAGAATGCTTTCAGTTTATGTTTTATAAATAAGTTCAATTCTGCGATTCTTTTTGGCTGCAAATTTGTCTATGATCAGATCATAAAATGGTTGAGTGGACATTAGATGGTTCAGCAATTCTTTCTCGATTGAAATTTTAGCGAGTGAAGACAAACGCTCTTGTGCCGTTGTATTACGGAGGTAAGTCTTAATTCTCTTCAAACAAGAAAAACTCCTTTCAGCAGAAGAACTTGTTGATGCCAGTGTCAATACAAGAGAAAATAATTAGTAGGCTTCTGGTAACACATCTTTCAGCTCGTTTTCTTTCATTGTTTTCAAGGTTTTCTGAACACTGAGTTCCCTGAAGTTGTGATCACTATATAAAAAATCTAATTCGTTTTTTAGTCGTTGTGTGTCTGTAAAAATGTTTGGATAAATTTTTTTGACAGTGTTAAGGGCACTGGATGGAAATGACTCTGAATAACTATGGTATTTTGAGCTGTCAACCAGCTGCAGAAACTCGAGCTTTCCCATATCTTCAAATCTGGTATTTATTTGGACTATTATGCTGTCAACGATTTCGTAAAACAAAATTTTGTAATAGTTTTCCACTTCTTCTTCAGTCAAATGTTTCTTTTGGCGACATTTAGGAACTCCACTCAAACTAATTGCTTCACTGAAATGTTTCAAGTAAGTGGTTACATTCCTTTTCTTATTTATTCGTTCGCAACATTGTTTAATTTGTCTTTGGCAATAACTGATATCTAAAGTCTTTTTTGTAAAACATCAAACAGTACATCCGTAATTCCAAAAATGTCATCAAAAATCAGTGATAAAAGAGAAAATTCAAAATTAGTGAAATTTTTCAAATATCCTATGGCTCCGTTGATTGATTCTACCGTTAATTCCGGGTCATTCATTATGTTTTCAAACACATTCTTTAGTTTGCCCCATTCGCTTACAATTAAACGCAAAATTTGCGAACGTGATGCCCAACGTGTTTCCGCTATTTGAGGAATCCGTTTCCCAACAACTGAATCTGCTACGTGGGTTCTCTTGGCAGATTTATGAAAAAATGAGGGTATGCTGGATACAGTTGCGAAATATATGCGACATTTTACAATACTTTTGCACCCCTGTTGTAGGACAAGGTTAAGGCGGTGGGCGAAACAGTGGGTAAACAAAGCTTGCGGGGCTTCTAGCTTGACTCTTTTCTGCAGACCGCTCAACTCTCCAGCCATAACGCTTGCACCATCATAACACTGGCCTACTAACTTTGATTTAAAATCAAACTCCTCCAAAACCGATGCTAGCAGATCATACAGTGCCACAGCAGTCCTGTCAGTGCTGATATCATAAAAACCAAGGAAGCGCTCAACTACTTCACAATTTGAGTCCAATATGTATCTGACGATTATTGAACACTGTGATTTTTGAGTAATATCAGTTGTATCGTCAACTTGCACTGAAAAAAATTTTGACTCATTAATTTCGCTTTTAACACATTCGTTTATATATTCATGAATCATCATCATCATCATCATTGTCAACCATTATCAATCCACTGCTGGACGAAGGTCTCCCCAAGTTTCCTCCACAACGGTCTGTCTTGTGCCAGTCTCCTCCATGTCACTCCCGCATATTTACGAATTTCATCCACCCATCTCCCATGTGGTCTTTTTCTGGGTCTTTCCTGTCCCTTGGAATCCAATCTAAAATTTCGGCTGTCCATCTATGGTCTGTCCTTCTGGCAGTATGTCCAGCCCATTGCCATTTCAGGGATTTAACTCTGATCATGATGTCTTCCACTCTCGTCATTTTTCGGATCCACGAGTTCCTCTTCTTATCTCTCCTGGTTATACCAAGCATGCACCTCTCCATGCTTCTTTGAGTTGTCTGCAGTCTTTGTATGTCTCTTTTAGTTAAGGTCCACGTCTCTGCACCATACGTAAGCACTGGAAGGATGCATTGATCAAACACTTTTCTTTTAAGACATAACGGCATATTGCTCTTGAAAATTATGCTGTTTCTTCCAAAAAGCTCTCCAGGCAAGTTTTGTACGCCGATTAATTTCTTCATCAATGTGACCCTCACTTGATATCTGCTGTCCAAGATAAACATACGTATCTGTTATCTCCAGTTTTTCTCCATCAATCGATAAATCTTCATTTCTTGTAAAAGCATTGAACATCACTTTTGTCTTCTGAAAGTTCATTTTTAATCCCACTTCTTTACTCTTGTCAGCAAGTTCCTGGATCATACTCTGCAGCTCTGATGGGGTAGTTGCAAAAATGACTACGTCATCAGCAAAACGAAGGTGGGTTAGATAATCTCCATTAATCTTTATCCCTTTGTTTTCCCAGTTCAGTGATTGAAAGACATTTTCCAATGTGGCATTAAAGAGCTTCGGAGATATGGTGTCACCTTGTCTCACTCCCTTTCCAATTTTTATGTGTGTTGTATTTTCAAACAGCCGAATCTTTGCACTTGCATTTTCATAGATGTTATTAATAATATTAATGTATGCATCTTCAATACCGCAGGATTTCAGAGCCGTGGTAACTGCTGATGGTTTCACCGAATCAAAGGCTTTTTCATAATCGATAAAAGCCATGCACAATGGAAGTTCATATTCCCTCGCTCTTTCAATTAGTTCTCTCAGTACGTGGATATGATCTATTGTGCTGTAGCCACTCCTGAATCCAGCTTGTTCTCTCGGTTGAGCCATGTCCAGTGTTACCTTCAAGCGGTGTGAAAGAACTTTAGTGAAGATTTTATAAACCACTGATAGGAGGCTGATAGGTCTGTAGTTCCTGAGATCCTCAATGTCACCTTTTTTATGTAGCAGGATCATTGTAGCATTGTTCCAATCCTCAGGAATCTTCCCTTCATTAAGGCATCGAGTGAAAATTTGGGCGAGTACTGTTTCAATTTCTCCACTTGCTTCTTGTATGATGTCTATAGTAATTCCATCTTCTCCTGGAGCTTTCCCCCGCTTCATGTTCTTGATTGCATGAGCAACTTCTGCTGGGAGGACTGGAAGAACTCCGGTACCTTTCATGATGTCTGGAGTACATGTATCATCCCTTTCATATAGTTTGGAGTAGAAATCTTTCACTTTTGTCAAAATTTCGCCTCTATTTCTTGTTATAGAACCATCTTCTTTTCTCAGAGCCATAATCTGTTTTCTTCCCTTACTGAGATGTCCCTTTGCTATCTTTAGGCTTTGGTTGTTTTCAATTGCTTTCCTTACTAGTTCACAGTTGAATTTTCTTACGTCTTCAGTGATACTTTTTCTTACTGTCTTGCATAGCTCTATATATTCCACTTTGGAAGTCACATCTTCTTTAGTTGTCCTCATCTCTCTTCTTTTTTGCATCAACATTTTGGTTTTTCCTGATAATTTGTTTACATGCAACTTGTTCTTAGACCCAGCTAATTTTGTTGCTGTTTCCATAAGAGCTTTGGTTACTTTTCTGTTAACTTCAGAAATATCCACTTCTTCCGATGTTAGGCCTTCTAAAGCAGAGAATCTGTTCTTCAGTTCCAACTTGAAAGTATTATGGTGTTTTTTAAGGTTGGTTATGTCAATACATTTTGTTTGTCTTATGAGCTTGCCACGTTCCAGTTTAGTGTTGAGGTGCATCTTACATCTCACCAATCTATGGTCACTACCTGTGTTGAACTTGTTTAGCACACTGCAGTCTTCGATGACGAATTTTTTGTTACACATAATAAAATCAATTTCACTTGTCGTCCCAATTGGATGTCTCCATGTCCATTTCCTGTGTGGCTTTTTCTTGAAAAAGGAATTCAAGATGAAAAATCCTTCTGCCTCTGCAAACTCAACGAGAGTATTTCCACGCTGGTTTCTGTTGCCGTGACCGAATTTACCTACTGAAGTTTCATGCTGTTGCCGGTGCCCTATTTTTGCATTGAAATCTCCCATAATTATCTTCAAGTGCTGCTTACCTTTATTATTTAGATGACGAATTTCCTCATAAAATTCTTCAATTTCTTCTTCAGGATGACTTGTGGTGGGTGCATAAGTTTGAATAATCTGAACCTGGTATCTTCTCGATAGTTGGATAACGAGTCGTGCAGCTCTGTCAGAGGAACTTTCAACTTCTACCACTTTATCCTTCAGTTTCTTGTTTATTATAAATCCAACACCACTAGTTCTGCCAGTATCTGTCCCACGATAATAGAAGAGATGTCTACTTTTCAGTTCAATGAGATCTTCTCCTTTTCTCCTTACCTCACTCAGCCCGACGATGTCCCACTTGATCCTTTGTAGTTCCTCTTCCAATTCAAGAAGCCTTGAATCAGAAGATAGGGAGCGTCCGTTGTAGGTAGCCAAGGTCAGCATCAAATGGCAGCCTAGTCCGGTCCTCCGGGGATTCTTAGCACCCTCTGCCTTCATGTCGCACTGGCCGCTGCCTTGGCCAGGTACATTCCAGCTGCCGGAGACTGAGGGCCAAGATTTAAGTTGTAGAGTCATTTTGGAGGTGTTTGGCCATAACTCACCACGCTGGCCAAGCGGGTTGGTGAGTGTGGGATAGCATTTCCTCTGATCCCGATGGTATAGTTATACCGCTATTTGCGGTCGTCAGAGCCCCTTTAGTGGGAACAGGATGCACCACGAGAAGGCGGGGTTGACATTTGTCAAGGAGAGGCTGTGATGTTACGCATCACCTGACCTTAATACACTCCAGTAAATCATTCTGTATCGTTTTAGATTGTCCAGAAAATAAGCTTCGTATTTCTTCAAAATGTGCTTTTAATTCTGGGGTGCTCCTACGAAGTAACAAATGGAACATCTCCTTGAAATTACCTTTATTTAATGAGGAAATAGATTCATCATGTCCTCGAAAAGGCAGTTCTTGCTTGCTTAGAACGACAACTAAATCGATTATATGTTCCATAAAAAGCCTATTTAGTCTGACCTTTTCATTAAACTTAGCTTTATGAAGAGCAGCATTTTCTTTGAGCATATCAGAAATAGTGAAAGAAATACGGGATTACGCCATATAATACAAATTTTGAAGATGACAATCCGATTTTTGGCGTAAATGTGACAAGGATGGTAAGTCAGATAATATGCGAAAACTTGAAAAAGCCTATTTAGTCTGACCTTTTCATTAAACTTAGCTTTATGAAGAGCAGCATTTTCTTTGAGTGATGGTTAAATTCAAATTGATCGGAAACTTGAAACTTGGTCGTTCTGGGTGGTGTAGTGGTTAGCATACCTAGGCGTTTTCTGGGAGACGCGGGTTCGAGTCCCGCTCCAGGACGATGAAAATTTTCAAGTTTTCGCATATTATCTGACTTACCATCCTTGTCACATTTACGCCAAAAATCGGATTGTCATCTTCAAAATCAGAAATAGTGTTTATATTTTTTTCCATTCGTTTCAGACCTACGTGATTAGTTATATGCTCTTTAGAGCTTTCGTGCAATTTTGCACTATGAGAAAAGTTTTTCAGATAAAAAAACCTGTTGTATTCCACACATTTTTCTTATTGCTCAAAAGTAAACATGGCCAGCAAAAGAGAGTTTGCTTGTAATAGCTACCAGAAAGCCAGGGGAAAATCTCGTACCATGATTTATTGAAAGACCTAAAAAACGATTTGCCGCACTTCTTATCTTTAGATATTGAACTTATTATAGGTGTCGGTCTTCCAGATATGAGAACATCCCTTTTATCATAATCTTTCCAATGTTTAAAAGGAATTTCTTCCAGAACACAAATCACGTCGTTTGTTGGGCCATTCATATTTTCCAACCAAAATCAAAATATGCTGTTTAGTAACAATAACAAAATAAAAAAGAAGAAAAACTCAACATTACTATGAACTAGCCAACACCCGCAGAAGAGAGGATTGAAAACACACTACAAAAAGTTAGACTCAAATACACTCTGACGAATAGTTAAAGCTACGTAGAAATCATCCTACTCCAAAGCATATAGAGGCGAACGGCATCATCGCCTGTAAAACCACTTTTTACCTAGGTCATCTGCTCATTATCCCGCGCCCATTGGATACACAATCCTTGGGTTCTCCAATAACAGCAGAGATGCAATTCTAGTTTAAGCGAAGTGGAGGGTCGCCTCAGAAATTTCCTTTCTCACTGGAAGTCCGGCACCTCCTTAGGTAGACCGTGAGGGTGGGGGGTTCACTCTGTAAGGCTCTTCTCTAATCCCCAGTTCCCAAAACCGGCTTCTCATCGAGACGATTCAGCCGGTCGCCTCTAAGCGCTTAAAACATGCAGCTGCTTTGCAAAAATAATGATTCATTCCTCTTCTTGAAAGCCTTTTTTTACCTAATTCATGAATCACAATGTAAATTTCAGTGTTTCATTTATCCTGCAAAGTTCTTATATCTTTGTTACTGACCGAAGTTTTTTTTCACTTCTCATTCTGCGGAATTTCAGGTGAGGCGGCGCCTCACTTGCCTCATCTGACGGGCCGCCACTGATGTAAACTGGAAATCCAATTATACGTTTTCGGGGCCCCTCAAGCTTGTGGGACCTTAGGTGTACGCTTAGTCGGAAAGCTGCCCCTGCAACCCCTGCAATGCGGGGGTGGGGGGGGGGGGGGGGTATCACGGCTAAAAAGGCCTCTTGCCTCAGCAGAAGGATTTTACAAAAAAATTTGATGAAACTTCTTATGAAACTGGTTAAAGAAATATCTAGGAATTTTTGTTTTGAATGAAGTATTAAAAAGAAAAGTAATTTTTGGTGGTTGTTGTTTTCTTTTTCAGTAAATTAGTAAAATCTTCAAGAAATCATTTTTGCTTTAGTTTATAAACGTTAGGTGACTGAAAAGCAGCTATTCCAGAATACTTGAGGCTACTTTTCACAGCCATAGCAATAGTTCCTATATAGCCATGCATATTAACAAGAGAATGAAAGAAGCATCAGTTTGATTATTGAAATTTTTACATCCATGAGGGTAAGGCATTATGTATTACTGTTGTATGCACAAACTACTCATCTTTCAGAATATAATGAGCTAAAAGGTGTTCTCTGCGGGAACAAAAACACAGGGAACTGTTTAATTTTATTTTTTTTTATATAGCAGTCAAAAGAAAAGATTTCTACTTGTGAATATCAAAGAAAAGATTTTTACTGAAAAAAAAGAAAAGATTTTTATGTGTGCAAAACATTGTAGCATTATGTTAAGCATGTTTTTTATATTTAAGAGTAAATAATTTAAGTCATTTTTCTCTTTTTGTGCCACAATTCTTAATTGTTACTTTTTATTTGTTTACTTATATTCTGTATTTTTGTATGAACCGCAAAAGGCCATTAGACACTGCAGCACGAGCGTTACATGTTTTGCGTGTGTGATAATGAGGCATTTTAAAGAGGTTGGCTTTTGTTCTCTAAAAGAATAAAATGTGCATGTTATAGTTAACTTAGGCGCAAGTGTTTTGCAGTACTTTGTTTATAAAACTAGGGCAATCATTTAATTACAATGTGTACAGTTGTGTTAAATGCAATAAAGTGAACAATTTTGGTTTTACAAAAAATACTTATAGGTTCCAAATAATTTGAATTGTTAAAATCCCCGGAAAACCTTGTTAATAATATGTAATTTAAAAAATTCAATAATTGAAAGCTAATAGATTTTCTCAAAAGGGGCCTCGAAAATATTTTTTGCAGTGGTGGGGGGGGGGGTGTCTTTCCAGTACACCACTGGATTTCACTATTTTTCTTGGAGAACCACTCGCATTCAATCTCCATATAAAGGATAGAGACATATGGTAGCACCGCAACCATGACACTCAGCGCCTTAGCTGGTGGTGGACACTGATGGACAGACACCTCGAAATCTTTGCCAATAATATTTTCCATAACATTCGTTGCAATTTTAAAGAAGTTCTTTCTTTTATCATTGCGTAGCGGTTAAAAATGATATTGCACAGAAAAATAATGTTTGTTAAATCAGGCTCCATATCTGATATTTTCAGTTGATAACTAATATATTTTTATGTTTTCAATGTATATGGACGAGCTGGACACAGGATGTACTTGCGTCTTCTTAAATCCAAGATAAAAGGGGTTTTTATCACCCAACTTCGGTCTGCTCATGAGATACATGCTCTTTGTGGAGTGATGCTAAATAGTGCATGAAAAATATTTCTGCACAGTAATTGATTTTAAAGAGCATTGCGATCATATAGGAAAATATACAGAGATACAATTCTTGATTTTTACTAGCGCTCCAGTGGTCAGACCTGAAACTACATTAGCATCTGTCACATGATCGGGACCAGAGGCTACTAAAGCAGCATCGTGGAAATATTTGCTACTCTTGAAAAAGAAAAAAACAACAACATATGGACTTTCACGGGTATGGTTACGCCGCATTAGTTCCATGTTCATCCACTGCCACGTTGTTCTATTGAGATGAGATCTTAGGGGCCAACTCGTTTCCGCTAGGCTCTATGGAAGATTTACCTCTGGGTTTCCTCCTTTGTGATTAAGATATCCTTTATGCCTACAGTTTTGAAGTTTTTCCAATTGCTAAAAAGAACTAGCCAATTTTTGTCTTTTTAATTTCTGTGTTTTGTTAGCCTATAATGGATGTAATACCACGCAGAAATGATGATTTAGGTTGTGCAATGTATACTGTTTAGTGGTGCTCCCAGGAATTCTTTCTGGGGGTGGTCCAAAATGTCGGAAGATTTAAACAAAAATACCCTGGAGAAAGCAACTTCCAAACCACTGGGAAACAATAAAAATGTCTGTCATATTAAAGTGATTTTCCAATTATTGGTAAAATATATATTTAAAAATATGCACAAATAAATTTCAAAATTAATAGCCAAGGAACTAAAGATCAAGTGATACCTCATGGGGAGGGCAAAAAGCAAGAGAGAAACACCTAAACACAGAAAGCAAGACAGAAACACCTAAACACAGGAAACAAGTGAGGCAGACAAACAAATGGGAAAGCAAGAGAGAGATGTAAGCAGAGAAAACAAGAGAGACAGTAAAAAAGCATTGTTTAATCCTTTAAGGCCATCAATGCAAATCTGTGAGCAGGAATTTCTGAAATGTAAAAATATGGAGATGTATCTTGTTTGAACACACACAAAAAAGTGAAAAGGAAGGAGACATTTTCTTTTAATATTCATATACAAGTTAAAAAGTTATGAAGCAGCTTCCACCATGTCTTTGTTTTCACATACCAAAACTTCTAACATGCCTTTCTAAAAAGTGGGACAGTTTAATGAAACAGGGGAGGGGGTGGGAAGAAACCTTGCTATATAGATATATGAATTTAAAATTCATATTTATTTATTTATTTATATTTATACATACACATTGGCTACTGAATTAGAAAGCTTTATGCAGATATACATGTGTATGTAAATGTCACTTACACAGCATATATGCAAAATAAGTGGTCACGTGCATTACCGCATGATCTATGCAACTATTTAAGACTGCTGCTTGTCAGCAATCATATCTAGGGCTGCAAATAGATTGTTGACTTTCATGAGTAGCAAACACCAACTACCATACGAATAAAGCTAGACACTGTCTTGTATTATTACATAATACTTGACACATTCATAATAATTTACAAAATTATGTTTTTAAAGTTATTTATCTATTTGCTTATTTATTTGATAGTTGTTTTTTAAATAAAATTTTTCAAAAATGTAGGTCCAACTTTTTAAAATATCCTGTATCTGCCACTGGCCGAGAGTTCCTTTTATCACATGACCTGTACAATTCAACAGTGCAAACAGTGGCATAGTGTCAAACTGAGGGAGTCCCAGTGAAAAATTATTTAGAGTATACTTCCTAAATAAAAGTTAGTGTTACACAGACTTTTGATGATTTCAAATAGATTGTGACAACTTGTAGTTACACACAGGCAACGTGTGCTGCTGTATTAAAATTATATAGCATCAAATAAATCCTATTGCAAAATTACATGAAAATAAAAAATCTAGGAGTGGAGAAAAATCACGTGTGTCAACAAAAAGACCAAAGCAGTAATGGAGCAAGTAGACATGCATCTGAAAACTTGAAAATTACATCGTCCTGAAACAGGAATTGAACCTGCAGCTCCCGATTTATGCTCTACTATGTTACTGTTACACCACCCAGAAGAAGGAAAACTGAGGATGTATTGAGGAGGATGTATTTTGCCATCCACACTGAGTGTGCCACTGATACTGTTTGTTTTGCTAATTTTGCTTTCAACGAATGAAATTCTAACATACAAACAAGATAATAGCAATAATAAACACATTACCAGATTTGAGGCACTTCATTGTGTGGTTGTGACAAATCATAAAAAAACAATAGGCAAACTCAAACCAGCATGATGAAGGCCTGTACAATTCATCAGAATTAAGGCTAGCTCTTTGTGAACTGTATTTTCTGCAGCTCTTGGCTATATGTTATTCTAATTTACTTTATCATATTTCTTAGGTCTCAAAGCATAAATTCTGGAAAATCTAACTTCTAAAAATGTTTTTCAGCGCATTGTCATGTAACTTCCTATTCCTCTATGGCTTACTTTTTTTAGCATTCCATAAACATTCGTGTTTCTTGTGCTGCTCCAAAAATTAAAGTTTTTTCATCCCCTCACCAAGATATTATTGGAAAATAAAAGTACTATGATTAATATCAGTGCAAAACACTAAAAAAAAAAAAACACTGATTGAAGCTAATACATAAACCTACTCACTCAAAAGAGTACAAACAAAGCAGACAGCTTTGAATCAGTATGTAACATTTTATCATATATCTTTTAGCTTGCTTCAAAAGTTTGAATCGATCCTACTTGCTTGAGTAGATCAACTGAGGGAAGGAAGTGTTGCCATGTTCAGGTACAAAAGGAAGTAGCTTTCAAATGCCAGTAGTTAAAAGCCCCATGTCCCTTGTAATCCATGCTTTTTGTGTTTGGACTGCTTTCCAAGTCGATTGCTTCTCTCAGGCTTGAAAAACTCAGATGCCACCCCCAATGCCCATTTGAAGTTGTACTTGTATAAAGATCTTGTGTCCATAGCTGAAACCGAGGGATAAGCTAATCTGCTAAATAGAGAAATTTCCCTTCAGCAGTCTCCTTAACCATTACTGCTTTGGTCAAATAAATGTTACGGCAGATGGATGCTAAATTAATCAAGCAAGTAGATATGCCTTAGAAAACTTGAAAATTACATCACCCTGGAATGGGGAATTGAACCCGCAGCTGCTGATATATGTTCTAGTATGTTACCGTTAACACCACCAAGAACAAGGGACCTCCAAGCAACTGAGGATGTATTTCATTAATATAGCGGTTCATCTGAGTCACGAAATACATCCTCAGTTTTCCTTCTTCTGGGTGGTGTAACGGTAACATAGTAGAGCATAAATCGGAAGCTTGCAGGTTCAATTCCTGTTCCAGGACGATGTAATTTTCAAGTTTTCAGATGCATGTCTACTTGCTCCATTACTGCTTTGGTCTTTTTGTTGACACACATGATTTTCCTCCACTCCTAGATTTTTTATTTTCATGTAATTTATGCTATTGCATAAATTTATTTGATGGATTTATTTGATGCTATATAATTTTAATACAGCAGCACATGTTGCCTGTGTGTAACTACAAGTTGTCACAATCTATTTGAAATCATCAAAAGTCTGTGTAACACTAACTTTTATTTAGGAAGTATACTCTAAATAATTTTTCACTGGGACTCCCTCAGTTTGACACTATGCCACTGTTTGCACTGTTGAATTGTACAGGTCATGTGATAAAAGGAACTCTCGGCCAGTGGCAGATACAGGATATTTTAAAAAGTTGGACCTACAATTTTGAAAAATTTTATTTAAAAAACAACTATCAAATAAATAAGCAAATAGATAAATAACTTTAAAAACATAATTTTGTAAATTATTATGAATGTGTCAAGTATTATGTAATAATACAAGACAGTGTCTAGCTTTATTCATATGGTAGTTGGTGTTTGCTACTCATGAAAGTCAACAATCTATTTGCAGCCCTAGATATGATTGCTGACAAGCAGCAGTCTTAAATAGTTGCATAGATCATGTGGTAATGCACGTGACCACTTATTTTGCATATATGCTGTGTAAGTGACATTTACATACACATGTATATCTGCATAAAGCTTTCTAATTCAGTAGCCAATGTGTATGCATAAATATAAATAAATAAATAAATATGAATTTTAAATTCATATATCTATATAGCAAGGTTTCTTCCCCCCCTCCCCTGTTTCATTAAACTGTACCACTTTTTAGAAAGGCATGTTAGAAGTTTTGGTATGTGAAAACAAAAGACATGGTGAAAGCTGCTTCATAACTTTTAAACTTGTATATGAATATTAAAAGAAAATGTCTCCTTCCTTTTCACTTTTTCGTGTGTGTTTGAACAAGATACATCTCCATATTTTTACATTTCAGAAATTCCTGCTCACAGATTTGCATTGATGGCCTTAAAGGATTAAACAATGCTTTTTTACTGTCTCTCTTGTTTTCTCTGCTTAAATCTCTCTCTTGCTTTCCCATTTGTTTGTCTGCCTCACTTGTTTCCTGTGTTTAGGTGTTTCTGTCTTGCTTTCTGTGTTTAGGTGTTTCTCTCTTGCTTTTTGTCTCTATTTCTAGCTTTCTGTATCTCCTTTTCTTTGTCAATTACAGGGGTTGGACAGAATAATGTGAACACCTGGGAAAAGAAGGGTTTACGTACCTAATAGGGTGTGGGACCACCTTTGTCATTCAAAACCGCCTCAATCCTCTTGGAATGGACGCATACAAATCTTGGATGGTGGTTAGTGGGATGTTACACCATTCTTCATGCAGAAACTGCTCCAGGTCTTTGAGAGGTGCAGGAGGAGGATAATGGGATCATACTCTGTTTTCCAACACAGACCACATTGGCTCAATGATGTTTAAATCTGGTGATTGGGAAGGCCTGAAAGTTCGTCCTCATATTCCTCAAACCATGAATTGGACATATCAATCTCTGCAAATTGGGGCGTTATCATCTTTATAGATGGCATCCCCTGCAGAAAACATTGCCCGAGCCATTGGATGGACCTGGTTAGCCAAAATGGTTTCATATGCCCTGCCAGTCATCCGTCGTTTTAAGGTGATCGGGAGACCTGCTGGAAACCACAATATGACTTCCCAGAGCATCACAGAACCACCACCATGGTTGTACGCTTCTGACGATGTTCACCACACATAAACACATCCTGTGGTGGAGAATAGTGTGAATGTGGATTCATCTGATCACATTACATGCATCGGCATTCCACATTGTATTCTCTTGGTAGCACTGCCTTCGCCATTGTGCATTCACCCAGGTCACCAGAGGTTTTACAATAGCAGCTCTGCCATTCATATCTTGTTTATGCAGTTCCCTTCGTACTGTTTCTTTTTATACTAGGGTCTGGAAATGCAGATTGAGTTCCACGCTAATTTTCGGGGCGGTGGTCTTATTATGAAGAACAATCCACTTTAATGCTTTCCTATCTCTATCAGTCAGGGTTGTTTTTCGGCCACTCTTGTGTATCGCAGATGAGGTTTTGCCACGAACGGTTCATTCGGTTGTCACCTGGAAAGAAATTTTGCAACAAGACACTTTAAATGCACTTAAACAGGATCTTCAGGTTCTAAACAAAGCTATTACAACCAAAAAGTGGTGCATACCTTTGTGTATTACGACATACGCAGCTGCGTTAAAGTCACTTCTCTGAGCATGGTGTTCACATTATTCTCTCCAATCCCTGCATTTCACTCTCTCGCTATCACCGTCTCTATTTATGGCTACTTTGCTTTCTTTGCCTCTCCTTCTCACCCTTTTTCTCTCATCTCCTGTCTCTTTCTCTCTATTTATTTATCTATCTCACTCACTCACTGTCAGAATGTGTTTCAGTAACTGTTGCTAATTTCTAAAAGTGTTGTGCTTTTTAGCCCGCCTTTTGTAAAACAAGTAAGTGAAATCATGCAATGCATTGATTATGATACGCTTTCCAACATACCAGAAATCTCTACTCAAGTTATGAGGATAATGGCTGTGGAATAAATCTCGCTCCTGTGCCCTGACCTTTGATCCCATTTCGATGATATTCAAAAGATCTGGTTCAGTATACCTCCGAAATAACATGATAAAGTTTTGTCGCAATCGAAGCAATTTTACGTACGTTATGATGCATAAGGGTTATGGAATAGATCCCGCTCCCATGTCCTAACCTTTGACCCCATTTTGCCCATTTTCAATAGGATTTGTCCCCAGGCAGGTCCCTACAACATACTAACATTTCATTTAAATCGAAACATTTTAACGTAAGATATGACTCATAATGGCGATGGAAGTGATTCCGCTCCTATGTTCTGACCTTTGGCCGCATTTCGCCCATTTTCAATAGGGTTTGTCCCCAGGTGGTTCCCTACCACATACTAAAATTTAATCGAAATCAAACCTTTTTTACGTTAATTATGATGCATAAGAGCAGTGGACTGGATCCCGCTCCTATGTCATGACCTTTGACCCCATTCCGTTCACTTTCAATAGGGTTCCTTCCCAGGTGTTCCCCTACCACATACTAAAATTTCATCGAAATCGAACGATTTTTACGCGAGTTATCATGCGGACGAACATACACACACAATGCGTGACGTAATGAGGCTGATGGGAATCGCAATCATCTCCTCGCAAGAGTGTGACGTCATATCACTTTAATAAGATCCACACATAACGCGCGACGTAATGAGGCAGATGGCGTGACCACGCACCAACATCTGAATTGCGAGAGTGTAGCGTCATAAGATTTCTAAGCATGGATAACATTAATGGGTCGACGCCATGACACTAAAAACTTGGTAATTCTGAGTGGTTATTTAATTCACTAAACGAATTTTCCTAAAGTCGAGATCAAGTTAAATCGATTTTTAGTACCAGAAAACTGTAGGTTAACGGCTTTCATCAAAATCCTTAGAGCCGTTTTCAAAATAAAATTTACATACGTACAAGAATTGCTACTTTAAGGTGAACGTCAAGTAATTTTGCTTCCTGTACTTCGAATGGAAAAATTTCTGTACGCATTTTCTTCCCAATTAATGCGTTCCGAAGGAACGTCATCAAAGTACAGGTCGCGCCATCCTTTTTCTGGTTTCAACACCACCGAAGGAAAAGTTATTGATTTTTAATATAATTATGGTTATGTTTTAGAAAATATTAAGTATTCCAAGTTATAATATGAAGTTATTTTAATCGATGTTCAAATTTTCATCCTTGGGAACACATTAATTGTGAGGGAAATGTGTACAAAAGTTTTTCCATTGGAAGTATAGGAAGCAAAATTACGCCGCCCCGGTGGCGCAGTGGTCTAAGGCGCTGGCCTCTGATCATTCGTCCGTAAGGGTCCGGGTTCGAATCCCGGTCAGGCATGGATGTTGTGTTTGTCTTACGGCACTGGCTCTCTCCCTTCCCTGGAACCAGTGACCCTAAATTAGGGACGGGCGACTGCTTATAGCCCATTGAGTTGCTCACGGTGGTCGTTAAACCTCCAATAAAAAAAAAAAAAAAAAAAAAAAGCAAAATTACTTGACGTCCACCTTAATAATATGGGATAAGGGTGATGAAATGGATCCCAATCCTGTGTCCTGGCCTTTGACCCCATTTCGTCCATTTTCAATAGAGTGCGTCCCCAAACGGTCCCCTACCACATAGTAAAATTTCATTGAAATCGAACTATATTTACGCAAGTTATGATGCATAAGGACAATGGAATGGATCCCGCTCCTACGTCGTGACCGTTGACCCCATTTGTCCCATCTTCAATAGAGTTCGTCCCCTACCACATACTAAAATTTCATCGAAATCGAACCATTTTTACGCCAGTTATCGTGCGGACGGACGGGAAAAGCTGGAGCATATATGCTTCTTCAACCTACGGTTGGAAAGCGTAAACAAGATCGTGCTTATGTTATCGGTTTGTCCTTCCGTCTGCAGACACGATATCTATGCAACTATAGTGCTTATAGCCCATTGAGTTGCTCACGATGGTCGTTAAACTTCCAAACTTCCTTCTGCAACTATTAGTATGCGAATGATGATCCTTCATTTCGTTTTTGTTTGTTTGTTTTTGTTACGATGTACGATTTCGCCGCTAGAGGGCGTAAACGCAGATATCGAATTCAAAAATACGTTTTATTCCACATATTTGCTTCCAAACATCGATTAAAAAAATTATTTTATCTTTGGATTCCATTTATCTCGAAGAGTATTTTAGATATATTTGCATTTTTGAACTTCACTTTTAGTTGGTAAAGTTCGATGAACACTTACCGCACGTGGGGCTTGGCTTTCAATTCATATTTCCGTTATGTGGATGCGGCACGGGGGTTTTCATTTGGCCACGGGTCCGCTTCTTTTTTTTTTTTTTTTTTCCGTTGGAATTTATTTTGTCTAATCACCAAATGAGTTTTTTCCTTTGCTGCATCCTCATTTACTTCAATATTTATTCATACCCGAGTACTTTCAGTAAAATTCCTTTACCGTCTTCGAGGGGACGTTTTGCTCCGACTAGCACGGACCGTGTCAGCTGGGCATTTCGGTGGTTCTCGCTGGCTGCTTCTGTCATCGGCTATCGCTTCTTCTTGGGCGTTGTGGCGCCATCTCTTGTTGGTCACTGACCAACAAGAGATGGCACCACAACGTCCCTCGAAGACGGTAAAGGAATTTTACTGAAAGTACTCGGGTATGAATAAATATTGAAGTAAATGAGGATGCAGCAAAGGAAAAAACTCATTTGGTGATGAGACAAAATAAATTCCAACGGGGGAAAAAAAAAAAAAAAAGAAGCGGACCCGTGGCCAAATGAAAAACCCCCGTGCCGCATCCACATAACGGAAATATGAATTGAAAGCCAAGCCCCACGTGCGGTAAGTGTTCATCGAACTTTACCAACTAAAAGTGAAGTTCAAAAATGCAAATGCATTAATGCACGTTAAATAATATAACCTCCAATATCGGAAGTAAATTGAAATTTTAGATATAGTTACTTTTTCAAATTACGCATAGATCTTCCGCTAGGGGGCGTAAAAGTAAATTACGTTTTCCCCGATAACTCTTCTTTTAAAACTCCGATTTGACATTTTTTTTTTCTTTAGCAGATACAGCTCCTGTTGGCAAATCTTTTGCATATAATTTCAAATTTTTTGGTAAAGAATACTTTGGCCACAACGGGGCATAAGTGTTAATTTTTGCTTCTGATGTATGTATTTGCCATCTAAGCTTCTAAAATATCGATTGAAAAAATTCTTTCGTGGAGTGATGCCACTCACATCGATAAACTTTTTAGGAATATTTTCTTCTTAAAATATTTCATAGTTTCTCCGCCAGGGGCGTAGATGTATATCTTATTTTTGTCAATATCTCTACTTCTAGGAGTCAGATTTTAAAAATCCCTTCTTTGTTGGATAGTGTTTTCAGTGTGACATGTTTTTCATATAGCTTCAAAATTTTCAAGTGATTCATAGACTTTCCACTAGGGGGCGTAAAGGTAAAATGCGTTTCCCCTATATCTCTGCTTCTAAATCTCCGATTTGAAAAATTCTTTCTGCACCGGATACAGCTCCTGATGGGAAATCCTTTACATATAATTTCTAATTTTTGTAAAAAAATGGTTTGGCCACCAGGGGGCATAAGTCTTTATTTCCACTTCAGATATATTTGCAGAAAAATATGAGCTTCTAAATTCTCGATTGAAAAAAAGTCGTTTGTAAACCGATACTACTCATGTCGACAAACCTTTTAGGAACATTTTCTTCTTGAAATAATGCATGGTTTCAACGCCAGGGGCGTAGATGTATATCTTATTTTTGTCAATATCTCTACTTCTAGGAGTCCGCTTTGAAAAATTCCTTCTTTGTTGGATAGTGTTTCCAATGCGAAATGTTTTTCCTAAAAATTCAAAATTTTCAAGTAAATCATAGACTTTCCACTAGGGGGCATAAAGGTAAATTGCGTTTTCTGCGTTATATCTGCTTCTAAAACTCAGATTTGAAAAATTATTCCTGTATAGCATACTACACCTGATGGAAAATATTTTTCATATAATTTCTAATGTTTGGTAAAGAATGTTTTGGCCACCAGGGTGCATAAATGTTAATTTCTGCTTCTGATGTATTTGTAGCAAAATCTGGGCTCCTGGAAAACTCGACTAATTTTTTTTTTTCTTGGACTGATACCGCTCATATTGAAAAACCTTTTGAGAATACTTTCTTCTTAAAATAATGCATGGTTTTCCCACCAGTGGGCGTAAAGCCACATTTTATTTTTGTCAATATCTCTGTATCTAAGAGTCCAATTTGAAAAATTCTTTCTGTGTTGGAAAGCGTTTCCGATGCGAAATGTTTCTCATTTAAATTCATGTTTTTCTTAATGCACAAGTCTGCAACCAGAGGCCGTAAGCTCAAGATTCCATTTACAGCAATATCTGAGGGATTAAAAACACAATTGAAAACATTCTTTCTTCCGTCAGGTACTACTGTTTTCCATACCAGCTCCATTGACTTTGAATAGCTTTGATAGATTTAATTTGCGTCAGAACGGATTCAAAAGACGTGCTTATTACACCTGAAAATTCGGTGTCATCTTTCTTGTTGTTATTCTGTGCACATCAGTGGCTTCATATCACCTAATAACTAGATTTTTTTCAACTGTGTGCTTGAGTACAATAATTTAACATGCCACTATATAAAATATACATATGTATATTTTTGCAGTTGATTAATGGCAGATGAGAGGAACGGCCATTCTGACGTTCCTCATACCATGACTGAACGAGGCGGGGTCATGGACAGTGGCTTTGAACCAGCTTATGACACAGGACGTAAGAACCACAAAGAAGGATACCGAGGGAAAACAGTGCCATGTCGAGTGCGCATGTTAGATGGCACAGATTTTGAGTGTGACATTGATGTAAGTTAAACAGTTTCTTAATGTATGATTCATATTTAGATCTTGTTTTTCAACATATTTCCATTGTTCTCAAAGCTTCTGATTTTGTAAAAGTAAAAAAAAACCTATGCATTTCGTTATTCATATACTAAGGGACTTTTAACTGGCTTGGTGTTTGTGAGCTGTAGGCATTACAATTTAAAATAATTTGCTTATTAAATTGCGAGAAAAAAGTTAATAATGCTTCTCAGTATAGCGAAAACCTGTTTTTCTGATTTAATGAATCATAAAAAAAAAAAACACCTATTGGAGGTGAAAACATATAAATGAAGACTCTCTTGCTGAAAAACAGTGCCGAAATTTAAGAAAGAAAATTGAAATTTTATTTTGCTTTGCTGGTGTGTTTGTGATAAGAGTTTCATATTGCATATTTTAACTCCCCATGACTGCAAACATTTTCTCATTTTTTTATAAATATAAAATCTTATGTTGAAATAATGTTTTTAAAAATAATGGATATGATGCTGAAATCATTATTGGTGTAGGAAGTATATAACATAGTATAGTAAAGTAAGCAAAGTATAATGGTACTCATTTTTCAGCAAAAAGGAGATCCTGGTATGAAACTATCCAGAAGTATTAAACTGACAAAAAGGCATTTGATAAAATAATGTATAAGAGATCAGGAGAAAATATTAGCAATATTCAGTTTAGTTTTATGTAAGACATGGGAGCCATGGATGCAATTTTCATAATGAGGTAGCTGCAAGAAAAATACTTAAAGAATAGAAGCCTCTACCACACATTTGTAAATCTAGAGAAAGCATATGAAAAGTAGTCTTATAATGGGCCTGTAAAACTGTTAGAATTCTGCAAGCAATGCATGAAAATGTGAAGACATTTGCTTGAGCTGGAAGTGGTAAGACAGAATATTTTGAAATAAAGGTTGGACTTTACCAGGTATCATCTCTAATTTCTTTTATTTGCACAATTATTTCTGATATACTGAGTAAGAGTGTAACCAAATGCTCACCATGGAATCTTTTTTCAATTTACTTCCGATATTGGAGGTTATATTTTTTAATGTGCATTAAAAACTTTACCAACTAAAAGTGAAGTTTTTATATTTTTTAACGTGCATTAAAAACTTTACCAACTAAAAGTGAAGTTCAAAAATGCAAATGGAATCTTTTGTTTGCTGGTGATCTTCTCATTACATCAGAATCAGCTGCAGTGCCCTCCCCCTTTTTTTTCTTATATATACTGGCAAATGACCTTTGGAAATGCTGGTCTGTGGCAAATGCACACATGTCAGTTCAAGAAGTGAACAAAAGGATTTTGTTGTACATGACAGAGAAGAGAAATGTGTAATAAAGTCAAACTGTCTAAATACCAGGAACAGCTTTGAAAAAGATTGACAGCTACAGGAAATCAGCAAAGGAGTGTGTGAGAGCAGGTTATAATAAATGAAAAGAGATACTAGGATTAATTTGGGTCAAGAATATCTGAAATGAAAGTAAAATCAGAGATATACAGGATAACTGTGAGACCCATCTTTTACATGGAACAGAAACTTGGGCAACCAGGGAAAACGAAAACTGCAGGGAGCAGAAGTCACATGGATGTAAGATATACCAAAGAAAGAACACAGAAGAAGTGATGACATAAGAAAGAAGCTTAGAAGTAGGCAGATAAGTGGAAATTGGAGAGAGATAGAGATAGATAGATAGATTATATTGGGTTTAAGTAAAATAGTGGAGGACATGAAAATAGTTAAAATAATTTAAAGTGAGGATTTACAGTCTAAAAAGAAATAGATAATACTTTTTCAAGTAGCAAACGTTGGGACTGTTTAGTACTGAAGTTTCTGAAAAGAAACGGGTTAACATCCTTTTAGAATACACTGGACAAAAACATTAACTAGGCATGACCTGTAGTTATAGGATTAGTCATAGTTAATGAATTGAGTATTCAGTGAGTGTGGTCCTATGAAATGATATTTTAATGTCCTTTTTCATAACTTTAACCCTTTCGTGCAATACATTGGTTACAAAAAGTTAGGGATATTGCAATTTCAAACTGAAAACGTGATGCTATGCAAATTTATCAACTACTGGAGATCTGTTATCAACCTGGGTAGCTACATCATATATATGTAAGTTCGCATCATGACAACACAGCACCTCCGATAAAACTACCGTGTGAGAAGTGGAAAACAGATCGTTTCACCACTTGGTCCAGAAGTTTGTTAAATGTATTGCTTTCAGTGTGGGATTAACATGAAATGAGGTCCAGACAATGTTTAAGCATTGACAACAGAAATAGGTCTGTTGGCATGTTACATGCAGGTGTACGGCAGATCGCTGTGGCTGCTACTTTAGGAGTTTCACAAAAATGTAGTAAGTCAGCTACACACCAGATTTCTGCTAATACAGCATGGGAATGTTGCAGATCGACACACGAGTGATCACCTAGGATAACCACTGGGTGGCAAGATTGCTGCCTGACAAATAAGTGCTTAAAGGAGTCCTAGTATCACCAGTACCCAGAACTGGAAATCACTTAGAACTGCTTCTGGCATCACAGTAGAGCCACTCCTGGTGGTGCAGCAGTCTAAGAGATGGCTTATGACTATCAAACAGAAGTCATCGCTCTTTCCACGTTTATAAGTGAGTCATGAAAAATTCTCATTGGCCACCAGCAGGAATCGAACCCAGGGTTTTCCAGTTATGTGCCGGACATGCTACCACTGCACCACAGCGACCTAGAATTCTCCAGACTCACATACGACTAACTTCCAAATCACATGGCAGGTTGCTTCTCGGAGCCCCGCACAATGCTGGAGACTCACGAAAGATAGAAATCAGCAACTGAACAAATAACTAGGAGGCAAATGAATAATTAATACGCACTATTGACGTGGATTAGGAACATCAAACAGAAGTCATCGCTCTTTCCACGTTTATAAGTGAGTCATGAAAAAATTCTCATCGGCCGCCACCGGGAGTCGAACCCAGGGTCTACCAGTTACATGCCGGACATGCTACCACTGCACCACAGCAGCCTCAAATTCTCCAGACTCGCATACGACTAACTGCCAAACCACATGGCAGGTTACTTCTTGGAGACCCATGCAATGCTGGGGATTCACCAAAGATAGAAAGCAGCAACTGAACAAATAACTAGGAGGCGAATGAATAATGAATGCATATTTTTCTGTGACACACTTATAAACGTGGAAAGAGTGATGACTTCTGTTTGATATTCCTTATCCACATCAATAGTGTGTATTAATTATTCATTCGGCTTATGACTATTCATCTGAGTTGGGTCCAGGTTCAAATCCCGGTGGGGCATGGATGTTGTGTTTGTCTTATGGCGCAGGCTCTCTCCCTTCCCCAGAACCAGTGGCCCTAAATTAGGGATGAGCGACTGCTTATAGCCCATTGAGTTGCGCACGGTAGTCGTTAAACATTCAATTTAAAAAAAATAATCATAGAAGGTGCTGAAATAGTACAAAAACAGTCTTCACAAGTACAGACTCAGAGCAAGGAGACCTCTGAGATGTAGAGCATTGACCTCAGCTCACCATTGTCAAAGATGTACCTGGGTCTAACAGTGCATGTCATGGAATACAGAGTGGCATCATTTCACCCACTAATCCCATTTCACTCTTTATCCTGATACTGAATGAGGGAATGTGTGGAGGAGGTCTGGCACACAACCGCAACCACACAAATGTGCAGTCCATTCAACCTTGCCAGCAGCAGTCAGTTCTGGTCTGTGTAGGCGTGTGTTTTAATTACCATATTTCCTTGTATGTTTGTCAAGGCAATATGAATGCCTCAGTGTGCCAAAACGAGGTCCTTGTGCTCATTGTGACTCTGTTTCATGCTGCTATGGGACATGCATTCTGTTTTCTCAATGGCAATACAACCAGTCACCATGCTTGGAGCATGCTTCAGGAGCTGAAAAATCATGGGATTGAATTGTTATAGCTGCCTCTGAGGTCTCCTGACCTTAATCCTATTGAGAACATTTTGTACACAGTACAGTGACAACTAGATAGCCATGTGCTATACCCCCAGTACACTGTCATACCTCTGTAATGTGTTGCTTGTAATATGGGACGAGCTGTCCCAGACACTCATCGATAATGTCATTACAAGTATACCTCATTGATGTAAAGACATTGTTCGATACAGAGATGGTGTTACTGGGTACTGAAATGCAGATGTACGGACATTCTCCAAATTTACCATTTTGTCTATTTGCAGTTCTACTTTGTTGTGTGCAGAAATTGCACGATAAATTGTTTTTGTAAACACACTCTTTATTACAATAATGTATATTCTTCATTACAATATTCTGCCTCACAACCAAGCCCAACATCAATCGGATCATCCCAGAATTGGAATCTGCTATCGGAAAGCTTCCGCCCACAGAACAAGAACCGGTAAGACATTTTTTATCCGTGAAGCTGAGGAAGACCGTCTTACCAAGCATGAAGTATGACACCAGAGCGTGGAGATCCCTGAAGGATATCAAAAGGGATGCATCGGTAACTATTATGCTCACTGACAAGTCAGGCCAGATAGCCCTCATGAACAAAACAGACTACGTCACTGAGCTAAACAGTTTCATAGCGGACACATCTTTAGAAACCAAAGCAAACCCTACCAACGCTCTTATTAGTAAAGTGAAAGGCCTAACCAAATGGAAGCACTTACCTGATAGCATCAAAAGAGCAGCCATTATCCCACCGGGACCATCCATTCCTCCCCTGTATGGCAGACTGAAGCACCATAAACCTGGCCTTAAACTCAGATGCATTGTTAGCAAAATAAGAGCGCCAATGCATTACGTAGAGAAAGAGCTGGCTAGCTTCCTAAAAACCTACCTACATGCCTCCCAACATGCTCTACACTTGACTGCAAACTTTATAAGCAGAATAAAAGACATAAGTATGGATGAAAAGGAAATTATGGTTAGTTTCAACGTGACATCATTATACCCGTCAATCTCGGTCAAAGAAGCGGGTGACAACCTAGAGAACTTTTTTTACCAGAGATAGTGAACAACCTCCAGAGTTAGTGTATGACATACAAAGGGTGTTGAACCTGGTTTTAAACAATAACTACTTCCAGTTCCTAGGAACACACTACAAGCAGACAAAAGGTGCCCCCACGAGGTCTCCAATATCAGGAGTGCTCGCGAAAGCTGTCCTACGCCCGCTAGAGGAAAATATCTTCTCAAGCAGTGGCAAGAAACCGAAATTATGGCTTAGATATGTGAACAATGTGTTCTTAATTTGGCAACATGATGACAGAGACCTCGAAGAATTTCGACAGCGAATCAACGCCATCTACCCTTCTATTAAATTCACTTATGAAAAGGAAAAAGACGGGAAGCTTCCGTTCCTTGACGCTGAGTTAAGCAGATCCTAAGATGGCTGCTTATACTCCACCATATATTACAAACCAACAACGGTGACAAATTTCATCCTTCCTAAGTCCGTATCCCCTAGCTCATATAAAATGGCGGCATTCCGTACCCACTTCAATAAAGCAATCACGATTTGCTCCACCAAAGAAATGAGGGACAGGGAAATAACAAATATCATTAACAAAGGGGTCACTGTTGGATTCTCGAAACAGACTCTGCGATCCATCTCACACAAGATGATAACCAGGAACGACAAGACACCACGCTCAGGAGTCGACAACTTGCAGCTTGCTGGATCCATTTCATACATCCCAAAATTTTCATTTGTGTTCAAGAACTTTATGAAGCGCCATGGATTACGCATTGGAATCAAATCACCAATGCCCATTGCCGCAGCAACAACAAATATGCATAAGGACCCCGACACGAATTCTGGAGCTGGGGTGTATGAGATACCATTAGAATATCCAGATGGCTTGTATCGATCATACATCGGAATGACCAAATGATTCCTTACAATTAGGGGAAAGAACACATAAGAGACATTAAAGCAGGAAAAACACAAACAGCACTATGCAAAGAAATAGCCCAATATGACACTGTACCGGTGTGTAAAAACATGAAGATCGCTTCATACACTGACTACAAAGGAACATTGACTAGAGAAAGCATCGAAATATTCACGCACCCCAACTCTTGCAACGACAGCCCTTCCCTCAAACTCTCGGCTGCGTGGAAAAACCTACTGACATAGGATATTAAGGGGGAAAATGAGAGAGAAAGTTTGAAAGGTAGGTCACGAGACACCACCTTCTGCGAGATGCAATATCACCTAGACAAGTAGTAGATATGCGCTCCAAGATTTCAAATTATCGTCGTTCCCGAAATTATTCTTGTGTTCACTGGCCTTGAGAAAGCCTCCCGTTCATAGTGTGAAAGCTCGGCACTTAGTCATTGTGTTTTATAAATTGTTACACCATTTTATTGCGAATAAATACTTCAAGTTGTATAGCACTCTTTATTGTTTGTGTTACATAACTTCACTGATGTTATTTCAGTGTGTGTTTCTTGAATCAGATATATACATCCTTCACTTCATGCAATATCCTTAACTTTTTGTGACCAGTGTATATGTGGAGGAATCTGAAAGGAATTGTGAGGAAAACACATCAGTCAAGAAACTAAAATAGTATTTCCATACTGGTTTCTGCTACCATGACCAAATTTACATATTGAAGTTTAATTTTGTTGCTGTTTCCAAATTTTTGCATTGAAATAACCAGTAATTGATCTTCAAATGCTGCACTTACTTTTGTTATTTAGAAACTGAATTTCTTAGTAAAACTTTTTGATTTCTTCATGAGGATTACTTGTGGAGGATGCATTAGCATGAATGATCTGAATCTGGTATTTTTTAAGAGTTAGATAACAACTAAGTTCCTCAACCTGAGGAACTTTCAACACGCGACCATTGCTCTTCAGTTTTTTGTTAATTATAAATCCAACACCACTAGTTCTGCCAGCATCTGTTCCATGGTAGTAGAAGAGATGTCCACTTTTCAATTCTATGAGATCCTCTTCTTTTCTTTTTGCATCCCTTAGATTGATGACATTCCACTCAATCTTCTTAAACTGCTCTTCCAATTCAAGGAGCCTTGAATCAGAAGATAGTTCATCAATTTTAATACACCAGGGTCATCATCAGATGATAGCCTAGTCCATAAATAATATTTTTTCTTTCATTTTTTAAGATCATATTGGTTTCACACCATCTACTGTGTATGTGATTAAATGAAATTTCTGTGACTTTATATAACAGTTGTACTGTTGGTGAAGGTGAATGATAAAAAGGTCACTTTACGTTTTTACACCCCAAAAAACAGTCCCATCAATGAACCTACAAAACAAATAAACAGGATTTTCAACAACCTAATTCATAAAGAATAGAATTAATAAACACATAATGAAAAGTTTTCAATTTAATAACTGGCAACAGCAGAAGAAATCTGGCAACTATATTTAAATTCTTTCAGTGTAAACAAATCTTTTATATACAGTTTCTACACATTGAGAACAGACCTTGACAAAAATCAAAAGGCCAGAAATGTCTGTGAAAACAAAAGAATGCAGAGGAAGTGAAGACATGAAGGGTAAAGCCTTAAGTAAGTTGTTTAATGTGAAAATATATGAATAGTATAAGATTCATTCATCCAGAAAAATAATTTTTATTCTTCTAGCATCATTCATTGGAAACAATGCTGTCCATTGACATTGTTTTCATTCTTTAGTCTGTATTTTTGAGAAAATTGAAGACTCACATGCAAATTCTTGTACCACCAATGCTGATACATGAGAATGTTATAAACTTCTGACATCACCACTAAGTTCCAAAAATTAAATTTTCTTCATCTTTGTATGAAAAGTATTTTTATGCACTAATTGGTTACATTTCTTTCATGAGCTTAAAGTAACATACACATCTAACTGCTGGTTGCACATTGGTTTTGTGTTATCATCTTGCATTCTTTTTTTCTTTTTTTTAATGCAATAATTGTCTCTGATATTGCTTTGTTTTTGCTTCAATTTTGTAGCGACGAGCTCTAGGGAGAGATTTATTTGAAGCAGTTGCTGAGCAACTAAATCTTCTTGAAAAAGATTACTTTGGCCTCACATGTTTAGATCAAGATGGAAATAGGGTATGTATAAGATAGCTTTCTTTTCTGGTATAATTTCTAGTAAAATGAAAAGTTGAGAATGAAAAGATTCTTAGTTAATGCATAAAATGCTTCTATGTTTTCGCATATATTCTCCCATGTCTGGAGTTCTTTTAGCATACTATAAGTTTGTTCATTTACTTTGGCTTATGTTGAATATCAGTGTGAAAGTAATAAATGAAATATTTCACATGCCTTTTGCTCACCTGTACAATAAAATATATCAGGTACTAAAAAAAAAAATTCATACTCTGTTGTGATTCGTTAAGAAATTATATTTATGCATGCATGAAACTTCAAGCTCAGGGCTTGAAACTTCTTTGGCTTATTGAAAGATAATCACCCTCCCAGGTGTCAGTAACATTGATAAAGATGTTAAGTGAATAAGTTAAGAACTGAACTATACCACTCAAAGAAAAGATCAGAATGAGAAGCAGCCATTTGTTGACAAGGAGTCTGGATCCCTGGATCACCAGTTTAATGTGACTTCTGAGACATGATAACTGTTTCCCAGTAGTGCAGCATGAACTTGGGAACCTTTGTTTCCAAGTTGTGTATTCTCACCATAAGGACAATTGATGTCCTGATTCATTAAGGGAAAGATTTGCAAAAAGTAAAAAGAAGGATAATATAATGTTCAAATAAGAAGTAGCATGTTGCCTTTACACAGACACTTTGAGTCAGTAAACAGACCTTTAGTAAATGTATCTGAAAAATTTAATCAATTGCAGAGGATAAAGCATGCATGATTTATGATGCTTGAGCCTTCATAAATTATTCCATGTGAAAAAAAAATGTTTCAAAAAGAACTCTTCAAATACCTCTTGGGGTTCTACAGAAAATATTGTTATAGGCATTCTAATTTAATTAAAATGAGGCACTCTAATATTGAATACATTTATGGTTATAAAGATGCCAAAGATCTTAGTAAAAGGAGAATTTTTCACATAATAATAAAATTATGATGTTGATGAAAAGCATTTTCATGCTTTAAATATTAGTGAATTGCAAATAATAAATATCTAGATAGAAACAATATCTGTATAAGAGTGGAAAGATTTAATCTCTGTTTTCTAGCTTTTAAGGAACAAAGAAAAAAAAAAGAAGATAAATACAATTTATGTTGTGAAAATTGGTAGTAGCTGTCTAAATTGTAGATGGTATGAATGAGAGAGATTAAGTTAGTGAGATCTTACCATATGTTCTCTTATAATATTTATAGATGGTTTGAATTAGAGAGATTATATTAGTAAGGTCTTACTATACATTCTCTCATAATATTTATAGATGGTTAGAGAGATTAAATTAGTGAGATCTGGTCTGAACTTAGAGAGATTAAATGAGTGAAATCTTACCATATATTCTCTTATATATGTAAATTATGCTTCCTACTTTTACAATTAAGCTTATCTTGTCCAGATGTAAATTATACTGTTAATTTGTATCCAAAGATATTGGAAATTGTTTTGAACTTGTAGGTGATGCTGGGCTGTAGGAAACAATGACTTCTACAGAACTGATGTTCTGTTAGCTGAAGGAGATCATTGAGTGTGCTTTTTATTGAAATTTACTGATGGATTTTTGAAATTGTTTTGAAGGAGTTGTTCTTGATCATTAACAGGTATTTTTAGTTAATTTATTTATATTTGTTCTTTAGGAAGGAAGGAGTACTAATGATACGATTTACGACTGGGTAAAGGATTTTAGAGCTGCAAGTCCATTACAGGTGCTGACTGAATTTAAGGATTATGTGATTATATTCTTATAATGTGTGAGATGGGTTTCTTTATTTACTCTCGTGGTATAGACATTCATGAATTTCATATTATTGACTTCTTAATTTTGAAAAAGTGTTATGTAAGAAAATTAAGAAAATATTAAAGTAGTAATAAGAGTGAAGATGACTTCTATGTCATGTCAAATAACATGAACATTATCAACATATATAGGTAAAGTTTGAGTTATGTGCAATGTGCTTCAATTAAAGTGCAAGGGGAGACAAGTTCTAATATTTGTTGAATGTGGATATCTTTCAAGAAATATTGGTCTTCAATATTCCTGTAAAAAAAATTATTACCAAGAAGGTTTTAAAGGGGGAGGGGGATCTTGCCATTTGATGCAAATGATAAAGTATTCTTGAAGTTCTCTAATGACACTGAATCTCCAGGTAATGATGGACTGAATTTTGAATTTTGCTCAACCTGTATGAGAAATTCTGTTACATGTCTTTTTAACAGTTTTTACCACTAAGTTTAAAAACAGGAAGTTGATTTTTTTTTCTTACATATCAAAGCTTTAATGATGTTTCTAGGCATTATGATGTTAGACTTTCAGAAACATTGTGTTAATCTCCTCTGTGCAGTTTGCAAAATGGTGGTGTGGATTACCAAGAGTAGAAACTAAGTAATTCACACGAAATGATATACCAAAATTATTCCTTATGTCTGGGCTGTTTAAACTATCTGCAGACGTTTTGTGTTCCTTGATGTCCATCAGGTCATGTTATCAATGCAGTACTGATGTGAATTGTCCGAGAAGGCTCCTGTTAGTAGGCATTGAATATATATGTATATATATATATGTATTTTTTTGCTTAGGTATCTTCTTTATAGAATATATATATATATTTTCACATCTCCCTTCTAGACAATTCAATATTGATGTGAATGAATTGTCCCAGAAGGCTCCTGATTCACACCAGTATAGAATTAATAATGTGACCTGATGGACATCAAGGGACATTAAACATCTGCAGATGTAATCTTATACTATTAATTTTTGGTCTGAAGAAAGCTGTAAATGAGCCAGAACCTATCACTAATGTAAACAAAGGGCTAGGGGATAATGCTGGAAGAGATGTGTTTTTTAAAGATTTTAATAATTTTAAAGCAAATATTTAACTAGTTTCAATTTTTCAGTATACTACAGTTCCATTTCAATAACTGCATAGAAGAAACTAATGCAATGCATCTGTAAATCTCACACTGAAGAAATCCCTGGGTTTTTTGTATAAGTTGAGAGAAATGTAACCTCATTCCATCATTGCCTTGGATACATCATTGGAAAAGTTATGACATACTTTCTATCATCATTGGAGAAGTTATGACATACTTTCTATCATCATTGGAGAAGTTATGACATACTTTCCATCATCATTGGAAGAGATATGACATACTTTCTATCATTTGTTGTGCAATACTTTCTTTTTATTTTCTTATTTTCATGATTTTGTGGTTGAGGAATTGTAAATGCTACTGAATGAATTAACACTTTCACTGCCGCGTGACGCTAAGTGGCGTCATACAATACTTAGCCCAAATGCCACCGCCGCCGAACGGCGTCGTGATTGTTGCTTAATATTTGCCTTCCTAAAACCTTCGGCACTTGAAGAGAGGTATCTATTTTGTTACTGGCTTTGAGAATGAGTCTTCAACTGTTTAAAAATGACCGCAGTTTTGGGATGGCAGATTTTTTCCCACATGGTTTAGGGAAGGAAGTCGGTTGACTCCCCATAGAATTAATACAGCATGCACTTTTCACTGCCATGTTTATTTTCCTTTGAATGTCACTGCTTTTGCTGTGAAGGGAACTATCAATAAATAAATACTTGAGTGGCAATAAAAAGCTTTTGCTACTTAGAGTTTATACATAACAGGACAACCTATTGTGGAAGCTAAAGGGATTTCAAGGAAACCCATATTGACTTCAATACTTAGTTTTGTGGAAACAATAGATATAATCAGATAGGCTATCTCCGGTCCCTCTCAACCAAAACTTCATCTGCGTGCAGTGGAAATAGATGATCTCGATTATTTGTCATAATATGCAGAAACATATTCTTTTAGTAGCTGTACTGTAGTACAACCAGCAGTGAAAGTGAAAATGAAGAATGTGAAGTTCTCTTTCATGCTCATTCTCAACAGATTTTAGCTACAAACTTCTATGATGTTCCCGACATCACGAGAATAATTCTGTTCACTAGTGTACTAGCACTGAAAATTAATATGACAGGCATTGAACCAATCAAATTTTTTAAACTTTTTGCGACTAAAGAATTTTACAATTTATTAGTTACCGTCTACAAGATTCAGGGCTATTGAGACAAGGGCTGGACCTTCCCTTTGAAGTGTCCTTTCCACCGCTGATACCCAACAGGGGAGGTTTCGCGGTGTGTGCGACATCACCAAGTTGTGAAACGCTGTGTTTGCCAAACGAGAGTTCGGCTCTGAGCAGTAGAGAAAGACAGTAGCTTATGTTTTTAGAGTTGTTGCCTGCTAAATATTGCTTACTTTTTCGGAAATGCGAAAAAATATTTTCTTTTTTTCTGGACAATAATTATACTTCTTATATGGTTTGCTGTGCCGTTGCTGCTTACAATAATAGGTATAGGAATAAAAAGGAAGGAAATGTAATTTTGCATTGTTTTTCTCAGGACCCAAAAGTATTTGGAGAAATAATAAATTGATGCAGAAGACAAGACAATATAAATGTAAAGAATGCCAGATTATGCAGTGAGCATTTTCAAAGCAATGATAATGAGGATCATATGAGGAATCATATTCTTGGTCTGCCAGAAAGGATACTAAAATCAATGTGTTGTACCGAATATTAATTTGTCAACATTGAATTCCAAAGAAATAAAACCAAGAGATGAGAAGCAGCACAAGAGAAAAATTTTAGTAAGTGCTTTGGATCGAATTAAAACCTTGAATCCAAAAAAGTCCCGTATCAGCGACGGAGTAGATTTGATTCAGGGCGATCCTGATAGTAATTCTGCGAATTCAGAATGTTTGAAATGTTAAGAGATGAAGGAAAGTCTTATATGACTGCAGAAAGAAATATCTGATCTTGAAAATTCACTAGAAGCTTTAAAAAAAATTAGAAAAGCAAGATTACTGAAATGTCTCTGCATAAATAAAAAAGATATAGATCATATGAAAGATCGTGGTTAAAACAAATTAGCAAACGCAAGAAGCAATTAAAAGACATTAAGAGAAAGAATAGAAAGTTGGAAAGATTAGGTATAGGTATCCATGATATATTCACGGTCGCCCAAGTAAGTGCCCTTACCCAAAGAAAGCAACGGATAAAATGGATACCTGAAGATGTATCGAAATTCATTGTAATCAGAGCTTTCTCTACAAAATCATATGACTTCTGGAGGAGAAAAACCGGCATCCCATTACCTTGTGCAAATCACTTTGAAAAGATGGTGCACAAAATTTACCTGTAATCCATGCATTCAACACAATGTCCTTTTGTTGATGAAAAAAGGCTGCAAAAGTTTAAGTCACTCTGAAAAGCTTTGTGTTTTAATCTTTAACAAAATTCACATTGACTCTGGGATATGCTACGACACCAGAATGGACAAAATTCTGGGCCCTTTCAAGAAAGCCCAATTTGTCTTAATCCAAGGACTATTATTTCAAAGGAAACAGCTAATATTCTTTGGCATTGACTGCTAAATGACGAAATTAGCGTTTGTTTTTCAATAATTCAAGGTTTGGAATCTAGTGGGGTTGAATTAAAAGCTGCTGTTTCTGACTTGGGATGATACAATACATTGTGGAAAAAACTTGAAATTTCCATGGGCACGTCATTCTTCGATAATTCTTTTGCTCTGGGGTCAAAAACATGAGTATTTGCTGACAATATTTAGCTTTTAGATCTTTAAATATGAAATATTCTGTTAAGGATTTCAAAACAAATATTCCTCTTGTTTTAATGTGTCTCAGTGATATTCGTTGGGTTCAATGGGGTATAAACATGGATTTTCTTCTTAATTCCATCCCACTCTTGCTACTCGCGCTTAGATATTGGAGGGAATTCCTCTCTCGAGAAGAGCGATGGCACCTCGGCTGGCACCGCAGTTACGTCACAGTCTCCCTCATCAGGAAGCAAGGTGCACCTTGCTAAGAGCCAGCCTTTGTATCAATAGCCCTGTACAAGATATGCACGTCTGTAGTACATGTGTGTATATATCCCTGGAGTTACTGAAGGTTATAATTACAAATATCAATTATGGATAAACATTTTCGTATTTTAGAATAGCGGAGTCGTGCAAAGCTACAAGATCTGATCATGGGTAGGTTGATCCAAATGCATAGAAGCTCATCCGTGGTGCAGCGTGATGCCTTGTAGTATCTTGGGAGATTTGCCCGGCTTTCTTACTGGCACAGCATGCTTGCCGTTGAAATAGCATAGTGACAGCGAACATGTTAAATGCTGAGTTCACATAAATTGATTGATAGATTGCACTGTATTAGTGTGATTGAAGTGCTATGTCCACACCTTGATCAATTTTGGTTTAACAATTTGATTAGAATGTTTGATCATTGTCAAAAACACAGAAAAAAGCAGAATTTGTTCCTTCAGTAGAAGAAAATATGGGTTTTATGTATCATAAATGAACAAGGCATTTTAAAATTGCACATCTTCATGCCTCATACATTTCTACAGCAACCCAACTGAAGATGAAGAATTTACCTGGGTCAAATGTGTCATAATGACAGAAATCAATGGAAAACAAATCCCCAGAAGAATTAATATTTCATGATTACACAAGAGACATATACAAATATCATTATCAGCACACAAGGGCCGTATTATGTACCGTTTCCCATGTAGCTATATTTCAGAAAAAAGGGCAGTGTAATTTTCAAGCTTTCTTAAGGATGGCTGTATTGGAAACAGTAGATAATATGGACATTTATATACAGTAATGAAATTTGGATACCTTAATCATATACTATTAATCACACTATCAATAAACTTTTATATGCAAAGGAAAAAAAAGTTCCAAAAGTATAAAGCAAACCACTTCTCAAATATTATGGTACCCTAGCAAACATCAGAAAATCTGCAGGAAAGAATTTAGTAAATATAAAAGATGCATATGTCTTTTGGTGAAAAAAAAAATGTAGTATCCATAATGTTATAAAAAAGAAATATGTTTGAAAAACCAGATGTCTAAAATCTCTCATCAATACTGACCACTTGCCATGTGTAGGCAGCCCCAAAAATAGATCCCTTTCCAAAACAAATTGACCAATCAACAGATCAACAACTGGATGAAAATCAATATCAAAAATTTAATTTATATAGTATTAATTGTATTAAAAACTACACAACTGCAGACTTCAAAACATCAGAATTGATCAAATACGAATTGAGAAGCTCTATTAATGGAAAAAGTTAGCATTGAATTTCAGCAGTTTTTCTGCCAGTATCTTACCCTTTGGCCAGTATTAATCAAAGAACAACAGTTGTGCAGAAAGGCAGAAAAGTTGATCAACTCGCTGCACTAACCAGTGAATAGCATGTCATCAGGGCCGGATGAAAGAGCTGACACCAAGGCATCTTGCAAAGACATTTGGTTGCCAGTTAGCTCAAGTTCATGCAAAATCACATAGCACTCTTTATCAAAGAATAAAAAAAATTGGGTTATCCACTAAAGATCAAAGTATTTGATGAAAGTGGCAGTCAGTCAGGCCTTCAACAGCCAAATTTTGGATAGAAAGCTTTAATGATACCAGTACCTGTCAATATCCTCTTTATTAATGTGAAGTATTTCAACAATCAAGCGTTTTACTGCACTCATTTCCACAGTGCTGTATTTCAACTTTCTACACATTGAACTTGGAATACCAGTGATAGGTGACACATTTAAAAAACCATTGCAAATCCAAAACAGAAAAATTAAAAAGTATATAATTACCATGGAGATGAACAATTGCTAGGTCTCATCATTCTTGTTAACAACCTAGAAAAAAATTGTTCATCTCCATGGTAATTATATACTTTTTAATTTTTCTGTTCTGGATTTGCAATGATTTCTTTAAAATCTGTCACCTATCCCCGGTACTCCAAGTATAACGTGTAGAAAGTTGAAATACAGCACTACGGAAATGAGTATTGTAAAATGCTTAATTTTAACACTTTGACACATTACTTTAGGCCTAAGTCATGATTATGCGTAGCCCTAACCTTTTTTCAACAATGAATTTCATTCAGGAATGTTCATGATTCTTCAACGTTGAAGTCATCCAAAAAATATGGTGTACACATTGCGTCTACTATTGCCGCACTAAAGTGTGCTTAGAAAAAAAGAAACTGGGAGATCTCATTTTTCATTCAATGCAACTCATGAGAATATTGCAGATATGCTGCCCCTTCAAATGTTTGAAGATGAAGAAAATTCAACATCTGAACATAGTATAAAATAAAGTTCTCTGTAGGCGTCTGTCTGTTTGTTCGGGCCAATCTCGAGAATCGCTAGACGGATTTTGATGCTGTTTTCACCATTCCATAGAGCATTTGTCTAGGAAGGTTTAGATGTATGAAACATTAATCTATGACAAAAGGGAGCCGAGCAGTAACGGTTTTAGTGACAAGTCAAAGAAAAAAACGCTGTCGCATTCTTTCGTGACTTCCACTGCCTAAACAGTGATGTGCGTCGACCGGTTTACAAAACTTTTTTGCTCATTGGAAAAAAGACGCAAGGTGCATGTGCGGCGGCTGGTCTGACAGCATGTAAGGCCACAGACTAAATGTGTAGTTACATCGGATGCTGAAAGAATTGGTTTATTGGCGCTCGCACAGACTAAATGCGAAGTTATATCAGACGCTGAAAGAGAATTGGTTTATCAGCGCTTGCACAGAATAAATGCGTAGTTGTTTTCGTCCACACATATGTATCTCTTTGAGTAACTGTTAAATGAAAATTTAAATATTTTATTAACATTATGCCAAGACGAAAATCGAATATAGGTCGTAGTACATCGGACGCTAAAATAATTTGTTTATCCCGTCATAATGAAACTTTCCAAGAAACAGAATCTCTATTTACAAATGACAGACAAAGAATGGCTTTACAACGAGAAAGACAGTTGCATGTTGAACGTAATAATTGTTTCTCTTTAGATTCGCCATAAATTCTAAATTGCTACTGCATGAAGCTGGACCGGGTCGCTAGTGTAATCGTAAAGAAATGATAATTTAGTATATGAAACATCACTTTAAAGGTAATCTTATGGGAGATGCCCCCCCTCCCAGAATATTGGTGGGCAACCGGGGCAATCATAACAGCAACAGATGCCTCTGTGAGTCTGAGAAACTGACCCAAAATTAAGCTTCAGTGTAAGTAATATTCACGTACAAGCTAATCCTGCATGACATTGACCAAAAAACTACAACTCATTTCCAGATCCCTTAGGTTAAATGACCAACTGGAACCATCTGCTGTTGGCTGATCCCTCACACTTACGTTCTTTTTATGGTTTTCAAAACTCAAAAAAAAAGATACTGAAGGACTCAAGTGTGGGATATGGTGGACCTGTCGCACTTGAGAAAGCTTGTCCACTACAGAAGCAACCTGGAAATAATAAATGGAATGTCAGAAAAAAACAATCTCTGTAGAGTCAATAAATGATTGGTGTATGTAATACTACAGGAATAAATAGAAAAGAGAATGAGAAATGTTGAAGAAATGAGTACACATGAATTGGATGTGCTGGGTGTAAATAAAGCTACAAAGAAAAACAATCATGATAGAAGAAGAGAATGGATTAGTGAGTGTGTGGCCTGAAGTGTTGGATGACATTAGGGGGAAACTGGTGTAGGTGTGATTTTAAATATAAAAAAAATTTACAACTTGACTTTATAGTTGAATAAGTAAAAGAATTCCATGAGTGTTTTTAAAAATGAAACTTCAGAGAATAATCATTGTTGCAGTGTATCCACCTTGTGATTCTGAACCTTCTGATAGGAAGCATTATTTCTTGAGTTAGTTAAAGGCTGTTTTGAACTAGTGTAGAGCTAATGAAAAAATTATTGTAGCAGGTGATTTCAATGCTAGTGTAGGTGTTTAGAATGAAATGCCTGATAATCCCCTGGACAAGTTTAATGATCCCAGTGTGAATGATAAAAGTGAAAGATTAATTGAAGTATGCATTTGAGAATGGATTGTATATATGTATAATAAAACAAGATTTTCGTGCCACAAAGACTACTCAGGGTAAGAAACTTGCTGTTAATGCACAATGTTCAAACTTGCTGAATGGTTCCAGTTATAGGCAAACTTTTATAACTAAAAACACACACAAGTTAAAATATATTTACATGGTTAAAATAACATGAGTACTTTCGTACTCGCTACGAGCAAGCACATCATCAGATGAAAGACCAAGTTGGAGTTCCAGAAACACATTTATATATGGGTGCCGTTGCCAAACGTTCTCAATGAGGAAGAAATTCAAGAACGTTCACTTGCTCTAACATAATATAAGAAATTCCATTACTATGAAATCTGTCGATCCTCAAGACAAGGACCTTATATATATCGGCTCAACCCTACGGAGACTGCAAATGAGAATTAAGGAACACCAATATAGTGTAAAAAATGGCTCGTCATCGACTGCTTTAGCCAGGCTTTCTTCAGCTGGTACCCATTACCCATCTTGGACAGACGTCTCCATTCTATCTACCTCTACAACGAGGGAAACAGTGCTCTTTACAGAGAGTCTCCACATTTTGCATCGAGTGGACACTTGTTGCAATGATGAAGTACCCAGGTATATTTCCCAGGCCTGGAAAACTTTACTGTCCTCTATTCCGGTTCCTACTTCTAACATCGCAGACTCCGTCCATAATTAATGGAACTCTATAGGCCTCTATTTTCTTATATTATGTTAGAGCAAGTGAACATTCTTGAATTTTTTCCCTCATTGAGAACATTTGGCAATGACACCCATATATAAATGTGTTTCTGGAACTGCAACTTGGTCTTTCATCTGATCATATGCTCGTGCCGATCACGAAAGTACTCATGTTATTTTAACCATGTAAATATATTTTAACTTGTGTGTGCTTTTAGTTATTAAAGTTTGCCTATAACTAGAACCATTCACCAAGTTTGAACATTGTGCAATAACAGGAAGTTTCTTACCCTGAGTACACTCAGTGTATATTAGGCGTGATCAAATGAAACTTGGATACTGCAGGAAAGACATAGGAGTCATTTGTGTGCTGGCGAGATGCGTTACTTAGGGGCGGTTTGTGGTAAGACGCTCTGATCATGGGAGGAATGAAAATGTTGTGCAGATATGTAATGTGAGTCAAAATGTTGTGCAGATGTGTAATGTGAGTCAAAATGTTGTTAGTAAGGTGCAGACAGATATTCTTAAGTGGTTGGCCATGTTGAAAGAATGAGTGATGAAGTGCTGACTAAGAAAATTTTTTTCAGCCCAAGTGGCAAGAAAGAAAGGTAAAGGAAGGCCGAGGAAATCATGGGAGGACCAAATTCAGAAATGTCTGCTTGAGAAAAAGATAATGAGTATGAAGTACAAAAGGTCTTGTGTGCGACGTGTGATGGTTGTTAATTAAGCTCGAGCTGTCTGTCGAGGTAGTTGTAAATGGAGACATTTGATGTATGTATGTATGTATCAAATGAAACCCGTTCAAGTGGCTTTATTAAGATGAATGAAAAAGTACATCTGCAGGTGTGGCAGAATTAAACAAAGCAATATAAAGGAAGCCAGAATGCACCAGTGTTTGTTAGAAGAAGTCACCATAGGAATTCAGACATGAATCCCACTGCTTGGGGAGATGGCAGATACCGTCCGCAAAGAAGGACCTCTTGAACCATTTGGTCATCCAGCCATGATGTCTGCATCAAAGTGGAATCATTCTCGCTTTAGAGTTGTTTTCTTAAGGGTCTGAACAAATGAAAGTCACGTGGTGACAGATCAGGGCTTATAGGCTGAATGGTGCAAAACCTCCCACCCTTTCCGTGCTAACACATCCTGCACAATGTTTGCAACATGCGCACAAGCATTGTCGTGCAACAGAATCACATCACACAAAAGCATGCAGGGTAGCTTATTCTTGATGGCTTTATGCAGCTTGTCCAGTATGTCCTTGTAGCAGTTGGCATTGATGTTCATGTGAGGCTCTTTAAATCCACCAACAAAAGCCCTTCATGGTCAAAAAATGCGTTCGTCATAACCTTACCAGCAGGAGCCTGTGATTTGAATTTTTTCTGTTTTGGTGATCCGGAATGTTTCCATTGCATGCTCGCTGGTTTGCTGGATGGCTCAAAGTGGTGGCACACCACGATTCGTCGCCTGCCACAATGCGCGACAGAAATGCACCGCTCTCCGCTTTGTAAGGCAGCAAGTGGCTCAAACTCCAAACTATGCACTCTTCCTTATGGTGTGATCTGTCAGCATTAGTTGGGCCATTGTGAACACACCTTCCGTTACTGCAGTGTCTTCATAACCACCATTTGAACTGTCCCAAATGACAAAGTGAATTCCTCCACTAGTGAACGTAAGCTCCGACAATGGTCCACCCGTATTGCTGCATCAATCTTGGTGATGGCTTCATCTGTCGCAACAACAGGCACCTGGCCCAGCCGTGGAAGATCTTTCGTTTCCTCTTGTCCTTCCCAAAACATTTACTCCCAGTCTGTCACTGTTGTCTTCGACACACATTTGTCACCATACACTGCCTGCATTCTGCGATGAATGTCAATTGGTCCACATCCTTCCACTGGTAAGAACTGAATCACCACTCGTGGCCTCTGATCATTCGTCCGTAAGGGATCCGGGTTCGAATCCCGGTCGGGCATGGATGTTGTGTTTGTCTTACGGCACTGGCTCTCTCCCTTCCCTGGAACCAGTGACCCTAAATTAGGGACGGGCGACTGCTTATAGCCCATTGAGTTGCTCACGGTGGTCGTTAAACCTGCAATCAAAAAAAAAAAAAAAAAAAGAATCGCCACTCGCTGATCCACCTTGGCGAATTTGGAATCACACTGGTCATGTTGTCAACAATCTGCAGCACAAACCACACATGCGAGGAGAATGAATGTTTACTCATTTGTTCTTTGGTCTGCGCTTATCACACGAGCTGTGACATCTTTATACTCCCCATGCATCAGTCCATGTGACGCAGCACAAACTGGTGGGTTTCATTTGATCATGCCTCATATATACACAGTCGAGTCACATTATTGTGACCACCTCCTACTTTTGACATCAACAGCATGTAGCCAGTGAAAGAAAGCGCATGTCGTGAGCTGTCTTGGAGGGTATGTAAGGTGTGCTGTAGGCATTTTGAAAACATATCACTCATTGCTGTCATGGATAAAAAGAGCAATTTATCAGATTTGCAAAAAGGGAGGATTATCGGCTTTCAGACCAAGTGTGGCAGTATTTCCGAAACAGCGCAGTTTGTGAACTGTTTGCGTGCTGCTGTGGTTAAACTGTATCGTGATTGGAAAAATGGCACCATTGCGAATAAGCAACGTGGAAACTGGGGAGCACCACGTGCCATTGATGTGAGAGGTGAACGTTGGCTTCGAAGGTGCGTGAGGGCCGATTGACACGCTACAGTGTAGCAGCTCACTGGCCGAAGGAACCAGGGGGCTACCGGAAGTGTATCTAAAATGACAGTTCAGTGAACCCTGCTGCGTTTGGGGCTCCAATGCAGACGTGGTCACTGCTTCTATGCTAATGAAGGTGCGTTGGCAGAAAAGGCTTACATTTTCATGGCAGTATCAGAATTGGACCTCCACTGATTGGCAAAGGATTGCTTTCAATGAGTTACATTTTCTGCTTCATCAAATGGATGGACGTTGGCGTATAAGGCGCAAAACATTGGAGAACAAAACTCTTCAACCATTGCTGATAGAACACAACCATTGCTGATAGAACACAAGGCAGCGTTATGGTCTGGGTAATGTTTTTATGGCATTCCCTGGGTCCACTCATACCTGTGGAAGGCACTATGGACCAAATTCATTATGAATCCATCCTTGCAGACCACGTACACCCATACATGCTAATTGTCTTTCCTGGGGCAGATGGGATCTTCCAGCAAGATAATGCAATGTGTCACACAGCTAGAAATGTCCAAGAGTGGTTGAAAGAGCATGATGAAGACTTCAAAGTACTTCCCTGGCCCCATAATTCCCCAGGCTTAAACTGAATTTAGCATCTGTAGGACCACCTTGGTGTGTTGTTCGCTCTATGGATCCTCCACCATGCACCCTCCAGCAGCTTCCAGATGCACTGCAGTTAGCATGGTCCACATACCTGTGCCTTCCAGCACCTTATTGAGTCACTCCCAGCCCGTCTAGCTGCTGTCCACTCTGCACACGGCTGTTACTCTGGATATTAGCTGGTGGTCACAATAATGTGACTTGACCGTGTGTATATGTACAGTATATCATCCACACATATATGCAGGAGAATCATATACTCTGGGACAGAAGAGTGTTGTAGATTTTGTTTATGATGAGAGCTGCAGATGTTGGGTCTGTTCATTACCAGCTAGTGCCATGAGTGCAGCTGAATGTTGGTTTGCAAAAGGGGAATAGGAAGATGCCTGTGATGAAAAGAATAAAGACTGAATGGAAGAACATCAGCATTAATCTGAAGTTCTCAGTGAGTGACTGGATCAGTTGAATGCATGTGGTACTGTTTTAAGACATGTTTTAATAACTGTGTTGTCACTGTTGCTGAGGTGGTTTATGGTACTGTAATGGTTGGTAGTATCAAAGATGAAGCATATTTGAAAAAAAGTGAGATTAAAAAAACTGCAAGGTGAAAAAAAAAAGTAGCATCCTGGGAAGGTTGCCTGTTGTCATGAGTGGTAGAGTTATAGTCTGAGTGTCACTTTAAAACTGATATTAAGTAGCAAAACTAGTTCACGAGTAAGGCAATATATATATATATATATATATATAAACGTACGTGTCTGTTATCTCCAGCTTTTCTCCATCAATCGATAAATCTTCATTTCTTGTAGAAAGACAACAAATAATTGGCGAAGAAATTAATCGGCGTACAAAACTTGCCTGGAGAGCTTTTGGAAGAAACAGCATTCAAGAGCAATATGCCATTATGTCTTAAAAGAAAAGTGTTTGATCAATGCATCCTTCCAGTGCTTACGTATGGTGCAGAGACGTGGACCTTAGCTAAAAGAGACATACAAAATCTGCAGACAACTCAAAGTAGCATGGAGAGGTGCATGCTTGGTGTAACCAGGAGAGATAAGAAGAGGAACACGTGGATCCGAAAAATGACAAGAGTGGAAGACATCATGATCAGAGTTAAATCCCTGAAATGGCAATGGGCTGGACATACTGCCAGAAGAACAGACCATCGATGGACAGCCGAAATTTTAGATTGGATTCCAAGGGACAGGAAAAGACCCAGAAGAAGACCACATGGGAGATGGGTGGATGAAATTCGAAAGTATGCGGGAGTGACGTGGAGGAGACTGGCACAAGACAGACCGTTGTGGAGGAAACTTGGGGAGACCTTCGTCCAGCAGTGGATTGATAATGGTTGACGATGATGATGATATATATATATATATATATATATATATGGGAGAGAGAGAGAAATGATAAGGTGGACAGAGAAGAATTGGCTTTTGAGAAAGACAACAAATAATTGGGAAAGTACATGAGACAAAGAAAGAAAAGAAGAAATAAAGTTTTTTAAGTTGTGTGAAGAATAGAATGAGAGAAATGGTATGGAAGCCTAATGGGAAAGTTATAGATGGAGTGAAAGTTTCTGCGAATTGTTAGAACGTGAAAGAACAAAGTGAAACAAATGATACCACAAAGAGAGTAAGAGCCACAACAGGAATATCAAAGGAAGAAATATTTAAAGCTCTAAATTCTCTTCTCCAGGAGTAGGTAGCATAACAGCTATGATTTTAAAATGTGGTTGTGACACATTTGACCATTCAGCTGAAATTATTGAGTTGTATTGGGAGTTAGGAGCTGTCCCTTAGGATTGGAGGGATGCTATCATTGTACCATTGTATGTGGAAAAGGTGATCAGACTGAATATGAAAACTATTGTGGTATCATGTAATATGAATATATTTCAATATTTTGCTAATATGAAATATTAAGTAGTATATGCGGTTCAACACCAATAATTTCGTGCTATGAGTTACACATAGAATTATTCCGCCGTCTGAGCACAATTAACACAAATTAAAATTGTATCACGAATTAAAAGCATTTAATATATATACAGGTTAAAAAATGTCTTAAAAATATGAGTACTTTCAGACCCACTATGGGTCCATCATCAGATGTTAGTACACTATGGAACACAGTTCAAAGCTCATGTATGTGAGCATTACAGTTCAACACTGTGACATAAAAGCGTAAAGTGTGGAGGAAACGATGTTCTGCGCATTTATCGTGGACCAAAGTCATTATTTTTTGTTCGTTGATTTTATATATTTGGTGGTGAATTATTTGTCTCGTCATTTTCAGTTTTATCCAATAGGCGTTTCCAAGCTTGTGGTATATATAGAGGTGTGGAGTCATTGCAGCATAAATGTCCTAGGCTATGTATGATGAGGTTTTCTGTAAATAGCAAGGATTATTTTTTAAACGATGTAACTAAGATTGAGGCCTCGTTCCAGTTGGGGAAATATTCAACTCCATTCGATAATCGTGAGAGGGCTGTTGCCTCTGATCCAGTTCTAACATTATATCGATGTTACCTAATTCTAGTTTCAAGGGAGGGGGGGGGACGATCTTATGTACACCTTATCGGCTGTTGTAGACGACTCCGCTTTCAAAGGAATTTGATATATACCAAATTTCTTTGACATTTAGATGGGATCTCTGTCTTTTTTGATCATGGATAGTATATTTTCTGTTTTAACACCAAAATCAATATGGTTTCTTTTGCAAATATTTTTCACAACTGCTATGATCCGGGGGTTATAATCAAGTGACCCAACGAACCTGTTTTTATTGTTGTCCGGGGATAGAGTGGTTTGTCGGGCTCTTTATTTTACCAAGTACACTGTTTACGATAGATTCATGGTATCCATATCTTGCTGCAATATCCTTGATGTTGTTAATCTCGTTATGAGTGAGAAGAGCAGTGCGTAAATGCCCGATTTAACATAAAATGAATTGCTGATTTCTTATGTCTCATCAGGTGGAAGGACTCCATAGGAATTATTTTTGTGCATGCAGTGGGTTTTCTATACACAGATTGTCGGATGTTGTACGTTTCACGGTCACGTTCGAGTAGTATGTGTCCAAAAAGGCAGTGAGTGGTTAGTCTCGAATTCTGTAGTGAATTTTATTGTAGCATATCTTGAGGACATGTATTCTGCAAATATATGTAATTCCTCACGTGAATATTTCCAAAATATCAGGATGTCGTCTACATGGCGAATGTATAGCGCTGGTCCCCTTTTATACTCGGTAAGTACTTTATTTTCCAAGTCCTGGAGGATCAGCTCCAAAATATTTGCAAAAGAAACCATATTGATTTTGGTGTTAAAACAGAAAATATACTATCCATGATCAAAAAAGACAGAGATCCCATCTAAATGTCAAAGAAATTTGGTATATATGAAATTCCTTTGAAAGCGGAGTCGTCTACAACAGCCGATAAGGTGTACATAAGATTGTCCCCCCGTTCCCTTGAAACTAGAATTAGGTAACATCGATATAATGTTAGAACTGGATCAGAGGCAACAGCCCTCTCATGATTATCGAATGGAGTTGAATATTTCCCCAACTGGAACGAGGCCTCAATCTTAGTTACATCATTTAAAAAATCATCCTTGCTATTTACAGAAAACCTCATCATACATAGCCTAGGACATTTATGCTGCAATGACTCCACACCTCTATATATACCACAAACTTGGAAATGCCTATTGGATAAAACTGAAAACGATGAGACAAATAACTCGCCACCAAATATATAAAATCAACGAACAAAAAATAATTACTTTGGTCCGCGACAAATGCGCAGAACATCGTTTCCTCCACACTTTACGCTTTTATGTCACTGTGTTTGAAATGTAATGCTTATATACATTAGCTTTGAACTACGTTCCATAGTGTACTAACATCTGATGATGGACCCATAGTGGGTCTGAAAGTACTCATCTTTTTGATGCAATTTTTAGCCTGTATATATATTAAATGCTTTCAATTCGTGATACAATTTTAATTTGTGTTTATCATGCTCAGACGGTGTAGTATATGCGGTTTTTAGTAAATATACGTATGAACATGTGTATGTTCATTAACTTCCATTTCTCACATTATTGTTAGCATTGCATATAATGGAGGAATTATAACAATGTTCACGAATAAACATTAAAGCAGTTGAAGTTAAAATTAAAAAAATGGCTCGCCTGTTGAATTGCAAGCACCTCGTCCACATTTAAATGCGTACTCAGGTTCTATCTATGTAGGCACTCCGATAAATGCATAGCAAAGTAATCAAAAAGACCAAAGCAAATGAAAACAACAATAACAAACCGACAGATAAAATGAATAAAATGCCGAATATATACTGTAGTAAAATTAGGCTAAAAATTGAAGGTTCACAAAAGGAACTATTAACAGTAAAATCTTAAGGTTCGTGACAAGAATTGTCAAATATCAAAACATTGAATGAATATCGCTGTCCTCCTCCACAATCTCAAAATGCATTTCCGCATGTTTACTCATGCCATCCTCAGTGGTAATTGACCACCACTGAGGATGGTGATGTTGGGCCATCGCCACATCCGTACTGTTGCACTAACTTTCTGCCGTGTAGCTGCTCATCATCCTCGTCATCTGCGCCATCCAGTGGTCGGTTGCTTGACCTTACTTCATGTTGTATACTATGTGTTTTCCGTTTTTTTCTTCTTCTGCTACTCGTTTTTTGTTTCGTTTCCTCATTTACAAGAAAGTTTCATGCATTTGAAAGGTCTACAGGGAGATTTTTTTTTATTTAAGGTTTAACGACCACCGTGAGCAACTCAATGGGCTGTAAGCAGTCGCCCATCCCTAATTTAGGGTCACTGGTTCCAGGGAAGGGAGAGAGCCAGTGCTGTAAAACAAACACAACATCCATGCCTCATCGGGATTCAAACCCGGACCCTTTCTCGGACGAATGGTCATAAGCCATCGCTTAGACAACTGCTCCACTGGGTTGGCATAGGGAGACTAGTATTACAATTTATGTTTTTGGTTTTTCTATCATAATAGCCTTGGCTGTTAATTTTTGTCAACTATGTGTGAATTAAAATGGATTAAAAATTTAGCCAAAAATTTTGGATATAGTGTAGTACAAAAATCATAGACAAACTATATAAAAATATAAGAAGAAATCTCGCAGGTAACCAACATAGAGGAGCCAAACAACTTCAATTCTATGGCAGTATACGTTACCTTAAACCAATATCAAATATTTAAAAAATGAATGTCAAAAATCAAACTTAGAAATAGCAGAAAACTAGCAAGATACCGCACATTTATTGACAAGTAATGAGAAATCCATTCTATTAGGTGTGAAACTTAATTCTCGGCCCCTAACCGCAAGCGATCATAGAACGTCGGCGAAAGCAAATAACTCTGTGCAATAATGGCTGATTGCAGCACCGTCCAACAGCTTTCCAGGCAACCATAACCGCTCACAGCTGTAGTGACAGAAGGGACGAAAGTTGATGGTGAAAGCAATGTCCTTCGAGAAGCAACATTTGTGGCACTGCCTCATGTTCGCATTTCAGCTGAAAAAAGTGCTGCGGAAGCCCAGCAAATGAACTGTGCTGCTTTGGGTGAGGCTGCTGTGTCCTACAGTACGTGTTAGAAGTGGTTCCAGTGGTTTAAGCAGGGAAATTTCGATCTCCGTGGTGCAGAACGTTCGGGACAGCCACAGAAAGTTGACGATGAGGAACTGGAACAACTGTTGGATGCGGATTCCTGTCGCAAACAGTCAGAGCTTGCCCAGGAATTCAGAGTAACATGGTAAGCCATTGCAAAGCGCCTGCATAAACTTGGACGGATTCACAAGGAGGTCCATTGGGTGCCCCACCAACACACAGCTGCGAACAAGTCTAGGAGCTACAATGTTGCTGTGTCCTTGCTCTCCAGATTCAAGAAGAAGGATTTCCTCCACAAGATTTTGACCTGTGATGAGAAGTGGATCCTCTTCAATAATCCTAAGCGGCGCTAATCGTGGGTTTATCCAGGTCAGCCTACCACCAGTACCGCCAAACCGAATATCCATGCCAGGAAGTTGTTGCTGTGCATATGGTGGCATCAGCGTGGCGTCATACACTATGAGTTGCTCAAAGCTGGTGAAACGGTCAATGCTGAGAGTTATTGTCAGTAACTCATTCGTGTGAGTGATGCAATGGAGGCGAAAAGGCTATACATCAGCAAGGGCAGAAGGTAGGTCCTGTTGCTTCAGGATAATACACGTCCTCACACTGCGAAAACAACTTTAAACACGATCACCGACCTGGGATGGGAGATTTTGTCCCACCCAGCATATTCTCCAGACTTCGTCCCATCAGATTATCACCTCTTTCGCTCCCTGCAACATCACCTGAGTGATATGCACTGCACTTCACTTCCGTACAGGAGGTCCAGCTGGTCCACACAAGTATTGATGACTTCATCAACTCGAAACAGCCCTCTTTTTTCCGTAGTGGCATTCGGCAGCTCCCTGACAGATGGCTCAAATGAATCCAACACGACGGGGATTATTTCCCTGATTAGGTACGTATTCGATTTGCTATAATTTGCTGTCAACGTGTCGTGCCTGTGACCGAGAATTAAGTTGCACACCTAATACAACAGGCCGGGGTATACAAGATCCTAATAAGACACGAAGACCCAACTATGAATCCCAAAATATATATTGGAAGTGCTAAATGTAGCTGAAATATCCATTTAAAGGATTGGAAACAAAAACAAACAAGAACATCAATTATTCAATATTGTCTTGAAAATGCAGTGTTACCCGATTGGAAAAATATCGAATTGATCTATCTGTTCATGCCCAAAACATCGACAAGTATTAACAGCTGAGGCCATTATGATAGAAGAAACCAAAAACATAAATTGTAATACTAATATCTCTGTAGACCTTTCAAATGCATGGAAATTCCTTGTACTGGAAGAAGTGAAACAAAAAAGAGTAGAAGAAAAAAATGGAGAACTCATAATATGCAACATGAAGTAGGTCAAGCAACCAACCACCGGATGGCACACTAACAGATTGCCACAGTGCAGATGATAAGCAGCTACATGGCAGAAAGTCAGTGCAATTGTATGGAGGTGACAATGGCCAAACATCACCATCCTCAGTGGTGTTCAGTTACCACTGAGGATGGCATGAGTACACATGCTGAAATGCATTTGTAGATTGTGGAGGAGGTCAGTGATGTTCATTCAGTGTTTTAATATTTGGCAATTCTTGTCATGAACCTTGAGATTTTACTTTAACAATTTCTTTTGCGAACCTTCAATTTTTAGCCTAATTTTAGTACAGTACATATTCTGCATTTTATTCATTTCATCTGTCGACGTTTGTTATTGTTGTTTTCATTTGCTTTGGTCATTTTAATTACTTTGCTATGCTTTTGAATTGGAGTGGCTACACGGAAAGAACCTGAGTACGCATTTAAATGTGGACGAGGTGCTTGCAATTCAACGGGTGAGGCATTTTTCAATTTTAACTTCAACTGTTTTAACATTTATTCGTGAACATCGTTATAATTCCTCCATTAATGCTAACAAACAGAAGTTAATAAACTCACACATGTTCGTATGTATATTTTTGAGGTATCAGCCTACTGAGTGTACTAGGGAAAGTGTATGGTTATTCATTTTTCTGACACAAAAGCTCCAGTGGTCCAGAAAGTTTTTGGAAAGATAATTATTGGTAATGATTAAGGCATGATATCGGAATAGCTATGGGATGTACAGAGTGGTTTTTATGCCTGGTAAGGACAACGCTAAGAAAAAAATGTCATTCCATTTAATGATTGAATAATGTTTTGGCATTAATAAGAATTTTTGCTTCCTTTATAGATTTGAAGAAAGTTTATGACCGATTGAACAGGTTGCTCCAATGGGAGGTCGTGAAGTTGGTGTAATTGAAGATCTGCTTGAAAATGTAAAACTATGGAAAGTAGCAGTAGAGCGTGTGTTTAGAGTGGTTTATCACTCCACTGGAGTCAGGCAAGGTTGTGTAATGTGAGCATGGCTGTTCAATATAAGGTATTTATGGATGCATGGCTTGAAAATAGACAGTACTGGTTTGTGTCTTGGAAATTTTTGTTTGTGCAGGTTGTAAAAGTACAATTATTGTGATAATACAGTTCTGTTGGCTGAGAACAAAAATGAATTATCGAATACATTATCCAGGATGAATGGTGTTTGTATGAAGTTCAAACTGAGAGAGAAAGAGACAGACAGAGTGAAAGTATGAATAAGGGAAATATCATAATTATGGTCTTTGGGTGAAGAACTGTTAGTACTGAATGCAAGATCAATTTAAATACTAGAGTTTGACCATGTAAATGAGTTTTTTAATCTAGGAACCATGTTTGATGAAGAAAACAAATTAGATGGTCAAATGAGTAGGGGAGTGAATTCAGCTTTGAAAGTTATAGCTTCCTTGGGGTTTCAAATAGTGTGTGAAAATGTAATTTTTCCTTCAATAATCATTTGTGTTTTAGAGAGATGTATTACTGCAGTTTTGAGGCAAGACTCATAGTCAAATGCAGAATGAAGATTTGTTGCCTGTGTGTGTGTAGGGGTGGTTGTGTTGGCCATGTTGAAAGACGGAGTAATGAGGTGCAACATGTTGAAAGACTGAGTAATGAGAGAATTTATTCAGCCAAAGTGGCAGGAAAGAAAGGCAGAGAAAGGCCAAGGAAATCATGAGAGGATTGGACTCAAGAATGCCTGCAAGAGAAAATGTTCATGAGAATGAAGTACATAGGTCTTGTGTGACACATGTGATGAATGTCAGTGAAGCTCATGTTGTGTGCCAAGATTGTTGCAAATGGAAATGTTTCATACATTAAGAAGTAAAATCTAACTTCATCAGTGGCTTCGATTTGTCAGATGGTCTTTCTTTGAAGAGCTAACCTCTGAATCTCAGAGAATAGCTTAGTGATATGTATGTATGTGTAACTTCTTGTGCATACATTCTAGGCCAAAGAATTAATATTTTATGCAGGAATGTATTATATTCTTCCTTTGAAAAGGGAAAGAGTTGACATATCTGTGTGCAAGCATTTTGTAGTGGTCTTTTGATAATGTGTATCAAGTTCTTTGTTAAGCTATTTCAGGAAGAATGATATTTTGAATTTCTTTTTATGTAGTTCCATGGTTCACTTAAGTTGTTATTCATGGGGTGGCACACCCTGTCTACCCTGTGGTGCAAAAAACCATACCTTGTCCACTCTTGTGCTGAAATTTTGTTTTTTATTATCATTCAAATTTTTTAAAATCTCAGTCTGATGGCTCTGAAACTGTATTACATGCCCACATATTATGATATGCAGCTGGATTTCATTTTAATTAATAAATAAAAATGAAGAACTAATGACTTTTTAACCTAAAAAGTGCCAAAAACTATGCCCTGCCCTTTCATAATCTTAGAATTAATGCTGAATCTCTGTTTCATACATTTGGTTTTGGTTAGTAATTGCAATTTTATTTGTTTCTGTTTTTGTAGAACTGGCTAAATACTGAGAAAAGGATCAGCAAACAGATAAAAGGTATGTAGGGTGTTCATGCACAAACACACATGCAGGCATGCACTCATGAACATGTAAAATTTTGTGACTCTGGCTGCAAATAAGAAATTATACTTATGGGCTATCCCTCTAAAGTATTTGGGAATTGATCATGAGCTGGTTCTCAAAAGTAATCACCTTCAGAAACATTCCTAAAAGTATTTTTTTTCTCCAGGTCTTTAGGTAGAACATTTAGCACATTTTTATGGTCTCTTCAACAGTGCAAAACCTTCCTTGTTTGGACAAAAAATTTGTTTTTGGAAATAAATGGATGTCACAAAAAGATAGATTGGGAGTGAGTGAGTTGCAGAAGCAGAAAAATGTTATATATATTTTTTATGTTTATGTTATATTTAGCTAAATTCAGTGTACAGGTGCATTCATCATCGTCATCATTGTCAACCATTATCAATCCACTGCTGGACGAAGGTCTCCCCAAGTTTCCTCCACAGCGGTCTGTCTTGTGCCAGTCTCCTCCATGTCACTCCCGCATACTTTCGAATTTCATCCACCCATCTTCCATGTGGTCTTCTTCTGGGTCTTTTCCTGTCCCTTGGAATCCAATCTAAAATTTCGGCTTTCCATCGATGGTCTGTCCTTCTGGCAGTATGTCCAGCCCATTGCCATTTCAGGGATTTAACTCTGATCATGATGTCTTCCACTCTTGTCATTTTTCGGATCCACGAGTTCCTCTTCTTATCTCTCCTGGTTACACCAAGCATGCACCTCTCCATGCTACTTTGAGTTGTCTGCAGCCTTTGTATGTCTCTTTTAGTTAAGGTCCACGTCTCTGCACCATACGTAAGCACTGGAAGGATGCATTGATCAAACACTTTTCTTTTAAGACATAATGGCATATTGCTCTTGAAAATTATGCTGTTTCTTCCAAAAGCTCTCCAGGCAAGTTTTGTACGCCGATTAATTTCTTCATCAATGTGACCCTCACTTGATATCTTCTGTCCAAGATAAACATACGTATCTGTTATCTCCAGTTTTTCTCCATCAATCGATAAATCTTCATTTCTTGTAAAAGCATTGAACATCACTTTTGTCTTCTGAAAGTTCATTTTTAATCCCACTTCTTTACTATTGTCAGCAAGTTCCTGGATCATACTCTGCAGTTCTGATGGGGTAGTTGAAAAAATGACTACGTCATCAGCAAAACGAAGGTGGGTTAGATAATCTCCATTAATCTTTATCCCTTTGTTTTCCCAGTTCAGTGACTGAAAGACATTTTCCAATGTGGCATTAAAGAGCTTCGGAGATATGGTGTCGCCTTGTCTCACTCCTTTTCCAATTTTTATGTGTGTTGTATTTTCAAACAGCCGAAACTTTGCACTTGCATTTTCATAGATGTTATTAATAATATTAATGTACGCATCTTCAATACCGCAGGATTTCAGAGCCATTGTACCTGCTGATGGTTTCACCGAATCAAAGGCTTTTTCATAATCGATAAAAGCCATGCACAATGGAAGTTCATATTCCCTCGCTCTTTCAATTAGTTCTCTCAGTACGTGGATATGATCTATAGTGCTGTAACCACTCCTGAATCCAGCTTGTTCTCTCGGTTGAGCCATGTCCAGTGTCACCTTCAGGTGGTGTGAAAGAACTTTAGTGAAGATTTTATAAACCACTGATAGGAGGCTGATAGGTCTGTAGTTCCTGAGATCCTCAATGTCACCTTTTTTTATGTAGCAGGATCATTGTAGCATTGTTCCAATCCTCAGGAATCTTCCCTTCATTAAGGCATCGAGTGAAAATTTGGGTGAGTACTGTTTCAATTTCTCCACTTGCTTCTTGTATGATGTCTACAGTAATTCCATCTTCTCCTGGAGCTTTCCCCCGCTTCATGTTCTTGATTGCATGTGCAACTTCTGCTGGGAGGACTGGAAGAACTCTAGTACTGGTACCTTTCATGATTTCTGGAGTACATGTATCGTCCCTTTCATATAATTTGGAGTAGAAATCTTTCACTCTTGTCAAAATTTCGCCTCTATTTCTTGTTACAGAACCATCTTCTTTTCTCAGTGCCATAATCTGTTTTCTTCCCATACTGAGATGTCCCTTTGCTATCTTTAGGCTTTGGTTGTTTTCAGTTGCTTTCCTTACTAGTTCACAGTTGAATTTCCTTACGTCTTCAGTGATACTTTTTCGTACTGTCTTGCATAGCTCTATATATTCCACTTTGGAAGTCACATCTTCTTTAGTTGTCCTCATCTCTCTTCTTTTTTGCATGAACATTTTGGTTTTTCCTGATAATTTGTTCACATGCAACTTGTTCTTAGACCCAGCTAATTTTGTTGCTGTTTCCATAAGAGCTTTGGTTATTTTTCTGTTAACTTCAGAAATATCCACTTCTTCTGATGTTAGGCCTTCTAAAGCAAAGAATCTGTTCTTCAGTTCCAACTTGAAGGCATTATGGTGTTTTTTAAGGTTGGTTATGTCAATACATTTTGTTTGTCTTATGAGCTTGCCACGTTCGAGTTTAGTGTTGAGGTGCATCTTACATCTCACCAATCTATGGTCACTACCTGTGTTGAACTTGTTTAGCACACTGCAGTCTTCTATGACGAATTTTTTGTTACACAAAAAATGTCGTCCCATTTGGATGTCTCCATGTCCATTTCCTGTGTGGCTTTTTCTTGAAAAAGGAGTTCAAGATGAAAAACCCTTCTGCCTCTGCAAACTCTACGAGAGTATTTCCACGCTGGTTTCTGTTGCCGTGACCGAATTTACCTACTGAAGTTTCATTCTGTTGCCGTTGCCCTATTTTTGCATTGAAATCTCCCATAATTATCTTTAAGTGCTGCTTACCTTTATTATTTAGATGACGAATTTCCTCATAAAATTCTTCAATTTCTTCTTCAGGATGACTTGTGGTGGGTGCATAAGTTTGAATAATCTGAGCCTGGTATCTTCTCGAGAGTTGGATAACGAGTCATGCAGCTCTGTCAGAGGAACTTTCAACTTCTACAACTTTATCCTTCAGTTTCTTGTTTATTATAAATCCAACACCACTAGTTCTGCCAGTATCAGTCTCATGATAGTAGAAGAGATGTCCACTTTTCAGTTCAATGAGATCTTCTCCTTTTCTCCTTACCTCACTGAGCCCGACGATGTCCCACTTGATCCTTTGTAGTTCCTCTTCCAATTCAAGAAGCCTTGAATCAGAAGATAGGGAGCGTCCATTATACGTAGCCAAGGTCAGTATCAGATGGCAGCCTAGTCCGGTCCTCCGGGGATTCTTAGCACCCTCTGCCTTCATGTCGCACTGGCGGCTGCCTTGGCCAGGTACATTCCAGCTGCCGGAGACTGAGGGCCAAGATTTAAGTTATGGAGTCATTTTGGAGGGGTTTGGCCATAACTCACCATGCTGGCCAAGTGGGTTGGACAGGTGCATTATAGTGATTCATATTCGAGCTTTTGTCATTGCCAAAGTTTTGACCATTTACTAGTCACTTTTTTCTACATTTGCTCATGTATACTTTTATAGAATTATGGTTTCATTGTCTGATGCATTCAATCTGCTCCTTTTGAGTAATGTCTGAAGAAACAAGGGAAATAATCAACACCTGTTCAACATTTCAGCTGATCAAGAAACTTTTTTTTTTTTTTTCAGTGGTTGCAATGAATTTAAATTCTTCTATTTGGGGAGTTTGAGTTTCTGTTTCAGGATCATAACTGTAGACTCACATGGTATCACCCATAGTAAGTGGCTTTTAAGATATGGTCATTCTTAGTATGTATCAGAAGTTACTGAAGCAACCTGTTGTCTCTTTCAGATGTCCTTTGGATTCTTGGAATGAATTTGGCTAACATGCTGTGAAACTGCATGAAACATCAGTTTTTTAGGTGTTTGGCTGTCTCCCATGTTGTCAGTTGGCAAGTGCTGTCCAGATAAGAACTTTTACTTGGATAATGCCATTACAGTTTTTGAAGTGGATGGATATCCCGCCTTGAGATCATCGTAGATCAATTTGTGGTTAGCTTCTAATTTTGCATACCCATGTACCAACAGCACCTTCGGGTAAATAAAGGCTAGCAAAGTGTTTTCTCAAGTCTGCAAAAGTTATTGTAAATGCTTTTCCAGTTTTAGAGCAAAATTTAGCATAACTTCTTTGCTCAATTTTTTTTCATTTTCTTTTAAATCCTTAAAATCCACCAGAGCAGAAAAACATACATCACTCAATAAATGATGGGCAACATTGGTGCACAACATTTGTGGCTTAGGTAAGAAAAGTAGAATGCAGTATTAAACAAGTTTTCATGGTATCTAGATATTACATGTGTATTCCTAATTTAGCATGCATGGTGGTGTTAGTCCACAGATTTTTCAGTCACATCATATAACCTCATTCATATATCCACTACTACTCATAAAATGCATCCTATCCATCCTCTTTGTGAAGTTTACCTCATTCATATATCCACTACTACTCATAAAATGCATTCTATCCATCCCCTTTGTGAAGTTTAGCAAGTATTTCTGAACTAATTCAAGATTATAACCACTCATTCTTATGCGTAAAAAAAAAGGATATTTACTAAAATGCATTTTAAATTTCTGCTACCCTACATAAGACCTATTCTACTATTAGAAAAATATGTTTTCCCCCATTGGTAGCTTGTTTTTTTTTTTTTGCATACTTATTTACACTATCTACCAACAAGTAATTGGACACCCCTGCAATCGACGATATCTGCGGTCCTGATACACGTCACGGCCGCCGCCGTTAAATATCGTGTGGGAAACAACATGACCAGTCGCATGCAAGATGCCACGCAGTTCGGAGCTCTCTGATTTCGAAAAAGGTGTAATTGTCGGGTATCACAGAAATGGCCGATCCATACGTGACATATCCAGCGAGTTGAAGTACCCAAAATCGACAGTGGCCTAAGTGATTGGCAAGTGGAAGATGAGAGGTGACTGTCGGAATGTGCCCCGACCCGGCAAACCCACAAAACTGGGAGTTAGAGACCGACGGGTGCTGGCCAGAGAAATTCAGAAGAACTGCACCAAATCGATAGGCCACATCCACGAGGAGTTTCAACAGGCATCCAGGAGTGTTCCTTTGATGAATACCAGCCGTAAGGAAGCCCATCTGCTCGGTTATCATGGACGTGCTGCCGCCCACAAGCCTTTGATCACCAAGTCCAATTGTGCTGTTCGGCTAACGTGGTGTAAAGAACGGCGACAGTGGACCGTTGAACAGTGGAGACAGGTTCTCTGGAGCGACGAACCAAGGTTCACCCTCTACCGTTCGGATGGCAGGGTCTGGGTTTGGTGTCTGCCTGGAGAAAGCCTCCTGCCGGAATGTATTGTGCCAACTGTGAAGTTCAGCAGCGGTGGAATTATGCTATTAGGGTGTTTCTCCTGGTATGGCACGGGACCCTTGGTCGCAATTCCTGGTAGACTCAACGCCGAGACCTACTGCATCATTTTGGATGACCCTGCGCTTCCTACGTTGTAACAGTTTTACGGGGTGGACCCATGTTGCTTTCAGGATGACAATGCCACCTGTCATGTTGCAAGGTCCACCCTTGGTATGGTGACAGTGGTGTTAATCGAATGGACTGGCCTGCTCAGAGCCCGGACCTTAACCCTATCGAGCACCTCTGGGACGAGTTGGAGCGTCGACTTAAGGGGTGCCCCCACCGTCCGAAATCGGTTAAGGAACTGACCTGTCTTCTCCAAGCAGAGTGGAAGAAAATACCGCTAGCCGTCGTACAACGCCTGGTTGAGAGTATGCCCCGGAGGGTCGCAGCTGTAATCGCCGCTCTCGTGGAGGCTCCACCAACTATTGAAGGTGAATAAACTTAGTTTTCCTTTGCTATCACAGGTGTCCAATTACTTGTTGGTAGATAGTGTACATCAAATAATGAAGTGCCTATGTTAGTGTTTGATCCATCCATCTGTCTATTTGTTGACTTGATGATTTTAGAAATTAATAATGTCATGGCACCTCTAATATTATCTATCGTATGGTGAAAGAATTGAATTTACTATAGTTGCTTGCATCTGATGAAATTTTTGAACTATATCTTAATTCATCATCAGGACTACATTACTGAAGTAGTTGTTGCCAATCAATCAGAAGTACCCAACTGCAATTATCATTTAACATGGTACTTGTTATTCCCATTTCTTATTCAAGTTTCCTCTTTATTTAGTGTGATTGGTGGTGATTATATTTATATTGAGTCCCACTTTATGGAGTATCCAGTTGCTTGTATATGTCTGTCTAATGTGGTCTTGTTTTCAGTGTTTCTAATGGCTGCCTAATATTCTTCCATACTAACTTTGATACTTTTCCACACTTTACCAGTGTAGCTTAGTCCACAGATACAGTCTGTGCTATAGACTACCTGTTCTTGTAGTTAGATGTCTTCTTTATGTTTTAGGGATGGAAGGAAGTTTTTAAACTTGTGAGAGAAAAATATAAAGTCAGGCTTGCCCCAGATCTGAATAACAATTAAAAAAATCCCTTCATTCCTAAAACATCAAGAACAAGCCATGCAACTACATGAATGGGGTTGTTTATATCGTAGACTGTATCTGCAGACTACGCTATGTAGGTGAAATGGGGAGAAGTATCAAGATCCATATGGAAGAACATTAGGCAGCTATCAGAAACATTGCAAGCAAGACCAGATTAGACAGACATATGCAAGCAACTGGCATTTCATAAAGTAAGCTCAATAAAAGTAATCGCCCACCGATAACACTTAATAAAGAGGAAACTTGAATATAAGGGATGGAAATAACAAGAAGTACCATGCTAAAAGGTAATTGCAGTGAGCACTCCCAACTGATTTATAGCAACTACTCCAGTAATGTAGTCCTGATGATGAACTAGTTTCAGGTTTGGAAATTTGACCATCAAATATAAACAAATTACCTTCATAAAACCTGTAAATTCAACTCTATAAAACTCATAAATCTAACTGTTTAACCATTGATGATTTTGTTTCTAAAAGCAGTATTCAGACATTTTTTTAATTGAGTAGGCACACGTGCATTAGTCTAAGATTTACCACATTTTGCTTGGCTTTCCCTGTACATAGTTTTCTTTCTAAGGCATGTTTATTGAATTTTCTGTTTCTACAGACACATTGAGAAAATTCTTTTTGGGTCTGATAAAGGTAAACTGCTCTTTCCAGCACACATTTGTTTTTTTCTTTTAATTTCCTGGATGACATAAATACGCATTTTTGTTTGTTGTTATATTTTGTTTCTCCAAAGCAATTCAAAAAAATTACTTTTTATTAAAAAAAAAATTAAAAAATGCTCACAATTTTTCATATATTTTCTAGCTTTTTCTAGTGTTCAGTGTTCATATTGGGTAAAGTGTGATTTTTATCTCCCTCTCTTTGTTGTTGTCAGTTTTGTTGGTGATTGTGCAATATCTGAAGCATTCTGAAATTGAATCTGTTTTATTTGAATACCTTGTATCACACTTCATTTTTTTTTCTGAATTCTACAGTAGTAATTCCTTTTTAGTATTTCTTGGGATAAGTAACTCTCAGTAACTCAGTTAGAGCTATAATATTTATCAGCATGTACAAGTAATTATACTAATTTATGCTTTTGTATTACAAGGTAGATTAAAGTGATACAATTTTTTTTTAAGTGCTGGATGGGGGAAGAAGTTTATATTATTATTGTTCATAGCTGGTAGAAATAAAAATATGAAAAATAATAATGGCATAAAAATCCATAGGTAAAGTAAAATGAGATATTAATAATTTATAATAATTTATTTATGTAGGTGCACCTTGGGAATTTAGTTTTGAAGTGAAATTTTATCCTCCTGATCCTTCTCAACTGCAAGAAGACATTACTAGGTATGATGCTTTGTGAACTTAGTTTTTAAAACAATTGAACATTGTCATTTAATTATTGGATTCACAAAAAAATTCAATTTTAAAATGCAGAGAATTTCTGTCAAAGAAATTGAATTTTTATATGAAATTTTTAAGGGGGAGTCCTGTTTTTTTCTCCTGATAATCTGTGGTATTTTTTATCCAAGCATATTTGTAGTAAACATATGACAAAAGATATTTGGATTTAATTTTGCAGGTGCTGTAAGAAACATGTTAATGCTTACGTTTATGTAATTCAAAATTATTTTGCTCAAAAAGTTTACTACTTTATCGTCAGAAGCCATGATATTTATTTTCTATTCACTGTGTTTGGTGTGTTCTGCCATATCTATACTGTAAGCATTTGTCTTAGAAACTTGTTTGTAAAAAGTATTAAAGTTTCTGGAGAAAAATTATCTGCATGCAGATTTTGTTGAATATCCCATGTTAAAGTGTAAGCAAAAAATCTGATGTCAGGTTTTGTAGTACTTCCTTTTGAGAGTAAAATAATGGAAAATAAGAGTTAATATTATTCATGTTCATAAAGAGGATAATCTGTATTTTAGCACTCGTATTCCTGACATACGTAGGTTGTTCAAAAAGTAACGAGACTGATGTCGTAGCGCCAAAGCAAACCCACACAGAAAAATGCAGTTTCCTGTGTTGGAACAAAAGAAAGGTTAGTCATGTGACAGTGTGCCATTACAGCGCTCCACCAGGTCATTCTTGTAGTAGACGGCATAGAGGTCAGAGGTGTTTCTGTAACCCAGTATGGATTTAAAACTGGAGCAAAGTGCAGCTATAAAATTTTGCATGTGTTTGAATAAAACCGCCACAGAAATGCACGAATGATTGAAACAGTCTATAAAGGAAAATGCCCATGCAAAAGTTTTTGAGTGGCACAAGAAATTTGTGAATGGTGAAGAGTGTCTAGAAGATGTGCCATGCTCCAGTAGACCTTTAACATCGACAGCGGAGGTTAATGTCAAAACAATCGAGGCACCCCTGCGTGAAGACCACCAAATGACCTTTGAGGAGGTTGCTAATGTGATGCACATGTCCACTGGTTCTGTTGACGACATCATGAGAAACTGGTTAGGGACTGAAAAGTCGCTGCTAAGTGGATTCCCCGCTTGCTCACGGGGATGGACACAAGGAAAATGTTATCACTTGTCTGCAATGGAAATGCCGGCTACGATGTGAGCCACACTTTTTGGATTGAGTCATCACATGTGAGGAAGCATTTTTTCACTATTTCAATCCAGAAACAAAATAACCGAGCAACCAATTGAAACACCCATGGAGTCCCCGATCAAAGAAAGTAAAGGTTCAAGCAAGTGCAGAGAAGGTGATGCACCTGGTTTTCTTTGATAAAAAGAAAAATTTATATGACCCTGTTGTTCCACAAGGGAAAACTGTTACCAGTTCCTATTACTCTAAAGTTCTCAAAAGTACTCTAAAGAAAAACTTTCCCCCAAACACCAAGAATGTGCATAAATTGTTTGGATTTGGCACCAAGATAATGCTTGTGCACATTGTGCTTTGCTTACTAAGCATGTTATCTAATATCTAGGCTTTGAAATGATGGTGCACCCTCCTTATTCACTGGACCTGGTGCTGTGTCACTGGACCTGGTGCTCACTGAAGTGAAAAATCAACTTTGTGGGTGTTGGTTTGCATCAAATACTGAACTGAACAATGATGTAATGGGTATTCTGAACTACATGTCAACAAAGAGCTTTGAACACACCTTCCGGAAGTGGATAGAAAGGTGGGACTGGTGCATTAAGGTAAAGGGAGAATACTTCAAAAGTATGTAAGTGTAAGTATGTTTGCTGCAGTACACTTCTACTCCATGTAAAATCAATCTTGTTACTTTTTGAATGACCCTTGTACTTTGCAGCCCTAAATGGCACCATTATCAGAAAACTTGAGTGCTTCCTAAATCAGCAAAGTATTTTAACTTTGAGGAAGCAGAATGCCTTTGATTCTGTACTCAGTGCAGATTCTTGTGCATCTTGCATTGTTAAATTGGAAGAGTGGCTAATACACTACATCCATCAGCTTTTATGTTCCCATTTTTTCAATTAAAAGGTACTGTATAATTCCCATTTTAGATATAGTTTTTACTTTGTATGGGTGATGATTTTACTTTTAAGCATAATGACACTAGTAGATCTGTGAATCACAGCAAGAGTAGTGCCACTGAAGTCTTGGATGTATGTAATGATCACATCTTAATGGCATGGCTTCTTGGCATACATGCAAAAACAAACAAAGTATACTGAAAATGTTTATTAGCATTCTGGAAACAATTTAAAAAATTGTATCCTTTCATCATATTCTTGTCCAGGCATAAATAGAAATTCCAACAATGTTCACTTTTCCTGTGTAATAATTTTTTTTAGAAATTGACATACATTCTTTCTTGCATCTTCAGAGACAATAAACAGGGATCATGGTTGGATCAGGGGTGTTGGGGCACAAAAATTTTGAGGTGAGAAGATAGATCATGAATCAGAAAGCATCAGATTGCTTCGACTAGTGCAAATCTGAATAATACTCAGATTTCTAAGATACATCTGCTTAACTTTTAGCTGCTTGGAACTTCATTCTCCTGGGTGGTATAATGGATAGCATGCTCAAATGCAAATTGGGAGATGCAGGTTCGATTCCTCTTCCAGGGTGATGTAATTTCAAGTTTTCTGAAGAGGTGGCTACAGGGAAACTGTGAAAATAGGGCATATTTGTGCTAACAATGACATATGAATCTGAGAATTTAATAATTTTGGAGTGTCCCGTGCCATTATTTCTCAAGAGGAAGTAGAAAAACCTTTGTTTTGATTTAGAAATTTTGGGAAGTCAATGTTGACCAGCTGCTGCTCCCACAATTTTAGCACTCTGAGTTGAACAATGAAAAATACTAATTCACTTTACAGAAAAAGTGAAAAAGTAATCATAGCTTGAGCTCCAAGTAAATAAAAGGCTTCACTGAAACAGAGCCAAAGACATGAATCTATGGCTGTCAAAATGCACAAGAACTGTGTTCAAAAACAGTTTTAAATATAGAAATGCAGCCTCTTGCTCTCTGCATGATAGGAAAAAATATTGATGTGAATTATTAGCTATGACTGGTGGAGAAATATTTAAAAGTGTGCCACTTTATTCATGTTTGCAACCTAAATAATTATGAGATTGACATTTAAGTTTTATAATTGAACAATAGTTTGTTTGTTTTTTATGAAAAGAAAAGCAACTGTTCAATGAGGAAATAATAATGGGTGTGAATATGAATGTCATGTGCACCAACTTTATTCCAAATGTGCAGAACTGTTGCCATAAAATGAGAAAAAAAAATTGTCATCAGAATATTCAATGTATTTGGAAAGTCATGACTCTGAAGATTGTTGGATATTGTGCATGGCCAAGCCGATTTTGTTTTAGGAATTTCTGGGATATAGTTATGTATACAGTTACAGACAATGTGTGTATTGAGTATCTTTCATACTGGAAGTTTACTGGATTCATTCATAGAAACAACCTCTTTAGTTGAGTCTGTGTGAGATGGAAAGTAGCTGTTGGCAATGTACACAGCCTGAAACACGTGGTTTCTTTCATTTTCTTTTCTTTTCTGAAATGGCTCTCGAAAAGCCATTTTATATGATGGAGGAGCAAAAAAAGAAAAGGATTTCTTCTGAGGAAATACATCTCACTTCTTGCAAATGCAACAATCTTTCTGGTAGGTAATAAAGAAAATCTTACGCTCACCAGGTAAGAAATGGCCAAGATCTTGGCTTCATTTATTACCTCACATCCTACAAATTGCCCTTTGTTGACCCAAATCTTGTGTACCTCCAGTAAAGTAGTGATGTTTAAAGGACACCAGGAGCCCTCAATAATTTGGATGGATCAACGAACTTAGAGTAACTGAACATCAAGTGCTTGTATCCCTTTTGTTGCATCTGTCATTGCATATTTTCTTTTTGTTTCTTGAATTTTTTTTTTTTAGTGGAAGCATAGAAGCAAAAAAAAAGAAAAAAAAATACTATGCGAAATTTTCTGTTAAAACTGTGTTTCTGCCATTTTGACCATTTAAACAATTGAATTTGATGACAGAATTTTGCAGGCTGTTGTAAGTAGCATGTAAAAGTGGATGCTTTTGCAACATAATTTTAGCATGTTTGTTTTCATATGTATGCATTGCAGAAACGTATGTGCTGCCATACTATCACAATGTCCTCCTGCGTGTGGACAAATTGTCACTTCTAGAAATAAGATTGGAATAATTTTTATCATATGTGTGTCACATAGATGTTAAAATAATGAAGATTTTTCATATATGATGTACTTCTGGTTTTTTTTTTTTTCTGTGACATGAGAGTGCATCTGCAATGGTCACCATATCTCTGTTTCCAAAACAAAGATTTAAAAAATGTTTAGAAATGTATAGTTGTAAGCATGACTGAGATTTTCTTTTCAGTTTTTCACAACACAGAATTTTGTGGAATAGCCGTGTGATTCTTGAATAATGTAAAAGATTTTGAGTTTGAGCTTCTTTGGTTTTTTTTTTTTTTTTTTTTCAAGAAACAGGTTATCACTTTGAAATTATTTTGTTTTAAAAATGGTTTATGATAGCAGAACTTTGGGGACATAGATTATATTTTTGACAGGTACTTACATTTTTACTGAATTTCATGCACATTTCCATCAGTGGCAAAACCTTTCCTTAAAAATAAACAGGCCTGAATTTTTTTTTTTTTTTTTTACAAAAACATGAAGGTAAAATATTTGATTTTCCAAATAAAAATCAACTGAAGTGAAAGTTTATTAACAAAATATTAAAAAACAAAATGAACCAAATTGTGTTCTATAAATACAAATTTGTGTATTGTATTATATCATCATCATCATCATCAACCATTATCAATCCACTGCTGGAGAAGGTCTCCCCAAGTTTCCTCCACAACGGTCTGTCTTGTGCCAGTCTCCTCCATGTCACTCCCGCATACTTTCGAATTTCATCCACCCATCTTCCATGTGGTCTTCTTCTGGGTCTTTTCCTGTCCCTTGGAATCCAATCTAAAATTTCGGCTGTCCATCGATGGTGTGTATATATTTATATATACACACATGTATATATATATGCTTAAATATACAGTATATATTTAAGTATATTATATGTGTTTGTGTGTATTTTTTTTAATTAGCTTTCATCTTTTCTTTGAGGATCACCCCTTCCCCACCCCCTGCCATTCCATTGTTCTATATCCACCTTTGATTTCCATGTAGTGATAACAGCTATCAATCTGTAATAACTTTAATTTGTTTTTTCTTTGAATTAATTCTGTAATTTTAGCTTTTCAACAAAATTTAAAAAAAATTATGCAGATTTTATAAGGTTTCTGTTTTGTTTTTTTGCTAGATACCAGTTGTGTCTGCAAATAAGAAACGACATTCTTTCTGGAAAGTAAGTATCTTTTTATATGTATCAATACTATTAGGGGTTTGCAAAAGTTTCTGCCACCCCCACCAGCGGGCGCTGTAGGAGTCTAACCGACTGGCGACCCTGCTGTCAGTTCGTACATGAAGACAAGTATGGTAGTTGATAAAGTTCATTTGCAGCACTGTTTGTTATTCATGTTTAATTTAGGGGAAAGTGTGAGTGAAGCATATGGTTCAATGTGTCAGGCATATGGCAAAACGGTTATGGGTGAGCAGACATGTCAAGAATGGTTTGCCAGGTTTAAGAAAAGCAATCTAAGCTTGGAAGACAAGCCATGTGCAGGTAAACCGCAGGAACTCGTAGACGAGGAGCTGTAATCGCTGTTGCAAGAGGATTTAACACAATCGACCATGCAACTGGCGAAACATTTGAAAGTGGCTCAATCAACAGTGGTACATCATCTACAGGCCTTGAGGAAGATACGCAAGATTGGTAAGTGGGTTCCACATACTTTAACGGAGCATAATATTGGTCAACAATTAGGCATCTGCATGTTGTTGCTGAAGAGGTTTCAAGGGAAGAATTTCTTGTGGAAAGTTGTCACCGGGTATGAAAAATGAGTCTATTGCGACAACCCCTTACTCAAGTGATCCTGGATCGACCCCAGCCAGCCATCAGTATCCACTGCAAAACAGGATATCCATGGGGGAAAGGTGCTATTGTGTGTGTGGTGGGATATGCATGGAGTGCTGTACTTTGAACTGTTAAAACCAGGTGAAACAATCACTGCACAACGATATAGTGATCAGTTGAAACTGAACACCCAGTCATCCTGTTACACGATAATGCCAGACCACATGTCAGTGTAGCCACAAAATCAACCCTTGAACAGTTATACTGGGAGGTTTTACTGCACCCAGCTTACTCCCAGGACATCGCACCCTCAGACTTTCATCTGTTTTGCTCTATGCAACATGCCCTAGCCCATCAGTGGCTCAACACAGTTCCAGAGTGATAAATACACAGTTGTCGTGGACCAGGGACATCAAATAAATTTATAAACGCAGAGAGAGCGATGACTTCTATTTGATGACAGTTCCAGAGGTGGAAAATTTCGTCACTGTGTTCTTCAGCTCAAAACCAGAGTCTTTCTATCACAGGGACATTCATTTGTTGCCTGAAAAATGGCAAAAGGTCATTGATGCTAACGGCCATTATTTTGTTTAATAAATGTATACTGGTTTCCTGATTGTTCCTGTTTCCTTTCTCCTTAAAACGGCAGAAACTTTTGCATACTCCTAATAATTAAATCACCATGTAATATATACATAATATCTAAGGTATTTTACCTGATATTTCAAAGTATTTTGCACGTTGTTTGCTCTGTGAGGCACGTGCTCAGAGCAAACAACGTGCGAAATACTTTGAAGTATCAGGTAAAATACCTTAGATATTATGTATATTTTAATCAAAAGCACGTTTATAACATAAGACAACCCATAAGGTTGCCTCATGAATTGCATTTTTCGTAATTCACCATGCAATGTTGGCTGTTCCAATGACTGTCATTATTAAGCTATTTGTTGATGGAATGATACCAGTTTTGCAGAGTTTAAGTCTTAAGAAATGTGATCATTTGTTATGAACTGGAAAGAGACTTAAAATTTACCTTGTTCTTCTGTGTCAGGTAACCATTTAATGGGGGTCACTTCTCTGTGTGTTCTTGTGCCATTGTACTTCTGATTTTTTAATACTTATGTTTTCATGCTTGTTAATGCATAGCTACATTTCTTTCATCAAATCTGAAAAAAAGTATCTAGATTCATGTTTTAAGCTAGGTAATTAGAAAAACCTTTTGTCACTATGTATGCTATATAAGTCACAAATTCATCTGGTCATTTGTATAATGTATCATTCAATAATACTGCCATGGACATTGCCCTGAAGAGTTATCAGCCCTTGTTCCACCTCCTGTAGTGTCCTGCTTCACTTCAAGAAACAAAGCCAATCCAGCATGTATATTCTGTCCAGCTGCTACACAAATTAGTGTTTGTGAACATATTCATTCATATTATATTGAAACTTTGTTAGCCTTGACTTGTTTACATTTGACATGACTTAAATGTTTCAGCCTGCATCTATTAATCCGATGCAAACTACTTGCAAGTTACCCGATATTTTACTTTTACTAAAGGAAAATTAAATTCATTATAGTGCTTTGTACTCGCTACTGGTTTTGTCTTTCATGACCAATCAATTCCACATTTAAAAAATTCATGTTCTATCTTATGTTGTGTTCACTACAAAGTAGCAATGAATTAAATGACCTCTGCTATTCTATATGTCAATTCTAAATGTTTTATGATATCTGTATTTTGAAATCATAGATTTTTATAAACATTTTGCCAGTAACTTTTGCATGAATATTTTATTTTTGTATAATTACATTTTTCATGTCTTAGTCCTTAACTGTTTTCATTTGTACTTAACTTTTAGTGGTTTTTGTCAGTTTTCCTATGGATACATTCTAATTGAAGTCAGTCTTTTTTTATCTGCATTATTTGTTAAAAAGTGTAACATATTTGCGCGCACACACACACACACACACACACACACACACACACACACACACACACACACACACACAATGAAGGAATAGTGTGTGCGAGTATATGGTTAAATTGCCAGAGATGCATGCTTTTCAAGTGCATATACGAGGTAGGATCCAAAATTTCGTGGACTTGGCATATAGTTCTTTACCTTGAATACTTTAAAACACCTATTCACAGCCACATTCAAAATAATCCCCTTGGCAATGATACACTTTTGCCAGCACTCTTAAAGCTTCTGGAAGCATTGCTGAAAGCCATGTCTTGCAATCCCTCATAATGCCTCCCACATTGCTGTTTTTACCTTATTTGTTGACACAAAACGATGTCCCTTGCAAATTTTGTTTCATCAGTAGAAAGAAGTAAAAATCGCAGGGGGCTAAGTCGGATGAATAGGCACGATGTGGAAGCACATAGTACGATTTCTGATGAGAAACTTCATGACCAGTAGGGACCGATGTGCAGGCGTGTTGTCATTTAGAAGGTACCATTGTCCACTTTGCTACATCTTCAGCCATTTACAATAGATTGACTCCTGTAAGCGACTAAACATGTCCAGATAACTTTCCTTGTTAACTGTTGTTCCCCCAGGAATAAAGTTGGAATGAACAATATCGTAAAAATCAAAAAACACCTCCAGTACGACTTTCCCTTTGCTGTGATCCTGCCTGAATTTCTTTGATCGCAACGAAGACGGTGTTCCATGTTGAAGAAGCACGTTTTGGGATATCAAATAAGTAGCATCGCGTTTCATCACCTCTGATGATGTTATCCAAAAACATAGGATTGCTATCGGCTTTGTTGATTAATTCACCCAATATCTGCATCCGTTTGTCCTTTTGTTCGGAGGTCAAAAGGCGAGGGTCAATGTTCTGACACACACTGTGCATGTTAAGATTCTCCATCAAAATGTGCTGGCATGTGGTCTCCAACAAGTTAGTTGTGTTAGCGATTTCCTCAATGGTTCAGCAACGATTCAGCAACAATTCTGTCAAACACACTGCCCCACCACTGTAATGTTTTCCTGACTCGTGGCAGTCGCAGGTCAACCACAGCAGTCATTATCTGCAATAATGGATTTTTGGCCCTCTTTGAAACACCGATACCACTCGTACACCTTTGATCTCGCCATCGTAGAGTGACCGTGCACCTTCTAAAGCATTTCTAAGGTCTCTTCAGCTGCTTTCCCCAAACTCTGATAAAATTTAATGTTACAATGTTGCTCTTCAAAAGCCATGTTTCTCACATCACAGAAGACAGACGACTAACCACAGCAGCACACGTCTGTGCACTCGTTCCAATCACTTTCCATGGGTCAAACCATTCTGACTATGGAGGGGAAGGATGGTGGGATGTATTTCAGACACCGTAACTTTAACCGCATTCTTGCGTTGTCACTGGTAGGCGCTGTCCTCGAACTTTTGGATCCTACTCCACATAGGCTATCGCCTTTGTGTTACGCACAAACACATGCGTACAAGTAACAAAATGAAGGCAGAAGAGACAAATGTTATTTCCAGGGAGTTCTTCATATAGTGATTTTTAAAATGAATGTAGGATCATCAAGTAAAAAGTGTTATGGACAAAACTGTTGAGCTCAGGGAAATTCTAAGAATTCATATATGGATTTTGATATTTATGTACTCATAATTTTTTGACATAAACACAGAATGCATATATGTAAACAATGAGTGTACTCCCATTCCCATATATTCAATCATCCATCTTTTTCTCACATTTTACTGTGCCATGTTCTGATAAATAACTGAACATAATGCATGCATTGTCTGTCTTGTCACCGGATGCCCAAAAAGTTGAGACAGACACATTTGTAACATAAATCCAAGCCCTAAGTGTGAGAAAATAATCAAGAATCATAATTACTTCATTACAACAACAACAAAAGGAGCCACAAATCTCATTTAGGATATTATAATACAAAAGAGAAAGCTCATGTAAATAATTTGTCATCCTGTAGACATCTGTGCATTTTCCTATCAGACATCTGTTCTCTTGACTAATCATCTCTGTTTTCCTTCAATCGACATTTGTTCACTGCTTTTAATTGAAAAACTGGCTGATTGAAAACTAAATGAAAGAGTTTTAAAAATCCAGATTATAATTACACTGCACTATCTGGCAAGGGCTATTTTATATCTTTTGAAGGACATAAAATAGCCCTTTCCAGATAGTGCAGTGTAATTTGAGTACTAGTTGACATCTATTCACCAATTGTTATCTGTTAATGTGAAGCTGAATGATATTGACACTGAACAGAAGTGTATGTAGTTTTCTGCTTACTTTCACTGTCTTTCAGTTGCAGCTGCATGAAATTCTGAAAATCAGTAGTGTTGTGAAGTGGAATTATTAACCTTAATTTATTGGAAATAGACTTTCCCCTAAAAGTTAGCTTTCCTGCAGGAAAGCTGATAAAGTAAACAGCAATTTTCTTTTGAAAGACAAAGCAGAATTCATTCTAAGAAATCACCCAAAATAACTAGAGGAAGAATTTGTCCTCGTTTTGTTGAGGGCTTTGCCCTTTACAGTAATATGCGTGTTTCTGTAAATATCTCAAAACTAAGTGTTACCTTATAAGGATCGCCGAGGCCGAAGCAGGAGACGCGTTTCTATAACCGCAAAATAGGCGTATATGAAGATGGTTAAAAGCATTTGTTCTTAGGTGCTTGCAAGCAGTTCAGTTCTTCTACTTTCTTCGCACGAGACGTATCTGACTCTCTTCCTGTAGGCCCGAGGGGCTGGGGGTCACGCATCGCGCGCATCTTTATTTCCTACGCACTAAACACTTGGGACTTTCGTATTTACTGGGGAGTGATTGTCCTATACTTATAGAGGGGTGAGTCCTCATTTATTGTAGTCTTTTATTCAGTCAGGCCATTAGTGCAATTTAACCATGCTTAAAGCCGAATAGTTTAGTTCTCTGAATTTTATTCAAGGCTTTTCTTCAATCTACCCTTACTCGCTTTAATTCCGGACGCAACACATTGATAATCTAGACGATCGTGACCTAGTGGTGGCCAGGAGAGAAGGGGCAAAAGCCGGTCACTACAACAATAGTCATTATCAGTGCTTTGTGCAATAACAACAGAGATATTTCCAAAATCTTCAGTGTTTTGGCCACATCTTTTTAAAAACAATTTTTCTTCAAATGTAGAAGCACCCACAATATTTTTTGACCATGAAGAGCATCAAAAAATATTCCACGAGTATGAAGGTATCTTATTCACCTAGAAAAATGAATTTTAAGAAAGAAAAAGAAATTTCAGTCATGTTTCTTTTATAAGAAATTGTTAAAAACATTTACCCAAAATTTAAGGGGGAAAAAATAAGAGAGAGAGAGAGAGAGAGATCTATTACAGTATATCTGAAAAGAATTTTATGCATGCATCTGTTTAAAAAAAAAACATGTTGTGATAGAAACAAATATGTTTTTATGCAACATTGAAGTTTTGCCCCAGAAAAATCTTGAAAACTAATTTAAGTCTCAGAAACTGTTAACTCTATCTGATCCAGTTATGTGACAATACAAATATTAAAGTAGAAATAAAAATCTTTGTTGTGTTTACCTTTTTCTGTGCAGAAAAGATCTTTCAAATTGTTCTTAGAATACGAAACATTACACTCACATAAAGGCATATATATAGAGAGAGACAAAGAAAATGTTAACAAAATCATTTTATTTTTCCTGCCTACATGAGCATGTCAAAAGATGTACTAGCAGTGAGGAAAGGCATTAGGAGGGGAAAAAGCAAATACACAGTCAGTGACCCTAAATGTTGGGTTATCCACTAAGTGCATAATTGATTATTCCTTCAGAGTTAACTCTGAGAATGGTGTAGCTCGAACCCAAAAACTGAAATAGTAACTAGTTGTAAATGCATTTATGGCACCTCTATTCATAGTGATTGTGGAATAACTCTTTTACGGGTCTTATAGAGGTTATTTTTCTTCAAAGTTGGTTGTCAAATTTTCGAACTAAAGCCTAGTTCGTCATCAGGACTATGTCACTGGAGTAGTTGCTGCCACTCAATTGGAAGAGTCCATCCGCAATTATCATTAATTGTGGTACTTCTTCTTCTTGCTATTTCGATCCCTTCTTCTAGTTTCCTCTTTACTAAGTTTGACTGGTGGGCGATTATTTTCACTGAGTCCCAATTTATGGAGTGTCCACTTGCTTGTATATGTCTGTCTAGCCCTGTTTTGTTCCCAATGTTCCTAATAGCTGCTTGGTGTTCTTTCATTCGGACCTTAATACTTCTCCCTGTTTCTCCTATATAGCTGAGTCCGCAGTTACAGTCGATGCAGTAAATTACTCCTTCCTGCAATTGGATGTCCAATTCTTTCTGCTTTAAAGCTGGCAGGAATTTCTTTATTTTGTTATTAAGATCTGGAGCTAGCCTGATATTATATTTTGCTCCGATCCTTTTCAGTTTCTCGAAAAGTCCCTTGTGGTACGTAATTTTGCTGGTGAATTTGAAGTTGGTTTTCTCCTGCTTCTTTTTTGGCACTTGTTTAAATATTTTTTCAACATATGGGGAGGGGTAATTGTTTTCTGCCAATATTTCCTTTAATTCTTCTTTGTGAAGATCTTTCTGAGTAGCTGAAGAGACCAGGATTTCAATCTTTTCCAAAAATTGTCTTGCCGTATTCGATTTAATATAATCAGGGTGGAATGAGCAGAAGTCTAACATCTTCCCTGTGTTGGTGGGTTTTCTAAAAAGCTGAGTGAATATTTTTCCCTCTCTTGAGGTCAAGGTTAAATCTAGGTAATTGATGCTATGATCTCTTTCCTGTTCTAGGGTATACTGCAAGGTATTCTCTAGTAAGTTAAATTCTTCCAGAATCTGAGAGGGTAGAGATTGGTCCACAGTATCTACTATAATTAGGACATCATCCATGTACCTTACATAGAGAGCAAACAAGGAGGGTTGTATAAGGATTGTTGCCTCTAGTTTACTTATATAATAATTTGCTAGCAGAGGTGCTAGTGGAGAACCCATTGCAAGTCCTGAAATTTGTCTGTAATATTTCTTTCCAAACTGGAAGAAATTATTCTTGAAGGAAAATAGGAGCAGTTCATATATGCCAAGTAGTATTTCTCTATTGTGATTATGGAATACTATTTTTTCCGCAAGGTCATCTGCAATGAATTCCAGGAGGAGGTCCAGGTTAATGTTGGTATACATAGAGACTATATCCAGGCTTGCCATTACTGGATGAATTAATTCTGGCAAGTTGTCCAGTTTTCCTTTTAGCTGCATGGAATTTTTTAGTAGGTAGGGAGGAGAAGGGAACATATCTCTGAGGTGACCAAGTAAATAATAATTAATGTTGGAGAGTGGCGAATTTCTAGTGTCTATTATAGGTCTTAACAAACATGTCATGGATCTGACGGAAGAAGGAGTAGATGAAAACCTGATTAATCTCCTCAATAAGGGATATAATTATAACCTTTCCTCCGCAACACTTGATAAAAAACGTATACTGATTGATTTAGAAAGCATCTGTAGTAAGGTAGAAAGAGAAGATGAAAATACAGCAGTTACTTTAAGGAAAGAATTCTCAGACTGCGTCTCAAAATTTGTAAAAAAGCCAGTAAAAGTTGATTACAATTTTAATAGAAATGCCATTGCTGACCTTAAAAAATTCAAAGCCAATGATAAAGTTGTAGCACTGAGAGCAGATAAGAGCAAAGTTTTGGTATTGGTAGAAAAAGAGAAGTATTACAATAAAATGGAAGCTGAATTGAGCAAGCCTTATTATGAAGAACTCAATGGTAACCCTATAGATCAAACTGTCAAAAATCTTAAGAAATTAATCAGCTCTCTAAGAAATAAAAAACAACTTAATGAGCTCTTCAAAAACTTCTCCAAAATCCAGTTAAGAATTCCACAGATCTATGGTACGATAAAAGTTCACAAAGAAGGCCATCCAGTAAGACCTATAATAGACACTAGAAATTCGCCACTCTCCAACATTAATTATTATTTACTTGGTCACCTCAGAGATATGTTCCCTTCTCCTCCCTACCTACAAAAATTCCATGCAGCTAAAAGGAAAACTGGACAACTTGCCAGAATTAATTCATCCAGTAATGGCAAGCCTGGATATAGTCTCTATGTATACCAACATTAACCTGGACCTCCTCCTGGAATTCATTGCAGATGACCTTGCGGAAAAAATAGTATTCCATAATCACAATAGAGAAATACTACTTGGCATATATGAACTGCTCCTATTTTCCTTCAAGAATAATTTCTTCCAGTTTGGAAAGAAATATTACAGACAAACTTCAGGACTTGCAATGGGTTCTCCACTAGCACCTCTGCTAGCAAATTATTATATAAGTAAACTAGAGGCAAAAATCCTTATACAACCCTCCTTGTTTGCTCTCTATGTAAGGTACATGGATGATGTCCTAATTATAGTAGATACTGTGGACCAATCTCTACCCTCTCAGATTCTGGAAGAATTTAACTTACAAGAGAATACCTTGCAGTATACCCTAGAACAGGAAAGAGACCATAGCATCAATTACCTAGATTTAACCTTGACCTCAAGAGAGGGAAAAATATTCACTCAGCTTTTTAGAAAACCCACCAACACAGGGAAGATGTTAGACTTCTGCTCATTCCACCCTGATTATATTAAATCGAATACGGCAAGACAATTTTTGGAAAAGATTGAAATCCTGGTCTCTTCAGCTACTCAGAAAGATCTTCACAAAGAAGAATTAAAGGAAATATTGGCAGAAAACAATTACCATTCCCCATATGTTGAAAAAATATTTAAACAAGTGCCAAAAAAGAAGCAGGAGAAAACCAACTTCAAATTCACCAGCAAAATTACGTACCACAAGGGACTTTTCGAGAAACTGAAAAGGATCGGAGCAAAATATAATATCAGGCTAGCTCCAGATCTTAATAACAAAATAAAGAAATTCCTGCCAGCTTTAAAGCAGAAAGAATTGGACATCCAATTGCAGGAAGGAGTAATTTACTGCATCGACTGTAACTGCGGACTCAGCTATATAGGAGAAACAGGGAGAAGTATTAAGGTCCGAATGAAAGAACACCAAGCAGCTATTAGGAACATTGGGAACAAAACAGGGCTAGACAGACATATACAAGCAAGTGGACACTCCATAAATTGGGACTCAGTGAAAATAATCGCCCACCAGTCAAACTTAGTAAAGAGGAAACTAGAAGAAGGGATCGAAATAGCAAGAAGAAGAAGTACCACAATTAATGATAATTGCGGATGGACTCTTCCAATTGAGTGGCAGCAACTACTCCAGTGACATAGTCCTGATGACGAACTAGGCTTTAGTTCGAAAATTTGACAACCAACTTTGAAGAAAAATAACCTCTATAAGACCCGTAAAAGAGTTATTCCACAATAGTAACTAGTTTTTATTTAACATTCCTCCTAAGTTTTAAATCAATTATCAACTTGGAAAATGCTATATCAAAGGAAAAATAGACCTTCAGCACTTAAAAGATTTTTTACTTGCGCATGTGTTTTAATTTGCTCTTTAAATTTATTGATATGTATGTATGATTTTTTACATTTTTGCTGATTTCTGTTGTGTTATTGTGAAAATTAATGAATTATTCAAAATAACGTTCAAAGAAAAATATGTTTTGGAATGGTACAGTAAATGCTAACTATAATTTACCTAATTCTGTTTCAGGCTTCCATGTTCGTTTGTTACCTATTCTTTGTTAGGATCGTATCTTGTGCAATCTGAGCTTGGTGACTATGATCCAGAAGAGCATGCTAGCAATTATTTGTCAGACTTCCGCTTTGCACCAAATCAAACATCAGAGCTAGAAGAAAAAGTTGCAGAACTTCATAAACAGCACAAGTAAGAGAGCAGATTTTGAATTCAATTTTATAAGTATTGCAAGATTCCTTAAATTGCACTTTTAAACATTGTGAATCAAATAGTTGCATTGGGTTGGAGTCCTGGGAAAACTTTTTTTATGCTTCCTTCTGTATTCCACATTAATGTGCTTCATATATATCATACCTGTTTATGAGTTATATGTATGCTATTGCTCTTTGCCTCTCTGTCACATGTGCCAAAGTCATGGGATAGCAATATGCAAATTTTTAACTGGTGCTGCTGCCATCGTTTAAAGGCTTCGACATGCGCCAAGATTTTCATCAGTTGTGAAGTGTAATCTTGTGAGTCAGGTTGAACAACTACCAGTAGGATTATGGCAAGCCTGTTGTGAATTATTGGAGTTTGAATGAGGCATGGTAGTGAAAGCCATAGGGTGGGACATTCAATTTCTGAAGTTGTGCAAACATTCAACATTTCTCGATCTACAGTGTCATATGTGTACTGAGAATGCCTCATGGAAGGCATTACCACCAACTGTGGACAGCACAGTTACCGACCATGGGTGCTGAATGACTGTGATCAGTGGCATCTGACCACGATTGTCCATGCTAAGAGACAAGCGACACTGGCTCAAACAACATCCACATTCAATGCAGAAGGTACCAAAGACATGTCTATCAGGGCAGTGCCGTGTAATTTAGCATCCATGGGGTATAAGAGCAGATGACCCACCAGAGTGCCCTTTGTTAATACCACGACATGAGACACAGTTCCTCACCTGGGCATGTGAACACTGCAATTGGACCGGAAGACTGGCAATATGTGGTATGGTTCGATGAGTCATGCTACCAGTTGTTACAAGCTGATGGTTGGTTTTGGGTGTGGCACAGGCCCCATGAGGCCACAACCCCATGCTGTCAACAAGGCACTGTGCAAGCTGGTGGTGGTGGTGTGTGTGTGTGTGTGTTTGACTCAGGGTGTCTACTAGTCAGGAAAGTCATGAAAATGTAATGAAATTGAGCAGGTGGTCATGAAGTAATGAAATTGAGTAGGTGGTAATGAAGTAATGAAATTGAGTGGGTGGTAATGAAGTAATAAAATTGAGTGGGTGGTCATGATTTTTTTTTTTTTTTGTATCAGCATCTGAATGAAGACAAGTTTGCACACCTAGAAGAAAACATGAACCAGCACCCTTATAAACTGGTATGTAGTTGATGCCCCATGACATATATTATATAGAAAAAAAAAACATATGGCTTCATCAAAAGCTGATGTTGTGAAGATGGAATATTTGCAATTTTGTGAATCTTCTAAAAAACAACAGAAACAGTTCAGTCCTAAGGAGGACAAACTTGATCACTTCTTGATGAATTTACTACAAAGTGCAAACCATGACTTTATCAAGTTCTTACACAAGCTGCTATGCATGTTTCATGCAATGCTGCAGTTGAAAGAGGCTTTTCTGTTAACAAAGAGCTTTTAATTGGAAACTTAGAAGAAGATGCAGTTGTTGCAGAAAGAAGTGTTTACAGTGCAATACTATCACTAGGTGGTGTTTAGCTAATACTGAGAAAGAACTGAATGTGGACATCACAAAATCAATTATATTAGCTGTCAAAAATGCTTCATCAAAAAGTGTAGAAGCCTTAAAGAAATCTGATTAAGATGAAGTGGCCAATTGTAAAAGGAGAGCAGTCAAAGAACTGAAAAAACTCAACGATAAGAAGAGAAAGCTTGTAGAAAAGGCAAAAGAAGAAGCTGAAGTCCTAGATTCTGAGATAGCAAGTTTAGCTAAGATACTTAAACACTGAGTCTTTCACTGCGAAATTTCAGTCTCCATAAATGTTGTACATTCATAGTTTTTATATTGCCTTAATAAAAAATTGTAAGTTTTTACAGAATTACCATGTTAAAAGAATTTGTGTATTAATAGATGTAAGGTTTTCATCAGCAGGGGGTGAATGAACTAACATTCCTGTCGTGGGCCATCAGTGTGGACGACACTTGGGTCTACGATTACGACCCGGAGGCCAAACAAAAGTCGTCGCAGTGGAAGAGCCCGGCATCTCCATGACCGAAGGCCCGACAGGTCTGGAGCGCAACCAAAAGCATGCTCATCATGTTCTTCGACATTCGTGGAGTTGTGCACCGTGAATTTGTCCCCCAGGGTCCGACCATCACCGCTCTTTTTTACTGCGATGTTCTGCGGCGTCTTAGGGAGGACATTTGACGCAAACAACCTGAAATGTGGTGCAGGGGCGATTTCCTGCTCCATCACGACAATGCAGCAGCTCACAGAGCGTTAGCAACACAGCAGTTTTGAAGCCGCAAAAGCATGACTACCCTTCCTCACCCTCCTTACTCGCCGGATTTGGCCCCCTGCAACTTCTTTCTGCTCCTGAAGATGAAGCTGAAGCTTAATGGTCGCCATTTTGAAACCGTGGACGAGATCCAGCGCGAATCGCAGACGGTGCTTGACCTGATTCGCGAACAGGACTTCCAGGGAGCATTCCAACAGTGGCAAAAACGCAGGCAGCAGTGTATCACTGCCCAAAGAAACTACTTTGAGGGAGATCATAGCCAGACTTAAATAACGTAAGTACTTTGTTGTATATCGGCTTAGTCTCGGAACCTTTTGATCGGACCTCCCTATTACATGAGATCATTGTTGTCTGGCAAATTCATCTCCACTGCCACAATCACTCATTTAGGTCAAACATTCTTGCCTTGGTTAAGTAGGCTTTATGGGTTTTAAGTAATTATTACATAATTGTTAAGCTTAAAATGTTATCTATTGAAGGGATCTTGTCCACCTAAGTGATGCCTACTGCAGAAATATGAAAAAAGAAGCAAGCTTCTTTGTTGTCTTATTTTGTCCTCTTCCTTTCCATCAGGTATCAGATTGTTTTCAAAGGTGTCATTTAAGTAAAAAACAAGTTTTGTTTTTTAGCAGGAGAAGGAGGCTCGAGTAGATTGAAAACCAAACATAGTTTCATTGGGTGTAGGAAGTGTAAGGTTCTCAGTGTTCTTTCGTGGCAGAAAATGGGAGCTTCTGCTTTGACTATACCTGAGTGATTGACAAAAGTACAGAGATATTGTGCATTGTATTTTCAGGGATACTTTCATGTGATGTGTAACATGTTTCATTAGTGTTTTAAGTCTGTTCTGGTTAGTCTCAATGAAAAAATATTGCCAGAAAATGATTAACACAGTGAGCAGGAGAAAGAGCACTCCTGGTTCATTCTTTAATTAATTGAAAGGCTAGAAACAATTTTCATTTTTGGTTTGAGTTTTTTCTATCAGGCAAGGAGTGCACTGCATACCCTTTTGCTAATATTGTGTCCTGCTAGCATTTATTTTTTTTTTTAAATTATGCTCTGACTGCTTTAAACTTCACTGTGTACCTGTGTAATGCTATGTGCAACTGTATTTTATTTAGATTAATAAATAAATAAATAGAACTGATGAATTAATGTTTTTCTGAGTTAAAAAAAGGCCTTCTTTGCTTGAAATCTCTATTCTGCCTTTTTGTAATCCTAGAATAAGCTTTAGATAGTTTTCCACATATATTCTTTTTAATGAACAAAAAATTCATCATTTTAGTTTAATGTTCTTGTTTTGTTATCTGTGCAAAGGTAAATTGTTCTGCTTTTCTCTTTTACTGTAATGCAGTGTGCTTTTATGTTCCTTCATGTGTGTGCTATAAGATTAATGGGCTTTTCATTTCCTAAAAAGAGGTCAGACACCTGCAGAAGCAGAACTACACTACCTAGAAAATGCAAAAAGTTAGCTATGTATGGTGTTGATCTTCATCAGGCCAGGGACTCGGAAGGTGTTGAAATTATGCTAGGAGTTTGTGCTTCTGGTTTGCTGGTGTATCGGGACAGGTTACGAATCAACCGCTTTGCTTGGCCAAAAATACTGAAGATATCGTATAAACGCAACAATTTTTACATAAAGATCAGACCTGGTGAGGTAAGATTTATCTCCATGTATTTTAAATGCTTTAAAATAAAATTTCTATTTGCTTGCACAGTTTCTTACTTTTTAAATTGATGGCTGTGACTGGAAAGCAATATGCCTAATTTTAAGCTTCTTTATTTTTTATTTTTTGTATCTGAAAACGTGATGTTCAGATGTCAGCTTTAAAAAAAAATATTTCAGATATGTTATTTTATAATATTGAAGCATGCATTGTGAATGTTTCCTAGAGAAATATTAATATAAGAATTCATATGTAAAAAAATTAGCTGCAAATTGATTTAGAATTTCCAAATTTGGTCATTTTTGGGGGAGCTATTGTCACATTTTCTGCAGCTTGCTATATTACTGTTACTGAGTGTTATCCACAAGCAACCTTGTTTGAATGCATTTTTATTAGGCCAAATTAAGTATTAGAAGGTTTAATGCTCATTAAATTCAGTATTGTTTATGTTAAAAAATATATCTGTTTGGATTTATTCATCTATTAAAGAAGTGCTTTCAGATGCAATGGTTCTAAATAGCAAAATTTCCTACTTTTTCCTTTCTTTTTAATTGTGATAAAATTCTGCCTTTTTCTGTGTTATGTCTATTAATCATTAACTGCCAAATCTTTTATTTTTAGTTTAAGTTCCATGTTTTAAAATTTACCATGTGTGGAGTTATATGTGATCATTTTCCAAGACTGCTGATTTGTTTTAAAATATTTATTTTTTTTATTTTTTTTTATTGAGAGAGGGACAGAGGTAGGGTAACAAATACTGCATGGAATAGTGTACCTGCAATATATATATATATATATATATATATATATACTTAAGAGCAAAACTGAAGACTAAGGAAAAAATTTTAGAATTTAAAACGAAGGGTGCAAAATAACCTGAAAATCAAAACGCGCAACGCAGCAGTTTTGAAAATTCAGAATTCACATTCTATAAAGAAGATACCTAAGCAAAAAAATACATAAATAATTTTGACTCACACCTAGTACAACATAGAAAAGGTTATGTATCTACCTGTGCGAGTAAAAGGAGAAAAGATAAAAAAATAAAATAAAACAACTGAATGTAGAAGGTGTCGAGAATACTGAGCCTTGGCTTTATCAAGGACCAGCAAAAACTCTGCATTTTCTCACTTCCACAAAGACCTAGTTGGAAATGGGTTTCTGCAAGGCCATAGATGCAAGTAACATTCCCACCTAAAATAGTTTAAAAAATATATATATAAGTCATGTCCTCCGTAGAGTAGCATGACCTAGCACTAGTTAACAATTTCGCTTGCATCCATTAACCTTCATGGCCCGACCCATGCTCTTCATCTGTTACTATTAAACAGAGAGAAGAAGATTAAAGAGAACTCAAGCTGTGAGAGTGACATAATAATTAGAAATGATTTTCAGCTATAACGAAATTCCAAGTTCGTTTGAGAGAGAATTTAAACCTGAAAAACAATGCAAAAGAAATCCAAATTTTACATTGCAATTAAAAAAGGAAATGTTAATTTATAACGAACAGATTTTTGAAAGAAAACTTGAGTCTAAAAAACCCCCTACTCTACAACTTATGACAGCACGAAAACGAGAATAAGTTAAAGATAATAATTAACTAAAGAAAACTTTGTGAAAGTTATATACCTTAAACAGTTAGTTGCAATATGTACAAAGTATTTCAGCAGTGCTTTAAGTGCATAATTAATTAGTTATTAAGAACTTAACTACTTTGAAAAAACAGCGCATAGACAGCGCATAGAAAAGGAACAAGCTTAGCCATCTTCTGTTCCTAGGTACCCCAAAAGACGCTCAAAGTTACAAAGAAAAGTAAGAGTTAAAACCCGCAAAAATGTTAACAGACAAACCAATGCTTAAAAGCTGAAAAGCTAAAAAACGACAGAGGAAAGGGTACATGAAGTACAAACATTGAGCTTATAAAACCTAGAACCCAAAAACAAGGAAGAGAGCTTACCTCTTGTGTGACAAAAACTTTTCTCCTCACAAGAGAAGAACATGGCTGACCTCTTCCGCCACTCCCTAGACGCTAGGGGGCAGTGAGGGTGGGGCTGATGGCCTCCTCATACAGCAAGAAACCAACGCGCGGAGATTTTAACCAGTGAAAAAATATATAAACTTAAGACTGTGGATCTGAATGATCAGAAAGAGCAGAATTAACTCTCCAGAATACATGAGAAATATTATAAAATACACGAGCAGTTTATTTAATAATCTTTGCATGTATTAAATCACCTTAGTGAGCTTCTATAGATTAATCAGAATCTTATTAATTTTAATGTTGGTTTTACTATTTTTAGTATAGCTATCCTAGTGATGAATAACTAGTTTTATTTTTTATTTGTTTTTATTTTCTTTTATAAACAGATTTTTAAGTTTTTTTGTGATTTTGTTTATATTATTTAATTTTTTGTTTTAATAGGACCGTCATATCCATAGCACTAAGGTTCCTTTAGGTAGTTAATAGGCATCCTCTAGCCAACTTCCTTACGGCTTTGATTGGTCAGAATCATATTATTAACTGTGTAGAAAATTAAAGCAGATCTGCCAACCTTACTCTATTATTCAGAATAATTTTTCTTAAAGTTCTTTTGATGAAAGAAGAAGGAATTTTCGTTCTCTAGAAAACTTTCTAATAGTATATTAATGTGGTAATTGAAGTCCAAATTGTTGCTGCAAATTCTTGAAATTCTTAGGACCTGAGAAATTAGTACATTCTCAATTACTTTGGTTGAAATGTTATTATTCCAGTGTAGATATTTAATTACTTTGAAAGGAAAATTAACTCTTTTATCAAAGAGGCTAATAGATGGGTTACCTCTGTTGAGCTTAATGCTTAAGTCTAGGAACTCAAGTTCCTGATTACTGTGGTTGGTTTTACATAAGTTAAGAGAGCTAGGATAGATATTATCAAAATCACTCTCTATAACTTCTGAATTATTGATACACAGCAGATCATCAATATATCTAAAAGTGTAAAGGTAGTTATCTGAGCAGGTGGGGTGATTTTTAATGAATTTATATTCCTTAAAGAACAGGAATAGATTAGCGATATTCGTGGACGTTGAAGTTCCCATTGGAATACCGTTCACTTGCTTATAGAGAGTATTATTATATAAGATATGGTTATTTTTTATGCAGCAATTGAGATAAGAGTTCCAAGTTCCTACATCAACAAATTGGTTAAGTTTAAATTCTGCATACAGCTCTTTAAAGGTAGTGATTATATCTGATAGAGGCAGATTAGTATATAGGTTTTCAAAATCATAACTATTAATATCTAGGGGACAAACTTTGAGTATAGTAGAAATTACTTCTGCATTATTATTAATTATCCAAAAATCTCTGTACATCAAGTTAGAACAGTTTCTAATGTGTTTTAAAACCTTCTTTAAGACATCTTCAAAAGCAAGATCTATTTTTTTTATGACTCCTTACTCCACTAGCTATGAACCTGAACTTCACAGGATCCTTATGAAACTTAACTGTCGCAAAAAGAAATGGAAATTCAGGCTCATATCTTCTAGTTTGTGGAATTTTAAGTTTCTTGAAGAATGCCTTAAACCGATTTTCTAACTGCTTGGTAGAATAACTTACGGGCTCGTATGTTACTCTATTATTGAGTTCCATAGTTAACAATTCAAAATAGAACTTCTTACAGATAATTGCAAAATTATTGCTAGCTTTATCCGTAGTGGTAAAAATAAATTGGTCTTGTAGTTTGGAGAGTGACCTTTTAGCTTCTCCAGAGAAAAGAGATTTCTGTCGAAACAAAGTCCAGACCTGCCAACTCACCGGTGAAGCTATTGATTATATTATATTTCCATTCTGCGAAGGCCTCAATAGGCTGATTGTACGTTAAACTGGTTTTTACGATGTACTTATTTACATCTTGAGTGAAGCTCTCAAGAATCCTTTCTTTGCAAATTGTGAAGGAAGGACATATAATGAATTTGTTCTAAGTTTACTGCTAGAGTAAGTCAAAAGATTTGCTTACATTTATTTTTTAATTTCTCGTGTAAAAAAGAAAGAAACATATTCGATGTGATAAATACATTTAAAAGTATGAATTAATAGACATGTTTTTGGAAGATGCCTCTTGATCATCATGACATTTCAAAATATACAAACTAAGGACAAAATATTTTATTGTGATTTTAGTAAATTTTTTTGTAGTAGGTGTCAGAATTGCACTTGATGTCACACTATCTCAGAAGATACTGCACTACAGGGTTAACTATAAAGGTCTTGCTACTTTAGTATCTGCTATATGTTCTATTGAAGTTGTATGATGGAAATCAGAAAACTTTGTGCAACAAGTCATGGTGTGTAATGATTTAAAATTGAGGTTTAGGACAATCATAATCATTTTACCTTGTGAGCCCACTTAGAGTCATGGAATCTAAGATCAGGAGATATCGCACAAATCATCCTACCCAGTTAACATTGGTTTGTGAGAATGTTTGGCACCCTGGATATCATTGGGCATGGGTATTAAAAAATTAATTGATGTAGGGCTAGTTAGTAGTTTAATGAGGAATTAGAATTAACAAGATAAGAAAAGTCTTATGCACTGTGCTAGACTGTAATCTCTGAGAAAGAGGTTGAATGAAACATATCTTATTCAGTGTGAGAGCAATAAGAAGAATTTCAGCTAAAAACTGGTGGATTAATTAGACAGGCAGACAGAAAGAAATAAAACAAGATCTGATATAAAGATGTTAACTGAGACTTTCTGCAGTAGAAAATCTTGAGGAGTGATACTATTGATCACATGTGTTACATGATATACAAATACCTCCTCAACAGGTGTCACCTTCTATGGTAAAAGATTGAAGACTGAGTAAATGGGAAACTGATCATGTGAAATCTGCTACAGTAAACTTTTTATAAAGGAAGCAAACATAGTTTTTTTCCTTCACTTTGTCATTTTTTTTATTGGCAGGAATTTCAGTCCTCTTGATGTTGATTGAATCCTGTATCCAGTGCTGCACAAAACCAGTTTCAAAATGGAGAGCAAAGAGGCCTTGTCATGCATTCAAGATAGGCCTTGATAAGCATCAGGCAGAACAAAATGTCTTCTATATTAATAAAAAAGTGTGTGTGTGGAGGGGGGGGGGCTATAACTCATTAGAAATGGTGTTAGGTTTTTTGATATTATTATCTGAGTTGCACTGGTTGGTTTCAAATTGAAATATACCAAAAAGAGGACTTGCTATAAGTAAAAATATTTGCAATTCTACTTTTACATGAACCAGGAAGTTATGAACACGACAGCTGAGGGTGTATCTGATCTTAAAGCCCCCAACGTGCATGCACTATGATTTGTACTGGCATGAAAATGTTCCTGTCATGTCTGCATCAGAAGAAACAAAACAGCTTCCACTGTTTGGATATTATTTTTATTCTTTTAGTGGTTGCAGTGTTTGGTGAGTACAAATTTATGTCATTCTCCTGATGCAGTGCTATGCTACTAGTTTCACATATTTTCTGGGGTTGGGTAAGTTCTTTTACATGTGGTCCATTAAGGTTTATACAGGTTGTGTTTTGTGAACTAATTTTCTCTTTAGCCTTACAGCTGCAAATGTCCAAAGATATTATTTCTGCTGTGCTAAGAGTTACCCACATTAGGTGCATAAAAAATGAAACATTTTTGTTTTAGTACTACATTGTTGACATATATAACTTGTTTAATCTGTGGGATAACTTTTTACGGGTCTTATAGAGGTTATTTTTCATGAAAGTTGGTTTTCAAACTTTCGAACTAAAGCCTAGTTCGTCATCAGGACTATGTCACTGGAGTAGTTGCTGCCACTCAATTGGAAGAGTCCATCTGCAATTATCGCTAATCGTGGTACTTCTTCTTCTTGCTATTTCGATCCCTTCTTCTAGTTTCCTCTTTACTAAGTTTGACTGGTGGGCGATTATTTTCACTGAGTCCCAATTTATGGAGTGTCCACTTGCTTGTATATATGTCTGTCCAGCCCTGTTTTGTTCCCAATGTTCCTAATAGCTGCTTGGTGTTCTTTCATTCGGACCTTAATACTTCTCCCTGTTTCTCCTATATAGCTGAGTCCGCAGTTACAGTCGATGCAGTAAATTACTCCTTCCTGCAATTGGATGTCCAATTCTTTCTGCTTTAAAGCTGGCAGGAATTTCTTTATTTTGTTATTAAGATCTGGAGCTAGCCTGATATTATATTTTGCCCCGATCCTTTTCAGTTTCTCGAAAAGTCCCTTGTGGTACGTAATTTTGCTGGTGAATTTGAAGTTGGTTTTTTCCTGCTTCTTTTTTGGCACTTGTTTAAATATTTTCTCAACATATGGGGAGGGGTAATTATTTTCTGCTAATATTTCCTTTAATTCTTCTTTGTGAAGATCTTTCTGAGTAGCTGAAGAGACCAGGATTTCAATCTTTTCCAAAAATTGTCTCGCCGTATTCGATTTAATATAATCAGGGTGGAATGAGCAGAAGTCTAACATCTTCCCTGTGTTGGTGGGTTTTCTAAAAAGCTGAGTGAATATTTCCCCCTTTCTTGAGGTCAAGGTTAAATCTAGGTAATTGATGCTATGGTCTTTTTCCTGTTCCAGGGTGTACTGCAAGGTATTCTCTAGTAAGTTAAATTCTTCCAGAATCTGAGAGGGTAGAGATTGGTCCACAGTATCTACTATAATTAGGACATCATCCATGTACCTTACATAGAGAGCAAACAAGGAGGGTTGTATAAGGATTTTTTGCCTCTAGTTTACTTATATAATAATTTGCTAGCAGAGGTGCTAGTGGAGATCCCATTGCAAGTCCTGAAGTTTGCCTGTATAGTTCTCCACTAGCACCTCTGCTAGCAAATTATTATATAAGTAAACTAGAGGCAAAAATCCTTATACAACCTTCCTTGTTTGCTCTCTATGTAAGGTACATGGATGATGTCCTAATTATAGTAGATACTGTGGACCCATCTCTATCCTCTCAGATTCTGGAAGAATTTAACTTACTAGAGAATACCTTGCAGTACACCCTGGAACAGGAAAAAGACCATAGCATCAATTACCTAGATTTAACCTTGACCTCAAGAAAGGGGGAAATATTCACTCAGCTTTTTAGAAAACCCACCAACACAGGGAAGATGTTAGACTTCTGCTCATTCCACCCTGATTATATTAAATCGAATACGGCGAGACAATTTTTGGAAAAATTGAAATCCTGGTCTCTTCAGCTACTCAAAAAGATCTTCACAAAGAAGAATTAAAGGAAATATTAGCAGAAAACAATTACCCCTCCCCATATGTTGAGAAAATATTTAAACAAGTGCCAAAAAAGAAGCAGGAAAAAACCAACTTCAAATTCACCAGCAAAATTACGTACCACAAGGGACTTTTCGAGAAACTGAAAAGGATCGGAGCAAAATATAATATCAGGCTAGCTCCAGATCTTAATAACAAAATAAAGAAATTCCTGCCAGCTTTAAAGCAGAAAGAATTGGACATCCAACTGCAGGAAGGAGTAATTTACTGCATCGACTGTAACTGCGGACTCAGCTATATAGGGGAAACAGGGAGAAGTATTAAGGTCCGAATGAAAGAACACCAAGCAGCTATTAGGAACATTGGGAACAAAACAGGGCTAGACAGACATATACAAGCAAGTGGACACTCCATAAATTGGGACTCAGTAAAAATAATTGCCCACCAGTCAAACTTAGTAAAGAGGAAACTAGAAGAAGGGATCGAAATAGCAAGAAGAAGTAGTACCACAATTAACGATAATTGCGGATGGACTCTTCCAATTGAGTGGCAGCAACTACTCCAGTGACATAGTCCTGATGACGAACTAGGCTTTAGTTCGAAAATTTGACAACCAACTTTCATGAAAAATAACCTCTATAAGAATCGTAAAAAGTTATCCCACAATCACTATGAATAGAGGTGCCATAAATGCATTTACAACTTGTTTAATCTGTTCAAAATAATTTGGAGGTTCAGTAGGTGGTTCCCAAAACACATTCATTTATGGCTCTAGAAAAATCAGAATGTACAGATTGTATCTTAAAAGTTATACCTGGACATCACCAGATTCAGTTCAGGTAGTTCTTAATGCATAAACTCAAAATGAAGGAAAATCTTTGTCTCCCAGACGCTCATAATATTTTTGGGACTAAAAATGCCTATGTCTTAGTAAAACCAAAGTCATATGCACTTGCAGCGAAGGTATTAATTTTTCTGTGGAAGCAGATTTCGCAGTAAATCATACAAGGTGGAAGAGGCTTTAGTTTTTCTGGAAACAGCACTAGTATATTTTTCATAGGTATTTTGTATTATGCACCAGTTTAGACTGAGCACCATTTTTGAATGAAAGTGCAAAAGAATATGTGAATGAGTGTAATCCTCATATTTAAGCAAGTGCTAAGTTCCTTGCCATTAATAAAACAGAACTTATTAGTTTGCATTTACTATGTTACATTACTCTGTTTTGAAATGAATTGTGGAAGACTAGCCCAAGTTGTATGTCAAGATCGCTGTAAATGGAGAAGTTTTATATGGCAACAGTAAGTAAATAATCAGTTAAAATTATCTAGTAGTTTGTTTTTTTCTTTGTGGAGCTATCCTCTGAATCCCGGAGAACAGCTTAGTGAAATGTATGTGTATGTATGTATGAATTTGTATGTTTACTTACTTTGTATGATATTTTTTTCTCAGTTTGAACAGTTTGAGAGCACAATAGGTTTCAAGCTAGCCAATCATAGATCTGCAAAGAGGTTATGGAAAGTATGTGTTGAACACCACACTTTTTTCAGGTTAGTGTACATTGGTTTATAAGGCTCCTCAAACATGAAAAAAAAATTGATGCAAACTATTTTATTATATAAATTGTTGCAAAAATTTCTTATGGAGAAGTGTAAACTTGCCTGCTGCTTATCGATATATTTTGAAGAACCTGATGATATTCAATGATTTACACGCTACTTTGTAACATTTTCAAATATCTGGAAATGGACATGTGACTAAAACTTATGTTCTTCATTTGGCAGAAGTGCTGGTAAAATTCTATTTCCCATTTAAAGTCTCACGAATCTTATATCAGAGTTGCCATGAACAAACAAATTTTCCTTTTTCTTAGCATATTTTCTTATTGGCAGTGCTCAGAATGGAAATTTAAAGTGCAATAATAATTATTATTTAAGTAGTTTGTTTATTAAGTACCAGAGAAAATATCAATTACTTATTTCATTGTTTTTGAGAACATTCTTTGACCTCTTCAGATCAGTGATATTTATAAGTGCAAATTTCATTCCAAATGAAGTGACCATCTAATGTGATCATCAATTATGGCTCCTTCTGATATATCATCTTGAAATTCTATTTGGCACATTGTACTTATTATCAAGACAGGGGGAACAAGCTTTGTTTGTTGTTAGGTACACATAGCTTGTTTCCCCTGTCTTGGTGATAAGTACAGTCAAACCTCAATTTAAGAACTTCAGTGTACTAACAGTCTTGTACATAAAATTGTGGAATTCGCTAAATCGAGGAAGCCTTTTGAATGAAACATTCAAATTAAGCTAGTGTTCATAATAGATTACATAAGCAGCTATGTTCTTTTTCTTTCAGTGACGTTTAAATTATGTATAGTACTTTTTAATTACAAAATTTATTATCAAAAATGTTATAATACATGCACATTTACTTTGAATATTAAACACACAATTTGTAGCATCAAAATTTAAGCGTACTTTAAAATTGTGAGAAGAATATCATGGTTGATTATTTTTTTGAGCATTTAGCTTCTTAAATAACGATTTCAGTATTATAAACTGCATGAAACAGAACATCAATTAGTACTAATTAACTTGTAAAAACAGAATGTGTGTTGATTACCTTTTTACATTGTAGAAAAGAAATGCTTTAGAGCATATTGCTTATTTTTTCTGAACATTTAGCTTTAAAAATTGCAGCTTCAATTTTATGAAGTGCATGAAAAATGTCATCATTAATTTCGAAGCTCATAAAGTAGTTATTAGCTCATTCTATATCATTAGCAGCATCACTAAAGCAGCTTTCAGTTATGATTTATCTTCTTCATCAAAATCTGATGCATTTAGTGTGATCTGTTAATCCAAAACATCCTCAAGGGATTGCATTTGGCAGGTATGCACATTTGCGTCACAGTCAACGTCATAGGGAAACACAATACCTCATGAGGCAATTTCATTCCATTCTGCAAGATCGTCATCCACAAAATTATCAGCAGGATTTTCGATATTGGGCCCACTTTTTTCTTGTTCACAACCTGACAAGCTTGCTTTGTTAAAGCAGTTTTAAGAATATAATGGTATTTGTCATAACTGCATTCCAGGACTGTCACACGAAATTCATTGCATTGAGAATGTTAACTTTAGATGCATCATCCTTTGCATTAATAACAGAGAGTACTTTTTGCACGAGAAGCTTTCAATAATGGGCTTTAAAAGACCTAAAGGCACCCAGATCCAGCTGTTGCAATTTACTAGTACAATTTGCTGGGGGAAAAATGACTTGAACATTTTTCAGATTATTTACCTGAGGATGCACAGCTCTCTGATGAATGAATAAGGGGACTTTCTCTTTTTTGCCTGCATCTGAGTATCCAATGCTTCTACATAATTTTTTTAATAAAGCTGTGGTAACCCATGACTTTTTATTTGCTTCATATTTGGTGGGCAAAAATTTAACATTTTGAAGCAACGTGGTTTAGCAGATTTGCCTATAACTAATGGCTGCAATTGCATCGAATGTGGCAAAATTTATAAAGAGAGAAATTGAAAAATGTCACCCTTCCAAAATCATTCTCTGAAGTGATGGATGTTGTTACTAGAATCGAAACATAAAATTGGCCAATGCTCTTCTTGAAGTTGCCATAGGACAAAATATAATTATTGCACAAAAATACCTCAAAGTTGGACACACACACACCGATAGAAGTGGATTCAATTCACAGCACCACTGAACAGAAACTAGGCTGGAAGCAAGGAGTAAATATCCCTGCTGACTATTTGCAAGTCAGCAAGGGGAACCCCATCTCCTTATGATGCTGTATCACTATCATTTACAGATTTCCAATGGTAGGAACTAGTTCTTTACTCCAGCATCAGACCAGGAAAGCAGAAAGGAGACCTTTGTGTCATTGGCATTTCTGCTTTGCAGTACACACCTGAAGGAGTGATTAATTACACTGAAATATTCTATTGTGTGGACTGAGCTGCCAACTCACCACAAACAAGTAACAAGCCCTTTTGACCATCCTTCATTGTATACAGGAATGTGTGCAATCAAGGCAACAAAGTTTGCTCATTTACAGGAGCTTAAGGAATCAATTCCTACACAGTACCACTCTTTCTACAACAACCTTGTGCACAATTGATTTTGATTAAATTGATTAAATTAGATTATTTATGTGTTAAGTCATTGATAATAATTATCCAATACATTGCTGACAAAAGTTCTCACATGTCTTTTATTTTTTCCCATTCCACAAAAGGCCTTCCATAGCTGCAGTAATTTGTAGTGTGTGAGTATGTAAACATTTATCAGCAGCAATATGTGTTATGTCAAGGTTATCTGATAAATGTATACCATGTCTCAAATATTGTTCCATCCTTAAAAACCAATGTCAGTTTGATGGTTTGTATCAAAATGATCAAATATATGGAATCAAAAGCCATCAAACAAAACTGTTTTATTGATCTCCTGAAAACTAACAACTTTTGACATACAAGGTATCACAGTATCAACGATGATATGTAATACAAAAATCTATTCAATATGTAGCTTTTACCAGGCGTAAACAATCAATGGCCGAATTACCACATTTCAACATCTCAGCTGGTATGCCATCTACTCCAGTCGCCCTGCCATTTCAAAATGAATTTTGTAGCTCTACAAACCTGTTCTCTTGAAATCCCTGCTGTATTTACTCCCCTCTCTGTGCCATCGTTTGCTTCTATTCTCCAAATCATCTGTGATTTCATATCCTAATAACTCGTATTCAGTTCATGAGACTCCCAGAACACACAATTAATTTTTTTTTTTTTTTTTTTACTCTGTTCATTCTTCACCCCATGTACTTCCACAATTATTTGCTGTCTTTCCAAAATGTCAGTTCTTCTCTATCTACCTTATCGTTCCTGCACTTTGTCTTACTCCGGCAAATCAGTGTTGCTACTTCAAGTTTTCTAAAGTGTATTCAACCACTATAGCTTTATTTTGTCCAACCTCTCCAGATATGCTACTTTTTCCCTCCTTACAGTTTCTTTAATCTCACTGTTCCACCATGCTTCCTTTTCTTTGAATACTACCCACTGTTGCAGTGGCACAAACCTTGTCAACGACTATATAGTGTGGAAGAAATATTCTCATGATACATGGAAAATATGTATTTTCCTCATATTGTGAGAAGAATATTTCTTCCACACTATATACCTGAACTACTGGTGATATGCTTAACAACGTTAGATGGGAGCACAGTTTGCTTTGATAAGATTGTGGTTGGAGAATATTCCAATGCTTTTAATGCTTAGATAATTGGAACTTCTTCGTCCTGGGTGGTGTAACGGTTAGCATGCTCGAATGGTAATTGTGAGACCTGGGTTCGTTTCCCACTCCAGAGCGATGAAATTTTCAAGTTTTTCTGAGTGATTGATATTACATGCAAACAGTAAAAATACAGTCAATTTAGAGATGTCTGTTTGCAGTGTTAATTATCATGGCTTGTCAATGACATTGGTGATATAGTTTTTGAAACATGTCCACTTCTTTTTCACTTCCGTCTCACATACATTTCATTGAGCACTTCTGAGTACTGTTGATGCTCTTCAGGAAGCCTTTCAACTTTTATTCTTTTCATCACAGGCATCTTCTTATTCCTTTTTCTCTGCTTCATTTGGGATGCTAAAAGGTAACAATCAGACCTAACACCTACACCTGTTGGCACATGAGTGCCAACAACTAGATATTTTAGACACTGATCACAAAACAATGAAGTAAATTACACTGTTCTGCCCCAGAATACAGTTCCCTCACATATGTTGTGGATATGAACATGTGTCAATGTGTGTGTGTGTTTGTACACACGTTATACACATTTATATATACAGATTGATTAATTAATTAATTTGACAGCTACCTTCGTGACTGTATTTTGGATGAATTTCAGAGACACATTAAACTGTATAATGCTAATTATATCTAGTTCTGTCAGCTAAATAATGTTTGGTCAAAAGAGTTGACTCATGCATGTATACTGATTGAATACAATTTGTTGAACACCTGGACCTCAAGGTGAATTCATTGGCATTTATATTACTATTGTATTATTCAAATGCTTTTATTTAAAAAAATCGCTATTATGTTGAGACTAAGATGCTTCAGAATTCAGTACAAATGTACACCATAGATCAGTTGCTAGAACAATGGCTGTGCATATAAAAGCTTGAGCTCCAATTCCAGTTCTGGTAAGGTTAAGGTTTTTTGGTTCTATGGTTTTCGTGGTCTTGAATTTCTGCCTGAAGTTTGTGCAGTAGGGTCTAGGTTGCTTTGTTTAGAAAACTGATATATATATATATATATATATATTTATTTATTTTACTGGAAAAATTGGGTAATCATTCAAATAATCAAAATCACTTTTTTTAATCTGTAAACTAACTGAAGCTCATTGTAGATTTGAAGAACACTCTGTCAGCATGTTATGAACAAGAAATTCTCATTAAGAAACCTGAGAGTGCATACATACAGTATGTATGTAATAAAAAGAGTGTGCATACAAGAAAGACCTTTGTGGCATGAAAAACAATAATAATGATGATAAAATATGAAACACAGCTTATGGCAAAGAAACAAAAACAACAAGATTATCTTTGACTGGTGGTGTTGAGCTGATACGAGTTTCCACCGGAGACCTTAGGTATCAGAAATCTGCGTAAAATATATGATGTCCCAATAAAACTGTCTTCTGCAGTTCTGTAGATGGTATATCAGAAAGCTACAACTTTTTGAAATGATTCATAATTTTTTTTGGCATTGTTCCAAGTGCCTTGATGACAATGGGACTACTGTTGTGTGTTTTGGTCCATAATCAAGAGTAACTTGTATGGCCAGGTCTCTATGTTTAGTCATTTTTTCCAGTCCTTTTTGATCAACTCTGGCATATCCAGGTATATTATTATTATTATTATTATTATTATTATTATTATTATTATTATTATTATTATTATTCCACCCCTTACTAGGGAGATGTTTTCCCTCTTCCTTCTGCTGGTGCTGGTATGACATACCAAGTCTGGGAAGTGGTATTTCTGTCTCTCAATTGTCCAGGAACTTCCTTACTATCCTACAAGTGTTCAGGATAGCTGCCTTCTGTAGTCCCATGTAGGTGTTAGGATGAAGGTCTAGTGTCTGTATAGAACTGTGAATGATCTTAGGTACAACTCCTGTGGCTGATATTACTATGGGGACAGTGGGGACGTTTGCCATATGCCACATTTTCTTGACTTCGTATTGTAGGTCGTTATACTTTGACAGCTTCTCTCTGTGCATCTTCTGGATGTTGCAGGTGTTTGGCATGGCTATGTCAATGAGGTATGTTGACTTCTTCTCTTTGTCAACCAGAATGATGACATGCCGATTGTGGGGGATGGCCTTATCTGTTCTGATCGATCTGTCCCAGTACATCTTATGGGTGTTGTTCTCTAGAAGCATTGTTGGCTCATACTTGTAATAGGGGATGGGCTCAGTTGTAATGATGGGATGATTTCTTGCCAATTTCTGATAAAGGATCTTGGCGACTTGATTGTGCCTGTTCGTGTACTCTGTGTGAGGACTCTGCACCCTGCTGTAATTTGTTGGATGGTCTCTGGCACTTGATGGCATTGCCGATATGTGTCACTTTCCACTGATGTGTCCTTCAAGATATGCTTTATTATTATTAGTATTATTATTGTTATTATTTATCTTAGTGACATATGTATGTATTCATGTTTTTAATGCAGTGCTCACTCTTCATTTAATTGACTGTCCACATAACACATAATCCAAATTATTCCTGCTATGTAATGATCTGTTAAATTCTCATTAAGGATGGATGATTTCTAATGGCTCCTAATGTGTTTTTGAGCTGTAAAACCAATTTAAGCAAATAAAATTCCCAAAGAGCCATACCATGGAAAGTGCTACTGAATGTTCCATTGGTCTTATTTAATGCATGATTTTTCTTTCATGTTACTTATGAGATTTCCTACATAGATTTTTAGCAATAAACTCTGTTACAAAATGCTTATAAAAAAGCCAGATGTATACAAGAGATGTCCTTTTTTTAAGCAGTGTTAATGTTTTACTATGGCTAAAGAGTATTCAGCACAATTACATGATTAGAGATTATGGAGTATCAGTGTTGTGAATTTGTTTTTGTTTTGATTTGCAGATTAATGACACCAGAACCCCCACCTAAGCCTAAACTTTTCTTACCTCGGTTTGGATCCAAGTTTCGATATTCAGGCCGTACGCAGTACCAGACCCGCATGGCAAGTGCTCTTATTGACAGACCTCCACCACACTTTGAACGCACACTTAGCAACAAAAGATTTGCTTCCAGGAGCATGGATGGTGGGATGTCAGGTTTGTTATTTTACTATTTACAAGCATGTTACTTTTGAACTGGTTTTTAAAGCAGCACTTCATAAAATCCAGAATCAGGTAGACTTTTGCACAAACCACAAAATTATAAAATGTCCTTATGCTGTTATTAAGCTAACCTGAGCCCTTTCTAATGTAACCATAGAAAATGTAGAGATGATGCATATACAGTTGAACCCACTTAATGGAATATCAAATAGTGGAATATCCCACTTAATGGAATATCGAATAGTGGAATATCCCGCTTAAAAGAATAAAATCCTTGTGTCTCAAACCGCAACCTTTGTACTTAATGATAAAACACTCCGGCTAATAGACTAAGAATACTGGATTAATCCCGGTTATTGGAATACATTTTTTGCTTTTTCAAGGTTACAAAGAAGGAAAGCAGGTTTTTCACTCAAGGCATCTTTCTTGGAATTTGTGTTGTGATTGTTCACAGACAAAAACACATGTACAAAGTGTGTTCGGCTAAGAACGGGCCTCTCCCATTTGTAAACAATGGTCAGGTTAAAGTGGCCATTTCCCCCAGACTTGACGTTGACCTTATCTCACCCTACTGAAAAGAAGTGATGAAAAAGATCGTTGCCTGTTGGGATTTTAATGATATGCTGCTGAGGCTGGTGATATTATTAAGCAAATACCAATACTTACTGCGGTTCACATGATGAATAAATCATGGAATGCAATTACAACAGAAAGCATAAAAAATTGTTTTCTTAAGTGTAAATTTTTGGTAGATGCTACTCTTGAAGAAGTGAATTTATCTCTCCTCGATCCCGCACCTGAAGGAATGATGGAAGATGACTTTTCTAATTCCATAAACTTTGATAATGACTTAGAGGTGCTTGGAGAGATATCTAATAATGAAATCCTGCAAAATGAGATTATAGAAGATGATGATGATGATGATCATCATCGTCATTGAAGTACCTTCTCATACTGAAGTGAATAATGCATGCAGCATTTTAAGACGCTTTTTGGAAAATAAAAATAATATGGACTTCTCCACATATTATAAACTGGAAAATCAGGTAACAAATTTATTAAATTTCAAAAAGTAATGTAAAATAACTGGTTATTTTTCCAAGCCATGAATGTTACACTTACAATACTGTACATATGTACTCTACTGCATTTTATCAGATTGTACGCTATTATATGTACAGAACTGTACTGTATAAAATTTTAAGTCAATATAAAGCAACATTTAACTTACTTTTTATCCGTTCTTTAAACATTTTTTCCTCACTGCGTATTTACATAGTTATATGTACTGTACTCGAGTTCATATGTAAATGCATACATCATCATCATCATCATCATCATTGTCAACCATTATCAATCCACTGCTGGACGAAGGTCTCCCCAAGTTTCCTCCACAACGGTCTGTCTTGTGCCAGTCTCCTCCATGTCACTCCCGCATATTTACGAATTTCATCCACCCATCTCCCATGTGGTCTTTTTCTGGGTCTTTTCCTGTCCCTTGGAATCCAATCTAAAATTTCGGCTGTCCATCTATGGTCTGTCCTTCTGGCAGTATGTCCAGCCCATTGCCATTTCAGGGCTTTAACTCTGATCATGATGTCTTCCACTCTCGTCATTTTTCGGATCCACGAGTTCCTCTTCTTATCTCTCCTGGTTATACCAAGCATGCACCTCTCCATGCTTCTTTGAGTTGTCTGCAGCTTTTGTATGTCTCTTTTAGTTAAGGTCCACGTCTCTGCACCATACGTAAGCACTGGAAGGATGCATTGATCAAACACTTTTCTTTTAAGACATAATGGCATATTGCTCTTGAAAATTATGCTGTTTCTTCTAAAAGCTCTCCAGGCAAGTTTTGTACGCCGATTAATTTCTTCATCAATGTGACCCTCACTTGATATCTTCTGTCCAAGATAAACATACGTATCTGTTATCTCCAGTTTTTCTCCATCAATCGATAAATCTTCATTTCTTGTAAAAGCATTGAACATCACTTTTGTCTTCTGAAAGTTCATTTTTAATCCCACTTCTTTACTCTTGTCAGCAAGTTCCTGGATCATACTCTGCAGCTCTGATGGGGTAGTTGCAAAAATGACTATGTCATCAGCAAAACGAAGGTGGGTTAGATAATCTCCATTAATCTTTATCCCTTTGTTTTCCCAGTTCAGTGATTGAAAGACATTTTCCAATGTGGCATTAAAGAGCTTCGGAGATATGGTGTCACCTTGTCTCACTCCCTTTCCAATTTTTATGTGTGTTGTATTTTCAAACAGCCGAATCTTTGCACTTGCATTTTCATAGATGTTATTAATAATATTAATGTATGCATCTTCAATACCGCAGGATTTCAGAGCCGTGGTAACTGCTGATGGTTTCACCGAATCAAAGGCTTTTTCATAATCGATAAAAGCCATGCACAATGGAAGTTCATATTCCCTCGCTCTTTCAATCAGTTCTCTCAGTACGTGGATATGATCTATTGTGTTGTAGCCACTCCTGAATCCAGCTTGTTCTCTCGGTTGAGCCATGTCCAGTGTTACCTTCAAGCGGTGTGAAAGAACTTTAGTGAAGATTTTATAAACCACTGATAGGAGGCTGATAGGTCTGTAGTTCCTGAGATCCTCAATGTCACCTTTTTTATGTAGCAGGATCATTGTAGCATTGTTCCAATCCTCAGGAATCTTCCCTTCATTAAGGCATCAAGTGAAAATTTGGGCGAGTACTGTTTCAATTTCTCCACTTGCTTCTTGTATGATGTCTATAGTAATTCCATCTTCTCCTGGAGCTTTCCCTCGCTTCATGTTCTTGATTGCATGAGCAACTTCTGCTGGGAGGACTGGAAGAACTCTGGTACCTTTCATGATGTCTGGAGTACATGTATCATCCCTTTCATATAATTTGGAGTAGAAATCTTTCACTCTTGTCAAAATTTCGCCTCTATTTCTTGTTATAGAACCATCTTCTTTTCTCAGAGCCATAATCTGTTTTCTTCCTTTACTGAGATGTCCCTTTGCTATCTTAAGGCTTTGGTTGTTTTCAATTGCTTTCCTCACTAGCTCACAGTTGAATTTCCTTACGTCTTCAGTGATACTTTTTCGTGTTGTCTTGCATAGCTCTATATATTCCACTTTGGAAGTCACATCTACTTTAGTTGTCCTCATCTCTCTTCTTTTTGCATCAACATTTTGGTTTTTCCTGATAATTTGTTCACATGCAACTTGTTCTTAGACCCAGCTAATTTTGTTGCTGTTTCCATTAGAGCTTTGGTTACTTTTCTGTTAACTTCCGAAATATCCACTTCTTCCGATGTTAGGCCTTCTAAAGCAGAGAATCTGTTCTTCAGTTCCAACTTGAAAGTATTATGGTGTTTTTTAAGGTTGGTTATGTCAATACATTTTGTTTGTCTTATGAGCTTGCCACGTTCCAGTTTAGTGTTGAGGTGCATCTTGCATCTCACCAATCTATGGTCACTACCTGTGTTGAACTTGTTCAGCACACTGCAGTCTTCGATGACGAATTTTTTGTTACACATAATAAAATCAATTTCACTTGTCGTCCCAATTGGATGTCTCCATGTCCATTTCCTGTGCGGCTTTTTCTTGAAAAAGGAGTTCAAGATGAAAAATCCTTCTGCCTCTGCAAACTCAACGAGAGTATTTGCACGCTGGTTTCTGTTGCCGTGACCGAATTTACCTACTGAAGTTTCATTCTGTTGCCGTTGCCCTATTTTTGCATTGAAATCTCCCATAATTATCTTCAAGTGCTGCTTACCTTTATTATTTAGATGACGAATTTCCTCATAAAATTCTTCAATTTCTTCTTCAGGATGACTTGTGGTGGGTGCATAAGTTTGAATAATCTGAGCCTGGTATCTTCTCGATAGTTGGATAACGAGTCGTGCAGCTCTGTCAGAGGAACTTTCAACTTCTACCACTTTATCCTTCAGTTTCTTGTTTATTATAAATCCAACACCACTAGTTCTGCCAGTATCTGTCCCACGATAATAGAAGAGATGTCCACTTTTCAGTTCAATGAGATCTTCTCCTTTTCTCCTTACCTCACTTAGCCCGACGATGTCCCACTTGATCCTTTGTAGTTCCTCTTCCAATTCAAGAAGCCTTGAATCAGAAGATAGGGAGCGTCCGTTATAGGTAGCCAAGGTCAGCATCAAATGGCAGCCTAGTCCGGTCCTCCGGGGATTCTTAGCACCCTCTGCCTTCATGTCGCACTGGCCGCTGCCTTGGCCAGGTACATTCCAGCTGCCGGAGACTGAGGGCCAAGATTTAAGTTGTAGAGTCATTTTGGAGGTGTTTGGCCATAACTCACCACGCTGGCCAAGCGGGTTGGTGAGTGTGGGATAGCATTTCCTCTGATCCCGATGGTATAGTTATACCGCTATTGGCGGTCGTCAGAGCCCCTTTAGTGGGAACAGGATGCACCACGAGAAGGCGGAGTTGACATTTGTCAAGGAGAGGCTGTGATGTTACGCATCACCTGACCTTTACATATGTGTATTTATTTGGAGAGATCCCGGATAATGAAATATCCCGCTTATTGGAATATTTTCTTATGACAAATAGGCTATTCCATTAAGTGGGTTTGACTGTAACAGCTAATATTCTTAGCTCTTCTGAATATAAATGTAGGCAATGCCATAAATCCTGAAAGGGCATCTTGTAATTTAAGTGAATTTAATACAAACAAAAACTGAAAGATAAAGAGAAGTGAAAACCACTGGGTAATTTCATCATAATAAATAATTATGGGCCACTTTACAACACTGTATTGATTTATATAGTGTTGCTGTAAAAGCACTGATTTATTTCATTATAGTTTCGCCTAAAATTTTACACTAAAGTAAGTTTTGCTTTTTTATTCATCCCTGTGAATCTGTCTGTGTGTGTGTGTTTGTTACTCAATCATTGTTTTACCAGGTAGTGTTCTTAAAATATGTTGTTTTCAAGTTTTTAAAAACTCAAAAGGTTAACTATATATTTACACACACACACACACACACACACACACACATTTTAACATTGTCCGTGCATGGTCTCTAAAATTCCTGGAAATGTGGAATTTTATCCATTACCATTTTTTGGCCGTACACATTATTTTGTAATTCGAGATTTTTCTAGTTTGTAATTTATGCATGCTGTTGTGTGTCCCAGTTTAATATGTCTAGTTTTCAAACCTAGTGTACAGTAATTCAATTCTTATTCTTTTTTTTTCCTTTTTTTTTTGAGAAAATGTCTGCTTTTCATCAAATTTTAATAATTTGTAATTTTTGTCAATCTTTTGCTGTAATATGTTTCCTGTTTACTAGCATTACAGACATTCTTGGTACTACAGATTCTCCATAATCACTGTGGAAATCTTTTGTCTGTTGCGGAGTATGGAAAACATAAGATACATTATACAACAAAAATTTTAAGAGAATAGTCATTGCCTTGCTTACTGTTCAGCATGTAACTTGACATCAGAAAACTTGAAAATTACATTGTCCTGGAGTGGGAATCAAACCTGCATCTCCCAATTTCTGTTCAAGCATGTGCTATCCATTACACCACCCAAGATGACAAAGTCTCAAGTATCTGAACGTTAAAAAAATTGGGAGATGCCGGTTCGATTCCTGCTCCAGGGCAATGTAATTTTCAGGTTTTCTGATGTTAAAGTTATATGTTGAACAGTAAGCAAGGGTGTTATGTTTCCTGCCTTAAAAATTCTGCAGTTGTTCCGTGTGTTTGTGAAGAATATATTTTTTTTTCAAATGTAATTGTTGGCACAAATGTGTTGTATTTTCACTGTTTCCATGTATCAACTCCTTTAGAAAACTTGAAAATTACATTGCCTTGGAGCAGTTATCAAACCCGCATTTCTCGATTTCCTGTCAAGCATGCTATTCGTTACACCATCCAGGACAAGGAAGTTCCAAGCAACTGAAGCTAAGCAGATTTAGATTAGAAATCTGAGAACCATTCAGATTTGCGCAAGTCGAAGCTCATGCTTCCTCGTAGCGTCACAATCTCCTACACTACAGAAATCGAAAATCTCAGTGATGTTATTAACCATCTGTGTAAAGTTGATTTTCATGTTTTCAACATTTTGAATATTAAACATTCCTGGAATTGTGTATTGGACGTTTGGAATATTGTGACATTTCACATTTCTTCGATGCTTTTCTGGACATCTTCGTACCATCTTCAGCTGAGAATGTTTGGAACTGTCAAAAATTATTATTGTAGCAGGGATCAAAACGTTCCCTGATTTTCAGAATTTTGGCTTTTTCTGGCCAAGCTGTGCACCATCCTTCCATTATTCTTTCTGATTATATTTTTATTTTTTAGGTTTTCCTGATCATGTTTATTGTTTTTAATATCTCCACTAATAGTGAAAAAGAGAAATTTCACATTTTTAAAGATTTTTTTTTATGTATGAAATGCATGTTTTCTTATTTCTAATAGAATGTGCTTCAAAACCAATCAGTCGAGCAAACATTTTTGCTCCCTTCCCTTTTTTAGAAAAAAAAATTAAATTTCAAATTTGGTGCTTAATCTGCCTGTGATGAAATGTGAGCCATTTCTATGACCAACAAAATTGCTTTCACTACAGAGTAAACAATGCAGTACCCATTTTCGACATTCAAATATCACTTAAAACATATGAGCAAGCATGTTTTCTCTTGTTTGGAGCTAAATTATGTTAAAAAAAACACTACATGCATGCTCATTGAACAAAGAGGGAAATAAACTTTACCACCTGCTACTGATCTCCTTTCTTTCCCTGTAAAGTGAAGAAACTTTCTTTCACTTTACAGGGAAAGAAAGGAGATCAGTAGTGTGTGATTGTTGGCATGCATTGCATGCCCTAAAAACGTGCACACATTTGCTCTATGAAAAAAAAAAAAAAGAACTACATGAAGAAAACCTTTGTGCTGCTGTTTTTTTAGGGTAAAATTTAAACTATGTACCTAGTTTCAGAAGATTTCTATTTAAAATGAAATTCACGTATTTGCTGGTATTTTTAGAAAAACAGCACTAATGCAAAAACTACCTTCGCATTATCGTGCCCATAGTCATGTGTGATTGTGCCATATGAAGGAGGCGATCCTAGGCAGGGAACTGACATCAATGTAGAAACCACTATGGATTTGAAGTCTGTTGTTGCATTTACTTTTTGGACCACCACCAATTAGGTTCTTTCCTTGTTTCCCCTCTGTTTATTTCCACATATGATGTGCCAATGTTAAATGCTGCTGAAAATTTTGCCATAATTCAAAAGAGCATATTGCATTAACCAATGGAAAGCATAATTTCTTTTGACGGTGGCCTTGTCTGGGATTTATGGTCCTGTACATAATTTCAGAGTGGTATTTCCTGATACTGTTGGAAGAACACAAGGCTACTTTTTGTGTATTATTTGACTTTTTGAAGCTCAAATTATGCTTCAAGACAATTTAATCAAACTGCAAAAGGAAAATAAGGAAATGTATGATGCAAAATTAATGTCTTCTGCTTCTTTAAGTTTTACAGAAAAATCCAAATATGCTAGCAATGGAAGACCAACTTCAGACCTGAGTGGCTTAATATTGTCGTTAAGAATGCATATAAAAACGTATGGACTTGTTACATATTTCAACTCTTCTGTTTACCAAACGAACAGGATTTGTCAATTCTAGTTGAAATGTTTTATTATTATTGTTTTATTATTATGTTTTATTATTAATGTTTTATTATTATTTTTTTATTACTATTTTTTTATTTGAGGTTTTTTTCATTTTCTAATTTTTATTTTTGTATGTTTTGGATGCGGCTTTTTGGAGTGTAGTTTATACTCGAGTTTGGTCTTTTCTTGGACTGCTTATTTCTAAAAAGTTTTTCCTAGTTGGTTTGCTCAGAATTTGTATGTTTTGGCCCAAGTGGAGTTCTAAGGACGATGAAAGGATTGGAGGTCAGCTCAGATATTTTAAGTCCTCCCGCTCGGTTAGGCTAGCACCCTTTCCCATAGTGTATGAACTCGCTGGCAAAGGTAATCTAAAGTTATGAAATGACAAACGTTGTTTGACATGTAAATCTGCAGATCCTAACCTGTATTCTTCTGTTGAGGATAATTGCTCCAACAAGTTTTGCAAAGCCTACAATACCATCTATAAGCTCACCTGTACTGTCTGCAACCTTAGCTATATTGGCCAAAGTAAAAATCCTCTTCATCTTAGGATTAATGGTCACAGGTCTCTAGTTAACAAGTTCTCTAATTCAGGAGTGAACCCCTCCACAAACGCCAACCAGTACTCTACCTTTGAATTAGAGCATTTCCATACTCATGGTTTTGACAAAGTGAAAATAGAGGTACTACATATTATCCCTGACCTCTATGCTCGGCTAGAAACTGAATCCCTTGAAATTTTGCAGCATCAGTCTCTTTATCCCTATTTCCTTAATTCCACTCTATCTGACAATAAGCATAATCAGCATAAATTTTCAATTCGTGAACTCTTCTTTCTTGTTAATAATAAGAGCTGCTCTAGAGGTAATAGAGGACAGAGGTTATTTCGCACATCAAGCAAAGTTGATTTTGCTAACTTGCTAAAAACTCTGGAAAGCTTTAAAACTGGCACTAATTTTGTTAAAAATACTTACAAAATTCTCAAGTCCTTCAAGCACCCTGTCCTTAAAAGTTTTTTCAAATTCTGGAATGAAACTGCTGACCATGTTGATAAGCATGTTTTTGCTTTGGTTCTGGACATTCTTAAACATATTCTTAAAGATAAAATTTCTCTTAAAGAATTTTCCAGTAATTTTGTTACCATCAGGTTTCTAAATAAAGCCTACGATAATCTCAATGTAAGGAAGCTGTTCTACAATAATGCAATTTTTTTTCCCATCCACAGGCACCAGTCTATTGTAAGTTTTAAATATGTTAAGACCTTAGGGTCAATAGTTAAAAACTACAAACTTAACTCTTCGAGCTACATTCCTGTAATTACTACATGTTCTTGTGATGAACATAAAGAAACAGTTCACTATGATAAGAATTACAACCATATTATCACCGGAAACTTGAGTTTTGTTGAAAATGAAAAGCTTAGGAATTTATTAGAGTATGGCTCTAAATTCAGACCTTCCTTCACAATTTCCAAAGAAAGGATTCTTGAGAGCTTCACTCAAGATGTTAATAGGTACATAGTAAAAACCAGTTTAACGTACAATCAGCCTATTGAGGCCTTCGCAGAATGGAAATATAATATAATCAATAGCTTCACCGGTGAGTTGGCAGGTCTGGACTTTTGTTTCGACAGAAATCTCTTTTTCTCTGGAGAAGCTAAAAGGTCACTCTCCAAACTACAAGACCAATTTATTTTTACCACTACGGATAAAGCTAGCAATAATTTTGCAATTATCTGTAAGAAGTTCTATTTTGAATTGTTAACTATGGAACTCAATAATAGAGTAACATACGAGCCCGTAAGTTATTCTACCAAGCAGTTAGAAAATCGGTTTAAGGCATTCTTCAAGAAACTTAAAATTCCACAAACTAGAAGATATGAGCCTGAATTTCCATTTCTTTTTGCAACGGTTAAGTTTCATAAGGATCCTGTGAAGTTCAGGTTCATAGCTAGTGGAGTAAGGAGTCATAAAAAGAAAATAGATCTTGCTTTTGAAGATGTCTTAAAGAAGGTTTTGAAACACATTAGAAACTGTTCTAACTTGATGTACAGAGATTTTTGGATAATTAATAATAATGCAGAAGTAATTTCTACTATACTCAAAGTTTGTCCCCTAGATATTAATAGTTATGATTTTGAAAACCTATATACTAATCTGCCTCTATCAGATATAATCAATACCTTTAAAGAGCTGTATGCAGAATTTAAACTTAACCAATTTGTTAATGTAGGAACTTGGAACTCTTATCTCAATTGCTGCATAGAAAATAACCATATCTTATATAATAATACTCTCTATAAGCAAGTGAACGGTATTCCCATGGGAACATCAACGTCCACGAATATCGCTAATCTATTCCTGTTCTTTAAGGAATATAAATTCATTAAAAATCACCCCACCTGCTCAGATAACTACCTTTACACTTTTAGATATATTGATGATCTGCTGTGTATCAATAATTCAGAAGTTATAGAGAGTGATTTTGATAATATCTATCCTAGCTCTCTTAACTTATGTAAAACCAACCACAGTAATCAGGAACTTGAGTTCCTAGACTTAAGCATTAAGCTCAACAGAGGTAACCCATCTATTAGCCTCTTTGATAAAAGAGTTAATTTTCCTTTCAAAGTAATTAAATATCTACACTGGAATAATAACATTTCAACCAAAGTAATTGAGAATGTACTAATTTCTCAGGTCCTAAGAATTTCAAGAATTTGCAGCAACAATTTGGACTTCAATTACCACATTAATATACTATTAGAAAGTTTTCTAGAGAACGAAATTCCTTCTTCTTTCATCAAAAGAACTTTAAGAAAAATTATTCTGAATAATAGAGTAAGGTTGGCAGATCTGCTTTAATTTTCTACACAGTTAATAATATGATTCTGACCAATCAAAGCCGTAAGGAAGTTGGCTAGAGGATGCCTATTAACTACCTAAAGGAACCTTAGTGCTATGGATATGACGGTCCTATTAAAACAAAAAATTAAATAATATAAACAAAATCACAAAAAAAGCTTAAAAATCTGTTTATAAAAGAAAATAAAAACAAATAAAAAAGAAAACTAGTTATTCATCACTAGGATAGCTATACTAAAAATAGTAAAACCAACATTAAAATTAATAAGATTCTGATTAATCTATAGAAGCTCACTAAGGTGATTTAATACATGCAAAGATTATTAAATACACTGCTCGTGTATTTTATAATATTTCTCATGTATTCTGGAGAGTTAATTCTGCTCTTTCTGATCATACAGATCCACAGTCTTAAGTTTATATATATTTTTTTCTCTGGTTAAAATATCCGCGCGTTGGTTTCTTGCTGTATGAGGAGGCCATCAGCCCCACCCTCACTGCCCCCCAGCAACTAGGGAGTGGCGGAAGAGGTCAGCCATGTTCTTCTCTTGTGAGGAGAAAAGTTTTTGTCACACAAGAGGTAAGCTCTCTTCCTTGTTTTTGGGTTCTAGGTTTTATAAGTTCAATGTTTGTACTTCATGTACTTTTTCTCTGTCGTTTTTTAGCTTTTCAGCTTTTAGGCATTGGTTTGTCTGTTAACATTTTTGCGGGTTTTAACTCTTTCTTTTCTTTGTAACTTTGAGCGTCTTTTGGGGTACCTAGGAACAGAAGATGGCTAAGCTTGTTCCTTTTCTATGCGCTGTTTTTTCAAAGTAGTTAAGTTCTTAATAACTAATTAATTATGCACTTAAAGCACTGCCGAAATACTTTGTACATATTGCAACTAACTGTTTAAGGTATATAACTTTCACAAAGTTTTCTTTAGTTAATTATTATCTTTAACTTATTCTCGTTTTCGTGCTGTCATAAGTTGTAGAGTAGGGGGTTTTAGACTCAAGTTTTCTTTCAAAAATCTGTTCGTTAAAAATTAATATTTCCTTTTTTAATTGCAATGTAAAAAATTTGGATTTCTTTTGCATTGATTTTCAGGTTTAAATTCTCTCTCAAACGAACTTGGCATTTCGTTATGGCTGAAAATCATTTCTAATTATTATGTCACTCTCACAGCTTGAGTTCTCTTTAATCTTCTTCTCTCTGTTTAATAGTAACAGATGAAGAGCATGGGTCGGGCCATGAAGGTTAATGGATGCAAGCGAAATTGTTAACTAGTGCTAGGTCATGCAACTCTACGGAGGACATGACTTATATATATATATGTATTAAACTATTTTAGGTGGGAATGTTACTTGCATCTATGGCCTTGCAGAAACCCATTTCCAACTAGGTCTTTGTGGAAGTGAGAAAATGCAGAGTTTTTGCTGGTCCTTGATAAAGCCAAGGCTCAGTATTCTCGACACCTTCTACATTCAGTTGTTTTATTTTATTTTTTTGTCTTTTCTCCTTTTACTCACACAGGTAGATACATAACCTTTTCTATGTTGTACTAGGTGTGAGTCAAAATTTTATATGTATTTTTTTGCTTAGGTATCTTCTTTATAGAATGTGAATTCTGAATTTTCAAAACTGCTGCGTTGCGCGTTTTGATCTTCAGGTTATTTTGCAACCTTCGTTTTAAATTCTAAAGTTTTTCCTTAGTCTTCAGTTTTGCTCTTAAGTATATATATATATATATATATATCATCATCATCATTGTCAACCATTATCAATCCACTGCTGGACGAAGGTCTCCCCAAGTTTCCTCCACAACGGTCTGTCTTGTGCCAGTCTCCTCCATGTCACCCCTGCATACTTTCGAATTTCATCCACCCATCTCCCATGTGGTCTTCTTCTGGGTCTTTTCCTGTCCCTTGGAATCCAATTTAAAATTTCGGCTGTCCATCGATGATCTGTCCTTCTGGCAGTATGTCCAGCCCATTGCCATTTCAGGGATTTAACTCTGATCATGATGTCTTCCACTCTTGTCATTTTTCGGATCCACGAGTTCCTCTTCTTATCTCTCCTGGTTACACCAAGTATGCACCTCTCCATGCTACTTTGAGTTGTCTGCAGCCTTTGTATGTCTCTTTTAGTTAAGGTCCACGTCTCTGCACCATACGTAAGCACTGGAAGGATGCATTGATCAAACACTTTTCTTTTAAGACATAATGGCATATTGCTCTTGAAAATTATGCTGTTTCTTCCAAAAGCTCTCCAGGCAAGTTTTGTACGCCGATTAATTTCTTCATCAATGTGATCCTCACTTGATATCTGCTGTCCAAGATAAACGTACGTATCTGTTATCTCCAGCTTTTCTCCATCAATCGATAAATCTTCATTTCTTGTAAAAGCATTGAACATCACTTTTGTCTTCTGAAAGTTCATTTTTAATCCCACTTCTTTACTCTTGTCAGCAAGTTCCTGGATCATACTCTGCAGCTCTGATGGGCTAGTTGCAAAAATGACTACGTCATCAGCAAAACGAAGGTGGGTTAGATAATCACCATTAATCTTTATCCCCTTGTTTTCCCAGCTCAGTGACTGAAAAACACCCTCCAATGTGGCATTAAAGAGCTTCGGAGATATGGTGTCACCTTGTCTCACTCCCTTTCCAATTTTTATGTGTGTTGTATTTTCAAACAGCCTAATCTTTGCACTTGCATTTTCATAGATGTTATTAATAATATTAATGTATGCATCTTCAATACCGCAGGTTTTCAGAGCCATTGTAACTGCTGATGGTTTCACCGAATCAAAGGCTTTTTCATAATCGATAAAAGCCATGCACAATGGAAGTTCATATTCCCTCGCTCTTTCAATTAGTTCTCTCAGCACATGGATATGATCTATTGTGCTGTAGCCACTTCTGAATCCAGCTTGTTCTCTCGGTTGAGCCATGTCCAGTGTTACCTTCAAGCGGTGTGAAAGAACTTTAGTGAAGATTTTATAAACTACTGATAGGAGGCCGACAGGTCTGTAGTTTCCGAGATCCTCAATGTCACCTTTCTTATGTAGCAGGATCATTGTAGCGGTGTTCCAATCCTCAGGAATCTTTCCTTCATTAAGGCATCGAGTGAAAATTTGGGCGAGTACTGTTTCGATTTCTCCACTTGCTTCTTGTATGATGTCTACAGTAATTCCATCTTCTCCTGGAGCTTTTCCCCGCTTCATGTTCTTGATTGCATGTGCAACTTCTGCTGGAAGGACTGGAGGAACTCTGGTACTGGTATCTTTCATGATGTCTGGAGTGCATGTATCATCCCTTTCATATAATTTGGAGTAGAAATCTTTCACTCTTGTCAAAATTTCGCCTCTATTTCTTGTTACAGAACCATCTTCTTTTCTCAGTGCCATAATCTGTTTTCTTCCCTTACTGAGATGTCCCTTTGCTATCTTTAGGCTTTGGTTGTTTTCAATTGCTTTCCTCACTAGTTCACAGTTGAATTTTCTTACGTCTTCAGTGATACTTTTTCGTATTGTCTTGCATAGCTCTATATATTCCACTTTGGAAGTCACATCTTCTTTAGTCGTCCTCATCTCTCTTCTTTTTTGCATCAACATTTTCGTTTTTCCTGATAATTTATTTACATGCAACTTGTTCTTAGACCCAGCTAATTTTATTGCTGTTTCCATAAGAGCTTTGGTTACTTTTCTGTTAACTTCAGAGATGTCCACTTCTTCCGATGTTAGGCCTTCTAAAGCAGAGAACCTGTTCTTCAGTTCCAACTTGAAGGTATTATGGTGTTTTTTATGGTTGGTTATGTCAATAGATTTTGTTTCTCTTATGAGCTTGCCACGTTCAAGTTTAGTGTTGAGGTGCATCTTACATCTCACCAATCTATGGTCACTACCTGTGTTGAACTTGTTTAGCACACTGCAGTCTTCTATGACGAATTTTTTGTTACACATAATAAAATCAATTTCACTTGTCGTCCCATTTGGATGTCTCCATGTCCATTTCCTGTGTGGCTTTTTCTTGAAAAAGGAGTTCAAGATGAAAAACCCTTCTGCCTCTGCAAACTCAACGAGAGTATTTCCACGCTGGTTTCTGTTGCCGTGACCGAATTTACCTACTGAAGTTTCATTCTGTTGCCGTTGCCCTATTTTTGCATTGAAATCTCCCATAATTATTTTCAAGTGCTGCTTACCTTTATTATTTAGATGACAAATTTCCTCATAAAATTCTTCAATTTCTTCTTCAGGATGACTTGTGGTGGGTGCATAAGTTTGAATAATCTGAGCCTGGTATCTTCTCGATAGTTGGATAACGAGTCGTGCAGCTCTGTCAGAGGAACTTTCAACTTCTACCACTTTATCCTTCAGTTTCTTGTTTATTATAAATCCAACACCACTAGTTCTGCCAGTATCTGTCCCACGATAGTAGAAGAGATGTCCACTTTTCAGTTCAATGAGATCTTCTCCTTTTCTCCTTACCTCACTTAGCCCCACAATGTCCCACTTGATCCTTTGTAGTTCCTCTTCCAATTCAAGAAGCCTTGAATCAGAAGATAGGGAGCGTCCATTGTACGTTGCCAAGGTCAGCATCAGATGGCAGCCTAGTCCGGTCCTCCGGGGATTCTTAGCACCCTCTGCCTTCATGTCGCACTGGCCGCTGCCTTGGCCAGGTACATTCCAGCTGCCGGAGACTAAGGGCCAAGATTTAAGTTGTGGAGTCATTTTGGGGGGTTTGGCCATAACTCACCACGCTGGCCAAGCGGGTTGGTGAGTGTGGGATAGAATTTCCTCTGATCCCGATGGTATAGTTATACCACTATTAGCGGTCGTCAGAGCCCCTTTAGTGGGAACAGGATGCACCACGAGAAGGCGGGGTTGACATTTGTCAAGGAGAGGCTGTGATGTTACGCATCACCTGACCTATATATATATATATATATATAATCAAGAGCTTTTTTCATTATCTTCTTGAGCTTTAGTTGTGGACATATGTGAAGCAGTTGGCGGACAGGTACTAAGAACTGACCAACTACTTGAAAAGCTTAGATGTTGTGATATTTGGCTGCCTTGTTTTGATGAGTCACGACATGATCAAGTTGATTTTTTGTTCAGTTAACCAGACTTTTTTAAGAAGTGTGATTGAAAACTCTTTGTTGAGGTAAAAGAAATCTATGTTCTCTAACTTCATAACTTCTGGTAAGATTAACTAAAAATCTTAAACTGAAATGATCTTGTTCCTTATATCTAACTTTAGTTACTACTAAAATATTAATTTCATTTTTACCCATTTCTTTTAGAATAATATCCAGTTTTCCTTGAAGTTAACATTGGGCATTCCATATAATAGCATTGAAGTTTTTCTCAGATTTTTTACCCCTTGAATACCAGTGGCATCAGATATGACATGAGGTTTTGACCCTATACCTTCAGTATCTTACAGAATTATTTGAGTTTTGTTTGGAGGCTGATATCTCTCCTGCAGAACATTTTGATCATCGTCATCCACCTTCTTAAATCATAAATTAACAGCAGTTCTGCGTTTTCACCAAGGGCACCACATGGTGTGAAATTTACCAGTGCTTTCCAAATCTTGTCCCTATCTGTTTTGGGCCATTGGCATAGCTCCCATGTTACCAGACCACTCAAACTTCCCGAACTCAATAAGGAATAAATACAGTGGTGGTGGTGGGGTATAAATTATAGTCACAGTAAATATATATCAATTTCACTTTACAGAAAATTGGTCTTTAAATTTTGGTAATTTATAAATATTTAGTTGTCCAAATTTAAAGTCTTGTTATGTGTGATTGAAAATCACTTTCTACTTAGAAGATTGCATACATCCTCTGAAAATGAATTCTGCTATATGTTGTGTATGTGTGCATGTGTGTGATGATATTAGTTTTTATTAATGTGTACCACATATAGTATACATGTGTACTTCATTTTCTTTTTTCTTTTTTTTTTTACAGCCCTTGGATACAGAAATCGAACCATGTCTGAATCCCGTGCAGATGAAAACAAAAGGCATACTTTAGCAGGGCCCCCTTCTCGAAGCCCTGTGGATGAAGACTACATTAAAAGAGACAGATCACCAGTATCGCCCACAGGATCGTCTCGTAGCTGTGATAAATTAGCCACTCCTACTCAGCAGCAGGAAACTAAGGTATTGATCTTTTTATTTATTCATGTTTGAATTGACATCTTAGATCCATTACCTTCACAAACAGTTTGATGGTCACATGAGAAATTCTCTTGTTTTGCTGTTGCAGATCCTGGCAATTGTTGTGGCAGTATTTAAGGTGGTTCCTCCTAAAATCTCTGCCATATGTTTCCAGTGGTAAAACTGCTTTACATATTTTCTTTGCAATTAATGTATTCCCAAGTTTGAAAATTTGCACTTTGATAAAGCTAACTTTAAGTTATAGCATGGGATAAATTAGTATTTGCTAAAACATAACCATAATTATATTAAAAATCAATCATTTTTCTTTGAGTAATGTTCAGACCTGTTAATAGATTGCGTGACCTGTACGCTGATGAACAGCAGACAAACAAATGTTGGATTGCTTGATTATGGTTATGTTTTAGCAAGTATTAAGTATCCCATGCCATAACTTAAAGTTAGTTTTATCAATGTGCAAATTTTCATCCTTGGGAATACATTAATTGCGAAGAAAATATGTACAGAAGTTTTACCATTGGAAACATAAGGCAGAGATTTTAGGTGGAACCACCTTAAACAAAAAAAGTATGAAGTTTCTCCCTAAGTATATTAAGAGGAATTTTGTTTTGTGCTTTAACTATAGTACTTTTAATTAGGCATTTTTTTATGAATGGAACATACCCTCCTATTAACTGATATGCAAGTTAGAATGTTTTATTCATATGTGTGTAAAAATGAATTATGTGCAATAATGTAGTAATGTTGATAAGTTTCAGTCCTTGTTTGCCCATGATTTAATAAAATGCTCATATCCCATATCTTTTGTTTTATAGTTTCCTTCTCCTCTGTTGTATGGACATTGTAATACTTTAGATTCTGGTTTGCTGGAACACATTGGGGGGTTGAGCACTTTGGCCCAATTAAGCAGTTGTCCCCAATTTTGCAAAGTTTTAGCCAAAGAACTGAAATGTATACACACCTTTCATCTCAAGTCAGTATCATGAAAGGTTTAAAACAAAAAACTGCCATTTACTGAACAGCAAAGCACACATGATCACATGTATTTAAATTAATTTTGATACAAATATTAAAAAATCATTTACTCTAAAAAAATCGTAATGCAAATGTTCATAAGTATCTGTCATACAAGCATGTAGTCCCTAACAATTACACACTTTGGAGAAATTTGTCGAGGGTACCATGATGTGGTTTTACAGACTGCAAATGAACGAAATCAGTAAAGATGGACTGTCTTCTTGCATAAAGTAGCATCATAGTTCTACCATAAATTTCTAGCCTTTCTGGTTAGTCATTCACTCATGTTCACATGTATCATCCACATCACTTTCTCAGTTATTAGCTTCCCCAGGTGTTTTGCTGCAAATTGTTTACCAATTGCATCCTCACGATCTTCATTTTCATTATAACACTGAAAACTATTGTCATTGGATGAAAACTCTTCATCGTTTTTGTGTGTTGCCATTTTCAGTATTGACCCTGTATTAGACATCTCCTGGCCAGAATTCTTAAATTCACAGTGAGAAAAGCAGTTTTGAGTCGTTTTGCTGCTTACTTCTTGCCAGCTGTTGGAGAGAAATTGCATTGCTTGTAAAATGGTAACTTTGCACTGATTTCTTTGACCGTTGAATCAAAATGAGCTTCAACAGAATGATGATAATGCAACTATACAAGAAAAATATTTGTATAAAAGAAAAGAATGTACTTGTCGTTAACAAGGTGATTTTTTTTACTGCTTCAAACAATATTATATGAACAAACTATGTACAAATTCTTGATCTCATAGATTACAGTCTTGTGACACTTGTATATATATTAAGATAATACAACGTAGTTTGTCACAATTATTTATTTTTTTAAGCCGACCATGGTTGATACCTAGGTCAATACCCAGCGAAAACCATGGTCGGCTTGAAAAATAAATAATTGTGACAAACTACATTGTATTATCTTAATATATATGTACAAATTGTCTGACTTCACAAAGCACTGTTATGTTTAGATGGTGGTAGCAAGTCTCCTGTCTCCTGTTTGTGTAATGACTGATGGAGAGCCCAAGTGGCTGAAACCATGGTATCAGTTAGTACCTTTATTGGAATTTTGAAAATGAAATAATTTGATTGATAAATGATATTAAAAATCTGTGATTGATAAATGATATTAAAAATTGACAGTTTTGCTTTACTGTTTTCTGATATCTCCTCCTGTTGTCATCTTAATATTTCAAAATGTACCAAGTTTCCAATTAGAGTCATTGTCTGTGCTTATCAGGAGAGATTCATAACTTGCCAGCTTGAACACTTCTAGTCATGCAGAAGTGAGTGAATGAATGTATGTAGGTAGGTACAAGTGACTGCAAAACAAATACAATCTCTTGAGTGTTGTATTAAAAATCTCTGCCAGATATTCTTAGAAATGTTGAAGATGTGTAGCAACAATTTTATCAAGATCAGGTGGTATTTATAAACCTGCAGTGTTAAAGGAGAAATGTGTTTGGACGAAAGAAGTCCGAAGATATTTCTTCTTAACAAGTTAAGTAGTTATATTAATTCAACATTTGTCGAAATCATTACGTGGTTTCAGAAATTATTAACTATATGTCAACAAAATAGTTTCCATATCATCTACTGTTTCGCACGTTACTAGATATTCGAGCACGGGAAATATAAAAGGGCAGCACTTCAATTTTACATAAGAAGAGCCTTAACCCATTCCTGTAATAAAAACAAAGAAAAAATAGATTAACTGGATCAAAAGAACTGCTTATGAAATTTGGATACAAGAAAAAGATCATAGATGATATACTTGAAAATACAAAGAAATCTTTAAATGAAAGTAAAAATAAATAAAAAAATGAAATAAAATTTGCTGGTAAAATTCCCTACATTCCTCCAATAACAAATATCCTAAAGAAGGAATGCGTTAAAGAAAAAATGATACTAGCAGAAACCGTCATAGATAACGAAACTATATTAACTACAGGAAATGAAAGAAGATCAATGCTTGATAAAGCCGGAGTATATTCTATACCAACAAAATATTATACAGAAATAGAAAGAAATGAAAGAAATAAAGTATACATAGGAAGTACAAAAAGAAGGTTTAAGACCAGATTAAAAGAACATATATCCAACTGGAATAAAAAAGAAAACAAAACATCATTAATAAATCATTGTATTGAAAATGAAGCTTATCCTGATTGGTATGATGCAAAATTAATAACCTCACATAAAACTAAAAATCAAATATTAACCTCAGAAGCAGTAATGATTGAAAAAACTAAAGAAATAAATTGTAATAATGATGATCCAATGAGTCTACCGTACGCTTGGAAATATTTTATCGAAAAAGAAAATAACGCTAAAAAATATAATGAAAGACCTTATTAATTGTTTTCAACAAACGAATGGCAACACCAAATAATTTAGAATCAGAAATTCATATCATCCAATTATATTAAAACACGACTAAGAATGAGCATTAATACCAAAATAGCATGCGCAAGAGTACAACTGTCGTGGAATGTCGGACGCCGCCAGTAAAATCGATGTAAGTGGCCGAAATACAACATGTATGAGAAGTAGATCATAATACCCACTGAAGATGATTCCAAAAAGAAGGAATTGAAACTAGTTTGGGATATCAAGCCACGGAAAACGGAACATGCAACCATCTTCTATAATAAGAAATTATAAGTTTCAATTTACTTCCGATATTGGAGGTTATATTATTTAACGTGCATTAATGCATTTGCATTTTTGAACTTCACTTTTAGTTGGTAAAGTTCGATGAACACTTACCGCACGTGGGGCTTGGCTTTCAATTCCTATTTCCGTTATGTGGATGCGGCACGGGGGTTTTTCATTTGGCCACGGGTCCGCTTCTTTTTTTTTTTTTTTTTTTTCCCGTTGGAATTTATTTTGTCTCATCACCAAATGAGTTTTTCCTTTGCTGCATCCTCATTTACTTCAATATTTATTCATACCCGAGTACTTTCAGTAAAATTCCTTTACCGTCTTCGAGGGGACGTTTTGCTCCGACTAGCACGGACCGTGTCAGCTGGGCATTTCGGTGGTTCTCGTGGGCTGCTTCTGTCATCGGCTATCGCTTCTTCATGAAAGACCCAACTGATAATCAAATTAAATTCTTAGCGGATATAAGAAATCATAGCACCTTACCCGATGAAATCAAGCGCTCTTTTCCACCGATGGGAGCAGGCATACCACGTATCGTTGCAAAGATAAAAACGCACAAAGATGATGCTCCAATGAGACTGATAGTTTCAAAAAAAAACTCACCATTGATAACTTTAGAGAAAAACATTTATAAATTCCTAGCACCTTTTTTCATGAACAACAAGTTCACCATCAAGAACACATATGAATTTATAGAGAAAATCAAAAATGTAAAAACTGACCTAAAGGACTTAAATATGGCAAGCATGGACGTTAAAGCATTATATCCAAGCACTCCTGTTCCAGATGCTATTGAAATTATCATTAAGAAGATGCAAAATCTTAAAATTTTAAATAACACACAAATTCATGAATTCAAAAAAGTTTTAGTATATTTATATGAAAATAATATTTTTACATACAAGAACAAAATATTCAAGCAAAATTCAGGAGGCCCAATGGGCTCACCATTATCAACTCTATATGCTGAGGTTGTGATGAACGAAATTGAAGAAAATGTCCTGCATCGTATGGAAGAAAAACCAGAAGTGTATTGTCGATACGTGGATGATATTTTCATTCTATCAAAACTGAACGAAGAAGAATTAAAAAAATTAACAAAATGTTACAGCGCTTTATATCCAACTATAGAACTCACTGTTGAAATAAAAAATAATAATGCATTAGCCTTTTTGGATGTACAGGTTATCAAATCCACAGATAAGTTATTATACAGGGTTTATCGGAAAAGTTCATTCGTTCGGGTCCTAATCCCGTACAATTCAGCACATCCTTATCCTCAAAAATGCAATAGTATAAAAACCTTAATTAAAAGAGCATATACACATTCTGAAAATAGTCAGTTCATCAATGAAGAAATCAAATTCATAAAAAAAATTGCAGGCAGCTTTGGTTATCCTAACCATTTAATAAAAAAATGGGACACTGAAGTAATAAAGAAAATAAAAAATAATGCTGTAGTAAATAAAAAAGATGTCAAATATTTAAATGGTTTTCCTTACGTAAAAGGTACTACCAATGAAATTAATAACATTTGTAAAAAACATAACATTCAAATTGGAGGAAAAGTTAATACCATCAAAAATATAGTAATAAAAAATGAAAAAATAAAAATGTTAGAAAAAGCAGGTATTTACTCAATTCCTATTACTGAAAATCCTCCAATGGCTTATATAGGAAGTACCAAAAATAAGCTTAAACACAGATTAAAACAACACGTAAAAAACTGGCAGAAAAAAGAAGAAAAAACAGCACTTATCCAATACTGTCTGGATAACCAAAAATATCCTAAATTCGAAAATATAAAAATCGTCAAAAGCTGTAAATCCGAAAAACACCTCAGAATAGCAGAGTCGGTAATGATTGAAAAAAATAGGACAAAAGTTTGCAACCACAATGACCCTAATAATTTGAGAAACAGCTGGAAAAAATTAATTAAAATTGAGCAAAAAATGAAAAAGTTCGAAAAGTGAGATCACTGACCAACAAGAGATGGCGCCACAACGCCCAAGAAGAAGCGATAGCCGATGACAGAAGCAGCCCGCGAGAACCACCGAAATGCCCAGCTGACACGGTCCATGCTAGTCGGAGCAAAACGTCCCCTCGAAGACGGTAAAGGAATTTTACTGAAAGTACTCGGGTATGAATAAATATTGAAGTAAATGAAAATGCAGCAAAGGAAAAACTCATTTGGTGATGAGACAAAATAAATTCCAACGGGGAAAAAAAAAAAAAAAAAAAAGAAGCGGACCCGTGGCCAAATGAAAAACCCCTGTGCCGCATCCACATAACGGAAATAGGAATTGAAAGCCAAGCCCCACGTGCGGTAAGTGTTCATCGAACTTTACCAACTAAAAGTGAAGTTCAAAAATGCAAAAGAAATTATAAGATTGAATTTCAACTTGGAAGCTGATACCACAGGAAAGAAAAATCGTGCCTTCTTCAATAACAAGATGGCTTATTGCTGATTCAACGCATCATAATCAAGAGGTTCGAAAGTTCTTTTCTATTGTATTAATTTCGTGAATCATGAGTTAAAAAACTGAAATAATGTTAATCATTTAATTCATATTGTCTCTACGTATTGGAGGACTTTGACAACTTATGATGCATATGACTGTACATATAAAAACACTTTTTCATATAAATTTGTAATCTTCATATAATAAAATTCTAAACTATCATAAGGAACATCTAAAAGGAATATTAGTGACAAGTTGAAATAAAAATTTTTATTATATGAACGTTTTACCCGTGCTCGAATTTCTAGTAACGTGCGAAACAGTAGATGATATGGAAACTATTTTGTTGATATATAGTTAATAAGTTAAGTAGTGATTATTCAGTAATTGGATGTTATTTTTATCATCCTTGATTGGTATTGTATGTGTATGTACATGAGGAGGCCACATAGCCACAATAAAACAAACAAACAAAAAACCCCAAAGTAGTGTGCTTTATTGTAATTGAGTATGTATATGGAGTAGTTTATGTGCAAAATCCTTTATGTGCATTAATCATAAAGCTATTTCCCAAATGAAAGGGAGGGTGGTTCAAAGCTGATCTGGAATTTTTTATGGACTGTGTCTGCACCAGCTTTAAATACTGCTCTCACTCTCTTGCACAGTCATATACTCTACATCTACAGATTAGAAGCAGTCAAGATGGTGTTAGACCCTGTGACTATATGAGTCTAGAGCAGTCCTGTAACATAATTTTTGCTAAATGGAGCATGGAACTTGCTGACATGCATAATATTGGAAATAAACTTTATCTTCTGATTGATGGAGTTAATTTTTTGATAACTGAACTCCCTACATGCAGTTAATAGCTTTTATAAATTTGAGTCATATCATGAAAATGATTTTGGAAAACACACAAATGAAAGTGCTTGATTTTTTTTCTATCCAAAGTGTGCATAGGTGTTGAAGAGAAAGCAATCATTCATAAATTTGTTTAAGAAAATATGTGTATGGCTGGTATAAGAAATATTGACATTTTACAATGTAGTTAATATTTAATAATCCAGTGAGAGACTCACTTTTCAATGTCCTTGAAGCAGAAGTTTGCAAGAAAAACTTGGAAAATTGTAAAAGCGACCACCCTGCATCTTGTCAGCAGTTTTGATAACAGTGATGTAAGCATCTTAAGGTGGTAAATTCAAACCATTCTCCTAATAATCTAGATTTAGCTCCTAGGGATTTTTCTGACAAAGGGTGGAAATTCAAGACATGAGGACTTCAAACACAATGCCCTAAATTGGCGTAATTACTTTTTTCTGATTTCTAACACCAGGAGATCTTGAAAAAGAATAATAACTTGCATATCCTGATTTGTTTGTGCTTTGTGTGAATAAAGAAAGTCCAGGTAAACCACATGGAGCCCTTATGTAAAAGTAGATTATAAAAATGTGCAAAATCCAAAAACAAAGAAGCTAAGCACTAAAACTAATGAAGGAAAACAGATTTTTTTTCAAGAATAAAACGTACGTACAATGAAAAACTTAGAAACAGAGAGAAAAAGAGGGGGAAATGATTAGCAGAAGCAATTATGATGGGAAAAAATTAAATTTGCTACTGTATGTCTCAACACCAAAACTTTGTACACACCCATGTAGATTTTGGTCAACAAAGAATAAAGACATGAAAAATTAAAAAAAAAAGACTGATGTCTAATCTGACAATTTCAACAACTGGTGTTTTCAAAAGTGATGACATCAGTGTCAGAAGAATACATGATGGCATAGTGCACTGGCAATAATCATCAAGAATGTGAAATTTGTAGAGTCAATGGCTCCCGATGGGATATTTATAGTTATTTTAGAGAATTGTCCAAAAAAACTCTGAAAATATGAATTGAAGTAGTGTGAAGTTCTGAAGCACAGGTTTGATATAATTGGCATTACAGTTGGCTTATTAGAACTTGGTTATCTAAAAGTAAGTGTATTATTTTGAAGTTTAGCAGTCAAGTGCACACATGAAAGTGATTGTTTCGAATTACCTCACCACAGCAATGTAGTATACACCTTGTCATCCAAACAGTATATTCAAGTTTTAATCCAACCCACCATCAGGACTGACTAAATCAAGTAGTTGTTGCCACTTATGTAGTAATGCCCAACATTTTTGGTCATTAATTGTGGCTCCTCTTCTTTCAATTTTTTCACCTTCTTTCAACTTCCTTTTCACAAAGTACTACCAATGAAATAGAATTTTTATGGAGTCCCAGTTAATCGAATTCTTGGTGTTTTGAATGTGTCTGTTGAGTCCTGTTAGGCTGGTAATATTTTCTATAGCAGCTCTATGTTCTGCTACAGGAGTCATCCTTTCTGCAGCAGGACACTGTCTTCTTGCTTTATTGAAGGGAAATAATTGTGTAATTTTAATGTTTAGGCCTGGTGTAAGTCAAACATGGATTTTTTTAATAATTCTCTGAGAAGTTTTTCAAACTTTTTAACTATTTTAAGAATATCATCTATGTCAAGTACAAGCAGAATGATGAAGGTTGGAATATCATGAATTTATTGCCAAGTTTCCCCCTATAAAAGTTTGCTGAAAAGAATCCAATGGAAAACCTGTTGCTAGCTTGAGATCTGTTTGTATAATTTAGGTTTAAACTGTTAGAAGTTGCATTTGCATCTAAACAAAAACAGAGTTCATAAATTCTTATGAGTTATGTCTTTGGGAAGATATTTTTTCTACCAAATCTTTTGCAAGACATTATGTCAGCAGTCCTAAATTGATGTTGGTATATGTAGAGACCACATCCAAACTTGCTAAAATAGGGTGTTCTGTAACAGGGAAACTTCCAATTTATTTAATATCATAGTTCATATAAACATATCTATGTCTAGAACTTACATAATGTAAGTTCTAGACTTAGATAGCTGTCTACCTTCCTTGAGAAAGCCATCTGGTTGATATGCAAAAGCTTGGAAAATTTTATCTTTATTCTACGCCAAGAATTTTCGGATTTTTAGTATAGTTATACTATTTTGAGTGTAAAACATTAGTTTTATCGACAATATGTATGTCGAATTTCATTATTGTTCACACGTTATATGTTGAATTGCCGTACTTGGGAGGTTATATTGGTGAGATGTAAGATGCACCTCAACACTAAACTGGAACGTGGCAAGCTCATAAGACAAACAAAATGTATTGACATAACCAACCTTAAAAAACACCATAATACTTTCAAGTTGGAACTGAAGAACAGATTCTCTGCTTTAGAAGGCCTAACATCGGAAGAAGTGGATATTTCGGAAGTTAACAGAAAAGTAACCAAAGCTCTAATGGAAACAGCAACAAAATTAGCTGGGTCTAAGAACAAGTTGCATGCGAACAAATTATCAGGAAAAACCAAAATGTTGATGCAAAAAAGAAGAGAGATGAGGACAACTAAAGAAGATGTGACTTCCAAAGTGGAATATATAGAGCTATGCAAGACAACACGAAAAAGTATCACTGAAGACGTAAGGAAATTCAACTGTGAGCTAGTGAGGAAAGCAATTGAAAACAACCAAAGCCTTAAGATAGCAAAGGGACATCTCAGTAAGGGAAGAAAACAGATTATGGCTCTGAGAAAAGAAGATGGTTCTATAACAAGAAATAGAGACAGAAATTTTGACAAGAGTGAAAGATTTCTACTCCAAATTATATGAAAGGGATGATACATGTACTCCAGACATCATGAAAGGTACCAGAGTTCTTCCAGTCCTCCCAGCAGAAGTTGCTCATGCAATCAAGAACATGAAGCAGGGGAAAGCTCCAGGAGAAGATGGAATTACTATAGACATCATACAAGAAGCAAGTGGAGAAATTGAAACAGTACTCGCCCAAATTTTCACTCGATGCCTTAATGAAGGGAAGATTCCTGAGGATTGGAACAACGCTACAATGATCCTGCTACATAAAAAAGGTGACATTGAGGATCTCAGGAACTACAGACCTATCAGCCTCCTATCAGTGGTTTATAAAATCTTCACTAAAGTTCTTTCACACCGCTTGAAGGTAACACTGGACATGGCTCAACCGAGAGAACAAGCTGGATTCAGGAGTGGCTACAGCACAATAGATCATATCCACGTACTGAGAGAACTAATTGAAAGAGCGAGGGAATATGAACTTCCATTGTGCATGGCTTTTATCGATTATGAAAAAGCCTTTGATTCGGTGAAACCATCAGCAGTTACCACGGCTCTGAAATCCTGCGGTATTGAAGATGCATACATTAATATTATTAATAACATCTATGAAAATGCAAGTGCAAAGATTCGGCTGTTTGAAAATACAACACACATAAAAATTGGAAAGGGAGTGAGACAAGGTGACACCATATCTCCGAAGCTCTTTAATGCCACATTGGAAAATGTCTTTCAATCACTGAACTGGGAAAACAAAGGGATAAAGATTAATGGAGATTATCTAACCCACCTTCGTTTTGCTGATGGCGTAGTCATTTTTGCAACTACCCCATCAGAGCTGCAGAGTATGATCCAGGAACTTGCTGACAAGAGTAAAGAAGTGGGATTAAAAATGAACTTTCAGAAGACAAAAGTGATGTTCAATGCTTTTACAAGAAATGAAGATTTATCGATTGATGGAAAAAAACTGGAGATAACAGATACATATGCTTATCTTGGACAGCAGATATCAAGTGAGGGTCACATTGATGAAGAAATTAATCGGCGTACAAAACTTGCCTGGAGAGCTTTTGGAAGAAACAGCATAATTTTCAAGAGCAATATGCCATTATGTCTTAAAAGAAAAGTGTTTGATCAATGCATCCTTCCAGTGCTTACGTATGGTGCAGAGACGTGGACCTTAACTAAAAGAGACATACAAAGGCTGCAGACAACTCAAAGTTGCATGGAGAGGTGCATGCTTGGTATAACCAGGAGAGATAAGAAGAGGAACTCGTGGATCCGAAAAATGACGAGAGTGGAAGACATCATGATCAGAGTTAAATCCCTGAAATGGCAATGGGCTGGACATACTGCCAGAAGGACAGACCATAGATGGACAGCCGAAATTTTAGATTGGATTCCAAGGGACAGGAAAAGACCCAGAAAAAGACCACATGGGAGATGGGTGGATGAAATTCGTAAATATGCGGGAGTGACATGGAGGAGACTGGCACAAGACAGACCGTTGTGGAGGAAACTTGGGGAGACCTTCGTCCAGCAGTGGATTGATAATGGTTGACAATGATGATGATGATGATGATATAACTAGGCACAAAACAAGCAAGATATATAGAACAATAATGAGAAGAAATGTAGTTTAACTTACCTTGAACGACAAGCTCTGTAAAAAATCAATAGTACTGATGCACTGGTCAACATGTTTTAAATTCTATTTGTATGACAGTTTTAGGAACATCGTTCAGTAACGTTGTGTACTATGACAAAACATGTATGAAACAAACTCGGTAGAGATGCACTGGAGGATCCACCGTTGAATAATTTTTTTTAAAAACCATAAAAGATTTCAAAATTGCAATACAAGGGAAGGAGTAACATAAAAATATTCTGAAATAATGTACGATAGATAAAAATAATGAAAGGATGAATAAACATGAAAGAATCTTTGAAAGTCCAAGGTTAAAAGAAGGAACATCGTGCACCATGACATACCTTGGACGGACTAATCTCAGTACAGGCACACTGGTCGATTCTTGGTAATTAAACGTGAGATTATTTATAAAACACTAAGATTAAAAGAACGTTAAAATATCCAGCTTGCTTTATACTCCAACTCTTTTCCATGGCAATATCATGATATTGCCAATGATTTTGCCACAAGTTTTTCATTTCTGCTTTCTCTACAAAATTCTCAGAGAGTAATTCTGTCATATTTTTGTTTAATTTAAAAGGTGATGGGGTGAAGTTAGCTTCTTTGCACTTTTTATTTTTTTATTTTTTATTTTTTCTGAAAAACCGAGTTGAGATTTTAATCTTTAAGTTTACACAGCTTTTAGACTGATGATGATATTGCTGACTTGTTATCTACTTTAATTTTTTGAATTAATGAAGTCATGGCAGTGATGGTACTGACATTTAAATTTGATTTTTTATTTCACAGTAATTAGTAGGATTATTTTTTTTATTATCATTCATTAAATATTTAGGTTATACTTCAACTATTATCAGGACTGACCCAAGTGAGTAAGTATTGCCTCTTGTATGGTAATTACCATCCTTTTTGATCATTAATTGTGTCAGATGCATCCAAGACACCAGATTGGCAATAAACTGGGGTTCCATTAAAATTCTATCTCATCAAAGCACTTTGTGAAAAAGAAGTTGGAAGAAGGTATGGAAATTATTTGAAATGGGAGGAGGATCCACAATTAATGACCCAAAAGGCTGGGCATTTCTGCATACATGGCAAAACCTGCTTGTTGTCAATCCCAATGACAGGTTGGAGTACAACAAAAAAATTGAAGAAATGTAATGAAAAGTAATCTTAGTAATGCACATAAAGCAAAAATCAAATTTAAATGCTAATAATGTCACTAGTGTTAGTCATGACTTCATTAATTCAAAAGAATAAATTCAGGTTTTGGTAAGGAAGACAGCAGTAGAATAATACATAATTTTCTAATCATTCAAACTGCAAATATAAAAAACACATGCAATATCTAACTAGATGGCTACTTACAACTGATTGTGTGTGACAAGGGTCTTGAAGAACAAGTGTGGAAGGAAACACATTTTACTTATATGTCAAAAACACTGTGAAAGTACGTATGTGAGATGTCAGATTTCTATGAAAAAACAGATGTGTATTTTTGTCTTGTTTTGTGTGTTCTCTATAATAATAATAACAACAATAATGAATTACTGTCAGCCTTTTTATAGTATGAAAATACTGATTTCCTTTTTCAATTTCCAGAGACCTGTAGGTGGTATTTCTGTTCTTCCACATATGGATCCAGTACAGCAGAGAGATTACAGAGCTGACTTAACATCTCACCCATCTCCCGATGCAACAAGCAGCCCTGATCCTCAATTAGGAAGAGATGATCACATTAGGAAAATTCAAGAGGTATGCGGCTGCATTTTTTTTTTTTTCAATAAAGGAACTTTTTATTTTCCTCTGTTTTGTATTGTGACTGTTGTTTTTCATTGGTGTGATACATAAAGCATTTTAATTTATTTTCTTTCTGTTTTTACTTGATAATAAAAGCATAATGCCTTGTTTTGTAATGCTCATTTACAGTCTTTTAAAATGCATGTTTTTCATGTACTGAATGTCATGTGTGAAATGTTTAAAAGTGCTAACTGTTGTGTTTCTTTTAAATTCTAAAATATTCTGTGTCTCACTCTTTTATTGGTGTGGTTTCTTTTTGCATGTTACTTACTCTCTCTGGTGTCATCTGCTTGCCTGCTCCTTGCATGCAACTGTGAACTCTCATTGATTGCTGTGTGTCTCAAAAGTCTGCTCATTCACCTCCGTACAATTATCAGCATCCAAAAGAGTCTGAAGAGTGCATGAAGTTTTGGCCTAAGTCCACACTGTACACTTCTGATGGTAATTCTTCAGGTGACATGAATGAAGATTCTGTACCAGTAAATAAGATACCTGCTACTAAAAAGGAGGGTGGGCTTCTTGGACCTGCCAGAGGATTTGAAGATCATCCCACTCATCCAAGTTTGAATTCATTTGTACAAAAGGAATATCAGCCACCCACCAAACCAAATTTCATTCCACTTTCTCAGGATCATTCTTTACCCAAGAAGGTAACAAAACTCGGTGACAAGACTACTCCTGAAAACTCTAACTTTCCTGCATCTAATAGCAGAAAATTTGTGCCCTACAAGAACGATACAGAGAGTGGCAATATTAAGTCCAGCTCCAGTTCTTCCATGTCATCCGATGACAGTATGAATGAATATGGAGTTGATAGTCCAGCTCGTAAATCAACCTTAAGTGCACCTACTGCTGGAGTTCCTCATACATACGGGATGGAATCTAGCTTCGGAGCAGTTCCTACACAAAGAGTGATAATCAGTTCAGATGGAACAATCATAGAAGTGTCCCCTGAAGAGGATCCCTGTATTAAATCACCAGTTCAAGAGACAAAGGCAGCTGACAAGAACAGACCTAAGTCATCATCATCATCATCTGAAATCAAGGTTTCCATTCCTTTCTTTCATTTTTCTTGTTTGTCTTATATTCATACTATTTGCATTGTTGCATATGTTGTTTTTGCCATTAATTGTTACTGTGTCATGTGCCATTTCATTTTGGTTTTATGTTAGAGATTTTATGGTAACAAAATGTGTTCACAGAGGTTTTGTTACGTAATGTCTTTTTTTGACATCAGTAAGCCATGTGGGAACAATTCAGAGTGGTCTCCTTGTCATAGGCGTAGCGTCGGGGGCACATGCCCCCCCCCCCCTAAAAAGTAACAATTAGTTTTTCGCCCTTTAAATGTTATAAAGTGTGACATATAGCCAATGGAACAACGCTACGCAATAGCGAGTATTGTTACGACTGCTTTCCAGCAGTCATTCCATGCACAATAGCATGCAGTCATCTTATGATGGTTTTCATCATCAGATAGCTGCATGAGGTGCTTTGAAAGGCATATTTTTTTCCCCATTAAGGTAAATCAACCCAAGCCTCGCACACCTCATAGTTTTTAGGTATGTAAAAAATGTAACTTATGGCAATTGAACAAAGGCATTTATGGAAAAACTATTTCCTAGAATCCCTTGCCCCCTCCCCCCAGAAAAATTAGTTTACACTTTTTATGTCCCTCCCCTCCAAAAAAAAATTCCTTTGGTCATGCTATGCCTATGCTCCATGTACTCACATTGTTCAACAGAAAAGGTAAAAGCAATAAAAAAATGTGGCAAATACACACTTAATACTACAGGGTTCCCACTCAACCTGGAAAACAGGGAAAACCTGGAATTCTCAGGGAATTTGAAAATGGTTCCAAAACTTAGGGAAAACTCAGGGAACATTGCCCTTTTTTTGTAAAAGTCAGGGAAAACTCAGGGAAAATTACCCCCTTTTTTTTTTATTTGTAAAAATCAATGGACACTTTATTTTGCCAAAAAAACTTCTTTTTCAAGATTTCAAACTTTTGCTTGTAATTACTGTGTGCCTAGAATTTGGTAGATCTTACTTTCAGTTATATTAAGTTTTTCCTTTATTCTCTAGAAAAAGATGCAAAATTGAATTTTTAAAATTGCCAGTTATTAAGCTTTTGTTCAATTTCTGCAGGCAGTTGTTATAACATGGAACAATTAGGCACAATGGCTCCTGTTTGAAGAAACACTTCAAGAGAACCAACCAAATGATGGATCAAAATCCTTTTGTCTGTTTGTTCTTTTGAAACATGTTTCTTTGAACTGAGCCATTCCATCATTAAGCTTAGCTGAAAAATTGTGTTATAGAAAAACTGAAACTATTCAACTGACAGTTTTTTTTTTACATATGACCTGTTTCTATGGGAATGTATTTACAAATTCCTTGTGGAAAGTATCCTTAAAAGTTCACGGAACTTTGGTACAGAAAATAATGTGCATAGTTAGTTGTTATTAATGAAAAGCAGGTAATTTTATAAAGTCATCACAAAAGTCGACGCAAAAGTTTTTGCAAATAATTTTATTGTATTACGATGAAGGGTGGTGTAGTAGCACAGGAGTTAAGAAGCCATTCCTGTGTACATAACATGTTTAAAACATGGTGAGTAGCCCAACTATTTCATTCTTCACGAATTGTATGATAAGTTTTTATAATACAATTTTCATTATACGAAGGGTCAAGCCAGAAAGCACTATATATTAAACCTAAAATAATGTGAAGTACAGTAGTGGTAACGTTTTTACGTTAATTTAATCATACTTTGTGCCACCTAATGAATACATGCAATATAGCATAGTTAATACGCTTATTTTGATGCTTTTTAAATAAAAATATTCAAATAAGTTTTTTTTTTTTTGTAAAATTAAAACTTTCAATTTGCCACAGGAACTATCAAACAATGTAAGTTGCATTTTTGTCTTTTTCTTGTTTTCTTTTATAGGGCCTATTTTTTGTTAACAAAAAAATCATTGTGGAATAACTTTTTTACAGGTCTTATAGAGGTTATTTTTCATGAAAGTTGGTTGTCAAATTTTCGAACTAAAGCCTAGTTCGTCATCAGGACTATGTCACTGGAGTAGTTGCTGCCACTCAATTGGAAGAGTCCATCCGCAATTATCGTTAATTGTGGTACTTCTTCTTCTTGCTATTTCGATCCCTTCTTCTAGTTTCCTCTTTACTAAGTTTGACTGGTGGGCGATTATTTTCACTGAGTCCCAATTTATGGAGTGTCCACTTGCTTGTATATGTCTGTCTAGCCCTGTTTTGTTCCCAATGTTCCTAATAGCTGCTTGGTGTTCTTTCATTCGGACCTTAATACTTCTCCCTGTTTCTCCTATATAGCTGAGTCCGCAGCTCCAGATCTTAATAACAAAATAAAGAAATTCCTGCCAGCTTTAAAGCAGAAAGAATTGGACATCCAACTGCAGGAAGGAGTAATTTACTGCATCGACTGTAACTGCGGACTCAGCTATATAGGGGAAACAGGGAGAAGTATTAAGGTCCGAATGAAAGAACACCAAGCAGCTATTAGGAACATTGGGAACAAAACAGGTCTAGACAGACATATACAAGCAAGTGGACACTCCATAAATTGGGACTCAGTAAAAATAATCGCCCACCAGTCAAACTTAGTAAAGAGGAAACTAGAAGAAGGGATCGAAATAGCAAGAAGAAGAAGTACCACAATTAACGATAATTGCGGATGGACTCTTCCAATTGAGTGGCAGCAACTACTCCAGTGACATAGTCCTGATGACGAACTAGGCTTTAGTTCGAAAATTTGACAACCAACTTTCATGAAAAATAACCTCTATAAGACCCGTAAAAAAGTTATTCCACAATCACTATGGATAGAGGTGCCATAAATGCATTTACAACTAGGAAAAAATCAGTTTGCACAGAAACTGTAAAAAATTAAATTGTACTTTTAAGGGTTTTTTTTTTTTTTTTTTTTGTCTTACAAAGCATGTTTTTGAGCAATAAATTTTTAGTTTGGCCCAGAAACTGGAACAATTAAGTTGTATTTATTGTCTGTTTGTTTTTATATAGGTCCTGTGTTGGTTAGTAAAATTAAGAATTTCAGTTGACACAGCAATAATCAACAGATTAAATTATGTTTTTTAGATTAATTTTGTTTTGTTTCATGCACCTCTTCTTCTTTTTTTAGTTAGTTTTACAAGGAAATAAATGTGCATTTATTGATACTTTTTGTTTTGTTTTATAGGGCATTTTTTTGTATTTAATTTTTGGGGTCATAAATGCATTTTTACAGGGCATTTTCTAGCAATTTTAGGTCATAAAAATCCTAGCCCTAGTCATCACCAAATTGAGCTATGGTGAGGCAGGTTCTGTGCCTGCATAGCACCTGCCTTACCATAGCTCATTAACTCCTCTGTGGAAGGCATGAATGAATGGAGAACTTAAGTGACTGCTTGCATAAGCTCATACAGTCCAAGTGATGTTCTTAATGCTGATGAGGTGAAATATTTTTCCAACTCCAACTGAAAAAAAAATATTAGCTCCTCAATGAGACAAATGTGTTGTTAGAAAAACTCAAAGCAACACGTAACTACACTCTTCTGCTGCAATAAATCAGGAACTGGGGACAAGAAAGTGTTGATTGTTGGGATTTGCCAAACTCCACTGCTTAAAAAATGTTTATTTACTGCCATGAAAGTATAAATCAAGCAGAAAACCATGGAGGTCTACAGAAAGTTTTAATGAGTGGCTTCTCGGATTGAACACAGAAATGAAAAGAAGAAAAAAACATTGTTTTCATCGACAACTGTATGCTTCGTTAATGATCACCATGAATAGAAAATAATGCATTACACATGTAACAGATAAATATAGGTTGCAATAGAACATGCATGTTATGTTAGGAAAGAAACTTACAGAAACTTTTGACCCAGCTTGAGTCTTGTTCACCTATAAACATTTTGAGCTAGACTGGTTGCCAGACTTGGTTTTCAAGTTCTTCATTACAATTGTTACCAAATGATGGTGACAAAATAAGGTCTGTTGGTATTGCAATTTGAAGAAGTGGATATTTCAATGCTCTCACAAAAACATAAACCCCTTGTTTAGACCTCCAAACATTAGACTGCATCCATCTCATGCATTTTGTGCCAAAATGTACAGCAGATCTACAGCCTTTGGATCAAGGGATCATAAAAACCATAAAAAATCACTACTGAAGCCTGCTAATGAAAAAAAAAAAAGAACTGTCCACAATGTTCAATGGAAAAACAAAAATAAATAACAAGTTAATCACACCCAGATTTACGAATGTGAACTTACATGCTTGTTTCAGTTGCTGATATTTTCTTTGAAGTTAAGGTACTTTTAAGAAAAACATAGTAGCATGTTTTCCCTTGCTTATACTAAAGCATATAAGATCAAGCACAAAATCAAAGGAATTAAGTATACTGTACAGTGGCTTGATATTTAAATATGATGATTATGCTGGCCGTGGCCAGTGTTGAGCCTCTTGTTCATGTTTATCCAATCGGAACTTGAGATATTTAGTTGTGTGAGTAGGGGCAGTATGATCTTGAAAGATGATATAATGTGGGAAGAACTGTATCTGAACTATAGTACTAAAAGGAAATCTACCATATAGTTTAACCATTGGTCCTAAAAATTGCTGTGATGTCACTGGTCTGACAAGTACTGATTTTTCTTCATCTTGAAAGATGGCATCGTATCTGGGGACCTATGTCTGAATCAGGATGTGTATTGTATAGTCTCTCTATCAAACACACACAAACAAACAAAAAGACATCTTCCATGAATGGTGAATTCTAAAAATTACTGTGCAGTCACAACTCAGGAAAATACTGATCTTCTTTCATCTTGACAGATGTTATCATGTATAGGAAACTATGCTGAACCACTGGGTGTACATACTGTAGTCAATGGAAGAAAATTTACCCTGCAGTTGAATTTTACATATATCACTAAGCTGTTCTCTGATATTCAGAAGTTAGTTCCACAAGGAAATACAAACTACCAGATAAATTTTTAATTGATTATTTACTTATTGTTGCTGTATCAAGCTTTGCCATTTACAGCGATCTTGACACACAACTCCTGCTTCAGTGACACCCATCGCATGATCACACAAGACCTTCTGTACTTCATTATCTTTTTCTCATGCAGACACTCCTGAATCTGATCCTCCCATGGCTTCCATGGCCTTCCTCTGCCTTTCCTTCCTGCCACTTGTGCTAAAAACAATTTCTTAGTAAGCATCTCATCACTCATTCTTTCAACATAGCCAAACCACTGAAGAATATTACTCTCCACCTTGCTAACAACATTTTGTTTCACATTACACAAGTACAACACATCTTCATTCCTCACACGATCAGAACGTGTCTTGCCACAAACTCCCTATAAGTAACGCATTTCCCCAGCACACAAACACAACTCCTGTGTTTCTTCTGTAGTACCCAGGTTTCACTGCCATACATCAGAGTAGGAACAATTACACTTTCATACACAGCCATGCAGGCCTTTCTTGAGAGCCCATTATATCTGTCAAAACCTCATAACGCAGCTATGACTTCCAATGTAGCATTCACTCGCCTACTGATTTCACCATCTAATTTGTTCTCTCTGTCAAACATGCTTCCTAAATATGCAAACTCATTCACCTGGTCAATCACTGTGCCATTTAGACTTATATTACATTCAGTGCTAACAGTTCCTCACTCAAAAACCATAACTTTGGTTTTTCCTTATTTATACGAAGTTTGAATTTCATTCAAACTTCGTACATCCGGGACAACATACTCTGCAGCTCGCTTTTGTTCTCTGCCCACAGGACTGTGTCATCAGCATACAGAAATCTGCATACATGGATATTACCCAGACATAAACTAGTATTGTCCATTTTGGCATCTCACATGCACGCATCAATAAATAGTTGAATGGTAGATCCTAAAAAATTACTATGATGTCACTGCTTTCACAAGTACTGGTCTTCTTTCATCTTGAAAGATAGCATCACATGTGGGGAACTAAACTGGTGTCCAAAATTAATGTGACAAATACAAATTTGAGAATATGTCCAAAACGAGATGACCAATTATAAAGATTTTTCAGAGACATGTGCAAGGGGAAATGTTGAGTAGACTTACCCAAGCAACATTATGATAGCTCTTATGGAAATATGCAAATGATGACCGTACATCATCGAGCTGGCAGGTAGGTGAGTTTATAAATGTTTTTCTGAGTGAGTGAGATGCTGCAATTGAAGTTTGAGTAGGACTGTTTGTGATAAAATGGCTCTGCACCATTGCTTAGAAGACTCTTTATGGTGGTGAGTGATCAATAGATTGAAAGCAGAGCAATCACAAGCTGAGGTAGCAAGATGGCTGAATGTGTCAAGGCAAGTGGGCTCCAATCTGTAGAGACAGTTCCAAGAAACCAGAGCAATAGGCAGACAGCCAGGCAACACTCACAGGAGCTCTCCTGTGCTACAGGAACTGCAATGTTTAAGCAAACAGTTTACAGAAGACTTCACAAGAGAGGTCTGCATGCAAGAAGGCCAATGGTCTGTATCCTATTTGCCACTTTGCACAGAAAAGTCTGTCTGAATTGGGCATGACAACTTCACCCCTGGACCCCTGATCAGTGGGTCTGTGTTCTCTTCAGTGACGAAGTACAGCTTAAAAGCAGATTCTCAAGATGTGTGTGCATTTGGAGAGAGGTGGAAAACTAAAACCTTCCATCCAACAGTAGTGCAGGACTCCTGGTTTGAGCTGGCTTCAATGTTGGATGAACACACACCCCTGCATATGTTTCCAGGAGGCACCCTGACTGCTGCATGCTACAGGGATGATATCCTAGAGCCCTGTGTATAGCTTTCCAGGGGAGCTGTTGGGCCCCAGTTTCTTTTTATGGATGATAATGCCCATTCCCATAGGGCTTGGCTAGCCGATGAAATACTTGGGGAATGAGGATATTCATAGGTTGAAGTGGCCCACAAGAACTCCTGACCTGAATCCAATAGACCAGGTCTGCGCAATTGCAAGTTGATACCCCCCCCTCTCAGGAGTTCAGTGCACCTTGATGGAGGGGTTGCGCTTATTACCCCAAACTCACATTCACATCCTTGTAAAAAGCATAGGCCATATTGTTTGAACTTCATCACTGTTTGAGGTAATCACACCTCTTATTAGCCCCTTGAAATCTGCACCATCTGTTGCATCGCCTTTCAAATCACGTTCCATTGTTCCATCACTTGTTGCATTTTTGGACTGCAATGCTATCGTGCTCACACTTCCTCTTCATGCGGTGGTGGCATTCCTTTTCTGTTGTGTATTGTTGCATTATCTATATACATGTATGTATGTGGAAGACATCATGATCAGAGTTAAATCCCTGAAATGGCAATGGGCTGGACATACTGCCAGAAGGACAGACCATCGATGGACAGCCGAAATTTTAGATTGGATTCCAAGGGACAGGAAAAGACCCAGAAGAAGACCACACGGGAGATGGGTGGATGAAATTCGAAAGTATGCGGGAGTGACATGGAGGAGACTGGCACAAGACAGACCGTTGTGGAGGAAACTTGGGGAGACCTTCGTCCAGCAGTGGATTGATAATGGTTGACAATGATGATGATGATGATGTCCGTACCAACTGTCATTAAACTGACTTGTGGATTTTGATTATTCATTATTTTGTGTTTGTCACATTAATTTTGGACACTAGTGTATGTTTGAACCAGAATGTGTGTAGTTTTACTCACACAAACGAACGAACAGATGAAAAGAGATCTTCCATGAATAAAGGATCCTAAAAATTACCATGCTGTCACAGCTCAGGAAAATTCTGTTCCCCCTTCATCTTGACAGATGGTATCATGTAGTATAAGGAACTATGCTAAACCACTGGGTGTATGTTGGTCATTGAGAGGAAATCTACCATGTAGTTGAATGGTAGGTTCTAAAAATTACTCTGATTTCACTTTGAAAAGTATTGATCCTTCTGCATCGTGAAAAATAACATGTGTGGAACTATGTTTGAACCATGGGATGTATGTAGCCACACACACTGGGAAGATATCTACAATGTAGTTGAATGGTGGGTCCTACAAATTTTTGATGTCACTATTCAGACATGTACTGATACTCCTTCCTGTTTTAATGCTCTTACAAAAAAATTAAGATTACATACTTCTTTAGAACTGTTGTGAGGATGTTTTGTTTGGTTGAGGATGATTTTTAAAGAAATTTACATGAGCATCAGGAGTTTAAGTAATAATCAATTATATATTTCAAAGACAGGTAATCTAGTTAGGGCAGAAAGTGACAAAGTACAAAAAAAATCCCCAAAAAACTGGTGTTATTGACACTAAAAGAAACATTCGAAAGTTTAAAACAAATTATGGCACATTGTACTTACTGTAGATAGGTACCCCAACTCATGTAAAAAATAAAAAATAAAAAAAAAATGAAAAACCAAAGCTCAAGTCGCAAAACTCCCAGTAAATGGGAGGTGATTTCACTACCATTGGCAAGTGAGAACCACAAAGAACATCAAATGATTTGTTCACAACATGATTTCCAGATGAAAACAAGGTTTATTGCTTGTGCTTTGGTAATTAGAGAAAAGCAAGGTACTTTACATGTATGTCGTTTTTATGTTTTTTATACTGGGCCAATGATAACAAAAAAGGAATGTGCGTTTCAAGTCCAAAAACAAATTTACTGCAGTCCTAAAATTTTCCTCACTCAGATTTAGTAAGCAAACCAAATGAATCTCACCCACATGATTTGGAGGCAAGGGAGGTAAGTGACTTTATTGATTTAATGGCCTGCTTTACAAATTGTTACGAGTGATGAGAATTTCCCTCAAGGAGTGTGCTATGAACTTATGCTCAATTCGTAGATTGTACAATCAACTGCGGAACATTTGGCTGGTATGCTCACTGCGGTTACATTATTAAATTTAGTCTGCTGAGCTCACAGCTCTTTACATTATAATTTAGACAACAAAAGTGACATATCTTAGTATTGCTGTACAATAAAGAGTAAGTGGCTTTTATGCAATGCTAATACCAATTATTTTAATAACCTGGGAAAATTTTCTGTTTTTTCATTACACCTACTAACATTTACCAAGTTACTGCCAGGATTCCTACCACAGTTATCCAAGCAAAAAGTTAAATTTACATCCCTACTGATAGAAAAGAAAAAAAAAATGATAGATCACTTCCTTCAGAAAACTTAAAATTTTTCATCGTCCTGAAGCGGGAATCGAACCTGCACCTCCTGATTTTCTGTCGAGCAAGCTAGTCATTACACTACCCAGGACAAGGAAATTCCAAGTAACTGAACATAGATATCTGAGAACCTTCATATTTGCGCTAGTCGAAGCTATTTCTGCCCCAGTGTAGCGTCTCACGACCTTTTCTCACATCCTGGGTCGGATGTAGGTCACAAATTCCAATGATGAAAGTATGTCATATACAACTGGGAAACTAATTTCCCCAAAGAAATAATTCTTCATAAATACATGGTAGGCATTGTAATGCTATTATTGGCACATTTTCACTGTATTCCATGTAACCACTTCCTTCAGAAAACTTGAAAATTTTCATCGTCCTGGAGAGGGAATCGAAACCACACCTCCCGATTTCCTGGTCGAGCATACTAGTCATTACACTACCATTAAATGCTATTATTGGCATGTTTTCTGAAGGATGTGGTTACATGGAATACAGTGAAAATATGCCAATACAATGCCTACCACGTATTTATGAAGAATTATTTCTTCGGGGAAATTTGTTTCTCAATTGTATATGATGAATAGACACTTTGATTAACTTTTTGAGAAATTATCTTGGCACAGTTAGGGAAGCTTTCTCCTTCCAATAATTTTTTTCCTCGGGTTAAAACAAGGCATGAACCATGTGGCTTTCTTTCCTTTGTGCACAAGTTATACCGCAATTAAATGCTGAAACACTACATGTTTATGATTTTTTATCGTTAATAAAGCTTACAGGTTAATATAAAGAAATAATGATTACACAGCAGTAAATATGAAATTAATCATGTACATAACTGAACAATCTTATTAACATGTTATCCTGACATCGACCTATTCATTTCACTCCAGCATTGCTCATAATTAATACTTTTTTTCTTTTTTATATGAAATGCAAAATACACTAAGGCATCAAATTAATTTAAATACATTATATTACATGCTACATTTAAAAAACACTCCAATAATATTTCTGTACATAATAAGATTACATCATTTCCTTTTCTTTAGGTGGAATCCAGATCAGGTAGGTTGTATAGCTGTGGGTAGGTTTTTGTTCCTGAACTGGGTGTTCATTTTCTGTTCTTCAAGCAGAAAGCAAATTTTATCAGGACTATCAAAAAGTAAACCCTGTCAAATGTTGGAAAGAGTTTAAAAGACCATTTGCAACATTTTCCTAATCACCTGATGACCAGTACTTTTGCTCATTATACCTTCGCTTCCCCTTCACAGCATTGGCATTTTCAGCAGGAGGTTTAACAGTAGCTACTCCACAAATAATTGTGGCTTTGTGCAGCTTCTGATTAGTTGTTTGGCTGGAAACTAGATAGTTGAGATGTATATTGAGTTGTTTTTTTTACTCACTATGCCAGCCAGCATCCTCTTATTTATGTTCTGGCCCCAGGAGAGTGGGGTTCAGGGGGTACATCATACCTTGGCCTGGGGTCAAAAAAGTGGCCGGAAGCTAAAGGAGGAAGCCGGGAAATTCCTGGGATCTTAGAAAATGTTTGCATATATTGTATGAAGACTAGCATTCACATTTTGTCGGATCTGTCACCGAATTTTGTGGCACCTGATCACTGTCACAAAATCAATCTCCAGATCCTCACAAAAATCATTTTTTTTTTAATTTTCGGAAAAATAAAAATATTCAGAGAAGGATAAAATTATTTTTGTTTAGTTTTATTTACTCTTTAACTCCTTACACCACCTCAGCAAGTGTGAGGGGTGGTAAAAGTCAAGAAAAATCAAGCAAATTCTTTTTCCTCCTCTTTTTCGTTTTTCAAGGTTTTGCTTCTTCTTTTTCATTTTTTTTTTCCAAATGTGTTGCAAAGTGTTTAGTTTTACTTATTTTTTTTTTCATGAACAACTTGGATAATTAATGGCAGTAGGTTTGACACTGTTTGGCTTTGTTTTCCTTTTGTGAACCACAGAAGAGAGAGAAAAAAGTGTAAATAATTTTAGTAATGAGATATTGTTCTAGTTTTCTTTTTTACCCTTTGATATTCAGCATATAAACAATTAAAGTATGAATTATTTAGGTAGTGAATAGTATTGGTAGTGTTACGTAGCTTATGCATAATATTAATATACATTTCCATTTGTTTTAACTTATGGTGATATGCTATGAATTCAGCCAAAATTAACAGCCTTCAGTAAGAAGAATTTCAGTTAGAACTTCATTTGTGTGTGTGCGTGTGTACAATAATGCTTTTTCGTGTCTCTTGTAAAGTGGTTAGAAAATTATTAATCTGGTGTATGTCCATTTAAGCAATGTTTTAATGAAGTTATAAAGAAAAAAACTTTTTTTTTAAATTGTAATGTGCCATGCTACTATATTTAATTTTCAACTCTCTCTTCATTTCATGCCTTAGTCTTAAAGAATTCACTTTTTACCATCTTCTAAAAACATCTGGTGTCTACTGACAACCAGTTCTGGGAATGAATCAATTTTCTCAAGAGTAGAATGACATCTGACCTTCCAGAGCCAATGGTCAACAATTAGTTGTCTCTCCAAAAGAGAAAACTTCGTTTGCAAAGTATTTGCCTACAAAAGGGGGGGGGGCAAGGAAAAGATTAAGAAGTTGCATGTACATTTTGGTCTGTAAGCCAGGAAGCTAGTTGACAGCACAGAAATTTTAAATCTTTTTGCCACAGTTCTCTAAGTGTAGAACCATTTTGAGTTTCAGAAATATCTCACGGAGAGCAGCTGCAAAGAGGAGAGTTCAAAAATCACCCCAGAAATCACACTTTGAGGGACCAGAGTGAATACCAGAGTCCCCAGCAAGCTGTTAACCAACCAGGGCGTTTTAAGTTACATGACTTGCTCCAGATTGGCCAGTTTAGTTTCATCATGGCGCAAGATACTGAGAGACGTGGTGGTCAGGAAGGGAGTTGAACGAAAAAGTTTAGTGATATAGTTTGCTCTTAGTCTGGATGGGTAGGAGACAACAAAAATAATGGTGTTGATGAGATGATACTCTCCTCTGAAAAATATTGTTTAAAAACAGACTTCATAAGACCCTGAAATTTTGTAAGTGCACAGTTAAAGCCAATAGATCTGTTAAACTTGTTAACACAGTACAGACTTGGTGACCTGTTTCCAAATGTTAGTGTTAGCTTAAGAATACTCTTAACAATTCCAGCAACATTAGCATCTGGAGAGAGGTCATTTAACAAACTTAAGCTAATTAAAAATTATTTAAAGTCTCCAATGTCTCAGGAATGGCTTGTGTATTTGGCCAGGCTAAGTATTGAATCAAACATTGTGAGAACAATTAATTTTCATGTGGTGATTCGAAATTTTTAGTAAGATTATCTACCGGTTTTTTATTAATACTTACGCCTTCAGATCTGATCTGCATTGCAGTATAAAAGGATGTTTCAATGCAAATTCTTCCTCTTTATCTGTATTGTAACATAAACAAAGATGTTCAATTAAATGTGCTTTTTTTGTCTATGATCTTCTTTTATTTTATTTACATTTATTTGTGTTTATCATGGTAGAAGGATAAGAGCATATGGCTTTCAATCCAGTTAAATTAACAGAGTACTCCATTCCATCCCTCTCTCATCTTCCATACCTTTTTTGACCTTACAGGCTAATGGCATAAAACCATAGTTGATAAAAATAGAATTACAAATGGAGAAGGGAAGGGGGCCCAAGAGAAACTTTGTATCCCCTGATAAAATTCCTCTCATAGGCTCTGTTTCTATAAGTCGGCTTAGGTCTTTGACCAATCTATATCATCATCAATGCTGTCAGTCCATCCTTTGTAAATGCTACCATGACTTTGGAAATGATTCCTTGGGAGACATTCAACAGATTAGCAGTTTTTTAAATTTAATTTTAATTTTACGGGAATTACTAGGATGACTTTTTTATCATCATTTGTCCAATTTTCAGGTTGTACTGCAACTTGTGGATGAGACTAACCTACCTTCACGTGGTGATGCTCATTACCATGTAAGGGGGCAACACCTCCTGATTATCATAAAAGTAGCAATACCTACTCACTTGGGCTGCAATAAAAAGGCATCCTAGTAAACCGTGTAAAATAAAAATAAAAATAAAATTATAATGTCACTAGGGTTGTCTATGACTTCATTAATTCACACAATAGGAGTTTTAGTAATGTGTACCCTTTTGCAGTGCATGCCAACAGTTTGCCATCTTAGGGAAACATATAGAGCCCTTGTTCTTCGTTGTCAGGTTTGTTACACATTTCGAATATTTATTCCATTGATTGTGTTAAAACATGCCAGTATGCTTAAAAGTAAAAGAAGAAAAAAGTGCATCATTTCAACTACATATATACTGCCATTAATGCAAGCTTTTGTCAAAATGTAATAAATTGTAGGTTGCTTTTATTGTTCTGTTCTCTCCCTGTGTTTTGGAATGATGATTGAGGTGCAACTGTAAAGTAATGAGATTTATTCTTTTTTTTTTTTTTTTTTTTTTTCCCCGATTGGAGGTTTAACGACCACCGTGAGCAGATTTATTCTTTGTCAAGGAAGTTACCTGACCTTGGAGCAGAAGTTGTTTTTTCTTGTAAATATTTTGGCTGGTTATAACAGTACTGAGCTTTGTTGGAGTTCTCTTATTCTGTAGGACTACCTTGCCCTATTCACAAAATTCCCAATTTTTTTAATATTAGATATGTATTTTGGGATTATATCAAAGAAATTAATGAAGCATATATGTTTTCAAATATATGGCAGGTCTATATGCTTGCACACCTGCTATATATTTATGAAGATATGTTATTCATTCATTTCTGTGACATGATACTTGAAGAACTTGATCCATTGCTACACTAGAATATAGTTGGTTGCAGATAAAGTTGGTTGCCCAGTCATCATTGGTAAAGAAACTCTAAACCAAAAAGTGCTTTCTTTTCTTACATCTGCCAACTGCATCCCTTTACAGTCAGACACCACCAACTCACTCAAAAACTCAGTTGACAGATTAGCTAAGAAAGAAACTCTTCAATCCTTCCTTGGTGATATATCACCCCCTCCTTACTTTAGAACTCCCAGGCTCTTCCTGCAAGTGAAACTGCATAAAGCTGGTAACCCCATCAGACCTTTAGTGGAATATTCTTTTTCTCCAAAAGAGATTGGTCCTCAAATGCAAATCCCTGGCAGCCAACCATCCTCATACAGTTGTCTCTACTTCAAACTTCATCCACAACCTTCCTAATTCCTTTCCTCCTTGTGATAATCTGTATACTCTTGATGTAGAATCTTTGTTTCCCTCTGTACCATATTTTGATTCCTACATGCTCCTCATGAAGAAATTGATTCTTCATTTTGAACCCCCCGGTCCTCTTATCAAAGATCTTTATGATTGTTTCCACACTATTCATCAACATAGTTGTTTTGTTTTCAACAAAATTGTGTATAGGCAACAATCTGGTCTCCCCATGGGCTCACCTCTTTCCCCTCTGCTTGCTGAAATCTACATGCAACATATTGAAGTTTCCATAATTCCTCTACACCCTTTTCAACCTTCCCTATGGTTAAGATATGTAGACGACATTTTCATTAGCTGGCCACATTCCGAGTCTGAGCTACAGATACTGATCAACTCCATTACAGAAAAATTTCCTTCCATTAAGCTCACTATATCTAAGGAAGTAAATCACAAAATTGATTTCCTGGATGTATCTATCTGCAGAAACGCTGATCTCTCCATTACTCGTTCCGTCTATCGAAAACCTTCTGCAGCCACTAACATCATTCCCTACAAATCTTGCACCCTGCATCTCTACAAGCTTGCAGCATTGAAGTCCTACATCCACAGGGCTCATATCATTTGCAACAGCCAACTCTGTCTTCAAGAAGAACTCTCCAAAATTTCTACAATAGCCCTCTCTCATGGTTTCCCTGCTGTTACAGTCAACTCCCTCATAAAGAAATATGAAAACCATTCGAAAATCGAATGCCTCCTTCCTCACAAGAAAGAAGACCTGAAATTCTGTGGTTCTGTTCCTTACCATCCTTCCTATGCTTATAAGTTACAGATTCTTTTTAGAAGTTTTGGTTACCATCTTGCCATTAAATCTACCCCAAACATCTTGAAACTTCTACAAAGGGATAGGGACAAAGTTGAAAGCCTGAACCTCCCAGGAGTTTACTGCATTCCTATCTCTTCTTCTACTGGGGATAACTTATACATTGGAAGCACATACAGGAGCATAAGCCATAGAATTTTAGAACATAGAAAAGATGTTTCGAAAGGCAATCCCAACACTGCCTTGTCTATTTTGACAATGGAAGACACATCTGCAGTTCCCCACTGGAACGAAGCAAAACGAATTGCTTTGTTTGACAATCGTTTTGCCCTCCGTTACCGTGAAAGCATAGAAATTATTTTCAACTCAATGACTTGCAACTCCGAATCTCCTCTCTACATTCCGTTAATCTGGAGATCAATTCTAAGTTTTGGCAACAAAAATAGGAAAAATTCAAATGTAGAATCTGGCAACAATCTTAGTCCTCCATTGGCGTGATGAAGACCTAAGATAAGGTCGAAAGCTTCCAACTTACGAACTTTTTGTAAAAGTTTTAGTTAACGTAACTAGCGTGATCAAGTCACCTTTCTTTGTTAATATTGTTACGTGTTTTGCCCATAATCGTCAAAAAAAACTAGAATGGTCATTGCCACAAGAAGGCACTGGATATCTCAACTAATGCAATCTGATGTTCGTTGAGGTTCACATATTCCAATTATTTGAAAATATAAGTATGTTTTTCTAGATGGTTTGTTGGTTGCATGCTTGGATGGAAACCAGGTGATATGTGCTGATTCCTGCTCTAGGATTATACAGTTTTCAAGTTTTGTGAATGCTGATACTATTGGCTATATAGTAACATTTCATGCCAAAATATTGGGTTGGAAAGAAAGTAATATCCGATGTCAAGGTACCCGAAGTCGAAGCCCTGGCCACAGCACACCAGCACAACGTCAGCAGGTAGGTGGCTTAAGTCATTTGCAGTTAGCCATCAGAAGGCAGAGAGTGTAACACCAGCCAATGTGGAAGTAGACAAGGAGCACATCTGCCATTGCATGCTGTATGAGTTTTGTCACAGTAGCACCCCTGTAACTGCTGTAAGGAACATTACCAGTGTGTACACTAATGACATATCACATCATCAGTGATGTTGGTGGTTTGAATGGTTTCGAGAGAGAAATTTGGACTTGTCAAACCGTCCCAAAGCCAGAAGACCGGAACAGTAGATATGGACATGTTGAAGACCTTATTGGAGACCAACCCATGTGGGTCGGTAATTGTCAGTTCAAAATACAGTAACTGTCAGTTCAATGTAAAGCCTCCAACTTTCAGCAGTAAAACAGTAGATTAAGTTTGTTGACTGGACTTCTCCCACCACCCTTAGAAGTTTATTGGCAGAAAGGTACTACAAACTTGCATTGAGTAACTGTCTACACTGAAAAATAAAACAAGCAAAATTGTTTACTTTAAAAAAAAAAAAAAGAAAGAAAGAAAGGCAGTGATAAAGGAGAAATGTAACAGTGGAGTCCTAACCTCTTAGAATCTGAAAACAAGTCTTCTGCTGCGATACAGAAGAAACGAAAATTTCATATGTTAAGACAAAAACTATGAAGTGCGGCAAAGAGTGTCTGAGTGGTTGTGATGCAATTACACTAATGAGCTAAACAAGACATATACCACTCAATTTGCATATAACTTCTTAGTATTGCTGACCAGTACAATTTGTTTTTTATGATAACTGGTTGCAAAATTTTCAAACTGGAAACTGCTAAATATCATGACAAAAGGAACTGTCAACTTTTTGTGTGAAGCAGTGAAAGAAGTTTTAAAATTATGCAAATCTTGCATTTAGGCTTTTTTTTTTTTTAAATCTGTTATGCAGTAATTACACGGTTTTATTATTTGAGCTTTGAAATATTTACATACTTCCTTTATTCTGTTCTTCATGTTTATTTGTTTTTTAAAGGGAATTTGGTCATATATTCCCTTTAAACAAATATTCTTGAAGAACAGAATAAAGAAAGTATGCAAATATTTCATACTCAAAGAAGTTTCAAAAATCCGAACAGCACCAATCACAAGGTGTCAAAATAAGATAAACTGGCAGTGTTTGGTCATCTAAAAATATTATTTTACACGAGTTGTGCTGTTGCCTACATAGAATAATACGCTTTTATGGATATCTCATTGGGCAACTGTTTAGTGCAGTATAAAAAAAGTTTACATAGTTAATAAAAAAACATTTTTGAATTTCATAATACACAACTCATACTCTTGTATTCATTATTACAAAAAACCCATTTTCCCCCATTTTCCAAGAAGTGAAGGAAAGATGTATGTGGGTGTCTTTCAGTTGTGACTGGGTGAATTGAAATAAATTGTTGATGAATTCCTCTCTAATGCCATAAAATCTCTACATGTACAAAATGAAACCCACAATTAGTATTTTTTTTCTGCATCTTGTTCTAATTACTGATAGTATGTTTTATTGTTGTATATCAATGTTGTATGTAATGCTGCCTTTTTACTTTTTGCATAATTAACATAGTGTGAATTTTAATATGCTTTTCCTGCTATTTGAATTTGTATTCTTGCATGAAATTTTGATATAAGTACTTTTTAAATAATCTACTAGTAAGAATCCTTAGTTTTCAGTAAGCTGTCCTGTAGAAAAGTATTGCAATATTGCTCCTTCCAAACTTGCAGTGCATCTCATGGAAAGAGAATACTCGCACATATCCCCTCCAACCTTTTTTTAATTTGTTTTCGTTCATTAATGATTTCAAGAACATATGGAGGTGTCATTCCAGCAAAGAAAGCATGTCATTACAGTAAGGAGTAACACTCAGCCACAAAGCAATACCTTTCTGCTTGTAAACATCATATCTCATTTTGTAGAAGTCTTATTGCAGAAATGTGCTTTGCATGACATAAAAGTGAGAGTGGCCAATATTTTCTAATTCTCTTTATCTGTTTGTGAGTACATATGCTGCATTTTGACATAAAAACTGTTTCTGAAAGGTTTTTTCAAGAAACTAGGGGCTGCGCCTCTAGGCTCGCTACGCTCGTTTCCAGAGTAGCACTCTGGCCCTGCAGCCCGATCTCCAAGCATATCACATGAAATAAAAACTGGAAAATTCATATAAATTTCAATTTCAGATTTTTTTTTACTGTCGTTAATTTTTGGAAGGTCGGACTTTTGTTGTTACTTATAGCACTTACTAAATTTACTACTAAGGAAAACAAAAGCGGTCCAAAAAGCATTTCCGTAAACCGTTAAGGTGGATGTCAAGTAATTTTGCTTCCTATACTTCCAATGGAAAAACTTTTGTACACATTTCCTTCACAATTATTGTGTTCCCAAGGATGAAAATTTGAACATTGATTAAAATAACTTCGTATTATAACTTGGAATACTTAATATTTTCTAAAACATAACCGTAATTATATAAAAAATCAATAACTTTTCCTTTGATGGTGTTGGAAACAGAAAAAAGATGGCGCGACCTGTACTTTGATGACATCAGTTGACAAACAAATGTTGGATTTTATGGTTATGTTTTAGAAAATATTAAGTATTCCAAGTTATGAAATGAAGCTATTTTAATCGATGTTCAAATTTTCATCCTTGGGAACGCATTAACTGTCCAGAAAAAATGGTGCGACCTGTACTTTGATGACGTCAATAGACAAACAAATGTTGGATTGCATAATTATGGTTGTGTTTTAGAAAATATTAAGTATTCCAAGTTATAAAATGAAGCTATTTTAATCGATGTTCAAATTTTCATCCTTGGGAACGCATTAATTGTCCAGAAAAAAGATGGCACGACCTGTACTTTCATGACATCACTAGACAAACAAATGTTGGATTGCATAATTATGGTTATGTTTTAGAAAATATTAAGTATTCCAAGTTATAAAATGAAGCTATTTTAATCGATGTTCAAATTTTCATCCTTGGGAACGCATTAATTGTGAAAAAAATGTGTACAGAAGTTTTTCCATTGGAAGTATAGGAAGGAAAATTACTTGACGTCCACCTTAAAAAACTGATATCTTTACAAACAAAACATATGCATAACAAATTCTCTACATCACCATGGCAGCAGGTCACAGGACCAGAATGTTCCTCTGTGGTTATCGTGAAGACAGACAAGCCGTTCATTTCTTTCCTTTGAGTCTTTAAAAAATGCTTAAAAATCAGAAAATGACTTTTTCTTAATTTTTTTTTCTTTTTCTTTTTTTTTTTTTTTTGTAAAAAAGTGACGACAGTTGTAAGTTTATGCTGTAAAAATTACAATGCGTTATGATTTATAGTTTGCCATATATTCGTTTTTTTAAATGGATCCCATCGCAAAATAGAAAATTTTGTGAAATTTAGAAATTTAATTTCTCATAAACTGAATCGAAATCCAATAAAAGGGCGACAAGGTGCAAAAATTCGGTCATGGCACTACTTGCCTACAGAGTTTTGTGGTTCTGTTGCTGTTAGTGTGTCCGGAATGCGACCTGATAGCACTTTTTTGCTTACCTTAACTTTGAAACACAATAATTCTTGAAGTATCGCTAGAATCGAGAAACGGTTTATTTCAGCGTGTTCTCCAAACAATTCTCTACAATCGATGTAAATTTCATATTTTTTGTGTTCAATATGTTTTGTGCTGCGAGCTAGGAAAGCAAGAGTGTTGCGAAATTTCTAAAACAGCGGTAGTGGCAGTTACTTTTTTTTAGAATAGAGAGAAACCATATTGAGTATAGAAAAGAAAAAAACCCTGACCAAAGCCTTTTTGTGTATTTGTTTATTTTCCATGGCTAGGGTTTTATGTCCTCCCTCTTCAGGTATCATAAACATATTTGTCATATGATTTTCTAGAGAGCAGAATGAAAATAGTTTTTGTATCATGTATAGGGGAGCATGACTGAGAGTCTCCAGTATGTTTTTTTTTTTACATAAATTTTCTTATTGCATGGTACTGACATACAATATAAGGAAAAATACTTTCTGTTATTTTGGAATTTCAATTAAATTGAATTTGCTGGAATACTCTAAATTTGAAGAGGTAGGATCACAAAAGACTTGTGGTTATTACCCTTGATGTTTTGGTAGCATCATTTTATGTTTTCATTTACCTTTATGTACATCACATATGAAATGTTATGCCTGTGAAATATTTTACATCAGAATCAAACGGAAAGGCATGAAAGTTGTGATGTAAGATTCTTACTGTTATTTGGCAGCATCCATTCTCTAATGCACTATATTTGGTTTCCAATATCATTGAGACCAAACATTCAACTGAAATTATGAATCACAATTGCCATCTTGACTGAGTAAAATTGTCACACACACACACACACACACGCACACACGCACACACACACGCACACACACACACACACACACACACACACACACACACACACACACACACACACACACACACACACACCTTCTTACCCAGTTTGCTCTTAAGACTTAATCAGAATTTATTGATCCTTCTGAGTTTAGAAGGTGAACACAGCTTGAACTTGACACGGCATACGCTTTAATTATATTCAGTCATTTGTTCACCAGGGGGACGGAGGTCTTCTGGTTAGTTCAGTGTCTTTTTTATAGGTACTCATTCCAATACAATCCTATTTATGTTGTAGGAAATCACTTATTTTCTTTACTTTTTAAGATGTGCTGAATTCAAGAGAACTGCATTCAAATAATTCCACAATCTTTCTGCCATGGTGAGTCATTTTTTTTTTATTGTAGATGTAGTAATTTGAAAAAAATCATATTCAAATAATGAATTAACTTTTTCCAAATGGGAATTTTTTTACTGAATAAACTGAATTCAAAAGAATTGCATTCAGATCATGTCATAACATAACCTTTCATCCATTACAGTTAACTCGTTTTTAAAAATTCATGATTCCTAGAGAATTTCATTCAAGAAATTCCATATGTAAATGATTTTTTGAATGAGAATTTCATTCAAAAAATCAAATTTTTCTGCCACATAATTTTTTTCTTATAATTTGACATACTGCTTTCAAGAATATCACATTAAAATAATTCACATAACTTTTCACTGCTAGATGTTTTGCTATTTTTTAAGAGTACTGATTCTAGAATTTAACATTTGCAAGTAAGTTAATGTCTGAAGTACACATATACTCATGCTACAATCATTGTAGGACTAGCTACAATCAATGTAGGACTAACATTATTTTATAACACGTTTTTGTTTTGCCAGTTTGCATATGAACCATATGTACTTTCTCTTTTGTATGAAATTAAAAAATAAATATTTAGAAGGATCAAGCGGTAATATTTTATTATATTGTAATCGAAATAATATTAGGTTTAAGGAAAATACTGTTACTATTAATAAAATTTTGAATTTAATTTACCTTAAACCACATGGTTTTAGGATACTTACTTGGTTAGTAGTGTTATTGATGCTTGAATACTTTATTTTTATATACACTGCTGGCCACCCAGAATGCAACACCAATAAGGAAGCATCCAATTGGCCTGAAATTCACAGCATACGTCGCCCGCGAGAGGACATGCCAAACGATTAGCATTGCAAGGGCATATGCAAATCATGTGCGCCCGGCACGCCACCGAGAAGCACTATAAGAAGGGTGCACGGATGGCGGGGTGTAAGTAGTGGAATAGTGTTGTGCTGCCGTACCTGTGCGTGGGAAGCTTCCTGATGCCTCGTCGCAGAATACGGCAGTCATTCCAGCACTTTTCGAAGTTCGACAGAGGACGAATAGTGGCTTATCGCGACAGCGGTTTATCGTACCGAGACATCTGCACCCGTGTGGGACGACATCCAGCCACAGTGAGGTGAGTATGGATTCGGTGGGTGCAGGAGGGATGGACGGACTGACGTGAGCGATTGCGGCAGCCACGGCACACCACCGAATGAGAGGGCCGGCATGTTGTGCGGCAGGCATTGGCAGCTCGCACTGCCACATCACGAACATTAGCCCTGGAATTAGGGTGTGTTGCGCAACAACCTGTGTCAGCACGTACCGTTCGGCGGCGTCTGCAGGAACGGGGACTTGTCGCACGGCGCCCATTGCTCCGATTACCATTGATGTTACACGACAGGCGAGTGCGGCAGCAGTGGGCAGTTGAACGCACTTGGACTTCAGAAGGGCATGACATTGTCTTCTCCGGCGAATCCCGCTTCTGCCTGCAACACCACGATGGTCGGATCTGTGTGTGGCGGAACTGCTGCGACATACTGTATGACGCCAGCATTATGCATCACCATACCGGTCCGTCACCTGGCCTTATGGTTTGGGGCGCAATTGGATATGATACCCGCACCCCTCTGGTACGCATCGACGGTACACCCAACAGCCACCGCTATATCTCCGACATTTTGGAGCCTGTAGTCTTCCCTTACCTGCAGGACCTGCCAGCGGCCACGTTTCAAAAGGACAATGCGCGCCCGCACGTGGCACGCATCGTGCAACAATTCTTCACGGCCCACCAGGTGTCACTGCTGCCGTGGCCCGCCTGTTCTCCCGATACGTCGCCCATCGAACACATCTGGTCGCTGATCGGCAACCGAGTGGCCCAGCAAGCACCACCTGTGGCTACGCCCGATGAACTGTGGCAACGTGTGGAAGCAGCGTGGACCGACATTCCCCAAGCCCACATCCAAAGTCTGTTTCGTTCGATGCTGCGGCATGTAGGGGCCATTATTGCCAGCCATGGGGGCCACACGAACTATTGATGTCTGCGTGTTCCGCAAGTCGCACGGGCCTGTAAGCTCAATCGTTTCATCTTTGTATCTGTTGTTATGTGTCCAGTAAATATGGCTTTGCTATCTCGTGTCCTTCTTGGTGTTACATTTTGGGTGGCCAGTAGTGTACATACATACTTGTTTTTTTTTATGTTAGTCATTTTTTAATAAGTTTTAACCTAAAATATGGGTAGATGAGGTACACAGTAAGTTTGATCGCAAATGCAGCTTATGATCTCGTAACCCAGGTTTTTGGTGCGACTCTTGACACCATCTTCAGCGTTGTTCTTACATGCTCCCACACACGTCAAGGAATTGCGACTGGTGAGTATTTGTCCTCATCTCGATTTTTACCGGCAATATCGATGCGCAGGGGTGCATGCACTGTTGTTATTTAGTCTACATGAGAGATTCTCACTTGGAGCGTGTTCTATTGGGTTCAATATCAATCTGAAAATTGATTTAACTTTAATGGATTAATTATTATTGTGTGATACCAGTTGGATTTTGATTTAACTTTAATTTGAAAGGATTATTAATACTCGATAATAAACAGAAATTAATTTAATTTTAAATTTAAAGGATAATTATGAGTTTCTCATTAATTTTTATTAATTTAACTTTGGTATATTTTATTATGATTTTTTCAGTGTGTTTGTTATTGCATTTTTCTTTGCTATTTTTTAATTTATTTTTATATTTTTTTTATTTAATGTTTTTTATTGTTGTTCATTTTTGGTAAAGAATTTTCTTTTTGTTTTTTGTTTTGAAAAGTTTTTCTCTCTTTTAATTATCTTTTCCCACACTTCGGGAATGGTTGTTGGGTCATGAATATTGCAAACTTTATCTTTTAGTTTTTCAATAGATATAGATTCAGAAAATTGTAATTCTTTCTCATATTTATGAGTCGAAATCAATTTTATTTTATCAAACTTCAGAAAATTTTCATTTTTAATACAATATTGAATCAAGGCTGTTTTCTCCTCTAATTGATTCTAGAAGAATTACATTTAAAAAAAATGCCATGTAGGACACAAAAGGAACACACATTCCAGTCATTAGCTAGGATTTAGACCTTGCTATTGTAGTAATTACTCAAAAAGCTGTGGCCAGTTTTCAATGAAATATGATGCTAAATGTCTTTTACACAAAAATTTGCAAGGCTACTTTGTTTTTGAATTAAATTGAAATATACTGTAATCCTTCTGACATGTACTTCATTTTGGTTTAACTGATCAGTTTACACTCTTCTCCCAAAAGAGTTTCCAGAAATAACTGTTTAAACAACAGTGTGATTGTAGTGCTATGTCCTGAGAGCAGTTTCCTTGGTAGTTTTGCAGGTAGATTGGAATACTTCAGGGCATGGCATTTAATTGAATCTGAGCGATTCAGTTGCAAAGACTGTAACAAGTAGGGTTTACACCTGAACTAAATAAAATTGGCTAGCATCCAAAATAGTGAGCTGTAAGAATTTTGTGGCACACTATACTGGCACATTTATTTCTACACTAATATTTGCAGAAAGTATGCAAATGATGAACAGGATGACTTGAATGCCCATTGGTGTCAGTACTAACACTAAACTGGCAATCAATCTGACTGTCAAATTTTCAACCATAAAGTCAAAGGGAAACATTTCATCACACATACCCTATGCAAGTTTCTTGAATGCAGAGAGATTAAGCATTAAACACAAAATTACACTTAATTTCCTTTCTGGATGATGTGCATGATTGGATTACATAAATCCAATCCTGCACTTGTTCTGTTTTAAAACACACCTCTGAGATATGCATTCACTCCTCCATTAATTTAAAAACTCTCGGCACACTGGACACTTGATGAAGATGCATGGTTGTAAACAAGTCAACCCACGGATGCTTGACATTATTCGCAGAGACTCTGATGCACTCACCACAGTGCTAGTTGGGGGAGATTGCTAAGTGAACACCTGTTGCTCTCATGGAGGAACTTAGGCAAACAGCTGCTAAGTGTATGACCTTCTCTTGGTCACTCAGCTGGACTGCAATGTTAGAAGGTCACTTTGTAGTATTCAGTGGCCTTGGAGTTCCTTGTTTTCTTAACAGATCAGGCCATTCATCTGCTGGTCTTTTTGAAAGATCAATTGCAAGTTTACTTATACAGTTGTCTTGCCACATGTCCCTATTCATTTAGTAGCCATATTTCTGTGCACCTTTCCAACAAGTTGCTTCAATTTCATTGCATGGGAGACAGTCCTCTGAAAACAACTCCAGCCTTTTACTGTCTCAGGCGCTGCACTCGAGTTGATTCCATTCTCTGTGTGCTAGCGAATACTTCTCACCTTTTTCTTCAAGCAAAGGTCCAGGAGCATGTTCTCTGTACTGTCCCAAATGAGTAACTGCTGAAGGTTCCTTTTGCTTTGTACTTGTTTCTACCTGTATACCTTTTGCATATGGACAAACAGAAGGGTTTTAAAATATTAAATGCAATCCGTGCATCAGTTTGTCACTCAGTAGACTGATGCATCAGTTTGTCACTCAGTAAACTGATGCATCAATTCCAATTTATAAGAACAGGCCTCAGTTTCATCCTGTGCAGTTATAGGATGTGCAAATGTATCGTGTTATTTTTGTATCCTTCATGCAAGGTGTTGAACAAGGTTTTGTGGATTTCAATAAGTCACTCCTTTGATGGAATTCAGTGATTTCAAGAGTATCTTAGTTAATCATAGATTTAGGGCTTTAATTTATTGGTAGCATGTAGATGGTGTATTAGTGCTGTAAAATTCTGTTTTGAAGTGTAGACACTGTTGGCATTGTCAATAATAATAATAATAATCAAACCCATTCATGCAATATTATCACTTACTGTTCTATGCAAAATTTGTAAGATAAATATATGAACAAAGTCCTAAGAAAAATACACATTTTCTTCTCTTTCCCTCACCTCTCCATGTGTGTGATGCATGTGTTTAACTGTTCAATGTAGGTTAACATCTGGAATTGTTTTGTAACTTTTTGAATGAACTGAAGCTTTTGAATGTAACATCAGTTTATCGCAATTGTAAAAAACAGGGTTTGATTATTATAAATGCTTTCATTTTGTATATTCTTTGTATTATCTTCAGCAGTATACTGAAAATGTTAAGTAAGTTGTGATTTAATGTTACACCTTACAAATCTGTCGTTGTGATAATGAAAATGTAGTAGTGTTTTTAACATCACTCATTCCTTCTGTATATCTTATTCTATTTTTTTTTCACTCTTTCCTTCAGTTTACCTTATTCTGACTTGTTTCACTCTCTCCATCTTTCACTCCTTCACTCTGTGTATCTCTCCTTTATGTTATTTGTATACAGCTTTCATTTTCCTACTATATTTGACCTTTTCTTGTGTGTTCTGTTTTATCATCTGTAGCTACATCTGCCCTTCTACTACTAAAACTTCACAATTCTCTCATCCTTCATTCTCAGAAGTCTTTGGTAGATAATTCAAGGGTATTTTCTTTGATACTATGAAGATATGCCTTCACGTAAATACACTGGGATCACTTGTAGCATTTTTAAGGTTCACTTGTTATGTGTTGTATCACTCAAGCATCCAGGAGTTTTATTTGGAAATAATTTGTGACTCTGTAAACAAAATCCACAATTTGAATCCTAATTTTGTTTATGTGTTAAGTTTACTGTGAAATGTGTTTTTATTTTATTTTTTCGTGTTTAATGTTGATTTGTTTATTGTTTTTTCACTGTTCAGTCAATAACTAAGGAACCTGTAATGACAGAATCCACATCAACTTACACCACAATAACCACCACAGAGAGTTCAGCTGAAGATCACTCACCAGAAAAAAGCCTTATCAAGAAAACTAGCACCACCAGTGAGCAGAAGACTATGACACAGCAAGTTTCTAAAAGCACGAGAATTATTGCCTGTCCTTTGGAAGATCTACAGGTGATTTGAATGCCTATGTGCCCACTTTATGTGTATCATGTCAGTTCTGTTTGGTATCTGCTAGTGTTCATACATACACATACATATCACTAAGCTGTTCTGAGATATTAGATCCTCAAAAGCAAGATCAAGATCATCTGCAAAATCCAATTACTGGTGATGTTAGATAATACTTACTGTTGGTGTAACAAATGTCTTCATATACAGCAATCTTGGCACATAACTCCAGCCTCATTGACATCTATCACATGTTTCACACAGGACCTTTGTACTTTATGCTCCCTGTTTTTCTCTTACGGGCATTCCTCGATCTGGTCCTCCCACAATTTTCTCAGTCTTTCTCTAACTTTCTTTTCTTTCACTTGATCTGAATAAATTCTTAGTTAACACCTCCTCACTTATTCTTTCATCATGGCCAACCCACCTCAAAGTAATTTGTCTTCACCCTTAGTAACAATGTTTTGCTTCACATTGCACATCTTCATTATGCACATGATTAGAATGAGTCTTGCCACATAACCTCCAGAAGTAACACATTTCTCCACGAGATAGATGACTCCTGTGTTTCTTTTGAACTACTGTATATATCAAAGTAGGAATAATTGTAATTTTGTTCACAGCTACTTGAGATCTTTTTGACAACTCATCAATCCTGTGAAATCTTCCTAAAGCAACTATGGCTTTCAAAGCCAACTTTATTCGCCTACTGATTTCACTATTGTTTTCTGTGTTATTCTTCCTAAGTGCACAAACTCATTCACTTGGTCTAACTCTGTACCATTTAGATTGATTGATCTTGCATTCAGTACTAGTTTCTTGCTCAAAACCAATAACTTTGTTGTTGTTTTTTTCCTTATTTATACTTTTAATTTCTTAGTTGCTTCATTCTTCCTGATAAATGTACTCTGTAACTCATTTTTGCTGTCAGATTTCTGACAACATGACTGCGTCATCAGCATTCAACAACTTACACACACAGAAATTCCCAAGATGCAAAGCAGTAGTGTCCATTACGCTTCATGCCTGCATGCATCCATAACTATATTTGACAGCCGTGGTGGCATGTACATCCATATTTAACTCCAAAATCAATTCAATAAAAAAAACATTTACATGTACTTTAGGGTGGGCCTTATGTGGCCTTAAAAAATATATATATATATTTTAATTTTTCTTCTCAACCCATAAATGTGTTCAGTACATCAAAAAAATAATTTACTGAATATTTTATGAATATCAAGATATTTTTAGGGGTCGCTACCACCTTCACAGTTCGAGATGGGTAAGAGATAGAGTTAGTACAATGAAATAGTACGAAATGGAGTTTCATAAAATTTTAAGGGTTAAAAACATAGAAATAAAACATAGTATATATTTTAGTCAATAATATGCAATTGTTAATAATATACAATTGGCTTATAATTCAAAACTGCTGCATTAACTAATAACACAACCCCCCCCCTCCAAAAAAAAAAAAAAAAAACAGTAGTACTTAATTACTTAAATTTAACACCAAAAAGTCCCAGACTTCATTCCTGTGTTTGTTTCTGTTGTATCAAAGCTGATACGCTTCACTTTATCACAAATTCTCCACTTTTCTGATGTATTATATATGGCCGATGCAATTATTTCTCCTTTTGCTGATAATAATTTTGGTACCTTTAAAAACTGATCCACTCCATCTCCAGATACCAAAATGGTAAGACTGTCAACAGTTTCGGATCCAACTATATCTTCAAGCAATACTTTGACAATGTTTCGTTCTTTCACATATAATTGAATTTACATTTACATTGTAAAGAGGTGGATCTAGTCCAAGATTTCTTATGGTAGGGATCAGAATTAAAGCTGCCTGTCAATTGCTTACCTTTGCAACATCAAGACTAGCAGATAAATTACTATTCAGTACTTGTTTTCTTCCTCTTTTAATGGGTTTCTCTCCTGAAGTGGAAGGCTCTTCAGAAACAGTACAAGGACATTCTTCTTCTTTAGAATCCAAATCAGGTGAAGAAAAAAGAATTACCTTTTCATCCCTGGATCTTATCTCTTCATATTCCATTCTTTTCCTTTTTCTGAAATGTTCTCTTTTTTGAAAATTAGCATCTTTTTCTGCAAGCACCAAGTCAACACTTCTTAACTTTCCTTGTCGTCCTTTCTCTCATTGAGCCATAAAAAACAATTTGTTTTCTTCAAGCGTGATCATTTCTAAAGCTTTACCGTGTGCTATATCAAAAAGATCTTCCAACTTTTCTTTCCAAAGATTTTCCTTCTTAATCAAAGCATTTGAATGCTTGGGTTTATTTTCTTTATTCTTTTCAGCCCTTGCCATTCTTTAAATAAAAAATTCAACTTTCTCAACAATATGATCTTTTCGTTTAGTAGGAATTAGAGCCTTTTCCGACATCTCTAAAATATCATGTGCAGTTTATTCCGGAGATTTTCTAACAGTTAGTTTCAATCAAGTTTTTAGTGAAAAAATAATGCCATTACCTCACTAATGGCCAGAAGCTTCAAAGGATAAGCAATAATGAAATTGGCCAATTAACCTGTACTTGTTCTAGTAGAAATAGAACTTTCATAAGTTTTATTTGTGTTTGATGCCATTTAATATTATGTTGTAAATTGCTAGAATTGCAAAAACATTCCTACTAGAGCTCTGAAAAATACATCCACTCTGTGCAACAGTCAGCCACTAACTGACTCAATTGGATAATGCTACAGTACCACCTGGTGGTTTGACTGCAGTGCCACCTTGTGGTCGCCTAGCACAACATTTTTTATTGTATTACCAGCTGGTGGGAGACTACAGTGCATCTGGGGTGCAATACAATTACCACACAGATTCATGTAATGACTAATATAGCAATACTTTCGACCCTGGTAGCGACCTCTAAATGTAATCCGATTTGAAAAATAATAATAACTGATTTATTTTCTCGCATGATAAAACATTTTGAACAGTTGGGAGAAACGAAATTCCAAACTTCAAAAATAAGGCCATCCTAATGTACATATGTTCTGCCACTAATGTACACAGCTTTCACACACATTAATGAATTCCTGGTAATACAATGAATTTTCAAAGACCCTCCACAAAAGCAACCAGTTTATTCCATCATCATAGATGCCAATTAGTACGGATTTTTGGTTGCTGTTATGGAAGTACGGACATACCAATGAAATTATGGAAAATCACCGTTTGATTTTTCTGATATGGAAATGAATTTTTTCATCATGTGTGTTGTGTGGAGCCTTTTCTTTATGCCCTTTGGTCTCTGCAGCACATGCTACTGTCAGATAGAAAAGTGTGGCAATCAGTTGTGCAGTTGCAAAAATTTTTCTTTATTATTTATTTAAAATGAAATATTTTTCAGTCTAACCTTCTTCATCTAAAATGAAATGGTCTTTCCTAGAAAAATACCATAGAGGTATTTTTTATATAATAAAAAATACAGGATGCGTAAATATGATACTGACATATGTAATACAGTGGTATAAACAGTCAAAATCACTTTTCCACATATTGTCCATTTAGCACTATGCATTTCCTCCACCGTTCAACAACTCCATTCATTCCATTAGCATAGAAATCAGCAAGGGTGTTGTGAATCCATTGACAGACAACCGCTCGCAGATTGTCCATGCTCTCGTAGTGGTGGCCACGAAGCTTATCCTTCAAGGGACTGAAAACATGAAAATCGGAAGGTGCCAAGCCTGGACTGTAAGCAGGGTGCGGAAGAACGGTCCACCTCTGTTTGGCGATTTCTGCTTGCACTGGTTTAGCAATATGCTGGCGAGCGTTATCATGCTGAAGCAACAGTTGTTTGTTTTTCAATGTTGGTCGTTTGGTCCGGATATGCTGCACAAGTTTTTTCAGTGTCTTCACATAGGACTTCACATTTATTGTTTTATTTTTTGCCAAGTACTCAACCAGAAGTATACCATGTTTGTCCCAGAAGACAGTAGCCATGACCTTGGATGCTGATGATTAACTTTGGACTTCTTTGGTGAAGGCAAATTTGGATGACACCATTGCATACTTTGCCGTTCTGTCTTTGGTTCAAACTAATGAATCCACATTTCATTGCCTGTGACTATGCATCCCAGGAATGCGGCACCTTCCTCATCACTGTACCAGTTCATTGCAAATGTCTAGCTTTTGGCGTTTATGTACCACTGTAAGCATTCGAGGTACCCATCTGGCACAGATCTCCCTATAGTTAAGATGTTCATGAAAAATATGTCCAACAGAATCTTTACTAATATCCAATTCCAAGACAATATCCCGAACACATCTGTCACCTTTAATCAAGTCGTCAACACGTTTTATCGTTTCATCAGTCACCGCCATGTTAGGCTTACCTAACCGTGGCCTCATCTTCAAGGCTGTCATGGCCAGCTTTGAACTTCGTAACCCATTCATAAACACTGGAACGAGACATAGGCGCATCAGCATACACCGTCCAAAGTCTTCTCGTAATGTCCACAGCCTTTACACCTTCTTTTGTTAAAAATTTCACTACTGCTCACTGCTCGAACTGAACACTTAACATAGCTGCCATTGTTTTTGATTGGCAGTGCAACCTAACATTAGTATCAAGCCCTGCACTTTATGGTGCTTCACTGAAAGTAGTAGTAATAGTTTCATGCATACGTACGATCATACACACGGTTTTGTACCGATAGGAATAAAAATCAGGGTACTTATCAGACACCCCTCATACTTGTATGTGTTTTTAAATATATAAATAATTAGAGGTGCACTTTATAATATGGTGGAGATATTATTATTGCTTCTCAATATTATGGGCCACCCCCATAAAGAAATCCTGGGTCCCTCACTGGTGGGTGGGATGATTGTCAAAAATAAACAGAATCAAAGAAGCATCAACATATTCCAAGGAATAATTTTTCTTCATGTCTGGAGGTAATCTCTTGTGCAACATCTTTACTTCTCTCCATATCGAATACTCTGGACCATACACTTGCCAATCCGTGCTCTTTTTCTCTCCTTTTTGTTTTGCATAAACACAGCAGCACATGTAATCTATACTTCAGCTCACCTTAGTCATTTCTTCCACCACCTAATTAATCTTTCCATTTGTTCCTCTAGTTTCCATACAACAATCTTACACTTACTTTGCCAAAATCTCTCTTTCATAAGCCATTTATATAGTGGTAGGCCCCACCACACTTGAGTCCTTCAGTATCTTTCTTTGAGTCACAAAAGTCATAAAAAGTACATCAGCCCACAGGTGATGGTTCCAGTTGGTCATTCTACTTAAGAGTTCCAGAATAAAACCTAGTGAGTTGGAGTCTTTTGGCCAATGTTACATGGAACTAGCTGTTGCTTCCACAATATTTATATTAAAGCTTCACTTTGTATTGGCTTCTGAGATTCATCGAGTCCCTTAATTGCTGTCATGTGTGCCATTGTTTCCCAGCAGAGCACCTCTTGGAGGCAAACTGATCCCACATTAAGATTGGCTGCTGATCATCTTAGGTTTTTTTTTTTTTTTTTTTTTTTCTCTCTTCATATGTGGGGATTGATATAGTTTTCTGGTATTGAGAATTTTCTAAAGAAAATTCGTACCACAAATCAGAGTTGAAGGTCAAACACTTTGTGAGGCATCTAAAAACCAAAGAGAAGCATTTAAAATTTTCCATCACCTATTTGCCATGTCATTGAAAGTTATGCTTTTTTCATTTTCTTGTTGACTATCTCAAAGCAACAAACTTCCTAAAATTAGAAGAAAAATTGCAAAACTGTTTCTTTTTGTCCTTTTTATTGCTTTAGTTAATATTTAGTTCATGTTTTCTTATTCATAAATATTTTTATTTGGTCTTATTTAGTTTTGATTTTCTTTCAACATCCTGATGTGTTTAAAAAATACAGAGACAAAATCAGAAACAATATGAAACTAGCTGTGCTTTCAGGAAAGGGAGTAAAAAATTCAAATATTGATATTCATAAAATTAGAGATATAGTTTCATTCACACATGTTGAAGATGTCTTAGAAGCAAAAACGTACTCTCTATGACCGAGAAATAATCACATGTACATGTATAGGCAGATATATTAAAATCACTAAAAAGTTTGAATGCAGTGATATTGTGTCATAAAGTGTGCTGATTTTACGTAGTGAATCAGAACATGTAGAAGAGATAGATTGAGACCTGGCTTTTACATATGAAATGCTGTGATTGTGCATGCAAAGAATAATTAATAGGGGGGGGGGACTTATGAAGTTAGATGAGTTATGCATCTGTGGGGATTTGTTCCACTAGAAAACCTTGAAGAATTCTACCAAAAACCAGTGAGTTTCAACAAACCCAGCAATTTATAGAACATAATGCTTGGCTTCCAAGTTTTATGCACTAGTTGAATAATTTGAAAGTGAAAGCTGAAGGGTCTTGGTTATGATATATACCTGATGTAGCAACTTATGTGAGATTCCATGGCATAATTGATTGGATCAGCTAAATATAAGGGTATTCTACGAAGCATATGTTTAATTAAAAAAAAAAACTTGTTTTGAAAGCAAAAAGTGTGAGGATTTGTATATTCATAGTCAAGACTGAAGCTCATAAGTTCATGCTATGAAGTTTTACCTTAGTAATGAATGACTTCGTGGCACCTTTAATTATTAATCTACAGTGAAAAAATTTTAATTACAAGTTTTATACAGGTAATTTTTAATATATTTAGTGGTCAAATTTTTGAACTAGATCCTAGTTCTAGTTCAAAAATTGGTCAGTAGTGTGCCTGACTGTAATTATTGTTAAGCATGATACTTCTTCTTGCTCTTTCTGTTCCTTCTTCTTCAAGTTTCCTCTTTATAACATGTGACTGGTGGGTGATTAATTTTACTTGTTCGTAATTTGTGCCATGCACAGTTGAAAAAGCTGTGACTGATTTTTCTTGTCACATAACACAAATTCGTAATAAAATGCATAACTATAATAAATGTATTGTGGAATAACTTTTTACGGGTCTTATAGAGGTTATTTTTCATGAAAGTTGGTTGTCAATTTTTCCAACTACTTGTAAACAAATTTAACGATGTTAGAACTACTCCAGTGACGTAGTCCTGATGACGAACTAGGCTTTAGTTCGAAAATTTGACAACCAACTTTCATGAAAAATAACCTCTATAAGACCCGTAAAAAAGTTATTCCACAATACACTATGAATAGAGGTGCCATAAATTCATTTATAATAAATGGTTGAATTATTAATGTGCAGTGTATAAGATGGGTCACCAACAACAACAAAATTTTTAATATTCCTATTAATTTTTAATTTTTCCAAGTACTTGTAAACGAATTTAACGATGTTCCTCATTATTGTATAAACATGTTCTTACCCGTCATTGACGGGCATGCGTTGGAGTATTAAGGCATTCTTTCAGTGACCCGAAATGATATTGTATCTAGATAACTACACAATGGAGTTAAAAATGGGTTTTATTTTGCGAGCTTGGTTTTAAAAAAAATTGGGTGGGGGGGGGGGGGTATTATCTAATCTATACTAATGTATTGGGTTGGTGTGCATGAAATGTCCGGCAAAGGACCAGCACACGTGGACGGCAAGAACGGAAAAGTAGGACAACTTACCTAGGCAAAATAATTCCCCTCGGCATTGACACGGACCTGAAGAAGTTATCAACTACATGTTGAACCTCGTTGTCTGTCATGAACTGTTTCCCCAGACAGGAAGTGATCCAGGCAATGAAACAGATGATAGTCTGTCGGAGACAAGTCCGGGTAATAGGCAGAATGAGGCAGTGTTTCATAGCCCAAGGCACTTAGTGTCAGCATCGTTCGTAGTGCGACACGAGGGCAAGCATTGTCATGGAGCAGAACAACACCATTTCTGTTAACCAAAGCAGGTTGTTTCTGCAGCAGTTTCTGGTGCATCTGGTGTCATTCAGCACAATAACTTTCTGCAGTGATGGTTTGGCCTCTTGCCAAGAAACTCCTATGAATTATCCCGGCTGTGGACCACTGACAAGGTGCATCATCTTCTTGGTGTGTAGGGGTGGCTTAGGATGCCGTCCAACTGGCTGTGCCTTGCTTAACCATTGTGCAGATCGTTTCCGATTATTATAAAGGACCCACTTCTCGTCACAGGTGATAATTTGATGCAGTAGAGGTTCCTGTTTATTCCTGGCAAGCAGCGATGTGCAAATTTCCCAAATGCCTAGTCTTGTTGGCAGTTGTCAACTCATGTGGCAGCCACATGTCCAGCTGTTTTACCTTACCCAGCGCAGCCAGATGCCGAACAACTGCCGTGTGGTGGGCGCCTATCTCTGCCGCTACCTCACGATATGTTTTTTGAGAGTCCGCTTCAACCACACGTAACAGAACATCGTCAGAAACAACAAAAGTTTGATGACCACGTGCTTCGTTTTGCAGGTCTGTATCTCTACTTTGAAACTTTACAAACCATTGCCGAATGGTTCGTTCATTGGCTGTATTCTCCCCAAACGTTTTAACGTTTTAATTGGCAATTCCTTCAGAATGGCCCAGTTCAAATTCATACAGGAAGATGACTCTCAAATCTGGCATCTGCATGTTTCCTTTGCAAGCCACGTTACGTTCAAACAAAACACACCTGAACCTTGTTCTTCACACACATGCTCACTATTTATAGTAACTCTGTTGCGTAATATCTGCAATACCTGTGGGTGGTTCCATTCTGCTGTGGTGGGGGCCTATCTCCACTGCTCATTCACGCTGAACATTTCATTCGCACCAACCCAATATAAAGAGAGAAACTTAGTGTGTTTGAGTTAATCTCAAACACTACTGAACTGATTTAGATAATTCTTTCACCGTTGGGAAGCTAATTTCTTTCCGGTGGACATAAGCTATTTCGTTTATTTTTTATTATTTTTGGCTGTACTACCAAATCAGATTGCTTTCAAGTAGTTCCTGATTTCCCATGTATTGTTCCGCTTTGTTTACATACAACCTGATCACACCCAACGGGCAAGAAAGTAGTTCACGATAATATACAGATTTTTTTTTACTAATCTTGAAAACTATTGAACCTATTCGGATAATTCTTTCACCGTTGGGAAGTTTACTTCTTTCCAGTGGATAGGCTATTTCATTTATCTATACTAATACTAATAATATATAAAGAGGGAAACTGTGTTTGTGTGTTTGAGGTAATCTCGAAAACTGCTGAACCGATCTGGATAATTCTTTCACCGTTGGGAAGCTTATTGCTTTTCGGTAGACATAGGTTATTTCGTTTATTTTTTATTATTATTCTATTATTTTTGGCTGTACTACTGAATTACATCGCTTTCACGTAGTTCCCGTGTATCGTTCCGCTTTGTTTACATACAACTTGATCACACCCAACATGAAAGAAAGTAGTTCATGATAATATAAGGAATTTTTTTTACTAAACTCGGAAACTACTAAACCAATTTGGATCATTACAACTATGCAGTTGATAGTGAAGGGCTTAGTTCCAAGTCCAACCACTGCAGAAAGGCAGATAGCACTACAAGTACTGAAGCAATAACAGACGCCAGAATAATGAACAGTAGATTGTACAAAAGAAATGCCATGGTAACATAAAAAAAGAAATTACTTATGACAATAAAAATTAGCAATGGCAAATCTGTGGGTCTGTAGCTTTCATTTTAAAAAAAATCTTGAAACGCTCCAGTGGGTGGCGCTAGCAGATTGTAGAAAGAAATAGCCTTGTGTTTTAAATATATAGATTGAGTCCCAGTTTATGGAGTGCCCATTTGCTTGTACATGTCTGCCTAATTCTGTCTAGTTTCTAATAGCTACTTTATCCTTTGTAAATGGTATCGGCAGGTGAAGTAATAAATTCACCATTCAATATCTGATATAAATGTGCTATATATATATATAAAATACCACTATAAGAAGCTTACCTTTTATGAGGTTCATTTCCACTCAAAAGTACCTTATTTTTCCACACAAAATCCGTGGATTATCTGTTCCTAAAAGTTTAAATTCTACCCACTGCAGATTATACGATAGTGCTGATAATACGGAGCTTTTTCTTTTCTACCTCGTAAACTTAAAAAATGAAGCAGTTTTGCTCTTCATACCGTGCCGTATATATAATGAGGGAAATCTGTATTACGTCAAAGCTTTAAGAATGCCTCGTGTTCGATGATAATGCACAGTGTCACTGCATCAACGTATCTCCCCCTCCCCCTTGGCTTTGACAAAAACGTATGTGTGTGTGTAGGCATTTCCACTCTGAGAATTGCTGCTTTGTAAAAAAGTTAGAGAAGAAAACATTGCCTGCAGCAAAGCATGTTAACCTTGAATAGAGGAGTCATTTCCATTCCATGCTGCTCTGCCCTGTGACCTCCGTAACATCACTTCTCCTGTCCCCCCCCCTTGTTTATTTTGCTCTACCTCAAAGAGAATGCCTCTGGCACTACAGCTCCAAGACTGAAGGGGAGAACTTTGACACCATCACAAATTATTTACAGTCTGAAATCCAGTGTTTCAGTTGTTGATGTGATTTAAGCATTACTCAGAGTTACAACACGATTGCCACATAAATAACAAATACATATCACAACCGTTTGAAAGTTGTGGGGTATATTGTAACAGTAACTTTTTTAAATTTTCAAAAAATTTAAGCAATTTGATATTTTGTTAAACTTATTAAATGGAAAGAAAGTATATATATACAGTAAAACCTTGAAAATCTGGCATCAACAGGACCAGACGAGTGCCAGATTTATGAAAATTCCGGATTTCTGAAGCTATCCAAAAATTGCGTAACAGGCATTACGTAAAGCACATACTTACACGTAACAGGTCACTTTATCGAAAATTGGCGCATCTACACCTTATAGATATGCAGGGGTCGTGCTGCCGATCACATTCTTCACAATTTGCAAAAACAAAATTGTTTTGGTGATGGAAAAAAAGTTTTGGCAAAAATATTGCCGATTGCCTTTTTGTATTATTTATTATAAAACTCTGTTGTGGGATTATGCATCTATTTTTTAACTTTTACTATGAATTTTGTCTGCGGATTATGCACCAAATTTTTTTCTCGTGCTGAATTTTACTATCTGCGGATTATATGCTGAAAAATATGGTACATGTAAAACATTTCTAGCACATTGAGTCGCGTTGCCGTTCCTGAAATGCCACTATGGGGACAATACACAAAAGCTCCAAAAATATCATATTAATAAAATAACCAAGTAAAATATCCCCAAAACTATTATTTTCAAATTAAGTACTTAATATTTACAAAATTTACAATTTGAAGCAGTTTTAAAGGTATATATCTATTCTTTCCTTCATTTACTTAATGTTAGAAACCTTATACTTTCAGCATTCAATAATTTAATGAAAAACTAGTTAGAAGAAACATTTAAAAAACCTTTAAAAATATTTAAACAATAAACAAAGTCACCACTTTGGCACTTGGCTCAGACATTTGTTTTTTTCATATGGAGTTTTACGCTTCTCCCCATTTCACCTATATGACTTAGTCTGCAGGTACAGTCTATGCTATAGACTACCCTTTCTTGTTATTGGATGTCTTTTTCTAGCTGTTTTGGAGATAGTACAAATTTTTTTAACTTGTTTTTCAGATCTAAGGCAAGCCTGATTTTATATTTTTCTGTGATCTTTTTCAGGTTCCAGCTCGAAAATTTAACCACCCAAACATATTAAAAATGACCTCTATAAAATCCATAATTAAACATTTTTCACTGTAGATGAAGTTTTATTTTTATTTTATTTTGTTTGGGGATTTTGATATTTTTTTCCACAGTGAGCAAATTAATAAGCAATTACCCATCCCTAATTTAGCACCACTGATTCCAGGGAAGGGAAAGAGCCAGTGTCATAAGACAAATACAACATGCCTCACTGGGATTTGAATCCAACTCCATCTCGGATGAACGCCAGAAGCCAGCTTTAGACCACTGTGCCACTAGACCACTGGGGTGCACTATGAAGTGCTGTTATGTCAGATGTAATGAACTTGAACACTGATAATAGTGTAAAAAAACATTATCTTTGATAAAAAAAATTATAATGCCAAAATTGTATCAGATAATCAGTTGAAGAATTCACTTAATTCTCTTTTGTCTGATTCCCCAGAAGAATATTGTTCCTATCATAATTAAAATAAAACTTGCTGTACTTTCTAAATGTTAATTGCTGTTATTAAACTTCTTGAAAATAGGACTCATACTTTTTGTGGGTCCTTTAATAGATCCTTTATCCCCTGGCTTAGTAACCATCTTTAATAAGTCTTCTGTTTATTTAAGGTTCATAATCCAAAATTTGTACACTTTCCCAAAGTTGTTTTCCTTTGCATGCTTTCATGTGTTTGACTATTGCACTGTTCTGATCTCTTTTCTCAACAGCTGTTGTGTGCTTCAATTTTCTTGCTGATTGACCATTGAATACAACAGTCCAGTTCAGTGGAATTTGATTAATAATTAACCCCCCACCCCCAGACCCTCCGATGCCCTGTGTAAACATTGTCATATTTCTATTTACTATTTTTGTTGTCCTACTTTGGGCTGTGGTTGTCATTTTCATTTGCAATATTTTGAGTGCTGGTTTATATTACTGTTCAGTTATCCATAATTTGTTAATTTGTTTAGTTTTCCATTTTATTCGCTTCCTCTTCTTTGTAAATTTGGAGTCTTGTTGTGATTTTTCCCTTGTCTACCTCCTTTAAAACAATGTTTCTTTTAAGAAGACATTATCAGTTAAAGTTCTGTCCATTTCTGTATCTGAATTCTATTGAATATGTGTCAATGATAGAAGCTTAGCTCATTTTATTAAATTTGTTGCTTTGTTAATTTTAACTAACATTGTGTAGTAAGATGTTATGATTTAACATTATATTGGATTTTTCTTGAGATTTTGTTCAAAGCGATCTCTTTTAACATTAATACGACATGAGTAAAAAGTAAGTGTGGAGGTTTTAATGAATAGTTATAATGTTTTCCCTACAAAGATACAATCTGAATGTGAATGTAACTTAGTACTCAGGCAAAAAATGAGGGAAGGCAGAAAATTGAGAAATGTTTTTCCCAGCTGTGATTTGACTCATAAGGTTAAAGCTGTATGTTAGTAACGAAACACACACACACAACACACACACACACACACACACACACACACAACACACACACACACTCACACACACACACACCAAAACACACACACACAGTTGCTAGAAAATATTTTTTTGCTTAATCCTAATTTTTAGGCTACATTGTAGCTGTGCATCAAAAGAAATTCGGGTACAATTCTTAGTTCTACCACTGGATTTTTTCTTAGAAAATGATAAATGGCTATTTGTTTTACAGGTTTGTATTTCATCACATGACTGGCAGACTATTTCATATTAAAAGCAGTTTTCATCACAGTTTTGTGCATGCAACTTGACTTGAATTGCCTCCCCATTATGTCTAGGAAATCCTGTGAGCCTTTTTTTGGACAGTAACTTCCTACTGCATCAATATATTATTTTCTTGTTATTTAATTCTTTATAGAAATTTTCTTCCCTTCTTGTCAAAATCTTCAAAGGAATCTTTGTATTGCATAATTTGAATTTGGAACCTATTGTTATCATCTATAGTTTTCAAAAATCTTTTGGGTAGCAGACTTTTCTTGTTGTTGTTTTTTTCTGATCTTTGAGATATTTCTTTTTGTTGTTGTTTCCTTTTCTTCACATCTTATTAATTAATTAATCACTGAATCAAACTGATTGTTTTCTGTATGAATTTTCAGTAATCCTTTGTGTTGGTTGTTCAATTCTTCCACTAAATCAATGCAGAATACATATGTAAAACTTCATTGCTACATCTGTTTTTCATAAATAAATCCAATATTTCATCGATATTTGTGGATTACTTCAGTTTGAACTTTAGTAGTAACATATAAATTTGTAATTTTGGTTTAAACTTATAGCAGATAATGCAGATAGAAAATGCTGTTTTTCATATATAAACTTCATTCACAAAGTCAGTCTGACAGTTGAGACAGGTCAGTACTTTTCTGACCAATTGTCTATCTTCATTATCTATTATAAGTTTAATGTTTATGTTAGAGCTTAAGACTTTGCGAGTCAAAAAGTTATATACTTAAGAAGCATTAAATTTCTATGTTATACATGTACATATAGTGTTAATATTTAGAACAGAAACAGTTTTGGTGATGTCACTTTATTTCAGTCAGCCATTGTTAAAACAGAAGCAGTGAAGTATGACACCAGTAGCAAGCCTTCTAGCCCTCAAAGTACAACTTTTGTTCCAGTTGTTGAAACAGAAACTCGAAAAGTAGTTTACACCACAGACCGGCCTCAGACACCAGGTACTACAGGATCCTTTGGTCGCTCTGCTTCAGCATCACCATTACCACTTGACACTTCTTTTGTTGGTGATGACATTTTGAATACTTCATCTGTTTCCAGCAAAACTAGGACAGTGGAGACAATCACTGTAAGTCCTAGTTCTTGATAATATATGAAATTTTTCTTTTTGTACTTTTGCAGTTGAACTTGTTTGTGATATCTGATTTTTAATGTTTTGCTGCATCAAATTTACAGTTGAACGATATATGTGCATTTATTTATATTACTAGGCTGTGTAAACCACATATGCAGTATCCAGCAGTGATTTGTGGTTTGACAAATAGAGCACAAAGAGATGGAATACGAAACTAATCCATCAAAATTAGATTTGTAACTAAAACTGACATTGATGTTTTGATGGGATACTAAAGGATTTAAAAGCATCACAAAACATCAAATTTTTATGGAATTTTATTCTTTTCTTTAAAATATTCTAATTACAGTAGTCCCCCCCCCCGTTATCTGCAGGGGATACCTTCCAAGACTCCCAGTGGATGCCTGAAACCGCAGATAGTACTGAACCCTATACATACTATATTTTTTCCTATACATACATACCTGTGATAAAGTTAAATTTAGAAATTAGGCACAATAAGAGATTAACAACAATAACTACTAATAAAATAGAACAATTATAACAATATACTCTTATAAAAGTTATGTGAAACTAGCATGAATTTAACTTTATAAGCAAATTGTGTGAAATACACATTTACTCACCCTACATTCATTGTAGGACTAACACTATTTTTATAGCAAGTATTTTTTTCTGATTCGTGATATGAACGTGATGAACCGTGTGTACCTTGCCTTTGTTTGATATTAAAAATATATATCTTTAGATGGATCAAATATTAATAATTTATTATACTGTAATCAAAATAATATTTGGTTTAAGGGAAATACTGTTACTATTGTTAAATTTAAATTTAACTTACCTTAAAATCACTTGGTTAGTCGTATTATTGAAGCTGAAAGATTGCATTTTACACATACATACTTTTTATTTATTTTTTTATTTTAGTTGCTTTTTACTGAATTTTAACATAAAATATGAGTACATGAGGTACACAGTAAGTTCTATCACGAATGTGTCTTAATATCTCATAACCCAGGTTTTTGGTGCATATTGTGACACCATTGTCAGCGTTGTTCTGACATGCTCACACACACACATCAAGGAATTGCAAAAATGGCAAGTATTTGTCTTCATCTCAATTTTTAGCGCCATGCTCCATTTTTAATTCGTCTGAAAGAGGAATTCTCATGTCAAGTGTCTTCTACTGATCAGAAAATTGATTTAATTTTAAATTTAATGGATTATTATTGCTTGATGCCTGTTAGAAATTGATTTAACTTTAATTTTAAAGGATTATTAACTGATAATGATCAGAAATTAATTTAATTTTAAATTTAATGGATGATTATGAGTTTCCCAATTATTTGTATTATTAATTTAATTTCAACATATTTTATTATGATTTTTTCAGTGCTATGATTATTATTGCATTTTTCTCCTGTGCTTTATATTATTATTTTTATTTATTTTTATTTTATTTTTTTTATTGTTGTTCATTTTTGGTAAATAATTTTCTTTTTGTTTTTTGTTTTGAAAAGTTTTTCTTTCTTTTAATTATTTTTTTTCCAAAATTTGGGAAGGGTTGTTGGGTCTTGAATATTGCAAACTTTGTTTTAGTTCTTCAGTAGATATAGATTCAAAAAATCTTAATTCCTTTTCAGATTTATGAGTCGAAATCAATTTTATTTTGGAAATTTTTTATTTTTAATACAATATTGAATCATGGTTGTGATTTCCTCATTTTTGGTTCCAATTTTTTATGTGCTGATTCAATCTCTGCATCAATCTGTTTTTGGTGCTGCCTGTGCACAAGATCGAAGGGTTAGATAGTTTAATGGGTATTTCACCAGTTAGCCACAAGATAAATAGTTTTCGAACATGGTTAAATGTGCATTTACTCATTCTTACAAAAAGAAGTATGAAGATGAAATGTTAAATTGGATTAAATCTGTAGAAAAAAACTTTTGGATACAATAAAAAAGTGGTAAATAAACTAATTTGTGGAAGTTAAAAATCCTGCCTCAATAAACAAAAACACTTCAAAAAATGAAGAAAAAAGAAAATATGTTGGATTTTTTCATTATATAAAAACAATTACTACTAAGCTTTTCCAAACTGAGTAAAAAATACAAATGTCACTTTGGCCATTCTGTCTCAACCAATCAAAAACATGCTCTTAAATACTAAATATTAGCCTACATTTTTAGAAAAAGCAGGTACTTATGAAATACCCATAAAACTATCTTACCCTTCCATCCCATACATAGACAGCTCCAAAAACAGATTGAGACATAGATTGAATCAACACATAAAATACTGGAACCAAAAAGAGGAAAAAACAGCCATGATTCAATATTGTATTAAAAATAGAAATTTTCCAAAATTTGATAAAATAAAATTGATTTCAACTCATAAAACTGAAAAAGAATTAAGATTTTCTGAATCTATATGTATTGAAAAACTAAAATATAAAGTTTGCATTATTCAAAACTCAACAACCCTTCCCAAAGTTTAGAAAAAGATAATTATGATTAAAAAAGAAAAAAAATTCAAAACAAAAAGAAAATTCTTTACCAAAAAGGAACAACAATAAATATATATATATAGAAAAATGTAAATAAAAAAATAGATAAATAAATAAAAAATAATGCATGGGAGAAAAATGCAATGATAATCATAACACTGAAAAAATCATAATAAAATATGTTGAAATTAAATTAATAATGCAAATAAGTGCAACTCATAATCATCCATTAAATTTAAAATAAAATTAATTTCTGATCAGTATCAAGTAATAATAATCCATTAAATTTAAAATTAAATCAATTTTTTTATCATTATTGAATCCAATAGAAGACACTTTATGTGAGAATCTCTCTTTCAGATGAACTAACAACAGTGCACGAGTACCAGTGCATCAATATTGCTGCTAAAAATTGTGATGAGCACATATACTTGCCATTTGCAATTCTGTGTGTGAGCATGTCAGAACAATGCTGACTTGGTGCCACGAGATACACCGAAAACCTGCGTTATGAGATATTAAGCCACATTCGTGATAGGAGATACACCGAAAACCTGCGTTATGAGATATTAAGCCACATTCGTGATAGAACTTACTGTGTACCTCATGTACTCGCATTTTAGGGTAAAATTTAGTAAAAAGCAACTAAAAAAATATAAATAAATAAAAAGTATGTATGTGTAAAAAAACATCTTTCAGCTTCAATAATACAACTAACCAAGTGGCTTCAAGGTAAGTTGAATTTAAATTTATCAATAGTAACAGTATTTCTCTTAAGCCAAATATTATTTTGATTGCAGTATAATAAATTAATATTCGATCCTTCTAAGCATATTTATTTTTAATACCACACAAAGGTGAGGTACACATGGTTCATATCGTGAATCAGCAAAAAAACATGCTATAAAGCTATAAAAATAGTGTTAGTCCTACAATGAATGTAAGTTGAGTGAGTATATGTGTATTTCATGCAGTAATTTGCTTGCAAATTTAAATTCCTTTAAGCACGTTAAATTTGCCTAAAAAATTGTTTTTAGGTGTCGGACTTCATACCATCGAGTCAAAAACAACAGTAATAAACTAGCACAAATTTCTTTTTCTTTCTTCACAATTTCATTGATAGAAGATTATTTTTTACCATAGATCTTAGCAACCTTAGTGTACGATTTGTTTCCTTTCCTTATTAGCTGCAGTGAAAAAATGTTTAATTATGGGTTTTATAGAGATAGATTGTAGCACATTTGGTGGCCAAATTTTCGAACTAGAACCTAGTTGTCAGGACCATCATTGCAATAGTCCACTACTTCAGTTATGGTCATGATGGGAACTAGGTTCTAGTTCGAAAATTTGACCACCAAATATGTTACAATTTATCTCTATAAAACAAGTAATTAAACATTTTTTCATTGTGCTTAATATTTGGAAGTGCCATAACATTCATTGCTTATTCAGTTGAGAACTTTCACCTTTTTACTTAAAGGAAGCACCTTACGGCTTCTCTTTGGCATATCCAAATTGCCAGCATCACTACTTTTGCACTTTGGGGCCATTATTAAGTAAAATAAGGGTTACTTGAACACAAGCACTGTGATACTGTGACAGTCAGTCTGATAACCAAGACTGCTTCTAAGTGACTAACAGGTGGGTTGCATATACAGCGTAGATATGCTGAACAACAGGATGATTCACATCCTGCAGAATGGTACGAGATTTCATCATGCTACTCAAGAATGGTGCGCAATTTAAAACTGATGAATTGTGAACTTCTGGAATTTTTCATTTAAGATTTTTGGACCACGGGTAACTGAAACCGCAGAAAACAAGACTGTGAATAAGAAGGGACTACACTGTACTTGTGTGTGTGTGTGCGTGCGCATGCACGAAAATCAGTAATGTCTTGTACACACATTGATTATTTTTATTTCTCAAAGTATGGGTTCCTCTGTTCAATATGATAAGTACCAACATACCAGTTCCATAGTAATGGGTGTGACAGTGACACATAGAGAGTATGTTGCCATGCAGATCACAAAGAACAGCATTTTTTTCTCCAATTTGTATAATGCTGTTCATTTGACAAAATAAAACTCAGATCTGTGTAAATACAATCGTGAGGTTTTACTGGAAAGCTAAACTTCTCAAGTGTAAATACTGTATGAAATTTAGAAGCCATTTCATAGTACATATACATTTGTATATATGATTAACCACATAAATAAAAATATGATGTGCTAGTTGGAACTGTGCTTGTCTAAACAAGAAAAGTGTTAGCATGGAATTTCACTTAGGAACAATAGACAAAATGTGAAGAAAAACAAAAGAGCATATTTGATGTCATAACAGCAAATATGTCCATTCCTTTTTCTTATCTTTTTACACATGTGCTGCTATTTAAAGCATTGCAGAGGCAGATCCACTTTTTGATTTCCAACTTCTGTTCCTAGAAAGAAGAGGAGAATGTATGTTTCAGAAAATAGTGTGCAACTGTAAAGTTGAAAATGAATGTAAAATATAGGTCATCTTAACTTGTGCATGACCCCAAAGAAATTTTTTCAGCACATGGGAGAGATATTATGACAAATATTTTCACCACCCAAGAAGTAAATTGTGCCTGGGATGATCATTAACACATGTGGAAAACCTTGGTTAGGATCATCCTTATCTGACGGATCAAAAGACTACATTGAAGACTTAAGCTCCTGGGGAATTTATCAGATACCTTGTGAATGTGGACTTTCATATATAGAACAGACCCGCAGGGCTTTAAGTTTCCATGTGAAGGAACACAAGACATATGTATGGAACTATGAACTGAAGAAGTCATCTATAGCTTAACATTGTCACGAAAATAACCATAACTTTTTATTTGGAAACACTATGCTTATTGATAAACCGGACTCGACTTTCAAGCTTAATATATTAGAAGCTTTCCACATATACCAGAACTTGTCACGGCTTGTCAACGACATGACGTCGACTCCATTTCTTTCAAGCGTGTGGAAACAACTCACCAAAACCCATGACCGTCAGAATTCTGATGATGTCACAATGATTTGAATGTCTACGCTCCATTCGTCCTGAGGAAGCCGAGCCAAATGCTCTGCGAAACTATAGTCAATGTATAATAAATATTTTATTGTGCGAAACGTTGTTATTATTATTCTATATTTTTTTCAGTCTGTTTTCTGGAAAAAGAAGTATTGTGATAAATACGTATTTGCACTGCTTATTTTTTTTTTTATCAGAAAAATTTTGATCAAGAAAAAAGCTTAAACAATGCATGGAAAATCTTAGAATGCTTACTTATATGTACCTGATTCAGAGGATGAAGCAAAAGAATATCCCCAGTTCAACTTGTAGAAGCAGATATGTTCACAGATCAACAGACAGTAAAGTTCTCATATTGGTATGCTTTTCTAGATGTGCATACAAATAGATATGTCAAGAAGGCATTCTAAAAGAAAAAGGAAATCACAGATTAGACAGCATGAATACATGCCCTAATTTTGTGCCCCACCCCTGTCATTTAACTTGTCTACCACAAATTTCAATGCTTTGTCGCATATCAGAAGATTGGCATCTCTTTGGCAAAGGCTTTGACAGTAATTTTCATTGGCTGAAGTGTTGCAAAAACAGAAGTTCAAATTATTTCTGTGAATTTATATATGTGAGTGTAAATGTATTAAGGCTTTCATTATGAAGTCTTGAGCATGAGAAATCATTCAACCATGTTAACTAAATTATTCCAGCAAATTTTTGTATCCAAAATAAATTATTCTTTTCTACCTTATTCTTCCCATGCATACTTTTGAAATAATATTTCATGTTTTGTGGATAACTTTCTAAAAAAATGATTTCTTGTATTTTTTGGATCAGTAATTTTAAGCTTCTTTTTGATAGTTGGCATGCATGCCCATGTCCCTGGAATGAATCTTCTTTAGCTACTTCATCACTTGACTCATTTCTTTCTATTTCTTTAAAAAGTCAGAACAGTCAGTGAAGAAACAGTTATTGGTAAAAGTGCTATCTGATTGTTAAGTCAAAAATAGTTTATCTTTTATGATTATCCGAACAACACAATCAAAGCTATTTTATTTTTTCCAGTGATTGTATGAATAATCCGATATTCAAATCTCAAGAAATCCCCCAAATACAGGAATTTTGGGATTTGTATTCTCAAGGGGACTCCAGGATTTTAATCGCTAATCATGTCTGAAACGCTTTCAGGCTTCTACAAATGCAACCAATGAATGAGCTGTCAGATGCATAAGTATAGTGTTTTGTTATGCTCCTTAGCATTCAGTTTTTTAAATGGCACTGTACACATCTATATGTTATTACTCTGAGTAGCTCTGCATGTGATACTTTTTTGTTGATTTCAGTACAAAATGGAAAAAGATGGAGTAGTGGAAACTAGAGTTGAAAAGAAAATCACTATTCACAGTGATGGTGAACCTATTGACCATGATCAGGCTCTTGCAGAAGCAATCCAGGAAGCCACTATGATGAATCCAAATTTAACTGTTGAAAAAATTGAAATTCAACAGCAGCCTTCCAAGGATTGATTCCTGGTAACAATTATTTACATTTTACAGAGAAATATGAATGTTGTCATGTTTCATTTTTATTTTATGCTTCCCCCCCCCACCTTTTTCTTTCATTTCTGTATCACTGTAGCAATACAAATGTAGTTGATACCCAGGCATAAAGTTCTTCGTGTGCCCTTCATCTTGTGATCAGAATATGCTTTTCTGCTGCTTCTGCAGAGTGTTAAGCTTACTGCAATTGTATCTAAAATGATAAACCTTGCAATTTATATAGAGATCTGTGGATGCCCTTATTTTCTCACTAAGACTTTATTCTTGACTAAGTGAATAATTAAAAAAAAAATACCTATCATACAGTGTGAGATTTGCTAAGCCTATGGCTCAAATAAGCAGGGCAGCTGTGAGTAATTTAAGAACTTTGCATATTTTAAAAACTGATAAAATGGTGCATTACATTTCATATTCATGTTTTACAGTTTCCATTTGTTGCATTGTTTTCTGGGTCAGCAGAATCCTTGTTGACAGTCAAGTTTCTACTGTAAAATTCATGAAAAAGGTGTGATGTTTGTTTATTTAAAATAACTGGGGCAAGGGGCATATGTAGCCAAAGGGCATCGAAACATGTGACAAATATATACAAAGGTGTGCTCGGACCATGGGGACACCAATCCCCCAATCAACTGAAAGAACCTACAGTGTGATTTAAAAGATGTGATAACATTTGCTGTGTGAATGTACAATAGGAATTGGATCATACCCCCAAAATGCCCAATGTCCATATGGATATAACAGTAAACTAGTAGATCTTTTCTGTGATTCAAATGTTTTAATTAGTCTATGTACTAAGAGGAATGGAAAGCCATGCAATTTGCCAATGTTGATGATGTTCTGATATTCTTTTTGAAGAGCAGAAAGGCTGTTGCAAATAAGGTTTGGCTCTGTGTATGTACGATTTTAGAGCAGCCAATTTGTATTTTTCAAAGGTGCAAGAATGGTACTTGGCATGATATTATGGGTGGCAGAAGGTTTCTTGTAAACACAGAGGCCAAGTGAGAAGTCTGTGTTGATGTTGATGTTACCATTCAGAAAACTAATATTGTTGTTGACCTGATCTGATCATATGTAGAGGATTTTAGGAAGGGAGTATCTGACCCCAGGTCTTAAATAACCCTTAGAAATAAGAAGCTAGGAGATCTAGGCTAGAGTGCCCGATAGGAAAGTGACACGGAAGTGAAGTAGAAAAGGGGGAGGAAGACGCCCTTATTTATTAACGGGGGGCCAGTACCCGGAGTCTGATGACTTAACATGCCCATCCGACACACGATGGATATTTAGTGGATCGAGCGTTTGTACCTGCCTGGGATCGAACCTGAGGCCCTTTCCGTGGCAGTCACGAATGGCCACCCGCAGCCCTGTTGTCGACCTGTTCTTGAGAGGAGAATTTTATATGAGGGAATTTTGAAGCTATGGTGGAAATGAGTTTGAACACTCTCTGGAGGACATGAGTTCAAACAGAAACACTCTCTGTTCGAACTCATGTCCTAGAAAGCTAGCTAATTTTCCCCATGTTACCCTTGATATAATTTTTTTGGCTGTATATACCAAAAAAATTATATGAAGGGTAACATGGGGAAAATTAGCTAGCTTTCTTAAAAGGGCTGGTAATATCAGGTAAATGGAGAAACTTCAGGCATGCAAAAGTAAAGGGTGTTTTTAAACAAGTGTGAACTTAGGCATGACAGGAAATTTTCTAGGCTACAGGTTAAAGAGCTGCAGCCTAGAAAGTTTGCTGTAGAAATAAACTGGAGCTTTATTTCTCTGCAAACATTTTTATTAGCAGTTATTTTTATTTTTTTTTTTATTTTTGCTGAAAATTTTCAGACATGTGGGTTAAAGAATTTGATTTTTTTTTATGGCTGATCTGTCAATCAGTTTGTGTGGGGGGAGGGGGTAAAGTGACTGAATTGTCAATCTTTTTTTCTTGGTAAAATGAATGAATTGTTTATAATTCTGAAGCAAATTATATGATTCATAGAGTTTCTCATTTTATATACTTTATTTCTTTTTTTTTTTTTTTTTTTTTTTTATTTTAGGTGAAAGGAAGAAATGGATGTGTGAAAAATTATAATATTATATATCTGTTGAAGATATTTTAAATTATTTTATAGTGTATCTGTGCTGTGCAGCAAAAGTTTCATTTGTGAGATTTGGGATTTTATAGTGCTGAAGTAGTTTACTGTTTAAGCACTGAGTGAATTCTTGTTTTTGTTTTCTAATAAATGTACTATCTGATTCCTAAGGGTAATTATTTCAAGCACATAAGGAATCTCATTAGCCATTTTAAGGGACCACATTGTATAAGATGTTCTAAAAAAAATCAGATTTTGCCACTGTGGTTCTTAGATAGTAGTACTTGGGTAAATCAAAATATCTCTGCCAATCATTTTTATGTGACTTATTTTATTGTTATAAACATTTTAGAATATGCAAATGAAAGATGAATGCTTTAACATATTTCCAGTATTTTTTTCAGCATTTGTCAGTGATACACTTAATATTATATTTCAAATATAATTTGTATCCTGCCTTGAGTGCAGTAGAGGTGCAGTGAAATGCTGTGTAAGATTTGTGGTTTGCATATGTCTTGTCTTCAATGGACCAAAGAGATTGAAATCACAAAACCCACATAACAAGTCAATGTTTTTGCATGAACACGAGCATTAGAAGAACCATGTTAAAATGCCATAATAAAAAGAACAATGTTGCCACCTGTCTATGAAGTTTTTAATATTCATCTTTCATTTAATGTATTTAAAATGTTCGTCACAATGTGGTATATTGGATTAAAAATCTGGCAAGTTTTTTTTTGTTCTTTTTTTCTATCCCTTTGCATGTATGTTAACAAGCAGTCATGATTGATGCAAAGTAAAATGTTGTATTAAGCAGTATGTATTTATTTTGACAGTTCAATAGATTTCAGATTTGTTTGTTTCCTCACAGTGAAAATATTTTCGAATTACAATGCATTGAGTGAAACTACTTAAATAGTAAAAGGCAGTTTCATTGTAGGAGATTGAACTTTGCTTTTCATTTTTGCACTGCCAAAAATGCAATGAAGCACAAAATTGTTCACTTCAGAAGTTTTCTATGTGTGAAATTTTGTGAACCATTTTGGTAGATTTCTATTTCTTCTGTTTGATGAACAAGTAGTCATTTATTTCTCTTACATTCATGACACATTTGCACATTTAATATTTCAGCATATTCATGACAAAATCAGTGTTTGCTGCACTGTAGCCTACCTCATAATCATTACTTCCAAAACTAAATGGCCAGTGTTAAGCTGCTTTGTATGTTCTTTCACAATACTGTGTGAAATAATTTTTGAAATACTGATGTCAAATAGAAAAAGTATGAAATACAAAATTTGTAAAATTCAGTCAAGTCTCATAAGCATGTTAATTGTTTTGCTTCAACAGTTTGTGCTGGCCGTAGAAAAAATGCATTTATCTATACCTTTGTGTTTTATGTCTCACTTTTTATATCTGTTGGTACAAATTTAAATATAACAAGTAAAATATTTGAGCTTAAAAATTATTTACAAATTAGGTGCTTGTTTTTAAAGCAAAGAGAACAAAATAGTCCAAATGTATTGTTAGAGCAAAATTCAGGCTTTTATTTTTTATTTATTTTTAAGTGAAAGCTTATTTAAAGTTTTACTGCTAACATTCCTTTTTAATGCCTCTTTTTTTTTTTTTCTTGGACACTAACATTCTGAGTTGAATCTCGTGTTGTTGAATCTCTTGCTTATCTGGGATATTTACAAATGTAAGTGTTGTGAGATAATGTTTTTAATAATTTCTGATACATTGTCATATGGTCTCCTTAGTATATCCCACAACTTTTCATTGTCAGCAGTTTCTTACCATTCCTTCCATCATACTTTCCAATCTCACTCGCCCATCTCACTCATGGCCATTGTGTGCTCTTTCCTAATCCCTTGGTATCTGAATAATTTCTGTTGAATGCTAGTTTTTTTTTTCATCTTGCCATTGTATGTGCATAGATGGATTGGATGCCTTTTGAGAGTCTTTATTCGTACATTTTTTTAGTATTTTTTTTTATTAGTGACTATGCTATCCTGTCTTACCGAATCATTCCTTCGCTGACTCTCACCAGCTTTGTTAAATATGTTTTCAGTTAATTTCCATGTCTATTACTCTTGTGTTTAAGTTGGTAGGATGCACTAATTAAATGCTTTGCTTTTGAAGCATAGTGAAAACTACATGAGGTTTATCTTCTCTTAACTGAAAATTACATAAGATTTGTCTTCTGTTAATTTCACTTATCATGTTGTGCTTTTTCCTCCAAGTTTTGGGATGGTTATATATGGCTTTGAACAGTTATTTACAAAAGAAACCATATTGGCAAAACAAAAGATAATTAAATGATCTCTTTCAGTCTTTACTGCTTTATCTAAAAATTATTCTTTTCCAGGTTTTGCACCTTTTATTTTTTGGAGAAATCAAACATTTGCATTTACTTCTTTTATAAGTATTTTCAAAATAGCACTCATATAAAAAATATTCTGCACTGCAGTGTTTTGGAATGGTAACTGCCTGTGTACTGAATTGCAAGTCTTCACGTAATCAGTATAAGCAAAACACAGTAGAAATTTATTTTAATTTGATCTTTCAGTTAGTTTCCCTCATGTGAGGATATGGTTAGTTGCACTGCAGCCTTCATTCTTGAACCCAGTTTGCTTTCTTGGCTGAGCTACGTTGAGTATTTTCTGCAAGAAGTGTGACAGCAATTTAATGAAAATATTGTAATCACCAAGGAAAAGGTAAATAGATATGCAAATAATGTTCATGGAGATCTAGAGAGAACCAAACTTCCAATCATTTTGATTTTCTTTTCAGTGATTTCAAACTCAAAGCAAAAAAAATAAGATAGATAAAACACACAGATTATGGGATTTACTTAGGAATAAATGGATGTTATTTATTAACAGTCAAATTTTTGAGTAGCAACCCTATTTTGAGTAGCATCAGGACTACACTATAGTAGGTGTTGCCAACCTTGGGTAAAACACCAGCCTTTAAAATCATTTAATGTAGTTCCTCTTCTTCTCTCAATTTCTAGACCTTCCAGCAGTTTTCTCTTGAAGAAATGTTGTTGGTGAGTCAGAATTTCTACTGAGTCTCAAAGCATTTTATGTCCAGTAGATTGAACATGTCTGTCCAGGCTAGTTTATGACAAACAAAACTGGCTTGGACAGACATGTTCAGTCTACTGGACACAAAATGCTGTGGGACTTGGTAGGAATTCTGACCCACCAACAACATTTTTTCAAGAGAAAACTGCTGGAATGTCTATAAATTGATAGAAGAGGAACTACATTAAACGATTTTAAAAGTTGGAGTTTTACCCAAGGTTGGCAACACCTACAATAGTGTAGTCCTGATGAAGGGGTAGGGTTACGACCCGAAATTTTGACTGTTAATAAATAACATCCATTTATTCCTAAGTAAATCCCATAATCTGTGTGTTTTATCTATCATGTTATTGTCTAGGAATGGCCATGACTTCAATTATTACTAAGTTTAAAAAAATAAGTTTGGACAATATTGTATGTTATCTTTTTGGGTTTTTATTTTGTTCTGTCAGCAGTGTTGCAAGTCAGCGTTTACACTGCGAGTTAAGCTTAATTAACTTTTGCATGCATGCAAATGAAATTTACTTCAAATTTCCTGTTAGGTTTTTTTAACTATTCATTTGTAAGCATCTGCATTGAGTTCATTTAATGTTTTTTTTATCTTTGCTGTTTAACTTTTACATCAGAATTTTGGCCCTTGCATTGAAATAGCAGTGCAAGTACTTGTGTTCTCAGGAAGAAGTCAACACTGTTCAGCACAGCTCCTGTTTAAAGTTGAAAAACTTTCTTATCTTTCATAATTAAATGCATTTGCAAGCTGCATTGAGCAAAAGAAAAGAAGTGCTTTATAACTATGAGGTGCAGTTTTAAGTGTTATACAGCACATATTTTCTTTAGGAGTGGAGGGTGGGGTATGACACCCAAACAGAGATTACACAAGAGGATAAAAAAATCTAAGGTGGGGGGAGGGGGATATAGAAATTAAGCTGAAGGGGTGGGTCTGAAATATTCCTGACTTAGAGAGACAGTATCTGCAACATAAAAACTACAGTAAATAAATACATGAATAAGTACAAATATGTAAATCAAAATCCCTACGCAGCTTTATATAGAATGTTACAAATATCCTGTAACATGATGTCAGGTCTGTCATGTTCGATTTGTAATGGCTGTCAAATGAGTTTAGTTTTAATTTGGAGAGGAGTTTCCTTCTACATTATGTACTGTGTATTACTTGTTATGCAGATTAGTGCAATTTCATTTAAAAGAAATAAATGTGTGCAAGTCCATGTAAATGTTCTCTCTCATCTGTATGTAATCATTATGGCAGTTTTTCATAGGAAATTAATTTACATAATTTGTATTCAGTATAATTATTTATTTATATTGTGCTTCTTATGCAGTGTGATTTGTATGTTTTCTTTCTTTAAGCATTTTTTCCCTGCACAAATACAAAAGGTCAATCTTTGTAGTATGCATTGTTACACTGTTCTGGTTTCATGTAAGAACAACACCTACCTGTTTAGGGCTTTTCTTTGTAGTGTTTCTCTTGCTCAATGATACTTTGTAAGAATCATTGTTCCCTCTCAAGATGTGGTTATTCTCCCTAAAAAACAGTAAAGTACATGACAAAATCTTTTTGTTGAAAAATTTTGTAAATTGTTTTATAACCAAGAAGGATCTGAAAAAAAGAATTTTAATTAATTAAAAAAAAAGACAAAACAATGAAAGTTTCTTCATTCTCTTTTGCCATGAGATGACAAAAGTAGAATGATGAGTTTGTGAAGTTTATCTTATTCCATTTATCATGATGAAACATCAGTACATAAATTTGAACTTGGTTGACCCTATTGTACCTTTAATTTCATTTTGCTCAGTTTATGCATCATTAGGTTTTCAATTAGCTCTTGTTAAAATAAATATACTTAAAATTTTAGCATTACCTTTAGAGGTTTTCTAATTCACCTTATGTAGAAATCCTATGCATAAAACTTGTTCAAAATGCATTTGTTCGTGACTTAAGTATGTAAAGTGTGAAATACTCAAGAAATGTCCTGTTTGGTAGGGGGAACTGAAGTGGGTGTGATTTTAATAAAATACCTGGGTAAATAATCTGATGGGGCACCCATATTGTTATGCATGATATATGGTTGAGTCTTCATAGTGATTGGAAAAACAAATGGAAGAAGAGCTCAGTAAAGCATAATCTTAGCTCAGTTGTGGTATATGTATCCAGCCATACTTAGTAACAGTTAAACTGATGCAGTTTTAAACTGGTCATTGTGAATACTGAAGAAATCAATTCATATTTAATCTCCAAATATACTGCAGTTGCGTAAAACTTGTTTTGGGCACAAATTCTATTCAGCATTCACCGATTTTGCCAGATCCCCACAGAACTTGATAATTGTACCTCCTGAAGTTTGGATTAAACCTTCACACCCAATTTTCATCTGAGTATGTTATGTTAGTACGGTGTGGAAGTTTGTCAGGTTCATATATAATCTGGTTCATTTACTTGGGAATTAATTTTGTGATGGTAAAAACATACTTGGACAGAAATCAGAAGATGCAGATTTGACTCCTGCTCCAGGTCATCTTTTCTGAGTTCACTTCATAGATCAGTATTTCTCAGCTTTTCCATTTCACAGCATACTTTTGAGTTTACTGGATCCTTGCAGTACACCTAAGCAATTTTTTGCATTTCAATGGGTATGATATTTTCATTACCCAATGGAAAGGCAAATAAACTGCATTTTTAACATAGATACAAAAAATTGTAAAGTGCATTTAACATCAGTTACAAAATATTTCAAATGCAGGCAGAAAATGAATAGCAGATCCAATGAATAAAAGGAGAATGTTAACTTTGGGAACTGAGAGTTGGAGCCAGTAAAATGTGTGCTGCTTGTGCCTGTAAAAGGAATTCTAAAAGACCCCAAGAAGATAGCTGGGGTTCATAAGATACTTGCTTATATTCTTTTTGTCCTTGATTCATGAAATCTCTGGGATGGAGGGCGGGTGCAAGCCCAAGATGAAATCATTTCCACAAGACCTCTCTGTCTAGTGTGCTGTGGGCTCGGGAGGGGGCAAAGAACATTTGGAAATGCATGTGTTGGATTGCAACATTAAGCCATTCAAATAGCATGGTCTTTGCCCATTAGCATCTAGAAATGTACATGGTGGGTTGCAATGTCCATAGATCAAAATTAAACTGCTAATTAGTTAATGTATAATTCTGTCCTACAAAGCAAATGATGAAATGGGCTTTCTTGATCTTTGATCTGCCTTTCGTCTTCACTCAGTACTAGTTCTTCACCCTCCTACTTTAGCCATAACTATTAGTGAAGTGCTGCAGTATGGCTTCTAGAAATAGTTGTTGTACTTGCTGCAATCTGTTCTTTTATACAAATTGCAAGATGATGACCACCCCATTACTATATTTTCATTAACTTAAATTCTTCCAGACTTTTTTTATACTCATTGATACAGTTTATATTTACCCACTTTATATTTTTATATAGTGCAATTTACATTACACAATATATTAAACATGCAGCCTATTGTGGTTGCTGTATGTTCAGTTACGCCACGTAAATTGATAAGCTACTGAATTGCATGAATGTTAGTCATTCATTAAGAATTATTAGAAACCGTCATTATTTTTTCCATATAATTCTGAGAGTAACGGGACACAGTGGGGGTGACATTGCAGCATACTGGTTCATAAATTCTAATATCATTGACAGTTGAAGATGGTATTCCAAGTGCTGAAAAATAACAATTTAATCATTGTTTTGCAAGCGCATTCTGCCCCCCCCCCTTATGTAATATTTATTTTTCCTGTTCATGAGATATGCTAAGAATGAAAAATTGTCATGACAATCATGGTGAAATTATTACAGGTGATATATGTGCACAATAATAATAATCTTTTATGAATGAAAGCAATAAAACTAATCAAAAACAAGTATATTTCCAGTTGCAAGGCTACTTATGATCCATTGACAGGGGTTTACCGATACTTAATAATATGGTTTAAAATATGCTATTCAAGGGTTAAATATTTCTGCAACTCATGTCTGATTTTTCAGATTCTTGTGTTGATGCTTCCACTATAAAAAAAAAATCAACATAACCATTTATAGCTCAAAGTAAATCCAGTAAATATATCCAAGTGCCCTTACATTTTAAATAAAAAATTATTAGTATGTTTATCTGAAATTAAATGTTGTAGACATTTGCTTTAATTAGAGAAGCGCAGTGTAGTCAAATTAGGCAATTTCAAATCTGTTTCTCTTAATAAATTTTCAGTAGAGTTCTAAAATAACTGAAATATTTTTTTTAAATCACTCAGAGTTACAATAAAGACTTTGAAGCCACACCTAATCAAGTGTGGCTTTAAAGTCTTCCACACAAGCACATAATTTGGTTTGGTTGTACTGTGTAGCATTTGCTGAATATCTTTCTGTCTAGTCATACCATACACGTAGTTGTTGTGAGTGCATTTTCTGAAATATTTTCCATTAATGATGATGTGCCTCAGAAATAATCCACTCTGATTCCTTTGCATGTCAATGATCTCAATTTCAGCTAACACAATTCACAGTTTTGCTGTCATCAGTACTTTTTTTTTTTTTATGCGAGAGCATTAGCATTTTTTTATAACTTCTTTCATTCCCAAAAGTTTAATATTATTTGTCACTGAGAATAATCTTGTAGGGGTTTTTGGCCTTTGAAAACCACAATTCTCTTTGGCCAGTGAAAACAGTACATACAGTAAAAAGTAATTCCAAATTTGTATACATGATGCTATACAGACCTGTGTTCATATGGCTATTTGTGACCATGCAATACACTAATTTTCAACACCATAGAATGCTCTTTCAGATTTCATTTTAGGTTTATAAAAGTACAGGAAGCAAACTTTGAAGAAAAAGGGGCACTTCTTAATATAAATGGACATGAGTTCTTTGTTTTTATTTATTTATCTGAATGAAACAAAGTTTCACATAATAATATGTAGGTACTGAGTTTAGTTTGAGTGTAGTTAAAGTGGAATTTTTAAAATTTTAAATGCTGATAGGGTGCATAGTTTCAGTAAGAGAGGGAGCAGGGTAAGATTTTCCCAAACCTGAGTTGTTCAAGGTGTGCCATCCTGCAGAAAAATGTCTAGATTGAACTCTGTGCTTTTTAATTCTGTTTAATTTTTTAGTTGTTTGCCCATTGCAATATTTATCATAGATCAAAGAAGTCTCATAAATAATATTTTTTTTAAGTGTTATATATTCTGAGCTTTGACCTATCTGTATTAACTTAACTGTTCTTCCATTTATTTTGAATTATAGTTGAAATTTTTACATTTGCCATTTTTATTACATCTTTAATCCATTACTTAATTCATTTTAATTTCCTAAAATATAATATTTTAACTGTTTTTGTTCTTTATAGACTTACTTTTTCCCTGTCAACAAGTGGTTTTCATCTTTCATGCATAATATTTATACCTACTTCCAAGAGCCAGTTGTTGAAATTGAGCTTTAATAAAAGTAGTTAAACATTTTACATCCTAAGTTATACTGCTTTAAAACCATTTATCTGCATTGTGTTAGACATTTCTTTCTTAAATTTGTAAATATATTAAATGTGATAGTTTTCTTATGATATAAATATCCAGAAAATGAGAATCAAAAAATTTAAGTCTGAAAGAAAATTAAAGTAATGCATAGCACGAGGAGGCTAAATCATTACTTTTCAATTATATAATGCTTTTTTCAATGTCTTTGAACCACCATAAATTTTAACTTTTGTGTGACTGTATTAAGAAAATGTACTGAATTATTTCCTTGTCAGAATTCCTTTCCCAGAAAGTTGAATTTAGTTAGTAAATTATAGACATTATAATGTGCTACATGGTCATGTATGCTTAATTCTTGTTTTACTTTTCAATCTTTCATGTACGAGATGGATTGAAAAGTCAAGAGTGTAATATGAGATAATCCCAGACTATGAAGTCACTGTGACCTACAAAAGCTAGCTGTCCCCACACAAAGATAAGAGATGATCATATTCATCTTACTTTTTTATTCTAGTAGTCTCTCCCTCCCTACTAAGGTCCTGCAGAGATATGTAGATAGTGCTATGAACCACCATGTCTTTAAATTTCTGAGGATATCAATGACAAATTCATTTACTTCAAGAGCAGGCTCACAGTGAATAAACAAATTTGCAGTTGTTACTGGCAATTGAAAAACATATAAAATCTTTTTGATCATTGTATATTTCAATAGATTATTATCTTTCCAATTAATTGAAAATGAAAATATTGACATTATATTGTGTTGCTAGTTTTCAACCTTGAAGGTTTTTGTAAAATGTTTAAACAGTTTTAAAAAGTTATGCCCCTCCCCTGGATCTACCAGTAGAGAGTATTCAGTTTCATGGTAATTCCAAAATTTTACAGACAATAAAGCTTTCTTGATAAGAAGGTTTGGAAACTCTTCATGATTTTCTGAGTAATGAAGTTTGCTGTTTTTTGTAAAAGTAGTGAAATCCTCTACCTTGATACATTTCTTGTTTTATTTGTAGTTCATTATTGACAAAACATTTTAAAAAGTCTCTATACATTATAAAAACGTAAATCCTGTGTCAGGGAAAAAGTATTTCTTAGTATGGTATGCAAGTGTGTTCGAAGAAAAGTGCAGAAAACCTGTTTTATTGTCTCAAGTTAAAAACAAGTGAAACTTTCTCCATAGTAAATTGCAAAACACATAACTTATATTTACTCTCAATATAAAAGATAGATTGCTTTTGTGCATCCTTGTTAACTGTGTTTTTGATATGGTATAATTTTTGTTGCACATACAGGACACTTTTTTTCCCACAGCAACTCATTACAGAATTACAGAAGTTTGGCTTTCCAGTTCCATTATCTCTGTTTGCATTAGAGCAGTAGCTTGTCTTGGAATGGAAGTGCTTGTCTAAATATAGTTTCAGGTCTTTGAGATTTTTCTTTTGTTCATTGAAGATTTTTTTTTTCAAGAATATGTAAGTATTGTCATGACATTGCAAAAATATATTGTTGTTTGCTCAGTGCATTTTTTTCATGGTGTTGTACATCATCACCATGAGCATCTGTAATTACAGAGGTTGTCAGCTACCTACAGTATAAAGCTCTCTCACACTAGGTTTGTTTGCTTACTCAAATTAACACTTTGGAGGCAGCAATAAGTCTGTAAAATGATGGGCTGTTCGTATAGATTATATTTGCCTTTCAAGGTTATGGAGGATCAAGTCCTTGGTACATTGTGTCTGCTTATAGGGATCTGACCACATGTATACTGATGGAAAATCTGTCCACATGTGGACATTGTATTCACTGTTTTAATAATTTTTGAAAACTTGGCTATTCCTCTGTATTAGTTTTTAATAAAAATTAAAGATGGAATTAATTCACTTTCTAAAAAGAATGTGCCATGCAACAAATATTTATGGCAAATATTGACCATAAAAGAATTTCCTTCTTTTCTTCAGAAAATTTCCAGGACAATTTTTGACATTTGCATGAAGTCATTGCAGACAGTGGTATTTCACACGAGTTCATAGCAGATGGCAGTATTTCACATGAGGTCATTACAGATGGCAGTATTCACATGAAGTCATTGCAGATCGTAGTAGTTCACATGAGGGTGTTGCAGATGACAGTATTTAAATTCAGTGAATAATCTCTGAATTTTCAAGGGAAAACTGTGTAAGTTGTGAAAAACAGTACAATCCCACAATATTTTTATTAAGTTAATATTTTTGTTCTGAAGTTTCCATCCACAATTCAGTGTTTCATATGAATATATATCAAATTTAATTCTAAGTAATGAGGAAATAAAGCTTCTTAAAGGCTACAAGCTTTTTACATCCATTTCATCATTATATATTTATTTACAAGGGATGAAACTTTATGTATTTTATATAATCCCCTGGAGATTGAATGTTTCAGAGTATTTTCTTACATGTTTTTCTTGTATGGAGCATTAATTGGGAAGTCATATTGTCCTTTAGTTTGTTTTTTAATAGTATCATAATATGGTTGTTCTACTTTAGTTACTCCTTAAATATCATGGATGTAAGCATAACAAACACATCAAACATGGTTCTTGAACAAATGAAATTTTTGTGTTTTGTTCTTATAGAATATGTAATTTCATTCTCTTTTTGCATTATTTCTACTAACAATAGAAAGAAAATTTTCACAAAAAATACTGCTCTTAAAACAGTTGCTTTTATGTATTTTTATATTTGTATATTGTTCCATACTAAATCATTGCATTGAATGTAATTCTGCATAGTTTTCAGAACTTATTCTGGTACAAAAAAATTTATATTGAACAGATGTCAAATCATGTACAGTATATATCTATTTTAAAAAAGCTTCTATAAAAAGTTGCTCTCTTTAATTGATTTGAAAGGTTCTGTGAGAATCCCTATGCTTTGCCAGCTGAATAAAATGTGCTGCCTTGCTCAATTTTGTACCAGTAGAAAAAATGTCTATGCCATCATTAGAAAAACACATTCTGCATGTATTCATATTATACAATTTTGAAGACATATTTATAGAGTGAATGTATCAAACTAGCCTTTTCAACACAGATGTTTTTCTTGAAATTTGTCAAAAGAAAGCTAATAGTTATAATTTTAGCTGCAATTCCTAACAATTAATCAATGCTTATAGAATTGTATCACCATTTTTAGTCTGTTTTCAGGAACAAAAATTTAAGAAACAAACCTTTTATATACAAGAGGATTACTTTCCCATCTTCTATCACTTGTACACACACAAGTGCTGCACTGAAGATATCCTCTTTAAATGTGGTGCTTTAGATTCATGTTTTATATAACTATGTCATTTCTTCAATTCACCTGCTGTGTAATAATATAATAACAGTGCACACATTATTTATGTAATAATGATCACTTGAATACCTCAGTCAAGTTTCATACTTAGGCATAGCAAACTCACAAATATAGTGTTAAATGAGTAATTTTCTAACATGGTCAATTGGGGTCATTGGGCATATTATTCACCAGGAGTCATGTTTTAATTTGCTGATTTTTTTTCACTGTTGCTATATTTTTTTAATGGTCATGATGTAGCTAATGTTCATCTAACAAATTAATAAATAAAGGAAATAAAATTTGTTATTTGGTCACTTCAGTGCTGTGAGAAACTAAAAATGTAACTTCTTGACACCCTGTGGATTATATGCAAGCATCAGAACAGTTCAAACATCCATTTAAAGACTTTCACAGTTCTGCCCTGACATTTAAGTTGCCAAAGGAGTGCAATAACTAAGAAGCAATCTCCCTTCACATCACTTCAGCAATATTCAGTCTTACCTCCGAACATCACTTGAATGACATTGTCTTATCTCCACAATATTCCTAGACAACCTTATATACCGGACATCTTACTAAAGTTTTGCCAGGGCAATAGGATTTTTGTTCATTAAGTTGCTGAAACTTATATAAAATTTGAACAGAAAAATTGGCTTTAGTGTTTATGCTAAGTATTTTCTTCAACCTAACTTAAAAAAATTTTCAAATAAATATATAGTAATAGATGAAAACAACCTAATGCATTAGGGCTGCCTCTCAAATTGACTTTAGCTAACTTACGCTAAAAATACATCAAAAGAAAAATATTTAGGAATAACAGAATATACATCAATACATAGAGTAATACATACTACAAAAATTAGGGATGTCATATATATATATATATATAGCACCAAAACAGACAGACAACAAATTGCAAAAGGAATGACAGCAAAAACTTCACAAAAAAGGACACATGTCACATCCAGATCATACGGTTTTAGTTTTCTTTCTAAATTCAGAAGAAACACAACTGCTGCATTTTTTCTTATATTGGAATGAGCAAAAATAGCAGTTTTTCACTTGCAGCCAAAAGGTTCTTTCATTTATAGCTTAATATTGGAGGCAGTGCTTCACGCATTCTCTTCTAACACTTTTCAGATTTGTGTGACCAGTATCATGCCTGAAGTTACAACCCTTAGCCATCTGTTGATGCTTTAAAATTTTCTGCATTAAAACAAAATGCAATTTCATTTGCCTTTGAGGATAAGTATGGGTTTTTAATATGCACATCATCTAGACATTTTTTTTCCATGCCTACAAAATATTTTTACATTAAATGTTAGTATCTAGCTTTCTGTTCATTATTTCCATTTCCTATTTTGCACAGTTGAATTCTGTATCTATTTTTCATCTTTAGGAAGTATATCTCGCTAAAAAATAAAATTAACTGTTGTAAATTAGTGTGCTCAAACATGTAGTTTCAAAAACCTTTTAAATGCACTTGCGAATCCTTAATATGCTAATATTCCTAAGGTGTTAATTATTTTAACATAAATAAATATTGCATATTTATATAATTATTATTTCCATGGTAAACACTGAATGCGTTTTATTTATGGAGCATTATTTTTTTAATCACATAAAGCAACTGTTTTCTGTTATACTAAACACTAAATTTTGCGTGCATTATTTTATTGCAGCAAATGCAACTTTTGTATGAAAAATGATAATCTCTAGAAATCAGCTTATGCCATTTCATTTTGTTAAGTGCTTAGCTGATGGTATTTTAATTTAAAAAGCAATTGGCAAAAATTGTGGTTAACTGAAAGCCCTGTTGAAATTGTTGCAATCCCACTCATAAGGGTGTTGGAATTGCAGATAGCCGATGAGATCAACCATCACTGAAGAGTATAAATCTGTTGAGAATCCTTGCTTTTTAGATGTCTGCTTTTCAATGTAATTCCTGCCACAGGAAGAACAAACTACTACTTTGATCACATGCACTCATGATCCATAGCATTATGATCATGTACCTATGCCGCCCCGGTGGCGCAGTGGTCTAAGCGATGGCCTCTGATCATTCGTCCGAAAGGGGTCCGGGTTTGAATCCCGGTGAGGCATGGATGTTGTGTTTGTCTTACGGCACTGGCTCTCTCCCTTCCCTGGAACCAGTGACCCTAAATTAGGGACGGGTGACTGCTTATAGACCATTGAGTTGCTCACGGTGGTCGTTAAACCTTCAATCAAAAAAAAAAAAAAAATGTACCTACCAGTGTGTTAGACTGTCTTTCTCCACAATAACCACTTTGCACCCAGTGAGGCATTGATTCTGCTAAACCATAATTGGTGAGATATCTGTTTCATTGATTTATTATTTTGTATCAGGTGGACAGAATATTATCCATGGGTATTCTGTATCAGGTGGACAGAATAATATTGCAGAGTTCAGCAATAGAAGAAGGCACATGTGGACTAGCAAATGCTGTGTTCTATTTCATCCAGCATGTGCTTGAGGATATTCAAGTTGTGGGAATCTGGTAGCCAGGGAAGCATGTAAATTTCTTGGACATGATTCTTTAAACTTTTCCCACACAATGTGGGTCTTGTGACATTGGACAGTGCCTAGCTAAGAGAGATCAGTGCTACCTAGATACACAGTTAGAACAATGCCTAAGTAGGGTGTGTTTAACTGGGGTGGAGGGGACCCAGTGATGCCCAGCAGAACTATCCCTGCACCATGATACCACTGCTGCTTGCCTGTTTCCATTCAAATGTGCAGTCTGATTGTAGCTGTTCACCTGCACGGCATCAATTACAGATACACTTGCCTGTTGGTGCTAGAACCTAGACCTATTGGATCAGGAGACTCTTTTATAGTCATCTAATATTTAGTTGCAGTGCTCCTGTGCCATTGCAGATGGAGCTGGTAGTGACAGTCAACATGGACATATAAACCATGTACCAATTCTGCCCATTCTGAAGAGCATCTGCCTGAATGTGTGCTCAGAAACATTTCTCTGTGCACCCTGGTTTTAAGGAGACCAGAACTGGAGAATTGGACAATAAATTAGGATTTTTTTTTATTACTATTGGTGATTTAAGTTGTTCAGAATTTTCTCTTTCCAACGATGCTTCACATCAGTTAATCTGCAAAGTAGGAGTTGAAATTCTTTTTCTTTGTTTCCATATGCCACTTACAGAGTCTGCGGCATTTAAATGGTCTTTAAATGTTAACAACACTCCATCTGTTTTTATACTTCCATAACTACTCTATTTATTTTCTTGGAGGCACATTTCATGAGCATGGCAACAGCTCAGTGATTGCAAATTTCTGAGTGGAAAAAATAGGTTGAATGCTTCCCTAACATTGAAAATTCATAAATTTTGTGGTTTGGCCATCAGAAGAAATATTTGCAACCTAGTGAACATGAGAAGAGATATTTGGGCAGAATATTTCCATCTTTTGTCAGCTGATTATGGTTCTAATCATGGACTCTGCCCTGTTGGTCATGACAGCTAGTGCAAACTGCAAATACAGACTCACCAAAGCTAAGGGAGAGACATATAACTATACAGCTCATACACATATTCCACTACCAATAATGGAACTGTTGAAACCGGTATTTAGACACTTGTCTCACCCAGAACTTCTGAAAAAGTGTGTTCATGGGAAAACTAGAAACTCAAACAAATCACTAAATAATGTAATCTAAACACATCTTAAAGGCAGTGTTTGTGTCGCTGAAAACACTCAAAGTTGGGATGTATGATGCAGTTTCATGCTATAATTCTGATAACATTGTAAAATGTTATTCTTTATCCAAACTTGGAATAAGTCCAGGTGTACACTGCTTAAAAACTATGGGAAAAGTGGATAAAGAGAGAGAGATTGATGTAGTGAGGGGAAACTTTCAGAGTTCTTGAAAAAACAGGCTATGAAAAAGAAAATTAAAGGACATTAAATCTTAATAACAGTGTTTAATTTGAGAAAATTGAGTTTTGTTTTTCTAGCTGGTTTTCTCAGAACGTGTTGTTTTATGGTTTTATAGACCTTTTTCTTAACGACTACTGGACATAATACTTTGAAATGTTTATGGTATATTCAGACCATGTGTGTACACATTGTAACACGAGATTTTGAAGGTATGTAGTTTACTTTTGTTTTAACAAAAATAAATATTGTAAAATTTGGGTTAAAAACTGTGATCTTGGGGTGGGGAAATCATAATTTGAAAAATTTCTGACTTAAATAAAAAATCAGTTGTTCAAATTTGTAAAAATATTACATCTTTCGGCTGTGTAAATTTTTTACTGTGAGTATTTATAGTTTCTGAGGAAAAGGAACTTGAAGTTTAGCAAATTTAACATTGGCAAGGTAGGCTGGTCCCGCTCCCCTTAATCTGCCATTAATTGTGTGATCAGAAGCTTGCTGTTCATCTCAACTGTCAACCAGTTATTACTGTAAGTAATTATTTTGCTTATGTGAAAAGTAACACACAAAAAAAGCATGTTTTAGATGAGTGTGTAAAATCACACATGTATAATTTGATAAGTGTAGTGTAACATTGCACATTAATTAAAATTACTTTTATTGCAAAGGCAGGGATTTGTTAGTCTTATGTTGTGCTCTTGAAGTCTACGTAATTAATGTATGGTTGAGCAAAGCATATGTGTTTCACATCACTTCTCTAGTAGGTGATGAACTGATGTTTAGCCCAAGAACTGGATTCCACATGAGATTTTTGTTTCATTGATTGATTGGTAAGTGGCATTTCTGTAGCATATTTTCCTGATTCATCATGTTTTGGATTCTTTATAGACAAAATAGGGAATTCTGATGTAGATTCCAAAACTCAGCATAACAGCAAATGGCCACGTACCTAATTGAGAACAGATTTTGCATAAATTTGTCTTTGCAGGTATACCTTATTTTGTCAGAAACACTTTATATAATATTATCTAGTCTCATTCAATGCAGTTGTCATACGTTGGATGTCATTCCCTTTCACAGATATTTTCTTTTGTATGATTTAACAAACTGATGAATGGTTGGGGATGGAAGAGGTTACCCATCCGTAAAAGTTTCTAGCAACAAAGACTAAAGACAACCAGCACAAATAAATAAATAAATAAATAAATAAATAAATAAATAAAATAAAATAAAACAAAACAGAACTCACAAACGCACACAACACTCCTCTCTCACCCAGGACTTGAATGCAAGACTTTGGCTTATGTAATTGAAATGCCAACTGCTCAGTCACTATTTCCGCATGATAGTGATGTATATTATGGAAAATATTTCTTATTAAGCAATAATTTTTGGATTCCTTGTAAAAAATTAGGGTGCCTAGCTGGAACTTGTCATGTCCAACCATGTTTCAAAATTTTTCATGCATCACATTTGCAAATATCTTTGTTTTGCATATTCATGAACACAGCATTTACCATTTTCTAAATGTTCTGCATCACTGCCATGTTTGTTTCATCATGCCATAATGAATGAAAATTGGAAAAAAAAGAAAAGAAAAAGAGGAATGAGAAAGAAAGAAAAAAATTTGCTGATTGAATCAGTTGAGTAAACCCTTCATATATTATCTAGTAACATGCTATTCTTTTTTCCTTTTTTTTTTTTACTGATAATTTTTACTCTAAAGTAGTCTTTTTGTGCAATTATCTGGATCCTTTGTGATCCAATGTAGTTCATGCATATCTTGCAGGGTCACAAAAATTGTTAGATGATACTTTATAGTTCATTGTATTGCTTTGTGTATTGTAAGCTTCATGTCTGCATACATTGCTTATTGTCTTCATTGAAAAAAAAACCCTTAGGAAGTTACTGTCTAATGTGTGTATTGAAATTCTGTGGGATTGCAACTTTAATGTACATAACGCGTATGTAAGAATAACCTGTGCCTATAAATGTGTGTATGTACTGTAACAGTAAATATACTGTGTTGCACAGTTGCAGAAAAAGAACATGTTTTTGTGTATGATTTGTGGTTTGAAGTGGATGCTATATCAATGCTGGCAAACTGTTTCATTCCAGTTTAACAGAAACAATTTTCAAAGAGTGGCAGCTAAAAATAATTATAAGTTATTTGTGATCTAATTAACATGTTTATGATTTACTGTAATACATATAATGTTAATCTGAGGGAAAATGCATACATTGATATAAAATAACCCCTTAGACTAAGAACTAGCCAAACCACTCTACTAAGATCTATATAAAAATGCCTGAATTAAATAATTGGTTTTCTTTTCTCTTTAGATGTCATAATAATGGAATTTTGGAAAAACTGAGTAAAGCACTTTTTCATTAAATATTCGATTAAAAACAATTGCTAATATTTTTAGGAAAGAAGGGCCAACAGAGTTTTAGAAAGCATGTTAAAATATTTCTTATAAATTGGTTTGACTATTTGACAGTACCATAGAATCGTGAGTAAATAATTTTCCTTTCCAACAATGAAGAGATAAGGTTATTTTGGTTTTCCATAACACTAAACACAGCCACTTAATTGTTATGCCACGGTAGCTAAATGGAACAAAATGGGCTTTATTCTCGAGGTTTATGAATGGTGTATGACACTTTGTTGCACTTTCTGTTTTAAATACTCATTGATATTCATTTTTCAATCTGTATTGGTGTTGGTGTTCATTTTCAGCTTGTTATTTATACTAGTAAAGTTTTTATGCTCTTTGTATTTTCATGGTGACTTGCTTTTAATTTACTCAGGAATTTTGAATTTGTGCTTGTGTGTCAGCACACAAAAATAAAGCTGATCATATTGTGTAAATATTTTCTTTCTTTGATGTTTGATTAGATTTTAGCTTGTAGATTATTTCAATGCTTATGTGGTTCCTGTTCAAAAGCTTTCTGAACAAATGAATGTCATTCATAATTTTGTTTTCATTTCTGCATACAGTTCTCCATCTTCAACATGAATGTTTCTTGGTAAATTTGTATTTCATTTCATTATTTTTACACCATGTATTAATTAATACCTCTATGATGAAGGTACATATTGAAAAATGTTAGTTATAAAGTGTTTAACATCATGTATATTTTTGTTTTTGCATAATCATCTTTAAAACAGTTACTAGTATTTTTATGGATGATTCAAAGCAAAGTGGTAATGAAATGTAATTTAATGCCATATTTTTCTAGAGTAGTATGTTGAAACTATAAATTAAATTGCATTTTATGTACATTAAACAGGAATATGGTGCTGATGTGTCTTTCTCAAACAAGGCCTTTCTGTGGGTGCTGATTTTTAACCACAGAAAGCTACATCTGAAATTTTTCAAAAATAATATGAATACATATATATCTGTGCTATTTATAATGAAAAGTACAGTGGTGAAAGGTTCATGCAATTGCAACAAGTTCTTTCAGCATTGTAGCTTTTGCTGTTTCATGGCCCTTAAATTTTGTAGAACTACGGTATTCAAATTCTTTGGATTGCTTTGCCTGGAAATAAATTATTTAACCACTTTGTATGTGTTAATCTACTAGTTAAGGAAAGAGCCAACTACACAGCATTATAAATGAACGAAATCTCTTGAAATTCACCACATTAGCCTGAATATAATGCAGCCTTCAAAATGATCATATGATTTTTCAAAATAATGTAAAAATTAAGCGAATTTTTGTAGTGGAAATTTTAATTTATTTTCATAAAAAAATTTATTCTGCAGGATGAAAATCTTGCACATTTTTTTTAGAAATTAAGCAAACAGTATTTTGCTGTATGCAGTTATTTGTTTACCTCATATCTTTAATTATTATGCATTGTTTTCACCTAAGGCTATAAATATTTTTGGATGCATGAAGTGTAACAAAATATTGTATTGGGTTCATGCATAAGTTCATGCCATGTTTTTCACCGCACTACAGGAATGTATTACATCGGAAGGGAAAACGGAATCAATCAACTATGTGCCCCCACCCCCCACCCCACCCCACCCCATTGTTTACGATAGTGTTCTAACGACTGGATAGGTCTGCAGTGCCATTCTTGAAAAAACGTGCAGGTTTTGCTTCAAAGAAATCAAGGAAATTCTGGTGATCAACATCATTGTTGAACGTTTTGCCACGGAGTGCATTCGACAGAGATCGTAACAGGTGATATCTGAAGGGGCGACATCTGGGGAATAGGCCGGATGTGGAAGGATCTCCCATTTCATGGCCTGAATGGCCATTTTGGTCATGTTTGCACTGTGAGGGCGTGCATCATCATGTTGGAGAAGGACACGGTAGCGCCGATGTGGCTGTTTTTGCTGAATTGCTCCCACCACACGGCGGAGTTGCTCACAGAGTGCAGCGTTGATGGTCCGATTCCTCGGCAGAATTTCCCAGTGAATAATGCCATCCATGTCTCACCATACACAACATGATCTTTGCAGGATGAAGGTCATGTTTTGGACGTGGTGTGGGCGTCTTGTTTAGGCTTCACCATTCCCTCCGATACCTGAAATTCACGTACAGTCACCACTTTTCATCTCCAGTGACAATACGTGATGCAAAGGGTTTGTGTTGCTGAGAATGTTCGCGATAATGGGCACATATGCAGGGCCTGATTTACGCCTAGGCACGCAAGGCACATGCCTAGGCCCTCAAATTAAAAGGGCCCCAAAATCTTGGTTAAAAAAAAATTTCCCTTTTTCAAAATATTTATACGTAAGTAGATGTGATGTGGAGTAACTATATATAAATCGCTGGCAAAACACAAGCAAGTACTGGCAATATAATATGTGATATTTCTAGTTAATATCAGTAACATTTTCCAGATAATTTGGGGAGGGTTTTTGTGTGAGATTAAACAAAAAATTGTCGTGTTGTGTAATAAAAACTAGCAGTATGTGTATGTTTGTAATTATGGCTTACTAAGATCAACTATATACTTCAATTTCAAATACTGCATGGTTCTGAAGCAATTTTTAAACATTTTGACATTTTAGCTCCCAAAAGTTATATTTGAAAAATCTTTGGACTTAATTCGGGCAGGGTTTGAATCCCCCAAACCTCTCTCTTAAATACACCCCTGGTTAATATGGCAATAGTATAGTTTAGACTCACCTGGCAAAAAATCCAATGTCCAATTGAATTTTACCCGTCATATGGCTTTGTCACACACAACTGTTTCATCGATGAAGGTTCAAGTTTTTTCAGATGCAAATCAGTAGGACAGCATAAAAATCTAGGAGAAAACAATATTTTTACCAGGTACTACCGTAGTTTAATGTCAGTCTTATAAATATATTGTGTTTATTAAATTATTACGCTGGATTGTAATACGGTCGCCCAAAATAGTCACACTACCTACTCGACTCCGTAAAGTAAATGTCGAGTGGAGGGGGCCCAATTTTGTATAAGTCGGGCCCTGCACATATGGCAACACGCTAATTCTTGTTCTCGGTGAGAGTGTGAGGCACCCAAGACCCCAATTTCTGGCCTTTCCCATAGGTTCCAGGTGTCGCACCACTGTAGCTTGATCACAGTCCATCTCAGTGGCCATTTCGCGTGTGGTTTGACGCGGATCCAAGTGGATGAGATGGTTCAAACGATCCTCATCAAAGTGAGATAGACAACCTGGGCGTAGAGAGTGGTTGAGATCAAAATTGCCACCTCGGAACCGCTCAGCCCGTTTGCGGGCTGTCCTCCCCATGCACAGCACAAATTCGTCGAGTAGCCTCAGCGGCTGTGGATCCCTTATTTAAACTCGTGGAGGAGCAGATATCAGAAATATTCATTCCTCTCTACTTGACACTTCGGACCTGAAAACCGTTAGCCACAATCACAGAACGCAATATGATTTAGATCATGATATAACTGGCTACATTTTGATATACAACTGGCCACCTGCACCGTCACTACTGACCTGGGAAACGTGAAATAAAACGTCATGAACTTATGCATCAACCCAATATAAGGGATGTTCGATAGATAAGTTTCCTGGGTTGTCCTGGTGTTTTATCAGCAGTGTTCTTACAGAAATAAGACTTGTGCTAAAGGATAGTGACACCTTTCCTCTACATGCCCTAAAATTTGTATGGCTCTGCAAATTGTTGTGCTTATGCAGCTTTTAATGAAACAGAGATTACATTTTTATTTTGAGCATGCCCACCCATTTACAAGATCAGACATCATGGAGAACATGCAACTGTTCGAGATATGGTCGAAAAAGAAAGTTTAGAATATTCTTAGTATTCCGTATGAGTGGCCATGTGTCTTATCAGCAAGTGACATCCATACTAGACTTGTGGAAATATAAGGGGAAGATGTGACGCCCAAGCAAATGAGGCAAAGATGATGATGGCTGTTCAGCGAAGGACGAGTGTATGTGTGATATGAAAAACGAGGTGCTCATCCCTGTACTTCCAGAGTAGATGCCAATGTGGTTCGGGACAACAGGCAGTTTGAAGTGTATAACGTTGCTGAAGTTTTGGTGGAATACAGCTACAGGGGTTAAAGGAGCTGTGTTCAGTTTCTTTTAAGGACAAAGGAAACTGACCTTTATAAACATTTGCAGTATATTCCTTATTAGCCTGGGCGTCGGTGGCAAATAGGGATGCGTTCCCCCAATCCCTATAATTGGCTATTATTACTGCACGCTTAAGCGTGCAGCAATTTCTTTGTTTTTTAAAAAGTTTTTTCAAAATGTGCTGGGGACAGCAAATCTTCTAAGTGTATTGAATAAATGCGTATATGAATGCATTGCAATAATTTTTAGATACGCATCGCAATTATTTTGCAAAATTTAAAAACTGAAAACTTTTATTTACGTTTTTAGGAACAAACTATAACGTAGACAGACATGGACTTCACATCGTGTATTGTATTTCTATTTATCAAATGGGAAACAATGCTTGCTTTCTTCTCTTCTGGCAACGAAAGCAAATCTGTCTGACTCACCCGCTCAATTTACTGATTTTACAGAAGGTGGGTCGTGGACATTAAAAGATTACACAGGTCCCCTCTGCTCCCATGTAGCTAGCAACCGTTGGAGTCAACAGTCAAATGACATTCGAGACCTCGAATGTCCTCATGCAGACGGAAGAGCCCAAACGAAAAGTTCAGTGAGTGAGAGGGAAAAAATGCAAAACACGAAAATGGTTGCAGTCTAATATTGGAGGGGGGGGCATGTCTCCAGCGACGCCCATGTTTCTTAGTGAAAAATGTGAGGAATATACACTGAGTGGCCACTTTATTCTGACCACCTGACAGTTTTAAACAAATGAGCTATGGCTGCACGCTGTTGCCAAGAGCGAGGCTAGTATAAAAAGATAAAGCTTAATGCTTGCGTCAGTAATAGAAGTGATTTTTGGGTGACGAGATGGGTAAAAAATGCGATTTGACGGACTTTCAACGTGGGATGGCCTGTTCGAACACCTTTGCTGTCTGCAGTTAACAAGAGAAAACGTCTCCAGTTCGTACCACACAAGGATTGGACAGTCGATAATTGGAAACAAGTTATGTAGTCCGATGAATCACGTTTTCATTTGCACCATGCCGAGTGAGAATTTGGCGGAAACAGCACGAAAGCATGGACCCTAAATGCATTGCTACAACCCTTCAAGCTGGTGGACGCAAACGTTATGGTTTTGGGAATGTTTTCCTGGCATGCTTTGGGCACCTTAGTTCGTGTTGATCAACGTCTGACTGACACATCATATCTAAACATCGTTGCGGACCAAGTGCATCCTGTCATGTGGATGGTTTATCCCAATGGCGATGGCTGCTTTCAACAAAATACTGCGTCCTGGCATAGTGCTGTTATTGTACAGGGTTGGTTTCAGGAACATGCCGGGGAGGTTACTTTGCTTAGGTAGCCCCCACAATCTCCAGATCTCAACCCCATTGAGAATGTGTGGGATGTAGTTGAACGAGCCATCAGATAGCTGGATCCACAACCCTGCAATCTCACACTCCTGGAAAGTGATATTCATCAAGCATGGTCTCAGATTCCACAAACCACCTATCAACATCTCGTGGTGTCCATGCCACGAAGAAACGACTCAGTATTAACGGCAAAAGGTGTCCCAGCGAAGTACTGAGGGGGTAGTCATAATAAAGTGGCCACTCAGTGCGTATTATTACTAGCGAAATACCCGTTCTTCGAACGCGATGATATTAAAAATATTTCTATAATACAGGATTTCATATCATATGATATAATTTGTACCATAAATTAATATACTAATAAATACACTTGATCGGTTTGTTCTATAACTTTATTATCATTACTATGAAAATCTACCCGCGTATTTATATTTATTGCAGTCACCTTACCACTTATATAACGTCACCGTTGCTTCGGTGGAAATGAATGTTGGTAATTTGATTTTGACTAAAAAATACCACTTATGTGACGTTGCCGTTGCTTAGGTGACAAAATATCAGAGATACTTACCAAATAGCGTGTTGGTCTTTCTCTACAATGTGTGTACATATATACACTATATTGACAAAAGTCACCGGGCACCCCTTCAAAAGCAAATGAGCGGATCCGTTGCGTTGTTAAGATGCGTGGTACAGCTGCAAACGGTATAAAAACAAGATTGCAGCTGACCGCAATCATATCGCACTGTGATGTTGAGTGAAAATGCCGCGGTACGAGAGAATTGACTTTGAAAAAGAAAAGATTAATGGGTGTTATATTAGTGGGTTGTCCATTAGAGAAACCGAGAGGAGTTTAAACATACCCAAGTCATCTGTTTCGGATGTACTGAATAAGTGGAACACACATGACGCGCCTGAAGCAGAAAAACGTACCGGCAGACCAAAGAAAATCAGTGATATCGGACGTCGAAGCCTCACGAGAATCGTTACAGCTAATCAAAGGAGTACTGCACAAGACCTCAGTGTGTAAGTGAGTAAAAATGCTGGAACCTTGGTATGTACTCGTACCATTCGCAGAGAACTTCATTCCATGTGTTATCGTGGTCGTGCGGCTGCTCATAAGCCTTTCATCTCCATTCGGAATGCTACTAGTCGCTTAGCATGGTGTAAAGAGCATTTATCGTGGACCGTAGATCAATAGAAACTGGTCCTGTGGACTGATGAATCCAGATAAATGATCAGTCAGTCTGACGGCCGTGTGTGGGTATGTCGGCAGCCGGGGAACGCTGTTTACCACAGTGTACTGTTCCTACGGTCAAGTTTGGAGCTGGCAGTGTACTCGTGTGGGGGTATTTTTTGTGGTATGGTCCTGGCCCATTGGTTATCCTGGACAAACCTGTTAAGCAGCACTTCTACCTTGATATTCTGGACAATTATGCCCTACCAACTCTGCGGCAATACTATGGAACCTAGTCTTGTTGATACTAGCAGGATAAAGTACCGAGCCATAAAGGAAAGAATGTTGCGGCGTGGTTTGACGATAATGCCGTATCGTGTTTGGACTGGCCAGCACAGAGCCCTGATCGTAATCCCATAAACACCTATGGGATGAATTAGAGCACCGCATAAGAAGTTGGAACCAAGGCCTACTACTAAGCAACAGTTAGCGACAGCATTATGTACTAAATGGAAGCGCATACCTATCGGTGTGTTCCAAAACCTTGTCGCCGCCCCGGTGGCGCAGTGGTCTAAGGCGCTGGCCTCTGATCATTCGTCCGTAAGGGGTCTGGGTTCGAATCCCGGTCAGGCATGGATGTCGTGTTTGTCTTACGGCACTGGCTCTCTCCCTTCCCTGGAACCAGTGACCCTAAATTAGGGACGGGCGACTGCTTATAGCCCATTGAGTTGCTCACGGTGGTCGTTAAACCTCAAATCAAAAAAAAAAACCTTGTCGAAAGCATGTCTCGAAGGGTCAGTGCATGCATTAAGGCCAATGGTGGACCAACACCGTACTAATGTATGCTAATAAATGCTATGTTGTGTTTCTCTTCTAGGTGTCCGGTGACTTTTGTCAATATAGTGTATATTGGACGTCTATAGTTTATGTACGGTTGTGGCGTACGTCGCTCTTAATCTCTTTGGGGCTTTGGGAAGAAGACACCATGTAATAGAAGACACTGTAATTTTTTTGAACATAAAAAGTAATATTTTTGAATGTTTAATTTGTGACGTACGTCGCTCTTAATCTCCTTGGAGGGGGCTTAAGCCCCCAAAGCCCATTCCATGGGTGCGCCAATGCATAGCAATACCACTTCTGACGGCCAAACGATGAACAGGAATAAGTTAAAGGTTCTGTCTTTTTCGCTCGCCCACAGATTTCTCTTTAGAACTGTTTTACATCGTCTAAAGGGATGCATTTAGCTAAAACGTTCCCATCACAACACTTCTTCGTAGGCAACTAAGCACCTGGAAGTTTGTAACAGCAGCTTAGCATTTTATTGTCACTAACCAAGTGACGAGTAATGTTTCATCCGTATGCACAACTACGCTTCCACTTCATTTCTCTCTCTCCCCTGGTGTCCTCTTTTTATATATAGATATATATATTTCATGTGGTAGAGAATAATCGGTGTAGCTGTTCTTATTGATTCACTTCCAGAAGTATTTTTGTTTCGAGTTATCCATAATTCGAGTTGCATCCATAGAGGTAGGAATGGTTGCATCATTTAAATTTTGAGTTTTTCTTAAAGAAAAAACGATCAATCGCGGATACATAAGGTTAAGTATCTAGGCTTCTAATGAAATACAAAAGACATTTTCGTAAACCAGCGAAAATGAAATTTTAGAGAATTCACATCAACGTTCGCTTTCCGGGGTCTTCCCTTGTATAGGAACTGAGGTGTAAAGATGGCCTTGACTGAGCCCTCTTGCCTCTACCCCTGCTAGAAACGGCCCTAGATTTAGGCCATGTGATTAACATTGCTCTCTTTGCTTGGTATAAAGCCCAAAGTTGTTGTTTTTTATTGGAAGTTTAACGACCACCGTGAACAACTCAATGGGTTATAAGCAGTCGCTCGTCGCTAATTTCGGGCCACTGGTTCCAGGGAAGGGAATGAGGCAGTGCCGTAAGCCAAACACAACATCCATGCATCACCGTGATTGGAACCCAGACCACATTTTTTATTGGAGTTTTAACGACCACCGTGAGCAACTCAATGGGCTATAAGCAGTCGCCCGTCCCTAATTTAGGGTCACTGGTTCCAGGGAAGGGAGAGAGCCAGTGCCGTAAGACAAATACAACATCCATGCCTCACCGGGATTCGAATGCGGACCTCGTTCGAACGAATGATCTGAGGTCATCGCTTAGACCACTGCGCCACCGGGGCGGCCCAGACCACATTCGGACGAATGATCAAAAGCCATCGCTTAGACCACTGCGCCGCCGCCCCGGTGGCGCAGTGGTCTAAGGCGCTGGCCTCTGATCATTCGTCCGTAAGGGGTCCGGGTTCGAATCCCGGTGAGGCATGGATGTTGTGTTTGTCTTACGGCACTGGCTCTCTCCCTTCCCTGGAACCAGTGACCCTAAATTAGGGACGGGCGACTGCTTATAGCCCATTGAGTTGCTCACGGTGGTCGTTAAACCTCCAATCAAAAAAAAAAAAAAAAAAAAAAAGGACCACTGCGCCATCGGAGCTGCCCCAAAGTTTTCGGAGCTAGCTGTTTCGTACGGATTTCAAAGAGACTCTCCGATTTAATTCTGTAAAGCATTTATTTACTCATGGAAATGATCATTCACACCCTTTTGCGCCGCCCCGGTGGCGCAGTGGTCTAAGGCGCTGGCCTCTGATCATTCGTCCGTAAGGGGTCCGGGTTCGAATCCCGGTCAGGCATGGATGTTGTGTTTGTCTTACGGCACTGGCTCTCTCCCTTCCCTGGAACCAGTGACCCTAAATTAGGGACGGGCGACTGCTTATAGCCCATTGAGTTGCTCACGGTGGTCGTTAAACCTCCAATCAAAAAAAAAAAAAAAAAACACCCTTTTGCACGTTATGAGTTGCGTTAGTTCGTTTGCCTCACTATGGCGCTGAAGAAGAACGTTGGCGCTGTGGTCTAAGCACTGGCTTTTGACCATTCGTCCGTGGTGGGGGTCCGGATTCAAATCCCGGTGAGGCCTGGATGTCGTGTTTGTCTTATGGTCCTGGCTCTCTCCCTTTCCTGGAATCGGTGACCCTAAATTAGGGACGGTCAACTGCTTTTAGACCAATAAGTTGCTCACGGTGGTCATTATACCCCCGACAAAAAAGAAGAACGTTCTCGGTTTGGATAGAAAAGGTAAAGTTACTGAACTGCATTAAAAAGAAAGTATGAGTGTCAAGCATTTAGTAGCACCTCGTTGTCAGAAAAAGACGATGGAATGGGTGGCTGATGTTTTACGTCGGTAAAAGAAACAAAAAGAGGTCCACCAAAAGATATAAAAGGGGAAGGGGAAAAGATATAAAAGATTTCGGGCACTGGACTGTTATCGTTAGGACGGGCAAAATGAATTGCTGATCGGGCGCTGACTGAAGACCCCGTCAGCTACGGCCGATTCGGCAGAGGAGTTCAGTGCAGAAAAATCACAAATTTATGATATTTTAAAATGAAAAAAGGAGATACCAGCAAAATAAAGAGAAGAATTCGAAAACCCGAAAATAAAGAATTGAATAAGATTGGGTGGGGATTTTCTTAATGCAAATCCCCTCCCAAAACGATCTTTTTCAGATTATTTTGGGAGGGATTGCATTGAATGGGAGGGAAAGTTGCCAATTTCAAGCATTATGCTGCAGACACGAGTAACAGATGTTGCCAAAAAAAAAACTTGGACATGAGTTCCATGCTTCTAACACATGGTTCGGCAGTTTTTGAAAGAGGCACTCTTCACTGTTGGCCACCCAAAATGCAACACCAAGAAGGACACGAGATAGCAAAGCCAGATTTACTGGACACATAACAACAGATACAAAGATGAAACGATTGAGCTTACAGGCCCGTGCGATTTGCGGAACACGCAGACATCAATAATTCGTGCGGCCCCCATGGCTGGCAATAACGGCCGCTACACGCCGCGGCATCGAACGATAGATGCTTTGGTTGTGGGCTTGGGGTATGTCGGTCCAGGCTGCTTCCACACGTTGCCACAGTTAATCAGGCGTAACCGCGGGTGGTGCTTGCCGGGACACTGTTGCCGATCAGCGACCAGACGTGTTCGATGGGCGACATATCGGGAGAACAGGCGGGCCACGGCAGCAATGACACCTGGTGGGCCGTGATGAATTGTTGCACGATGCGTGCCACGTGCGGGCGCTCATTGTCCTGTTGAAACGTGGCCGCTGGCAGGTGCTGCAAGTAAGGGAGGACTACAGGCTCCAAAACGTCGGAAATGTAGCGGTTGCTGTTGAGTGTACCGTCGATGCATACCAGAGGGGTGCGGGTGTCATATCCAATTGCGCCCCAAACCATAACGCCAGGCGACGGACCGGTATGGCGATCCATAGTGCAGGCGTCATGCATTCTCTCGCCGCGGTGCCACCTTACGCGGATTCGACCATCGTGGTGTTGCAGGCAGAAGCGGGTTCGTCGGAGAAGACAATGTCGTGCCATTCCGTAGTCCAGCTGCGGCGTTCAAAGGCCCACTGCCGCCGCACTCGCCGGTGGTATAACGTCAATGGTGGCGCAGTGGTCTAAGCGATGGCCTCTGATCATACGTCCGAAAGGGGTCTGGGTTCGAATCCCGGTGAGGCATGGATGTTGTGTTTTTCTTACGACACTGGCTGTCTCCCTTCCCTGTAACCAGTGACCCGAAATTAGGGACAGGCGACTGCTCATAGCCCATTGAGTTGCTCACGGTGGTCGTTAAACCTCCAATAAAAAAAGCAAAAAAAGAACGTCACAGGTAATCGGAGCAATGGACGCCGAGCGACAAGTCCCCGTTCCTGCAGACGACGTCGGACGGTACGTGCTGCACAGGTTGTTGCGCAACACACCCTAATTCCTGCACTAACGTTCGTGATGTGGCAGTGCGAGCCGTCAATGCCCGCCGCACAACATGCAGGTCCTCTCGTTCGGTGGTGTGCCGCAGCTGCGGCAATCGCTCACGTCGGTCCGTCCGTCCCTCCTGCATCCACCGAATCCATACTCCCCTCACTGTGGCTGGATGTCTTCCCACACGGGCGTCGATGTCTCGGTACGATAACCCGCTGTCGTGTTAAGCCACTATTCGTCCTCTGTCGAACTCTGAAACGTGCTGGAATGACTGCCGTATTCTGCGACGAAGCATCAGGAAGCTTCCCGCGCACAGGTCCGGCAGCACAATAAACTTCCTCTACTTACAGCCAGCAGTGTAGTTCAAATAAATTTATGGTGAAGAGGCAGACGTCAGCGAGAAAACAGATTGTACACGAAAATTATCAACACTCGATGAAGGCCATGAACATCGAAATATTGCTATTTGTGATGAAATGTGTTTGTTTTTCGGCAGGCCGACGCTAGCTAAAGTTCCACTTTGTGCGACTCTCTGTTTGCCGCCCCTTCCCCTCTTTAATTGCCGCAACTATGTCACGAATTCGTTGTTCTTGTTTTTCCTTATAGCAAATATTTCTTAGCTCACAATCTACCATGGGTTTCACCCGTTTTCCTTCCTTCTCTACTTCACATTTCAGCACAAAATGTGTTAAATATTTTTCCCTCATAAATAAAGTTTACGTCCCCCCAAAATTTTGTTAATTTTTTTTTTTTTTGATTGGAGGTTTAACGACCACCGTGAGCAACTCAATGGGCTATAAGCAGTCGCCCGTCCCTAATTTAGGGTCACTGGTTCCAGGGAAGGGAGAGAGCCAGTGCCGTAAGACAAACACAACATCCATGCCTGACCGGGATTCGAACCCGGACCCCTTACAGACGAATGATCAGAGGCCAGCGCCTTAGACCACTGCGCCACCGGGGCGGCAAATTTTTTATTACACCAAGCACACGAAGTTCAAGTATTGGAGAAAAGTATTGCACAACCCAAAACGATACTGTAAATAAAGTTACTCTTGGATTAATAAGGAAGCCAATTAAACTTTTTGTTTCCATATTTATTCCTTTAGCTGAGAAAAGCCTGCTTGCTGTCGATACTAAATATTCTAAATGAGACAGACAGAAGTTAGAATAAAATAGAAATTTATGATTTTTAAACGTACCAATAAAATTCTGTGATATAATGAAAAAAAACGACATTTTTATTACATCACACAGTTTCGTAATCAATAAATTACGCCAAAATAATTGATAATTTTGTTTAAACAGGAAAAGAAGAAAGTAATGTAAAGATGTTCAAATACAAGGAACTTACCTGGCTTTAGGTCTTGCACATTCTTTGACTGCTTCTGTGCACTCTAGTTTTTTAGCCAATTGATGCTCAATTGAAATCATTGCCAGTCCACTCAAACGGCTCTGTGACATAGTTGATCGCAAGTATGCCTTGATAAGCTTAAGTTTGGAGAAACTTCTCTCCCCACTAGCTACAGTTACAGGTAGAGTCAAAAGGATACGGAGTGCCACACTTGCATTTGGGGCAAAATTGTGTTGGTTAATGAATTCTAAACTTTCTATCAGACCAATAACAGGCTCCACGAAAGTCGAGAGCACGTTCAGTTCATCTTTTAACTCATTAGAATTTATGTCTTTTGAATCTTTGTCCTGTAAAGCAATGGAAAGGTTAGAACATTTTTCACTCAGTCTGCTTACATTATAAAGAAAATCAAAGGTATCACAGTGAGATTTCAATTGTATGAATCTTTCTTGCAAAAATGTAATTTGAATGTATAAAAAGTGGAAGTAAAATTCAACTTTATAACGCGTCGTTAGATCCTCAATAGGCTCATCATCTCCTTCATAAGTGAACTGCTTGCCCCCCTTTCATCACGCCCGCAAGAGCGTGAACGGAACGCACCTGCGTCCGTTGTGGACAAGCGCTTGATCCTATCGCTCCTTCTCACGTAAGCAACACCAAAACGATAAGCAAACCAACTCTTTTCTTTCTGCATATTTTTAATAGTGGATGAAAGGAATCCTTTACAAATAAGATAGGTTGCTTTCTCCTTTTAATGCTTCTCTGCTGCTAAAAAAAAAAAAAAAAAAAGAAAAAGAAAAGGTAATTTTGCCGCCCCCTCAGAGCGCCGCCCTGTGCGGTGGCACACTTCGCACATGCCTTACGCCGGCCCTGTTTTTCCGGCACTGCGGAATAAAACATAAAACTTGACGGGTTTTTTTGGAAGTTTAACGACCACCGTGAGCAACTCAATGAGCTATAAGCCGTCGGCGTCCTTAATTTAGGGTCACTGGTTCCAGTGAGGAAGAGAGCCAGTGCCATAAGACAAACACAACAGTCTTACGGTGATTCGAACCCGGACCCTTCTCGGATGAAATGTCATAAGCTAGCACTTAGATTACTGCTCCACGTGAGCGACATAGGACTACATAGAGTCCATATATTCGCTTGCGTTCTTGTCATTTCGTTATGGGTTAATGCATTGTTGATCATTTTTGTTGTTGTTGTTTTGGTGTTTAATGACGACCATGAGCTTCTCTTAAGGGCCATAACATGATGATAGAAGATACTCAGGCCCATTCGGACGATCGGTCAGAAGCCTGCTCTGACCGATTGTCCGAGTGAAATATGATAAGTGAAATAAGCTGCAGGAAAATGACAGCTTCACTTGCATAAATTTTTTTATGAAAAAAAGTCACATATCACTAAGGGTGTTTCAGAATGGAAAAGTTTAATACATTCTGATTAAAAAGTAGTAAATTCGAACCGAAATTCCCGAGAAGTTTCCAACATCACAAGTGGTTTATTTCCATGGTTGCAACATTTCAGTCATGCTGCACCGGTGGCGCAGTGGTCTAAGCGATGGCTTCTGATCATTCGTCCGCAAGGGGGTCCGGGTTCGAATCCACGTGAGGCATGGATGTTGTGTTTGTTTTACGGTACTGGCTCTCTCCCTTCCCTGGAACCAGTGGCCCTAAATTAGGGACGGGCGACTGCTGATAGCCCACTGTGTTGCTCACGGCGGTCGTTAAACCTCCAGTCAAAAAGCAAACAAAGAAAATACAACACATTTAAGTCACGTTATTCGAAAGTTTGTGCAAGTTTCATATTGCCGCTTCCAGTGGTGTAGTGATCTTAGCGATGGCTTCTGATCATTCGTCCGAGATGGGTGCGGGCTCGAAGCCCGGTGAGACATGGATGTTATGTTTGCATTACGCCGCTGGCTCGCTCCCTTCCCTGGAACCAGAGGCCCTAAATTAGGGACGGCCGACTGCTTATAGAGCATTTGCACGTTGCGTCACAAAACTGTCTACTAGATTTCCGGGTGGTCAGAAAGTACCCGAGCTGGTCTCTTCAATGCTTTTCAGTGTCTGCTGCTGCTGTAAATAGAGTTAAAAAAAGCTGTTCTTTTTGAGAAAGTTTGCCATCTTAATGCTGTGGAAAAGCAACGTTACGAAGAATAGCTTAGAAATAATTGCATAGAAGATTTATATGACGTAACTGAAAGGTATTTTTATCATCTGGAAGTTTGTGTTCCTATACGGACCTCCCTGATCTGAACTATCACGATATTTACAACTATTTTTTTTTTGATTCGAGGTTTAACGACCACCGTGAGCAACTCAATCGACTATAAGCAGTCGCCCGTCCCTAATTTAGGGTCACTGGTTCCAGGGAAGGGAGAGAGCCAGTGCCGTAAGACAAACACAACATCCATGCCTCACCGGGATTCGAACCCGGACCCCTCTCGGACGAATGATCAGAGGCCATCGCCTTAGACCACTGCGCCACCGGGGCGGCTTACAGCTATTTAATAGGCAGTTTTTCGTGTTATACCCAAGGAAGTTTGAATAATACTTCTGGAGATGTCCTTAGTCTCTTAACCGTGAAGACGCAATGTGTGCGAATTTGGCGTTGTTTACATGATACCCATATAATTTCAGCTGCGTGTATTTTGGAATTTCCTGATTTTGGGTTGCAGAAACCTTGTTAATATCAAACCGGAATGAATTATACTTCTTACACGAGTGAAGTTTTCAATTTTAGCGTTATGCTTTGTTTAGAATTTGCACTAACGTTCGTGTATTTCAATTTAAAATAAAATTGGTAAGGAGCCTCAAAATAATTAAAAATTTTATAAATTCACAATTTTCTCACACATCGGCAACAAGTTACGATGCAAAATTCGAACCATTTGCAACGAAAGATGGCGGTTCGCCCAACACAAAATGCATTGCAATAGCCTTGAAAACCATCAGTTTTCCCATACTTTGACGGCCGTCGCTCGCGGTTATATGCTTCACGGAAAGTGGTACTGTTCCAATAACTAAGACATTTTCATGTACCTTATTCTAACTTCCTTGGTTATACCCAAGGTTGTTAGAATAAGAATTCTGGAGATGCCTTTGTTAATGAAGCAGAACCATCACTCAGTGGCGTAGCCAGAAATTTCTTGGGGGGAGGGAAGGGGGAGTCCATGGTTTGGGTTTATTGGTGAAAGCCCCATTTATACATATCATCATCATCATCATCATTGTCAACCATTATCAATCCACTGCTGGACGAAGGTCTCCCCAAGTTTCCTCCACAACGGTCTGTCTTGTGCCAGTCTCCTCCATGTCACCCCTGCATACTTTCGAATTTCATCCACCCATCTCCCATGTGGTCTTCTTCTGGGTCTTTTCCTGTCCCTTGGAATCCAATCTAAAATTTCGGCTGTCCATCGATGATCTGTCCTTCTGGCAGTATGTCCAGCCCATTGCCATTTCAGGGATTTAACTCTGATCATGATGTCTTCCACTCTTGTCATTTTTCGGATCCACGTGTTCCTCTTCTTATCTCTCCTGGTTACACCAAGTATGCACCTCTCCATGCTTCTTTGAGTTGTCTGCAGCCTTTGTATGTCTCTTTTAGTTAAGGTCCACGTCTCTGCACCATACGTAAGCACTGGAAGGATGCATTGATCAAACACTTTTCTTTTAAGACATAATGGCATATTGCTCTCGAAAATTATGCTGTTTCTTCCAAAAGCTCTCCAGGCAAGTTTTGTACGCCGATTAATTTCTTCATCAATGTGACCCTCACTTGATATCTGCTGTCCAAGATAAACGTACGTGTCTGTTATCTCCAGCTTTTCTCCATCAATCAATAAATCTTCATTTCTTGTAAAAGCATTGAACATCACTTTTGTCTTCTGAAAGTTCATTTTTAATCCCACTTCTTTACTCTTGTCAGCAAGTTCCTGGATCATACTCTGCAGCTCTGATGGGCTAGTTGCAAAAATGACTACGTCATCAGCAAAACGAAGGTGGGTTAGATAATCTCCATTGATTTTTATCCCCTTGTTTTCCCAGCTCAGTGACTGAAAAACACCCTCCAATGTGGCAATAAAGAGCTTCGGAGATATGGTGTCACCTTGTCTCACTCCCTTTCCAATTTTTATGTGTGTTGTATTTTCAAACAGCCTAATCTTTGCACTTGCATTTTCATAGATGTTATTAATAATATTAATGTATGCATCTTCAATACCGCAGGTTTTCAGAGCCATTGTAAATGCTGATGGTTTCACCGAATCAAAGGCTTTTTCATAATCGATAAAAGCCATGCACAATGGAAGTTCATATTCCCTCGCTCTTTCAATTAGTTCTCTCAGCACATGGATATGATCTATTGTGCTGTAGCCACTCCTGAATCCAGCTTGTTCTCTCGGTTGAGCCATGTCCAGTGTTACCTTCAAGCGGTGTGAAAGAACTTTAGTGAAGATTTTATAAACTACTGATAGGAGGCTGATAGGTCTGTAGTTTCCGAGATCCTCAATGTCACCTTTCTTATGTAGCAGGATCATTGTAGCGGTGTTCCAATCCTCAGGAATCTTTCCTTCATTAAGGCATCGAGTGAAAATTTGGGCGAGTACTGTTTCGATTTCTCCACTTGCTTCTTGTATGATGTCTACAGTAATTCCATCTTCTCCTGGAGCTTTTCCCCGCTTCATGTTCTTGATTGCATGTGCAACTTCTGCTGGAAGGACTGGAGGAACTCTGGTACTGGTATCTTTCATGATGTCTGGAGTGCATGTATCATCCCTTTCATATAATTTGGAGTAGAAATCTTTCACTCTTGTCAAAATTTCGCCTCTATTTCTTGTTACAGAACCATCTTCTTTTCTCAGTGCCATAATCTGTTTTCTTCCTTTACTGAGATGTCCGTTTGCTATCTTTAGGCTTTGGTTGTTTTCAATTGCTTTCCTCACTAGTTCACAGTTGAATTTTTTTACGTCTTCAGTGATACTTTTTCGTACTGTCTTGCATAGCTCTATATATTCCACTTTGGAAGTCACATCTTCTTTAGTTGTCCTCATCTCTCTTCTTTTTTGCATCAACATTTTCGTTTTTCCGGATAATTTATTTACATGCAACTTGTTCTTAGACCCAGCTAATTTTGTTGCTGTTTCCATAAGAGCTTTGGTTACTTTTCTGTTAACTTCAGAGATGTCCACTTCTTCCGATGTTAGAAGTTCTAAAGCAGAGAACCTGTTCTTCAGTTCCAACTTGAAGGTATTATGGTGTTTTTTAAGGTTGGTTATGTCAATAGATTTTGTTTGTCTTATGAGCTTGCCACGTTCAAGTTTAGTGTTGAGGTGCATCCTTACATCTCACCAATCTATGGTCACTACCTGTGTTGAACTTGTTTAGCACACTGCAGTCTTCTATGACGAATTTTTTGTTACACATAATAAAATCAATTTCACTTGTCGTCCCATTTGGATGTCTCCATGTCCATTTCCTGTGTGGCTTTTTCTTGAAGAAGGAGTTCAAGATGAAAAACCCTTCTGCCTCTGCAAACTCAACGAGAGTATTTCCACGCTGGTTTCTGTTGCCGTGACCGAATTTACCTACTGAAGTTTCATTCTGTTGCCGTTGCCCTATTTTTGCATTGAAATCTCCCATAATTATTTTCAAGTGCTGCTTACCTTTATTATTTAGATGACAAATTTCCTCATAAAATTCTTCAATTACTTCTTCAGGATGACTTGTGGTGGGTGCATAAGTTTGAATAATCTGAGCCTGGTATCATTTCGAGAGTTGGATAACAAGCCGTGCAGCTCTGTCAGAGGAACTTTCAACTTCTACAACTTTATCCTTCAGTTTCTTGTTTATTATAAATCCAACACCACTAGTTCTGCCACTATCTGTCCCACGATAGTAGAAGAGATGTCCACTTTTCAGTTCGATGAGATCTTCTCCTTTTCTCCTTACCTCACTTAGCCCCACGATGTCCCACTTGATCCTTTGTAGTTCCTCTTCCAATTCAAGAAGCCTTGAATCAGAAGATAGGGAGCGTCCATTGTACGTTGCCAAGGTCAGCATCAGATGGCAGCCTAGTCCGGTCCTCCGGGGATTCTTAGCACCCTCTGCCTTCATGTCGCACTGGCCGCTGCCTTGGCCAGGTACATTCCAGCTGCCGGAGACTGAGGGCCAAGATTTAAGTTGTGGAGTCATTTTGGAGGGGTTTAGCCATAACTCACCACGCTGGCCAAGCGGGTTGGTGAGTGTAAGATCGCATTTCCTCTAATCCCGATGGTATAGTTATACCGCTATTGGCGGTCGTCAGAGCCCCTTTAGTGGGAACAGGATGCACCACGAGAAGGCGGGGTTGACATTTGTCAAGGAGAGGCTGTGATGTTACGCATCACCTGACCTTACATCCCTTATACATATATATCGCTTTAAATTCGTACTAAATCTCCCCTCAGGGGAGAGGGGGAATCCGGACCCGAAGACCACCCCTTGGCAACGCTTATGGTACCACTTTGCGTGAAGCCTATGACCACGAGCGCGAGCCGTCAACCACGAGCAGCGAGCCGTCAACTACGAGCGCGAGCCGTCAACCACGAGCGCGAGCCGTCAAAGTGTGGGAAAACTCATGGTTTTCAATGCTATAGCAATGCATTTTGTGTTAGCCGAAACGCTTTCTTTCGTTGCAAATGTTTCCAATTTCGCATAGTAACTTGTTGCCAATTTGTGAGAAAATGCTGAATTTATAAAATTCTTAAATATTTTGAGGCTCGTTTCCTTTTTTATTTTAAATTAAAGTACAAGAACATTGGTGCGAATTCTAAACAAAACATAACGTTAAAATGGTAAACTTCACTCGTCTAAGACGCATAAAACATTCCAATTTGATATTAACACGGTTTCTGCAACCAGAAACCACGCAATTATAAAATACAAACAGATGAAATTACATAGGTATCGTGTAAAGAATGGCAAATTCCCACACCTAGCGGCTTCACGGTTACGAGACCAGGGCATCTCCAGAAGTATTATTCTAACATCCTTGGGCCGCCCCGGTGGCGCAGTGGGCTCAGGCGTTGGCCTCTGATCATTCGTCCGTAAGGGGTCCGGGTTCGAATCCCGGTCAGGCATGGATGTTGTGTTTGTCTTACGGCACTGGCTGTCTCCCTTCCCTGGAACCAGTGGCCCTAAATTAGGGACGGGCGACTGCTTATAGCGCATTTGAGTTGCTCACGGTGGTCGTTAAACCTCAAATCAAAAAAAAAAAAAAACATCCTTGGTTAAACCCAAGGAGGTTGGAATAAGATATCTGGAGATGCCCTTGTTAATGGAGCAGTACTACTTTGCGTGAAGCCTATAACCGCAAGCGAAGGCTGTCAAAGTGTGGAAAGCTAATGCTATTGCAATGCATTGTGTTGACCGAATCGCTTTCTTTCGCCGCAAATGTTTCGAATTTCGCATCATAACTTGTTTCCGATGTGTGAGAACATGCTAAATTTATAAAATTCTTAATTATTTTGAAGCCCCTTCCCATTTTTATTTTAAGTTGAAATACACGAACATTAGTACGAATTCAAAAAAATAGGGCTATTCTTCCACAAACGGGCGCACTCCTTATTTCTCACAGCTAAGACAGCGGAGCGCTAGAACAGCTCCGCGAGCAATCTACTGTCGCCGCCCCGGTGGCGCAGTGGTCTAAGGCGCCGGCCTCTGATCATTCGTTCGTAAGGGGTCCGGGTTCGAATCCCGGTGAGGCATGGATGTTGTGTTTGTCTTACGGCACTGGCTCTCTCCCTTCCCTGGAACCAGTGACCCTAAATTAGGGACGGGCGACTGCTTATAGCCCATTGAGTTGCTCACGGTGGTCGTTAAACCTCCAATCAAAAAAAAAAAAAAAAAATCTACTGTCTTCGATCTGGCAACGCTCAGTAAATATTAAGTTGTCCATATTAACCTTCGATTGTATTAAAATTCCATGAAGTCGTTGAATTGGTCTGTTGTATTTTATAATTCCTCAATGGAATTTGTATCGTCTCGTTAACAATGTCGTAGGAGATAGAAAAACATGCATATCATGGCGTGAAAGATATGGTTTGCTACCCACCCTTGAAATAATAAGGAATCACGAATGGCAATAAATATCCATGCTTTTCTTCTTAAATGTCTTTTGCTATATATTTCTCAGTACGAATTAAAATACTTACTGTAAATACGAAAGTATAATTTTTTATCAGTCTCCAAACGTATATAGTAGTAAGGTCGCCCTTTTTTTAGTTCTTTTTCAACATCTCAGTTATTATTTTCATTTAGTACATGAAATATTTCTTGATGTAACCAACGTTAGTCATCATAATGAATAAAAAAATAAGAACAGAATGCAAAGGATAACCACCTCGGTCAATTCCCGTAATGTTTGCATTCGAATGTAAACAACAGCAGATGCGTTGCCAGATCGAAAACATTAGATTGCTCACGGAGCTGTTCAGCGCTCTGCTGTCTTAGCTGTGAGAAATGAGGAGTGCGCCCGTTTGTGGAAGAATAACCCAAAATATAACATTAAAGTTGAAAACTTTACTCGTCTATGAAGCATAATTCATTCCGGTTTGATATTAACACAGTTTCTGCCCCGGTGGCGCAGTGGTCTAAGCGATGGCCTCTGATCATTCTTCCGAAAGGGGTCCGGGTTCGAATCCCTGTCAGGCATGGATGTTGTGTTTGTCTTACGGCACTGGTTCTCTCCCTTCCCTGGAGCCAGTGACCCTAAATTAGAGACGGGCGACTGCTTATAGCCCATTGAGTTGCTCGCGGTGGTCGTTAAACCTTCAATAATAAAAAAAAAAAATCCACGCAATTCCAAAATTCACCTGTTGAAATTACATAGGTGTTATGCAACCAACGTCAAATTCCCACACCTGGCGGCTTCACGGTTAAGAGACTCAGGGCATCTCCAGAAGTATTATTCTAACCTCCTTGGTTATACCGGAAAAGCTCTAAAAGCTTATAAAAGCCTGGATGCATATAAATTTAAAAAAAGAAAATACCGACTTATCGTATCCCGAAAAACGGACTATTTTTTCACCAAGAAAAAAAAAAAAAAAAAAGAATACAGATCCGGGAAGACTTACGACACAATAATGTATGACAGCACCCTCTAATATCAATTCTATGTGAACGTATATTTTCAAATTTCGGTTTGGAAAAAAAGACATCTGTTTCAATATTTAGAAATCAGTAACAATACAAAATCTTGAAAGTTCACGAAAGCTTAGCAAATTCCGATTCGACAGCAATTTAATCCCTCATGCATTCAGAGTATTTTAAACAGAATAACAAGGATTTACGTAAAAACTTGAAAATAATACATAAGAGTGAGCAAGAAAATGTACCAATATAAATTCGACTATTAACGTAGTAAAATATGCAGATTTACGATACCTGAAATGAAGTGTTTACTGCAGATCGTGTCATACGGCCTGGGCGACCATCCCTTCCGACTTATGGCTATTTTCCACATAATCAGTGGTTTTTCTGACGTTTTTTTTTTTTTTTTTTGATTGGAGGTTTAACGACCACCGTGAGCAACTCAATGGGCTATAAGCAGTCGCCCGTCCCTAATTTAGGGTCACTGGTTCCAGGGAAGGGAGAGAGCCAGAGCCGTAAGACAAACACAACATCCATGCCTGGCCGGGATTCGAACCCGGACCCCTTACGGACGAATGATCAGAGGCCAGTGCCTTAGACCACTGCGCCACCGGGGCGGCTTTCTGACGTTGGAAAGCGATAAAACGAAATTCCACTACCTTTTTTTTTTTTTTTTTTTTTTTGGCTATAAGCAGTTGCCCGTCCCTAATTTAGGGTCACTGGTTTCAGGGAAGGAGAGAGCCAGTGACGTAAGACAAGCACAACATGCATGCCTCTTCGGGTTTCGAACCCGGACCCCTTTTGGACGAATGATCAGAGGCCATCACTTAGACCACTTCGCCACAGGGGAGGCCCCACTACCTTACCCTTACTTTGAGAAGCACCCATACGCCACGCAACTATTAACCATTTCTAAAACTTCAAACAATCCATTCACAGAGAGTCCAGAAACGCTTCCCCATGTTATACCTTTCTAGACGCTATACCCATGTTAATCCTGTGGGAACTTCAGCAATCGAACTTTCTTTTAACCACCCGGAAGTAACCGTGACGTCAAAATGATGTCGGTGCAATGGCTCTATATCTGCCGAGTTGCTCATGGTGATCGTTAAACCTGCACTCGAAAAAAAAAAAAAAAGTTTCATATTGGTGACCGCAACTGCATTGCATGGTTGCTGAAATTGTACAAACAATGTGCGTTTATGTACTTGTTTAATTTGATCAACCAGTGTTATTCGTGTGTTTGTAATACATTATATTCGGAAGACCAAAGTTCCGGTAACTCATTGGGTAAAGTTTCTGTCCAGTTGGTTTTTCTTCGTATTTGAGCAAACACATGTTATTGTAAAGACTGATTTATTTTGAGTGTGGTTTGTATATGTAGTATTTTCATATTTACTACTTTCACAGATTTTGTTTACAAGCAGGGGAGTAAATACCCCCCCCCGAAAGTGTCATTTCTTTGTTAAAATGCGACTTACATTAGAAACATGCTTTAATTTAATAAAAATGCATCAATTTACAATAGAAAATGATGCCTTAATTTTTCTTCTATTTTTCATTAACTTATTTTGTCCTGATAGATTTCAAAAACCTCCATTTTCGGTCGGCCCTCCTCCCCGAAATAAATTCTATATACCTCCCTGACCTGAAGTAATTTCTAATGCCACATTGGATGTATGTATATAGAAGCTTACATCCAAAGTGGAATTAGAAATTACTAGGAGTGGGGAGACCACACGATGCAAAAATTTATTTTAAATTTGTGCTCATTTTTAGCAGACAAATATTCAGAAGTAGTTTTTTCCCGCGATTTTTTACAGCTGGGTGGCAAATTTTTTTAGCTGGGTGGTGCTTTTAACGAACCCCTCCCAATCGCAAGAAAAGGATGTTGTTTTGCTTAACATTATTACAGTTATTAAATATCTTTAGCAGTGTGGTAGGCATTAAAGTAACATAACATGATAAATAACATTGGAAAATTATACATAAATGATGAAAAAAGTGAGCACTTACTAATAAATCATATTCAACACAGATTTCAGCTAGTTTTCAACAATATTTAAGGTGTATGTGGGATTAAGTTTTCCACTCTTACTTTATGTGCATTGTAAAAATTTTCATTAAAGGAAATTCAGCTGGGCAGCAAAGAAAATTAGTTGGGTGGGTGGGCTGCCCAGTAAAAAGACTAGGGAGAACACTACATCACAAAGATATATATGTTCAAGTGCCATCTTACATTTTATCAGAAGTAACAAATTCTATTTTGCCGACTGTAGAATTTGAATAAACTCTTGTTCTGTTTTTGTCCATTGGGATAAAACAGTGAAGTTTGCGAGTGTTGGGTATATTGTCTGTGATGTTTCAAAATGTGGCTGTAATAGCTTTTTTTTCAGCTTCATACCAACTTTCACTGAGGTATTCAACATCACAGGCTGGCGTGTGTTTGGTTGCCCAGTTATATAATTGATAGGGTGTCATAATTAGTAGTATTATATGGCTTCCGTAAGCTTGCTTTAGCTGCAAAACTTTTAAAATTGCCATGGGATGTTGCATAAAAGTGCCACTGAGAAACTGTTCCAAAATCTATTCGTTTTAGCAGAAATTGATCAAATATTTTTCTGTTCTTATATTGTGCTGCTGATTCAGCTGAATAATAATAAAATAGGTATGTATTAAACCCAGGACCACACTGCCTGCGACGATCGCACTGCAAGGTCCGCTGTTCCCGGAGCCATCTCACTCGCGGCTTTCGCTCTCGAAGGTCATTTGTTCCGTTCTTTGTGATGAACTCGTGATGTCACGTGAGAACTTCATTTAATACTTTCTTTCCCCCTTCCTGTGAGAACTTCATTGGATACTTTGGTTCCCATTCTGTGTGCTTAGTTTGTTGCACGTTTCGTGTGCTTCAATCGTCTTCAAAATTTAATTAGATACTTTGTTTCCCGTTTCCACGAGAACTTAATTGGATACTTTGTTTCTCTTTCTTAGTTTGTTTCACATTCTGTGTGCTTCAATCGGTAATTGATAATGCTGTTTAAGTAAGTAAGCTTTCACCATTTTGTAGAAATATTATGAAAATTTGGAATCTACTTAACACTGAGGAAGAGGCAATTACTTTTTTTCAGAGTATATTGCCAAGACAGCGTATATGTAAGAATGGCCATAATATGAAATTAAACTTTTCATTTAAATGTTGGCGATTTAAATGAAAAGTTTAATTTAAGAGCAAAGTAGGTATGCATGTTGGAAATTGGTTTGAAGGATCCTGTATACCTTTCATAAGTGCTTTATGATTTATTTACTGTTGGTGTGAAGAGCTCTTATCTATTGAGTGGTGTAAAAGGCAACTTGATATGTCAGACATGTGTTTCTTATATTTATATTAAACTGTTTCACACTTGTACGTGTACTTGCCATGGTTGCATTTATGCCAAATGCAGTCTCTGCTGAGGGCCTCGATTTAATACATAAGTACCAAAAAATATTTGTCTTTCTTTAAACTTTTATTGAGGTATGCCAACAATGCTGGAAAACATGAACTGCTGGTGCATCATTGCAATCTCTCCAAAATTATGCAATAATTTGTGCATTCAGTTTTCCCTGATTTTTGTAATGTGCAACAAATGGGTGAATTGTGGCTTGAAAATTATTGCAATTGAATCCTTGAGCAGAATCTTGCAACAGAAATGAATACTTCTTAGAAAAATCACATACCAAAAATTTTCTAGCTTGCAGATTTACTTTTAGTTTATTATGAAAAGCTGCCTGTTATGTAGCTACAAATGAATGTCTTAGATGTGTTTCTCAAAGTGTGGTCCGCATGAAAATTTCAGAAGAAAAATTAATGAAGAATGTGAGAATCCCTCCTCTTAAATTTTAAGTGCATGCTCGACACAAATATCCAGAGCTATCAGATAGAGCCATTAAACATATTCCGTTCCTGACGACTAACAACTGTGAGTTTGGATTTTTGAATTTAGTTGAAATTACGAGGAAGAAAAGAAATAGATTAGATGTAGAAGCTACTCTACTACACAAACTATCCTGTCATCGAACCGTATATAGATACCTTGGTAAAAGATCGCAAGCAGCAGCATCCCTCTCACAGATGCTATGATTATTATTGTAATTATTATTTTTATTATTAATTACCGAGTCTTTAATAGGTGAACTTTCAGAAAAGAATTAAAGTCAAAAAAGAAAATCAAAGTGTAGTTGTCCATATAACATTTTGCATGTGATGTAGCTTGAATTATATGGAGAAATTTTTTTGTCGTGTCTCATGGGCATAGCTAAATAAAGATCCAGACCTGCGGTCACCACTGGCGATAAACTTCATCATCGTGGTGACTAAAAATATTTGATTAAATTGCCAATTCTGGCTACCTGTACTGAAAAAAAAAAAAAATTAACTTATACTGTACGGAAAAAAAAGTAATTTATTTAATCATTTAATTTTATTCAACTTGTGCTGTAGGAAATTTTTTTTTTTAAAATTTTACTCCAAATGTACGGAAATTGTACGAAATGGCACAAAATGTGAGTTGTACAAAAGTTGCACGTACAGAAGCTATTCTGCTTGATCAGCAGAAAGGGGGGGGATGTTCTAAAAAGGCTAGGGTGTCGCGTCAGTTTTTGATCACAAAGAATGCTCCAAGGGTGATGGGTCATTGTGGGGGAACGGGGTTCACAAGGTTGCGGGGGGATGAAAGCTTCTTCCCTTTGACAATAAATCACTTCCTTGCAGGCCTGCGTTAAGGAAGTCGTACTGGGAGAAATTTTTATTAAAAAAAATATTTTTTTAAATAACTGAATGCAAATTGCATAGTAAAGAACTAAGACACGTCAAAATAAACTCCCATGTGAAATTTCATCAAAATCCGATAAAAACTTAAGAAGTTAGGCATTTCTTTTTATTTTTAATGAATGTTCACTGAAAACCTGCATAGTCCATACTCTCTCTCTCTCTCTCGCTGCCATCTCCCGTGTCGCATTTAGGGTGCACTGCGGGCTTTTGAGCATCGCAGAACAGCCGGCTAAAAGGAAACAATTTTATGGTAATTGACGCAGCAATCGGACATCGCCAAATTGACTGCCACGGCAATGAAATTTTCAAGTTTTCTGATGTGTTTTAATTCATGTGTGAAACAGTAATTACAGTCAATTCGGCGATGTCCAATTGCTGTGTTAATTATCATGACGTATTTACCACGAATTATGAGAAGAATGTTTCTTCAACTCTGAAGAAACAATTTGTTTTACGAGTTAAGCCTTACCAAGTTTTTCAGTTACTTTCCGTGTTCACTTAAAAAAAAAAAAAATTAATTGGTTAACTTGACTTTTTGCCATTATTTTTACCAAAAATAGTGGTTTATAGTGTATTTAGTTAATACTAAGTTTGAATTTTATCCAAACTCTCTATAATTGGAAAATTCTAAAATCCGGAATCGGCAAAGTCCGGACGAGGTTGTACTGTAATAGTATTCCCATACCTGCCAACTACTATGGAATGTCCGTAGTTTTTACGGATTTAGTTGTCTGACTACGGAAGTATGGACCTCGCTGCTGAAACTACAGATTCTACGAATTTTCATTTTGTTTAATTCTTTTTTAATTTTGCTATCGTTTTATGATATACATAAGATTCGTAAGCAGATTCGTGGAATGCCACGTTTTTTGTCATCATTTAGATCATTCTCAGGATTAATGTAAAACTGAAGGCAATTTGTGAAGGGGGGGGTTCCATCTGGTGACGATATTTCGTGTTCCAAAACTTTCGAAAACGGTAGTTAAACGGAGTAAAAACATTACTGTACTCGTGATTTTTTTCTCTTGATGTTGTCTTTGTGTCCAGTTTTCTTGTTAAATATGATTTTATTGCATAAATGTTTGTATTTCAGCTTGGAATTGTAGGGAACAATCTGCAAAAACGGAGGTTAGATGGCTCAGAAATATCCCCACAGTCTTCAGGCATCAGATTCTTCCGCAAAATCGAGGAATTCCACCTTTTTCGTTATTATTTTGGTCATTCGCAAGATCAATGCACAAGTGAACATAAGTTTTTTTGGGGATGACATGAGGGGAGGGGGGGGGGTGTTCGTCGAAGGATAGAATTCCATTTTGCAGATTTTTTCCGCAATCATAATTCCTTTTTTTCTCGCGATGTTGCCTCTGCCCAGCATTATTGTTAAATAACATTTTACTGCCTAAATGTATTTCAGCTTGAAAATAGTGGGAAAATTTCCAAAACCAGAAGTCAGATGGTGCAAAGATTTCTCCCATAATTGCACCCCCTCCCATGATGTTCCCACTCTCCTGCATTGTTAAATATCCCCTGTCCCATAAGTTTTTGCATTTAAGCTCGATAATGGTGAGGGAAATTCACAAAAATGGAAGTGACAAAGTTGAAATTTTTTTTAATTGGTGCGTGGTATTCAAAAGCATTGATATTTTCAAAGTTACACCATTTATTTAAAATAGTTAAAGCTTTGATATCATGCACTCATGGTCCTCAGGCTGAAAGTTTTTTCATCATGATAGATGAAGTTATTGTTATCGAGGGCATAAAAAAGATAGGAAAGAAAATCATCAATGAAGAAATAGGGAGAGAAAGATATCAGCAGAAAGAAAAATTAAGCAATGGATGCTGTGCAGCTGCAGAGTCAACAAAAGACAAACTGAGAGCAGTCCACATTCTTGCTGTGTGTTTTGATTTTTCACCCAGTTAAAACATTGTGTTTTTTTTTTTTTCCTTCTTTGGTCTCATCTTGACGTAAACTACAATTTAAGAGGCAGAAGTGAAATATATAGAGCTATGCAAGACAGTACGAAAAAGTATCAATGAAGACGTAAGGAAATTCAACTGTGAACTAGTGAGGAAAGCAATTGAAAACAACCAAAGCCTAAAGATAGCAAGGGGACATCTCAGTAAGGGAAGAAAACAGATTATGGCACTGAGAAAAGAAGATGGTTTTGTAACAAGAAATAGAGGTGAAATTTTGACAAGAGTGAAAGATTTCTACTCCAAATTATATGAAAGGGATGATACATGTACTCCAGACATCATGAAAGGTACCAGTACCAGAGTTCTTCCAGTCCTCCCAGCAGAAGTTGCACATGCAATCAAGATCATGAAGCGGGGGAAAGCTCCAGGAGAAGATGGAATTACCGTAGACATCATACAAGAAGCAAGTGGAGAAATCGAAACAGTACTCACCCAAATTTTCACTCGATGCCTTAATGAAGAGAAGATTCCTGAGGATTGGAACAACGATACAATGATCCTGCTACATAAGAAAGGTGACATTGAGGATCTCAGGAACTACAGACCTATCAGCCTCCTATCAGTGGTTTATAAAATCTTCACTAAAGTTCTTTCACACCGTTTGAAGGTAACACTGGACATGGCTCAACCGAAAGAACAAGCTGGATTCAGGAGTGGCTACAGCACAATAGATCATATCCACGTACTGAGAGAACTAATTGAAAGAGCGAGGGAATATGAACTTCCATTGTGCATGGCTTTTGTCGATTATGAAAAAGCCTTTGATTCGGTGAAACCATCAGTAGTTACAATGGCTCTGAAATCCTGTGGTATTGAAGATGCATACATTAATATTATTAATAACATCTATGAAAATGTAAGTGCAAAGATTCTGCTGTTTGAAAATACACCACACATAAAAATTGGAAAGGGAGTGAGACAAGGTGACACCATATCTCTGAAGCTCTTTAATGCCACATTGGAGGGTGTCTTTCAGTCGCTGAGCTGGGAAAACAAGGGGATAAAGATTAATGGAGATTATCTAACCCACCTTCGTTTTGCTGATGACGTAGTCATTTTTGCAACTACCCCATCAAAGCTGCAGAGTATGATCCAGGAACTTGCTGACAAGAGTAAAGAAGTGGGATTAGAAATGAAATTTCAGAAGACAAAAGTGATGTTCAACGCTTTTACATGAAATGAAGATTTATCGATTGATGGAGAAAAGCTGGAGATAACAGACACGTACGTTTATTTTGGACAGCAGATATCAAGTGAGGGTCACATTGATGAAGAAATTAATCGGCGTACAAAACTTGCCTGGAGAGCTTTTGGAAGAAACAGCATAATTTTCAAGAGCAATATGCCATTATGTCTTAAAAGAAAAGTGTTTGATCAATGCATCCTTCCAGTGCTTACGTATGGTGCAGAGACGTGGACCTTAACTAAAAGAGACATACAAAGGCTGCAGACAACTCAAAGCAGCATGGAGAGGTGCATGCTTGGTGTAACCAGGAGAGATAAGAAGAGGAACTCATGGATCCGAAAAATGACAAGAGTGGAAGACATCATGATCAGAGTTAAATCCCTGAAATGGCAATGGGCTGGGCATACTGCCAGAAGGACAGACCATCGACGGACAGCCGAAATTTTAGATTGGATTCCAAGGGACAGGAAAAGACCCAGAAGAAGACCACATGGGAGATGGGTGGATGAAATTCGAAAGTATGCGTGAGTGACATGGAGGAGACTGGCACAAGACAGACCGTTGTGGAGGAAACTTGGGGAGACCTTCGTCCAGCAGTGGATTGATAATGGTTGACAATGATGATGATGCTGCTGATTATAATAATCATATGGTAAGTGGGGTTCATGTACTGCAGATTCACTTGCTTGGATTTCCTGTGTGTCAAGCATTGTGGGATTTAGAATGCATCTGACTGATTTTTACTGGTGGAAGTTTTGAACTTAATTCTTAAATCTTGCAATGTTACCTATCGTGCCTTTGCCAGGGGAATCAACTTTGTGTTTCACATGTGTTAGTTTCATTAGTGTCCTTGTTTGTTGTGGCGCATATTTCTTTTTCACAAAGAGATGCATAGTTTCGTAAAAAAGCATTTATGTATGCCGCACAATAATACTGGTTACCACTGACAAGGCTCTTGCCAATGTTGGCAGCTATGGTATTCCTGTGCATAAGTACTTTTTTTTTTTTATGCCAGTTCTGATGTTTACGAGTTTGGCAAAGATTTTTCTTTTTTGTGTTTTAGACTGCTTTTTTTCACCTTACCGTCAGCAGATGATTTAGTTCAAGTTTTGTCTGTTAGTGTTGTTTCTGTAATACTGTTCATCCAGTTCAAATGCAGTTTGTGTGGCTTTTAAAAATACTGTTGTCTGCAGATGGGAAAACTCGGGGAATTTAATTTGACAAAATGAGTGGTAACCCCAAATAATCGATAATCTGGATGTTTTTCCTGATTTATATCTATGACTTATCACAGTCAGCAAAAAGCAAACTTTCTTTCATATTATCTGCCTTTCAAAGTACTTTTTACTGTAATCAGTGTGCTTTTAATAGTACCTCAAGAAGAACATCCCACTTCCTAATTTCCGTGAAATGTAAAGTTTCTGTGTTGGAACATAGTGCCAATATTCACTTTTTTAACATTCTTCACATTTTTCAAACTCCTTTTGAAAAATGTGAAACAGATTCAGGTTAAAATACATAGGTTTTTTACCAAAATACATACTTGTGGTAAAAAATAATTGTATCTGATAGTTTCTTATACATGGTTAAAGGGATGTAAGGTCAGGTGATGCGTAACATCACAGCCTCTCCTTGACAAATGTCAACCCCGCCTTCTCGTGGTGCATCCTGTTCCCACTAAAGGGGCTCTGACGACCGCCAATAGCGGTATAACTATACCATCGGGATCAGAGGAAATGCTATCCCACACTCACCAACCCGCTTGGCCAGCGTGGTGAGTTATGGCCAAACACCTCCAAAATGACTCTACAACTTAAATCTTGGCCCTCAGTCTCCGGCAGCTGGAATGTACCTGGCCAAGGCAGCGGCCAGTGCGACATGAAGGCAGAGGGTGCTAAGAATCCCCGGAGGACCGGACTAGGCTGCCATTTGATGCTGACCCTGGCTACCTATAACGGACGCTCCCTATCTTCTGATTCAAGGCTTCTTGAATTGGAAGAGGAACTACAAAGGATCAAGTGGGACATCGTCGGGCTAAGTGAGGTAAGGAGAAAAGGAGAAGATCTCATTGAACTGAAAAGTGGACATCTCTTCTATTATCGTGGGACAGATACTGGCAGAACTAGTGGTGTTGGATTTATAATAAACAAGAAACTGAAGGATAAAGTGGTAGAAGTTGAAAGTTCCTCTGACAGAGCTGCACGACTCGTTATCCAACTATCGAGAAGATACCAGGCTCAGATTATTCAAACTTATGCACCCACCACAAGTCATCCTGAAGAAGAAATTGAAGAATTTTATGAGGAAATTCGTCATCTAAATAATAAAGGTAAGCAGCACTTGAAGATAATTATGGGAGATTTCAATGCAAAAATAGGGCAACGGCAACAGAATGAAACTTCAGTAGGTAAATTCGGTCACGGCAACAGAAACCAGCGTGGAAATACTCTCGTTGAGTTTGCAGAGGCAGAAGGATTTTTCATCTTGAACTCCTTTTTCAAGAAAAAGCCACACAGGAAATGGACATGGAGACATCCAATTGGGACGACAAGTGAAATTGATTTTATTATGTGTAACAAAAAATTCGTCATCGAAGACTGCAGTGTGCTGAACAAGTTCAACACAGGTAGTGACCATAGATTGGTGAGATGTAAGATGCACCTCAACACTAAACTGGAACGTGGCAAGCTCATAAGACAAACAAAATGTATTGACATAACCAACCTTAAAAAACACCATAATACTTTCAAGTTGGAACTGAAGAACAGATTCTCTGCTTTAGAAGGCCTAACATCGGAAGAAGTGGATATTTCGGAAGTTAACAGAAAAGTAACCAAAGCTCTAATGGAAACAGCAACAAAATTAGCTGGGTCTAAGAACAAGTTGCATGTGAACAAATTATCAGGAAAAACCAAAATGTTGATGCAAAAAGAAGAGAGATGAGGACAACTAAAGAAGATGTGACTTCCAAAGTGGAATATATAGAGCTATGCAAGACAACACGAAAAAGTATCACTGAAGACGTAAGGAAATTCAACTGTGAGCTAGTGAGGAAAGCAATTGAAAACAACCAAAGCCTTAAGATAGCAAAGGGACATCTCAGTAAGGGAAGAAAACAGATTATGGCTCTGAGAAAAGAAGATGGTTCTATAACAAGAAATAGAGGCGAAATTTTGACAAGAGTGAAAGATTTCTACTCCAAATTATATGAAAGGGATGATACATGTTCTCCAGACATCATGAAAGGTACCAGAGTTCTTCCAGTCCTCCCAGCAGAAGTTGCTCATGCGATCAAGAACATGAAGCGAGGAAAGCTCCAGGAGAAGATGGAATTACTATAGACATCATACAAGAAGCAAGTGGAGAAATTGAAACAGTACTCGCCCAAATTTTCACTCGATGCCTTAATGAAGGGAAGATTCCTGAGGATTGGAACAATGCTACAATGATCCTGCTACATAAAAAAGGTGACATTGAGGATCTCAGGAACTACAGACCTATCAGCCTCCTATCAGTGGTTTATAAAATCTTCACTAAAGTTCTTTCACACCGCTTGAAGGTAACACTGGACATGGCTCAACCGAGAGAACAAGCTGGATTCAGGAGTGGCTACAGCACAATAGATCATATCCACGTACTGAGAGAACTAATTGAAAGAGCGAGGGAATATGAACTTCCATTGTGCATGGCTTTTATCGATTATGAAAAAGCCTTTGATTCGGTGAAACCATCAGCAGTTACCACGGCTCTGAAATCCTGCGGTATTGAAGATGCATACATTAATATTATTAATAACATCTATGAAAATGCAAGTGCAAAGATTCGGTTGTTTGAAAATACAACACACATAAAAATTGGAAAGGGAGTGAGACAAGGTGACACCATATCTCCGAAGCTCTTTAATGCCACATTGGAAAATGTCTTTCAATCACTGAACTGGGAAAACAAAGGGATAAAGATTAATGGAGATTATCTAACCCACCTTCGTTTTGCTGATGACGTAGTCATTTTTGCAACTACCCCATCAGAGCTGCAGAGTATGATCCAGGAACTTACTGACAAGAGTAAAGAAGTGGGATTAAAAATGAACTTTCAGAAGACAAAAGTGATGTTCAATGCTTTTACAAGAAATGAAGATTTATCGATTGATGGAGAAAAACTGGAGATAAGAGATACGTATGTTTATCTTGGACAGCAGATATCAAGTGAGGGTCACATTGATGAAGAAATTAATCGGCGTACAAAACTTGCCTGGAGAGCTTTTGGAAGAAACAGCATAATTTTCAAGAGCAATATGCCATTATGTCTTAAAAGAAAAGTGTTTAATCAATGCATCCTTCCAGTGCTTACATATGGTGCAGAGACGTGGACCTTAACTAAAAGAGACATACAAAGGCTGCAGACAACTCAAAGAAGCATGGAGAGGTGCATGCTTGGTATAACCAGGAGAGATAAGAAGAGGAACTCGTGGATTCGAAAAATGACGAGAGTGGAAGACATCATGATCAGAGTTAAATCCCTGAAATGGCAATGGGCTGGACATACTGCCAGAAGGACAGACCATAGATGGACAGCCGATATTTTAGATTGGATTCCAAGGGACAGGAAAAGACCCAGAAAAAGACCACATGGGAGATGGGTGGATGAAATTCGTAAATATGCGGGAGTGACATGGAGGAGACTGGCACAAGACAGACCGTTGTGGAGGAAACTTGGGGAGACCTTTGTCCAGCAGTGGATTGATAATGGTTGACAATGATGATGATGATGATGATGACATGGTTAAAAACTCCTAAACCGCAAAACAGGCAGCAGCACATTAAAAAAAAACATGAATGAAACCCATAACATTTTTTATATGATCATTTTTGGGAATTCCAATTTCTAGCTCAATTTTCTGGCATCAACTTTTGGTTATATATATCCATTCAGGGGATCAACAGATTTTTTGACATAATTTCATATGTTGCTGAATGTTCCAGGAAGCTGGAAAAAACTGATGTGGACATCAGTAGTGTTTTGCACCATGTTAGTGAACTAAAGTTGGCTGTTTTAAAGTCTGCAGATGAAGAGGCAGATTGGTCCATTTTTAAGGAATCTGTCTCAAAATGATGACATGCCATCAACATTTCAAGGTCACCAAATCAGCATGGCAAGTGATCAACGAAAATGTGTTGCAAATGATAAAGATATAGGACTAGGTTCTACAGAAAATAGCACTGATTTATTGAAAAAAGAGTTGCACAAAAACTTTGAAAAAAGATTTAATAATGTCCAAACATCTGTTTTCTACAAATATGTGTCCGCTTTTTAGATGAGGTGATATTTTCCAAATCTTCTGAAGGCCTAAATAATCATGGTAATGATGCAATAACTGAAATTATGTAAAGTTTTAAAGTTTAGCCCTGATCGTTCTTTGGAACAGTGGCTTCAACTCAAGAAGATTCTCGTTAGTGTGAATCCTAATAGAATTTCATCTATTTCAAATGATTTGTTATACAAATTAGAGAATTCAGATAATCTAAAGCCTTTTAAAATGAGAGATCTAGTAACTGTGCTTTTAACGGTATTGCAGTTGAATGCTCATGTGGAATGTCTTTGGTCAGCAGTTAAAAACACATTAGGTGAAAGAAGCCTTCTAATGAAAAAGAACACACTTGAAAGTTGCGTTAGGATCAAAACATCAGGAATAAAAATGAATAAATTTGATCCTGAAGATGCAATAAAACTATGACGGGAGGATAGTGTGAAATCTCGCAAACCAAACTATAAAGATTAATTTATGTATTTTATTACTTCAGTTTCAACTTTTAAGCATACTGTAATTGAAATATGCAAAATAAAACATACTGATTTTATAGTAAGCAATTTTTTAAAAAATAATGGTATGAAATATACAATTTGATTTTTTCGAAGTTTGGCCACTGATTTTTTATGGCCACTAACAATCTTAGTCTTAGTGGCTAATGTCTATTAGCAAACATTTCTAAATTTGGATCTTTAATAAATATTACCTGTTATAAACCTTGTTTTTTTTTTGTTTTTTTTGACATTTTGAGGAGAGTTTGAGCTCCCCAACCCCCTCCCCTGATTACGCCTATGCAGTGACTAAGTTGCCAATTATTTGATTAGGCGAATGATCTCTTTTTCGTTATACAACTGACAAAAAAAAAAAAAAAAAATCATAACTCACCAAACTGTTTTTCTCTTTCTTTATCAAATATAGATACTCAAAAAATGATTTTGTTTTAGATAAGGTTGGCAACTGACCGGTATTTTAAGCACCTGGTTGGAATTTTTGGCAATTTTCTGCCAACGGCTGGTGGCAATTGCTTACTGGCCCTGTTTGAGAACTGTATTATTTTCAAGTAAAAAACAGCTTAAAATTTGCTGAAAAAAAGCTTAACACTTACCAAAAGAAACTAAAATTAACTAATGGGGATAAATTGAGCTGGAGCTCATATCTATAAGCCTGCCTACAAATCACATAAATCAGGGAAACTTTGGTTGCGCCTTTCCTTGGAGCTGGGGAGGGGGTTCCATCACTCACTCACCAATGAGAATGTCCGGTAGATCCTAATATTATCAGGGATCGCATTCCTCCTAAAATTCCTAAAATTCCTAATATTTTGTGACCCTCCTTAAATTCCTAAAATTAGACCTAAAATTTGCTATTCATCCTAAAATTTTCATAAGCTTATTTTTATTAAAAACACAACCGTTATTAACGCCAATAAATTTACCATTACGGTAAGGTAAAAAGACCTGTTATTGTAGAAACACAGCCTATATGCTGTGCTGCTGAAGGGAGGGGAAAATGACGCCATCGAGATGCACTTGCTTCGGGGCGGGCGTTCCATTTTTTTGCCTTCGAACAGTTTTCGAGAGTAACAAGAGATCTAAGGGAAAGGGGAGGGATCATTTTCACCCCTGGTTTGCGCTTTGCAGACGAACTCCGTGGCACGCAGAAGATCGTACTTTATTTTTGTACATGCCTTGTGGAACCTCCTCTTTCTGCTGATGTTTTGTTATTGTAAACCGCAGGTGGGTGGAAGCAAAGAGGAAACATGTGGTCTCCTTCCGTAACCTCCGGTAATGACGATGGGATGGTAGCTGAGTATTATCTTGGCAGGCAGTAGAGCACGTGATCATTGACCTTCGATCATGCGTCGGCGACAGCGACCTTCGATGCGCAATATATCTCGGCTCCGACTCGCTTTGACTGAACTTGCGTGAGATGCGTATGATAGTTTCTGGTTTTACGTCTTTTATGGTGTTCTCTGTGCTGTGTGCAGGTTCAGTTCTCTAGTGGTGACCTGCTTTTTTTTTTTTTTTTTTCATATCTTCTGACATCCTCGCAGCCAAATTTCGGGAAGTTGTCTGGTTTTGCAATATTGGAACGTGTTTTTGTACTTCCCTTTCATTTTCTGGTTAGTAATACAAGTGTTTAAGATGCCTAAATCCAAAACGAAATTTCAAGATGCGTGGCTCGCCAAAGAATTGGACGGAGTGAAGTTGAAAGAATGGTGTTCTGCAACTGAAACAATATTTTCTGCTAAGTGTATATTGTGTTCAGAAATTTTCAACATTTCTAATAGTGGCTTTTCACAAGTAAAAGCGCATCATAAAGGAAAAAAAAACATTTGCAGAAATTTCAAAGTAAATTTCAAAATAAGTCCATCCTGAAAGCCTTTGGAGGACGGGATCTTCAGCCCAAAACAAATATTAGTGAAGTACTGAGTCATGATTTACAGTTGGCTAAAGCCGAAGCATTATGGGCCATGAAAGTTGCTAAGGACAATATGTCTTTTGTTTCATGCACTGAAACAGTTGAACTTTTCAAAGAAATGTTTCCTGATTCTGCTATTGCAGCCAAAATGCAACTTAAAGAAAAAAGTTGCTTATGTGATATCACATGGATTGTCAAAATATTTTGAAGAGGATTTGAAAAAAGACATTGCATCTAGTAGCCCAGGAAAGGTTACTATAGCATTTGATGAAACTACAAATACACAAGTGAAACGGCAGTTGGATGTGTATCTCAGGTACTGGTCTTCAGAAATAAATTCAGTTTCTTGCCGATACCTAACAAGCGTTTTTCTGGGTCATGCAACAGCAGATATTTTGCTAAAAGAAATTCTTGATGTGTTATCATCCTTCAATATTTCGTTGAACAGAATTATTTGTGTATCCATGGACAGCCCAAATGTAAATAAGTGCTTTTTACGCAAATTCAATGAAGTTGTAAAACAAGAAACAGGCCAGAAATCTTTGGAACTAGGTTTTTGCAACCTGCATGTTGTTAGTAATGCATTTAAAATTTTTTTGACAAGCTTAAATATAGATTTTGACGAATTTGCTACTGATATGCATTACTTTTTAAAGAGTAGTGCTGCAAGACGAGAGGATTATAAATCTGTCGAGGATATAACATTGGTCACTGCCAAATTTCTTTTGCGTCATGTCAGCAACAGATGGTTAACCGTTGGTTCTGTAGCCCAGAGGCTCTTGGATCAATGGCTAAATATTACAGAATATTTTTTAAACTTCTTGCCATCTCAAAAAATATTTGAAAAACAACTGCGCAATTCGGCAAGGTATAAAAGAATTCACTGTTTCCTGAAAAATGAGCTTACTCCTTGCTATTTAGCATTAATTTCATTTTCACACCAAAATTTTGAAAAGTTTTCATTATGTTATCAGAGTGAAGAACCAAAAATACACCAGTTATATTCTGATTTAAATACTTTAATGAGGAATGTTATGGCTCAGTTTATCCAAGATGATGTTATAGCAGGGAAATTTGGAGAAGACCTAAAGAATGTAGATTTTGAAAACAAAAATTCATGGAAAAAACTAGGGGAGTTAGAAGTTGGTATGAAGACAAAAAATCTCCTCAGGAATGTTCAGGAGACCAGGCAGAAATTATTTCTCTTAGATGTAAGATCATCACTAATTGCAACCACAAAATATTTAAAGTCAAATTTGCCATTCTGCATTCAAAAGCTAAGAGACATAGAAGTTTTAAAGGTAAAAGAACCAAAGAAAGAGTCAACTCAACTTTCAGTCACTGAAGGACTTTCGGAAATAACCAGAATTTCAAGTGTTTTGCATCTTTCTGAGGAACAAATTGATAGAGTAAGAGAAGAGTGGAAACTTTTAAATTGCGATAAGCCAACTCTAGATGAACTAGTGAAATTTTCAGAGGAAGGGCATATTCCAGTGCGGATTGATCATTACTGGCGTAATATATTTAGTATTAAAGACTCTAGCGGAAAAGAAAAATACTCAAATCTTGCTAAACTCATAAAGTCAATTTTAGTTTTACCTCATGGTAATGCTGATGCAGAAAGGGGATTTTCGGTTAACACTGCTCTGTTAAGGAAGGACAAGGCTAACTTAAAAGACTCAACTATAACATCATTAAGAATAGTTAAAGGGGCCATTAAACACTATGGATGTGTAAGTAAAGTTCCCATAACAAGAAATTTGTTAAATAGTGTTTGTGATTCACATAAATTTTATAAAGAGTATGTTGATAAGCTGAAGGAAGAAGAATCAAAAAAGGTAAAAGAAAGGAAGCAGAAAGAGAGGGAAAATAAGGAAAAGCAGCTAGAGAAAAAAAGAAAAGCTGAGTTTGATGACAAAATAAAAGAAAATGATGCAGAAATAAATAGACTTAAAAACGATAAAGAAGCCTCCCTAGCAATAATTCAAGAGGGAACAGAAAGAATGAGAAAAGCTGTAGAAAAACAAAATACTGTTGAAATAGCAGTTGCCTCTAACTTGATCATACAAGGTTCAGCTGAAATAAAGAAAACTGAAAGTAAATTAGTTGTGGTAGAAGCAGAAAAAGATAGGCTAATCAGGAAAAGGTTAAAACAATAATATGAAAAAAGTAATTCAGTGAACAATTGTACATAGTTCTTGGTTTTCAATTACCTTTTTAGGATATTATAATTTAATGTGAAACCTGAAAACTTTACTGTGAAAATCGTGAATTGCTTCTGGTTCAACAGCATATTAATGTTCAAAGTGAAACTTGAATGTGGTAAATATACTTGAATATGATAATAACACGTGAAAAGATAAGAACTGAACATTAGAAGTAAATCATACTTAAACTTTAGACATTAGACGTTATGCAAAAAATTTGGGTGTTAACTTCGACCATATATACTAATGGACTGCACATTGGCAATAGCTGCATCAAAGCCGCCATGGCTCAAACATTGGGCACGTCATCATCAGACTCCAAATTTCGTGTAAAAATGCTGTTATGATTACTAATTTACGCTGCAGAACTTCAGTGTTTTCGGTGTATTATGTGAATGCGCCTCATATATAATGAAAACTCTTCAGGTAAGTTTACTTATGAGCTATATACATGCATGATCGGGTTGTTTACATTTTGTGATTTATAATGTGATGAACATTTGCGAAGAATTTGGAACATGCATTCCATTTTTTTTTCTTAAGTTACTATATTTTTATATCAATAGCTGCAAGTTTCTGGTTAAGTAATTGAACTTTATTGACTTAGGTATTTAATTCGTTTCTTACCCATGAAAAATCATAGAACTTTCTTTACTATATCGCTCAGAGCAACCATAAGCACAGCAGGTGTAACCCATCTTTTTGACTGTTGTCATGTGATTTTATGTTGGAGCCAGAAATTTTGATGTCATGCACAGTCTATCAGTATATATGGTTGAAGGGTGTGAAGCAAACTCTTTACAATGTATACAAAGTTGTTTTACTAGATGTATACAAATATACATCTAGTTTTTATTGAAATACACTCCTAAAATTTTCCTAAAATTTTTCTAAAAATTCCTAAAATTCCTACCTAAAATTTTCCAGAAGTATGCTATGATCCCTGTATTATTAACCAGGGGTTTCACACAGACAAAAAATTTTTCAATTTCAAAGTTCTCGCAGGGAAGTTACCCAGACACCCCCTGTTTGGTGGTCGCTGATAACTAAAGAAATGCTTAAAGTGGTTCATGAGCGACCAAAGTTTAAGAAACACTGCCTTAGATAAACAATAAATTAAAAAGAAAAAAAAACATAACTGCAAAATCATCAATGGGCTATTAAGTATATATTCATACAGCATTGCAAATGTCAAATGTCTTCTAGCTGCTTAATTATTCACGTGCTATTTAGAGAATCTATATTTTGAGGTTACTCACCTTTAATCCCTAACTCTTTCAGGAGGTTTTCGTCTCTACACATTTCCAACACGTATTTTTCTCATTTACATCGTGGTTCGAGGCCGCAAAATAAACACAAAAAATAATAATAAATAAAAAATCTTTTTCAACTCACGCAAATTTCACTCCCCTCCTTTCTTTTCACTATGACCCAAATTCCGATTCAAAATAATCTACCACAAATATATACAATTGAACTCCCTAAAACACATTAATCTAATTAAAACTTCAATCAATGAAAACCTATTTACACATTTCCTAAAACGTCAAAGTTAAAAAGTTGAAACCCAAAATTATTTACAATTGCACATCAGTGCCCAATTAAAATAAACCCAAATACCTGACACAACCGCTATATTCAACACTCACGGATCTCTCTCCCCTGAGAAACAAACATAACAACCAAGCACTTTCAGCCACTACCCTGGCCATTTTCAAGGAGCGGACGCAACAGATGTACCACCCGTCACCTCCGCAAAACGTAGCGAATGTTCCAGTGCTCGCGTGGCTCGTCTGATTTCCCGTTCTCCATCGTTCAGGCGCAGTGGCGCGGCGCCATCTATCAGATGATCCAATAGCATTCTTTTCCTGTTGCTAAGATTTTTTTTTTTTTTTTTTTGTATTGCACTGATGTGCGATTGTAAATAATTTTGGGTTACAGCTTTTTAAAACTTTGACGTTTTAGGAAATGTGTAAATAGGTTTTATTGATTGAAGTTTTAATTAGATAAATGTGTTTTAGGGAGTTCAATTGTATATATTTGTGGTAGATTATTTTGAATCGGAATTTGGGTCATAGTGAAAAGAAAGGAGGGGAGTAAAATTTGCGTGAGTTGAAAAAGATTTTTTATTTATTATTATTTTTTGTGTTTATTTTGCGGCCTCGAACCACGATGTAAATGAGAAAATATGTGTTGGAAATGTGTAGAGACGAAAACCTCCTGAAAGAGTTAGGGATTAAAGGTGAGTAACCTCAAAATATAGAGGGGCTATTAAGTGTTGAACAATTTATGGATGTTCACTGCTTTTAAGTTATGTCATCAATTACATTAGAGTCAAACAAATCATTAAAATTATTTTATAATTTTTCAGTTGCTAAGCATTTTTTTTTTTTTTTTTGTATTCACCTAAATAACAAGGTGATGAAGGTGATTCACAAATAGTATTCGCTGTGTAGTCTTTACATGTTTGAATTTTTGACCTGCACGTGTCGCATCACTCTTTTCAGATAACTCTTCCATTTTGTGTACAATTAGCATTAATTTGACATTTTGTTGAGTTAGAATAGTACATGTACACAGATGATGTGAGTGCTACCTGTGCCAGCAAGAGCACAATGTTTTGGCCTTAATTCACAAAACTTGGAAAATCCAATTTTCAGAGTGGGATATTTTGCTTTGCAAAATATGTATGCTTCCTTCACAGGGCTTGAAAAATACCATGCCCAAGGTGCCCTGGGCATGTAAGTTATTGGCCTGGGCAAGTAAATAAAAAATGTAGTTGCCCGGACCGGGCAGCTAAATTTAAAAATAAAGTTTGGAATAGAATTTCCAAGTACAAGAAAAAAGACAGTCAGCGCATGTTGTGTTCCATTTCACTGCTAATAATTACCGGAAGTTGTATTATTGTTACGAAGTGCCAAGGACAGATGAATATCACTTCTTTAATTATATTATGCTTTAGGTCCAGAAATTGGAACCAAATGTAGTTTTGCTTCAAATGTTGTTTATAGTCAGCGGCGGGATGCATGCCCCTGAAGGGGCTTGCCTCCTGTGTTTAGTAACGAAGGGTGAAAACTTTAATGATTAATTAGAAGTAAAGTTCAAACTACTCACTAAACTATGAAAAAAATGTGGATAAAACTGAGTGTTAGCCTTCTCACTGAACAAATTTCATTTCTAAGAATAGTCGTTGATAACTTTCTTTGAAAGTAATGTCTTTAATATTGGCATCTTAGCACCAAAGTGACGAGTCTTTACAATTTTGAATTTTTGATATTTGCATTTTAAATCGTTCATCTCCATCCCCATCTGTGCAAGCACACTTGTGAATGGATTTGAACTGTAGCGTGTATGAAGATTTTAATTAATAGCTCCTCAAAAGATGTTAGTTTTTGAAAAGAGCTCTTTTAAATATTCCTCAAGGTTGGTTGAACTGAGTGTAGGAGTTTGGACCTGACCCAGTACAGTCATCATTTTAGTTTTGCATGCCAAGGATAATGGTAATGTTGTTTGAATATTGTAGTATCTTTTTTTGTAACTGATTTCATCATTTAAATTATCTTTTTCAGGTATCTAATTGAAGTCTGTCCACACTTCAAATGGATACAGATCTGTATGATGAATTTGGCAACTATATTGGTCCTGAGCTTGAAAGTGACTCAGATGATGAAGATGATCGTTATGACCGACAAGAGCCTGAAGCTATAGAATATCATGAAGTAAGTATGGAATGGAGTTTTTAGTGTAACCATATTAGAATATGTATTTACAAAGGTTGGTCAATAAGTAACACACAATCACCTGTAACTCCCCAGTTTTCAAAGTTAGAATCATGAAAATTGGTGGGTAGCAACCTTGGACCTTTGGCTTTAGAGATAAGTCACTCAATGTAGGATCAATTGGCTTCACTACATTGCAGCCAACATTGTTTCCATGACAAGAACGCACATTGGTAAAACTCCGGAGGTTGGTCACCACACCGCTTCCTGACACACGCCATGAGTTTTGCATCACTCTGAAATGCTTTCCCACGTAGATGTGCCTTCAGACGACCAAACAGATAAAAATCTGATGATGCCAAGTCTGGGCTGTACGGTGGTTGTGGCACCAGTGTCCAGCCCAGTCGAGTCACTTTCTGCACTGTCATCTGTGCAGTGTGCGGTCTCGCGTTATCGTGATGCAGTTTTGATGTCTTCGGCTTGCAAGTGTGGTTTCTTAGTTCTGATGGCATGCCTGAGCTTCTCCAAGGATGAACAATAATGCTCTTTGATAATGGTGGTCCCACTTTCCAGGAAGTCAATGAAGATGACGCCCTGACGATCCCAAAAAAATGTGGCCATCAATTTGTTTGATGACCGTGAAAGTCATGGCTTCGTCTTCCACGGTGATCCCACATGCTTCCACTCCATTGACTAGCGTTTGCTCTGTGAGTCAGTGGGTCATAATGAAACAGCCATGTTTCACCACCTGTTATCACACCATGAAAACATTGGGGAAAGTTACCAGCGAAACATGCTGGTGACTTTCTGTTAATGCCCTGGCCTCCAAATTCACCTGGCATGAACCCAATCGAACATTTGTGGTTCGACTTGGAAAAGCGGGTTCGTGCTAAATCACCACCACCCCGAAATGTGCTAGATAGAACTGGAGGTTGACATTACCAGATACCCCAGGATACCTATCGCCACCTCATCAAATCGCTGCCTCGCTGAGTGGACTCTGTTTTTCGGGATAAAGGGGGTCCTGCAGCTTATTAGGTAGGTGGTCATAACGTAATGGCTCATCGGTCTGTCTAACTGTAGTTCCTGTAGCTTATTAGGTAGGTGGTCATAATGTAATGGCTCATCGGTCTGTCTAACTGTAGTTCCTGTAGCTTATTAGGTAGGTGGTCATAATGTAATGGCTCATCGGTCTATGTCTAACTGTAGTTCCTGTAGCTTATTAGGTAGGTGGTCATAATGTAATGGCTCATCGGTCTATGTCTAACTGTAGTTCCTGTAGCTTATTAGGTAGGTAATCATAATGTAATGGCTCATTGGTCTGTCTAACTGTAGTTCCTGTGGCTTATTAGGTAGGTGGTCATAATATAATGGCTCATCGGTCTATGTCTAACTGTAGTTCCTGTAGCTTATTAGGTAGGTGGTCATAATGTAATGGCTCATCGGTCTATGTCTAACTGTAGTTCCTGTAGCTTATTAGGTAGGTGGTCATAATGTAATGGCTGATTAGTCTATGTCTAACTGTAGTTCCTGTAGCTTATTTGGTAGGTGGTCATAATGTAATGGCTCATCGGTCAAGAATATGCAGACGTCTCTCTGGCTCCTGTATCTCAATGCAGCTAAATGCTCAAGCCTTTGGACCAGAACATGGGCATCTTGCACGGATCAACCTTGGTCGGCTTGCTGGTCGAACACTCACCAGAAGATGCTTGGAGTCAACATCGGCAAACTAATCTCAGTGGCATATTCAACTTGGCGGCCTCTTCTTCAGTGTATTCAGAACTTCATGTCTCTTCTGCTTTACCTAAAGTTGCATACCTCCTTTTTTAGCTGTTCACAGCTCGTCAACACTCTGCTTCTACCGATTTTACCTCACTCTAGGATCGCTACTGTTCCACCAAAGTATTTCTTCAATTAAGTCACCAAAACATTTGTCAACTTTATTTGGTATAAAGTGAACTGGATAAATGCCTCCAATCTCTCTCTTCCTCATGCCTACGGCGGCCTCAACCTTCCCAACGTTCTTCTGAAATATAGCACTTATCGACTCACTCTCTTTCTTCAATAGCTTTCCAGACCTCCAACTCCTGGTGGCGATATTTTCAACTCTCTCATCTCACCCTGGAATCCAGTTCTCACCTTCGATCTCTTCATGAAATGGACCAGTACCCACTCATTCCTCTCAGTCTTCCCGATCTATAATGCGAAGCTCTGACCCTCTGGGAAGCTCCTGTCCCAATCGGTCTCCCCTCTCCCGCCCACTGTAGTAAATGATCTTCTCAACGAACCTCTTTTTTCCCCTTGCCTCATCCCCATTCTCATACCCACTTTTACTACCCTTCCTGGCTTGCCAGCGGAGTGGTATAGTGTCTCAACTCCTTCATCCCAATCTAACATGGAAATCCCTTCCCGAAATTTCCACTGCACTTCAACAAACACTCGAAAATCAAGCCAACCTTATGCTCCTTGCACAAACTCTTTCTGACCCTGATGAACAGAACTGGACTTATACATCAACCTTCAGCTCAGCTTCTCCTTCCATTTGTTATCTCCTTAAATGATCTTCAAATGCTGCTGCATGCCATAACCTCGAAATTATTCTACCGTCACCTCGCCATGAATTATAAATCTCTGATGCCAATTTCCCAGATACCAACCTCAGATCTTGCTGTCGCCTGGATGAAAGCTCACAATTCTATCACCTCCCCTAAAGCAATAGATGTTCACTGGCTACACTTGTATGGTCGCCTTCAGACGCCCATCACATTACATCGTTTTGGGAACCTTGCAAGCCCAGACTGCTCTATTGCTTAACACCAGCTGACATACGTCACACCTGCTCAACTTGCCTGATATTACAGCCTCTCTTCTCTCTCATGTTCAGTCTCTCCAGCAAAGTCTGCCATTCGCCTCACACTATGCACTGCTACTTCTTTCTCCACAGCCAACTACAGCCAGCCACAATAAGGTGTGTGCTTTTTCTTCATTCAAGCAAAGTATTCAATATATCTATTTCACTTAAAGAATATCACCACTAACCCTCCAGCATCCTACATTTAATGCAAGGCGCAAAATGTATAAACTATCTATATGTTCAGTGCTTCAAACAGAACTCAATCAAGCACTTACATCAGGGAAAAGTTCCGATTTCTACGAGAAATGGACACCTTATGAACATTGGTTTCAGGTCATTCTAAACAGGATTTTTTTTCTAATTTTTTTCTCACCAGAACATTGTTTGTAAAAATAATCTTTTGCTTTACTGCTGTAATTTTTTTTTTTATTGGATGAACTCCCAAATTTTTAGAACTTCATGAACTCATTTAAAAACTGTTTGAACTCTTGTATAATATCAAATTTGAAACTTTTCGATTTCTGCACACCAATAGGCTTTAGTTGTATTTTTTCATTTGTTTATTATTGTTATATAGTGTTATGTTATTTATTCATTTGTTTTGTGCATGTATCATTTCTTGGTTAATAAAGTAATGTTTGAACTCCTTTGGGAAATTACATTTTTTTTTTTTTTTTTTTTGATCCTTTACAATGATCTCTGGGAGCTCATGAATGCAATTCTCTCTTCACTTCCCCCAGCTATGTCTTAATTACATTCACCCTTTTCTTTTAGTTTTGGAAGGAAAATTTTTGATGTATTTTGAGAATTTGTTTTCTTTGATTTCCCTTTCTACACTGTGGCATTGTGGGAAAGAACATAAAAATTAACAATAAAATAAGCAAAGAAATGAAATAAGAAATGAAATAAGAAATGAAATACTGATGAAATAAGCATAGTTTTTTAAAATGTTTTAAATTAAATATATTTGTTTTTTTCGTTGATATTTATATGAAAGTTTATGCAGAACATTTTTAGAAGCCGTGTATCAGAGTTATGTAAAAAAACAGATTCTTATTGGTTCTATATGGCTTCATTCACATTTTCAGCAGTGTGAATGTTTCATGTATTTAATAAGATACATCAAACATTGAAGTCAGAAATTTTTTTCATGAAAGTGAGAATTGTACAGCTGGGGTAATAGTGAATTAATTCACAAAAATTATCTGCAGTAAGTATTCAGATGTCAAACCCTCCTATGTATTAGATGGTGGATAGTGTCCTCGAAAAATTACATAGACAGTTGGGTAAACCAGCCTGTGACAAAACCTCCCCCCCCCTTTTTTTTTTGTTTGTTTGTTTGGGGGATTTTGTGACCATTGTGAGCATCTCAGTGAGTTATATGCAATCGTCCGTCCCCAATGTAGAGCCACGGATTCCAGATAGGGGAGAGAAACCAGTGCTGTAGGGCATGCACACTATCCGTGCCTCATCCAGGATTCAACATCTCAGATGAAAGATTAGAAAGCAATGCTCCATACCCCTCTCACCAGCAGGGCAGCACTGCCTCTTTCAGATTGTTGTCAGGTGCACATCTTTGTTTGTTCAGATGCTTTTTTCATAGGACCACAAATCTGGAAATAGGCCTGGATGACGCACAACCTCCCATCCAAAATGCTGTAGTGTTGATGTGGACATGTTGGCAGTATATGGGTGATGATTATCATGCAACAGGACGCCTTTTATTAAGTTGCTAGGGTGCTTTGACTTGACGGCTGCCCATAACTTTTCCAGTACATCATATGGATGGAACAATATCTGTTAGCATTGATGGTGTGTTAATGTGACACCCAGTCCGGAAGTAAGGGATCACAGTGATTGTAAAAGACAAATTTCAGGCACCAGTGGGCATGAATCCTCTTGTGACCAGCTTCTTGAGCTGCTGTGGACAAATCTATATTTTGTTTGCTCAATGTTCCTGCTTGCAATCTCTTCGCACACTGTGCTACAAATGTCTGACCTCAGGGTTTGCTTGTATTTATACCTCTCTCACAATAGGACAGCAGAGTACCGGTAAGCTCCTCAGCAAGTTAAACCACTCATTAATAATATTCTCAGTTCTCAGTTTCACTTAACCCTCCAGGCGGCAGGAGCTTTGGATGACGCAATGCGAAATTTTGTCGACATTTATAGCACGAGACTCTTATAAAAGCGTCCTGTCTTTCTGTAGCATTCGTCGTAGTTAAGATGCGCATATATGCATTTTTTTTTTTGACACAATATTTCGTTCTCGCCGCTTTTAACAGGTTTTCAATTAACGTATTACTGCGTCGTCGCTGCTTTGGGCATAGAAATCTCGGAACGTATATATGAGTGCTTGCCACCCAGAGGGTTAAACAAGCCTTATATGTGTGAAGGTGTATCTGTTGTGTTGTCCACTGCTTGTATATTTTTATCACTGCAAGGAATAAAATGACCAAACATCTAATCTGTGTTGCACCTGTCTAAGAAACTGTGGTTTCTGTGACTTTGTCAATTCATTCTCCTCGATTGATAAGAACATTTTCTTACCATGTGAAATTGTCTTTTTTTACTTTGTGTGTGTTTGTGTGTGTGTGATTTAATTATAACTACAAGGTCTTCCTTCCCATTTCCACAAAATCAGTTATTTTTTTCACAAAACTGTTACCTAAATTCACAAAATGGGTGCCAAGAATAAAAAAACTGATGATCGTGAGATCTAGAACATATATTATAACTAAGTTAGGATGAATGGCATTGTTAAAATTACATGCTAGATAACTTTACTGTGACAGAATTTTTTGTTTGAAATTAAATTTTGTTGTTAACTGAAACTGAAGTTTGTGTTTATGACTGTTAGTTGCAAATTTGATATTTTATCAATAGATTTAATTTCTTTGTAAAATTTCCGAGGAAACTATGTCAGGTTTTGTGTACTTAAAGAATTCATTTACTTCTTCTTCTCAGCATTCTATGTCAACAAATAATGTATAGTGGAGTGAAGTGAAACATTTACAGCAGCAGGCCTTGATAGTCACCTAAAGGCCAGAATGAGAAATGTGTGCTAGAAAATGAAAAAAATTGTAAGAAGGAGAATTAAGGGAAATACCTAAACTAAACAGAAGTTTAAAAATATATGTGAGTTAAGTCAATAAATAGAATTTACTAAAATATTTGAGAGTTGATTGCGTGGGTTGAAATCTGTGAAAAATGAAATATTGTTGGGATCGTACCATAAACTTGAATGGATGAGTTGATTTCCATTACGTACTTACTAAGTTGTTTGATTTTTGTGGGTAGTAACAAAATATGTGTTATTCATTTCAGGAAGAACCAGTAGATGATGCAATGGAAGAGGATGAACCTCCTCAGATGCAAGTAGTGTTGCATGAGGATAAGAAATATTACCCCTCAGCAGAAGAAGTTTATGGACCTGATGTAGAAACTATTGTTCAGGAAGAAGACACTCAGGCACTTACTGGTAAGTTCTAATATTTCTTATTTGTGCTGAAACTCCAAGCCGAATATTGATTCTGTGGTGGTTATAGCTGAATTATCCGGATGTTTTTGAGGCGTTCTCCAGTAAATTTGATTTATTGAAAGAAAAAGAAAAGTGAATTATTTCTTTAATTGAAAGCACCACACAGACATGATTACAGGGTATCCTGAAATAATGTATACACTTCATATTTACTTATATATTTAATGTTAAAGGTTCAAATGGTTTAGGTATCTACCTCAGAGTATCTCCTATGAGCCCATTACTAAAAATCATGCCTAACAGATTGATACATTGCTGAGCAGCTGCTTCATTGATAACACCTTCATGTTATATTTTGGAGAAGGAACAGTCAGTGTAACCAGGGGTTGATCCAGGTAGCATTTCATACCGTTGGGTGGTATCTTCACAAACATATTTTCAGCTCAAACGGTATCTTCACAAAAATATTTTCAACTCAAACGGTATCTTCACAAAAATATTTTTAACTCATAGTATCTTCACTTTCAAATAAAATTTTATCTTAACAAAATTATTTTAGTGTAAGAGGCATCTTTAAATATTGTTCTGTTTCAAACATGCTTTTTTTTTTCATTGTTATGAACTGTTTTCAGTTACCCCCCCCCCCAGTGTCATTTCACATGCATTTTTTATGATTAGCTCAGAAATAGGGATGGGCACATACATCGGTGGATACTCATTCCCGAAACTTCCATGGATCAATAGCATCCATGGACAGTTTCAACCTTAATGTTTTACAGCTAAACAGCCGAAGAATTCACATCTTTTCGATCTGCAGCGGTAATGGGCACATCAATGGATAAAATTGTTGTTCAGTATATCAGTGACAACTCACCAGTTCAATTGAGTAACCAATAGTATTTGTTGAAAGGCTTGATGTAGCAATGGAAACCTTGATGTTTCTTTGATGTATGAGCTTCTGTAACATCAAGGATAAGAACTCGATTTTTTGCTGATGAAACATCTAACAAAACAGCGATAAAAGTGCTATTTGCAGCATAGGGAGATTATATTCCCTTCCTCTATAAAAGAATGCAACAAAGAAAAATTCATTTACTTGTAGAAAATATTCTTTTGCAGTTCACACAATTATCATTTGCAAAACATTGATGCTCAAAAACATCAGTTTTTTTTTTTTTTTTTTTTGGCCATCCTACTCAGATCAATCTTTGCTGTACCAGCCAGGATTCCGGGAAACATGGTATTTACGATTATGCGGAGAGGAGCATGATGGGGAGGTGCTGACTGTTTGCTTTATGGGGAATCGGGTTGTGTGACATGTGAGCCTTTTTTTATTTTTTGTTATTTTTATTATTTCTTTTCTTCCAGCATTTAAAAATTTTGACTTTTGATGACTTTTCTGGTTTAATATGACCTGGAGTGTTATTATTTTAATAAATTTGTTATTTCGAAGATCTCAGCTGGAGCGTGATCACAGAGTTGTATGAAAAAACTGTGTCTGCATACACAATAATCAAAACAGGAAACTTGCTATAAACCCTGAAAGCATGAACCATGATTAGCAATAGAATAAGATTAAATTGAAATAGCAAATACAAAATAACTGAAAAAATAATAAAACAATAATTACTGCCAAAATGATAATCACAGGGGAATAAAATTTCTCTAAACACAAAAATAGGCAAATTTCACCAAAATGGGTATCATCTTTAAAAATCTGGATTGACCCCTGGTGACATTCTGAATTAGAGTTTCACAAGGAATATGCTGAAGACAAGTTGAACTTAATATGATGACCTGAAATTGAAAATCTTATTGCTGTGAATAATCTTGTGAATTTCCCATGCAATTTGTGAGGAATATTTCTTCCTCAGTTTCAATATCTGAGGTACTGGCAATTTAAGACATATCCATTCTTGGATTTGAAAAGGTTGCTGGCATTATAAGGAAGCATAGAATTGTTTTGACTAGCATAAATCTGAACTTGCTTCAGATTCCTGAGCTATGGCTGCTTTGCTTTGGTTGTTTGGAACTTTGTTATCCTGGCTGGTATATTGTTAGCAAGCTCAAATGGAAATTGGGAGATGTGGGTTTGATTCCCGCTCCAGAGCAATGTAATTTTAAAGTTTTCTGAGATGTTACATGGTTGATTAGTAAACTATAAGCAATTCAGTATCACAGTCTGATTGCTTTGAATAATCTTGTTAATATGACCTGTATAAAGAACAAAAGCATCAGCTATGTGCTAAGCTTTATATGACCTATCTAAAGAACCAAAGTATCAACTATGTACTAAATTGCAAAACTATGGGAGCTTGAATGTTTGAACCCAGTATCTCCAGGACAGGGATTTATCCTTGAATTTGAATAAAGCTTGAGGAAGAATGTTTTACCCCAGAAATTGTTTGTGCTTTGATTGTGTACAAACAGTGACTTAGCTTAGAAATCATAAAGTAATAGAAATAAATATAATCGCTTCAAGGATTTCACATGCCATGTATCTAAATTTTTTTAATTCAGAGTAGTAGATTAGATATCACTTCAATTAATGCATCTCAATAATCACTTATCGATGTTCTACATTCATTATGAAACACATTTCTGGTTGTTTTTCTACCATGCACTGATATCTTAACATTTCAAATTACTAATGAAAACATTTGAAAACAATAAAATTAAGTAGTGTAGTTAAAACTTGGAACTTCCAAATCCGCAGAGTTCCATGCATGCAGTTCTTATTACATATGCTTCCAAGTGGAGAAATTTTAACAAACTTTACATTTCTCCTCTTGTGCTTAGAATAAGAGCACACACCTGTTACTGATTAATTGTAATAGGTTGCTTACCTTTTGTATACATTTCCCTGCACGTTTTATTCCTTTTGTAGTCTTGCTTGGTTCAAGCCTCTGATGCGGTGTTCCATTTTCGTCTTCAGGTTCATTCAAATGCCCGGCGAATGCTCAAGTCCACAAAGTGCCCTGCATTAATGACTCTAGGTCTCAACAGCATCCTCCTCACCTCCTACCCTTCCCACCAGCGTATAAAACCCAACCTTCATTGGTTGATTGACATTTATAAAAACCCCAATTCTTGAACTTAAAACCTTTTGATATAACCAACGAACATAAACTGCCTATTTACATATATACAAAATGCCGAACAAAAATATTGAAAACGTATATACAACTATTTACACACCACTCATCTTATTCCTTCAACTCCTCTTCCCAACACATCATGACAACTAGAACATTCAGTGACCACACCCAAAGCCATTCCCACGCAGACTGCCTCTAGTACTTTCTACCCCCTCCGGGTTCATCCTCAGGAGGCGTTCCAGATGTTTTCTCTCCTGCTACCACAGTGAGAGTGAGCGACACGTTCGTCTTCCTCGCCCCCGTTCCAACATCACTTACGAAAAACTTCCACCGTGGCTCCACCTTTTATTAACTTTAGTAAACTCTTCATTTTCTTCTTCTGTGGTTTTTTTTTTTTTTTTTTTTTTTGTTAAATTTTTATTAGTTCTTTTCATTAAGGATACATGGGTCATTATTATTACAAATTCGATCTCTATTTTTTTCAATCAATACAGACTCTGCAGTGCGTAGGTGTCTCTCATTGTGACATGATTTTATTATTTCAATCTCTTCAAGAGATTAAAATAAAAATTTCTTGAAGAGATTAAAATAATAAAATCATGTCGCAATGAGAGACACCTACGCACTGCAGAGTCTGTATTGATTGAAAAAAATAGAGATCGAATTTGTAATAATAATGACCCAAGTATCCTTAATGAAAAATGGAAAGAACTAATAAAAATTTAACAAAAAATCCAAAAACACAGAAGAAGAAAATGAAGAGTTTATTAAAGTTGATAAAAGATGGAGCCACGGTGGAAGTTTTTCGTAAGTGACGTTGGAACGGGGGCGAGGAAGACGAATGTGTCGCTCACTCTCACTGCGGTAGCAGGAGAGAAAACATCTAGAACGCCTCCTGAGGATGACCCCGGAGGAAGTAGAAAGTACTAGAAGCAGTCTGCGTGGGAATGGCTTTGGGTGTGGTCACTGAATGTTCTAGTTTTCATGATGTGTTGGGAAGGGGAGTTGAAGGAATAAGATGAGTTGTGTGTAAATAGTTGTATATATGTTTTTAATATTTTTGTTCGGCATTTTGTAAATATGTAAGTAGGCAGTTTATGTTCGTTGGTTATATCAAAAGGTTTTAAGTTCAAGAATTGGGGTTTTTATAAATGTCAATCAACCAACAAAGGTTGGGTTTTATACGCTGGTGGGAAGGGTAGGAGGGTAGGAGGATGCTGTTGAGACCTAGAGTCATTAATGCAGGGCACTTTGTGGACTTGAGCATTCGCCGGGCATTTGAATGAACCTGAAGACGAAAATGGAACACTGCACCATAGGTTTGAACCAAGCAAGACAACCAAAGGAATAAAACGTGCAGGGAAATGTATACAAAAGGTAAGCAACCTATTATAATTGTATGCACGTAAATTCCGAACAGTTGTGGCTAGTGCTATAGATGTTCTAACACTGAATGTTACTGATTAGTTGTGCTCTGTTCCCCCTACACTTCCCTCTTTATTACAGCAGCACTTAATACATCAATCCACGACAGATAGTGTCTAGCTGACCTAGTGATCTTGCACATCTTATGCCCTGTCAAAAAATTAAGGACCTCCACATTTCATACCAGTCCCTGCCTTCACCTCTGTCTAAAACTTGCCTGTGTTTTTTTATTTTTTATTTTTATTTTTCTTGTTTCTTTGCTCAAAATTGCTGCAATTTTCATGCATTTCATTTTTGATATATATTAAAAAAAAATCACTGCTGCTCAATCTGCGTCAAAATGGGATAATATATTTTAAGTACTGAAATTTTGATTGCCAACACAATTTATTAGGCTACTAGTGGCAAGCGGGTGACCTTATTTTTGGAACTCTACTGATCGCAGTGAAAAGTCTCAGCTGATGTTCCTTCCTTTCAATAGCATATGATTCCTATAACATGAATTAAGTAGGTACTTCTCACATCTTTCATCTACAGTGTTATATTGCTTATGCAAAGAAGGACTTCATTAGAAAGCTCAGCTCCTTGGACTTGATCAATCTTACATAGGAAACTGCTGTAGAAACATGGAGAATATGATCAATGAAAACCTGTTGTCTTTATTCATCAGTTCTGGGTTTCTCCCTTCTCTTGGGCAAATGACTAAATTATTGATGAGCAGTTCTTCGTAGTTCCAGACTTAGATCATTTTTAGTGCTCGAAAATTGAGAAATAAAAGCTCAACCCCCCCCCCCCCAATCACTGAATTACTGTTGCTAGGTTTGTAGCAGAAATGTTAAATTTTTACTCTTTGCAGTTTTCAGTTTATCTCAGCTTTAAACAAGGTTCCCACAGTTCTTGTAAATCCTTAAAAGTCCTTAAAAAGTGCTTAAGTGTTTTAGGGTGTTTAGAAGTTCTTATTTTTTGACAAAAATGACAAAAAGTACTTACAGTTTATACTCGCATACAAGCTGAAAGTTTTAGAAGAAATTCTGCTTTCAAAGTGCGTGTGGGGGTATGGGGGTTGGCTTTATAGGTGGGTCAATAAAAAATAGTGCTGAACTTCTGAAGTGTTACATGAATTATTTTGCAGAATTTTCTAGCAGTTTTCTTTATGTTTTACACCGTGGCTTTGTGTGTGTTACTGAGTGAAAGTTTTGTGGCCTTCTGTCAGTTATAGTGTCATCTGTGCTCTGCATTTCATGTTAGTGGAATCATATGTTATTGGAAGGAAGGAACATCAGCTGAGTCTTTTCAATGTGGATGATAACTGGTTGATATGGTTATTCTGCTCTCATGCACACAAAACATTGTGGAGAAACAACACTCCTAACATGTGCCAATGGTGTACACATGATGCAAAGGAGACTAATTTCACACTGAAGTAAGAGGAAAATTACATACAGAGACTTTTCATATTCTATTCCAGAGTAGCAGAATGTAGACATACACGCATATGCTGTACACAGATACTTTCCAAATTATTAGCAGATTTTACAGATAGTTTTTGCTTGTAGATTTAAAAAAAAAATGTTATTTACAGGAATTATAATACTTACTCTAGGCTTTACTCAGAAATTAATATACTTAATTCAATTTTAACTTGAACTTTCAATTATTTTTCATATCTTCTGAGTTCTTTTGTTTTCAAACGCATTTCTGACCTCTAGATGTATGTGTGTTTTGTTTTCAAATGTATTCCTAAATCATTTTCTTCTATGTGTGTTTTGTTTTCAAATGCGTTTCTAAAACATTTTCTTCTATGTGTGTTTTGTTTTCAAATGCATTTCTGACCTCAAGGCCTGTTTGTTCTCAATGTATAGGAACTGTGTCAAAAGTTTCGTTTACACAGAAAGAATTTAAATTTTATTGCCAGGTTTCTCTTGCAGTTATTTAGTTAAAATCTTACGCATTTTGTAAGTCTACTATTTTTTAATTAAGTTGCTGAAAATGCTATTTCTAAATTTTAAAGGTTCATTAATGTAGCTGTTTTTCTGGATATAAAAACTTCCTTTAAAAATTTTCTTGTCCTTAAGAGGTTTATAGTCCAATATTTTAATATTTTGCCATAAAAATCCATTTCACACACATCGCTGCACAATCAATTGTGATGTACTTATTTTGTCCTCATTGTAATTTGTAATGTTCTAATAATTATTTATTGTTTTATTAATTTTTCTATAAAGTATCTTATTCTAAACATGGTTTGCATTTCGTGGGTTTGCAGCAAGTTTTCTGTTCCACTGGTTGTTTACGCAGATACATTATAATTTTGTACAACTGTGTTCTGTTCTATGCATTTTACTTGTATTTATTGAAATATATATGCAGGGGTCACACTGCCAATCGCATTCTTTGCAATTTGCAAAAAAGAAATTGTTTTGGCAACGGAAAAAAAAGTTTTGGCGAAAATAGTGGTGATTACCTTTTTGTACTGTTATAACACTGGCAAAAAAAAAAAATGAATTTGGTGAATGAATTGGTGAAAACCTTTTAAAAGCCAGAGCAACAGCTGTATATGTATGTATTATTAAAAAAAAAATACAGCCCTGTTTTGCATTTCAGTATTTATATCACATAGTAGCCCATGGAAAGCCGTGGTCTCAAAGTAAACAAATTGCTGACAACTGCAGCGTAAGGATTTACATACTTCTTCAAAAGTACCTCCAAAAAATAAAAAAAATTATGAAATATTTTTCCACCTAGAGTAGGTTTCCTACTTATTTAATAGGTGCTGCTAATATGATAAGTAAAAAACTGAATCCTGTTTCTAATTGAGACTGTGGAATTTCTTGCTTCCAAACATGGAATACCTCATTATTTTCTGTGTGCAACTGCTGGATGCCATCTTTTGAACTGGACATGCAGTGAGTCAGACACCATGTAAATCACTTTGCTGTTGAGATGGCCACAGCCAATCAGGCATCTCTCCTCTCCTGAGTTTTTGCAGCAAGCATGGGTGTGTGTGTCTCTGCTTCGAGCTGGCAAAAGCCATCAGTGCTATAGGAGAGCAAAGACACAGTATTTTACAAAAGGTGGTAACTTGAAAAAGGCCAACATGGCCTTGTTACTTCTTGGGTAAAAGAATTGTGGACACATTTTCACCAGAAATGGTTATAAAGTCTTTCAAAAAATGCTGCATAAGTAATGCAATGGATGTTACTGGAGTTATTTGGAAACTCTGATGGTAAATCGTAATTTGAAAATTTTTACAGAAGATAATCTCAAAAATTTGCATAATTTATTTCAATAGATAAATTTTCTAAAATCCTGAAATTTAAGGTCGGTCAAGGTTTTTCACAAATTATAGACCTTGAACTTGAATTGGAATGGGGGGGGCTCATATGAGAGCATATGCAGTGTTTTTCCTAACTGGCTGCACAAAATCCAGAAATTATGATGTAGTGCTTAGAACTTCTCCTGCTGGTTGGCTAGGTTGATGATGATATCATGCAGTGTCAGATGAAAGCTCTTGCAAGAACATGGAACAGTGTGAGATAAGTTATTTGCTGGTAAAAGTGAAGGACCATGTACTAAATTAAAAAAAAACATCCATCAGATTCCACCCAACAAGCCCCATCACCCATCTCTTGGTACTGATATTTCACTTTTCTGTATCCCCATGTTGTACACTCACGGACAATGAAATTTGTGCACCTAGGAGAAAACGTGCTACAACCACGAAACTTTGCAAATGGCTAGAGTGCATGCTAGTATGCAAATGATCCACGTTTGGTGCGAGTGCGCATGACTGCACACCCTGTGGTGGCACTGCAAGCACGAACCGACATGTAGTTGATGCCCCATGAAAGCGAAAAACACCGGCCGATGCAAGCAAGAGTACAGAGTGACAAGGATGCCTTGTAGATGTCAGAGACGTTGAGTTACGCAACTTATGGACTTTGAGAGTGGCCTGATCATCAAGCTGAAAACCGCAGAGTGGTTGGCACGCAGTATAGCCCGCCACGTGGGTCATTCTGACCATACCGTCAGATTGTGTTGGGAGCAGTGGACACATGACGGCAGTGCCACACGGCAGAGCAGCTCTGGACAGACCAGGAGGACCACCGGTACTGTAGAGAGAATGGACGGATCGTGTGCCAGGCACGAACGGATCTCACAGGGACCCAGTCCACTATACAGGTAGATGTAGCAGCTCCTGTGTACCCACGAACCATTTCCCGACGCCTCGCAGAAGTGAATCTGCGATCCCAGCTCTCCTTACATGTGCTGCCATTAACACTGGTACATCGGTGGCTCCGTGTGCAGTGGTGCCAGGCCAGAGCGACGTGGAACGCCACAGACTGGTGACATGTGATGTTTAGCGATGAGTGCTGCTTCGTTTTGGGGACAGATTATCATTGTGTCCAGGTATGGAGGTCCCCAGGTCAACAGCACAATCCCAACCTCGCTATCGAGCGCCATACCTCCCCCACTGCAGTCATTATGGTCTGGGGAGCCATTGCCTACGATAGCCGATCAGCTTTCTAGTAGTGGTACATGGTTCATTGACGGGCCAGCGGTATGTGGATGAGATCCTACGGCCCCATGTGCTCCCTTTCCTGGCTGGGATTCCAGGTGTGCTATACCAACAGGATAATGCCCGCTCGCACATGGCTCGGGTTGCCCAGGACTACCTACGTCATGTCCAGACACTTTCATGGCCTGCCTGCTCCCTAGACATGTCCCCTATCGAGCATGTGTGGAACCAGTTGAAACCCTGGCTGCTGCCATGCCGCACTATCCGGGATTTGGAACACACCGTCCAACATGTGTGGTCCAGTCTGCCGCAGGACAACATCAAGCATCTGTTTGCCTCCATGCCATACCGTATTGCAGCCATATGAGGCGGTGCAACACACTATTGAAGATGACCAGACTGCTTGCCACAGATCCCTCTGTAATTGTACTGCAGCCCTGTTTTTGCCATCATGTGTATCATTCATCTGCATGATTACGACCACAAAATTTCAGTTCAATCTGATGCTTCTTTCATGGTGCGCAAATTTCATTGTTCGTGAGTGTATATGCAAATCACAGTTATTCAGTTTACCTTGAGAAAATTAAGTGCAAAATTAAAATCTTGAGCACATAATTTTTTTGACTTTGGTTTTACAATGTAAATTGTAAGATGATTTTATGTAACATTCAAATTTGAACTCATAACATGAATTACAGCTTTACAATTCACACCATACTCATTAAAGTGTATTGGATTATTCTGTCAGATAGGAAAACTGATTTGACCAAAACTGTCTATTAAATTCCGTAATTTTTAATCTATTACATCCACAGACTTAAATTATGTGGAAAAATATTGCGAACTTCATCAGCACACTTCAATTGCATGGTTAAGTCATGCATAAAAGTGTATTTGTGCATGTTATGTTGTACATGCAATTGGTAATGACCTTAGAATTTTTTTGGCAGATGCTTAAAAAGTCTTTAAAAGGGTTATTCTTTTGTGGGAGAAAATGAGTAGAAATGCTGTTTAAAGGAGTGTGTTTATACTTTTAAAAGAGCTTTTCCATGGAGTCTACTTTGCCGAATTTATTTTTCATATTTTGTTCTGTTCATATGTAACTTATAATTTCCATAGCATAAAATTTCTTTATTTTCATACCATATTATGTAGTATATGTATATTTACAGCAATTTTTTTACCAATATTTTCAGAACCCATTATTGCACCGATAAAGAAAAAGAAGTTTTCGCATGCAGAACAGGACCTTCCAAATACTACATATGATTTAGAGTATGTAATGAGCTACCAATTTTTTTTATGATTAAGAATGATGTAAATGAACTTGAAAGTGTTTTTTAATGGAAAGTATGACAAAAGAAAATAACAAATATTCATTGTTTTTAAATGTTTGATTTATTTCACTTTAATAAAACTTATAAGTGGCTTTACTTAGAAAACAATAATTATTTCTTCTAAATCTCTTTGGGAATGCAGTGCTTCAATAATGGATGCTGATAAACAGGTAGGAGTCCTCAAACATGGGACTTTTTTGTAATTGCAAAAGTTAGTTATGAAGTCTTCATGTGTGTATTAGTCTACTTAAGTATCCTCCATTACTATTAATTACTCTTAACCAGTTGTGCTGAAGCATAGAATTTGTGTGTGTGTAGGATTTGGGAGAATGGCCCAAATTTTTACTCTTCAGAGAATGTAATAATTGTGTCATCCTACCATTTTTGAAGGAGAAACAGAAATATTCCTTACAGCAATCCAGCAATATATCGCTAAGCTAAGCCGAACACCCTCTCAGGTGATTGAGAGGAGCTCTATGGTAGAAACCATGCACTTCTAATCATTCCACTTTACACACCTGTTGATTTGCAGAAGTAATGCTCTTGCCCTAACTTTTTTGCCCTGCTGTTAGCATGGACTATTTTCATGTATGGGCTTTTATAATGTCCTTCTGTATGCAGTGCATCTTTGATGAGGTAGCACCAGCTAGTTTTTCTCTTCATGTTGTAATTCTATTTTTCTTTGTATAGTGCTTGGATGTGGTCCTTGATATGACTAATGATTTTCTTTCTCTTGTCAACCATGGCTCAACAAGTTAATTTTCACTCTTTGGCAATTGCTTATTGGGAGGAAATTCCCCCTCAATATTTTTATTGGGAAGGCACAAGGTATGAATTTTGAAATCAAAATAAAGAAACTAAATTTATTAATGCAACTCGTTATTTCATGGCACTGGATCAGTGTTTTATACGAAGACTTCTCTTCCACAGTTTTATGGGTTTCACATTACTGCTTTTCTAATGTGTCCTTCCATGTGCATCACTACTTTGGTGAGGTAGCACCAGCCAGTTTTCCATTAGTGTTGTAATTTTACCTTACAGTTTTTTTTTCTTTGTTTATCATTTTTATGTGGATGTCTGCTAATTATGCTTTATGCTGATTTTCTAAGTGCTTGCAATTATTTTTTTTAGCTTTTGAAAACCAGATTCTCATCCAGTGGCAAATCTATGTATGAATGAACTATGATTGTAATTCACCAGGATCATCACCACCATCTCACAACAGGTTGCGTTTTCAAGTGCAGAGGGGAGATATTTGGCATATTTAACCACTGTATTTGGCTATCTCTGTACCGTTTATGTTAAGAAGCTATCAAGATATTAAATTACCTGTCAAGATGGTAATTTTTTCACAGAAACGTGGATGAAAAAAAATTAGATGATGAAATTAGTAGGTGGGTGAATTCATCTTTGAAAGTCACAGCTGCCATAGGAAGACTTAGCAGGACTGATGAGTTCTCAAAAAGGTTCTGAATGGATGCATATAAAAGTGTAATTATTCCTCATTTGATGTATGGCAGCAAAACCTGGGTACCGCAGAAGACACAAAGGAGTTGTTTGTGTGCTGGAGAGATGCACTACTTATGAAAGGGTTTGTGGAAACACTTGTTCTGATCATGTGAGGGATGATGTGTTGCAGATAATGTGTAATGTGTAGAAGCAAAATGTTGTTAGTAAGGTGGAGACAAATATTTTTAGGTGGTTTGGCCATGTTCAACGAATAAGTGGTGAGATGCTTACGAAGAGAATTTATTCACCCCAAGTGGCAAGAAAGAAAGCTAGAGAAAGACGAAGGAAGTTGGGGGGGGGATTCAGTAATGTCTGGATGAGAAAAAGATAAAAGAGTATAAAGTGCAAAAGGTCTTGCATGAGACATGTGATGAATATCAGTGAAGCTGAAGTTCTGTGCCAAGATCACTGTAAATAGAGACATTTGATACATCAACAGTAAATTAAATCTAATACCATCAGTTTTAAAGTTTAATCTGGGAGATGAGCTCTGAATCACAGAGAACAGCTTAGTGATATGCATGTGTGTATGTATATTGATTTGTGCTGTGTTGATCTCTCAGTTTTATGTGGCTGTATTATGTTTTCATTATTTTTCATTGATCATTACATATATGCTTTGTAATAATTTTTCAATTATGTGTAGCCATTTGCTGTTTTGACTATTTTTCAAGTATTTGTGAGCTATGCTGTGTCAGAAGCTGTTTTACTTAGATGTATACATTGTTTAGATGTTGATCATGTACTTTTTTTCAATATAAATAATTAGATTTCTTGCTGACTTGATGGACAACACAAACCTTATACGAAATGTTGCTCTTATTGGCCATTTGCATCATGGTAAGGTAAGTTATAGCACTCATTATTTTATAGCTTCTGTCTGTATTTATGTTCATGCTGTATTCATTTATTTATGTTCAAATTAATCTGTTAGATGCTGTCAAAGGCAGGGCACATCTGCCCTTTGAATGCATTGTGTTGTGCATCATTTTGTGTTTTGCTGTAAGATAAATAATGAATGAAATGAACATGAAACTATGTGAAACTTATCTGTTGAGAAAGGAAGTTACTTTTGTAGTACAAAGGGTGGACAAGGGTAAATATTAGACTGGCATGGTTTTCTTTAGCCAAGACTAGTCTTTCATCACAGGAAGTTAAGTTGAAATTGCATTATCTCAGAGAGTATTACTTAATGTCTTAGCAGTGCAAATTAAATTCTTCCCCTGTGGCCAAGCAGTCTGGGATTGTGGCTTCTGATCATTCATTCAAGATAGGTTTTGGGTTTGAGTCCTGGATACAGCATGGGTGCTGTGCTTGTATAATGGTGCTGGCTCTATTCCTTTCCTGGAACCACTGGGCCTTACAAGTTGTTCGTGGTGGTTGTTAGGTGAGTAAACCCCAAATTTGGGGTAAAGGGGAAGGAATACCTTCGCTGTTATTGTCAGAACTATGGTGCACTACAGTACTCAAACAATTCTGAATCATTTCCCATTCTTTGCAAGGACTACCTGGGAATTTGTCCACTTATATCAAATAAAATTTCATAACTATTAACAGAATGGAAGGTGAAGATCTTGATACATGGATTTTGAAGTACTACACTCAACAAATATTAATGATGGTGAGGAAAGACAGACTCAAAGAAACATCAGTTTTCATCTGTTCTGTTGCTCATGAACCACAACCATAGTTTTTTAGTTGCAAATATTCACATGGTAGGTAATGTTACCACAGAATGGATCTGATCAAGAAGATTTATTACTATATCAAGACAGACCATGACCCAAACATTTTTATGCCCATTTTCTGTGCTCATCATCAATGTAATTGTCCAAGTCTTCTTCCGGGGTGTAATATAAGAGTGGTTTAAGGTCAATCTGAACTTTTTACTGTACTTCTGCATGTTTTGTACTGATTGCAACAGAATCTGTACGGTAAATACATGTGTGCCTGCCCTTCATGCTAGTAGTGGTTTTGTCCACTCAATGCAAGTGATGTATATTGTGGGAAGCATGAAATCTGTAGATGTGTAAGTGAGTGTGGAACAGTGTTGTATTGGTAAAATTTCTGTAAAGGTGAAACTTGCTGAAATTTTATAAAGATTGGAAGCACAGTATGGGGATAAAACACTATCAAAAGCAATTGTCTGTAATTGATGCAACAAGTTTTCCAAGGGCTAAGAAGGAGTAGTAAATGAACTGTATGGACATGTGTCAGTTGCTGCTGTGAATGAAGTGAACATCAGTTGTGTGCAGTAGGTTACTTCGGAAAAGCGGAGCACAAGCATATGTGACATAACTGCAGTAGTCAACATTAGTGTTGATATTGTGGAAAAAAATCATTCATGAGCACCTGCTGTTCAGAAAAGTGTGTGCGCATTGGATACCAAAGACACTGACATTTGATTGAAAGTCATTTTATGTTGCTATCTTCATGGAGCTTTTGCTTCACTTTAAGTCTGAGGGAGATGCATTTCTGCAGAAGATTGTGACCAGTGATGAGACTGGGGGTTAATTTATTCCAGAAACCAAGTGAGTCAGCTATGAATGGCACTACAAGGGTTCCCCCTACAGCAAAAAAATTCAAGGCGGTTTTGTCTTCAGGAAAGCTAATGGCTACTGTATTCTGGGAGGCAAACTGGTGGATTTTCTTGCACTGGGAACAAAGATGAAGGCACAGTGTTATACTATCCTCACAAAAGAAAAGCTATGACCTGCCATCTGCAAGAAGAGGCCAAGAAAATTGTTGAAATAGGTCATCATATTACATGACAATGCTAGGCTGCACACAGCAATGACAGCTGTAGCATCAGTGGGCTGAGAAATGCTGTCCCTCCACTATGGTCCTGACTGTGCACAAAATGATTTCCTGTTGTTAGGAGGGGGAAAAAAATTCTGCAAATGAACAACTACAGGAGTATGTCCTACAGTGCTACAAACCCAACCCAAATCCTTCTACATAGCTGGAATACAGTCTTTCATGGAAATGGAACAAGTGTGTCAGTGTTAAGGGAGAGCACCCAGAGAAGGACCACAGTTTAGGTAGTGTATTCCTATTTATTTTTTGTGTGCAAAAAAAAAGTTCAGGTCAACCTTGAACCACCTACCTAGAAACATTAAATAAATGTTCTTTCCTCTGTGAGATTCCGGTGTGCAGAATCTCATTCAACCTGGAGCAGTTTTGTATTATCAGGTATTGGAACTGTGCCCTTATTTGATTGTAAAGAATGCTGTTAGTTTTACATACAGAAGATTCTTCCACACATTTTCAGACCCCCCCCCCCTTTATCATTTGGGTCATTTTCAAGATCAATGAGAAAATTTTGAGGGATTAGTTGAGGAAGCAAGTCATCCCTCTGGAGATGGTATTTCGTCTTTCATTACTTTCAAAAACAGTTAAATAAAGTGAAGATTTTCCCCATAATCATATTTCTTTTTCTCATGATGTTCCTTCTGCCTCATATTGTTGTTAAATGTCATTGTATTCCGTAAATATTGTATCATATTACAGCTTGAAAAGGGGGGAAATTTTCCAAAAACAGAAACCGGGGAGAACAGTTCATTCCCATAAACATTTGCGTTTAAGCTTAATAAAGGAGGGAAAATTTCCGAAGATTTCGGAAGTGATGAAATTGGAAAATTTGCAAAAATTCATGCATGGAACTTGAAAGTATTCATATCCTCAAACTTATGCCATTTATGTAAATTGAAAGCTTTGGTATTATGCAATCATAGTCCTCAGGCTGAAAATTCTTGCAGCATGATGGATGTAATTATTGTCACCTGAGGGTATATAAAAAAAGCAACAATGAGGAAATGGGAAGATGAAAGTCATCATCTGAAAGAAAAATTAAGCAATGGATGGTGTGCAGTTGCAGAGTCAACAAGAGACAAATATGGCTGTTGAAAATAAAAATAAAATATTTTGTTTTTATTTTTAATGAAAAATAAAAATAAAATATTTATATTTTTTTATAATACAAACTTTCTGAGAAGAAAGCAAGACTTGCTTGCAAGAGGAAACTTGAGCTGACGTTCTAGCAACAACAACAAAAAAACATGAAAAAAACTGAAGCAGTGTGTTTTAAAAGCATTTTTTTGTTTGGAAAACAGAGATTTTATATACAGAGTGGAAGAAATATTCATCTCATAATATGTGTCAAATACGTTATGATAATTACATAGCAATCAAACATCGCTGAATTGACTGTAATTACTGTTTCACATTTGAATTCTATCACATTGAAAACTTGAAAATTTCATTGCTCCACGGTGATGAAATTTTCAAGTTTTCTGATGTGATAGAATTCATGTGTAAAACAGTAATTACAGTCAATTCAGCGATGTCTGATTGCTGTGTAATTATCATGAGAGATTTTATATTGTGAACACAGTGATGTACTCCAGTTTAGTATTCACATAAATAAATTACAGTGAACAATTTCAGTTGTGTTATATTCACACTTTCTTGCCACACATTCTGATTTTTCATCAGGTTAAAAAGTTCAGCTTTTTTCTTTTCTTCCCTAGTCTCTTGTATGTAGTCTTACTGTGAATAACTTTCCATTTTAATATTCTTTATCAAAGTCCTTCATTCAAGTAAAATAAATAGGGCAGTGCAGAAAATAAAAAAAAATTCAAAGGATTACTGGAGCTCAGCACTTGGCATACCAATCTACACAGGCACAATATGGAAAACATGTACTTGATGCACATGTTAGACTTAGGTGCATTAGCTAAATTTCACTGCAAATAAGTTTTATGGTTAGTTTTGTAGAATTAAAAAGGAATGCTACACATAGGGTATTGATTTTTAAGGACCTTTCATTGGCAGCCTAATTTATTGTCATGTTATGTAATTCGTAGCTATTTTAAACTGCTTAATTGATGTATGGACTAATTTACTTGCAAACAGTTTAATGTACTGCCTGATTGATTGTAATTTGATGTAATGCATTTTGTTGGCATTTGATACTTTTGTTGACTGTTTGATTAAGAGTAATATGAGACAATTTCTTTCAGACATCTTTTGTTGACTGCCTGATTGAGCAAACTCATCCAGACATGAGACCAAGAGAAGGCAATAATGTAAGTAAAAAATATTTGTTGTTGGAGCTTAAAAGTATCGTTGCATCCAGTGGTGGCAGCTTCTCTCACTCACTCATTCACTCTCTCTCGCACACACACACACACACACGCTCTGTCTCTTGCTCTCCCTTGCTCTCTCTCTGGTTGTTCTGGAACCAGGTATTAACTTCAAGAATTGTTTCCATAATTATGGACTGAGATATTCTGCTGTACAGATCTTTGTTAAGCTGTTAAATGGTGGTGTTTACTCACCAAAAGTTTTGCATGATTTGTTTTTCCTGTCATTTCTTTTTAGAACATCCTCATAAATGGCAATTAAAGAATATTCCTTATAAATACGTGGGATAATCATAACTATTCAGACTGTAATCAAAATGTCTGTCTGAACTGATCTAGTTTACTGTTCACTTTGTTTTGCCATATCAGAAAACTGAATTGTCAAGTTTTCTGATATGACATAACATGGTGAACAATAAGATAGAGCAATTCAGCTTGTGTTGTTCTACTGCTTGCTCTTTTCTTTGAGTTAGAGCAGGGAGGGGGTGGGGGTGTATTGTGTGTTCAGTGATGTGTTTTTTGTATGTAGGATATTTCTGATGATTTAATTTGCAGTTCTTGTCATTCTTGTCTTAATAGGCACAATTGATTCTGCAGTGTTCATCTCAGTCATTTTGCTATCTTCTGATATTAATTTTATGTCCTCAAAATGCACTTTCATTGTTTTCTATGCATTATTGAAGATGCACTGTTCTGTTTTGTTTTTGTTTCTAATTTTTAATGTATAAGTTCTGAAAGCATACACAAGCTTCTGTTCATGCTACCTGTAATGTTGCATAATTAATTAAAACTCTGCATGAAAAATGACAAAAAACTTACGAGTTCCTCTTTTTTTTTATGGTTGGAGATTTAATGACCACCGTGAGCAACTCAGTGGGCTATAAGCAGTTGCCCGTCCCTAATTTAGGGTCACTGGTTCCAGGGAAGGGAGAGGGCCAGTGCCGTAAGATAAACACAACATCCATGCCTCACCTGGATTTGAACCCAGACCCCTTTCGGACGAATGGTCAGAAGCCATCGCTTTGACCACTGCTTCGCTGGGGTGGCTATGAGTTCCTTCTGTTGCATGAAAAGGAACAATATGTAGGCTGCACAAATAGGAACTTGTGTATGTGTGTAAGAGATCACATTAAAAATTGGAGATAATTTAAACAAAGTGGAAGTGCCATGGTTCAGTATTGCATAGGAAACGAAACAACACTAAATTTTAGAGATGCCTCCTGCAATACAGCTCCTGTGATAGTGTTGAATGTAACACTTTCCTGCTGGTAACAGCCTTCTTAATATTCCATGTCAATTTAATAGATCTGTAAATTACTATAAAGTATTGCAGTAATACTTAATAGTGATGGTTCAAAGCTTGGGGTGTCTCAATAATGAAAGGATCATGATATACCAAGCACTGATATTCTGTGAATGCAGTGCTTTGTTTATGCAGCTGCCTTAAGTTACTGTGTGGTTCATGTTTGTGTGTTTTGACTAATGTAACTAGTCATGTAGAGCCCTGACTTATCGGTTAAACATGACATATCTAAAATTTCATTCCACTGAATCTGTTGCATTGACTGACTGCAATAAGCTTCTCTTTGTGTGTTGTATGTGGCTTTCTTCTGCTGCTCATTCCTACTTTTATACTAAAAACATTTCATTGCCTTCAACATTTTTTGACCTGTTTGAAGTGAAACATCAGCAGAGATTTCAAAGGAGATTGTTCAAGATAACTGTTGATGTTTCCCACCATGGCCTCGAAAACTTCCTGCCTGTCAGTGTGAGGCACATCTATTCTGACCAATATTCCCTCCAAGCTGAGCGCGGCCATGCAGCAACTTAACTTCCTCCGTGAAGTAAGCATTTTAGATTAAAATTCCCAAATCCCTAATTAATTTTCATAAATCGAAAATCAATTACCTGCAAAAATAATAATAAATAAACAAAATTCGGGCTTTCCAAAGTCAAAACAACATTTTTCTTAAATGCTGTTGGCCTCCTTCTAAGTTCGTCTCATTGTCCTCTTCATTTTCAAACGCTTCTTGCAAAGCAGCCTCGTGTGAGCAGATAGCGAATGCGGATTAGTGATTTTCCCACGCCGAGAAAGAGGCAGATATTGAGTCTTTTCTCAAAACAATGCATCAGCGCCAGCCAATCACAGCAAACCGTACCAAGTTCATTGTAATAACTAATGCACTCATGCTTGTTGGCAGGAGAAAGGCATTCCGGTCAGTTAAATTGTAAGCCGCTGGTAAAAGGGTTTTGCTCAAAACTTTGTTAGGTAATAAAGCGATCTCTTCCAACACCAAAGACACTGAAAGATGCCTTGTGTTTGTGTTCAAATTTGTTTTTGTGCTGCATTTTTTGTTTCTTATTCTCCTTGGTATTTTGATATGCAAAGAAACTGTATTATGCATACACATGCTTTTCCTAATTTCCAGTGTTTTTATTCCAGAAGTAAGTTTGAGCTTCTCACTTTTTATAAAATGAAAATTTTAATAAAGAAATGTTTTTAGTATTTTTTTTTATTAAAGTCAATTGAGGAAAAAACGATGATAAAAATGGGGGAATTAGAAAAAAATAAGGATTCAAATCTAAGTTCCAACTGCTACTGCATTAGTAAGAGAAGCTGGGAAAATAAAAAAATTTGCCCAAGTGGTTTTGATGCCTGCCCAGCTCATTGGGTTAGACACACATTGCCCATGGCCAGTTAGAGGGAATATTGATTATGATGTTTGTCACCTGAAACATTTGTACCAACTAAGAGCTTTTTGTAAGCTTTATTGTATAATTTGTATTAAATTGATATCCAAACTCAGTATGCAGTTTTGTATACAGTTTCATTTAAAAATAAACCTCAGCAACAAAACAAGGCTTCACTAATGTACATGACATGTTACAAAAATTGCTGCTTCTCACACAGCTATGAGAAATCTGCTATGAGGTGTTCAAGTAGGGTCCATGTTGAACACCCTGTATCAATTGGTAATTGCAGTGCATTCAGTGTAGAAAATGATTTGTGTGACACAATTTCTTCAGAAGTTGTGTGCATGCGTGCATGTGTGTGTGTGTGCTTGTATTAGTCCTCACTACAATAGAAGAGAATAGGTATTGATAACTGCATTAACAGCTGTTTAGTTAATTAATGTTTCAGCATAATATTTATAAAATCACATCTTTTATCTTCAAAAATGAAAATTAAAAGATACAACTATGTAAATGTAACAGTGAAATATCGATGAATTAAATGTCTGGGTTTACAATGCTTTATGTACTAGGACTATGTAAGATGTGATTGCTGTTTTATTTATTTATTTTTGTGAAAATGATGCGTAATCCAGTTTAATATTTTAATTTCAGTTGAGGTACACAGATACCTTGTATACAGAACAGGAAGTGAGTAACATTCTTTTCATTATAATTTTATTACTTGTATGTGCATGTCATTTTTACATTCACATTGCAATGAAGTTATATGAGTGTAACAAATGTACTTCTTTTTTGCAAGATGTAATTCATATCCTGTACTTCTTACGCTGCTCATACTTTTCAGATGTCTTTTACAGAGAGTGAGTCGAAAGTTTTGCAATTATTTGGATCACTTTGTCTTCATACTTACCTTTACAACGAAAGCTGACTAGCATTCAAAGTATAGGCCATCGTGTTGCACCATCTTTAGTCATCTGTCTGCCAGTTCTTCGATTTCACGGTGGTACCAGTTCTTGTCCTTCAAGGAGAAGAATTTCTTCACCCCAGCTGCCACCTCCTCCTGGTTGTTGAAGTGCCGCTCGCTGAGGAAGTGGACCATGGACCGGAACAAGTAATAATCCGACGGAGCAAGGTCGGACTATATGCTGGATGTGGCATCAATTCGATGCCCTCAAGTTCCTGGAGTTTTGCCCGTGTCATTTGTGCTCTATGAGGCCGAGCGTTGTCCTGCTGTAGGAGAGTGCACTTTCTGTTCACCAGTGCTGGGTACTTCTCCTCCAAAACGGCATTCATCCGCTTCAGCTGTTAAGAGTAGAGGTTGGCGTTGATGGTCCAACCGTCTGGAAAAAATTCGTAATGGATTATCCCTTCGAAATTCCACCAGACGCAGAGCGTCACCTTGTTCTCGAAGTTCCCACGTTTGGCAACAGGTTCTGGAAGCTGGCCCGGGTTCAACCACTGCCATTGTGTGTTAGGATTACAGAAATAGACCCACTTTTCATCACACAACAATTCTTTTGATGAAACGTATACATCACCCTGGTTTTCAAGGTGTTTCGTGCACACTTCCACTCGGCAGCTTGCTTCAGCTGGCATCCATGAGGGACAATACAGCAGCTCCTGTAGACTTTGCCGAGGTCCTGAAGGTGACAAACCTCGGTGGTCTCTGATATGCCTAGCTCGCCTGATAATCTCCGAGTGCTGGTTGTCAGATTTGCCTCTACGGCCTGGTGTGTGGCTTCCGAATCCATGGTTCGCAGCCTACCTGATTTTAGCTGATTGTCGAGGTTTCTGTCACCAGAGCAAAATTTCTTGAACCATCTGGTTGCGGTGCTGTGGTCCCCTTTCACATGACAAATGTTTTATGTTGCTGGAGCAGCATTATGGCCGAGTTCAAATTCATAAAGCAAAATTTCCCTAATTAGCCGGTTGTGGCTGTTCATCTTTTAGCTGATCAAATAGCGCAGAACTTGTATTCAACCCAGGGGAGTGTGTGGACCTGGTGCCTTGGCTATGATATCACTACAGAGTAAAGTATCAGCCATGTGAGTAAAATAAGTGGAATGATGTATTGACAAATTGTGAAGGGTGTCTGTTTACTGGGGTTAGGGACACATTCTTGCTGGAGGGCGGAACTTCCAGGAATCGCTTGTGCTTCATTCGTGGACCCTTTCTTCTCCTGACTGCATAAAAAAAATGCATCAAAGCATCAGTCATGCATCAAAAATAAAAGGTTAAACAAACAATAAGTGTTATACCAGTAAATGAATACGAAAATAGTGTACCCTTTCAAAATATTTCACAAGATAAAATGATTTCGAAAAACACCAAAACAGAAGGGCAATTCAAAGTTAATAAAATAAATGAACTGTGGGCAAGGGGTAACGGCAGGTCATTGAAGGTGTGCCAGCCCCAGCTAAGATTAATAGTCTGAACTTACTAAAATACCTACCTACCTACTGACTGACTGACAGTGCACATATACAATAATTTGGGTTTAAAAAGTCCTTGAAAAGTGCTTGAATTTATTTTGCTTGGAAGAGTATGAACCTTGTTTTAATCAGGTTAGAACATCAGTGTGAGGGATTAGCCCACAGCTGACGGTTCCAGTTGGTCATTTAACCTAAGGATTCTGGAACAAATTCCAGTGAGTTGGGGTCTTTTCGCCAATGTCACACAGAACTAGCTGGCACTTCTCCAAGATTCACTGAGGCCCTTGTTGCTGTTATGTGTACCATTGTTCCCACAGAGTGCCCCGAGGAGGCAAACCCATCTCTCACTAAGATCGCCCGCTCTCACTAAGGTTTCTCCCATATTTAAATCTGGTTCTAAAAATGGAAAATAATTATACTATTCTAAAATGACCTACTTCTAAAATGACTATCTTTATTAAAGTTCTCGAAAAGCTAATATATAAAAGGCTAACAGCTTATTTGGATGAATATAAAATTATAAATACTAACCAATTAGGTTTTCAGACTAATAAATTTACTGAGACAGCTTTACTTTTTATTCAAAAATTTATTAGAAAAAAAACATGGAAAGAAAAATAACTACAGTGGCACTTTTCCTGGACTTAACTGATACCATTCTCTTAGATAAATTATATAGCATTGGGGTTAGAGGTTTGCCTAATAATCTTTTTGAAAGTTATTTACAGAATATACTTCAATATACACAAATTGAACAAGTTACTTCACCAATGGAATTTATTACATCTGGGGTGCCCCAGGGTTCTATTCTGGGGCCTGTTTTGTTTAATATATTTATTAATGATGTTTTTGATATCTTATTTAACACTACTATAACACTATGTGCAGATGATACTACATTGCTATTTTCTGTTTATGATATACATGAAATTGTAACACATGCTACCGAACAACTTGGCATCTATTCAAATCGGCTTTCTGTAAATGATCTTGTAATTGATACTAACAAATCTAAGGCATTGATATTCTCCACACAGGCAATTGAAATATCACCTGTATTACTAATAAGAATTGACAACAGAATTATTGAGTATGTGGACAATATTAAATATCTTGGAATTATACTTCAAAATAATTTAAAATGGAACCTACATATTGACCATCTTGTTAAACTCTCATGAAACTTAGGTATAATTGGTTCGATAGTCTCAGTTTTGTCGCTCAGGGTTCTATAGTTATTATATTACTCATTACTACAGTCTCTCCTTGACTATTGCATTCTGGCATGGGGGTAGACTACTTTAATGAATATTTCCTGACTCAAAATATTACAAAATAAATTTGTTAGACTTTTGGAATTTAAAAATAATTTCTGACTTACAAATGAAGCACAATTCAGTTTTCAACATTTTGCTAGAGTACCCCCTGGGAAATATGTTTTTTTTTCAACTATTAGCCAGTTATAAGGTGAATGTTATGGGTAGTAGGGGGACAGACCTTTGCATTTACATCTTTTTTCCCCTTCAATTATTTTAACATGTTTACTAATTTATATTTAATAATTTGTGATTGCTGCTTCTATGGTGCTTGACTGGCTGTGTGTATATAGGAAGTCTGGGGCTATGTCAGGTCTTTGTTTGGCCTTTTCCCCTGTCTTCCTAGCTGTTTGTAGTAATATATGTAATAATTCCAGTTATTTTAAATGCATTTGTATTAAAACAGTTGAAATAAAATAAATATAAAATAAATAAATAAAAATAAAATAAATAAAATATATCAGTCCCCCAAATTTTGTGACTGTCCTTTTTGTAATGCTGTCTCAGTCTTTTGCTGAAGCCTTAAAAACACCATGCGAGGTAGGGAGTCCTCATGGAATCCCAGGAACAATGTATGTGTCACTATTACATTCACCTAGAATCATTTCACAGTTACTCTCTTTAGGTTGTTTATATATATATATATATATAATCTCAATTAGCAGATAACTGATGAAAGTTACAGAGGATTTCGATTTTTGTTTTACGTATGCTATTTGAAGGGCTTCTCTTTCTTGGTATCTTAAAAACAGTTATTAGTATCTGAAGCTATGTAGACTTACCCAGCAGTAGTTTAGTGCAGACTAGAGGGATTCAGTTTTTTTTTTTTTTTATTAATGTGAGATAATTTTGTAGAGCCTTGTTCTTAAAGTCTTAATCAAATCAGAAAAATAAAGCCACATTTGAAACACACTTTATTGAATTTAGAAAACAGATGTTAAACTACATCATACTGAGCAGTGATGATGGTGTTAGTACCTCTGATGCTTCAGGTTCAATAAATTCAAGGCTTTAACAGCTATGTTAAGTATTACAAATATATCATCCAGGTAGCTGAGCCTAACTGAAAGTATTCTTCTGTAATAAGTTTTGAAAAAGCAAAAGAGACAATAACTTTTGTTGTTGTTGTATGTTCCCCATGCATTTTTTAAACTTCTACCTACAAAGATCTTGATATTACCTTAGGTGAGAGTTGTGCTGCATTAGTTGAAAGGGGAAAATGATGATAGTGATTTTAAAATCTGCTGTTTTCATATTTGGAAAAATTGACAGTTATATAAATGCTGTATATATAAAACATGTTTCTGTCTTACATACAGTAGATTCTGGTTATTTGGCCACCAGTCAATCGGGGGCAGCCATTTTTTGGGGCAGTTTTTGAAGAAAATCCCAAATTAACTCTTTGGAATACAGCTTTGCATAATTGGGGCAGTCACTTTATTTGGCCAAAGTGTTCCAATTAACCAGAATCTACTGTATACCTAAAGATTAGTTAAGATGTGAAACTTTTAAGACCTTTGTGCAGACTGTGTTATTATACAACTTAAATAATATTAATTTGTGTGCTTTGAGAATTAAAACATGTCTGTGTTAGCTGAAGTTTGTATTTATTTATTTATTTATTTTGCCAGAGAGGTGTTAGTATCAAGGCTACACCTGTGACCCTTGTGCTTCCAGATTTGAAGGGTAAATCATTCTTGATGAATGTATTTGATACACCAGGTAAAGTTATTTTATCTTTTTAGTCATCCATGTGGTTATTTTTGCTCTTGTAACATATTAAGGAAGATAAAAACCGCATTACTGTGAAAGAATTCTGATTTTGACCAAAATCAGTGATGTCGTGAAAAAGTGGATATAAGAATAAATAAATTTTTAAATGATTGGGATATATTATGCAGTGAAACCTCGATTTTATGCTTTTTAGGGGACCAGCACAAAAAGTCGTACGATGTGGGAAAATGCAAAACCAAGGTCGAGGTAAAATAAACTTTATAGGCATACATAATGTGTACAAAAAATAGTAAACCAATGTACATTGGTAGTACAGTACTATAATAGTCCCAGAGTTGTATAAAAATAAAATGTATTTGCGTACACAACCATTGAAACAGAAAACTTGCTGCAAACCCGCGAATCATGATAACAATAGAATATATAATTTAAAGAAAAATTAATATAATAATAAATAATTATTAAAAATTACAGATTCTAGAGAGGACAAAAGTGCATTGCGACTGAATCCGCAAAAATGTGTGTAAAATGGACCTTAAGGCCAAAACTTTAAAATATTGGACGATGAACCTCATAAGAACAAGAGACTAATTAAAGAAAGTTTTTATATCTAGAAAAGCAGTTCCGTTAAAGAACCTTCAAAAATTATATATAGCATTTTCAGCACCTTAATTCAAAAATAGTAGACTTATAAAATACATAAGGAAAATATTTTAATTTAATAACTGGTAACTGCAAGAGGAACCTAGCAATAAAATTTAAAGTCTTTCTGTGTAAACTAAACTTTTGTTACAGTTCCTATATATTGAGAACAGGCCTTGATAAAATCAAGAGGCCAGAAACGTCTGTAAAAACAAAAGAACTCACTATCAAAAGATGTGGAAAATAGTTGAACATTCTCACGTTAAGACAGAATTAAATATATTAATCTGAGTAAAGCCTTGAGTAAGTGTTTTAATTGCTGTAAATAACATTTTTATTTTCTTAATCTACAAGCAAAAACTATCTGCAAAATCTGCTGATAATTTGTAAACCATCCACGTACGGCGTATGCATGTACATCTATATTCTGCGACTCTGACTAGTCCATAGTATATATTGTAGACACATTTATGTAAGAACCAAAAAATGCAGTATAACTATGTACATACGTACTTACATTATGGGATGTTGGTTTGGGGAAAAAACCCAGTAATTTCCTTTTGCTTTCTATATATCTTTAGCTCAAGCAAAGCTTTCTGAATAATTGAAAAGCTTTGCAAGTGGTTTTCTTGAGAATCGTGATCAAGAAAAAGTTTTTTGCATGTTTTAAACCATTTAATGCCGCTTTGAAAGAAGCCATAGGTTCCGAAATTTTGGCTGCATTGTCATCTTCATTATCTTTTTTCAATGAACAATAAATTACATCGGAGTTTGTTTGAATGTTTGCAGCACAAGCTTGGCATTTAGAGGAAAGTTTGTGGCTTGAGTTTGCCTGAACCACATCATTAAAATTATTTCCAGTTCATCGTAAGGCGAACTTTTCAAAGTCATTGTCTTATTAGCACATTGACCTTACCTTTCCGAAGTAATTTTGATTGACTCTTTCTGTTTTAAAATCATTTTCAGTGTTAAAACTGGTAATCCAAGAAACTTGGCCAATTCAACTTTAGTTCCATGAAATTCACCATCTTTTTGTATAATGGAGGCTTTTTCAGCTAAGGAAAGACATTTGCGCTTCTTCCTTGGCATCTTCACTTTCATGTCTAAAAAGCAAGATTTAAACAGACAGCAAACTGACTGAATCCCAACTGGTCGTCACATGCTTTCGACAAATTCTGGGGAGGAACAACCAGTTAAAGGCAACCTGGTCATCAGATTCTGCTGAGGAATGCGGCAGGAGGTAGAAGAACCAGTTTAAAGCAATCTTACACGTACAGAAACCATGAAAGATACAAAATTACAAAATTAGAGGAAAATCAGGTTTGGCACAAAAACTTTTAAACGGTGTTCCATGTGGGAAATCGTGTGATTAGAAAAACGTATAACATGGAGAAAAATGTCGAATTATCGGGACTTCAAAAAAAAAAAAAAAAAAAAAAAAAGTCAATAAATAGAAAATGCTGGGATGTAAGATCGGGGTTTCACTGTATTAATACTTAAAAATTAATTTCACATCTCCTCTACACAGGCTTGGATGCAACATCTGATTCTGGCATGCATTCATAGTGTCATATATCATAAAGGTGTCTTCCACTCAAGCTGTCATTTGAGGAACTGAAAGTGTAGACATTGAATCTAAGGTCAGACACCATCCAATCACATGTCTGTGATATGTTCAATTGAAGACACATCAGGTGATCTTGCAGAGCATAAAAGAGCATTCATGCCTTGAAGAAACAATCTGGCAGTTTTGATTATATGAGGATGGGCATTATTCTGTTTGAAAGTTGTGTTATCCATATATTTGTTTGCTGGAAAACAAGATGACCATTAGTTTTATGGCATTTTTGTTTTGATGATGGGCTGCCATATCATTCTTTACAAGCATAACAGTTGTTGTCTTGGAATATCTGTGGCTTCCCAAATACCCATTACACCGATTATTTTGGTTGTAATTTTTTTTTGTACAATTTACTCACTAAAACACTCCATAAATCGGATTCCACTTTCTAAATGGCATCTGGACATAACTGCTGAAGATGTTCATTATGATAAGTAAAAGCGAGTAGTAGTTGTTGGGACTCAAGATCTATGCTCCACTTTTGAGGAATGACTAAGAACTGTGTGAAGCATCATTTGAGGCATAACAACACTTTTAGCCTGTACAGAAGTGGTTAAAATGTTTGCTAAAGTCATTTGTTGGATACCCAGTCAGGTTATTTGTTGGCACACCTGGAAGTGCTGTGACATTTCTTTGAACATTTGTACTTTCCTGTCTGACAATGATGAACTGTAGACACCACTCAGGAAACTTGTGCCAGTAATGTTGCAGAATGATATTCAGACCTTTTATAGACTTTCCCGCCTATCCTCTGTAAATTCTGAATCATTCATATTGAACAGTTTGCCCTTTTCAAAAATTAGCCTGTAAATTCAGTTACTTTTAATTACAAAATCTTGTTTTGGTGGGTAAAAATTAGTTGAACTAAAAAAAATGGATTTGTTCAAAAATATCACTATATCTGTTTTGATGCTTAATCAATAAACATTTGAAAAAATATTGTTTTCCTATAATCCCACTTTATCAAGTGTCAAAATTAGGCCACCCTTTAATGGAGTTTTGGTTTCCATTTCTATTAATGTATGCATGTGTAATAATAATAATAATTTCTTTAAGATGGAGTCATTGTACCATGGAAGAAAAAAAAACTGTTTTATTCAGAGGCTTTTTGATGGGGGAAACAAGGGATAAAAACAGTCAGCCTGTGAAACATACTGTATATATATAACTTAGGGGTACCAAAAGTTCATAGAAATGTGGTATAGTGTCAAGACTGGCTGCCATATGGCAGTGTAGTTGATAGATAACATAGTGTTGACCTTACATAATTACCTAGTGATAGGACTGTAAACAAGGTTGTATCAATCTTGTGCTGAAGTGTGAGTCAAAGCTTGTGTATTATGGCAATAATGCCTGTAGAAATCAGCTGTGTATGGCTGCTTTGAGTTATTTCAGGAATCACTGAAGGGAAACCCCACAGTAGGTGACATTCCACATCTCTCAAGTGGTAAAAGGATTGTCAAGATGAACCAGTTGATGTGCACTGATCATCATATAACCATACATTATGTAGCAAATTAATTATGCATCTCCTGTGGATTGGCTAAGACCATTTCCTGTGTGACAAGTATGTGTGATGTTTGTACCGTGAGTGTTGACTGATGGTCAAATGGAATGAAAGACTGTTACCAATGAGCTTCTTTGAGAAATCAGTAAGAGGTTATCAGCTTCCTGGGCAAGACTTATAAAGAATGAAAGCTAGGTAATCACCTATGACACTGAAATCAAAGCACAATCACAGGAATGGTACACCACATCTTTCCCAAGACCAAAGAAGTTTGTGGGTCATGAAGTCATAGACCAGTTTAATGATACTCATGTTTTTTGGCATGTTATATGCTCTCTCTGCATCTGTGAAGACAGAGAAATACAGTGCAGTTCTACATATCATAGAAACTCTGCAAAAATCGGGAATTTATGTGGACAACAAGTTTCTTTGCGGACACTCAGAGGAAGCTTGCAGTTTTGAAGTAATAGAAATCAGCAAAAATCGGGAATTTATATAAATAAGTTACTTTGCGAACGCTCAGAGGAAGCTAGCAGTTTTGAAGTTAACTTGTTGTGTATCACACTAGCTAAAATGAGAAAGTGAACACAAGAAGAAACATTTGGCTTGGAAGTTGTGTTTTGACACATGTTTGCAGCTTGCTGTACTGAAGCTGCAACATTGTCTCATCAGATATACAACCCTTGATGTATTGCCACCATTTTTTACAGTGCAATATGGTGTTATATCAAGGGTGGTGTTATATTAAATTTTCCAATTATTTTTAGGTAACCCAATTTTTTTAATTATGGTTCATTGAAAAATCATATATAGCATTAAATTTAAAACATGTTAATCAGAAAAAAATGCAGTTATATGTTGTGTACTTAGTGTGCACTGTAGTTGAAAGTGTCATTTTCCATCTTCAAAGCTTCTGGTATTCACAAAAGGTGGAAATTTACTTTGCATAGTAGGGAGACAAAATTGAGATTTTAATTATAAGGAAGAGTAATAATTCGTGTTACTTTATTAAAACTTTCTCAAGTGAAAATCAAAAGAATTATGCAAAATCATTTTACATACCGTAGTTTCATTTTTAAAAACCTCATCTATTTTTATTTATGTTTTAAGATTTCAGTCCAATTTTTTTCGAAGCACAATATAAGTTAACAAGTGCTCATTTGAAATATCGATATCCTGCCGGTTGTCTTCAAAGAATCTTCATAATGTTAAAAGACACTTATTCGCATCTTTGATTGATTCGGTGTCTTTCACATTAAGGCTTGCTACAATTGAATCATGGTCCGAAATATCGGGATGGAAATTATCACATAGCTTGCAAGGGACAGTACATCAAGCGTGATTTGTGTTGGAAAACGTGGGTTGCTGTAGTAATATATATTGGCGATTGATGGTATATCAAGGGATGAAGAAATGTTTTATATAGGGCACATCTGTTGAGACCCAAGGGGAAGCAGTAAATCAAGGGTTGACTCTATTTGCTGATGTCTTGACAAAGCCTGTACACTAAGAGTGCTTTTTTTTTTGAAGTCATGCAGACATTAGTAGGTCATAGTGAGAAGGGTTGGCAGTGAAACATGTAGCACACAAAAAATTAGAAGAATTCTTAATTCTAACCATGAACCATGTGGTATAAGCAACAACTGATGCTTGTACCACATCGTTCATTCCACATTTCATTCCATGGCTGATGAAGGTAAGAAGTCACTACTGAAATGTCGCACCACTTATAATTTTAATGTAACTTGTGCTTCATATGATGATATTAAGAATTCTAACATTATTAGATCTCAGTAACTCATCTATAGTCATGGATTTGCTCAGAAAATGGCATGTGAATCCCAGGCATGCAGCTCCAAGTCAGTAGCCAATCAATTCTTCAGGCATTGATGAAAGACACTTCTTTGAATCCTCTGGAGTATATTCATAAGAGAATGTTGGTGTAGAAAAATGGTTAGGCATATGGGATTGCTTGCCTCATGTAAAGGAAACCTTCTGAGGTAAGTTCCAGAAATGTATTTTAACATTTGGCCTGTGTTACAAATAGCTTTTGTATGATGGCATATCAGAAACATTGGTTTAGTTTTTTTGGCTAACTATAATAGCAGAAAAAGCTTAAATACATGGCATTTTAAGTTCAGTTGTATATGTGGTATGTACACACTATCTAAAATTCTAAATTTGATTCAACGCATATTGTAGTTATGCATAACTCTGTGCTCTCAGCCTTAGACATTAAAAAATGAAATTTCAAACTACAAAAAAAATGAATGTTCAAAAAATAAATTTCAGTGTATTTAAGTCACCAATATATATATATATATATATATATATATATATTTATCATTGCAATGTTCTTTGGCTCATAAATCTGCCCTTCTTATTATAGAAAATGTAGGCCTATGGAAATTGTTGTGTGTTTTCTTAAGCCTAATTTCCAATCTTGGTGTGCCAATTACCTTTCTTCTAATAGTTTTACCTTAAAAGTGAAGGTTTTCAAGACAACATTGTTTTTGTTATAACATTACTACCACATTTTGGCTCCATTAATTTTATACATTATTTTTCTTTTCAAGGCCATGTGAACTTTTCTGATGAAGTCACTGCTGCAATAAGGTTATGTGATGGAATAGTGTTATTCATTGATGCTGCAGAAGGCGTAAGTCTAAAACAGTTATTTCATTGTTCTCATTTATATTTTCTTTGTCTTCACTACTGCTTTGTATTATCACTTTATCATTTGCAGAAGTGCAGTTGCACTATGGTTTATCATGATAGATGTTCCTGAATAGTGTATTTTGTGAACTGTGGCACTTGCAAATTATTCTATCAGGGATAAGGGTAGTAGCATCTATAAGATTTTGAGAACTTCTTTAATTGGAGTTTTATTCCCAAATATGTTAGTGTATCATTTTTTAAGAACTTTTTTGATGAAACAGGGCTTACAATATTGATTATAATGAAATGCATATGAATTTGGAAAGTAGTAGTGTGGTGGTGTTAACACGCTTAAAGTGAGTTGGATGGTAATTTAGCTAAAAGAAAATGGAAAACAGATGTATAGCAATACCAAAAAAGAAATGAGTTTAACACTTTGTATGAGTCCTGTCAGCATCTTTAGGAATAGTGCTTAGTGAGCTTGATGGCAAATTCAACACACATGCACACACTCTCTTTCCCTAGTTCTTCACTTATCAAAGTGATAGTTTTAAACATACAAAATACACAATAATTCAATTGTGGACTCAGAGCATTTATGTTGCATAAATGCCATAAACCACAGTTCAAATTTTTGGCACAAAGCATTGTTATTCGAAAAGAAATTGTAGTGAAAGAAATAAAAATCATAATTACTTACTTTAATGACAAATAATAAGTGCACAAATTTGAAACAGGTCCTGTAGTTTCACAAACCCTTCAGAAATTAATGCAAAATGAATAAATAAAATAAGAATGATGTAAATTAAGACATCCCTACCACTGGAGGTCAGGAGGAAGGAAGAATAAAAATTTGAAGCAAGTAAAAACATCGTCGAAATTCTTTGAAAACTGAAGTACGAGGACAAGTAAAAACGTAATGAAAATGTAAAACTCGAATAATCATAAAATACGTAGCTATAAAAACATGAAAACTAAAACTGTAGAATGAAAGCTATAACTTGAAAACGAAAAACCAAAGTCGGCACAAGAAACTTTCAGAAATAAGAACCTTAAAACCAATAAACTAAACAAGATTTGTTCTCCTGCTACCTAAAAACTAAACTAAACAAGACTTGTTCTCGTGCTATCTAAATTGTGAATGATGTTACTGTCCCTATGCATTTTGACACAAAAATCTTCGTTGTGTCATCTTCAAGGGGATTTCATACTATATTTCCCGCAGTCACTTCGAACATCAACCTCGCCCTTCGTCTCTGTCTTTTAGGGATAATAACATCATTCACAATTTAGATAAAATTAAATATCGGTTGATTACTCACCAATTTAACATCAAATAAACAATATTTGTTAAAACGCTTGATTTATCAGTAGAAATCTCAATGTTTCTTCGATGTATGGACTCCTGTAACATCGAGGATAAGAATGCGATTTACGGCGATGAAACATAGAACAATACAGTGAAAAAATCGTTAATTCACGACATAGGAATATTATTTATTCCCTTCTTTAAAAGAAGGCAACACACACAAAAAAAAAATTGTTTTCTTCACGTAGAAAATTATTTGTAGTTTCAAACATCGATTATCACTTTCAAAACAACGAATTTTTTTTTTTTTTTTTTTGCCCATCATACTCAGATTAATTTTTTCATATCAGGTGCCGGCCAGGATTCCAGGAAATGTATTTACACCTTGCATATTTACAATTATGAGGAGAGGAGCGTGATGAGAAAGTGTTGACTGTATGCTTCATGGGGGATCGCGTTGTGACATAAGACTTTTTTTTTTTTTTTTTGTACATATATTTTAGTTAGTGAGTTATTTCTTTTCCTTCAGCACTTAACAATTTTGACCTTTGATGACTTTCCTGGTTTAATACAAGCTGGAGTATTATTATTATTTTTCTTCTGTGATCTCAGCTGGAGTATAGTCACATAGTTGTATTAAAAAATAAAAAACTGTATCTACCTACACAGTCATCAGAAGAGAAAACTTGTTGCAAACTGGGAAAGCGTGAACCATGTTTAGCAATAAAAAATAACTGAAAACTTAATAAAACATTAATTACTGTCACAATAATGATTATAGGGGATCGAAATTGTCCTAAATTCAAAAATAGACAAAATTCACAAAAATAGGGTAAATTTCACAAAAATGGGTATCATTTTTAAAAACTTAGATCAACCCCTGTAAGATGCACATGATGCCAAAATAGACAATATTGGTTTATGGTGATGGCATAGACTGCTGATAAAGAACAACAAGAAAGATGACACGGAATTTCCGGGTGTAATAAGCACGTCTTTTGGATCCGTTCTGACCCAAATTAAATTTATCAAAGCTTTTCAAAGTCAATGGAGCCGGTATGGAAAACAATAGTATCTGATGGAAGAAAGAAGTTTTTCAATCGGGTTTTTAATCCCTCAGATGTTGCTGTAAACGGAATCGTGAGCTTACGCCCTCTGGTTGCAGACTTGTGCGTTAAGAAAAACATGAATTTATATGAGAAACATTTCGCACCGGAAACGTTCTCCAACGTAGAAATAATTTTTCAAATTGGACGCTTAGAAACAGAGATATCGACAAAAATAAGATGTGACTTTACGTCCCCTGGTGAGAAAACTATGTATTATTTTAGGAAGAAAGTATTCCAAAAGGTTTTTCCATATGAGCGGTATCGGTCCAAGAAAAAAAAATTTAGTCGAGTTTTCAGGAGCCCAGATTTTGCTACAAACACATCAAAAGCAGAAATTAACACTTATGCCCCCCCTGGTGGCCAAACCATTCTTTACCAACCATTAGAAATTATGTGAAAAATATTTTCCATCAGGTCTTGTATGCAATACAGGAAGAATTTTTCAAATTGGAGTTTTAGAAGCAGAAATAACGCAGAAAACGCAATTTACCTTTCTGCCCCCTATCGGAAAGTCTATGGTTTACTTGAAAATTTTGAATTTATGGGAAAAACATTTCGCATTGGAAACACCATCCAGCAAAGAAGGAATTTTTAAAATCGGTCTCCTAGAAATAGAGATATTGACAAAAATAAGATGTACATCTACGCCCCCTGGCGTAGAAACCATGCATTATTTCAAGAAGAAAATGTTCCTAAAACGTTTGTCGACATGAGTAGTATCGGTCAACAAACGACTTTTTTTTTCATTCGAGATTTTGGAAGCTCATATTTTGCTGCAAATACATCAGAAGCGGAAATTAAGACTTACGCCACCTGGTGGCCAAAACATTTTTTCCAAAAATCATAAATCATGGGTAAAAGATTTCCCATAAGGAGCTGTATCCGGTACAGAAAGAATTTTTCAAATAGGAGTTTTAGAAGCAGAGATGTAGGGGGGGCAATGTACCCTTACGCCCCCTAGCGGAAAGTCTACGAATTACTTGAAAATTTTGAAATTATATGGAAAACATGTCACACTGGAAACACTATCCAACAAAGAAGGAATTTTTCAAATCAGACTCCTAAAAGTAGAGAAATTGACAAAAAATAAGATATACCTATAAGCCCCCTGGGGGAGAAACAATGTATTATTTTAAGAAGAAAATGTTTCTAAAAGGTTTGTCGACATGAGTACCGTAGGTCTACAAACGACGTTTTTTTCAATCAAGAATTTAAAAGCTTATATTTTGCTGGAAATACATCAGAAGCGGAAATTTAGGTTTACGCCCCCTGGCGGCCAAATTATTTTTTTTACAAAAATTAGAAATTATGTGCAAACGATTTCCCATCAGGAGCTGTATAAGGTTCAGAAAGAAGTTTTCAAATCTGAGATTTAGAAGCAGAGATATAGGGGGAAACCCAATTTACCTCTACGCCCCTAGCGAAAAGTCTATGACTTACTTGAAAATTTTGAAAGTATATGCGAAACGTGTCACACTAAAAACACTATCCAACAAAGAAGGAATTTTTCAAATCAGGCTCCTAGAAGTAGAGATATTGACAAAAATAAAATATACATCTATGCCCCCTGGCGGAGAAACTGTGGAATATTTTAAGAAGAAAATATTCCAAAAAGGTTTATCGATGTGAGTGGCATCAGTCCACGAAAGAATTTTTGCAATCAATATTTTAGAAGCTCAGATTTTATGGCAATACATCTGAAGCAAAAATTAACACTTACGCTCCCTGGTGACTAAAGTATTCTTTACCAAAAATTAGAAATTATATGCAAACGATTTTCCATCTTTATCAACACCATGAATTGGTAATAAGAGGAGTCCCTCAAAATTTCACCGGAATCCGGTCAAAACTTTTAAAAATAGGCATGGAATTTTTAATTCATCAGTAAACAGAAATATATGCGTAGAAACGGTTAATAAAATTTTGACGGCTAATTTTAAAAGTTATTTACTGATTCAGGCGAAATTTGAAGGTCATGTTCCTATTAACGATTTATGGTGTTCATTAAAATTTCAGCCAGTTTCATGAAATATTCACAAAGATAAGTTTTAACTTTTTTTATCCCAGAGATTTGCCTGCTCAGAGACGTCTGAAACTGAAAGCATGTGATGCATTTGATCATCGATAACAAATTGTTAACTAATTTTGTTCAGTCAGTGTTCTAATGCTTTGTCTCCTGGACACGAGTTAAATAATTCGTAACGCTCTTCGTCCGTTTGATTCTACAGATTCCATACATTCTGTACCATGCAAAGCCACCCTAGTAAAGCTAGTGAAGTATAAAATGTCTTGTGTGAGAAGTGTGATGGATGTCAGTGGAGCTTTAGTTGTATGTCAAGATCACTGTAAGTGGAGATGTTTGATACATCATCATAAGTAAAGTCTAATTTTATGAGCAGCTCTAATAATGGCAGATGATTTTGCTTTGAGAAGCTAACCCCTGAATCTCAGAGAACAGCTTAGTGATATTGTGATATGTATGTAAGTATGTAATATTGCATTTTCTTGCATTCTGTGGTGAATGCAATGTAAGTCATTTACCCCCTCCCCCTTTTGAATGTGTTTGACAGATTTTAAGCATGTATAAACTGTTTCTTTAGAATTGCAAAATTTGAGTATTTGCTTGATGAAATGGTTTTTCTAAAGTGTCAATTTACAGGTGATGCTGAATACTGAAAGATTGCTAAAGCATGCTGTTCAGGAGCGTCTTTCAATTTGTGTGTGCATCAACAAGATTGACAGATTAATGCTGGAACTAAAGTTACCCCCACAAGATGCATATTATAAATTACGTCACATTGTTGAGGAGATTAATGGTCTTTTGAGGTAGGTTTCTGTAATTGATGTATATTCATAATTTTTTTTTCTGAGATTATTGCCTTTTGATTTTTTTTCTAAACAAAAGAACAAAATTATAATCTAGGATATATACAGTCAAAAAAGTATTTCTTGTAGCCTCAAAAAATTTCAGATAAGTAATTCGAAAAATTTTCAACAATGATAATAATAATCACTGTTTCTTTTTATGTGCATTATTATTGACATAATTTCAGTAATAGAAAATCAGGTTTTAATTTTCCTGCTTTGGAAAGCAATTTTGTGTGGTATTTTTCATTGGGTTTTCATATGTCTTTGGTGGGGTGTAAAGGCATTATGTATTACTTTTAATGCTTTATGCCTGAATTTGCTGCTAGTGAAATCTTTCAAGAATAACAGTGTATGATGTCATTTGTTACACAGTACCATTTGCAATATCCAAAAGTAAAAATGCAGCTAGTACCTTCAATAAATACTGTGTATACAGCATTCTAACAGTTAATAATGCAAAATGTAAAAAAAGACATCATATGGTAAAGAGTGACGATGAACAAGTCAGCATGTTGGGCATAGGGCTGTGAAAAGCCTTGCCAATTTAAATTCTGAATTTGACAAAAGGAGTATTTTTCAGGGAAGTTACCTTTTGCATGTGGTGATACTAACACAGTGATGCATTTAAGAGTTGTGGATATGTTTAAAGATTGCAACTATCAGCAATTTTCCAAGTTTGTATTTGCCCTTTTCTTCATTGGCTGTCATAAAATGTCCGGATTTAAAATGAATAAATGTCGGAAGTGTTTTTTTTTTTTAATGAGGATGAGAACTAAATTTGAAGTACAAGATGCAATGTATAAAAAGAAGAAAAAACAAACTAAGAGTTGGATACAAAAGTTATCTAACATTCACTTTTAGATTAATTGTAGGCATGACATTACTGATAAACAGCCACTTTTGTGTGACTACTAGGTATTTCCATTTTTATTATTTTTATAAATGTGTAAGAAAAACTTGCACTCCCCCCCCCCATGTTCAGCTGTTTGCAGCAAAAAGCCTGTTCTGCATAGAATATTGATGTATGATAGGTGTGTATAACTTGAAAAATTAGATGACATCACTCACATTCTTGTTTCGGTCTCTGATGATTACCAACAAACTCCTCAAATTAATTGCAGCTCTGCTGCCTTGGCTAGAATAATGCTTGCTGTGCTAACTCTTGGGAGTTCAGTTCATTTATGCAAGAGTCATTCATGAATGACCATTCAATTTCCAGGTTGTCATTATGCTTGCTGAGTAAATATTTGTTGCAGGAATCTCGTGTTTATAAAAAAATCATTTTCAAGGCCACCAGTGCTTTTGGCAAATTGCCCAGAAAAGCATGAGGTCTTCAGCATTCTCCATTCACGGTGAATGATTTGCTAGGAGTGTACATGTGGTGAATGATTCAGGCACACCATTCAAATGAATGGCATATCATTTTCATTCTTAAGGTTCACCATTATTTCTTAGATAACTGCTCACTCACAAAGCAATTGACGCTTATTAATTTTCGGCTTCAGTTTTTCTATTGTGAATTCATATCTGAATTCATAGAGGCAGAATAAAGTTGTGACTATCAGACATTTCCAGAAAGAAGGTAAAGTGAAATTTGGTATTCCAATATTCCAAATCACATCTTTTGAATGATTGGGCAGATCTCCCATACTTCAACTTTCTCAAAAATGAAAGCAAAGTCTTTGGTAGACTCTTTTTCTGAGAGTGACAAAACTTCCAAAAGAAGAAAAAAGGGAAAAACATACTGTCGAATTGAAGAGGGGACACATTCAAATAAACAAAATTATGTTTTTGCAAAATGCACTGGCAATGCATTCTAATGCTGTTTTTTTCCACATGTAAATTTGTACTTTTTACTACTGCACTTGACTCTGGACACTAAAATATGTCACTAAAGAACCGATGTCCCAAATAAGCTAATGAGGTATGACAAATAAATCAGTGAATCAACGTGCAACTCAATGAGAATCACTGATACCTGTCAAATGACTCTGAATATCAAAGGATAAGCCTTGCAGTTTACGAAATACGAATAACTGAACTGGCTAGTTTTTATGCAGTGATCATATTTTCATATGCAGCTAACATTATTTGAAGAACCATAAATCACTTAATGACATTTTGACTCAGTTGCATAGTTTTCCTATTTTCAGATTGTTTCTTCCCCTTTCTCTTTAGATGTAATTCTAGGAGGGCAACCAGCTTTTTAAGAGGTTATAGACACTCAGCTGTTGCTGTTTACTTTTTTTTTGCCCAATGTTCTGATTGCCTACAGAACCATTAATTTTTCATACTCTCCATCTTTTTCATAAATCCACAGGTTTTATCTCCTACATTCTTAAGTAATTCCATTGATCACAGTTCTGATATAAGAGATATTTTGTTTGTATCCATTTCATAAGGATTCAAGTTAGCAATTTTTGTAGCATAATTTGATTGAGCTGAATCATCTAACTGGCACATCGTTTTTCCACCTCTGAATTGGCAATTGTTTTAGATTCTGAGCATGCAATTGCTGGGCTACATCAAGCGCAGTGTTTCCGATAGGAAATGAAGAACCAAAAGAAAAATGTAGTTCTCTGAGGAGAAAGTGAGGGTTATTTTCAGAAATTTCAGAAAGTAAAACTGGACACTGAATTGGCAGAAAAACCAGGTAACTCTGAAAACTGATTACAGATCTGCAACAGTTAAATATTAAATTATGAACAAAATTGCAGCATGTGCACTTGTGCAACATGCTGCAAAGAAAGATGAATTTCCGCTGTTGTAACACAGCAAGAGGCTTTGCACTTTGTTCATTCCTTCTACTGTGGTTTAAGTTTAGGCCAAGGTCTAATGATTTTTATAATGCACTGACCAGCAGTATCCAGGAAACCAGTTTTCCTGATTTACTAACATTTTTTGCAATTGTTGGTGTTATTAAAGAACACTTTGACCACAATATCTTGGATTTTTTTTTTTAGGTGTGAAAAACTTTTCAAGAGGGTTCCTTAAACTTAAGACATCTTTCTAGTAATGTACCATTTGATTTCCTCTGTAACTTAAAATAAGTTGCTTCTGCTTCCTTAGAGAGCTCTTTCCCCTTAATTTTATACATATAAGGAGTTATCTTCACCATATGTATAATATGCATGTTCTCATAATTCTAAGTGCACTACATGCAAAATTTAAATGCAGTTTTCTGGATTGTACTATTGTATGCAAATAATATAGAGTTTGTTTTTATTGTGTGTAAAGTGTGTTAGCATTATGTATATATTTAATGTAATAATTTTGTTTTTACAGTATGTATGCTGAGGAAAATAATCACCCATCAGTATCTCCTATTTTGGGCAATGTGTGTTTTGCCAGCTCTCAGTATGGCTTATGTTTTACTTTGAGATCTTTTGCTTCTTTATATGCACAGTCCTTTGGTCAAATCAATATACCAGAATTTGCAAGGAGGCTTTGGGGTGATATCTATTTCAACAACAAAACGTATGTATTTTTTTTAATGTGTTAGAAGTCTTATGTAATCTGTATAAATGTATATCCCACACTTACTGAATACTTACTGTGAAAGTGGTTTCTATAATTGCCAGTTGGGCTTTTCTCTAAAAAAATTAATATGGCTATATTCTTCTAGAAGTTAAACAAAGATAGAGAGTATTTATACTGCCCTCCAAGAGTTCAGGAACAGACAGTTTTTTGTGTGTAACATCTTAAAAAAGCATGAAAGTACATTATTGTAGAAAATACAAAGGGATTTGTACTTAGTGTGTTTCAAACGAATCAGTGTAGTAATGTTTTCTGAAGACATGGTGATTTAAAAAAAAAAAAAATGGAACGGACCAGAATAACAACACAAATGGATCTCAATATGAAATATTCTCTCCCCTTGCAGTAATGCAAGATTGGCATCATATGTGAATGAGGTTGTGATGCACTTCAGTGAACAATGGAGCTTACATATATTTCAACCCTTGTTGAAGCTGATTTAATTAATAATCTTGGAGGGGGGGGGGCTGCAACCCAGTTAGTCCCATAGATATTTAAAAGGAATGGGGATCGATGAGTGAGCCAGTCACTTAATGTGTTCAGTTTCTTGATCCTCAAAATACTGGGAGACAGCGCTACCCACTGAGGTTGAGCATTGCCATCTATTAGAAAGAAAATATTGTTTATTGCAACTGCGTATGGTCTGATATTTTGAAGAAGGATGCTGCCTCTCTGTACATTTGAACATACATAATAGTATTCCATAACCAGACATGTCGAGGTTTGTGCAGCTACCCAAACCATAAGATGAAAGCCTTTACAGGAAGCTCTTTCAAGAACACAAGATTGGCTACATCTTGTCCATTATTCTGCCCAGAATGTGACACTACATGAATCACAATGTAAGCAAAACCTGGACTCATCCATAAATGGTACTGACCCCCACTGATCTCTAGCTCATCTTAATTGGGCTGCTCTCTGAGATGGAGCAAGTGGGACCCAAACTTTGGTTCTTTCTGCATAGAGTCCTTGTTCATGAAGTCAACCTTAGGGTTTGCAAGAGTTCTGGAATTTCATTTCCATTACTCCAGGTTTGGAAAGTGTTTAAATTTAGTGTGTGTGTGTGTGTGTGTGTGTGTGTGTGTGTGTGTGTGTGTGTGTGTGTGAAAGTTGGAATAGTTCTGGATTTTCCGGTTTAGATGGAAAAGTCATATATACTGTTCAATCAGGTCATGCACTTCCTATGAAGACTTTTCTTATTACTGCTGTAGAAGCGATAAACAGAGATAGGAGGTTGTGGGACTCCTTTACCATTCATTCATCTGGATAAGCTGCTCATAGCATCAGTTACTCCAGTTATGTAGAGTGCTGGGTCAGCTTTGTAGAGCAAGACTGACAAATGGCAATTGAATGATAGCAGCTGTGGCAGAGTTGCATCAGTGTCCAGTGACTTTCCCAAGATCCCAGGTTGGCTGCTATTCCATTTTTTATGCACTTCCCTCTAAATATTTGGTTTCATTTGCTTGTAGGAACAGCACACACCAGCCTTGTGGATAAAGCTTCTCAGCCGCGCTTGCAAAGTTAGCAATGATTGCACAGGATGGCATACGAAAAAGTAGCCTGTGTCAATAAGTTTTATTAGCAATAAAAGAATAACAAATGTTATATTACATGTGTGAAGTTATTTTGTGATCATTAAATTATGTTCAGGCCTGCCAACCCTCTGGGTTTAGGCCGTCAATGCCGGATTTCATTACATTTCTCGGAATTACCGCTTATCAATTAATATTGCCAGATTCCATCATGATTTCCGTAGCGCAAATTAAAAAGTAACGAGGAGAAAAGTTCGAAGTTCTCCAAGGCATCGGTTCGTTAGCGGAGAAGCGACCTTCCCCTCTGAGTCAGCAGTTGGCAGCGATGTTTACTCTTCTGTCCGCTGATGATCTCTGGCGCTGCAGGCACGGAGCAGGAACAGGCTTGGCGTTGGCCGTATGTACTGATGCAAATTTCTCGTCTGTCGACGGTATCGGAAGCGCGTTTTGGTTTGTGTGATGTACTTCGTCTCTCTTCACAGGAATTTCTGAGAACTTTTCGTGCACGTGTTTAATCACGCGATGGCTAGTAGAAAATATCAATCTGTTTTTTAAAAGAGTTATACAACAGATTATCCGTGTATAATCGAATCAAGGAAGGGCCAACAATTTGCCTTTTGCTCTATTTGTAGATGTGATTTTTCCATTGTCCACAAGGGCAAAGGAGATATCGTTAATCACATTCATATGCAAAAACACGTGGACAATTCTAAGTGCTAAGAAAATAACAAAACATTAAATTTTGCTCGAGATAGTTTCTCTTCCGATGCCATTACCCGTGCTGAGTGCTTGTAAATTTACTTCATTCCTTGTGTAACATAACTTACCTTTCAGCTGTGCTGACCATGCAAGTGTGCTTTTTAAGAAAATATTCCCAGAGGAGTAACATTGCAAAAAAAATATGCATGTGATAGGACAAAAACATCGTGCGTTGTTGCCGAAATGGGGAAATCTTGAAAAATGGACTTGCATACTTGCCAACTTTTAAGGATTATCCGTAAAATTTATGGATTTCTGCTTAATTTTACTGATTTACGGATAGAGGTCTTTTTTTACAGATTTTTTAATATTTCTATTGCCCAATCGAAATATTTCAACCCCCTGCAACTATCCACTTAGATTTTCTACTGGACCTTACGAGCGCTGTGTCACGTGATGGTGTCATCTTTGACTCGCTGGCTTCGTGACATTGTGCTGTAGCTCTCTCTCTCCAAGGGAGTGCTCCAGTGATGTGCCGACCAGAGTTTGCCAAAATGCGCAATTACGCATTTAGTACGCATCGAAATTTTACCAACGCGTAAAAATATGCATTGGGAATTTTTCTCTATGCGTAAAAATATGCTTTGGGAATTTTTCTTCGCACGTAAAACTATGCATCGAATAATTTCACCAATTCGTAAAAATACCCATCGGACGTACTTCGTCTTTCAAAAACGGAAGTCAACAAAATAAAGATTTTTTCCGTAATCGTAATTTCTTTTTCCCGTGATGTTCCTCTGTCCAGTACTGTTGTTATATATAATTTTATTCCATAAGTATTTGTATTTCAGTTTAAAAATGGAGGAAAAATTTCCGAAATCGGAAATTCGACTGCGAAAAAATTTCGCTGTAATCTTTAAGCATGAGAGTGCGACGGCTTCGAGGAATTTCTCCTTTTCCATCATAATTTGGGTTATCCTCGAGATCAATGCATAACCAAACAGAAATTTTAAAAATATTTTTTAACAAATTTTTTAACTTTTTTTATATGCCTTAACGTAACATTAGTGCTTCAAATTATGTTCATTGATATTTCAAGCATAAGAAAGTATGCTTGAATGATTTTCATAGAAAATTGCAGGATTTTTCTCTTCTTAAGGTTGGCAAGTCTGAATGTTAATTACCATTTTAATGGCTGTGCCAAAAATTGTCTGCACTGTCAGCAATGCAAATTTCTAAGTTCCATAACACATTCATGAAAACAGACCTCAATTCAATAACTGAGATGTTTTTAACCAGCCCCAGAGGTAAAAATCACAAGGCAATAGGTCTGAAGAGTATGCCAGAGCTACAGACCTGTATTGATAGTCCTTTCCACAGGGAATACTCCTTGTATTTGGATGAGTGACAGTAGACATATGGCATGTTGTTCCATTTTGCTGGAAAGTAGTTCAGTTAATCATTGAGTCATCTGTCCCACAAACTGATCAAAAATACACCAATACACATCCATGTTAATGGTCTTCTCAAAGAAGATGGATCCAACAATTCTGTTACCTGTAAATGCATGCCAGACATCGACTTTTAAATTATGGAGTGGTCTTTGTTGAAACACATGTGCATTTTCTGAAGACCAATATTGTGTATTTTGCATGTTGACACATCTTGACAGACGAAATCATGATTCATCAGTTGAAAAGAAAAGAAATGGGTCCACAAATCCTCCCACAATCATTCTGAAGAGTGCTGCTCCAATGATTATATGGCATATCTTCTCTCCTGCATTAACACAGATAAACTAACAAAATGAAACACTATCGGCAAGTTCCTGGGCATCTCATCTGCCCTTGGGGCTACCATTATCATGTAACTATGCTAGCTGCTGCTGCTGCTGCTAAAATCAGGCCCCCCCTTCCCCTTCACACACACATGGCAGAAAGTTCCTAATCAGTCTGCAGTGGATGTCATGGTGCCACAACATAATCTGCAGGGTAGTAACTAAACAAGACACTACTGGGTGTGAAAAACAATAAAAATTTGCTTAGGTAGAAATGAAAAATAACTGATCAATATATTTCTTTTTTACCTGAAAAAAAAAAAAAGAAAGAACATTGCTTAGGTATCACAGCAGTAGCAATGATAACTAGGATCAACAATACTCTGCCCCTGAACCTAGAACTTATGTGTTGGATTGGAAGGGAGGAGAGAAGTGTAGTATTCTGCTGTACTTTTAAAGATAGTTTTATTTTTTCTTCATTCACCCTGCAAATAAATTACGATAAGAGTGAATAATTAACTGCAAAATCATACAGATGAAACTATAATTCTTCCAGGAAGAAGTCATTGTTTCTAAAATCATTGTGCATATAATGGCTTTTTGTCATTTATCAACTGGACCCACATACACAAAAATTATGGGCAGTGTATGTTTCATAACTTTATTATCCTGACTTTTCATCATTATTAACTTTTGTCATCAGGATAATAATAATAATAAGCATTTCTGAAGGGATCCAAAATGTAGTCTTACTCAGTCCCCCCCCCCTCCTCCGTGATGAATAATTTTTAAATCTAAAAACCAGCATTACTCTAAATTCTAAGCATGTGCAGAATATAGAAGCTTAAAATGATACCTACTGCACAAAATCTTGTTTCCAGGAAAACAGGCTGGCTAGCCAGCATACTTGGGATTTAAAGGTAAGAGTTATACATTAATAGTAGAAGAAATAAATGCTCTTTTATACATACATATATAAAAGAGCATGTTCATACTTGAAACAAGAAAGATGTTTTACTTTCCAACTATTTTTGAAAACAACTTTTGATATAACTATGGGTGAAAGCTAAAAGGCATTCCTGATACTGAATTTTTTTCACTCTACAACACCCTCTCCCTTCAAACTGTGATAAACCAGATACTGTGCTCACAACTGTCTTCTGTATCTTCAGTTTTGAATGTAATGCCTCATACACTGCTGGACAATTGCTAAGGACGGATCATAAACGGCTATATAGCGCATAAAAAAGTAAGTGTGGTTGGATGCCAAGTGAAATAAAATAATGTCAGAATGCCAGGACATTACAAGAAAGGTAATTTATTGCGCTCTGAAATCCAGAAAGCTTTGGAACGTGTTCATGGGACAAACAGGCCATTTTGTGCAGAATACGTAAACGTGAAAAAAATGCAATTACCGTCCGCAGGCGTTCCGGCGTAAGATGTCAATACGGGATATGGCCGTCATGGAGGGCGATGCAAGATTCCACACGTCGTGTCATGCTTTGCACAACATTATCAAGCAGCTGTTGGGGTAATTTATCCCATTCCTCTGTCAGTGCACGGATGAGGGTGTCCTTGTTTATTGGAGGGCATTGTCGACCCGCAAGACTCCTCCCCAAAGCATCCCACACATTTTCAATGGGATTCAGATCTGGAGAACGTGCTGACCATACGAGGCGTTAAATATCCTCGCTCTCAAGACACTCCTGGACAGCGACTGTTCGATGACATGTTGCGTTGTCGTCCATGAAAATGAATCTATCACCGACAGCACCACGGAACATGCGCACATGAGGTAGCAGAACATCATTAATGTATCGTTGGCCAGTGATAGTCCCAGTTGGAAGCACATAGAGGTACGTACGGCCATTGATCATGATGCCAGCCCATACCATGACACTACATGTCGGACATCGGTCCCTTTCCTGTATGTTTGCTGGACAATATGCAGTACCACTATCACGCCAGATCAGTTGTCGTCGACAATCAGACGATAGACTGTATCTACTCTCATCTGAGAAGAGGACAGCAGACCAGTCATCAGTCCAATTGCGATGTTGATGGCACCATTGCAAACGGGCGGTACGGTGACGTCTGGACAATGGGATGCACACAACAGGACGGCGGGCGTATAGTCCTCCTTCATGCAAACAAACGTCTGGCGACAGTTTTTCGGGAGATCCGCTTGCCAGTAGCAGCCATAAACTGATTTGCTACCTCACTAGCTGTGCTGCGCCGGTGTCTTTTTGTTGATAGCACTATGTACCGATCTTCTGCAGGTGTCGTACTGCGAACACGACCTCCCCGTGACGTTTGCTACACTCTCCATTTGTTTGATTTGAAACAACACTGTGGCTGACGTCGAACTCCCTGGCAACATCTGTTATTTTTCGCCCTTCTTCAATCTTGCCAATAATACGGCCACGCGTAAAATCATCTAGGTGATGTCGGGAAGACATACTGAAAATTGCAAGTTCGTCAATTGATTATTTCACTTTCAACTTTGCGTTTGAACAACAACGGTCAATACGCGTCAAATCCTTTATATCTCTTATCAGCGCTATGACGTCACGAACAAGTTTGGCAATCCAAAATTTGCATATGCACAACACGTCTTACTGTATCCCGCACTTATGCTAATTTCCACATTTTCCTGCCTTCCATTTTATGGTTGCTATCATTGCTATTGTCATCCGTCCTTAGCAATTGTCCGGCAGTGTATGTATACACACATTTACATATATGTATAAATACACTTTATATTAGGCTGCCATTTTATGATAAAGAAAAAGTAAATTTCAAAAATTTTCAGGTTTTACACCTTAAATTTGTTCCTTACTGTAACACAAACGAAAAAAAATAAAAAAAATCAACCCATTCAAAAAATGTTTTGAGGTTTCACAGCACTGTTGAGTGTATTCATTACCACTATGAATATCACATTACACCACAAGAGTTAACAATCAGTAGATTTTAGCCATGTTAAACAGTGATTTATAGCAGCATACAAACACAGAAAGTGAGTTTCTGGGTTCACCTTTCAAATCTCTTAAAGTTCCAATAAGATCTTTTGATTTACTGTCATGTTGAAATACCAACACTTATGGAATAAAAGAATGTTTGACAACAATACTTAATGAAGGGAACATTGCAAAGAGAAAAAAAAATATTTTGGAGAGATTATCACTCCACTAACTTTTGCTGTTGGAAATTTTTGCCTCCATTTTCAATTTTAAATACAATCATTTATGTAATTAACTACCAGTCATGCTCGTTCTTTGAACAGTGAATCTATAAAAGCATTTTCTGAACATAAAATTAAAGAAAGGAAAAGAAAAGTAATTTAAGATACATACTGTTTTACGATTTAGATCATGGTCGTGATGTCAATGCATTAGCATATGGTGTGACATAAAACAGAACATGCTTTCGCACCCCTTAATTTTGAATTAAAATTTCATGGAATTTTCACAGCATTTCACTGTTTCTGGCATAATTATCTTTAAACCTATCAGCATTTTGAACAGTAAAGCTAAGCCACCCTTTTAAACTTTTTGGTTTTCAGACTTTTTTAGGTGTAGAAGTAGTAGAAAAATTCAAGCAGACAATATTCCAAAGCCACAATTTTTTTTTTTTTTTTTTTTTTTTTTTTTTTTTTTTTGGACTTTTTTGGTATCCGGGCCTTAAGACCCTTTCAACATGCCAATTTTGAAATTTCTAAGTAATTTAGAAGTGCTCAAACAATTCTTGATAAATTCAAGCAGGCAACGTTCCAAAGCTGCCATTTTGATTTGGGGGGGGGGGGGGGGGGACTGTTCTAGGTATACAGACCTTAAGACCTATCAGCATGCCAATTTTCAGATCTCTAGATCATTTAGAAATAGTCAAACAATTGGCGAAAGATTCAAGCAGACAATATTCCAAAGCCACCATTTTGGTTTTTGGACTTTTCTTGGTATCCGGACCTTAAGACCTATAAGCATGCCAATTTTCAGATCTCTGGGTTATTTAGAAGTGGTCGAACAATTCATGAAAAATTCAAGCAAACAATGCCGCCAAAGCTGCCATTTTGATTTTTTGAATTTCGGACTTTTCTAGGTATACGGACCTTAAGGCTTATCAGCATGGCAATTTTCAGATCTGTAGGTCATTTAGAAGTTGTTGAGCAATTTGCAGATGAACACACTCACATTTTTTCACTTTGCTTTATTGTGTGTGTGTGTGTGTTTGTTGATATTGAAAAACAATATAGGATGGAGAAACACCACTTTAAAAAAGTTACATTTACTGGAGAAATCTTCACTTCCCTTAGCTTTCATTTTCAGATATTTTTTTTTTTTTGACTTTGTTATTGTTTGTAATGAAACTTGGATCATCCCTTATGACCCTGAAATGAGAAACAGTATGCATAAGAAAACACCATCGTCACCAGGGATGAAAAAGGCACGGCAAAGCAAGTCCACGTTCAGGGCTATGTTAATTGTTTTCTTTGACATTAAGGTTGTGATTTCAGCGGAGTGGGCGGGGTTCCCAATGGAGCAGCAGTAAACCAGCATTACCAGAAACATATTCTGGCGATTATGAGAGGGTGAGTCAAAATAAAGAAACTGGAGTTGCGGAAAAATTGCTTTATTCTTCACCACAACAAAAATGTGTCAGCTCATTCAGCCCTCTCAGTGAAGAAGTTTTTAGCCAAGAAACACATTACAGGTCTTGAGCATTCTGCCTACTTGCCAGGTTTCACTCCATGCAACCATTTTCTTTTCCCTAAAGTCAAATCTGTACTTATGTGGACCAGTTTTGGGTCAGGTTCTGTGGCAAAGAAAACAACCAAACTTCTCAAAGGGACCACAATGGATGAGCTACACACTGCTTTGCACAGTGGAAGATCGGAACGCGGCAGTGTGTTGGTATGGAAGGGAAGTACACTGAAGGTGATAAAAGTTAAAACTAATTTCTTCTTACCACACACTCTTCAGATACTGCATTGTGTGATTGCCTCATTAAAGAAGTTGGATGGTTAGGGAGTGGGTATGGGGGAAATCAAATAAAAATATGAGCAAAATTAAAAAATAAAAACAAAAGACGCAACCTGAGAATACATACATATTCCCGAAAATTGTTCCTATATTTTATGTGCAAATTGTAATTAACATTGTTAATAGAAACTCACCCAAAGGTTGTTTCTTCTTGGCGCATTTACTACAAGTATCTTTTGGCCGACTTGTCACAATGCGTGATAGGCCTTTTGTGGTCGTCGTATCTTTTCCCTGTGTCTTCACATATACTCTTGCCAGTCTTTTTTTTGTTTTTGTTTTTTGTTTTTGAGCCAACATTTTACAGCCGTATTCACATATTTCCCACATATGGGCATCTTTCATTAACTTCAACTTATATTAAAAACTCTAAAACACTATACAGAAACCTCTCGCCATTCATTGAAAACTTTATCCCTAACTCTCTTGGTCGTTAAATACCGTCCACATCTTATTATTCACAACATCCATACATATCAATACATACATTCAGGTGCTGCATTTTTTCATGTGACCAATCAGAAATATTTGGAAGTTACTTATTCTTTAATTGAAGTTTATGTGATCACTGACTATGTTTCTTGATCTTTGAAGACATCAAATAAAAGCATGTGTTTTCCACAGCCATTGGTCTAATTTTAAGTGTGTTTTGGTTTGTCTGAAAGCACCTACCAAATATATGTAACATCAAATCAACTTTCGGGATTATAGGAAATTGTTCAGTTTTTTGTTAACTGTATGTTTCCACACTGTGAATTTGTTTTCATAAATGACCAATTTGTCAGTGAGAATAGACATCCTCCTGTTCTCCATATGGTTCTGCTGTATCACCGACTCAAGAAGTCTGTTGACTGCAGATTGGGAACTACTGATTTAGAACAAAGCTTGTCTGTAAGTAATATTATTATGATATGTGAACTTTTTAATTACCTATTTTTACATTTTGTTTTGTTTTGTTTTTGCTATTTGGTTCATAAATTCACTTTCTTGTGACAGGAGGAAATTTACAAAGAAGGCACCACATAGTTCTGTTCAACGTAGTTTTGTGGAATTTATCTTGGAACCGTTGTATAAACTTTTTGCTCAGGTGAGACACTTAAATTTTGTACTTCAAATTTAAGTGATGTACTTTTCTGAATATCACTGTGATATAAATAATTACTGTATGATGAAAAGTATATGCATACATCTTTTGAGTAGTGGATTTGTTCATATAATTCACAGCCATAGCCCATACAGGTATAAAAATATGCATGTGGCATGGCAAACACCGTAGACAGAGCAGTAGCCAGAGAGGAGTTTTGAGGGTTTAAACCCTCCCCAAAATGTTTAAAATGTCTCAAAAAATAAAATAATCTATACATTAATTTTATAAGGTTTTTTTATTGTGAGTCCTATTTTGAGAGAACGGCTGAATGTAAAGATATGGTTGAGGTATCAAAATAAAGGTCTTACCATGTAAATGTGCCAGTTGAGAAAAATGAGATTGAGGCAACGGTTCGGGTGTTGTGGGGCAGCAAAGTTCCCATGTAAAGTCTATGAGAGAAGTGTGCGGTTGACATTCGATCGGCTGCTATTGACTCACGCACTGTTGAAGGCGGAAGCATGGAGGGACTGAGATAGTCCGAAGTCTTATCTTTTCTGAGCGAACCATTTTGCAAAGCAATGCTAACAGGCATTAGTATCAAAGTTCTTCTCATCTGAACAGTGAACACTCTCAAAGACCTGATTGTGTTATGCTGTTGGACTGTGTGATGTATATATACAATTTTAATATTCATTCGATCCAGTTTATTCACGTAGGTAAGACATTTCCCATTATGTAAAGATGTAAATAAACATTCTGTTGACCATTGTTAGTGAAAATATTACGGACGACTGCTTTATAGCCCATTGAGTTGCTCACGGTGGTTGTTAAACATTCAGTCAAAAATAATTTAAAAAATAACGAACCTGGACTGTTGTCTTTACTGATGTGGTTGAATGAATTTGTCAATCAAATAAGGTTTACATTTGTTGTTTCATATGAGTTTATTCTTTAAAAAAAAACAACAGACTAACCTTCGATTCCGATGGATGAAGAGTATTGGCAATGTGAATCTCATTCCAACAACATTTGCAAACACAATTGTGAGGAAGATGAGAGTGAAAGAGTGCACTATCTAGTTGAATTTTTGCGTGCGATCGAGATGAGTGGACTTCCGCCTTACATTTTACGACTGGAAAAGGGTGCAGTCATGATGCTCATCACGAACCTAGCTGCCCCGGTGGTGCAGTGGTCTAAGCGCTGGCTTATGATGAATCGTTCTTGAAGGGTCTGGGTTCGAATCCCGGTGAGGCATGGATGTTGTGTTTGTCTTACGGCACTGGATCTCTCTGTCCCTGGAACCAGTGACCCTAAATTAGGGATGGGTGACTGCTTATAGCCCATTGAGTTGCTCAGGGTGGTTGCTAAACCTTCAGTCAAAAAAAAAAAAAAAAAAATCATGAACCTTGCACTATTGTCTTTATTAAAGTGGTTGAATGAATTTGTCAATCAAATAAAGTTTATATTTGTTGTTTCATATGACTTCATTCTTTAAAAAAAAAAAAAAACGAACCGTCGATTCTGACGGGTTTTGTGTAGTTGTTTTATAAATGTTTGTAAGTAATATGGCATATAAGTCAAGTATTTGAAAAATGGGGAGTGTTAAATAAAAGAATTTCATGTGCAAATAAAACGTGACAGAGAAAAACTCAACATATCTATAATGTACAGTGAAAATTAATCCCCCCCCCCCAAAAAAAAAAAAATTCTTTCTGGCTATAGCCCTGATCATAGACAAACATGAACAGTAGAATGTGCCATACAGCTTAGCCCAGTGACTTTCACCATGGTACAATCATAGGATGCTATCTTAGTAACCATCAGTTCAGAAAAATTCTACACTGCTGCAGCTTCCTCCATCAACTGTAAGTGATGTTATTGTGAAGTGGAGATGCCTAGCTCAATTGTGACTTGGTAGGCCACATGAAATGACAGAGCAGGACTGCTGAGTGCTGAAGCATGTGGTGCAACAAAATCCCCTGTCCTCAGTTGTAATATTCACCACTGAGTCTCAAAATGTCTCTGGAAGCAACGTCAATGGTTCCTTGAGAGCTGAGAGGAATGGGTTTCTGTGGCCGAGTCTTCACACACAAACCTAACATAGGCAAGATCAACATCAAGCGTCAGTTGGAGCACTGTAAAGGTTGATGTCAGTGGACTCGGGAGCAGTGTAAATGTGTTTTCTAGAGTGATGAATTGCACTTCACTATCTGCCAGTGAGTCTGGGTGTAGAGGATGCCCAACCCTGTTGTGCCAACTGGGAAGTTTAGTGGAGTAGGTATAAATGCAGACTGGAATTTTAGCTAAGTGGCCGGTAAGTCCACTAAAGTTTGTGGCCAAAAAAAAAAAAAAAAAAAAAAACGTCTGGTAAGTTTGCAAATTTTAGTGGCCAAAGAAGAAGTCTCCAGCATAAAAAAAAAAAAGAAGTGAAGGGGGGATTAATAGGAATTTTAATGTAACTGCTATTATTTACATGGAACAAAACCAAAGTTATGGTGTTTGAGAGAGGAACGGGTAGCACTGAATGTAATGTAAGTATAAATGGCACTGTGATTGACCAGGTGAGTGAGTTTGTGTACTTAGGAAGCATGTTCGACAGAGAGAACAAGTTGGATGGTGAAATCAGTAGGCGAGTGAATTCTTCTTTGAAAGTCATAGCTGCTCTGGGAGGTTTTCACAGGAATGATGGGTTCTCTAGAGAGTCCCGCATGGCTGTGTATGAAACTGTAATTGTTCCTACTCTGATGTATGGCAGTGAAACCTGGGTACTGCAGAAGAAACATAGGAGTCGTTTGTGTGCTGGAGAAATGCGTTACTTACGTGGGGTTTGTGGCAAGACACGATATGATTGTGTGAGAAATTAAGATGTATTGCAGTTGTGTGAGAAATGAAGATGTATTGCAGTTGTGTGATGTGAAGCAGAATGTTGTTAGCAAGGTGGAGACTAATATGCTTCGGTGGTTTTGGCCATGTTGAAAGAATGAGTGATGAGATGCTTGCTTAGAAAATCATTTCCAGCCCAAGTGGCAGGAAGAAAAGGCAGAGGAAGGCCAAGGAAAACATGGGTGGATCAGATTCAGGAGTGTCTGCATGAGAAAAAGATTATGAGTATGAAGTATAAAAGATCTTGTGTATGGCGTGTAATGGATATCAGTGAAACACGAGTTGTATGTCAAGATCGCTGTAAATGGAGAAGTTTGATACGACAACAATAAGTAAAAATATCTGGAAGTTTGTATTTCTTTTTGGAGCTAACCTCTGAATCTCAGAGAACAGCTTAGTGATATGTATGTATGTATGTAATGACTTTATCTGAACTTAAAAGAAGGCACTCAGTGTGCAAAATAAAAAACATTTTGTAAATCTGTTTTTTTCCCGGGATTACTCATTCCCAAAATATCCACAATATCGGGAAAATTTTCGATGTATCAGTGAAAACTTCGATGTTTCAATATTTCTTATTATAAGCTGACGAATTCGTACTTTTCCACCTGCAGCAGTAAATGGGCACATCAGTCAGTAAAATCTCTGCTCAATATAACGGTAATCACTTACTAATCTAAATCAAGTAACCAATAATATTTGCTAAAATGCTCAATGGATCGGTGGAAACTTCGATGTTTCTTTGATGTATTGGTTCCTGTAGCACCGAGAATAAAAACTCGATTTTGCTGACGAAACATCGGCGACCAAGCATCCAATCCATGACATAAAAAGAACATTCCCTTCCTCTGTACAAGAATGCGCCAAAAAGAAATTCATTTACTTTACATAGAAAATATTCTTTACCAGTTTCAAACATCGGTCATGAAACCTCGATGTATCGGCTTCTGCAACATCAAGATTTAAACACCGAATTGGTGGCAAAACTTCGACATTCAAAAACATTGAGGTTTTTTTGCCCATCCTTAGTTAGGACTGGTTTCACGTCCTTTTACTTCTGAATTATTATAATTTGTAAATTGGCACCAAAAATGACAAATGGTCAAACTAACGACCCCTGAAATAAATTTAATCGCCAAAGTTGTCAGTTAATCGCCATCTGGCAAGTGGCGAGTGCTAATTTGCACCTATAGGAGTAGGCATCAAGCTGTGGTACTGTTCTTTAGGGTTTGGGCAGGGTTCCCTAGTTCCAGTGCCTGGGAATCTTAATGCTGCAACCTATAATGATATTCTCAACAATTTTGTGCTCCCAGTATTGTGGTAACATTTCAATGGAGGCCCTTTTACCAACAGGACAATGGCCTCCTCTGCAAAGTGAGGTCCATGCAAGGATGGTTTGACGAGATAGGTGAACTTCATTATCCTGCCCAGGGCCCCAATCTCAGTCCCACGGAACACCTACTCAGAGACAGGCCAAATTGCCCAACATCAGTGACCAACTTGACTAATGCTGTTGTGGTAGAGTGAAGGCTGTTATAAGAGCAAAGGTTGGACCAAGTTAATATTAATTTCTTTCCTAATATAGGGAGTCAATGGGTAGGCAAGTGTCCAGATACTTTTGATCCGATAGTGTATTTTGTATATAAACTTAATATTCACAGTATGAAAGAGAAGCTTGATTCTTTTGTTTTATATCATTTTCAGCACAGAAGTACCTTATTTTGCTGATTCCAATATAGCCATCTCCTCAGAAAACTTGATAAGTGCATTACTGCTGTAGTGGAAATTGAACCCACTTCTTCCAATTTCTGTTCATGCATGCTACTGTTACACCACCTAGGACAATGAATTGCCAGGCAACCAAAGCTTAGGAATCTAAATGAACTTTGATTTTTTTCTAGTCAAAGCTCCCTCCCTAATGCTTCTTATGATGTTGACCACCATTCTAATCTAGGAACAGACCCAAGTTGGAATGACCTATTTCTATAATAAAGTGACATGGCAAAGTAGTGTGGTTTATGAGGTCTAGCAAAAGTCAGTCATTTTGCCAATATACACTGCTGGCCACCCAAAATGTAACACCAGAAGGATACGAGATAGCAACGCCAGATTTACTGGACCCATAACAACAGAAAAAAAGATTAAACGATTGAGCTTACAGGCATGTGCGACTTGCGGAACATGCAGACATCAATAGTTCGTGTGGCCCCCATGGCTGGCAAAAACGGTAGCTACACGCCGCGGCATCGAACGAAAGATGCTTTGGATTTGGGCTTGGGGTGTGTTGGTCCAGGCTGCTTCCACATGTTGCCACAGTTCATCAGGCGTAGCCGCGGGTGGTGCTTGCCGGGTCACTCGGTTGCCGATGGGCGACATATCGGGAAAACAGGAGGGCCACAGCAGCAGTGACACCTGGTGGGCCGTGAAGAATTGTTGCACAATGCGTGCGACGTGCGGGCGCGCATTGTCCTGTTGAAACGTGGCCGCTGGCAGGTCCTGCAGGTAAGGGTCGGAGATGGAACAGCCAGCGCTCCATCTCCAAAACGTCGGAGATGGAGCGCTGGCTGTTCAGTGTACCGGCGATGCGTACCAGAGGGGTACGGGTGTCATATCCAATTGCGCCCCAAACTATAACGCCAGGCGACGGACCGGTATGGCGATGCATAATGCAGGCGTCATACAGTCTCTTGCCGCGGTGCCGCCACACGCGGATCCGACCATCGTGGTGTTGCAGGCAGAAGCGGGATTCGTCGGAGGAGACAATATCGTGCCATTCCGTAGTCCAGGTGCGGTGTTCAACGGCCCACTGCCGCTGTACTCGCCGGTGGTGTAACGTCAATGGTAATCAGAGCAATGGGTGCCGTGCCACAAGTCCCCACTCCTGCAGACGACGTTGAACTGTACGTGCTGACACAGGTTGTTGCGCAACACACCCTAATTCCTACGCTAACGTTCGTCATGTGGGCGGTGCGAGCCGTCAATGCCCGCCGCACAACATGCCGGTCCTCTCATTCAGTGGTGTGCCGCGCCTGCGGCAATCGCTCACATCGGTCCGTCCGTCCGTCCCTCCTGCACCCACTGAATTCATACTCACCCCACTGTGGCTGAATGTCGTCCCACACGGGCGCTGATGTCTCGGTACGATAAACCGCTGTCGCGATAAGCCACTATTCGTACTCTGTTGAACTCTGAAACGTGCCGGAATGACTACCGTATTCTGCGACGAAGCATCAGGAAGCTTCCCACGCACAGGACCGGCAGCACAACACACTTCCACTACTCACACCTCGCCTTCTGTGCACCCTTCTTATTGTGCTTCTTGGTGGCGTGCCGGGTGCACATGATTTGCATATGCCCTGCAATGCTAATCGTTTGCATGTCCTCTCGCGGGCGACGCATGCTGCAAATTTCAAGCCAATCGGATGCTTCCTTCTTGGTGTTGCATTTTGGGTGGCCAGCAGTGTATAAGAAGGGGAACAGGAAAGAGTATGCAATAGTCCTGTCCCTACAATGTAGTCTCATATACATTTTTGTTTAGAGAGATAAAACTTTTTTTACCATGTTCCTTACTTTCACAGGACAATATTTATCTTGAGTAGACGGGCGGTCGTAGTGAGCAATGGGTTTGCCTCCTTTGGGCGCTTCGTGGTAACAATGGCACACACAACAGCAACTAGGGCCTCTGTGAATCTTGGAGAGGTGCAAGCTAGTTCTGTGTGACATTGGCGAAAAGACCCCAACTCACTGGGTTTTGTTCCAGAATCCTTAGGTTGAATGACCAACTGGAACCCTCAGCTGTGGGCTAATCCCCCACACTGATTTACTTACCTGATTAAAAAGACAAAAAGAAATATTAAGAATGACAAGTGTGGGATATGGTGGACCTACCGCACTTGAGAAGGACGGTCCACCACGGAATCGACCTGGACTTTCTAAACGGTGTATGAGAAAGAGATCTCGGCTGAGTGAATGTAAGATTGGTGTATGGAATACTAGAGGTATAAATGGCAAGATGAGTGAGGTGATTGAGGAGATGAATAAGTATAGACTGGATGTTCTGTGTGTAAGTGAAACCAAAAAGAAGGAAATTGGGGTAGAAGAAGTGAATGGCACGGTGAGTGTGTGGTCTGGAGTATTGGATAATATGAGAGGACAAAAGATGAAGAACAACTTGATTCACTATAGTTGCATAAGTAAAAGAATTCTCTGGATTCGTTTGAAAGTGAAACTTCAGAGAATTGTAATTGTTGTAGTGTATGCTCCTTGTGACTCTGAACCTTCTGATAAGAAGGAAGATTTCTGGAATGAGCTAAAAGCTGTTTTCAGCCAGTTTGGTGCTAAAGAAAAAGTTATAATAGCAGGGGATTTCAATGCTAGAGTAGGTGTGCAGAATGCAATTTCTGACAATGTTCTGGGTAAGTTTAATGATTCTTGTGTGAATGATAATGGTGAAAGATTAATTGAACTCTGCATTGAGAATGGTTTGTGTGTATCTAATACATTTTTCAACCACAAGTATATACACACATATACTTGAGAAAATCGTACTCTTGGTCAAAAGAGTGTGATAGATTTTGTTGTCTACGATCAGCGTTTGAAACAGTTGTTGACACCCGTGTGATGGGAGGTGCGGATGTTGGTTCTGATCATTACTTGGTAGTGTCACGAGTGAAACTTAATGTTGGTTGGAGGGAAAGGAATAGGAAGAGACCCAGGATAGAAAGAATAAAGGTTGATAGGCTCCTTGAAGATCATCAGTGGTATTCTGACTTACTCAGAGAACGACTGAAGGATCTGAAATCTTGTGAGAGGAATGTAGAAAAGAAGTGGGAATGTTTTAAGAACTGTGTTGTTACTGCTGCTAAAGAGGTCTGTGGCACCACAATAGTGGGTAACAATAGAGGTGATGCTTGGTGGAATAGTGAGATTGATGAGGCAGTAAAGAAAAAGAAGGAAGCCTATTTGGGGATGTTGCAAGGTAGAGTCTCTGTGGATGATTATCGCTGTAAGAAGCGTGAAGCTGCTAAGCTGTTTCGCCACAGTAAGGCAAAAGATAGGAAAGAGAAAGTGGAAAGGCAGGAACTGGCTTTTTGGAAAGATAGAAAGTCCTTCTGGAAGTACATGAGACAGGAAAAATAGGGGAAACAAAGTTGTAAGTTGTGTGAAGAATGAGATTGGGGAAATGAAATGAGAGCCCAATGAGTTAAGTGACAGATGGGGCGAATACTTCTGTGAGTTTTTAGATCAGGAGAGCAAAAATGATTTTGAGACAGATGCAGATGATGTCACAATGAGGGATGAAAGCACACGAGGGATCTCAAGAGAAGAAGTGTGCAAAGCTCTGAAATCTCTTCAGAATGGTAAGGCTCCAGGAGTTGATGGCATAACTGCAGAGATGTTGAAGTATGGTGGTGACTCTATAATTGACTGGTTAACTGAAATTGGCCAGTTGTGCTGGGAGTTAGGAATGGTCCCTCGGGATTGGAAGGATGCTATCATTGTTCCTTTGTATAAGGGAAAAGGTGATCAGACTGAATGCAAGAACTACCTTGGTATTAGCCTACTGAGTGTGCCAGGGAAAGTGTTTTGTAAGGTTGTTATTGAAAAAGTACGGGGTCTTACATCAGAGAAAGTGTGGGATGTTCAGAGTGGTTTTATGCCTGGTAAAGGCTGCACTAACCAGATTTTTGCATTACGCATGATGATTGAAAAGTATCTGGCTGTTGGGAAGAAAGTTTTTACTGCCTTCATAGATTTAGAGAAAGCTTACGACGGAGTCAATAGGACATTTTTGTGGAACGTATTGAATGAATATGGTGTTACTGGGAATCTACTTAATAGTGTAAAAGCCATGTATGCTGGTAGTAGAGCTTGTGTACGAGTGAATGGTGTTTTATCAAAATGGTTTTCCATTGGTGCAGGAGTTAGACAAGGTTGTGTAATGTCACCATGGCTGTTTAATATATTTATGGACGCATGCATGCGTGAGGCCAAAATAGATAATAGTGGTTTATGTCTTGGTGATATCCGTGTGTGCAGATTGCTGTATGCTGATGACACTGTCCTGTTGGCAGAGAGCAAAAGTGAGTTGCAGAGTATGTTGACTCGGATGCACGAAGTTTGCATGAAATTCAAACTGAGTACAAATAAGGGAAAAACCAAAGTTATGGTGTTTGAGAGAGGAATGGGTAGCACTGAATGTAATGTAAGTATAAATGGCACTGTGATTGACCAGGTGAATGAGTTTGTGTATTTAGGAAGCATGTTTGACAGAGAGAACAAGTTGGATGGTGAAATCAGTAGGCGAATGAATTCTTCTTTGAAAGTCATAGCTGCTCTGGGAGGTTTTCACAGGAATGATGGGTTCTCTAGAGAGTCCCGCATGGCTGTGTATGAAACAGTAATTGTTCCTACTCTGATGTATGGCAGTGAAACCTGGGTACTGCAAAAGAAACATAGGAGTCGTTTGTGTGCTGGAGAAATGCGTTACTTACGTGGGGTTTGTGGCAAGACACGATCTGATTGTGTGAGGAATGAAGATGTATTGCAGTTGTGTGATGTAAAGCAAAATGTTGCTAGCAAGGTGGAGACCACTATGCTTCGGTGGTTTGGCCATGTTGAAAGAATGAGTGATGAAATGCTTACTAAGAAAATATTTTCAGCCCAAGTGGCAGGAAGGAAAGGCAGAGGAAGGCCAAGGAAGACATGGGTGGATCAGATTCAGGAGTGTCTGCATGAGAAAAAGATTATGAGTATGAAGTATAAAAGATCTTGTGTACGGCGTGTAATGGATATCAGTGAAGCACGAGTTGTATGTCAAGATCGCTGTAAATGGCGATGTTTGGTACGACAACAATAGGTAAAAATATCTGGAAGTTTGTATTTCTTTTTGGAGCTAACCTCTGAATCTCAGAGAACAGCTTAGTGATATGTATGTATGTATGTGTAGTAGACGTTAAAAAAGGTTCAAAATTTTTGGCGGGCATTGTTGAAAAAAGCTGATATGAAACGATGTATGGATACATCCAACTCAATTAAAAACATTCCTTTATGGTCAGATGCAGCTCACCATGGAAATCGTTTTAAGCATATTTTCTGCTTAAAATATTAAAATAATGCACTGTTGTTTCCCCACCATGGGGCATAGATATATATCTTATTTTACTCTATCCTCTGTATATAGCAGTCCAGTTTGAAAAATTTCTTCCTTGTTGGAGAGCATTTCTGATGCAAAATGTTTTACATATAATTGGAAAGCATTAAAAGATCCAATCTTTCTCATACCATCTCGATTGACATGGATCAGGATATTCATATTTATGTTTTGTCGTATTAAGTAAGTGGACCTCATTGTGTGGTATTTTACAGTGCCAGAAGTTGACAGTAGGAATTCTAATTTTCCTGTGCATTTAAATTAACTTATGCAGATTTCATCAAAAGTATTGGCAGTAGAGTTTGGCTTCCACGCCCTAACAAGAATTTTTCGACAATCTTGAAGTTATCTTCTAAAGAAGTGGATGTTTCACCAATATGGAGATTTATCAATTTTTAAATAGTGCATATGTGTGTTAGTCATTGAATGCAAAACCAACTTTTCACCCAAACCAAAAGTAAGCAATATGTCGTTTCCGGATGGAATTAAGGTTCAACTGTGGCTGCACCAAGAAGAGACACGTCAACGCTGTCTTTATTATCTCAAATTTGTAACATTCCGTGTTATGTTTAAAAGAATCAAAGGACAGTGTTGTTTAAAAGAATCAAAGGACAGTATACTTTTGGCAATCTGAAATTCGAATTTTGACATATAATCATAACTTACAATATATAGCCATCTGCACAATATGCAGTAGAATTATTAAAACTAGTATTAAAAACGTACAGTTGTTAAAAATCTTTAATACTAAAAAGCATGACTAACTGCGCAAGATCTTTCGAAGTGCCCGGCACTTCATCATCAGGCCAAGTGATCAACTTGTGCTGTAGGAACTCATTTATGTATACAAGAGTCCATCGGGTGTCTATGACGTAATCTGGTCGGAGGTCATAGACGTACTAAACGTCAATGTCCGGGACCCTGAATTACAATGCATCATTAGATAGTTCGGTGCATTTGTCCATTTTTTTTTTCACAATAGGCAAGTCCATGGCATTGGTATAACAGATAGGGTTTCATCGTTACAGCACTTTTTTCCACATGTTTGGATGAACAGGCTTTCAGTTAAGAGTAAGGATCGTCTGGATTTGGCCGTAGCCAAAATACTGACGGCGTTCCATTCAGGATAGTGTGTTCCTGTGTTAACTTTTCTCGAAAGTGCTGTAGACTCCATTTTATTCCTAATAGTGTACTTGTGCTCCGAAATCCTTTTTGATACATTTCGTGTCGTGGAGCCGATATATACCACATCTCTATTCTGACTATCATGGGCTTTCAACGGAATACCATAAACTCCATGTCTATTTGCCAGTGGGATGGGCTCACAGTCCTTCTTGATGATTGACAAAATATTTCGTGTACTGACTCCGAAGTCTATATGATGTTTCTTGCATACGTTTTTCAGAATAGATATGACATCTGGTAGGTACTGCATTGATCCAACGTATTTCGTTGTGACCGTGTCTCTTTCGAGGATAGAGAAATCAGCTTGCAGTACCCTGCCAAGTATCTTATTTACCACCATCCCTGAATATCCATTGGTTTTGGCAATTCGGTGTATATAACTAATTTCACTGTGTCTGGACTGCAAGCTAGAAGAGTGTGATATCTCTCATCTCACAAGGTAACGGAGGGAAGACAACTTATAATGTAATGGATGTGCTGAAGAACTTGGAATAATAGCATCGTTATTTGTTGATTTTTGGTAAACTGAGTAGCTGACAGTATTTGAGTCACTATTTCGGTGAAGGATGAAGTCTAGAAATGGGAGGGAATTATCTAGTTCATGTTCTATGGTAAATTGTATTGAGGGAAATTTAGAAGCAAGCAAGTCTGCAAAGCATTGGATTAATTCTTTTTGATCTGGCCAGAATATTAAGATATCGTCTATGTAACATATATATAGGCTTGGTTTAAGTTGGCATGCATTTAGTATATTGGCTCCCCCTTGTCGCCTATTTTGGCCGAAGTTGCATAACATCTTCGGCCAAAATAGGCGAGAAAAGGTGCCCATTGGTGCTCCCCCATCTGTCGATATAAATAACTCTCCTTCAAAGGCAAAGTACGTACGCTTCTGCACCAGTCGCAGGGCATTTTCCACAGATTGGATTTGTTGAAGAGGAAGGTTGTTTGCAGAGAGTAATAGAGTTTTAATAATGGTATGAGCCTCTTGTATAGAAACACTAGGGTATAATGACTGCACATCTAGTGAAGCCATTAAAAAGGAATTAAAGTAAGGTTGTTGAGCCGTAATGATTTCCAAGGCCTGTTTGGAGCTGGAGACTGAGTATGACGAATTTTTGATAAGAGGAAAAAGATATTGGGCAAGAGCCTTCTCCAATGGGCGCGTCGGGCTTGCATAAGCTGAAAGCAATTGTCTTAAAGGTTGACCTGACCCTCCTTATGAGATTTGAGTTTTCCGAAAAGTCTTGGAATGTGCGGTCCGATGGTTGATGTCATGGAGATTTGTTTATTTTAGTTGGCAATGATCCATGGTTCTTTAGTTGTGCCACAGCTGTAATGGTTGCTGCCATAGGATCGTTATTGACTTTGACATGTGGAATCTTATCAATCGCTTCTAGCATTTTTGACACATAATCTACCTTATCCATAATTATGAGTTGCTGTGTTTTATCGGTTGTTAAGATGGAGATGTCATCATTATCTCGCAGGATTTTTAGTTGCTGTTGTTCTTTAAATTGATGATAGTGAGGTCCTTGTGCTTTAGGCCTATGGCTTTTGATTGTATTTGCCAGACTATACCTCACATAGTTGCGTTCAGTTTCTGGCAAGGTTTTCACGATGCCCTCTAGTTGTGGAATTGCACGGTATTTATTGATACAACTGAGCGGGTATGCAAATTTTGTGCCTCTGTATATCATGCATAGACGGCTATATATTTTAAGTTATGATATTAGTCACGAAGATTTAACAGACATATAATCTCAAAAGGTCTGTAAATGAATTACATATAACTGAATTGAAAAGCAAAATCTGTACTAAAATGTCAGGACTAATGCAGAATTCCATATAAAAGTGAAAAATGTATAACTGAGGTTCCATTGTATATAGTTGTTCATTGATTTTGAAGGAGATTTTGACTAGGCACCTATAGGAACAAATTATTCACTGAGTTGAAAAATTATGATGTTAAACTCAGGCTATTTAAATCAATCACAAGCTGGTAAACTTAGAGCCTTTGCAATAGGCTGTTTGAGGGAATACTGGTAAATGGTTTGAAATTGACTGTGGAATAAGGTAGGGATGTAGACTATCCCCATTTTTGTATGTGCCATATATAAATAAAGTATAAAGTGACTTAGTTTCATTTGTCGAAGTAAATGGTTCTGGTATCAGTTGTGTGTTGTATGGTGAAGACAGTACTCATTTCTAATAGTGTAAACAAGTTGTACAGGGTTGCCAGCTGCTCTGCATTTTGCCTAGCTTCTCTGCAAAAATGGTGTGAATCTCCTGCTTATTCTGCCCAATTAACAATATTCTCCACTAATATGGGAAAGTTCTACAACATGCAAATTTTCCTTAACTATGATATAGCTGCCAAATGTCCTGATTCAATCAGATTATGCTAGGTTTTTGAACCCAATGTCAGGGAATCCATATTTTTCTTTCTTTTTTTTTTTTTTTGAGAAACACATGGTTATTGTGGAATTTTAATAACTGGCTATTTTTTGTTATTTTTTTTTCCACTGTACTATGTTTCCTGTTTTCTAACATTACAGACACTCCAAGTGTTACAGGTTCTCTGTAACTATTACAGGAATTGTTGGTCCACTACATAGTATGGGAAATATTGAATATGCTACACAAATAAAAAATCTCAGTGAGATAATGTTATTCAATGTCTGTATAAAGTTTATTTTCATTTTCAAGATTCTAGCATTTATTAAACACAATTGGAATTGTTTATTGGATGCTTTTAAAATTGCGACTTTGGGGGGGAGGGGATGTTTTTATGCCGTTTGCTAGCTAAAAATGTCCAGAACACCCAGAAATAATTGTGCTAGCTGGGATGAAAATGTTCTGTGATTCGGGGAATTTCAAATTTTTCTGACCAAGCTGCATTTTTCCCAAGCCTATATTTATATTTATATTTTTCTGATTATGTTCCCCGTTTTTAGGAATAAAACTACCACAGCACCGACTGAAATGGATATGACTTGCTGGTCTTGGGGCTGTTCATTCAAACAAGTTTCAGTTATACAAGAAGTATGTAAATTAGAAGAGTACAGAAGCATTGAAGGCATTCTTCTCATTGGAACTGTAGTTTAATTCCAGTGTACCTCTGAAGAGCCTACTATTTGAAACTTCTATTTTCTGCATCATTTCCTTAAAATTTACATAGTGATGAGTAATATATTATTGCATATTTCCACCCGGTTTATGTATATGAATTTTATTCCAGGTGGTTGGGGATGTTGATTCAACTTTACCACGTTTGTTAGATGAGTTGAACATTAAACTGACAAAGACAGAAATGAAGCTCAATGTTCGTCCTCTGCTTCGGCTGATAAACTCCAGATTTATTGGAGACTTTAGTGGTAAGAAGTACTATGATTTTGCACTCCTCCATTTCATTGTTGTTGTTTTTTAATAATTTATTTATTTATTTATTTATTTATTTGTGTGTGGGAGGTGGGAAGTGGAACTGGTGTCAAAAGTGAACCAGGATACAGTAAACAAGAAGTTGGTTGAGCTCATGATACCATTTGCCTTGTTAACTGTCGCATCATGTGATTTTTGCCTTATTAGTAGATTTTGAAGATCGTCATTTTGAGGCAACAATTGACTTAAAAAATATATGATATGCATTGCTGTCACCCGTGATCTGCCCTTGCATTCATTTCTTGCCTTTCTCACCTGCGAACTAAATGAGATTCAGGTCAGAATGACATAGGATGTATCTCCACAAGCAGTTATATGGTGGTAGATAGAGTGCTTTATAACTCACGGCATTGATTGGAATGTGTGGTGCCTGTACTCTCCATTAACCCTGGTTGGTTTTTGTATCTTTAATGCTCCATCCTTTTGTTATTCATGTTGTTGTATTGAAAGTAAAGAGGAAAGAGCAACTTTTATCACTAAATAGTTTTTATAATTTAGGTGTATAGTTGTTAGCCTGTGTCAGTTTTCTTTTAAACTGACATTAGAAACTCAACAGATGAAATCACAGTGGTGAGATTGTTACAGAATTTATCATGCAACAAAATACTTCAGAATCATTAGTTAGTCTGTTGACTTTGCTTTTATTTTTCTCTTAGAATGTTATTGTTATAGTTCATTCTGCCTAATAAATAGTTGTGAGTATTGAAAAATTAAATAAAACAACGTTTTTCATTCGTTTGAAAAGCCTCATATTTGAATGTTTAATGGCTGTGGTGAAGCATTGAAAAATTTTTGTACCACCAATAATTATCCGTACTTCTGTAAAATGAGGACAATAGAGCAGTGCAGGAAAGCAGATGTATTTGTATATTAACTACCTGAAAACCAAATGCATCAAATAGAAGTCATCGCTCTTTCCACGTTTATAAGTTAGTCACGGAAAAATTCTCATCGGCTGCCACCGGGAATCGAACCCAGGGTCTTCCAGTTACGCGCCGGACACGCTTCCACTGTACCATAGTGGCCTCGAAATTCTCCAACAAACTGCCAAATCACCTGGCAGGTTGCTTCTTTGGAGCCCCGCACAATGCTGGGGATTCACCAAAGATGAACAGCAGCAACTGAACAAATAACTAGAAGGCGAATGAATAATAATACACGGTTGACGTGGATTAGGAACATCAAATAGAAGTCATCGCTCTTTCCACGTTTATAAGTGAGTCACGGAAAAATTCTCATCGACCGTTACCGGGAATCGAACCAAGGGTCTTCCAGTTATGATACCCGGGTCTTTCACTTAACCGAAACCATGGTCTTCCAACCAAATACAGTAGAATGAATGATAGGAAGACCAAGGATGTGGTGTAGTACAGGAATGTATTACATGAAAAGCAGAAATCAAAACATGTGGTAGACTTCATTTAGAAGTGGACAGATAACACTGGTCGGCAAAATTTTTTTTTTTCGAGCCCTGACACCATTCCTGCTGATTCTTATATAAAACGACCTCCTGAAGCCGAATATGACCCCCGTTTTACCCCATCACCCACCGTTTTTGGGGGAGCCCCCCCCCCCTCACCTCATTTTATCACTTTCCGATAATTTGGAGGGGTGAAAAGGATTATTTCAGCCTTTACATTTCTTCTGAGGGGCTACAGAGGTGAAAAGTTATAAAACATGAACATCTGTAGCAAGGATGAGGATTTGGGGGATTCCCCCCCATTGTAAAGAAATCATTAAAAATGATCGATTTTTTATGATTTTTTATCAATTTTTGGTAATATGTTATGGACATGAATTTTATTTAGAGGGGTGAAAAGGATTATTTGAATAAAGCTCATATTGAGAAATGGCTTCCTAGTTTAATTGAATTAATAATCTAAAGCAACTTATGGGAATTTACTAGGAAATTTTTTCATTTATAGCAAATTTTCGGAGAAAACTCTTCTCCTTCTTCAGGCTCTCTTGTTGTCACTTTTTGCTTGTCACTATCATGGTTACGGTTTACCTTGACGGTTACGGTTAACCTTGACGGTTTAGGTTATTTTTCAACCAATCCTGCCAGATGTTAGGCAGGGAAAATCCTTTGCAGTCATTGATGATGGAATTTTGATTTTTCTCAATCTCTATTCCTTCTTTCAGTTTTCTTTTTTGGAAATTGCTTTGGAAACTGATTACTTTAAGGGAATTCCAATCCATGCTGTGCCCAGTTTCTCTAACATGCCTATCTAATCCAGTCTTGTTGGAGCAATTTTTTATAGCTGCTTTATGCTCAGCTATACGAGTTTCTAGTCTGCGACCTGTTTCACCTATGTAAGATAGTCCACAACTACAATTTACTTCATAAACTACTCCTTGCATTTTTAAAATATCTTCTTCTCTTTGAACTATTTTAGGGAAAAAATTTTTAACTTTGTTCTCTAAACTTGGAGCTAGCCTAATATTGTATTTTTTACTAATTCTCTTTAAAGCCTCAAATAAACCTTTGTGATAAGAAATTTTTCTAGTGAATTTTACTTCTTGCTTTTGTGGGTTCTTCGTACCATTAAAATTCAGAAGCTTCTCAATTTCTTCTTTAGGATAGTTATTTTCTGCAAGTATGACTTTAAGCTCTTCTTTATGGGCTTCTTTTTTATCTGCAGGAGAAACTATTTTATTAATTTTTTCTAAAAACTGACTTGCTACATTTTTCTTAATAGAAACTGGATGATACGAATTGAAATCCAGTAGTCTTTTAGTATTCATTGGTTTTTTATACCAACTAGTGAGGAATTTTTCATCTTCATAATAGATATTAATATCTAAGAAGTTTATTCTTCTTTCTTTTTGAAGTTCAATAGTGAACTTAAGGGAATCATCTAATTCATTGAATGAGTCTAGAATTCTTTCTGGAACAATTTCTGAGCTATCTATTATAAATAAGATGTCATCCATGTATCTGCTATATAAGCAGAAGTATGTGGGTTGTACTAGTATCTTTTCTTCTAGTTTTCCCACATAATAGTTAGCTAAGAGTGGGGAGAGTGGGAGCCCATAGCTAGCCCCGATTTTTGAATGAAAAAGTTTTCCCAAATTGAAAGTAGTTGTTCTGCAAAGAGAAAGTAAGCATTTCAAAAATTCCTACTAATATGTTTTTTTCCTTGTTGTGAAAAACTATTAGGTCTGCCAAGTCTTCCGCTATAAAGTCTATAAGTTGATCTATATTAATGTGAGTATACATAGACACTATATCTAAACTACCCATAATAGGAGAATCTAATTTAGGAAGAAGTTCTAGTTTTTCTTTTAGCTGCATTGAGTTTTTAATCAAGTTAGGTGGCTCTTTTAAAAGATTCTGAAGGTGTGACTTTAAAAAATAGTTTAGATTTGAAAGAATAGAGTTTTTTGAGTCTATTATTGGTCTAATTGGTTGGTGTTCTTTATGCAGTTTGACTATTCCATATATTTGAGGTAATCTGAACTGTAATTTTGAGAATTGTTTATAGTTTTCTGGAAGCTGGTTTTTCTTTTTTTGAAGTGAAATAAGCTTAGAGACTTTTTTAATCAAATCTGGTAGTGGGTTTTCTTTTACTTCTTCATACATAGGTTTTTTAGTTCTTCTTCCATCTTTTCTAGATAATCTTTCTTATCCATAATAGTAATCAACTTACTTTTGTCTGTTTTCACAGCAACTATACTTTCATTTTTTCTGAAATCTTTAAGAGCTTTTAATTGACTATTATCAAAATTTTTTTGAGGTTTCCTTACTTGCTTCTGGAATTTTGTAAGGCTATTGTAGTAATCTTTTCTGAGGAGGTCTGCTTTAATTTGGTCCTCTTTTTCTAAAGTGCTGCAGATGCTTTCCAATTCAATTACCAATTTTTCTGGATTTATTTTTTTCTTTGGATAGATTGAAATTACTTCCTTTATTTATCACTTGTAATAATTCTTGGCTAACTCCAGTAGCAGTGTTGTCCTTCACATGACTAAGAACTGCAGTTTTTTTGTTTTTACTTGAATAGTTTTTCTTCAGAAATTTCTCTTCTTTAAGGTTCAGCTTTTTAACAAATTTCTTATTTTTGTTTCTTACTCCAATTTTTAGCCAGTCATCCAATTCTGCTTTTACTGTATCCCTTAAGATTTCAGAAATTTTCTTTTCATTTTCTACTTTTACTTTTTTATAATAAGCAACATTTTTATATTTTGCTTCAATACTTCTTTTTAACGTTTTTTGCTCTATTTTTCTTATGAAGTTGGCTGAAAGTAAATCTTTAAATGGTTTTCTAAGTCTAAATGAATTTGGAATAAAGTTATTTACCTTGCAATTTTTCAGGAACTTGATTTGAGCTATGGATCTTTCCATCTTCAATGTAGCATGTTGAACTTTCTTTATTGTTTGCCAAGTATCTGACCCATACTCTGTTCTAATTCTTTGAATAAAGCTCATATTGAGAAATGGCTTCCTAGTTTAATTGAATTAATAATCTAAAGCAACTTATGGGAATTTACTAGGAAATTTTTTCATTTATAGCAAATTTTCGGAGAAAACTCTTCTCCTTCTTCAGGCTCTCTTGTTGTCACTTTTTGCTTGTCACTATCATGGTTACGGTTTACCTTGACGGTTACGGTTAACCTTGACGGTTTAGGTTATTTTTTAACAAATCCTACCAGATGTTAGGCAGGGAAAATCCTTTGCAGTCATTGATGATGGAATTTTGATTTTTCTCAATCTCTATTCCTTCTTTCAGTTTTCTTTTTTGGAAATTGCTTTGGAAACTGATTACTTTAAGGGAATTCCAATCCATGCTGTGCCCAGTTTCTCTAACATGCCTATCTAATCCAGTCTTGTTGGAGCAATTTTTTATAGCTGCTTTATGCTCAGCTATACGAGTTTCTAGTCTGCGACCTGTTTCACCTATGTAAGATAGTCCACAACTACAATTTACTTCATAAACTACTCCTTGCATTTTTAAAATATCTTCTTCTCTTTGAACTATTTTAGGGAAAAAATTTTTAACTTTGTTCTCTAAACTTGGAGCTAGCCTAATATTGTATTTTTTACTAATTCTCTTTAAAGCCTCAAATAAACCTTTGCCCCTAACATCTGGCAGGATTTGTTGAAAAATAACCTAAACCGTCAAGGTTAACCGTAACCGTCAAGATAAACCGTAACCATGATAGTGACAAGCAAAAAGTGACAACAAGAGAGCCTGAAGAAGGAGAAGAGTTTTCTCCGAAAATTTGCTATAAATGAAAAAATTTCCTAGTAAATTCCCATAAGTTGCTTTAGATTATTAAAAAAAGGATTATTTATTTTAGCTGTAAAGAATAATATATAAAAAGTAAAATACAAATGTAAAGTATAATAAATAAATAAGATAAGTACCTTCATTTGGTGCTTGCTTTCCTTTTGTACCCTGAGGTAGAAGTTTCTCGTACCAAACACCAGCAGTACTCTGCTAACATGCTTGTATTCCACTTCCCTGAAAATCTCCTCTCGATCTTATTGATGTCTTGATGGAATCGTTCCCCGTGTTCATCGGAAACTGCTCCTAAATTTTCAGGGAAGAAATCCAGGTGTGAGTGCAGGAAATGCACTTTAAGAGACATATTACACCCCATGGCCTTGTACGCTGACAGCAATTCCTCGACATGAGCGGCATAATCATCACTTTTGTTGTTACCCAAAAAGTTCTTACACACGTTTTGGAATGCAAGCCAAGCTCTTTTTACTTTTCGATTCAGGTGTTCAATAAACGTCGAATCTTTGAAAAGTTGTCTAATCTGGGGGCCCACGAAAACTCCTTCCTTGATTTTAGTCTCACTAAGACGAGGAAATTTATTTTTCAGAAATTGAAATGCATCACCTGTCTTGTCCATTGCTTTCACAAACTGTTTGATCAATCCCAGTTTGATGTGCAAAGGCAGCAAGTAAATATTTTCCTTCGGGACCAGAGGATCATGAACGACATTTTTCTGACCAGGAGTAAAACTTTCTCGCAGAGGCCAGTTCCGTACGATGTAATGTTTGTCTCTTGCTCGGCTGTCCCATTCGCATAGGAAGCAGCAGTATTTTGTGAAGCCTGATTGCAGGCCCGCGAGTACAGCAACAACTTTTAAGTCAGCGCAAAGTTTCCAATTATAATCATAACAGATTTTATCAAGGATTCAGCTGATGTTTTCGTACGTCTCCTTCATATCCACAGAGTATGCAACCGGGACTGATGGTAACTCATTCCCATTGGCCAACAGGACAACTTTCAAGCTTGTCTTTGATGAGTCTATAAACAGTCGCCATTTGTCTGGGTCACATGTCATCTTCAGTTCTATCATCAATGCATTTGAATTAGGGCAGAACACTAAGCCTTCATCTTCCGAAAAAAGTAATTGCAGGGTTGACTGTCTGGTCCTGTAAGAAGAGATTTTTACGCCCTTTTCTAAGAGATTCCACTGCTGAAGTCAAGATCCAAGAAGTTGAGATTTAGTCTTAGGTAACTCCAAATCCCTGACGAGATCATTCAATTCCGACTGAGTAACGAGGTGAGGTTTACGATGAGCTGAATCAGCAGAACACTCTTCATCATCCGTGGACGTATCATGTGATGGTCCAAGCTGTGGCTCAAAGTATGTCACATCCGTTTCTGGCTCTAGAGTATAGGTTTTTTGGGGCACTGGGATTAGCAATGATTCGTTGTGAGGAACTGGTCTTAGAGCTGAAGGGATATTAGGATACTGAATTGTATGCTTACTTTTGTTGCTAGATAACCCGACGGTGGAAGTCATACAAAAGTAACAATCTGTGAGATGACAGCGAGGTTCACGCCAAACCATGGGCACAGCAAATGGCATTGATTTACGGGTACCTTTGAGCCATTTGGTCAAGCTACTGTAACAAGTAGTGCAGCAAACTGTGGGAGCCCAATTCTTGTCCTGATCGCCAACTTTGCAATCAAAGTAAAATTTATAAGCAGTTTTAAGAAGCGGAGAAAGGGGTTTTTGTTGCGCTTTAAAAGTCAATTCCCCGCAAACATATCAGAATCTATCGGGATGATTTATACACTCGCGTGGCATAATTAAACAGTAAATAAATGCTCTATATTAATCACAAATTACACTCACGTACTGTAATTCACTTGGAAAAGGCCGGTGTAAACAAATTTCTACCGTTTGACACAATTTAAACAACTTGGAAACACAGAATCCCTGCCTAGAACACCGACAAGTAGACTCAACGATCGCTACAGATCAACTGAGGGAAGATAATGCTTACAGTGCAGGATTATTGTGATAAGAGCAATGCAAGTTTGACTTTGTCAAAGCCAGTGCAAACCTGTGCGCGATTCCAGTGGGAACCTGTTCGCGCGAGGTATTGAGAGAGCCAGCGTGGTAGAGTGAATGTTCCGAACTGTTGCTATATATTTTTATTACTGTTGCTATATATTTTTATTATTTGCGGGTTTTTTGGGGGAGGATGAGAGGGGCTGGAAGCTGAAATATGTAGCAAATAAGTGAAAAAATTGCAAAAAAAAACCCAACAGAAAAACCAATCATTTGTAATGATTTCTTTACAATTTGGGGGGGATCCCCCAATCTACCTCCTTGATACAGATGTTCATGTTTTATAACTTTTCACCTCTGTAGCCCCCAGAAGAAATGTAAAGGCTGAAATAATCCTTTTCATCCCTCCAAATTATCGGAAAGTGATAAAATTAGGTGGAGGGCCTCCCCGAAAACGGTGGGTGATGGGGTAAAACGGGGGTCATATTCGGCTTCAGGAGGTCGTTTTACATAAGAATCAGCAGGAATGGTGTCAGGGCCGATTTTCATGCCGACCAGTGTAATCAATGAAGAGAAATAAATATTTGAAAACAAACTGGCAATTAAAAACTAGAGCTTTTTACTACTGAAACTTTCATATTGTTATTATTATTATTATTTTAATTTTCTGTTGACTAGTATGTTTTAATGATTTTGTTGTGCATATACTAATTCTATTGCATATCATGTTGAGTGATATATTTACACATTACATTTAGTGAAATGCATTGCCTACTTTTGAGTTCATAGATTGCTTTGTAAGAAATCCAGAAAATATATTGTTCTAGTAATTTTTGCTGAAGATATCAAATGTGTGTTGATTTACTATTGAACTTTTATGAGACCTATGTTTTTCTTAAAACTACTGACAGTATGTTTTTTCTTAAAACTACTGACAGTCGGTGTTTTTGTGGACAACTTTAGTTGCTCCTATGTCCAGTTTATTATTCATTACACTGTGAAACAGAAGGTTTCTAAATATAGTGAACTAAATTCATGTTTAATATGAACTAAATTCATGTTTAATTTAAAACTCAAAAGGTTTTTTAAAGAACTGTTGGCTATTTTACTGTCATCGTTTCATGATAAATTTCAACTAAATTTAGAAATGGGTGCATCCTTCTGCAGTACATGCTCAGTTCAGTGCTCGAATTTGTTTCTAATTGCCTGAAGATAGGGAATCACAGCTAGTTCTGCTTGTCACATGATAGTTACCGAGTTTATAGTCTCATGTATGTATTTCATTCCCTTACCCCAAATTTTTCATCAGAAAAGTTATTTTAAAAATCAGTCTTTTTTGTTATGAGTTTCCTTTTCTTTTCTTTCTTTTTTTTTTTTAAGTATTTTTCACTATTGAATTACCAGGGTGAGTCAAAAATTCGCCCCATTTTAAGTTACACATGATGTTGCACTTTCATTCTTGTGTGAAATATTCTCCAGTGTCAACTGGTTACCTCAAGGTCTTGTAGCATATATGGGGCTGAGGTTGTGCATTTGGCACTGAACCACATTGCATATCAGGTGAGTAGAGAAAGGAGGTCAAAAAATGTGCTGTTTAGGTGCTGTTGTGTCATTATTGGGGGGGGGGGGGAGGTTAAATGCTGCAGCAGCGAGAGAAATTTTGTGCAGCACTGCACGAACATTGGCGTTTCAATGTTGGAGGCGTCACTCTCGATGACAAGCCGAGATCAGGATGCCCATTGACCACCAATACTGACACCCTGGTCAAAGCTGTGACAGCGAACCACAGTGTCAGTACATGACAAGTGGCATTCGAGGTGGGGCCTTCCAAATCCACCATCATTCGTCACCTGCACTGGCTTGGTTTCTCCTCCTTGCACCATGAAATGGTTGCCCATGAATTGACACCCCGACAGGTGGAAAAGCATGTCACTCTCTGTCGCAGATTGCTGTCAAACCTACAGGATAATAGATTTTGGTGTCGTATTGTCACAGGTGATGAAAAGTGGATATTCTTACATGGTGATTCCTGGTTCTGGGGGTTGCACCAGGAATTACAGCCAGTGGTGCAAAGAGGGCAGTTTGAAAAGAAAGTCATGAAACACATTTTGATGGAATTGTGAAAGTCATGTTGACTGGGAACTTGTGACAGGTGGTCAGGCTGTGGTCGAGAACCTTTATGCCTAACAACTCCAGCGGCGGCCATGATGCTATGTACCAATGCTATCCAGCACTCATCAGTAAGAAGTGGGGCACCATGGTGGCGCAGTAGTCTAAAGTAATGGCTACTGACCATTCTTCCGCATTGGGTCTGGGTTCAAATCCTGGTGAGGCATGGATGTTCTGTTTGTCTTTACGGCACTGGCTCTCTCCCATCCCTGGAACCAGTGGCCTCAAATTAGGGACGGGCGGCTGCTTATAGCCCATTGAGTTGCTCACAGTGGTCGGTAAACTCCTAAACAAAAACAAACAATCAAAAACAAAACAAAGTGGGCTTTGCTGCAAGTGAATAATGCCCCAAGTCACACGTTCAGAGTGGGCCACCAAAATTTACAGGAATCAGAAGCATAAGCACCAACTATCGGGGGCAAGGTGAAACTTGTCCCTCCAATAATTTTACTGGGAGGGCAGTTCCCACCCAATATTTTCCCTCCTGTTTAATTAAAAAATTGCTTTGGCCTTATAAGGTGGACCAAGCTCCACATTATGAGGCCAGAGTGATTTATTTCCAAAAAATTAATAAATAGCAAAATAAATAAAAACTTTTTTTCCCATATTCAGCATTGTTCATTTGGTAATAAACCGGATTGTCAGCCTCGTAATTTGTTTGACGTGTTCTTGTGATATGTGGTAAATGTTCAAAACAACTATCAAAAATAAAATAAATAAAAATACAGGAACCTATAATCTCTAGGACCTTTATTTTATCTATTTACTTTTTGCACTTTTTGTTCTTTTCTTGAATAACCCTGCTAATTTCTCATATTTTTTATGTACGTTTGAAAATAAAATCTCTGTGGATATTTAAAAATTTTTTTAAAAGTATGCTGGAGTGACATGGAGGAAATAGGCCCAAGACAGACAATTGTGGAAGAAATTTGGGGAGACCTTTATCCAGCAGTGGATTGATAATGGTTGATGATGATGATGCTTTTTATAAAATCACAGGCTGAATTTTATTTTTGAAAATATTAATATTCATCGAAAGAATATTTGTTTCTTTGTTCATTTGCTGATGAGTAATTACAATTGTGTTTTAAAATATACATCGAATCTTGTAGTTTATCATTTTGCCCTTTTTTTTTTTTTTTTCTCCTAACATTGGAAGAGACATGCCCCTTCCACGTCGGATCTCATCACGTCTGCCCCCACCCCCAATAATTTAGTGAAGTCTGCACCACTGATTGGAAGGGGTTTTGAGGTCCTACCCCATCCTCCATACAGTTCAGTTGTTGCCCTATCAGACTACTACCTATTTTCCTCTATGGCCCATTTTAGAATGGCACTTTGGTTCAGTGGTGGATGTAGAATCCGGCATTAGAGAGTTTCTGTATTTGAAACCTGCCGAGTGGTATTGCCATGGTTTTGTGGAATATTGGCATAGGATTATAGGAAACAACGGCCTGTAAGTTGTAGCATTAGGTGAGCATGTATGGCTTTCTTGCATCATTAAACTTTTTAGCTGCAAATGGGACGAACATTTGACTCTCCGTGGTAAGTCTGTAACAGGTACTACTTCTACTGACACTTGATCTGAATGAGTCAGATTTTTATGTGATTAATTGTCATTTTATTTTTGTTCTATGAGGATCTACCACCTTTCCACTTTCTGGAATTTTCATTTTACCTAAATTTGATTTTCACAACTGTCATTGAGTCCTGTGATTCACCCTAAAATTTGAACAAGGAACATTTATTGTAAAATATAATTTTTTAGTATATTAATTTCTGGTGAAAACATTTTGCTTTTTCCTTCAGTGTTATATACTGATGAGTCTTGTGTTTTGCTGTTCAGGGTTTGTTGACATGTGTATACATCACGTACCTTCCCCATCTGCTAATGCCAAAGTTAAAGTTGATCATATTTACACTGGGCCTCAAGAAAGTGAACTGGCAGAAATCATGGGTGACTGTGACCCTGAAGTAAGTTGTTTTATATTTCATGTTAGGATGAGATAAATAATACTCATTTAGATTTTATGGTACTAAATTGTATTCATATAGACTGACATTTCTTATACTAGGGTGCATTTTTATAAGGTCCTGTAGAAACCATTTTCAGCGTAACTACACAGTTAATGTTTTTATGACACATGCAACTGATTTAGTCTATTCATAATCTAATAATCTGGATGTAACCAGCTCATTTCTATGTGTGCATTGCTAATTTTGGTTGGCCATTGAATCCATGTACTTTTCACAGATATTTCTGTTTTCATTCTCTTGTCTGAAACTTCTAAGGTCTCACAGATCTGTTTAATCTGTTCATCTATTAATATGGGTCCCTTTAATCAAAGCAAAAATGTCCTTGTAATTGTAAATTCTGTTTCTCGTGGTGTTTCTTCTGTCTTCTCATTGCTGTTACTAGGGTGGCCTATATAAGTTCATGCAATTTTTTCTTATTGAAAATTCAAATATAAATATAACAATAACAAATAAATATTATTCTTTGAAGTAAAGACCATCGGAATCAATGGTTTGAATCCATCTTTCAGCGAGTTGTTCGATTCCGCAACAGTACTACGCCTTGTCCTTGGAAGCAGAAAACTTGTGGCATCCCATCTCAACATCGTCCAATGTTTGGAAGTTGCGCCGACGCAAGAAATGTGCCATAGCCCGAGAAAGATAAAAATCAGATGGCGCAAAGTCTGGGCTGCATGCAGCAAAAGTTCAATGGCGTCGAGTTCTTGGAGCTTGGCCTTTGCCTAGCAGTGTGCAGAGAAGTGTTATTTGCTGCAGGAGGACCCGCTTTCTGTTGACCAAAGCCGGGTAATTTTGCCTCAGCTCTGCATACATTTGCTTGAATTGGGCAGAATACAGTTCCACGTTGATGGCTCGATTGTTTGGAACAAGCTCAAAGTGGATGGTACCCTTGAATTTCCACCAAACACAGAACTTTGCCTTCCTGGATAATCTATCTCGTTTGGCCACAGGTTTGGCCTCTCGGCCAGAATCCAACCATTGATTTCCTTTGTCAGGGTTAGAGCAATAAACCCACTTCTCATCGCAGGTTACAATTCGGCAGATGGAACGCTTGTCACAAGGATTCTGCAGCAGTTGACGACAAATGTTGACACACTGCTGAGCTTGATCTGCCATCAATTCATGTGGAACTTCACGACAGCATTTGTTCACCTTGCCGGGCAGGTGAAGATGCCGAACAACTGATGCACATGGAATGTGAAGTTCATTGGACCGTCGGCGAGTGCTGGTTGATGGATTTGCCTCGACGGCTTCGCGAATGACTTCAGAATTTACTGTCACAGGACGACCAGAGCGTGGCTGATCTTCAAAAAAACTGGTCTCGCCATTTTGAACTTTTTGAACCACTTCTGCACTGCATGAATTGAAACAATACCTTTGCCTTTCACTTCGGATATTTTCTTTGCTGCTGAAGCCGCTTTTAAGTTCTGTTTCCAGTAGTGACATAAAAGTACACGATTTTTTAATTTTTCCATATTTCTTTCTAAAGTAATAATGTGATAGAACACAATTAATCAGTCAAATGAAATATGCACCAGCAAAAAGCAAGTTAACAGCTACAAAATGACATATCTATATATATATAAATGTTAAGTTGGTTTGTGTACGCTTCAAAAACTAAAAAGTTCTGCACCGATTGAGCTCAAATTTTGACACGATATACAACTCGCTTCAAAGATTGTTTTTATCTATTTTTCGCGTCAGTAACATACCCGCGATCGTGAGAAAACAGCTTTTTCCTTCGACCATATATACTAATGGACTGCGCACTGGCAATAGCTGCATCAGAGCGTAATAAACCTATTCCACGAATGAGAAGTCTTAATGGAATTCTAAAAAAGAAACTCCTAAAATTCATGATGAGCACAGCACGAGTTAACCATCTTTTTGTCCGAAGTCACGTGATTTCGTGGCTTGCAATGTTGGAGCCAGAAATTTTGATGCCATGCGCAGTCTATCAGTATATATGGTCGAAGGCTTTTTCAACGGTCAGCTGTGTACCAGCAAACGCTCCATCTGCCAGAAGCGAGGGGAACACTCTCCATACTAGGTGATCGTGTTGTTTTTATCTATTTTTCATGTCAGTTACATACCCGCGACCGCGAGAAAACAGCTTTTTCAACGGTCAGCTGTGTACCAGCAAACGCGCCATCTGCTGGAAGCGAGGGGAACACTCTCCATACTAGGTGATCGTGTCGTGATTGAGCTGCGCCGTTCGCCAAATCGTAAGTAGAGGTTATGTTTTGTCTCTTATCTCTCATGGTTTTCAACCTAGAGCTGTGAGAGCCATAAGAGGTTATAATCTTATCCCTTCCTTCTGTTCCAGTGAAAATCAAAATAATGCCTCGCAAAAGAACGAATTTGGGTCGTCGCACTTGCCACACCGGAGGATCGAGAAGACGGCTTTCGAATATGACTGAGGAAGAGCGGGCATACGTACGAGAGAGGAACAGACTAAGCACCATCCAGATGCGTAACACGGAACCAGCAGAAAGACTAGCAGCCAGGCTTGAGGATGCACGATTGCGAGCACGGCAGTCGCGTTCTGCAGCAACAGATTTGGTTCATTCTCAACGGAATGAACGCGAGGCGTCGAGGATAGCTGAAACACGTACCCAAAGAACAGCAGATCTGATTCTGCAATACAATCGTCTTGCATTCCGGTACAATCCAGCTGTTGATTATAGTTCAAGTCCGCATGTTGTCATTGGCCAAATGAGTCATGTCTGTACCTACTGCCAGGCTCTAAAGTTCAATAATGAAACGAATGGGATGTGTTGCGCTGGCGGAAAAATTAAATTGCCTCAACTTGAAGCACCACCAGAGCCGTTGAAAACTCTACTTGCTGGATCTACCGCTGAATCGAAGCAATTCCTATCGAACATCAGGAAATATAACTCTTGCTTCCAAATGACGTCATTTGGTGCAGAAATTGTGACTGCTCAATTCATGCCAACTTTTAAAATCAAAGGACAAATATATCACAAAGCTGGCTCCCTGCTCCCGTTCCGAGATAGTGACCATAAATTCCTTCAAATGTACTTCATCGGTGATGATAGAGATGAAGTCGATGCACGTTGTGGAATACATACCTCGCTAAGAAGATCCATCATTTCGCAACTACAGGAGCTCCTTCACGAAAAGAACAATTTGGTGCGTTTGTTCAAAACGGCAATGGATATGATGCCATCAGATACCCACAAAATTGTCATTCACGCCGACGAAACGCCGCTGGAGAACATGTCCGAAGATATAATGCTCCAACTATAGACGAAGTAGCAATTGTCATAGTCTGAGATCAGTTCCAAACTAGAGATATTGTTCTCCATTGAAGAAACGATCAATTGATAAATGTCGCAGAAACTCACCGTTGTTATGATGCTTTACAATATCCAGTTATCTTCTGGGATGGTGCTGATGGATGTCATTTCAATGTGAAGATGATAAACCCAGTGAATGGTGCAGAAATTAATAAAAAGTGCAGCGCAATGAACTTTTACGCCTACCGCTTAATGATTTGGAGGAACGAGGACAATTATATTTTGAAATGCCGTCAGTTGTTTCACCAGTACATTGTGGATATGTATGCAAAAATTGAAACGGAACGTTTGCTATTTCTTCGTTTGAATCAGACCAAACTCCGCTCCGAAGAATACATTCATTTGCGAGATGCAGTTGTGAATGACGGTAATACAACCAACGTTGGAAAGCTTACTATTTTGCCATCTTCATACATAGGCAGTCCACGTCACATGCAGGAATATGCTCAAGATTCAATGGCATATGTTCGTCATTACGGACGTCCAGACTTATTTATCACCTTCACGTGCAATCCAGCTTGGGACGAGATACAGCAGCTGTTACTTCCTGGGCAATCACCCGTGGATAGGCATGACATCACAGCACGTGTTTTCAGACAAAAGCTTAAGTCGCTGATGGATTTCATAGTGTTTGGATCTGTGCGCTGCTGGATGTATTCAGTAGAATGGCAAAAGAGAGGATTGCCACATGCGCATATACTAATCTGGCTATACGATAAAATAACTTCAGACGAAATCGACGATGTGATATGCGCTGAGATTCCACGGGCCGACATCGATAAGGATTTGCATGCAGTTGTTATCAAAAACATGATACATGGACCATGCGGTACACTTAATCCGAATTCGCCATGCATGGTAGACGGGAAATGTTCTAAGCAATATCCTCGAGCATTCGCAGCCAACACAGTAACAGGAGACGATGGATATCCTCAGTATAGGAGATGATCAACTGAAGATGGTGGGAATTCGGCAACTATACACATGCGAAATGGTGATATTGATGTAGACAACCGTTGGGTGGTCCCATATTCACCTCTGTTGTCAAAAACATACAAAGAGCACATAAACTTAGAATATTGCAATTCGGTCAAATCGATTAAATACATCTGTAAGTATGTGAATAAAGGCAGCGATATGGCAGTTTTTGGTGTGCAACCAGAAAATAGTGACAGAAATGCAGTACGAGTTATCGATGAAATTGCACAATACCAGGCCGGAAGATACATAAGCAGCAATGAGGCTGCATGGCGAATTTTTTCATTTCCCATGCATGAACGCAATCCAGCTGTGGTTCACTTAGCAGTACATTTAGAGAATGGACAGCGTGTTTATTTCACAGATGCAAATGTGCAACAAAGAGCCCTTAATCCACCTGGTACAACTCTGACTGCTTTCTTCACCTTATGTCAGGAAGATGCTTTCGCCAGAACACTGATGTCACATAAGTGCCCTCTTATTAGATGTGGAATGTAACTAAAAAAGCATTCGTACGACGCAGACGAGAGGAGCCAGTCGACGGTCAACCTGGCATTTTCAGAGAAAATACAATTGGTAGACTTTATACAGTGCATCCTAATCAAGATGAATGTTTTTTCCTTCGCAGCTGTTGGTAAATGTGCCTGGTCCTAGATCTTTCCAGCAATTGAAAATTGTTGACGGTGTCACATATGCCACTTTCCGCAGTGCTTGTCAAGCTCTTAATTTATTAGAAAACGACCAACAGTGGGATATATGTATTAGTGACGCAGGCAACACTGCACATCCAAACCAAATTCGAGCACTATTCGCAATTATATTGACTGCTTGCTTCCCTCCATCTCCCAGAGTTATGGGAAAGATATCGATCGCATATGGCTGAGGATATTTTGCATAGAGTACGCCTAGAAAATGCCAATATGACCATGGAATTTACAGAAGGCATTTACAACGAAACATTGATAAATATTGAAGACAAGTGCTTAGCTATTGCAAATAAAGTTCTTAGTCAATTGAGAATGCCTGCACCCAACCGAACTACGACTGCTTCATTTGATGTGGATTTGCGCCGTGAACAGAGTTACAACACCAGTGATTTCCAGTCATATGTCCAATCAAACATTCCCAAATTAACGTGTGAACAGAAGGGCATTTATGATCGCATAATGCAAATGATAAATGACGGAGTTGGGGGGCCTTCTTCTTGGATGCGCCAGGAGGAACTGGGAAAACATTCCTTATCAGATTGATTCTGGCAACGGTTCGATCAAAAAATGACAAAAATGACTCTCGCTTCGTCTGGAATAGCTGCGACATTGTTACCAGGTGGAAGGACTGCTCATTCAGCTCTGAAGTTGCCATTAAACATGTGAATCTTCGAGACTACCACGTGCAATATTTCCAAAGCATCCGGTATGGGAAAAGTATTACAAAAATGTAAACTCATTGTTTGGGATGAATGCACGATGGCACATAAAAAATTGCTTGAAGCTCTTGATCGATCGTTGCGAGATTTGCGTGGAAACGTTCAACCATTCGGGAATGCATTGATATTGCTCGCAGGAGATTTTAGGCAAACATTGCCTGTAATTTCTCGATCGACACCAGCGGACGAAATAAATGCTTGCCTGAAATATTCAACATTGTGGCAACACGTACGTACATTGCAGTTGACTACGAATATGCGTGTCCAGGTGCAGAACGATCAATCAGCTGAGGTATTCTCACGACAGTTACTGGACATTGGGAACGGACAACTGCCAGTCGATGAGATGTCAAGACGAATATCATTTCCTGATAATTTTTGTAATTTAGTAACATCGAAAGAAGAACTGATCGAAAAAGTATTTCCTAATATTCAAATTAATTATAAGAATCACGATTGGCTCAGTGAACGAGCTATCCTTGCCGCGAAGAATAAAGATGTCTATCAAATTAATAATGTTATTCAATCCAGCATTCAAAGTGAGGAAATTACATACAAGTCGATAGATACAGTTGTGGAAGCAGATGAAGTAGTTAATTATCCAACGGAATTTTTGAACTCACTTGATCTGCCAGGGATGCCACCACACATATTAAAATTGAAAATAGGTGTGCCAATTAATTATCATGTTGCGGAATATTAATCAGCCAAAACTCTGCAAAGGCACGCGACTCGCAGTTAAAAAACTGATGAAAAATGTAGTGGAAGCAACGATTTTAATGGGGCCTTTCGAAGGTGAAGATGTCCTCATCCCTCGAATTCCCATGATCCCGACCGATACACCATTTCAATTTAAAAGATTGCAATTCCCAATTCGATTGGCGTTTGCAATCACAATCAATAAAGCTCAAGGTCAATCTTTAGAATTGTGTGGTTTAGATTTAGATGCGGATTGCTTCTCACATGGACAACTGTATGTTGTGTGTTCCCGTGTCGGCAAACCAGATAGCCTTTATATCTACGCAGAGAATGGAAAAACAAAAAATATTGTATACCCACAAGTATTGCAAAATTAAACTTCTATGAAACGTATGCTTTGTTTTGTTCCTCATTTCTCATCCATGCAACCACAATGTGCCACAGCTACGCGTGGCCGGGTATAGCTAGTTACACATAAAAATCCAATAACTTTATTATTTCAAAAACTAATACAAAAGTCATATATACAAAAAGTGCATGAACTTATGAACCACCCTAGTAAGTATGATTTTATTCCATTAATATTTACATTTCAGCTTGTAGAAAGAGGTAGAAATTTCCAAAAATGGAAGTTTAGACAGAGCAAAAATTTCATTCCAAATCATAATTTTTTTCTTTGGATGTTTCTTCTGTCCTGCATTGTTAAAAAGTCTTTTCTCCCCAAAACAGTTTGTGTTTCATGTGGGGAGAAGGGGGCACAAATTTTTCAGTAACAAAAGATAGATGGAGTGAAAATTTCTTCCATAATCATCATTTCCCCCACCTTCTGTTCCATATTGTTGTTAAATGTCATTTCCCCCACTGTAAATGTTTGTATTTCTACTTCAAAAGGGAGGCAGATATTTTCAATAACAGAAGGAAGTTAGACGGGGTGAAATTTTTTCCTGTGATGTGTCTTTTTCTCTCAATGTTCCCTGTGTCACATATTATTAAATGTTTGCATTTTAGTTTGGCAAGGGGGGCACAGAAGTGGTAAATCTTGAAACTTTGCAAGAATTTATTCATGCTGAACAAACGTATTCACCTTCTCCAGGTGCACCACGTTATCAAAAATAGTGAAAGCTTTGTTATGCTTTTATAACCCTCAGGTTGAAAGTTCTTTCAGCATGATGGATGAAATTATAGACACAAAGTCAGGTTGGTGAACATTGAAATCTATTTGTCTATACAAATTATGGAATCTAAACTTCACAGAGTAAAATCTTCAGTTCAATTTTTCAGTAAAAAGGTTATTTGGGAGAAGCAGCTGATTCTAACATCTGTCAGAATATGAGGACTAAAGAAAAGAAAAAAATACGAAGAAAAGGAAAGAAAAATAAATTACCAGTAGAAAGAAAAAGTTATCAATAAAGGCCATTCAGCTGCAGAATCAATGTGAGACAAATATGGCAGTGCAGCTTGATTAAAAGAAACAAAGTCGACTCATAACAGAGTACCTGAACTGATGTGTAAGCAAGTGCAACTAAAAAAAATAAAAAATTAAAGTGTTGTGGAGTGAATCTTTTTACAATGATAGTAGCCATTAAATGTTGTCATTTTTTTTTTACATATGTACCTATTCAATTATATATTCAATAGGGTTCCCACGCAACCTGGAAAACTTCCGAGTTGTTTTTTTATCCTTCGAGGCAACTCCGCAACCCACCCACCGATTAAAGTGCAGCTGTGCTTGGGAGTGCGTCTCTTTGCAGTTTCCCCATCTCCAGATGCTCTTCCTATACTACAACCAAACCAAACAGACACGTCAAAGCTTGAGAGAAAGCCATTAATCACACACCCATTTCGCAGGCTCTTATCTGCTGGCGTTCGTGCAGAGGCAGTCATTTGTTCCTGAGTGGGTGCCCCGGCTCTCTGTGTAAAGACCAGGGAAAAATTATGAAAAAGCTATTTCCTCAATTTTTTAAATAACCGACTGAAATTTTTACAGTGGGCAAGATATATGAAAATAACTTTTAGTTTTAAATTTCGCCAAAATTCATTGGAAACTTTAGAAGTTGAGCTTTTTTTTTCTTTTTTCTTTTGCATGTTCCACTTGTCTTTTATCAAAACATACAAAAACATTTTGTTTTGCCAAATGTTGGTGATCCTAATAAATTCGCCCTTCCCCCTTCAAGAGCAGTGTTGATGAATGTTGCAAATTGAGGGCACCTAATTTATTTTGAAAAAGGTTCGTATCACTTACGAACTGAAGCTTCGCTTTCGTAATTCTGCAGCAGAGTTGATATAGTTGGAAAAGTATGTACCTTCAAATGTTTGAACAGGGAAAATATTATGAAATAGGAAGAATCTTCAAAGAAGGGGAAAGATTTATTTTTTTCATAGTACTTACGAGTATTTTGACAAAAAATACCATGCAATAAAGCCGGTACTATTGCCTACCTACCAAATTTCCCAGATTTCACGGTTGTTTTCTAGATTCTTTGTCTTCCGGTTTTATGGCCGGAAAGAGATTTTTCTTGATTCTGTCATATTTCTACTTCATAATCAGGCATGAAAAACTTCTGTGAAAACGCAGAAATCCACTTTTTTCTGTTCCGATTTTGGTGTTACCGATATTATTCAAAAATGCAATAACATTGTTTGTGGGGGGAGTGTATGCCCCCTCTTGTGGGAAACAAAATCATAACGACTTCAAACGACGGGATGGTTATTGCTGGGAATGACGTCACCTCTTCCAGGGATAAAAATTTTGCGTCAAAGTGTGCCAAAACAAAAGTCTTGCGCCGTCTTGCTACAAAAGGCAGGTTTTGCACCATTGGGCGCCAGAACCTCTGTTCCCCCGTTGTCATCGTCGGGACTTCAGTACAGTAAATTCTCCATGCCCACTCTTGCGCTTGATGCTGAGTAAGTCCATGTGGTGGGAAGAATGAGTCAGTGACTCCAAGTACTAGGAATTTTATGTAGTTAATATGGAAATCATCGACGGAAGTCATCGGTCCGCTACGGATGATGGAAAGCATCGAGTATGGTATGGAAATCGTAGGGCCGCTACAGATGACGGAAAACGCCGAGCATGCAACGGAAATCAAAAATCTCAGTGAAAAAACGTTATTTCACATCTGTGCAAAGTTTATTTTCGTGTTTTCAAGATTGTAACACTTGTTAAATATATTCGGGAATGTTTCTCGGGTGTTGAGAATGTCACGTCGTTTTCCGTTTCCTCATATTAAATTTTTTCGACCAAGCCCCCCCCCCTCTCTTTTTGCCTGATTATGTTTTTATTTTTGATGTTTCCTTGTCATATTGTCATATTCCTCGTTTTTAATATCTTCGGTAATAGTAAAAACAAGCGACTTCGTTTTTTTTTTTTTTAAGAAATTTTTTAAATGAAATGCATGTTTACCCAATTCCCAATTTCTAATACATACTTCTTCAAAACTAATCAGTAGAGAGCAATCGTTTTTGCCCCTTTCCCTTTTATTAATACATATCACTAAGCTGTTCTCTGAGATTCAGAGGTTAGCTCCAAAAAGAAATACAAACTTCCAGATATTTGTACTTATTGTTGTTGTATCAAACTTCGCCATTTACAGCGATCTTGACATACAACTCGTGCTTCACTGATATCCATTACACGCCTTACACAAGATCTTTTATACTTCATACTCATAATCTTTTTCTCATGCAAACACTCCTGAATCTGATCCACCCATGTCTTCCTTGGCCTTCCTCTGCCTTTCCTTCCTGCCACTTGGGTTGAAAATATTTTCTTAGTAAGCATTTCATCACTCATTCTTTCAACATGGCCAAACCACCGAAGCATATTGGTCTCCACCTTGCTAACAACATTTTGCTTTACATCACACAACTGCAATACATCTTCATTCCTCACACAATCAGATCGTGTCTTGCTACAAACCCCACGTAAGTAACGCATTTCTCCAGCACACAAACGACTCCTATGCTTCTTCTGCAGTACCCAGGTTTCACTGCCATACATCAGAGTAGGAACAATTACTGTTTCATACACAGCCATGTGGGACTCTCTAGAGAACCCATCATTCCTGTGAAAACCTCCCAGAGCAGCTATGACTTTCAAAGAAGAATTCACTCGCCTACTGATTTCACCATCCAACTTGTTCTCTCTGTCAAACATGCTTCCTAAATACACAAACTCACTCACCTGGCCAATCACAGTGCCATTTATACTTACATTACATTCAGTGCTACCCATTCCTCTCTCAAACACCATAACTTTGGTTTTTCCCTTATTTATACTCAGTTTGAATTTCATGCAAACTTCGTGCATCCGAGTCAACATACTCTGCAACTCACTTTTGCTCTCTGCCAACAGGACAGTGTCATCAGCATACAGCAATCTGCACACACGGATATCACCAAGACATAAACCTTTATTATCTATTTTGGCCTCACGCATGCATGCGTCCATAAATATATTAAACAGCCATAGTGACATTACACAACCTTGTCTAACTCCTGCACCAATGGAAAACCATTTTGATAAAACACCATTCACTCATGCACAAGCTCTGCTACCAGCATACATGGCTTTTACACTATTAAGTAGATTCCCAGTAACACTATATTCATTCAATACCTTCCACAAAAGTGTCCTATTCACTCGGTCGTAAGCTTTCTCTAAATCTATGAAGGCAGTAAAAACTTTCTTCCCAACAGCCAGATACTTTTCAATCATCATGCGTAACACAAAAATCTGGTTAGTGCAGCCTTTACCAGGCATAAAACCACTCTGAACATCCCACACTTTCAGTGATGTAAACGCTGATCGTAGACAACAAAATCTATCACACTCTTTTGACCAAGAGTACGATTTTCCCAAGTATATGTGTGTATATACTTGTGGTTGAAAAATGTATTAGATACACACAAACCATTCTCAATGCAGAGTTCAATTAATCTTTCACCATTCTCATTCACACAAGGATCATTAAACTTACCCAGAACATTGTCAGAAATTGCATTCTGCACACCTACTTTAGCATTGAAATCCCCTGCTATTATAACTTTTTCTTTAGCACCAAACTGGCTCAAAACAGCTTTTAGCTCATTCCAGAAATCTTCCTTCTTATCAGAAGGTTCCAAGTCACAGGGAGCATGCACTACAACAATTACAATTCTCTGAAGTTTCACTTTCAAACGAATCCAGAGAATTCTCTCACTTATGCAGCTATAGTGAATCAAGTTGTTCTTCATCTTTTCACTTAAAATCACACCTACACCAGCCTGTCCTCTCATATTATCCAATACTCCAGACCACACACTCACCGTGCCATTCACTTCTTCTACCCCAATTTCCTTCTTTTGGTTTCACTTACACACAGCACATCCAGTCTATACTTATTCATCTCCTCAATCACCTCACTCATCTTGCCATTTATACCTCTAGTATTCCATACACCAATCTTACATTCACTCAGCCGAGATCTCTTTCTCATACGCCGTTTAGAAAGTCCAGGTCGATTCCGTGGTGGACCGTCTATCTCAAGTGCGGTAGGTCCACCATATCCCACACTTGTCATTCTTAATATTTCTTTTTGTCTTTTTAATCAGGTAAGTACATCAGTGTGAAGGATTAGCCCACAGCTGAGGGTTCCAGTTGGTCATTCAACCTAAGGATTCTGGAACAAAACCCAGTGAGTTGGGGTCTTTACGCCAATGTCACTCAGAACTAGCTTGCACCTCTCCAAGATTCACAGAGGTCTAGTTGCTGTTGTGTGTGCCATTAAACAAAATTAAATTTCTAGATCAGTATTTAATTCATCCGTAGTGGAATTCGCGCCATTTCTGTGTCCCGTAAAATTGTTTCTCGGCTGAGTGAGCAAAGCTGTATCGATTTTTCACTTTCATTTTCCATGAAATTAGTGTTTTTCCATTTCTTAGTTACTTTTTACTCATACATATTTTTTCGTGGATTTGTGGAATTCCGCTTTTTCTGTCACCCTTTGGGCCATGCTTGAAATCAATGTAAAACTGAAAAAAAAAACTGTTTTTTTGGGGGGAAGGGAGGGTCTTTTCCATCTGGGGACGGTATTTCATCTTTCAAAACTTTCAAAAACGGAAGTTAAACGGAGTGAAGACCCCCTTCCATAATTCTAATTTATTTTTCTCGCGATGTTGTTTATTCTGCCCAGTATTGTTATTAAATTTCATTTTAATGCATAAATATTTGTATTTTAGCTTGAAAAACGGAGGGAAAATGTTCGAAAACAGTAGTCGGACGGAGCAAAGATTTCGCCGGCAATCGTAATTTCTGCTCGCGTGACGTTCCCTCTACCCTGTGTTGTTGTTAAATGTCAGTAATTTTATACTTTGGATGCAATGATGTGCTCCAGTTTAATATTTACATAAATAAATTTCAGTGAATCCCAAAACATGCACTTTTTAAGTTAAAAAAATTAATGCCCTCTTAAAAATAATGAAGGCATTATTGAGTTGTTTTCCTGGCTCTCAAGTGGAAAATTCCTTTAGTATGATGGGGGATGTACTTGATAAAGAATCCATCAACATGAAAATTGAAACATTTTCATCTGTTCAAACCATGAAATATAAGCTACTGAATCAGGATAAGTCAGCCTTGGAATTTTTTAAGAAAAACTATTATTTGCATGACTCTGTAAATAGAGATTTTTGGCAAAATATGAAATCATATTCAGAATATAAGAAAGAATTACAAGATAAGAAAGAAATGAAAAGAAGAAAAAAGGAACTAAATATCTCTAATAACTTATGCAGCAAATTAAAATCAAATGAATTGGTTCAAGAGAAAGAAAACTCTAACTGGCTAATTCATAAAATAAGGTTAGAACAAATTGCTAGACAGAAACAACTTAAGAAAATGAAATTTCATTAGTTGTGAATGACTTTTATTATTTATCTACAAAATGCCTAACGTTTTCGCAAGCATTTATCATATTTCTTCATTAATAATTTTTTGTCAAATCAAGAATGAACATTTATTCTTCTTCAAGCTTTTATTATTTATCAACAAACATGTCTGAAGTTTTTCAAACCTTCAAGATTTAATTTCCATACAACGTTGTTATCTTATAAAGACATTTGATAAAAGGCATCGTTCTGTACTAAGGTGAGTGATTTTCTATGCATATAACCTCATCAGCAATTTTCCCCATTACATTATATTGTATTTTCTTGAAACAAAATATATTTAATTTTTTTGAAACAAAATACATACCTTAAAGCTATTTAGTTGGCAGGCATGTGACCAAATACCTAAATGTCATAGTTGTATACATTAGAGAGTGAAATGCAAGATTCAACACTTTGTTCCCCCCCCGCGCACTTGTTGAAGTTCGGCTTTTCCTATCACTGCCCACTTTCATGCCTGCATAATGCATGAAGAAATTTATTTATAGCGATTTTAAGAAGACATTCTGAATACTGCAAGAGCTGCCTGGTTGCGAAAAATAGTGTAGTCCGACGCCCAAGACCATAGATTTTCACATCTGGGTCATTCCACGCGAAAGCGTCAAATATTGAAATAATTTTCCACCAACACATCTACGATTGTTGCGATTTTTTTTTTTTTTTTTTTTACTGGTAGCTGCCTCCAAGTTATAAAAAAACTGAAAGTTTCAACTTTTTTTTATTTCTGATAGATTAGAAGAAATTATTTTTAAAAATTTTGTGCATAGTGGAACCGTTTCCCGTAAAAACGCAAATATCTCCGTTATTTAGAATAAGAAGAAATATAAAATTCATCATTCTCTCGTAATTTTTCCCAACGTTTCAGCTTATACATAGGAAACAAAAATTTGCGAAAACAAAAGTTAGACGGGGTAGAAATTTTCTTGTAATCGTAAATTCTTTTTCTTGCGTTGCTGCACCTCCCAAGATTTGCATAAATTATTCATTTCACTTATTTACCCTCATATTGCCAAGAAAAAAAAATCTACCTGGTTACTACTGATGATAATCGTTGCCGTGCGTGCTCTGTTGGTTTCAGGTTTGTCAGTGCAGGCACTAAAGCCTCTGTCTCTGTTTTGGATGACGTTATTTGTGGGGAGTTACTGCAAATGACCTAAGTGGGCTCCAGACCTTTCTCGCACTTTGCCTGATCAACATCGCACAAATGTATTGCCCTTCGTAAATAGATTGTTAAGTATAAACGTGCCACTTGCCGCAAGATGAAAAATTATGTTGACAAAAAAGTGTTAGGAGGATTTTATGAGCACACGTGCACACAAAACTTCCTCCAATTGTTTCCCGTACAAGTAATTTGACGTAGCGTGGAAATGAACTGTGACCTGCGAGAAAAATTCGGTACTAATGTTTGTGTCACAAACATAGCCAATCAATTTTAAGACTTCCGGATTTTGGAAGTACTTATATGAATTGTAGCCTCTCAGGCAAAATGGTATTCCATATTAACTGGGACACTCTCTATTACTGCGCCCAGTGTCCAGAAAATCCTGCACTGTGCTTTCAGCCATGATTTCAATTGTATCATTGTAGATAAGGGATAAATATTTTGTCTTCCTATTTTGCTAAAAAAAGTATGTTCCAAGTCGAACTGCATGTTTGTGTGTGTGGGATTTTGTACCCTACCCAAATCAAAATATATGGATTTTGTATTCATCCAGTTATGCATCATGGCACTATTTATGGAATTTCTTGGCATTTGTAAGTATTATTTCTCTTCTTTTACATGCAACAATGTTTGAAATATGTATCCAGTAAATGTCTACTTCAGTATCAGAACAATATTTTATTGCTGGCAGAATTATAGTTACGAATATCAATTATGGATAAATTTTCATGTATTTTAGAATTGCTAAGTCTTGCAAAGCCATGAGATGAGAACACGCGGCTGGTTGGTCCAAACACATAAAAGCTCAATCGTGGTGCCGCGTGATGCCTTGTGGCATCGTGGGAGATTTGCACGGGTTTCATACTGCCACAGTGTGCTTGCAGCTGATATAGTACAGCGGCAGTTTAACTTGTTAACTTCAACACAAAATACAGTTTTTTTGTTTATTTTTTATATTTTAAAGGGACAAAAAATCAGTTTAACCACCCTGAACATCTATAGTTATCCAATGCTTAGGTCAGTCACTAATATTCCTATTATCATTAATTACTCCTTACTGTTTGTATCCAACAGGTCTCCAAAACATTAAATCCATATTTTTAGCATGTGCTTTGACATGAGAAGATGTCTGTCTTTATCAGGTAAAGCTTGGGTTTCTGATTTTCTACCATTTCTCTTGTGAAAAAAAAAAAAAAATGTTGCTTCATGGACTGATGGTATACTTGTTTTTTTTCAATGAGTGTGTGACATGAATTTGAAGTTTTGCAGCATCTGGTGTGTTTTTGCTTACTGAATTATGTCATCAAAGGCTGGCTATTAATGGGACAATGAAGGTGGATTTGAAGTAGAAAGAGCCAATAACCACATTGCAGAAAACTTCCAGTTTCTTCAAATATACAGAGGCTGTTGATAAAGTCGTGCAGTAGTTGTTTGTCATCTGACAAAATGTTTTACCTTAGTGGGTATAAAAAAAAATCATTTAATTTTTTGAAATATTTTTTTAAATTATAAGCATTTTACATGTAGTAATTGAAATGCAGAATTCTGTCCTGTAAACAAATATATATGATGGGTTCCATTTCAACTCAGGCAGGGTCGTACCATCATGGTCTCAGATTTCTCTAAAAAAATTAAGGGTGTTCCTTGACTAAAATAAGGAGACCCATATTTTTTCTTTCGGCAAGAAAAAATTTTCCCTTCGAGATAAAGGGTTTCAAATCTTGCACCGTCAAACAAGCTCTCTAGAAAACGGTTATTTTTCCTAACTTCAGCGAGTCATTGCAGCAGAGTTAAAAATGATACCGTGTTCTTGTATTTTTTTACATTGTGTATATAACATATAATAATATATGGTGCTAATATTTGCTACACATCGTATAATTAAAATTAAAAAAAATCGCAAACTTTGTGATTTTTAAAAAAATTTCAATGTTTTAAGTTTTTTTTAAACAGGTTTGGATGGATTTTTTTCTATATTCGTTTTTTTCGTTAAAGACATACAAATGTGCACTTTATTTGTAATTTTTTGTGTGTCTGTGAAACTGCTAGTTTCCGCGTTTCGGCAGCGTTAAAAAAAGCCGATTTTGAAAAATCTCTAACTTTGCCAACGATTTTCTCAAAAAGGCCATTTTTTAAAATTCTGAAAATTAAATCCCTGTTTGATTATCAACAGGAGAATATCTGTGTAAATTTTCACGGACCTAAAAACGCCCGTTTCCGAGTTAGACGCGTTTGAATTCGGTTTGAAAGCCTACGATTTCCCGTGTTCTAAAGGCGCCATTTTGGAAAAATCTCAGGCGCAAAGTACGTACGTTATCTCTTACCCGAATCAAAGCGTTAGATATTCTTTGCCCGAATGATGGAATGAGAGCATTGGGTCAGCTGGCCCTGGTTGAATACATCCACCTCACCCTTCCCCGAGTGATGACATGCCTATAAAACTGTCAAGGGTTAACCAATACATAAAGAAAATTCTTGCTGCTCCACTAACAAAGTTGAGTTACGAAAGACAGCAGCAGTTGTTTGTTTGTTTACGTTATATACTTAAACATCGCATAAGAAAAGACTATGAAAGAGTAGAAAACTGTTGTGAAATAATTTTAAGAAAAAGAGTGCAGGCACGTGTACCGTAAGTTAATTTTCGATGGCTAAACAACCTCGAGTTTTTCTGGGAGTTGCTAATTATAGGCTACTGTCAGAAGAGCAGTTGCTGTTTTGTTATAGTTGCTAAAGTTAACCTCAGTTTTTCGTAATAGTAAAATATTCGCTCAGGAGAATTTTGTCCTCTGCGAACGGGGGAGAAGGTGCAATGCTCTTGACCTCGCTGCTGGGTTGATAGCGCTGGTCGCTACCGAAACTCTGCTTACCTCCTCTCCAAAACGTAATGGCAATTGTCTAATCTACTAAATAAATAACAATTAACACATACGCGTGCATGCTTATTCATAAAATGTAAGTTGAGTATATTTCCTGTTCAATCAACTGATTTTACAAGTAGAATACATATACAACTTATGCACTTATAATGGTGTAAAGATTTTTATCTATTTAAAACATATTCATAGATTTCAATTTTTTTAAAGAGGGGGGGTGATTGTGTTCTTAGTGATTTCCACCTGGGCCACGATAAACCATGCACTGCCCCTGGCTTCTGTTCCCTTAGAAGATAATCCTGGATCGATGGGAGACCAGCGGAGTTTTGACCCCCCCTCACGTGTTGGTGAGGTGTCTCAAAGCTAGGTAGCTTTCAAAAATGTTTCAACTTAGTTGGCTGGTAACAAGAGAGGGATTCCATTTCAACTCTGGCAGGGTCGTACCATCACGGTCTCAGATTTCTCTAAAAAAATTAAGGGGTGTTCCTTGATTAAAATAAGGAGACCCATATCTTTTCTTTCGGCAAGAAAAAATTTTCCCTTCGAGACAGAGGGTTTCAAATCTTCCACCGTCAAACAATCTCTCTAAAAAACGGTTATTTTTCCTAACTTCAGCGAGTCATTGCAGCAGAATTAAAGATATTTTGTTCTGGTATTTTTTATTACATTGTGTGTATAACGTATAATAATACGTGATGCTAATATTTTTTACACATCGTATGATTAAAATTTTAAAAAATCGTAAACTTCGATTTAAAAAAAAAATTGAAATTTTTAAGATTTTTTAACTGGTTCAAATGGAGTTTTTTTTTCTATACTCGTTTTTTTGTTAAAGACATACAAATGTGCACTTTATTTGCAATTTTTTATGTGTCTGTGAAACTGCTAGTTTCCGCAGCGTTAAAAACAGCCGATTTTGAAAAATCTCCAACTTTGCCAACGATTTTCTTAAAAAGCCCTTTTTTAAAATTCTGAAAATTAAATCCCTGTTTTATTATCAACAGGAGAATATCTGTGTAAATTTTCACGGACCTAAAAACGTCCGTTTCCGAGTTAGACACGTTTGAATTTGATTTGAAAACCTACGATTTCTCCGTGTTCTAAAGGCGCCATTTTGGAAAAATCTAAGGCGCAAAGTACGTTTTCTCTTACTCGAATGAGAGTGCTGGATCCGTCCACCTCACCCTACCCTGAGCGATAACATGCCTAAGAAACGGTCTTGGGGAAAAAAAACAAATCTCTATATATAGAGAATTGAATGTATGTCAATTTAAAACCATCAAACTTGGTATACTATCTCATGGTACCCTAACTTAGATCGTAGATGGTTTTTGGAAGGGGGAGCCCGGGTCAAAGGCCCCACGCAAAATTTCCGTAAAATCTAGTTTTCAATTTAGAACCATCAAATTTGGTATACTTTTTCTTTGCACCCTAACTTTGACTAGACGGTTTTGGGAAGGGGTCGGAACCCGGGATCAAGCTCCCCACCCCTACAAAATTTTCGTAAAATATTTTACAAAGTTAGGGTGCCAAGAAAAAGTATACCAAGTTTGATGGTTCTAAATTGAAAACTAGATTTTACGGAAATTTTGCGTGGGGCTCTTTGACCACGGGCTCCCACCCACCCAGGGCTCTACCCCCCTTCCAAAAACCATCTACGGTCTCAGTTAGGGCACTATAGTTTACAAGTATATTTTACGGAAATTTTGTGTGGGGGCCCTTTGACCCAGGGCTCCGACCCCTTCCAAAAACAGTCTGCGGTCTAAGTTAGGGTACCATGCTATAGTATTGCAAATTAGGTGGTTCTAAATTGAAAACTAGATTTTATGGAAGTTTTGTGTGGAGCCCCTTGACCCCGGGCTCCGACCCCTTCCAAAAACCGTCTACGGTTTAAGTTAGGGTACCATGAGATAGTATACCAAGTCTGGTGGTTTTAAATTGAAAACTGTAAATTTGTTTAGCAGACATACATTCAAATCTATATATATAGATTTGTTATTTTTTTTTCCAAGACCGTTTTTTAGGCGTGTTATCGCCCAGGGTAGGGTCAGGTGGACGGATCCAACGCTCTCATTCGGGTAAGAGAATACATACTTTGCGCCTGAGATTTTTCCAAAATTGCCCCTTTAGAACACGGAGAAATCGTAGGTTTTCAAATCAAATTCAAACGTGTCTAACTCGGAAACGGACGTTTTTAGGTCCGTGAAAATTTACACAGATATTCTCCTGTTGATAGTGAAACAGGGATTTAATTTTCAGAATTTTAAAAAAGGGCTTTTTGAGAAAATCGTTGGCAAAGTTGGAGATTTTTCAAAATCGGCTGTTTTTAACCTGCAGAAACTAGCAGTTTCACAGACACATAAAAAATTGCAAATAAAGTGCACATTTGTATGTCTTTAACAAAAAACGAGTATAGAAAAAAAAACTCCATTTGAACCAGTTAAAAAAAATCTTAAAAATTTCAATTTTTTTAAAAATCAAAGTTTACGATTTTTTTAATTTTAATCATACGATGTGTAAAAAATATTAGCATCAAATATTATTATATGTTATACACACAATGTAATTAAAAATACCAGAACAAAAGATCTTTTTAATTCTGCTGCAATGACTCACTGAAGTTAGGAAACATAACCGGTTTTTTAGTGAGCTTGTTTGACGGTGGAAGATTTGAAACCCTCTGTCTCGAAGGGAAAATTTTTTTTCTTGCCGAAAGAAAAGATATGGGTACCCTTATTTTAATCAAGGAACACCCCTTAATTTTTTTAGAGAAATCTGAGACCGTGATGGTACGACCCTGTCAGAGTTGAAATGGAATCCCTCTCTTATTACCAGCCAACTAAGTTGAAACATTTCTGAAAGCTGCCTAGCTTTGAGACACCTCACCACCACGTGAGAGGGGAGGGGTTGTCAAAACTCCGCTGGTCTCCCATGGATCTAGGATTATCTTCTAAGGGAACAGAAGCCATGGGCAGTGCATGGTTTATCGTGGCCCAGGTGGAGATCACTACGAACACAATCCCCCCCCCCTTTAAAAAATTGAAATCTTTGAATATGTTTTAAATAGATAAAAATCTTTACACCATTATAAGCGCATATTTTGTATATGAATTTTACTTGTAAAATCAGCTGATTGAACAGGAAATATACTCAACTTACATTTTATGAATAAGCATGCACGCATATGTGTTAATTGTTATTTATTTAGTAGATTAGACAATTGCCATTACGTTTTGGAGAGGAGGTAAGCAGAGTTTCGGTAGCGACCAGCGCTATCAACCCAGCAGCGAGGTCAAGAGCATTGCACCTTCTCCCCCCCGTTCGCAGAAGACAAAACTCTCCTGAGCGAATATTTTACTATTACGAAAAACTGAGAAGTTAATTTTAGCAACTATAACAAAACAGCAACTGCTCTTCTGACAGTAGCCTACAATTAGCAACTCCCAGAAAAACTCGAAGGGTGTTTAGCCATCGAAAATTAACTTACAGTACACGTGCCTGCACTCTTTTTCTTAAAATTGTTTCACAACAGTTTTCTACTCTTTCATAGTCTTTTCTTATGCGATGTTTAAGTATATACGTAAACAAACAAACAACTGCTGCTGCTGTCTTTCGCAACTCAACTTTGTTAGTGGAGCAGCAAGAATTTTCTTTATGTATTGGTTACCCCCCCCCGACAGTTTTATAGGCATGTCATCACTCGGGGAAGGGTGAGGTGGATGTATTCAACCAAGGCCAGCTGACCCAATGCTTTCATTCCATCATTCGGGCAAAGAATATCTAACGCTTTGATTCGGGTAAGAGATAACGTACGTACTTTGCGCCTGAGATTTTTCCAAAATGGCGCCATTAGAACACAGGAAATCGTAGGCTTTCAAACCGAATTCAAACGCGTCTAACTCGGAAACGAGCGTTTTTAGGTCCGTGAAAATTTACACATATATTCTCCTGTTGATAATCAAACAGGGATTTAATTTTCAGAATTTTAAAAAATGGCCTTTTTGAAAAAATCGTTGGCAAAGTTAGAGATTTTTCAAAATTGGCTTTTTTAACGCTGCCGAAACGCGGAAACTAGCAGTTTCACAGACACACAAAACATTACAAATAAAGTGCGCATTTGTATGTCTTTAACGAAAAAAACGAATATAGAAAAAACTCCATCCAAACCTGTTTAAAAAAAACTTAAAAAATTGAAATTTTTTTAAAAATCACAAAGTTTGCGATTTTTTTTTATTTTAATCATACGATGTGTAGCAAATATTAGCACCATATATTATTATATGTTATACACACAATGTAAAAAAACACAAGAACACTATATCTTTTTTAACTCTGCTGCAATGACTCGCTAAAGTTAGGAAAAATAACCGTTTTCTAGAGAGCTTGTTTGACGGTGCAAGATTTGAAACCCTCTATCTCGAAGGGAAAATTTTTTCTTGCCGAAAGAAAAAATATACTCCTTATTTTAGTCAAGGAACACCCCTTAATTTTTTTAGAGAAATCTGAGACCATGATGGTACGACCCTGCCTGAGTTGAAATGGAACCCATCATATTTGAATTTTCAAAAGTCTTATGGCTTGTACTTGTAAAGTTGCACATAGATTGAATGCTTGCATAAACTCATACCTTATCATCAAAAATAGCTAACCGTTTTCAAGTAAGCATAATTGGATTTAAGTATTGTCTTTTTGCATTTATATTTGTGTGACTGTTTTTCCCTCGTGAAACATTAAATTGGAATTTAATTGCATAAAATGGCATGGTTAAAAATTAATTGTATAGTACCTGAAGTTGTTGATTTTTATTATAGTGAATTTCACCTTCACTGCCAATCCCAGAGAAAATAGATGAAATTTGGATGTCAGTAGCAAAAAGTGATATTCATATGTGTTTCTTATTCAATTGAGATCAACATGTCATCTTTATCATATTAACTGAAGTATTCTGCTGAAAATCCATTTTCATGCTGAAGTAGGTGGCAAAGACTGGGATGATTGCTCCTTTTTTTTTTTTTTTTGCCGCCTTCCCCCGCATATTCATTCTCACATCTCACAAAAACTGAATAGATGTAACAGTTAGCAGTCACATTAAACAGGTATTAAGGATTGAGATGTCATGGAACTGTGAATAATCTTGTGGAAGTGCGATTAACAATATGACAAAAATATCTGCAGAGCTAAAATAAGGACACAAGCATACTGAACTTCTCTTTTTATTTCTTATTTCTATGAAACAAACTTCACTGGAGGGCACTGATATGACTTCATAGCTTATTGAATGTAATTTTTGTAGAAAAAAAATATTCAAAACATCCAGTATTGTTTTTTATAGCCCTAGTTGATTGTGATGGAAGCAGCTCATCAGTTAATATTCCTACCCCCCCAATCAAATAAGTACTGTTTTCAGTATTACTGTATGGAACTGAAGAAATATTCTGAAGAGTTTTTCATATCTGTGCATGTAGACATTGATTTTAGTTTATTAGTTTTGTGTGTTGGCTGTGGTTGTATTGTATTGGTAATGATGAATTTATTGTTTATTTGCCAGGGGCCTCTGATGATACACACAACAAAGCAATATTCTACTCAAGATGCAACAAGTTTTCATGTGTTTGGAAGAGTCATGAGTGGTACCTTACAAGCTAACCAGGATGTCAGAATCTTAGGTGAAAATTACACTTCCACCGATGAAGAAGATTCAAGGGTAATGGCTGTTGGACGTCTCTGGATCTTTGAAGCAAGGTATAAAGTTGAGGTCAGCAGAGTTCCTTCTGGAAATTGGGTACTTATAGAAGGCATTGACCAGCCAGTTGTGAAAACATCCACAATTGTCAATGTTGAAGAGGATGTAGAGTTGCATATTTTTCGACCCCTCAAATTCAACACCCATTCTGTGATCAAGATAGCTGTTGAGCCTGTTAATCCTTCAGAGTTACCCAAGATGTTGGATGGTTTGAGGAAGGTTAACAAATCATACCCTTTGCTCAGTACAAAAGTGGAAGAATCTGGTGAACACATAGTCCTTGGGACCGGTGAACTCTATCTGGACTGTGTGATGCACGATCTGCGAAAAATGTATTCAGAAATTGACATAAAAGTGGCAGATCCTGTGGTTTGTTTTTGTGAAACTGTTGTGGAAACATCATCCTTGAAGTGTTTTGCAGAGACTCCAAACAAAAAGAATAAATTAACAATGATTGCTGAACCACTGGAAAAGGGCCTGGCAGAGGATATTGAGAATGAAGTCGTGCAAATTAATTGGAATCGCAAAAGGTTGGGAGAATTTTTTCAAACCAAGTATGACTGGGACTTGTTGGCTGCTCGTTCTATATGGGCTTTTGGACCTGATACTACTGGCCCAAACATTCTAGTTGATGATACTTTACCATCTGAGGTAAGTTAACATTATTCAATATATTCTCATTTTCCTTTTTTTTTTTTTTTTTTTTCAGGTCATTCTTTTTGTCAATTTGCTTGGTATCAGATGTTAAAGAATGGTACACAGAAGTTTTGTTAAATTTTACTCAAATGACAGTAATGCTGCTATATCTTTAGGCCCTTTCCTTAATTAAAATAATAAATTATAGATGATTGCCTAATTCATTGCCCAGTAAATCCTTGTCACTTATGAAAATGATTTTTCCAATTGGAATTATTCTGAAAATTTTTAGAAACTTCCTAAGTGCAACAAGCAGATAAAAGCAATGAGATGTTGTATGTGTTTCCTAAGAGTTTGTGGAAGGTTGAAGAAGACAAGGAAAAGTTTCAGTCGCCATGTTTTCAGTACTTCCATCATGTAGAAGATTTCACTAAAAAAGGAAACATCTGGTGAAAAGACTTTTTCTGGATCTCAGTAGTTTGCTTTATCTGTATCATGTAACAGCAGAATGATTGTAGAAGGGTTTAACAGTAAGATGGTCAAGCTGCTATTAATGATGATTTGGGTCGTTCTGTGTCGAATCAATGCAAAAAAGTATCGTTCTTAACCTGATCATTCAGTATTTTCACGAAACTTTACAACTTTGTTGAAATGCGCAAGAAATTAATGTGTAAAGTTTTAGCTCCACAGTTGTTGCATTTTCAGAGATATGAGCTAATGAAATTCAGAAATTTATCAAATTTAACTGACAAAAGTATCTGTAATTCAAAGTTTTTTTTGTTACATGGTGAAGAAGTTTGTTCTTCTTAAATGTCATTGTAGTGGCTCTAAATTATGTCACTTAACATCTAATTTCGTACATGAGATTCTTCCGTGGATTCGCGGAATTCCGCTGGGGGGAGGGGAGGGGGCATCATTTGGGTCATCTCGAGATCGATGCAGAACTGAAGAGAAATGGGGAGGGGGGCGTTGTTCGTCTGGAAATCGTAAATTCTTTTTTCTCACGATATTGCTTGTTCCCAGTATTGTTATTAAATATAATTTTATTGCACAAATGTTTGTATTTCAGCATGAAACTGTTGCCAACGATTTCCAAAAATGGAAGTTAAGATGGCACTAAGATTTCCCTGTAGTCTTCAGGCATGAGATTCTTCCAAGGATTCTAAGAATTCCGCCATTTCCGTTATCAATTTGGGCATTCTCGAGATCAATGCACAACTGAAAAGAAATTTTGGGGAGGTAATAGTGGGAGAGGGGGATTCGTTTTTCGTTTGATGACGGGATTCAGTCTTTTGAAACTTTAGAAAATGGAAGTTAAATGCAGCAAAGATTTCTCCCATAATCTCTTTTTTTCTCGCGACGTTCCTTCTGCCCAGTATTGTTCTTAAATTTACTTTTATTCTACAAATACTGCATTTCAACCTAAAAATAGAGGAAGAAGTTTCCTAAAACGGAAGTTGGTCGGAGCGAAGATTTCTCCCGAGATCGCATTTTTTTTTTTTTTTTCTTCCCGCGATGCTCTCACTATCTTGTGTTGTTGTTAAGTGTTACTTTCCCCCATAAATGTCTGCTCTTAAACTTGATAAGGCATGGGAAATTTTCCAAAAACAGAAGTGATGGTATTTGAAAATTTATTAGAATTGATGCATGGTGTTCAAAAGTATTCATATTCTGAAAGTCACACCATTTATATAAAGTAGTGAAAGCTTTGATATCATGCGTTCATAGTCCTCAGGCTGAAAGTTCTTTCAGCATGATGGATAAATTATTGTCATCTGAGGAAATAAAAAGGGAAGGGGAAAGAAAAGTGATGGAGAAATAGGAAGGGAATGATATCAACAGAAAGAAAAACTAAGCAAAGATTGCTATGCAGCTGCAGAGTCAACAAAAGACAAATATGGCCATGGAGCTTGCTAAGAAGAAAGCAACACAAGAAGAAAATTGAACTGATGTTTTAGCAAGATAAAAAAAAGAAAAAAAAGATGTAAAAATCATTTTATTTTGTCTTGAATTCAAATAATTTTATATTGTGAATACAGTGAACCAATTCCATCTTGCTTGTGCTGTTTTATATTTACACTTTCTTGTTGCGTGTTCTGACTTTTTTCGCCCAATAAAAAAGTTCGGCTTTTTTGTTCCTTGGCCAGTCTCATGTATGTAATGTGTAATTTAAAGGTCACACAATTTTGTATTTGACTTCGAATTTTTCAAAAAGTGACACTTTTATTTTTTTGAAAAAATAATATGGGAAAATACATAACACATTGATCATGTGATATAAGGTTGGAGGTGGCAATTGAAGGGTTTTAAAGCTACAAATAATAAAAGAATTTACTTTCCAGGAAAGCTTACCATAACTGTGCAATGTAGATGTTCCTCTGATCTAAAGAAGAGCATTATGCACATCTAATCAACTAGCAATGTGAAAAACATATGCACCCATTTAGTGAACTGCTCTTGTTTGTACTTCAGTTTTCATATTTATCACAGTACAAACATTTTTACTTGGACATTTTATTTTAGCAAACAGGCATTATATATATAAAGAGTTGACATTATGCATTTGAACTTTGTACTGGTACCGAATTTTAAAAAAATCGAACAAAACTATGTTTTCTAGATTAATGATGAGAATCTTATATTGTAAACAACAAAAATTGGCATTATTTAAAATGAACATCAAAGTCTGCTTAAAGTGCATTGCATGGAATTTCTTTGGATATGTGATTCTTAACATCATAGCAGTACTATTGCTCAATTCAAATTTTTAAGTACTTGCAATACAGTATAAATGTTAGTCAGTGCAACAGGGTTCGCCGCCCTGGTGGCCCAGTGGTCTAAGCGCTCACTTATGACCATTCATCCGAAAAGGGTTCAGATTCAAATCGCGGTGAGGCATGGATGTTGTGTTTGTCTTATGGCACTAGCTCTATCCCTTCACTGGAACAAGTGACCCTAAATTAGGGACGGGCAACTGCTTATAACCCATTGAGTTGCTCACGGCAGACTTTAAAACTTCAATAAAAAAAAAAACAGGTTTCATACAGTGCTTAAAAGTTCTTATTTTTCAAAACAGGTGCTTAGGTTTTATTTCGTTACTCTGTTGTGTGAGTAAACAGAATTTAATTTGCTTTGTTTGCCTGTAGTTGAATTCTGGCAGTTGGGCTTTGTTTATGAACATCAGAACTGGTTTTAGAATTGAGTCATGACATCACTGACATAAGATGATGCAATCATTAGTATAAACTGCAGTCTCATAGGGTGAGCAAATGTTTGTGCGACTTCCTGGGCTACACTCCCATTTACTCCTGCGTCATATACACAAGTGATACCTGCAGTGTAAATCCAGCAGTAGTGATGCCTTGTAACTGTGTTAATAGCCCAAATAATTTTTGTTATATTTGTGGGGAAGTGATGTTTGCATGCCAGAAAAAGGCCATCACCCTGATAGTGAAAAAGGCATAACAGCTTTATTTTGGATGCAAGATTGGGGACCAGGACAGGGCATGGGCCCCACACGTATGCTGCATTACGTGTGCTAGAAATCTTCCAAAGTGGCTAAAAAGCGGTTAAGTGTCAATGCCGTTTGCTGTTCCTATGGTTTGGAGGGAGCCAAGCAATTATGCAAATAACTGCTACTTCTGCATGGTACCACCTGCTTCAGGAGGCATCATGAGAAAAAGAAAGTGGACAATGGTGTATCCGAATATACCATTTGCTATCTGACCGGTTCTGCACGGTGAAAGACTTCCCATTCCTGAACCTCCGAAAGAATTCTTCATTGATTCAGAGGAATGATAAGGACAGAGGCAAACTGATGTTGGGTTCTCCAGAGCCTTCAGTGTCTAATGCTAATCTGTATGTTGGCCACAGTGCGTCATCTGCACCACATATTCTCACACAAGAAGAACTGAACGATCTTGTTCACGATCTGGAGCTGTCCAAGACTGAAGCAGAGTTACTGGAATCAAGACTGCTAAAATGAAATTTTCTGAAGGAAAATGTCTGAGTGACTTTGTTTTGCACCCGGCATGAGCAGTTTGCACCTTAGTTCGGAAAGGAGGATGACCTTGTATTGTGCTACGATGTAGATGTCCTGGTGAATGCCCTTCGAATCAAACATGACCCGCATGAATAGCAACTATTCATAGGCTCGAAATTGAATCTCAAGGTGGTGTTGCTGCATAATGGAAACCAACTTCCATCTGTTCCAGTCAGATACACTGTCTACATGAAAAAAAAAAAACAAGAAACCTACAAAAACATGAAACAGCTGTTGAATTGTCTTCAATATAGCAAGTATATGGCTGGCATCTGTGTGGTTACTTTAAGGTAATGTCGGTGTTGATGGGTCTGCAGTTGGGATATACAAAGTACTGCTGTTTTTTGTGTGAGTGGGATAGCCGAGCAAGGAATTTGCACTATGTGAAGAGACTGGCCTGCGAGGAAGTCTTTGAAGGTCTGAGAGAAGAATGTGCAACACCCAACACTGGCAGAAATGCACAAAATTCTGCTACCACCCCCTACACATCAAACTCAATGTGATAAAAACTTCATAAAAGTCATCAAGCAGACTGGATCAGCCTTCAAGTACCTGGCTGACAAATTCCCTCGACTCAGCTAAGCAAAAATTAAAGCAGGAGTTTTTGTGGGTCCTCAGATTTGAGAGCTCTTCATTGACGAGGTGTTCGACAACCTGCTACAGGGTGATGAGAAAAAAGCTTGGAATGCATTTCTTCTGGTGCCAACTAACTTCCTTGGAAATGCCAGGGCAGAAAACTACAAAGAACTGGTTGAAGACATGTTGTCTCTGTATCACAAAGTTGGCTGCAATATGTCCTTAAAGATACATACTCTTGCTTCATTCCCACTTAGATTTCTTCCCCGACAACTGTGATATGGTTTGTGATGAGTATGGTGAATGTTTCCAACAGGAAATTGCAATGATGGAGAAATGATACCAGGGAAAGTGGTCCACTTTTATGTTGGCTGACTACTGTTGGACACTCGCTAGAGATGAACCTGAGCAGTTGTACAAGTGACAGGCAAAGTGATGTCAGATGTAAAAGCAGCCATTTACCGATACATGTGGTAAGTAACGTATAGGAAACTATTGCAGATGTCTCACAAACCATCCATAGCCAGTTTTGCATTTTCATAGTCATATTTGTGTTCTGCACCTTGAAACCTATAAGAAATGATTAATTTAATCTTGGGGGCAAGACTTTTGTAAACCTTTGTTGTCCAGTGTTATGAACATCAGTGTATTTATGTTAAATGAAAAGATTAGAAAATGATAAATGTTCCAGGGCCAGGCCTGTTCATTGTCCAGGTGTAGCCCGGAATTCTGGGTTTTTGTAAATTATAAACCCAGGTCTGGTTTTTGAAGTTTTATGCAGGAATTTTGAATAAATCCTCAATATCATTCCATTTTTGAAAGCGCTATGAAGTGGTAATTAATTAAAAGTGCCTTTCCAAATTCAAAACTGTTGTGCATGCTGAAAGGAAGGGGCTACTTTTATCATTTTACAGCTGTGTCTATATCAAATAAGTTCATTACATAAGATTCAAGTAGCTAATTGCAGAATTGACAAAAATCACTGCAGAATGTTATGGCAGCAGTGCTTAAGCATCCGGAGCTGAACTGATCTCGATAGTTTCCCTAAATCTTCTAAAGTGCACAATTTCACTTCAAAAATTGTATTTTTGAAGTCGAATTTCACAATTTATGAGAGATCACTAACATCCCATATATAATTCAAAAATGCAATTTTTAAAAGATTTTCAACATATTGGGGGAAAAAATTGGTACAAAAAAGGTGCAAAGTTAAATTTCCACCGGCATTAGTGGTCAATTGTTGTGCAGCTAGTTAATATAGTGTGTATGTGTACCTGTATTGTACATTATATAGAGGGGTTGAACAGAATAATGTGAACACCACGCTCAGAGACGTGACTTTTAATGCAGCTGCGTACATTGTAGTGCGCAAAGGTATCCACCACTTTTTGGTTGTAATAGCTTTGTTTAGAACCTCAAGGTCTTGTTTAAGTGCATTTAGTGTCTTGCTGCAAAATTTCTTTCAGGGTGACGACGCGATGAGCGACCTAACGAGCTTCGAAAGAGGGCTAATTGTTGGTGCCTCCGAGACAACAGTCACCAGGGTAGTGGGGATATCGAGAGCTACTGTTTGTAGCATCATGACAGCATACCGTGTTTGGGGCAAAACCTTGTCTGCAAAACACAAGAGCAGCCGGAAAACAACCCTGACTGATGGAGACAGAAGAGCATTAAAGAGGGTTGTTACCCGTAATAAGAAGACCATGGCACCAAAAATTAGTGTGGAGCTCAATCTGCATCTTCAAAACCCAGTATCAACAAAACCAGTGTGTAAGGAACTGCATAAACAAAATATTCATGGCAGAGCTTCTATTGCAAAACCTCTGGTGACCCGGGTGAATGCATAATGGCAATGGCAGTGCTGCCAGCAGCATACAACATGGATTGCCGATGCACAGAAGCGTGTAATGTGGTCGGATGAATCCACATTCACTCCATTTCTCACCGCAGGACGTGTCTACATGTGGAGACTGTCTGCTCCCAACAGTGCAGCATGGTGATGGTTCTCTCATGCTCTGGGTGGTCATATCATGGTTTTCAGCAGGTCACCTTGAAAGGACAGATGCCTGGAAGGGCGTATGAAACCATTTTGGCCGACCAAGTCCATCCAATGACTCAGGCATTATTTCCTGCAGGGGATGCCATCTTTCAAGATGATAACACACCAATTCACAGAGCTCCGAATGTCCAATCGTGGTTTGAGGAACATGAAGACGATCTTTCAAACCTTCCTTGGCCTCCCCAGTCACCAGACTTAAACATCTTCATTCCACTGTGGTCTGTGTTGGAAAACAGAGTAAGATGCTGTTATCTTCCTCCTGCATCTCTCAAGGACCTGGAGCAGTTTCTGCATGAAGAATGGTGCAACATCCCACTAACCACCATCCAGGATTTGTATGCATTCCAAGGAGGATTCAGGTGGTTTTAAATGCCAAAGGTGGTCCTACACCTTACTGGATACATAAAACCTTCTTTTCCTAGGTTTTCACATTATTCTGTCCAACCCCTGTGTATACAGTATATTATATATCAGTAATATGCATTATTTATATATATATAGCACTAAGGTCAAGACTTGATAGGATTTTTTGTTTCATCGCACAGTCACCCTGAGGGGCATTGGCTATATTTATCTATATTGTGGTTCCTTTTATGTAAGAATGTAAACTGAAATCAACCAGAACTTGTTCAGAATGTAAAATTATAGCCATTGTATCATTGCCTCTTTGCGCGCGTGCACACACACACACACACACACACAGTCTCTCCGTTAGAAATATTGTGATTATTGTAAAATGCAAGTAAGTAATATTAATGTTTTTGAACAGCTATTGTAGATATAATCTGTGTGATCGTTTTTTCAAGTTTTATTATGCCAATTGTTTATGCAGTTGCAGATAAATACCAATGGTTTCACAATAGTTGCCAAATTAAAGACAGACTCATTGCATCACAGTCTTATTAAATTTTATTGTATCAGTATGCAGATTTATTTTCATGAAATCAGTAGTTCCTCGTCAGGTTAAAGATTAATTCTCATCTCATTTTTTCTCTCAAACTGCTGATTAATTCTCATTGTTCCTTATCAGAATGCAGAGTAATTTTCATTGTATTACACATCCTTTTCATATAGCATCAAGGTTTTTTCTTATTTGTTGCTGCATTATATTATTTGTATATGTGTTGCATTTCATTATTATTTTTTGTGTATTCATTTCTATTCAAAAGTGAATCTTCTCCATGCTTTTAGTGATAAAGTATGATGTGTTATTTTAGGTAGATAAAGGCTTGCTAAACATGGTTAAAGAAAGCATAATTCAAGGATTTCAGTGGGCAACTCGGGAAGGCCCTCTCTGTGAAGAACGTTAGTATTTCTTTTTATGTTCTATGGATTGATAAAATGAAATAGTAAATTATAACTTATAACTCAACATTTAAAATTCATTTAAAAAAAGTAAGAATTATATCAGTTTACAAGTATTAGGGGTATGCAAAAGTCCCCCTCCCCAAGTGGGCACTGTATGGGTCTAACCGGGCGGCGACCCATGCTGTCAGTTGGTACATGCAGCCAAGCATGGCAGTCGATAAAGTTCATTTGCAGCACTGTTTGTTATTCATGTTTAATTTAGGGAAAAGTGCAATTGAAGCATACAGTTCAATATGTCAGGCGTATGGCAAAATAGTTATGGGTGAACGGACGTGTCGAGAATGGTTTACCAGGTTTCAGAAAGGTGAGCTAAGCTTGGAAGACAAGCCACATGCAGGTAGACCGCAGGAACTTGCAGATGAGAGCTGGAATCGCTGTTGCAAGAGGATGCCACACAATCGACCACGCAACTGATGAAACGTTTGAAAGTGGCTCAATCGACAATGAAACAGCATCTACAGGCCTTGGGGAAGATTCAGAAGATTGGTAAGGGGGTTCCACATACTTTAACGGAGCGTAATATTGGTCAACGATTGGGCATCTGCATGTCGTTGCTGAAAAGTTTTGAAGGGAAGAATTTCTTGTGGAAGGTTGTCACTGGGGATGAAAAATGGGTCTATTTCGACAACTCCGTAACCGTAAGCAAGCGATCCTGGGTTGACCCAGGCCAGCCATCAACATCCACTGCAAAATAGGATATCCATGGGAAAAAGGTGCTGTTGTGTGTGTGGTAGGATATGCATGGACTGCTGTACTTTGAACTGTTGAAACCGGGTGAAGCAATCACTGCACAACAATATAGCGATCAGTTGATGAAACTGAACGCTGCAATCGAGCAAAAACACCCATTGACAGGTAAAGGACGCTGCCCAGTCATCCTCTTACATGATAATGCCAGACCACTTGTCGGTGCCACCACGAAATCAACTATTGAACACTGGGAGGTTTTACCGCACCCGGCTTAATCCCCGAACATTGCACCCTCAGACTTTCATCTGTTTTGCTCTATGCACCATTCCCTAGCCCAACAGTGGTTTACCACAGCTCCAGAGGTGGAAAATTTTGTCACTGTGTTCTTCAGCTCAAAACCTGAGTCCTTCTATCACAGGGGCATTCATTTGTTGCCTGAAAAAATGGCAAAAAGTTACTGATGCTAATGGCGAATATTTTGTGAAATAAATGTGTACTGGTTTCCTGATTGTTCCTGTCTCCTTTCTCCTTAAAACAGCGGAAACTTTTGCATACCCCTAATACCTTATTAGAATGCTTACGGTAGGTAAATTCTTAGTATATGTGTACTGTCCTATCATGATTTTCAGGGAATTTTATAGGTGATTTATGTGAAAATGATACAAAAAGAAAATGTTTGGTAATTTTGAAGTTCTTCTGTAAAACTTCTCCTTTGCTTTATTTCTACTCTGTACATCTGATTTTTGTATTCCATTGCATTTCCATTAAACTGTGTCTAAAAGCTGCTTCAAGGTAAAAAGAAAAAGAGAGTGTTGAATTGCTTACACTCAGCATAAACCTGTGTTAAATAACTTACTTTCGTGTTAGCTAAGAAGCAAATTATCACTATGTGTTTTACATAAGGATGTGCTAAAAAGCAGTACCTGTGTGTTTATTCAACTTACCTGTTTTTCTTTTTTCTGGATAATTATATTTCATTTCTTAATTGTATTGTAGCATTACATTGCTTACTAAACTAGGTGGCTAACTGGTCTCAAAAGTACTTATGCCAAGCATTTGCACAACCACATCCAAGCTAAGGTGTATAGTACTAGGCTGAGAGCTAAATTGCACTGTGTCAAACACAGTCACAAATGGCAGTTTCGTGAACTTGGTAGGACCTCATTGAGATATGCCTTCCATAACTTGCTGGATAATTAGATGATTGGTGCATTTACTTTCTCCCATTCATTCACTGCTTGTGGATTAAAGTATTTTGAAGTAGTGAGTCCTCGACTGGAGGAGCTCTCAAAAAATTATCAGGTAAGTATGAAGAAATCAGGGTGTATGTGAATTGTACAGGGAGTAAAAGTGGATAAAGCTGAATTATCTAAGAAAGGAAGATTGAACCTAAATATTGTAGATATCAGTGAGACTAAAAAGCAAATGCTGAGGGATCGCATGTTCTTCGTGCCGGGTTTAGTGTGATTCATTCCATTGTAAAGAAGGGTCCGCATTAGGCACTATAGCATTAACCTTTCATAATAAAATGGCTTCCAAGTTAGTTAATTTTGGCAGTGTGTAGGTCAACAGAAATATCTAGTTCTGAGACAGATTTTTTTTCTCTGTAGATTTTAGATTTTATTATGAGCATTAGAGCCAAACAAAGGAAAAGGGGATCTGAATATATAAGCACACCGGACAAAAAATTAGTCACCCCTGACAGAAATGACTGTAGGAAGTTACCGGTTGCACAGAGGGCACTGTGATATCATTGGTGGGAGATAAATAGCACTGACATGGTCTACAGGATAATTTCTGTCTTGTGCAGTGGTGAAGAGCAACGTGTGTGTTGAATTTAGTCTTCAATATGGGTCGTAAGACAGACGTGACTGAGTGGCAAAAAAGAGCCATCATGTTTGGCCGTGCCCACGGACACAAAGGGAATAAAGTCGCCCAATTTGTTGGTGTGTCAGAGCGTACTGTCCAGCGGGTCTACAAACAGTGGTGTAGTTCGCAGTCAACGGAAAATCGGTGACATAACTGGAAAATGATTCTCACCAAGAAGGACTGCTGGCATGTTTCACGCCTAGTAACTGCAAATCATTTTCAAACCAGGCAACAGTTGCTCCAAACAGTCAATGAAAGTCCACTCCAACCAATTTCCAAAAGGACATTGCGACAAGAACCGCATGCGATGGACATCTGGAGCAGAGTACCATGGAACAGGCCTCTTTTAACAGCAAGTCACAAAGTCGCACGTTATCAATGGGCTCAGAGTAAACATTAAAATTGGTGATTTTTTCAATTGGCCATTGGCCAGTGGGTGGACAAAATCTAGTGGCCACTTTCCTTACAGCTATTTCGTGTTGTATTCACATTTTATCACTGCACTGTATACCTTTCATTTATTTAGACATAGTTAAAGTTAAATTTAAGCTTAGTAGTTACAAGGGCCTACTGTCTATTGTCCAGTGCAATTACAAGAATAAATATAATCTTAAAAGTTATATTTTTCTTCAACCACATCAACCAAATTTTCTAGACAGTTTTTATTCGAAAGATAATTTAATCATTTTTATTTGGTCTCTCACTATGTTCACAACTAAAATCTCTCAATCTCCACCATAAATTAATAGCAATGGATGGGTCAAAATTTTCAAGCAGTGCTTACTTTGGCGTACTTTATTTAATTTGCTGTATTTTCTGAAGTCATTCTTTGCATGAGCATTGTCTTGTCATCAAGAATATTGCTCGCAATCTGTCTGTATAGCTTTCAAAAATGAATTTCATATCGTATAGCAGAATCATTTTGTGGTACAGCTGAGATTGAGAGAAATGTGATATCAACCTGGTCACTTTATTTTACAGACTCACAATGATTCCTGACCACTAACATAAAATATTCAGTAATTTGCTGGGTTGTTCTAATAAATATTTAATTAAAAACACTGATAAACCTTCACAGGTGTTGAAAAAATAGTCATGACGAAATAAGAACACTTGCAGAGTATCCTGATTCTGTCGGATTCTGTCTGGTTTTTGAACCCAGTGTCAGGTTGTTTTTTTTTTTTTTTTCAGAAAATGTTCAGTTTTGGTAAAATTTTAATGATTTGTCATTTTTCCTTTTTGCCCACCACAGACTTTCCAAATACTACGAATTCTCCATAGTCACTACGAAAATTGTCGATCGCTGTGAAGTACGGGAAACATCAAATATACTACAGGGGAAAAAAAATCTGGTTGTCTGGTTTTTTTTTCCCCCTTCAGAAAACGTTGTTTTGGTAGAATTTTAATGATTTGTCATTTTCTCCTGTTTGCTCACCTCAGATCTTCCAAATGCTACGAATTCTCCATAGTCACTACATAATACGGGAAACATCAAATATACTACAGAAATAATAAATATCTATAAAATAATGTTATTCAACATTTGTTCAAAGTTTGTTTTCATGTTTTCAAACTGTTTATTGGATGTTTTTAATGTCGCGACATTTGTTCGATATAATTTGGGCATCTTCATGCCGTTCGTTGCCTGAAAATGATTGTTTCAGAATGGATGAAAGTGTTCTGTAGTTTTCTAAATTTCGAATTTTTCTTACCCCAAGATGCGCTTTTTTTTTTCACTTTCTGGTTATATTCTTATTTGTTATATTTTTTTCTGATTATGTTTCTTGTTTTTAATATCATCTGTAATAGTGAAAAAAACAACAACTTCATATTTTAAGTTTTTTTCTAGTGAGCGCAGTTTTTGTTATTTCTAACAGCCTGTTCTTTAAAACCAATCAATACAGAAAGTATTTTTTCTTTTCCGCTTTTTTAAAGCTAAATGAAATTTCAAAATCAGTACTAATTCAGCCCGTGATGGAATCGGCCTTTACCGTGACCCGGAAAATGACTGTCACGGCAGAGTGAACAATACAGTACTGATTTCTGATATTTAATTTTGCTGAAAAACTGGTGTTTACCCATTCCTTAGTAACATTTTGCTGTATTGAGGGGCAGAGCAAATGTTTTTTTTATTTTGTTTAAAGCGAACTTCACATGTGTGAAGGAAATGCGACTCTGCGTGGAATGAAAGACGGCACGCGGCGGGAGAAAGTGAAGTCCCGATTTTCTACCTTTGATTTCTCTTTGTAAGCAAAAGGGAAAATGATTGCCCATTTTGTTTGACGATGAGCAAGAAGTGCCTAAGCAATGGAAAATTGCGCATTTTCAGAGAAACCAAACTTTAAAAAACGAGCTGCTGAAGACGAGTTGTGATGTTTCATCTAAAGCCACAGGTGCCCATTCCCTATATGGTTACTTTGTGCCCCAACTTAAGTGGAAAAACAAACGGCCGCACCCGTTCTTGAAGAGTGACAAACGGCCGCACCCGTTCTTGAAGATTCTCACAGCGCGTGAGTTGGATGATTTGAAAATGCATTGCCTATAACAGGAGCATTTTTAAAAATGCAAATAAATTCTTTAGCAATGAAAAATTTTTCGAGCGTGGCGACTAAAGTAATTTTTTCTACTGGACATTTTATTTGATGTAGTCACCACGTGGTGAGTGGCGACCGCTAATTCTAATCTTTAGCTCAGAGGCACCAAAATTTTACTGTTGAAGATTGGAAACGAGTAATTTGGTCTGATGAGTCCCGTTTTGGTTTGTGCTCCAATGATGGGAGGCGACGGGCACATCGCAGGCCTGATGAAGCGTTTAATCCGGATTGTGTTGAAGGCGTTGTTCAAGCTGGAGGAGGTTCTGTGATGTTGGGAGGATATTTTTCGTACCAGGAAATGGGTGGGTCCTCTCGTTGCAGTGATGGTGAATTTGAACCAGCATGTGTACCTCCACATTCTGAATGATGAAGTGTTGCCCTTTGCCCTACATCTCCAGGAGCAGCATCACGTTGCCACTCCTGTCTTCCAAGACGACAATTGCTGTGTGCACAGGGCTAAAACTGTGTCTGAGTTGCACGATGAACAATCAGCAACACTGTCTCACCTCACCTGGCCCGCCAAATCCCCAGATTTAAATCCTATCGAAAATCTGTGGGATCATTTGGAACAGAAAGTAAAATGCTAGAATAGACACCCGCGTACTCTGGTGGAACTTCGGGACCAATCGGTGCACGAGTGACTGCAAATCGATGTTCAATACATCCACAACCTCATAGAGTATTTACCAGGACGCGTCAGGGTTGATACAGTGAATAATCTAGAAATGAGACAAGATTTTCAGAGATGAATCTCTGAATTTTTTTTTTTTTTTTTTTGTGCCTGATGTGTTACATTTTTTTTAAATTAGCATTCCAGTTGCCTATTGTTAAGTCATTTGAAGGGTGCAGTTTACTAAACTGGCTGTTTAGTGATATGTCAATTAACAATAGGATTGGTGTAGTTTCTTCTCTTGTACAGAATTGTAAATAAAGGTCTTTAAATTTTTTGTAACCATGTAATGATTTTTTAAATTTAAAACTATGAAATTGCTTTGTTTCTGAACCACATGTATGTGGGTCGAGTTTTGTAACTTCATACTTCAGACTTTTCCAGAATTTATGTGGGCTCTGCTGAAATTTTAACCCTACCTCCTCCTTGTATATAATAATAGTAGTAATGATGATGATAATAATAATAAGCTCCCAAACAACAATAAATCATTCCCCTCCTTGTCTGGTTGATAAGACTACCAAATAACCATATTAGGCTATAGGTTATCAGGCTACCTATTTAGGTTATCATGGGTGATAATGGGTGACGTGATATCAATATTTAAGATGTGATTCTCTTCAGATAGCAAGGTACCCATGGTCATTAAAAGTTTTAAATTTTTGCCAAAAAGTACTTATTTTTTCTGGCTGTGAAATTCAGAAGTTATGATGTAGTGGTTAGAACTTTTGCTGTTGGTTGGCTATGTTGATGGCGATGTCAGCTGAAAGCCCATGGGAGAGCATGGAGCAGTGCAAGATAAGTAATTTGTTGGAAAAAGTGAAAGACCGTGGGACCTTAAAAACATGTTCAGCAGATTCTACGAGGGTCATAACAAAAGTTCTGCACATGTTAATCTAAAATGGAAGCAAATGATGCAATAGAGAAAATGATGGCGTCATGTCAAGGTCAGACTCTGAGCATCACAATGGTGTCAGAACGACGCACTATTATTTCCTGTGTGGACACTGGACATGGGAGGGTTTGGAAATGGAAGCACGCAGCTCCCCTGGTCGAGTCACGACGTTAGACCAGCGCTTGTACATGAAAATAGAAACTCTGCTGGGCAAAACTTTGATACAGATCCACACTGCATTGCAAGAAGTTTGTGGGGAAGGAGCTCTTGATTAAAGCAGAATTTCTTTCTGAGGACAAAGTTGAGACCGAAAATTTGTCAAAATTGCCCCAACTTGTTGGAAGCAGGAGCAATCTTGCTGCATGACAACGCATCATGTCATGGTGCAGCGTCGGTACAGGGACTATCGTTGAAATTATGGCTGGGAAACTTTATTCCACCCATCATACAGCCCCGATCTCTGTCCACTTTGATCTTTTCCCAAAGTTAAAAAATCAGCTCCGTGGCATCCACTACGAATCGCTGGATGAACTGTCACTGGATGTGACTGGAGTAATATGACAGCTGAACAAAGATGGCGTACTACGGAGCATCCAGGACCTACCTCACCGCTGGCAAGCAGTCATTAGCAGAGGAGGAGAGTACATTGAACTGCAATAAGGTAAGTTTTCTTTGTTACTTCACACTTTTGTCAAAAATAGACAGTGTGCAGAGCTTTTGTTATAACCCCCATACCTAACAAGCCCCATCGCCATCTCTTGAAACTGATATTTCACTTTTGTATGTGCGAAAAAACAATTATTCGGGTATGCCATGAGAAAATTAAGTGCAAAATTGAAATCTTGAACACATAATTTTGACCTCAGTTTTGTTATTTAAACCATGAGATGATTATGTGCAAAATTCTAATCTTAAACTCATAACTATACAGATTTACAATTTTCATGCTCTTTATTTTATGTGATTACTCTCTCAGATAAGAAAACTAATTTGACCAGTAGAACTGTCATTTAAATTACATAAGTTCAAATTTATTATATCTACTAAAATGAAAAAAATATTGCAAACTTCATCAGCATACTTTGATTTGTATTTTTAAGCCATATGTAAAAGAATTTGTGCATATGTCATTGTTGCATATGCAGTTGATGAGGTCCTTAAGAAAAATTGGGAAAAGGGGTGCTTAAATTCCTTATTTTTTGTGGAAGAAAAAAAGTGGGAACCCTGGCTAGTTAGAACCTCCTGTAAAGTAGTGTACTTCAGCTCTGCAAATAGTTGTCTTTGGACAGCAGTTTTCTGAAATTTCAGAAGTTTTTATACACTCATTGTCATAAAAACTCGCGCACCAAGCTGGAGGTATCGGATTGAAATGAGATTTTAGTAACGGGATGGTACATACCAAGGACAGAAGTGATTACAATATCGCAGCAGCAGGGCGAGTTCCCGCGGACATACGGTACACATTCAAGTCAGCATGATTAGTACTGCATCGGACCGCCTCGTGCTCAAATACATGTGGTAATACGGTCCGGCATGGAGTCAAAGAGATGCCATATGTTATCCTGAGACAGATTAGTCCACATTTCTTGCAACTGGTGCTCTAAATCACAAAGACTGGAACATGGAGAAAGCTGGTGTCCCATTTGGTCTTGCATGTGTTTGATGGGCGAGAGATCAGGCAATCTGGCAGGCTACGGAAGCATCGAAGCATGATGTAGACAGTCCTGGAAAACCCGAGCAGTGTGCGGACAGGCATTATCTTGTTGGAAAATGGCTCCAAGCCGCCCCGCCAGGAAAGGCAGCACATCGGGGATGCAGGATCTCCTGTACGTAGCGCTGAACTGTGAACGTCCCTCAGATCACTACGAGGGAAGTCTGGCTGTCATACATGATTTCTCCCCAGACCATGATGCCTGCAGTTTGGGACGTGTGCCGCTGTACAGTGAAGTTGAGACTGTAGCGCTCACCTGTGGTTCTCCACACTCTGACACGGTGGTTGTCCATTCCCATACAGAAGCGGGATTTGTCGCTGAACACTATACATAACCAGTCCATAGCATTCCACGTTGCTCACTGCTGACACCACTACAGTTGATGCTGACGATGGGTCAGGTGTTAATGGCAGAAAATGTAAGGGCCGTCAGTGCAGATTCGCCTCTGCCAGGCATCTGGAAATGGTTCTGGCGAACACAGGAGTTCCTTGTACAGCCGCCACATGTTTCTGGATATTGGACAAGGGTGTCATTGCATCTGTACGTGCCGCTCTAACGATCCCACAGTCCTCTCTGCTAGTGGTGTGTCTGGGTTGTCCCGAGCCAGTCTGCCATGTCCATTGCTCCCAACACGATCGTACCATACTGTCCGACCGGCCCAAATGGCAACCGATTCGATGCGCTAGCCACCCTGCCTCTCGCGTATCTATGATACAGCATCGTTCAAACTCCGTCAGTTGCCCGTACACACATCTACTGTGGCTCCTCAGCATGCCTATCGCTGAGGGATCTGACCTAACTCTTACCGTGCACTTTGGCATGCATGTGGAGTCCCCTGCGCGACGCCATATAAGCCCCGAGGATGCAAAGTGAACTTCTGAACTACAGCGTGCTTCAGAAGTTCACTTTCCCATGCAAAGTGAACTTCTGAAGCATGCTGTAGTAGCGGATATCTCAATGCGAAAAAAGGCTTCTTATGCTCCCATAGAATACATGGTCTCCTCATTTTCGAATGTGCTGAATTCTGAAGAAGTAAGTAGCTGCTTATTCTGCATTGCGTAAACTAATGTTGGCAATATTGACTATCCCTCACAGCAATTCCTGTACAGAGAGAATATTTAGTATAGTGAGGAAAAACCACACCGACTTTCTGCCCAACAATGAGCACCAAAACATTAAGTGCCCACTTTTACAGAAAAGTAAAGCATTTTCCTCAGGTGAGCCATGTTATAAAAAGAAGTTTTCTGAAACATAATATACCACTGCAAAACAGGCAACAAGGGAGTCTTTATGTCAGCAATGACATGAGGTAAGTGCAATATTGTTAATTTAATTTCATATTTTTTGTCATGATAGTGTATAAACTTGTAAGGTTATTACACATTTCACTAATTAATTTCTCATGAAATACTCTTTCCACGCAGTAACGATTAGGCTTTGTATGGTGATTACTGATAGGCACCTCTAAATGTCTAAAAGACATCAGTAACTACTTAATTGCATATTGTTAGCTTTAGTTGCTAGTGTATAGGTTTAGATACTTCACTAGCTCACTGATTTGTTCTGATTTAGTGCCTTACTTTAGTGAGTGCTGCATTAATATGAGTTCAGGGGATGATAACACATGATGCACACAATAATAGCTTACTGTTACATTTTTTCATGTGTCTCACTATTTGAATTGATTTGGATCTTTTTTCCTAATGCTTTTTTAATCAGTCATTTTCTGTACACTTTTACCCATCATCTTTATACAATGTTTCTTTTTTTCTCCCTCTTCAGCTATTAGAAATGTGAAATTTAAGATTCTGGATGCTGTGATTGCTGGGGAACCTATTCACAGAGGTGGGGGCCAAATAATCCCAACAGCCAGAAGAGTGGCTTATTCTGCTTTTTTGATGGCTACACCTCGTCTTATGGAACCATACTACTTTGTCGAAGTGCAGGCTCCTGCTGATTGTGTTTCTGCTGTATATACAGTTCTAGCTAGAAGAAGGTAAGAAACAAAGGTTACTTTACTTTTTTTTTTTAATTAACCATTTTAACTGTGTTTCTACTTTATTTTTTGTAAGCATTCTCCATGACTAGACTGTTTTTTTGTTTTGTTTTTTGTCTTGCTTAGAAATTTCATATTCAGCTGAGAAATTGGCTTAGAAATGTCATCTTAGCCAATTTCTCAGTAAACTTGAAAACTAATTAAACCTGTATATCCTGATTTCTGTCTGAGTGTGGTAACACAATCCTTAATTAATTTGTTGTACATGTAGTTGTGCAAAAGATTTGCAAGGCTGCAGATCAGTAGTTTTTTCTATTTTTTATTTATTTATTGGATTGTTTAAATCACCTGTTTGCTGTCTAGCTAATAATGTATTGCCTAGGACTTGTAATTTCAGTTGTAGCCCCCCCCTCCCTCCCTTAGAACTAGAAGCTGAAAACTGCATTTGTACAATGAACTGTTTTACACATGGAGTTTCTGAGATGTGACTTACTCATTGAAGCTCATAGGCTTTATGGACTTGTTTCATAGTAGCTAATGCACTAGCTATTATGAAAAAGAAACTAGCATACTGTATTGTGTGAAAATGGTGACACGCAGCCTTCTGCATTTTGGGAAATAAAATAAAGATGATGAACCTTTAACATTGAAAATAATGAAATTGAAACATTAGCAGAAATTCTAAGTACTATGGATTTTTTTTTTTTTTTTAATTATGATATTGCAAGCGTGATGAAACTACAGAAAATAATTTTTTGGTATTCCCACAAATGGAAAAAAACTATCTACAAATAGCTAAAATAGTGTTTTTGTTTTGTTTTTTTCTTTGGAATAAAACTGTTTCAATTGAATGATTAATACTTTTTTTAAAAAAGTTTCCCATGTCTTCTGTCAAAAAAAAAAAAAAAAAAAAGAAAGCAAAAAAAACAACTGCTTAATAAAACTACAGTATTGCCATGGTGTTCATAATGATTATGTAAGCTCATGGATGCAGTTTTTTGTTGTCTTAATCATGGTTACCATTTTCTTTCAATTTTATAGTGCAGATTTTTATACACCATTAATGGCCCCACCCCTCCCATTCCCCATTTTCATACCTTGACAGTATGTAGGAAGAATGGTTGCCAGCCATGCGATATTAAATGTCAGCTTGTCAGATTTATTTTCCCATGAATGGCCCATTTTTTACAGTGTATGATTATTCTCTATGATTAGGCTTATATCTTTTTCTTAGCACATCTTTTGTAAAAAAGATCGTGCTTATCTTATCAGTTTGTCTGTCCGTCTGTGGACATCATACTGTGCAACCATTAGTCCGATTTGAAAAATTCTTTTTGCACTGAGAAGCTTGAAATGTACGAATTATGATCCTTCATTTTGTTCCATTGAAAACATTCTTGTACCTTTCTATTCCATTTATGTCAAAGGCTATTTTAGGTACTGTCACATTTTCAAGTTATGCAAAGATTTTCCACTAAGGGGCATAAAAGTAAACTGCGTTTTCCCTGATATTTCTGCTTCTAAAATTCCGATTTGAAATGTTTTTTTTTCTGCAGCGGATACAACTCCTGATGGGAAATCTTTTGCATATGATTTCTAATATTTGGTAAAAAAATAGTTTGGTTACCAGGGGGCATAAGTGTTAATTTCTGCTTCCCATGTATTTGCAGCAAAATCTGAGCTCGTATTATCTTGATTGGAAAAATTCTTTCGTGGACCGATACCACTCACGTCAATAAACCTTTTCAGAATATTTTCTTTCTTAAAATAATGCATTGTTTCTCTGCCAGGGGACGTAGATGTATATTTAATTTTTTGTCAATATCTCTGCTTGGAAGAGTCTGATTTGAAAAATTCCTTCTTTGTTAGGTAGAGTTTTCGGTGCAAAATGTTTTTCGTATAAATTCAAAATTTTCATGACTTCCGCTAAGGGGCGTAAAGGTAAATTGCGTTTTCCCCAATATCTCTGCTTATAAAACTAGGATTTGAAAACTTCTTCCTGCAGCAGATACAGCTCCTGATGGGAAATGCTTTGCATATAATTTCTATTCTTTGGCACAGAATGGTTTGGCCACCAGGGGGTGTAAGTGTTTATTTCTGCTTCTGATATATTTGCAGCAAAATCTGAGCTCCTACAATCTTGATTGAAAATATTATTTCGTGGACCGATACCACTCACATCAATAAACTTTTTCGGAATATTTTCTTCTTAAAATAATGCATGGTTTCTCCGCCAGGGGCGTAGATATATATCTTATTTTTTTCAATATCTCTGTGTCTAAGAGTCCTATTTGAAAAATTCCTTCTTTGTTGGATAGCGTTGCCAGTGTGAACTTTTTTTCATATAATTTCAAAATTTTCAAATAATTCATAGACTTCCGCTAGGGGCGTTATGGTAAATTGTGTTTTCCGCTATATCTCTGCTTATAAAACTCCGATTTGAAAAATTCTTCCTCTATCGTGTACAGCTCCTGATGGGAAGTGTTTTACATATAATTTCTAATATTTGGTAAAACTGGTTTGGCCACCTGGGGGATAAATGTTCATTTCTGCTTCTGATGCATTTGCAGCAAAATCTGAGCTCCTGAAAACTTGATTGAAAATAATCCTTCGTGAACTGATACCGCTCACATCAAAAAACCTTTTGAGAACACTTTTTCTTAAAATAATGCATAGTTTTTCCGCCAAGGGCATAGATGCATATCTTATTTTTGTTTATATCTCTGCTTCTAAGAGTCCGATTTGAAAAATTCTTTCTTTGTTGGAGAGTGTTTCTACTGAGAAATGTTTCTCATATAATTTCAATTTTTTCTTAACACACAAGTCTACCACTAGAGGCTGTAAGTTCACATTTCCGTTTACAGCAATATCTGCTGGATTAAAACCCTGATTGAAAAACTTCATTCTTTGGTCAGATATTACTAACTAAGCAAACACTGAATATATATATATATATATATATATGTATACTTAAGAGCAGAGTTGAAAACATAAGAAAAAACTTAAGAATTTAAAACGAAATTTGCAAAAAAACCTGAAGATCAAAACGCGCAACGCAGCCGTTAAGAAAATTCAGAATTCACATTCTATATTAAGAAGAGACAGAAGCAAAAATATTTTTTAACTCACACCAAGAACAACATAGAAAAAATCATATACTGACCGGTGTGAGTAAAAAGATTATAAAATAATAGTAAACTGAATGTAGAAAGTGTTGAGAATGCCGAGCCTTGGCTTTATCAAGGACCAGCAAAACTCTGCATTTTCTCACTTCCACAAAGACCTAGTTGGAAATGGGTTTCTGCAAAGCCATAGATGCAAGTAATAATCCCACAAAAAAAAAAAAAAAAAAAAAATTATTTAAAAAAAAATATATCATAACCTCCACAGAGTTGCATGAAGAAGCATAAGTTAACATTTTTGCATGCATCTATAACTTTCCTGGCCCAACCCATGCTCATCATCTGTTACTAATAAACAGAAAAAAGATTATTATAAAAAACACTAGTTGTAAGAGTGACTTAATGAATTAAAAGGAATGTTCAGCAATAACACATTACCAAGTTACCTAGTCGCCTAAGAGAGAATTTAAACCAGAATTGCAATACTAAAGTACTACAAATTCTTAAGCTTTGCAATGAAAAACCACTTTATTCAAAATGCTATAAAATAAAAATAAAAATAATATTTTTTTTTATTTTAAAAAACACAGATTCCTGAAAGAAAACTGGAACATAGAACCCCCTACTCCTCAACTACTGACATCACAAGAACAAAAATTAAATAAAGATAACAATAAACTAAAGAAATGTGTGAAGTTGCAATATATACAAAGTATTCCAGGAGTGCTTTAAGTGCATAATAATGTAGATATTAAGTTCTTACCGACATTGAAAACATATCGTTGACTACAAGAACAATAAAACGGCCAGCTACTTAGCCTAAGTGCCCTAAAAAACGTGTATATATACGAGTTGCTCACTACGCAGCTCATAATTTCTTCCCAAAATAATGCACAATTTCGCTGCTACAGGGCGCAAATGCTTAATCTGTTTTCCTCAATATTTCTGCTTCTACATGTGCGATTTAAAAAATTCTTTCAACACCAGATGCCATTTGCCTTATCGAACACTTTAGGGTAGTATATGAGGACTTTTGTAGTTCACAGTTCTGTCGGTCAGTGGTGTTTGTGTACTTTAGTTTGCCGCTGTATTACTGTTTTTAAGAACACTTGAGAAATTTCTTTTTTACTGTATTAGTGGGGGAGGAATTTAGAAGAATCATGCACTTCTTGCTAAGTTTTTAAAATTTGGCAAAGTGTTAGGTACGGTTAATAAGGTTTTAGGAAATAATCGCAAGCAATTTGTGGGCGACTTCTGGTGGCCTGTTTGCCATAAATTCAATATGGCCACCACTGGTATAAGTCCTTGTCATGGCTTGGCTCCTATTAGCCACAAAACGTTGTGTAACACCACTTTCTCTAGGTTTCTTGATGCGAGGAATCCATTTTTGAGGTCAATTTAGTGTTTTAGGATCATTTTCAAGATTAGTATACAATAATAATAAAATGCGTTCTTCGAAGTGATTTTTACATATGCAACATTTATTGTCATTTACAATATTGTGTTGAAACAAAAAACATATTGTATGTGTAATTTTTAAAATGAAGCCTTATAATATAATACAATTCAATGACATTAATAACAGCTTTGAAACAGTATACAAATTAGATCATGTGTCCATAGCATTGTTTTTGCAGCCTGCTTGACAGTTGCATAATGGACTGCAGCTAATTCCGGCTCGACAACACTTGCAGTTGCCCTTGCATGAGATCAAGCAGCCACAATTAAGTAGCAATGAACAGCCATGGCTGGCATCCGGCAGATCCGTCCAGTATGGTGTCCATATTTTGGTTCTGTTATTCCATTCCCAACGCCATTCACTAGGATCAGGGATATCAGGCACTTTGGACAGGGACTTTTTCCAAATGAATCCAGTAGTGAGAAGCGCCCGCTTTGCATGCTGAAATAAGGCATGCTGTGATGGCGGTATAGATTCAAGATACTTCAGGCCGTGGGTAGACATCAACTTCCTTGCTTCATTGACTGAGTGTGCACCACAGTTTTTGCTGTACATCACAACTGTAAAGTGCTCCAGACTGCACATGTTCTGTGATTCTAGCGTGAAGCTGGTCGGATTATTTGTCACGTTAATGAAGGTGTCGGTTACCTCAGGATAAGCAGCCGATGCACTCCCGGCTGTCTTTTTACCTATTCCAAACATCGATGACGTTACATCACGACCCCGTAAATGCATGGAAGAAAAGTAGGGCTTCACAACGTTGAGGTCCCAGGTGTTGATAGAGGCGATGAATTGGAATATCTCTGAATGTCTTTCCCGATCTAAACCCGATCCATATTTCTGACACATTCAGCATATTGAAATGACAGATGGCCTGAACCAGCACGTCGGTGTCCACTGTCCTGAGATACGCCTTGCTGTGTCCCTGCTCAACAGCATGTTGCAAGTGGAGCATCATTCTAGTGTCAGCTTCTTGCTGGCATGGAGACATGGTTGATACATGAGTCGGTCTGTTGCTAAGCACGAGGTTAGCCTTTGTGATGAACAGATCATACTTAGCACCAGTGATAACTGGTAAGTTCTGCCAATTGCTCGCTGAGGAGGTAAAACAGCTCATCTTTGTTGTGAGAGTTTGTTAAGAATTTCTGCCATTCTGATCCCTTGGGTATAGGCGTTTTTACCGACTCTCTAGTTCGACACCCTGTAGTATCGCCTCGCTTGACCCGAGTTTGTGATTTGAGGCTGTCATCATATCTGTCCCACACTGCGTCTACTCTCATGGTGTTACACGTCATCAGGCTTTCTATAAATGGCAGCAGGTGCATATGCGTATATTCCCGAAAACAGTGGCATGCTGTGGTTTGATAATATAAATATCTGCTGCCATATCCAGCACCAGCACTGAGGCCTCCTTGGCTGCTTGATAGCGTCCAGAATCAGGCATACCAGGCAAGCAACCAAGAAGACCTGATTGAGTTCCTGACATTAGTTTTCCCTGATTAGATAATGATGGAGGCTCACGTTGGTTCTCGTGTCTGAAGAAGTCATCTATGTCAGCCTGTGGTCGTGCTTGCAGGCATAAGAATAGCTTAGTGATGAGCGCTGCATTTGCCTTGGCTGTTCCAAACTTATAGGACCCCTTCTTAAGATCAACAGGTGGCTGGTTGCTGAACATGTATAGGTTGACCCTTGGAATGACATCCAAGAGGGGTTTTGTACCGTTTTTAATTCTGTCTCTCACAAACTCCATAACCATGGTTTCCCCAATTGTCTTGGCGTCCCTCAGGCATCTGGTAATCTCAGGATCCTTGACCTCACCAGTATCTAATGCCATGAGCTCGGTACCTGTCTCTTTGAATGGATTGATAATTGTTCCCTCCTGTACAAGTTGAAAAAGGGCTTTGAGGTGCTGAAGATACTTTTTCTGTTCGGCAGCTGAAGATTCTGGGTGCTGTGAATGTACTCGGTACGAGGAATGTAGCGAATTATTTTCTAATTATCTATTACCTCCAACACCTCAGGTTTGGAAAGTTTAATAACATCCTTCTCTTCTTTCTGACCATACAGACCCTTGGCTCCACTATCCACCTTTAGGAATTTGATACTGTGGTCGTGGCTCTGATCAGGTGCCATGAGAGAGAACTTCTTCTCACTTTGTTGAATGACAAACTGCCTTTCATGAATGCTTCATGGACACTTGGATGGATATCCTGTAGACGTGCTATGTCATTAAAAAAAACTGACATCCAGCGTGCATAGTTCATGCGGCCGAAGGCGAATAACCGTGGGCACAGTTCTTCGCAAGAACTCAGAGTCAGTGACCAATCACCCACTCGCTGACTTCTAACAAAATAACAATTCAGCAGGAGATAGTCTCTAACAGTTATCCAGTAAAGCACGGTTGGTGCTTGGGCAGTGAGTGACTTCTACCACATTTCCATGGATTCCTGAGGCTTAGATCTCTCTTGACAGTACTCTTTGTACGCCTGAACTTCAAGGATGTGCAGCCATGCAAGGGCAAGGTGGTAAGTATACCGAGTACGCTTGACATGATTGTCGCCTAGGAGGGAAGTTGCGATGCCAGACGTGAATACTTTAGCTTGGGGAAACATCCGGTCCCACCCCGATCCTTGGGAAGCCATCTCAACATGTAGAAAACCCATAAAGCACACCATCTTCGATTCGCCAACCTCATCTGGATATAACCACTGACACTTTTTCTGCAGGGCGTAGAAGGGGCAGTCTCCCACAATCACTGGGATCTGGCCGGGATTTACAAATTCTGTAGCCATCATAGTAATATGCATTGAATGTTTCTGCATGACCATGGATGATGACTTCTCGTAGAGTATAGGAAAGATTCCGACAGTCGCCCTTGGTCTGACATCTTTTGAATGTTTCCCATGAGAGAAGAAACTGGAATATGTCACTGTAGTTTGTTGCAACTGTCCACCATTGTCCATCAGCACCATGTGCACGTGCTGTAACCATGTTTCTTCGGCCGTCCATATTGGCAGATTTTTGTCAATACCTGGCGTAATCGATGCATTATCATTCGCCGAAATCATGTTGTCGCCATCATATTCATCACCGAAATGTGCAATCGCATAGTCGTCAGGAAGCTGGACAGTGCTGGGTTCAGGAAGGTCCATGCTGAGAGCTGGAGGTTCCTCCTCCATGTTGTCATGGGTGAGGTGACTGGTCAGTGATGGGCAGTGCCATGAAGTTCATAATGACCCGACTCGTCAATGCTGTGTCCACTTCACTTATCACAAAAACTTTCCTCTTGATGTTTGTAGGCACCATGACTCCATCCTCAGCCCACCGCTTAGAGACAGCTTGGGTAAACACCTTCCTAACTTCCATGACACGATCATATGAAAACGAAATGCCCAGAGCATGGAATGTTCCAATATTTACTTTATGTTGGTTGTTGGCATGAAGCTTCAAACCCATGTAAAGAGGAAAGGGGGTTTCTCTTTCCTTTCGTTGATACAGAGGGACCGCTTTACTGGACTGTTTTGCAGCGTTGCTACATATTAGATGAGAAATGGTGCAGGCCACTATGAGTCTGGCACTTATGTTGGCCTGATTATCTGTAACATTTTCTGCTATGGAACTTGACCCTTCCAGCATGACATCTATAAGGGTCAAAAGAGGCTTGGTGATAGGTTCACTAAGACAACTTGCATTAAAAGAGCAACGTCCACAATTTTCTCAGCCTCATATTCTGTAAGCTGTAGGCCAGCAGTTTCAACCAAAGCTGCACCAATTTTTTTCCTGTGGGAAATATAAACCTCTTTGCCATTCTGGAGCACGGACCAGTCAGATCTAGTTTCTTTAGTAGGTGTTCCTTGAACCTGGTAAGATGAACTTTTGTACCTAGCCAATCAGATCCCAGTGTTTTGAGACGGTTATCATACCATCTTCTCAATTGAGATAGCTTATGAGGAGAGTTGTTAAACTTAACTAAAGCTAAGAGCTGCACAATTATCAAGGGATCGTAAGTTTGCTGTTCGAAAGCGCTTCTTGACGACTTTGTTCTGACTGCACAGGCTTCAGACTTCAGCTTCATATAGCACCAGGGGGTGATAATGAATATCCGCAGCCTCTGCATCTTCTGCGTAGCAATCCCTGCATTATCCATTTCTATCTTCTTCAGTTGTCGCTGCAGCATACCAGAGCGAAAAAGTGATCCATTATGATATGTTGCCTTATTTTTCTTCAGTGTGTTCGCAATCCCTGAGCCATAATCTGAATGCTCCAAGTTCACATCAAGCGGTATAGGTACATTATTGTCGACAAAGTTTTTCAGGTCTACTTCTAGGTAATCATATGCTTTGTGATGACACTCTTTGTTATATGAACATCGCAAGTCTTTTCCAGATTCTCGCTGACATAAGCAACACAATGTCCAATTAGCCGTTATCCTGTTAACACTAGTATTTCCAAAACTCCTGTTGACAGAAGACACTTGTTATGGTTTTCGGAAGTCACGTTCAGCATCTAAACAGAAAAAAAAAAAAAAAAAATATGTAAAAGTTTCATGGTAGAGTACATTTTTAAAGTCACTGATCAAACATTGTACTATACTATTACAGCTTTGCTAAGTCGTAAACACCCTTCTGCACTAATCGATATTTTGATTAAAGATGGCACATCAAAGTAACTAATATTCTTAAAAATTATCCTAAAACACTAAATTGACCTCAAAAATGGATTACTCGCATCAAGAAACCTATAGAAAGTGGTGTTACAGAACGTTTTGTGGCTAATAGGAGCCAAGCCATGACAAGGACTTATACTTGTGGCTGCCATATTGGATTTATGGCAAACAGGCCACCAGAGGTCGCCCACAAATTGCTTGTGATTATTTCCTAAAACCTTATAACCGTACCTAACACTTTGCCAAATTTCAAAAACTTAGCACAAAGTGCATGATTCTTCTAAATTATTATCTATTACTACCCAGCTATATGCAATTCCCTACAATAGGATGTGGAGAATTATCCTCTTTAAATAATGCAAAGATTTCCCACTAGGTGTGTAAATAAAGGTGGAAAACCTTTTTTTTTTTTTTTTTTTTTTTTTTTGCTATCTCTTCTTCTGGAAGGCGTATGAAAAATTCTTTTTCCTTATCATAGCTTTTTTCGTGAATTTTTTTGCCTATTTTCCACTTTTCCATTATGCAAAATACTTCTGCTAGCTGACGTAGACTTATATCGTGTTTCCTTCTATATTTCTTTTAACTATCTTATTTGAAAATCTCTGTCTCTGATACCTTCCTTGTGCCATGAGAAACTTTTTGGGCACCATTTGTTAATTTTCGTAACATGCTATTTAGACACTGGTGGAACTAAGCAGATATTTCTATTTCTGGATGTTTTATCGATTGTAGAAACCATTTGATTGTTTTCCTAACCAGTTCCATTGACTTTGAATAGCTTTGATAAATTTAATTCACTTCAAAATGGATTCAAAAGACACACTGATCGCAACTGAAAATTCGGTGTCATATTTTTTGTTAAAATTTTGTGTTGGAGATTACCATTATAATTCATAATGGAAATGCCCTGGTTCACTGGAAACTGCAATTTAGTGACATCCTGAATAAGACGGCAGCTGTGTGTGCAGGCTTGTTTTTATTTCTAAAAATGTTCCTATCTTAACACCTTTATGTTCCTGAAAATCAATGGAACAATAAACCAGATGATCTAATTAACATGAAAATAAATAGATAAATAGCATTGTAAATAATGGATACTTCTACCTTAGAAGTATTCACCAGCAGTACAGCAAACATTTGAGGTCAGTGTGTGGCATTAAGTTGGCTTACATTGTGTGGCATTAAGTTGGCTTACATTGTGTGGAATCATTATCAATATAAAGATAAATTTCTTTTGTTTTTCTTACAAATGTTGTTTATACTGTGTTGTATTGCGATTTATCATACTAGAAGAAGTTTGACACAGTTTGCTAGTTACTGAAAAAGGTTATGTTTGATTATTGATATTTACTTCTAGAATGTGGTATCTCTGAAAGTGATGTTTTCAGCAGGAATTACGTGATGGTATAGCAAAAAAAATATTTTGTATTATGTATCTTGTAGAGTATTCCAATTCCTCTTCTCTCCATACCCCACTATCAATGCTAAGTGGCAAGTGTCTTTTTTAATTTCTCCATATCTGTGCAGTATTGTGTTTGTAATCTGTAGAAAAATTGTGGTAAAAGAAACCCATTCTCTCCTGTCATGTGTTCCTGTTTTTTTCATACCTCATCCCGAATGATAAGTGGCCAGAAGCTTTTTTAATTTGGCTAGTAGAATTTACACTGTATTAGCCATAGTGGTGATACGCAGAAAACTGAATATTTTTGTGAAGAGTTGCAGTGATTACATTTTCTACAATGAAAATGTTTTTCTTGAACTTGTGAAAATTTTGAAAACATTAGGTACATTCACACTTCACTCAAAACCCTCAGAAATAATTATGGTTTCAGGTGTAGAACAGAAAAGATTTAATATTTTTGATGTTTACTGTGTCATTAGGTTATCCTCGTGGAATGATATCCCAAGGAACAGAATTTCCAAGCTTTTTGAAAACAAAAATAGATTAACTAATTCCCAAGTGAGAAACATTTTGTAGTTTGTTTTTTTTCATTACAGTAATGTTTACCAAAATATCTTTTGTTAAAGAAGTTTTTTAATCAGTTTGTTCTTAATTATGATACTGTTTTTACTCATAAATTATTTGTAGCTTATAGTTATTGGTCTTGGCTATAATAATCAGGATGGGTGAACTTCATTTTGAACCATTTGCAGCAAAATGAAGTTCACCCATCCTGATTATTGAATGGCTGTGCATTTTGTTTCTTAAGTCATATACTTACCTCTTCGTTAGATTCAAACTTTGCAGGCTTGCTTTAGAGTAGTGTTCTCCCAGAAAATTTCATTTGCCAGGTGTTGAAAAATATTTGCTGGGTGGTGCTTTTGCTGTACTTCCAACGCCTTCCATAAAGAACAGCTCTTTATCGTATTTCTCAAAACACTGGCGTTGTCCGCTTTATGAATGGAAGAATAAGTGACAATTTTGATGAATGACAAAAAGGAGCAAAAAATTAACACCTAGGTTGTTAATTTGGAGGTTTTCCATGATTTTTCAAGTAAATAGAAAAAAAAACAAAAAAAACAGTGAAAGATAGCACACACACATATGCACATTAGTGGTGTTGCAGAACATTTTGAGGACTTCACTTAGTAAGTTGTAGGCTGTATCACTCTCCCTGTTTGTTTGCTGTGTAACAGAACTGGTTAAAATGCCTTAATGTGCTTGCACTGAAGCTTAATTTATGCTTTTTTGTTGGACTTTGTTGCAAAATTGACTTGCAGGAAAACTTTTGTTGAAATTTCCCAGTCACATTGCAAATCAGTAAAATACAATAACATAACAATAAAGACCAGAAATCATGCGTCCAATTAAAAAGATATTTATGTGATCTGAACAACCTGGAAGCAGACTAAAACAGCTTGGTGGTCCATCTGGCCAAAAAATACCCTGAAAAGAACAATATAAAGGATTAAAAATGTGAAGGTCAGAAATGCAGGCAGAGTGTTCCAAAAACTTCAGAGATGCCTAGTTTTCATTGCAGTGCCATTTATTGCAGCAGCACAGAGATCTGTTTGGTGTGCTGCATACTGTTTGGTTAGTTGGGAATCTACTGCAAATGATTCAGGTCTTGTATGGGGTTTCTCTCTCCAGTTATAAATTGCTGTTTTACCCAAACAACACTCAATGTATGCCTGAAATCCTTGGCTAACCCTAACAAAGTACAGAAATGATATGTATGCTCTATTGACTTCTTTAGAGTAACATGGAGAACAAGGGTTGATCCAGGCAGCATTTGATGCGGTTGGGCAGTATCTTCACAAAAATATTTTAACTGTGATGGTGTCTTCACTTTTAGTCAAATCTTATCTTAGCAAAAATATTTCAGTGTAAGAGGCATCTTGAATATTGTTGTGTTTAACTAATGCACTTTTCTTTTTTTCTTTTTTCATTATCATAAACTGTTCTCAGTAAAATGATCTCTGACGGATGCTGCCTATTATTAATCACTACCTAATCAGCATCACTTCGCATGCATTTTTCCAGGGCTAACTCAGAAGTAGTAATGGGCACATCAGTGAGAAACATCGATGTTGGACATCAGTGGATACCCATTCCCAAAAATCCATGCATAGGTATTATCAGTGGAAATTCGATGTATCAGTGAACACCAGTGGTGTCATATTTCTAGTGCCAAGCATAAATCTAATATTAACTATGTGGGAAAAAAAAATACAAAATTAACTTCCTTTGTTAAAAGTTATAATGAACTGGATGCGATTCAGGCAAAATGTTTGTTCACTTCATTTTTAGTTGAGCATAATTTACCAATTAATGTCCCTCAGTCACTCATTTATTTCATTTTTTTTATTTGACTGTCTCATCGTCTGTCTCTCCGTAAGATAATCCTAGCATGAAATGGTTCATTTTTGAAAACATTTTAGTATGTTCCATGACGGCGTACGTTACGATGCTATTGGATTTGGGGGACCAAAGGTTGGAACATCCTTCCCTTTAGATGCAAACTTCCATAAAAATAAATTATCTCTTTTAGATCATAGTAATGAGAAATTATGTATAGATTCTATTTTAATCGAAATAAACATGCCGATAAATTCAAACATCTGTAGTCATATCAACTAAAAGTTGATACTTGATTTAGGTAACATATCGTTTTTTAATTGACATGTTCGTTAAATTTAATCAATATGTGCGACAAGTAATTTCATTGACTATATCGATTAAAATTTTCAGCGAATATATCGATTTTTTTTTTTTTTTTTACGGATTTTGGTTTCTGAAAGTTGGCAGGTATGTATTTATATGCACTATATATAGATATAAACATTACAGTTTATTCTCATTATAATTTTTAGAGGCCATGTCACACAGGATGCCCCAGTCCCTGGGTCTCCACTGTATACTATCAAAGCCTTCATTCCAGCCATTGACTCGTTTGGTTTTGAAACTGACTTAAGGACTCACACTCAAGGACAAGCCTTTTGTTTGTCTGTCTTTCATCATTGGCAGGTAAGTACCTTACATTAAAAATTTGGTCAAGTGTGTGTGAGGGAAAGAGAGAGAGAGAGAGAGAGAGAGAAATATAGCAAATAATTTTATAAATCTGATGCAAAATTAGGCTGCAGAAACTGTACTGGATGTGTTTTTAAAAGTCTGAAAGATAAATTTCATGAGAAGCTCAATATTTTTATTAATGATAGTTTCATGGTCATTAGATTAAAAGGAAATCTCTTCGTAAGGTAAATTTTGTTCACAAATGAGATATTGTTGTACCTTACACTACTCCAGTAATCCAGACATAGCTTCGTGGTGCACCATTTTTAAATATGACTTCATATAATTGAAAATGCAGTCATATATGAAGCAGGATTTCATCTTTGGCCAGATAAATTTCTTTGAATTGAAATGGCATGTGCTAAATAAAAAATTGTATGATGTATATATTTAAAATTTTAACAGACCACCAGTTTGATGAGTTTTTAAGGGGCTGTTAAATGTGATACAGGGCGGCTTACAAGAAGCATGTATGTAAATGTTGTTGGTATCACCATGATTAAAAAAAAAAAGTAAAAAAAGGAAATGGTGAATATAATATATGCTGCTTCTAAATATTAATAAACAGTTTTGCTATTATACAACTTCTTTATAAAGATTTTAATACATCAATAGAGGTGCCAACCATTACAGATTTTCTGTAATTATTACGGTTTCGGCTGCCTGATTACGGAATTGCGGACAGGCTGGAAGAATTACGGATTTCAGTGTATTTTGTAAAAGTTCTGAATTTTGGGTCCTTTTTTGTTAAAATCACAATTTAAACTGCGATCGCATTTTGCAAATATATTTATAGTTTTTTTTGCACAAATGCAAAAACGTTTTATTGGTAGTGTTTCTAAGTAAGCACCATTGAAATTCAGATAATGTCAACCTGGCTGTTGGATATATTTATGGCTGAGTGCATGCGTGATGAACAATACTGGTTTATGTCTTGGTAATAGGCATGCGTGCAGATTGCTGTATGCTGATAAACACAGTCGCATGGTTCGTACGCATCCTGGAAAAGTACTGGAATTCCATTTTGTCCTGCAAAAGTCATAAAATTCTGTTACATGTCCTGGAATTTTATACATTCCTACCTTTTTGTCCCTGCGCAATGTTTTGTAGTTGAGGATTTTTTAACTGACATAACTTATTTCTGAAAAATATCCACAAAGAAAGGTGACTTGATCACGCTAGTTACGTTAACTAAAACTTTTACAAAAAGTTCGTAAGTTGGAAGCTTTCGACCTTATCTTAGGTCTTCATCACGCCAATGGAGGACTAAGATTGTTGCCAGATTCTACATTTGAATTTTTCCTATTTTTGTTGCCAAAACTTAGAATTGATCTCCAGATCAACGGAATGTAGAGAGGAGATTCGGAGTTGCAAGTCATTGAGTTGAAAATAATTTCTATGCTTTCACGGTAACGGAGGGCAAAACGATTGTCAAACGAAGCAATTCGTTTTGCTTCGTTCCAGTGGGGAACTGCAGATGTGTCTTCCATTGTCAAAATAGACAAGGCAGTGTTGGGATTGCCTTTCGAAACATCTTTTCTATGTTCTAAAATTCTATGGCTAATGCTCCTGTATGTGCTTCCAATGTATAAGTTATCCCCAGTAGAAGAAGAGATAGGAATGCAGTAAACTCCTGGGAGGTTCAGGCTTTCAACTTTGTCCCTATCCCTTTGTAGAAGTTTCAAGATGTTTGGGGTAGATTTAATGGCAAGATGGTAACCAAAACTTCTAAAAAGAATCTGTAACTTATAAGCATAGGAAGGATGGTAAGGAACAGAACCACAGAATTTCAGGTCTTCTTTCTTGTGAGGAAGGAGGCATTCGATTTTCGAATGGTTTTCATATTTCTTTATGAGGGAGTTGACTGTAACAGCAGGGAAACCATGAGAGAGGGCTATTGTAGATATTTTGGAGAGTTCTTCTTGAAGAGAGAGTTGGCTGTTGCAAATGATATGAGCCCTGTGGATGTAGGACTTCAATGCTGCAAGCTTGTAGAGATGCAGGGTGCAAGATTTGTAGGGAATGATGTTAGTGGCTGCAGAAGGTTTTCGATAGACGGAACGAGTAATGGAGAGATCAGCGTTTCTGCAGATAGATACATCCAGGAAATCAATTTTGTGATTTACTTCCTTAGATATAGTGAGCTTAATGGAAGGAAATTTTTCTGTAATGGAGTTGATCAGTATCTGTAGCTCAGACTCGGAATGTGGCCAGCTAATGAAAATGTCGTCTACATAGCAACAGCCAACTCTCTCTTCAAGAAGAACTCTCCAAAATATCTACAATAGCCCTCTCTCATGGTTTCCCTGCTGTTACAGTCAACTCCCTCATAAAGAAATATGAAAACCATTCGAAAATCGAATGCCTCCTTCCTCACAAGAAAGAAGACCTGAAATTCTGTGGTTCTGTTCCTTACCATCCTTCCTATGCTTATAAGTTACAGATTCTTTTTAGAAGTTTTGGTTACCATCTTGCCATTAAATCTACCCCAAACATCTTGAAACTTCTACAAAGGGATAGGGACAAAGTTGAAAGCCTGAACCTCCCAGGAGTTTACTGCATTCCTATCTCTTCTTCTACTGGGGATAACTTATACATTGGAAGCACATACAGGAGCATTAGCCATAGAATTTTAGAACATAGAAAAGATGTTTCGAAAGGCAATCCCAACACTGCCTTGTCTATTTTGACAATGGAAGACACATCTGCAGTTCCCCACTGGAACGAAGCAAAACGAATTGCTTCGTTTGACAATCGTTTTGCCCTCCGTTACCGTGAAAGCATAGAAATTATTTTCAACTCAATGACTTGCAACTCCGAATCTCCTCTCTACATTCCGTTGATCTGGAGATCAATTCTAAGTTTTGGCAACAAAAATAGGAAAAATTCAAATGTAGAATCTGGCAACAATCTTAGTCCTCCATTGGCGTGATGAAGACCTAAGATAAGGTCGAAAGCTTCCAACTTACGAACTTTTTGTAAAAGTTTTAGTTAACGTAACTAGCGTGATCAAGTCACCTTTCTTTGTTAATATTGTTACGTGTTTTGCCCATAATCGTCAAGAAAAATATCCCTCCCCACCTCCTGCAAAATGGGGGGGGGTTCTTGTCTGTTAGTAGGGCTGAAGCTGTGTTATTAGCATGTTTTGCATCGTGCTTATGTTGTCACTTTGTCTGTCTGGCCGGAGAGACCATATCTCTGCAATTATTAGTTCGATTTGTAAAATTCTTTTTGTATTGGAAAGCTTAAAATGTGAGAATGATGGCCCATTCATTCCGGTTTTTTTTTCAATGCACATCGCCGCCGCTCGAGTGCGCAAATGGAGATCGTATCAAATTTAAAATTCATTTTATTTCATATATTTGCTTCTAATTATCCAATTGAAAAAAATCTTTTTTTTTCGATGCCATTTATATCGAAGACTACTTTAGTTACTGTAACTTTTTCAAATAATGCATAATTTTTCTGTTAGGCAGCGGAAAGGTAAATCACGATTTTCCCAATATCTCTGTTTCTAAAATTTCAATTTGAAAAATTCTTCCTGCGTCAGATACAGTTTTTGACAGGAAATGTTTTGCGTATAAATTCTCATTTTTGGTATAAAAAAAAATGGTTTGGCCACCGGGGAGCGTAAGTGTTTATTTTTGCTTCTGATGTATTTGCAACAAAATCTGAGCTGGAAACTTGATTGAAAAAAATTCCTCCGTGAACCGACTGCTTACCGCAGAAACCTTTTTGTGAATACCTCCTCAAACAGTTACATAATTTTTCCACCAAGGGGCGTACATGTATATTGTATGTTTGTCCATATCTATGTTTCTAGGAGTCCAATTTGAAAAAAATATTGCTTTGTTGGAGAACATTTTTGGTGCAAAATGTTTCTCATATCATTTCAAATATTTCTTAATGCACAAGTGTGCCACTAGGGGGTGTTAGTTCACATTTCCGTTTACAGCAATAACTGCAGAACTAAAAACTCAATTGAAAAATATTCTCTTTCGATCAGATACTACTAACTATGAAAACTCTTTATGTGTATTTTCTTCCCAAAATAATGCACTATTTTGGTGCTAGGGGTGCAGATATTTAATCTATTTTTCTCAATATCTGTACTTCTAAATGCCTGATTTAAAAAATTCTTTTAACACCAGATACCATTTTTACGTTATGGAACACTTTAGGTTTGTATTTGAGGAGGTTTGTGGTTCACAATTCTGCCACTAGGTGGTATTTGTGTACTTCCATTTGCAGCCTATTTCTGCCTCTAAAAACCCTATTGAGAAATTTCTTTTTTTACTGTATGCCATTGACTATAATAAAGATGGAGAGTGAATAAAATTTTTGCTACAATAAGGAGATCCTCTTCAAATAATGTACAACTTTACCCCTAAGGGGTGTACAGGTCAAAATGTTTTTCTTTTGCTAACTCTGCTTCTGGGAGACACATTTGAAAAGTTCTTTTACCTTAGCATAGCTTTTGCTATGAAGAATGCTTTTTGCCCGTTTTCAACTTTTCCATTATGCAAAATTCTTCTGCTAAAAGGCATAGAGTTATATCATGTTTCCTTCCATATCTCTTCTTTTAACTGTTCAATTGGGAAATCTTTTTGTCTTTAATACCTTCCTTCTGCTATGGAAAACGTTTTTTGCACCATTTGTTAATTTTTGTAAACATGGTGGAAGTAAATAGTTGATTTTTAATTTTTTTTATGGGTTATTTTGATCTTTACTGAAATTTTCTAATGAATACTTTATATAAAAATTTGCCATAAAAACAGATTGCTTTCTAATATCAGAAACTTAAATCTAGTTGTTTCTTAGTATTTTCCGAGCTAAGTAATCACTTTGCATCTTCTATAATTAGTTTTCTAATCATTCCCAGTTAAATTGCCTTGATCACTAATGAATGCAGGTGTACACAACCCTTAGACATAAGGTTTTCCAGTTATTCTCTTTCATTTCACGTTGAAACATTTTTGTGCATGCTTTGTTTGCTGGCGAGTACAAATTTAAAACATAGCTACAGCATCAATATTATGTTGAAAATTCCTTTCCTAAATAAAATGTAGCACAAACACTTTCTCCAATGATTATGTGTTTAAGAAATAACAATCCCTTTGGTCCTTTGAAAAACTTCCAAATATTTCACCTTTCACCCTTAAATTTCCAATGTAAGCATTATTTCAAAATAATTAAATATAAGTAGTATTTTATGTATTGATTGTGTGGTATATAAAAATGCCACATACCTATGTATTTTTGTGTTTTAAGTTTTCTTTTTATTCTGTAATTTGCTTCAATAATTGTACTAAAGCCAAAGTAGAAAAATAAAATTTTCTCAATCAGTATAGTATACTGTATATAAAAGTTTAATAGATATTAAACCTGGTCACATTTTCAGTGACAATTTTGGTATTTCAGTATTTATCTGTGGTTCTAAGTTTCTGATTAGCTGCAGCAGACATCATTTTTAACATTTTGCATTCATGTAGGAAGTTGTCTGTTGTAGGTTATAGGTTGAACAGACCTATGGTTTCACTATATTTTAAGTAAGAGCATTTGAATTGTATGTCCTCGAAAAAATCCAAAATCCTGGTAAAGTCCTGGAATTTTGTGATTGAAAAAGCATATGAACCATGCTCAGTTGTGTTGGCAGAGAGTAAAAGTGAGTTGCAGAGCATGTTGTCCTGGATGTATGAAGTTTGCCTGAAATTCAAACTGAGTATAAGTAAGGGAAACACCAAAGTTATGGTTTTTAAGCAAGGAACTGTTCACACTGAATTGAATGTAGCATAAGTCTAAATGGCACAGTGATTGACCAGGTGAATGAGTTTGTTTATTTAGAAAGCATTGTTTGACAGAGAGAATAAATTATATGGTGAAATTAGTAGGCGAGTGAATTCTTCATTGAAAGTCATAGCTGCTCTGGGAGGTTTTCAGAGGAATGATGGGCTCTCAAGAGAGTCCCGCGTGGCTGTGTATGAAAGTGTAATTGTTCCTACTCTGATGTATGGCAGTGAAACATGGGTACTGCAGAAGAAACATAGGAGTTATTTGTGTGCTGGAGAAATGTGTTACTTACGGGGGGGGGATTTGTGTCAAGACACATTCTGATCATGTGAGGAATGAAGACATGTTGCAGTTGTTTAATGTGAAGCAAAATGTGGTTAGCAAGGTGGAGACTAATATGCTTCTGTGGTTTGGCTGTGTTGAAAGAATTAGTGATGAGATGCTTTCTAAGAATTTTTTTTTTAGTCCCAAGTGGCAGGGAGGAAAGGCAGAGGAAGGCCAAGGAAGTCATGGGAGAATCAGATTCAGGAGTGTCTGCATGAGAAAAAGATTATCAAGTATAGAAGGTATTGTGTATGTCGCGTGATGGATGTCAGTGAAGCCCGAGTTGTGTGTCAAGATCGCTGTAAATGGAGAAGTTTGATACGGCAACAGTAAGTAAATAATCAGTCAAAAATTTATCTGGTAGATTGTATTTCTTTGTGGAGCTAACCTCTGAATCTGCTAGTGATATGTATGTATGTACAGCCTGTACGTGCCAAAGCATTGACTCCAGCAGATGCCAGAGGGTTTCCAGAGATAATTGCCAGCCATGCCTGTTGCAGTATTGTCCACAACTCCACTCAAGACATCACTCCAGGATCCGTGGACACGATGTTCCGCTCCATGGCATTCCAGAGAGTTTTCACAGGGTTTAAATCTGGGGACCTTGTGGGTCACTGGATGGTTCCCAGGGTGTCCTACTAGCCATGAAAATCATGAATTTTGCTTTGGGTTCATGAATTTCTTTTTATTTTTAGTAATTGTTCATTTCCTAGTGACAGTCTAAGTAATTCTTCATGCACCAACCACATAAGACATAAATGTGGTTTCTGTATAATGATCCAAGTGTTAAAAAAAGAGGGCACTTGTGCTCTCTTCCACAAAGAACTTGTAAAGCAAAAATAAAAAAAACTTTTTAGCATAGAAATGTATGTATAAAATGTTGTTTACAAAACTTTGTGGTCAGTTTAGCAATTTAAATTATAGTACTTATAGAGTCGTGACATAAATATAAATGTTGAAGAAAGGTGTGTGATGAAATCGTTTAGCACAGTGCTGAGTATTTCAACTTCAGGTGCAAAGTATGACTAGTCAGATTTTTGTTACTAGCAGAAGGACAGGGGGCGCTTTTTCTGCAAAAAAGGGAGAGAGCAGAGTGTCTCCCATCTTTAACAGGTGTGTGTATGCACGCATGCACACTTAGACATTACCCCCCCCCCCCCCACACACACACACAACTTTAAAAAATTGCATTTAAAATTGTTAATTGGTCATGAAATTGCATTTCCCAAATTTGGTACACACCCTGATTCCAAACTCAGATGAGCGTTCCTCGAGCCATGCCTGTGTGGTGGTAGAGGCCCGGTGGGGTGGTGCATTGTCCTGCTGGAATAGATCACCAGTCACAGGATGTGGAAGTCTGTAGGTGATCAGCCAGCACATGCTGGTAGCATGCAGCGATTAACAACCTAACCAGACACACTAAGGGACCTAATACGTCCCGCGAGAAGGCTCCTCATCGTGTAGTTCAGCTCTGTTCAAGGCAGCAGTGTCCGATGATGAGCGGTCAGTAGTGGCACAAGACAAGGCGTTGGCTCTCATAGCCCAGGGTATGCAGCATGCACCATACTGTGTGCTCACTGACACCACTTCGGCCTCGGACATTTGACCTGGATGTGTAAGAGTCCAGATAGTCTATGCCGACCCCCGGTCATCAACAGTGTGTGATTGACCACCGCTTGCTCACTAGGATACTGGTATGTCCATTGATGGTATACTCTCAGTACACAATTGTAGGGGTTGCTCTGGCTTTTTATACTTCTCGTCAACTTATTTGCCAAATTCTTTCTTTTTTCTTTTTTCGCCAGTGTCATAACAGTATAAAAAGGTAATCGTCAAAAAAATTTCTATTGCCATGACGATTTTTTTTTTTTTTTTTTGCAAATTGTGAAGAATCCAATCGGCAGTATGACCCATCTGTCTTGCACCAACAATGCATCCACAATGAAAGTCCTCAGATCACAAGGTTTACCCATGTTCGTTGATTGCGATACACTGGTTGGAAGCCCTGCTGTCCTCCTATTTATCACCTGTGTTCAGTTTGGGTATGTTCCACTCTGCACTGAGAATGCCCATGTCAACTGCCAACAGACAGAAGGCCTTGCAATGGGTAGCCCACTGTTGCCTGTTTTATGCGAAGTCTACATGCGTCACTTTGAGGACAAACTGTTTCAGCTAGTTACTTTCAACCTGTGGATTCAATATGTAGATGATACCTTTGTCCTCTGGAAAGGCAGGAATTCCAAACTACCTAAATTAGTTGAACTTATCAATTCAATTGATCCTCATATACAGTTCACATGTGAGACTAAAAATAAATGCTGCTTACCATTCCTAGATGTCCTTGTATCACGCTCTGAAGGATCCTTTAGTACAACAGTTTATCGAAAGCCATTTGCTGTTTCCTTACCTCCACATGCAAAATCAAATCACCCATGGAAACAAAAAATGTCTGCTTTCTACACATACGTATATCGTGCAGTACATATATGCTCAACTGAGGATTCCTTACAGAAAGAACTTGATTTTCTTAAATGAACTGCAGTACACAGAGGATATAGCCCTTCTGTGATAGAAAAAGCAGTCCAAAAATTTAGGAAACCAAAGCCTGTCTGCTCGCTCACACCAGTAGACCTTCCAGTATGAACGAATTGGGCGGTTATCCCATTTGCTCCTCAGATTTGCTTCAAAAATTCTCAAAAGTTTTCATTTCAAAGTTATTTTCAAACCCATAAACATGATGAATTTTTACGATCAAAAGACCACATCCAAGACATAAATTCCTGGGGAATTTATCAGATACCTTGTGAATGTGGACTTTCATATATAGGACAGACCCACAGGGCTTTAAGTTTCCATTTGAAAGAACACAAGTCTTACGTACGGAACTATGAACTGAAGAAGTCATCAATAGCCCAACATTGTCACGAAAAAAACCATAAATTTTTGTTTGGAAACGCTATTCTTATTGACAAAACCTGATTCGACTAGCAAGCTTAATGTATTAAAAGCTTTCCACATATACTGGAATTCTTCACAACTTGGCAACGACATGACGTCTATGCCATTTCTTTCAAGCGCGTGGAAATAACTAATCAAAATCCGTGACCGTCAGAACTCTGATGATGTCACAATGATTTGAATGTTTACACTCCATTCGTCCTGATGATGCCGAGCCAAACGCTCTGCGAAACTATAGTCGATGTTAATAAAACATTTAATTGTGAATAAACGTTGATAATTTATTCTAAAATCAACATCACAAGTGTGTAGTCTTGAATTATATATATCATCCTTATCTCTAATGTTTTGTCTTTCTGAGTGTATATGTATTATGTCTTAAAATAATACATATACATTCAGAAAGAAAGGTGTTTAATCAGTGCATACTTCCAGTTCTTATATATGGATCACAGACATGGACCTTAACTGAAAAGATTTATAGAAGCTGAAAAAAGTCTGGAGAGATGCATGCTTGGTGTAACTAGAAAAGGTGGGAAGGGGAACTGATAGATCAGGAAAGTGAAAGAGTTGATGACGTCATGATCAAAGTAATGACCCTCAAGTGGCAATGGGTTAGATATATTTCTAGAACTGACCACCGTTGGGCAACCGAAATGTTAGATGGGGAATCAAGGTGCAGGAAAAAACCCAGAAGACCATGTGAAAGATGAGTAGATGAAATTCAAATCACTACAGTGATTTGAAAGATACAGGCTCAAGACAGAAAGTTGTGGAAGAGACCTTCATCCAACAATGTAATGATAATGATGATATATATAGTATTCTATTCACAACTTATTTTCCAATTTATATGTGCATGTTTTTATGTGAGAAAGACCAACTGAAAAATCACAGTATATTCAGCCTTTGTTTCTACATACTAAACATGGATTTTTCTTTTAGTAATCAAACAGATTATATGCAAAAAATTGATGTTTTAGGGGTTTACTGCAAAAGATTTTAATTTTCATGTGTTTAAATGTCTTACTTGTTCTTACTTATTTGTCTAACAAGATGACAACAATACTTACTCTTTTGGCATTGTCCCAAAGGACTGGTTGTGCAACCTGAAATTGAGATGAGCAAACAGAATTGAAACTGTAAATGCTTCTCAGCAATTAATGTTAAGAAGCACTACATTCTAGTATGGAATAATTGCTTAGATGTATAAAATATTTGTTTAACAGCCTTTATAACTACACTGGCGTGCAAAAATTAAGGACGACACAGTTTTATGAATGTTATGTCGTGCAGAAGTGCTCCACATCGACTCAAATCATACCATAAGATCCCCAAGATGTAAGAATATGGGACAAGTGTGCAAAACCGTCCAAACAAGGAATCCAAAGGATACAAAGGCACTTTATTGAAAAGGTAGCTTCGAGCACAACTGGACAGAAGACAGAAACGTCCATGTGACAGGCGGCTGCCAAGAAACATCCAGTCTTTAGTGGGGGATATGATCACCCATGACTGCGTTGCAGGATTTACAACGTCTGTCCATGCTGAGGACGAGGTTGTGTTGTCAAAGAGCTGTTGAGGCATCACGGCCCATTCTTCTTGTAGCGCCAATCGCAGCTGCGGAATCATTGCTGGCGGCGTGCTGCCAAGCGTCTCCCGAGAAGGTCCCACACGTGTTCGATTGGATTTAAGTCCGAGGACCTTGCGGGCCAATCCATGCGTTGAATATCTTCACTCTCCAACAGCCTCTGTATGATGAGGTGTAGCGTTGTCATCCATGAAGAGGAACTCCGGACCCACAGCACCTCTAAACAGACACACGTGAGGCAGGAAAACTTCGGTACAATAGTGGACACCAATGACTGAACCTCCTTGGAAGATGTGGAGATCAGTACAGCTACCAAGCATGATACCGCCCCAAACGAGATGTGTATACATCCAGAATCGCTCGTCAGACTAAATCGGCTCTCATCTATAAAGAGAACTCGACCCCATTGCTGATGTGTCCAGTTCTTGTGTTCCTGGCACCACAGAAACCGCCGTCTCCGATGAGCAGGCGTTAATGGCACACACCATACTGGTCGTCGTGCAAATAGACCACCTTTGTGCAGCCTCCTGGCCACGGTAAAACGCGATAACAGACGTCCAGTTGTCTGTTGCATGTGCCTTGCGATTTCTTCCGCTGTCTGCCATCTGTCTCTTCTCGCCTGTAGGGCAATATACTGGTCATCCGCCGCCGTGGTTGCTCATGGACGACCACTGCTAAACTCTCGGACAGCTGTTCCTGTTGTTTGAAATGCTCTCCAAGCTCGTGAACGATCCTGAACTCCTCGGCCACACTAGTCACACTTCGATCTTCTTTCGAATGACGCGACCTCGGGTAAAGTCATCCAGATGTCGTCTACTGGATTGCCTGTTGGCCATATCACACGGCAGCAACTCGACGCCATTCAAACCAATGTACACCGTGCAATAGCTTTCACCGAATTGCTGAGCGTACACCGCCCGTGTGCTTTATTATACCTTTCCGACACCGTTCTCCCCTCCCCCTCATGCTCTGCTGTACCGGACCCTAGTATCTCCTGAGTGGTCTTTCAGTCCGTTCTGCCTTCTCATTCCGCTGGTATGATAATTTCTTCTCTTCGTCCTTAATTTTTGCACACCAGTGTAATTGGGCCAAAATAAAGCAGGCACATATCCTGTTCATTGATTGTTGCATGATGTGTCTCAAAGTTGGGCTGTGGCTGAACAAAAACCAGGAGTTTATTTTGTAGTGCTGGCAAAGCTGACCCATAATTAATGCATTTAATGAAACCATAAAATTGTATTCTTTCATGAAACATTTACTTAATTTGGGTATTTATTTTACTCTTGTATTGAAATCCATTTTTTAAATTCATTTATTTAGATTGTACCTGGTGATCCTCTGGATAAAAGCATTATAATAAGGCCGTTGGAACCTCAACCAGCTCCACATTTAGCCCGAGAATTCATGATTAAAACAAGGAGACGAAAGGTACTTGGCTTTTGTTGTAAAAGTAATCTATTATTCTTAGAGTGAGAAGTTGGTACCATATATGATTAGCAGTGTTCCCTTTTTTCGTGTGATTCTTTTGGCTCAATTTTCAAAGATAGGAAGAGTTAAAACATTTTAAAGCAACACAGTGAATGCACACTTATAAAGGTGGTTGAAGTAAATACTATTACAGTTATAAAAGGGGGTGATGGATGAGTGAGAAATAAAGATTTATTCAGTAAACAAATTAAAATTTGCTTACCTTTTCTGACACATGTTCCAATTTGAAGTTAAAAATAATGCCAAACTCAATGTTTCATTTCACCCAACTTGCATTTGTGTAGATTCCTCAAAAACCCTGTATATGGGAAAATAGTGTGGGCTGAAATCAGGATTCTAAGAAGTTTGTATGAGGCATATCTGATAATACCCAGGATTCAGTGTTTTCACATTTATTCGTTATTATGGGGCCTCTATGAATCTGAGAAATTGGCAAAATTAAGCATCAGTATAAATATTATTGAAGCACCTGTGTGACATTGGCCAAAAGACTTCAAGTCGCTGGGTTTTGTTCCAGAACCTTTTGGTTGAATGACAAACTGGTGCTGTGGGCTAAATTCCCACACTGATGCACTTTTTATAATTTCCAAGACTTGAAGGAAGATATTGAAGGACTATCAAATATGAGATAGATGGAATAACTGCTGAGATGCTAAAATATGGCGAAGACTTTGATTGACTGGTTAACTGAAATTTGCCAGTTATGTTGGGAGTTAGGAATGGTCCCCCAGGATTGGAGGGATGCTATCATTGTTCTTTTGTACAAGGGAAAAGGTGATCAGACTGAATACAAGAACTATTGTGGTATCAGTTTGCTGAGTGTGCCAGGGAAAGTATTTGGGAAGGTTGTTATTGATAAGGTATGAGGTCTTACATCAGAGAAAGTGTGGGATGTACAGAGTGGTTTTATGCCTGGTAAGAGCTGCAACCTAATCAAATTTTTGCATTACGCATGATGATTGAAAAGTATGTCTGTTGGTAAGAAAGTTTTGCTGCCTTCATAGATTTAGAGAAAGCTTACGACAAAGTAAATAAGAATCTTCTGTGGATGGCATTGAATAAATATGGTATTACTGGGAATCTACTTAATAGCGTGAAAGCCTATCAAATATGGCAGTACAGTATAAGTGAATGGTGTTTTATCAAAATGATTTTCTGTTGGTGCAGGAGTCAAGACAAGGTTGTATAATGTCACCCTGGCTGTTTAATATATTTCTGGATCCATGCATGCGTGATGCCAAAATGGATGATACTGGTTTATGTCTGGGTGATATCCATGTGTGCTGTATTCTGATGACGCAGTTCTGTTGGCAGAGAGCTAAAGTCAGTTGCAGAGTATGTTGTCCCGGATGTATGAATTTCAAACTGAGTATAAATAAGGGAAAAACCAAAGTTATGGCTTTTGAGCAAGGAACTGTTAGTACTGAATGCAAGATAAGTCTTAATGGCACAGAGATTGATCAGGTGAATGAGTTTGTATGTTTAAGAAGTATGTTTGATGGAGAGAATAAATTATATAGCGAAATTAGTAGGCGAGTGAATTCTTCATTGAAATTCACAGCTGCCTTAGGAGGATTTCACAGGAATGATGGGTTCTCAAGGAAGTATCGAATGGCTGTGTATGAAAGTGTAATTGTTCCTACTGTGATGTACAGCGGTGAAGTCTGGGTACTGCAAAAAAAAAAAAAAAAAAAGTAGTCATTTGTGTGCTGGGAAGATGTGTTGCTTACAGAGGGTTTGTGGTAAGACATACTCAGATCATGTGAGGAATGAAGCAGATGTGAGATGTGTAATGTAAGACAAAATGTTGTTAGTAAGGTGGAGACTAATATTCTTAGGTGGTTTGGCCATGTTGAAAGAATGAGTGATGAGGTGCTGACTAAAAGAATATTTTCAGCCCAAGTGGCAGGAAAGAAAGGTAGAGGAAGGCCAAGGAAAATATGGGAGGACAAGATTCAGGAATGTCTGCTTGAAAAAAAGATTTATATGTATAAGAGTGAAGTACAAAAGGTCTTGTGTGTGACATGTGTTAATGAAGCTTGAACTGTATGCCGAGATCATTATAAATGGAGACATTTGATACACCAACAGTAAGTAAATTCTTGTTCCATCAGTTAAATGTTTACTTGGCAGATGGTCTTTCTTTGAGGAGCTCATCTTTGAATCTCAGAGAACAGCTTAATGATATGTATCAAATATGAGATATGGTTGGCCTACATCACCTGAGGTGGCTGGGCATCCATGGAAATGACCTTGAAATTAATGGCATGTAATTTAGAGATATCAGCAGAGTGAGTAAACTATTGATGTGTGGAATATTAGGAATAAATGGAATGATGAATTGGATGTGCTGTGTTTAAGTGAAACTTAAAAGAAAATAAGGGAAGAGTAGATTGGAGAGTGTGTGCTCTGGTGTGTTGGATGACAAAAAGGAATAAACTTGTGTAGGTGTGATTTTAAGTGAATGGGTGAAGAATAGCTTGATTCACTGTAGGTGCATTAGTAAGAGAATTGTGTAAATACATTTAAAAGTGAAGCTTCAGGGAATAGTCATTGCAGTAGTTAAGTTCCTTGTGATTCTGAACTGCTGATAAAAAGGATGTTCCCTGGAATGAGCTAGAAATTGCTCATACCAGTTTGGTGCTAAAAAGAAAACCATTTTAGCAGGGTATATCTGTGCTTGAGTAGGTGTTCAGAATGAGATTTCTGACATTGTTCTTGTTAAGTTTAATTATCCCAGTGTGAATAATAATGGTGAAAGATTAATTGAGAATGGGTAATGTGCATCTAATACATTTTTCAGCCACAAGTATATACATATGTGAAAAATCCATACTCTGGGGCTGAGAAGTGTAATGGATTTTGTTGTTTATGATCAACACCAGAAACAGTGGTGAGAGGTGTACACATTGGGTGTGATTATTACCATGAAGCTGAATGTTTGTTGGAGAAAGAGGAATAGGAAGATGCCTGAAAAGAATAAAAGTAAAAAAGCAATCTGAAGAACATAAATATTATTCTGAATTGCTTCCAATTCAGTTCAGAGAATTGGTGGAATGTATGAGAGTGATATGGAAAAGAAATGGGTATGTTTTAAGAACTGTATTGCCACTATTGCTGAGGAAGACTGCAGTACTGTAACAGTGTGTAGCATTAAAGGTGTGATGCTGGGTGGAGCAGTTAGATTAAGGAATCTGTAAGGAGGAAGAAAAAAGCATATCTGGAGAGGTTGCATGATCAAGTTATTGGGACTGAATATTTTTGTAAAAAGCATGGAGTGGCAAAGCTGATTCGCTAGAGTAAGGCAAAATGTAGGAAAGAGATAATGGGGGATAGGGAAGAATGGGGATTTTTGGAATAACATGAAATCATTCTAGAAAGAACAAAAGAACAGTGAAAATAGAATCTTAATAGTTGTGAGAAGAATAGGATCATAATTTTTTTTCTGCTAGCCTAATGAGTTAAGTGAGACATGGGGTGAGTATATCTGTGAGTTATTAGAGCCTGAGATAAAACAAAGATTATTTGGGGATAGAAATAGATGATGCCACTCACAGAGAACAATCACAGCAGGAATCTGAAGAGAAGAGGTTGTAAAATTGCTTCAGAATGGCAGGGCTACAGGAGTTGATGGCATTACAACTGAGATGTTAAAATATTGTGGTGACTGTCAGTGACAGGTTAACTGAAATTTCTGTGTTGTATTGGGAGTTTTTCCTCAGGACTGTGGAGGGATGCTATCTTTGTATTAACGCAATCTCTCATGAGGCTCCCATATAATTTCTCTGATTTTTGCATTCCTTAGAGAATTTTGTGTACTGCTGCGAAGATTTCATATCCTTCCATTCTCACCCTTCCACCTTATATTTCCTAATCTTACCTTACTCTGGCAAACCAGCTTTGCTGCTTGTCACTTTTTACAGCAATATTCAGCTTCAGTAACTTTACCTTGAAACCTCCCCAGATACATTCCCACCTTACAGCCCTTCTGATTTTACCACAGCATTCCAGCAAGTAACACCTTTGATGCTATTCACTGTTGCAGTTTCACAAACCTCTTCAGCATAAGTGACAGCATAGCTCTTAAAACATATCGATTTCCTTTCTACATTACTTGTCAACTGATTCAGTTGTTTGCTGATGTTCTCGAGGCATTTCATGATGTTGTTTTCTTCTCTCTTTTTATGGCAAGGCATCTTTATATCCCTCTTTCTCCAACCAACATTTAGGTCATGTTATTAACATTTTGGATTATTGTCTGTATTTAAAATGATATTTGAGTTTAACATTTTACAGTTTCTGTTGTGGAATCTGTTCTTAATTTTAATGTATGTAAAGGTTAAAAACTATAGCTTACAGGTGCAAAAAGTTAAAAAATTTTTTTCATTCCCATATTTTACTTTTATGGCATATATACTTTTTTTTTTAACAGAAATTTAATTCTTCATATTTAATTTTAAGTGTACAATTAAATGGAAGACATGTTCTCTGAAAGTGAAAAAAACATTTGTGCTAGCTGTCATTTTTGAGAAAGAGCTTTTTCTAGCTGAGGTTGGAAAGTAATGGTGTACTGTTAAGTTATAGAATGTTCCTCTCCGAGAGAACAAAAACTCATTTTGTATTAGTTTTTCGCAATTTGAAGTTTTATGCTTGGCATTGCTAACTGGTGTTCTAATATAGTGCGTTTATACATATCTCACAAGTAAGCAGGTTCGACTCAAAGTTTGTGAACTGTGAGTACAGTTATTTCTTAAAACCAAACATCAGTAAAAAAAACAAAATGCATATATTATATAGCTGATTCACAAGTTACCTATATGGTGTCTGCACTCAGGTCTGGGGTAGTCTTGTTGTGCTTTTGGGGTGTGTTAATAGATAAATATTGAAAAAATAAATGTAACTTTTATAAATATTTCAATTGCATGTTTAGATTAATTTACAGGAATTTTTGGAGTATTGGGAGATGGCACAATAAGAATGCATTGCTTTTGATATTATTTAACATAGTAGAATTCACCAACTGTAGATTTTATGTGCATCTAAATCTGTACCATCTTCAGACATTTTACCCGATTTAACCACACAATTTCATTGTATTGGGGTTGGAAAGAAAGTAATGTCCCACGACGAGATTCCCGAAGTTGAATCCCTGGGCACAGTGGCTATTGATATTGCGTAGAACACCGATATGACATCAGCAAGTAGGTAGGTAGCATAAGTCAGTGGCAGTTAGCCATCAAAAGACGAAGAGTGTAAGCACCAGCCAACATGGAAGTGGACAAGGAGCTCATCCACCATTGCATGCTGTATGAGTTTCGTTGTGGTAGCACCCCCACAAGTGATGTAAGGAACATTACCAATGCCATATCACATCATCAGTGCTGTATTGGTTCAAATAGTTTTGAGAGGGAAATTTTGATCTGTGAGACCGGCCCAAAGTGGGAAGACCCGCAACGGTGGATATGCTGAAGACCTTAGTGGAGACTCACCCATGAGTGACCAAGCAGGAGTTGTCCAAACAGCTATGGACTACCCACACGAGTATTATCACGCACCTGCTTCAACTTGAGAAGGTGCACAAGAGGGGGAGTTTGGTTATACCATCAACTCACAGTTGAGCAGAAAGCAAGTTGCACGAGTGCATTGCATTTCCCTGCTTGCACATGACCAAGTTGAACTGTTCTTGGATTGCATTATGACAGGTGACAAGAAATGGATTCTGTATGACAATATCAGTGCCTGGAAACAGTGGTTTGACCCACAACAGAAGTCCATGCCATCCCCCAAAGCTGGCTTCTACCCATGTAATGTCCTGGTGTCTGTTGTGTTTTTTGAGCAGCTGCCGGACACCACCACTACCTCTACCAACGTGTACTGCCATCAGCTCAATAATCTGCACGCATCACTCACATCGAAACAACCAGCACTGCTGAACTGTAAGGATGTCCTCTGACAGTAGAATGGAGTGAGACCTCACACAGGATGGTTGACTTATCATAAGATCAAGGACCTGGACTGGGAGCTGCTGCCCCCTACAGCCTATGCCCCACATATTGCCCCCAAGCGACTAATACCTTTTCCGGTCATTGCAGCATTTCCTGGACCGACAGCAGTTAACCAACCGGGACAATGTTGAACCTGCACTTACTGACTTCTTTGCATCCAAGTCACCACAATTCTGCAGGAACGGTATCCAACAGCTGCCCAGATGATGGAAGCAGGTCGTGGCAAATGATGGCAACTACATCTTGGGCTGATTTGTACTTGTATATACAGTAATTAGCACTTTTCCGTTGCCTTGCATTTGCAGACATTACTTTCTTTTCAGCCCAATATATAGCATTAATGAAGTGACATTTTTCTCTCAGTTGTATATGAGTAAAAATAATATTCAGTTATTTCAGCTTTGTTCACAGGTATACAAAGCTAAGGAAGATACATCTGGTATGTGCTTGTTAAAGCAATCACCACCTGAAAGAGTATATACTGATGAATGTAAAGTTTGAAATGAGATGGTGATCTGAAATAGCCCAGGTTTTTAAATGTATGAAGTTACAACTGTGTTCCCACAGCCCTTAAAAAAGTGCTTTAGATGTCCTTATTTTATTTATTTTTTTGGCCAAAAATGGCTGTGCAAAATCCTGAAGTTACAGTGTGCTGCTGGTTGGCTATGCTAATGCCATGTGAGATCAGCTCAGCTAGAAGTCTGTGGAAGAGCCTGGGGCAATGTGGGATAAGTAGTTTGTTGAGAATAATCATTGACCCTTGCCAAAATGAAACACATCCAGCAGATTCTGCTCAACAAATCCCATCATCTGTTGGTAGTGATGTTTCACTTTTGTATATGCAAATAATTATTCAGTTATTCCATGAAAAAATTAAAATCTTGAACATATAATTTTGCAGTTTAAACCATAAGATGATTATGTCTAAATTTCAAATCTTGAACTACAGTTTTACAATTTACGTATACTTTATTGCATATGTGATTATTCTCTCAGATAAAAAAACTGGTTACACCAACAGAACTGTCTTTTGAATTGCATACATTTTAATTTATTACCGCAAACTTGTGTAGTGTGTAAAAGAAGGTACTTATTTTTTGAGGGAGAAAAAGAGTGTGAACCGTGTGCAAGAAAGGCCAGACTTCCTCCTCTTTTCCCATTCAGATAAAATACTTTTAAATCAGAGGGCTGCATAATGTTAGTAGATATGCTACAATCCTGAAAACCTGCAATTGCCATATAAGCAAACTAAATATGTATTCTTGATCTCAAATACTACAGTCTTGTGATGATTAAGATAATACAACGTAGTTTGTCACAAATATTTATTTTTTCAAGTCGACCATGGTGTTTCGCTGGGTATTGACCTAGCTTCATCAGGACGAGGCTAGGTCAATACCCAACAAAACCATGGTCAACTTGAAAAAATAAATATTTGTGACAAACTACATTGTATTATCTTAATATATATTATATGCATAATATTTTCATTGTTGTAACACAATTCAAAAGCTTTTTCTACGTGATTGATACTATCACCTGTCACTTATTCCTTGAATTATTGTTTTTCTTTCTACCCAGGGACTTAGTGAAGATGTCAGTATCAACAAATTTTTCGATGATCCTATGTTGTTGGAATTGGCTCGCCAAGATGTTATGCTGAATTATCCACTGTGAATGAAAATTGTACATATGTTTGTAGAAGTGTATTTTATGTAATAAAACTTTCCACATAAAAAAAGTTAAATTCAAATGGTGTAAATGACATTCGTTTAATAGGTTTGAAGAATTTGTATACATTCTGTTCTTTTTTGCCATAATGGGGAATAAATAAGAAAGCAGTGCCCTATAATATCGTGGATTTTACAAGATTAGGCTTACCCATTACATTCTTTTCATTAGATTTGACATAGCTGTTGTAGTTACAAAACAAAGAACATATCTCTTGTGGGGTTGTAATAACATTGGATGAAAGAAATTACGAAAAGGTAAAATTCAGTCCAGTGTACTTTCAAGCATTAAAATATTTGAAAGGCTAAAATTGGAACAGATGTCAAATTCTGATGGAAATTTAAAATTCAGTTGAAAAGATAAAAATCTGTATTATACTATCAAATGAACTAAAATTACATCACTTTGTCTGCATTGTACTGCCCAATTTGGATGCATTTGTCACCAGCATCTTCAACATCTGATGACAACTAACCTTAATGTGACAGGAACAAGTTCAGGTTTCCTCCATTGCTGTGTACACCGTTTGGTGTCATAGCTCCCATGCCGTATGTCTATCCCATAGTTTCTGTTTTGTAATTTATTTTCTCCCTGTATGAGATGTTTCCAGGCATAATACAAGTATTAGTATTACACTAGCAAACTTGTCTTATGCCTGTATTTTTAGTCTCCTCAATATATTGCCTCTGTTGTTACTATTTCACACCGTTTGTTCTGTTACACTATTATATCTATGTTTTCCCAATTGGGAAAGACCTGATTATTTATACAGTAATCTATTAATGTTGTTTTACCTTGCTGTTTATTCCAATTTTTTTGGTGTTCAAAGAAGTGTATCTTCAGATTTCTTCTTGCGCTTCCTATTATAATTTTGTTACCCGACTGTCCAGAATTGTAGAAACACCTGCTTTTGTCAGGGTTCTGTACAAAATGTTCTTTTACCTCAATTCCTATGCTAAGGTCAGCTTTTTTGTACAATTTTTGTCACTTCTGGTATGTAAGGGACCGAACTGCAAAATTTTATTTCTGGTTTGTCTTTTTGTATTATTTGTTATATCTTGGTTTAGGTTTTTATTAATTTGTTGATAAGTATGGTATTCCTGTAATTATAATGTTTTGCCAGGCTTTTATCCAATTTATTTCTATCAGGTGAGTATGTGTTTGCTCTATTTACATATGCTCGGAAACCTGCCATTTTATATCTGTAAGGGTGATTTGACTCAACCAGGATAATGGTAGGTATCTAAGTTGGTTTTCTCAACTTCATGCTATTGTTATTTTTGTTTTTGCTGAGTAAGATATCTAGGCAGCTGACCATGTCGTTCCATTTCAACGATCATTTTAATAGATGTCTTAGTATTTATTGATGAAAGTCTGCAGATCTTTTTTGTTATCATTCCATAGAACGCATATCAACATCTTTGGTTTAATTTCACCTGTTAGAACTTCATTTTTGATATCCTGCAAAATAATTTCCAGGATTCCTGAAAGGGGACACCCTATTAGTGCTCATATTAGTTTTTGAAAGGCAAAAAGTAAGTATTTTCATTGATGTATTTAAGTACTTTTATAACATTTTGAGTTTCTTTTTTCTGTAAGATATATAGCTGTGTTAGTTGGAGTGTTTGGATATAGTGAAACAATGTCCAAGCTTGCCTATTTTGTATTCTTCATATCTTGATGTTTAATTTTATTAATGACATCTGTGGCATTTTTGGTTGTGTGTATCAGGTTATTTTGCAACTTTTATTTTTGCAACTTTCGTTTTAAATTCAAAAGTTTTTCCTTTGTTTTCAGCTTTGCTCTTCAGTATATATATATATATATGGGATGTAAGGTCAGGTGATGCGTAACATCACAGCCTCTCCTTGACAAATGTCAACCCCGCCTTCTCGTGGTGCATCCTGTTCCCACTAAAGGGGCTCTGACGACCGCCAATAGCGGTATAACTGTACCATCGGGATTAGAGGAAATTCTATCCCACACTCACCAACCCGCTTGGCCAGCGTGGTGAGTTATGGCCAAACCCCTCCAAAATGACTCCACAACTTAAATCTTGGCCCTCAGTCTCCGGCAGCTGGAATGTACCTGGCCAAGGCAGCGGCCAGTGCGACATGAAGGCAGAGGGTGCTAAGAATCCCAGGAGGACCGGACTAGGCTGCCATCTGATACTGACCTTGGCTACGTATAATGGACGCTCCCTATCTTCTGATTCAAGGCTTCTTGAATTGGAAGAGGAACTACAAAGGATCAAGTGGGACATCGTCGGGCTAAGTGAGGTAAGGAGAAAAGGAGAAGATCTCATCGAACTGAAAAGTGGATATCTCTTCTACTATCGTGGGACAGATACTGGCAGAACTAGTGGTGTTGGATTTATAATAAACAAGAAACTGAAGGATAAAGTTGTAGAAGTTGAAAGTTCCTCTGACAGAGCTGCACGACTTGTTATCCAACTCTCGAAAAGATACCAGGCTCAGACTATTCAAACTTATGCACCCACCACAAGTCATCCTGAAGAAGAAATTGAAGAATTTTATGAGGAAATTTGTCATCTAAATAATAAAGGTAAGCAGCACTTGAAAATAATTATGGGAGATTCCAATGCAAAAATAGGGCAACGGCAACAGAATGAAACTTCAGTAGGTAAATTCGGTTACGGCAACAGAAACCAGCGTAGAAATACTCTCGTTGAGTTTGCAGAGGCAGAAGGGTTTTTCATCTTGAACTCCTTCTTCAAGAAAAAGCCACACAGGAAATGGACATGGAGACATCCAAATGGGACGACAAGTGAAATTGATTTTATTATGTGTAACAAAAAATTCGTCATAGAAGACTGCAGTGTGCTAAACAAGTTCAACACAGGTAGTGACCATAGATTGGTGAGATGTAAGGTGCACCTCAACACTAAACTTGAACGCGGCAAGCTCATAAGACAAACAAAATCTATTGACATAACCAACCTTAAAAAACACCATAATACCTTCAAGTTGGAACTGAAGAACAGGTTCTCTGCTTTAGAAGGCCTAACATCGAAAGAAGTGGACATCTCTGAAGTTAACAGAAAAGTAACCAAAGCTCTTATGGAAACAGCAACAAAAATTAGCTGGGTCTAAGAACAAGTTGCATGTAAACAAATTATCAGGAAAAACGAAAATGTTGATGCAAAAAAGAAGAGAGATGAGGACAACTAAAGAAGATGTGACTTCCAAAGGGGAATATATAGAGCTATGCAAGACAGTAAGAAAAAGTATCACTGAAGACGTAAGAAAATTCAACTGTGAACTAGTGAGGAAAGCAATTGAAAACAACCAAAGCCTAAAGATAGCAAAGGGACATCTCAGTAAGGGAAGAAAACAGATTATGGCACTGAGAAAAGAAGATGGTTCTGTAACAAGAAATAGAGGCAAAATTTTGACAAGAGTGAAAGATTTCTACTCCAAATTATATGAAAGGGATGATACATGCACTCCAGACATCATGAAAGATACCAGTACCAGAGTTCCTCCAGTCCTTCCAGCAGAAGTTGCACATGCAATCAAGAGAACATGAAGCGGGGAAAAGCTCCAGGAGAAGATGGAATTACTGTGGACATCATACAAGAAGCAAGTGGAGAAATCGAAACAGTACTCGCCCAAATTTTCACTCGATGCCTTAATGACGGAAAGATTCCTGAGGATTGGAACACCGCTACAATGATCCTGCTACATAAGAAAGGTGACATTGAGGATCTCGGAAACTACAGACCTATCAGCCTCCTATCAGTGGTTTATAAAATCTTCACTAAAGTTCTTTCACACCGCTTGAAGGTAACACTGGACATGGCTCAACCGAGAGAACAAGCTGGATTCAGGAGTGGCTACAGCACAATAGATCATATCCACGTACTGAGAGAACTAATTGAAAGAGCGAGGGAATATGAACTTCCATTGTACATGGCTTTTATCGATTATGAAAAAGCCTCTGATTCGGTGAAACCATCAGCAGTTGCAATGGCTCTGAAATCCTGCGGTATTGAAGATGCATACATTAATATTATTAGTAACATCTATGAAAATGCAAGTGCAAAGATTCGGCTGTTTGAAAATACAACACACGTAAAAATTGGAAAGGGAGTGAGACAAGGTGACACCATATCTCCGAAGCTCTTTAATGCCACATTGGAGGGTGTTTTTCAGTCGCTGAGCTGGGAAAACAAGGGGATAAAGATTAATGGAGATTATCTAACCCACCTTCGTTTTGCTGATGACGTAGTCATTTTTGCAACTACCCCATCAGAGCTGCAGAGTATGATTCAGGAACTTGCTGACAAGAGTAAAGAAGTGGGATTAAAAATGAACTTTCAGAAGACAAAAGTTATGTTCAATGCTTTTACACGAAATGAAGATTTATCGATTGATGGAGAAAAGCTGGAGATAACAGACACGTACGTTTATCTTGGACAGCAGATATCAAGTGAGGGTCACATTGATGAAGAAATTAATCGGCGTACAAAACTTGCCTGGAGAGCTTTTGGAAGAAACAGCATAATTTTGAAGAGCAATATGCCATTATGTCTTAAAAGAAAAGTGTTTGATCAATGCATCCTTCCAGTGCTTACGTATGGTGCAGAGATGTGGACCTTAACTAAAAGAGACATACAAAGGCTGCAGACAACTCAAAGAAGCATGGAGAGGTGCATACTTGGTGTAACCAGGAGAGATAAGAAGAGGAACTCGTGGATCCAAAAAATGACAAGAGTGGAAGACATCATGATCAGAGTTAAATCCCTGAAATGGCAATGGGCTGGACATACTGCCAGAAGGACAGATCATCGATGGACAGCCGAAATTTTAGATTGGATTCCAAGGGACAGAAGAAGACCACATGTGAGATGGGTGGATGAAATTCGAAAGTATGCAGGGGTGACATATATATATCATCATCAACCATTATCAATCCACTGCTGGACGAAGGTCTCCCCAAGTTTCCTCCACAACGGTCTGTCTTGTGCCAGTCTCCTTCATGTCACTCCCGCATACTTTCGAATTTCATCCACCCATCTTCCATGTGGTGGTCTTCTGGGTATTTTCCTGTCCCTTGGAATCCAATCTAAAATTTCGGCTGTCCATCGATGGTCTGTTCTTCTGGCAGTATGTCCAGCCCATTGCCATTTCAGGGATTTAACTCTGATCATGATGTCTTCCACTCTTGTCATTTTTCGGATCCACGTGTTCCTCTTCTTATCTCTCCTGGTTACACCAAGCATGCACCTCTCCATGCTACTTTGAGTTGTCTGCAGCCTTTGTATGTCTCTTTTAGCTAAGGTCCATGTCACTGCACCATACGTAAGCACTGGAAGGATGCATTGATCAAACACTTTTCTTTTAAGACATAATGGCATATTGCTCTTGAAAATTATGCCGTTTCTTCCAAAAACTCTCCAGGCAAGTTTTGTACGCCGATTAATTTCTTCACCAATGTGACCCTCACTTGATATCTGCTGTCCAAGATAAACGTATGTGTCCGTTATCTCCAGCTTTTCTCCATCAATCGATAAATCTTCATTTCTTGTAAAAGCATTGAACATCACTTTTGTCTTCTGAAAGTTCATTTTTAATCCCACTTCTTTACTCTTGTCAGCAAGTTCCTGGATCATACTCTGTAGCTCTGATGGGGTAGTTGCAAAAATGACTATGTCATCAGCAAAATGAAGGTGGGTTAGATAATCTCCATTAATCTTTATCCTTTTGTTTTCCCAGTTCAGTGATTGAAAGACATTTTCCAATGTGGCATTAAAGAGCTTCGGAGATATGGTGTCACCTTGTCTCACTCCTTTTCCAATTTTTATGTGTGTTGTATTTTCAAACAGCCGAATCTTTGCACTTGCATTTTCATAGATGTTACTAATAATATTAATGTATGCATCTTCAATACCGCAGGATTTCAGAGCCATTGCAACTGCTGATGGTTTCACCGAATCAAAGGCTTTTTCATAATCGATAAAAGCCATGCACAATGGAAGTTCGTATTCCCTCGCTCTTTCAATTAGTTCTCTCAGTACGTGGATATGATCTATTGTGCTGTAGCCACTCCTGAATCCAGCTTGTTCTCTCGGTTGAGACATGTCCAGTGTTACCTTCAAGCGGTGTGAAAGAACTTTAGTGAAGATTTTATAAACCACTGATAGGAGGCTGATAGGTCTGTAGTTCCCGAGATCCTCAATGTCACCTTTTTTTATGTAGCAGGATCATTGTAGCTGTGTTCCAATCCTCAGGAATCTTCCCCTCATTAAGGCATCGAGTGAAAATTTGGGCGAGTACTGTTTCGATTTCTCCACTTGCTTCTTGTATGATGTCTACAGTAATTCTATCTTCTCCTGGAGCTTTTCCCCGCTTCATGTTCTTGATTGCATGTGCAACTTCTGCTGGGAGGACTGGAGGAACTCTGGTACTGGTACCATTCATGATGTCTGGAGTACATGTATCATCCCTTTCATATAATTTGGAGTAGAAATCTTTCACTCTTGTCAAAATGTCGCCTCTATTTCTTGTTACAGAACCATCTTTTCTCAGTGCCATAATCTGTTTTCTTCCCTTACTGAGATGTCCCTTTGCTATCTTTAGGCTTTGGTTGTTTTCAATTGCTTTCCTCACTAGTTCACAGTTGAATTTTCTTACGTCTTCAGTGATACTTTTTCGTACTGTCTTGCATAGCTCTATATATTCCACTTTGGAAGTCACATCACCTTTAGTTGTCCTCATCTCTCTTCTTTTTGCATCAACATTTTGGTTTTTCCTGATAATTTGTTCACATGCAACTTGTTCTTAGACCCAGCTAATTTTGTTGCTGTTTCCATAAGAGCTTTGGTTACTTTTCTGTTAACTTCAGAAATATCCACTTCTTCCGATGTTAGGCCTTCCAAAGCAGAGAATCTGTTCTTCAGTTCCAACTTGAAGGTTTTATGGTGTTTTTTAAGGTTGGTTATGTCAATACATTTTGTTTGTCTTATGAACTTGCCACGTTCGAGTTTAGTGTTGAGGTGCATCTTACATCTCACCAATCTATGGTCACTGCCTGTGTTGAACTTGTTTAGCACACTGCAGTCTTCTATGACGAATTTTTTGTTACACATAATAAAATCAATTTCACTTGTCGTCCCATTTGGATGTCTCCATGTCCATTTCCTGTGTGGCTTTTTCTTGAAAAAGGAGTTCAAGATGAAAAACCCTTCTGCCTCTGCAAACTCAACGAGAGTATTTCCACGCTGGTTTCTGTTGCCGTGACCGAATTGACCTACTGAAGTTTCATTCTGTTGCCGTTGGCCTTTTTTTGCATTGAAATCTCCCATAATTATCTTTAAGTGCTGCTTACCTTTATTATTTAGATGACGAATTTCCTCATAAAATTCTTCAATTTCTTCTTCAGGATGACTTGTGTTGGGTGCATAAGTTTGAATAATTTGAGAGTTGGATAACGAGTCGTGCAGCTCTGTCAGAGGAACTTTCAACTTCTACAACTTTATCCTTCAGTTTCTTGTTTATTATAAATCCAACACCACTAGTTCTGCCAGTATCTGTCCCACGATAGTAGAAGAGATGTCCACTTTTCAGTTCAATGAGATCTTCTCCTTTACTCCTTACCTCACTTAGCCCGACGATATCCCACTTGATCCTTTGTAGTTCCTTTTCCAATTCAAGAAGCCTTGAATCAGAAGATAGGGAGCGTCCATTATACGTAGCCAAGGTCAGCATCAGATGGCAGCCTAGTCCGGTCCGGTCCTCCTGGGATTCTTAGCACCCTCTGCCTTCATGTCACACTGGCCGCTGCCTTGGCCAGGTACATTCCAGCTGCCGGAGACTGAGGGCCAAGATTTAAGATTTATATATATATACAAGTTGCACATGCAATCAAGAACATGAAGCGGAGAAAAGCTCCAGGAGAAGATGGAATTACTGTAGACATCATACAAGAAGCAAGTGGAGAAATCGAAACAGTACTCACCCAAATTTTCACTCGATGCCTTAATGAAGGGAAGATTCCTGAGGATTGGAACAACGCTACAATGATCCTGCTACATAAAAAAGGTGACATTAAGGATCTCAGAAACTACAGACCTATCAGCCTCTTATCAGTGGTTTATAAAATCTTCACACCGCTTGAAGGTAACACTGGACATGGCTCAACCGAGAGAACAAGCTGGATTCAGGAGTGGCTACAGCACAATAGATCATATCCACGTACTGAGAGAACTAATTGAAAGAGCGAGGGAATATGAACTTCCATTGTGCATGGCTTTTATCGATTATGAAAAAGCCTTTGATTCGGCGAAACCATCAGCAGTTACAATGGCTCTGAAATCCTGCGGTATTGAAGAGGCACACATTAATATTATTAATAACATCTATGAAAATGCAAGTGCAAAGATTCGGCTGTTTGAAAATACAACGCACATAAAAATTGGAAAGTGAGTGAGACAAGGTGACACCATATCTCCGAAGCTCTTTAATGCCACATTGGAGGGTGTTTTTCAGTCGCTGAGCTGGGAAAACAAGGGGATAAAGATTAATGGAGATTATCTAACCCACCTTCGTTTTGCTGATGACATAGTCATTTTTGCAACTACCCCATCAGAGCTGCAGAGTATGATTCAGGAACTTGCTGACAAGAGTAAAGAAGTGGGATTAAAAATGAACTTTCAGAAGACAAAATTATGTTCAATGCTTTTACAAGAAATGAAGATTTATCGATTGATGGAGAAAAGCTGGAGATAACAGACACGTACGTTTATCTTGGACAGCAGATATCGAGTGAGGGTCACATTGATGAAAAAATTAATTGGCGTACAAAACTTGCCTGGAGAGCTTTTGGAAGAAACAGCATAATTTTCAAGAGCAATATGCCATTATGTCTTAAAAGAAAAGTGTTTGATCAATGCATCCTTCCAGTGCTTGCGTATGGTGCAGAGACGTGGACCTTAACTAAAAGAGACATACAAAGGCTGCAGACAACTCAAAGAAGCATGGAGAGGTGCATGCTTGATGTAACCAGGAGAGATAAGAAGAGGAACTCGTGGATCTGAAAAATGACAAGAGTGGAAGACATCATGATCAGAGTTAAATCCCTGAAATGGCAATGGGCTGGACATACTGCCAGAAGGACAGACCATCGATGGACAGCCGAAATTTTAGATTGGATTCCAAGGGACAGGAAAAGACCCAGAAGAAGACCACATGGGAAATGGGTGGATGAAATTCGAAAGTATGCGGGAGTGACATGGAGGAGACTGGCACAAGACAGACCATCGTGGAGGAGACCTTCGTCCAGCAGTGGATTGATAATGGTTAACAATGATGATGGTATATATATGGTTTTCATGGAAAGGTTTCAGGTAACTGTACCTTATTTTTGCCACTATAGGTCTAGCAGGTCCGTTCTTCTCGTGGGTTTTCAGCCCCCCCGAAAAAAAATTGGTACGGTAACACTTACAGGTGGGGTATGCTTGGTTCATGAGTGCTCTTGCTAGGCCACAATGATTCATAAAAGTTGCTAGTTTTCTGACAAATTTTTCAGTTGGTTCATTTGCATTTACTTCCATCTGTGGTCTGTAACATTTTTTCATTATATTCGTTATTATAATAATTTGGTTTTCCTTGTTTCCATAATGGTTATAATTTGGGGATTTTTTCAGCCCCAAGAGGGCTTCTTTTCATATGTTATCAAATTTGGTTTTTATTCTAATTTCCAATTCTGAATCCAGCAGGTTCTTGCTTTGGTCCTTGTAAGTAGTGTATTATTTCTCCTAACAGTCCTCCCAAGTTTTGCTGATAAGTATATTTTACTCCTCTGTTCAGTGGTCTTTCTTGAAGGCTTGTCAGGGTTATGCTAGATTATTATCATTATTATTTTTTAATGGGGTATTAGCACTTCCAGATTTCTAAGATACAGTATCTTATTTACGATTTTTCTCCCTATACATATTTCTGGATTATTTGGCTCGATGGATTCATCTTTGTAAGTTATTATGCATTAGATTATTGGTCACTAAGGTAGTACGTATATATACCTACATTTAAAACACTCAAGGCTTTATATACCCAGATATATTTATTCAGTTCATTTTCACTTAATCTTCCTTTCTTCAGAAGATTAAGTGAAAGTTCAACTGAAAATGAATTGAATAACTATACAGGGTGATTCACAAAGAAGTATACAGTTTCCAGATGCTGTAAAACAGTAACAGTTGAAGACACGGACCACGACTGCAAACCGTTAGGTAGATGTACTCATAAAGTTTGTGTCCCGCTACTGAGGGAAGTGACGAAGGCAATAGCGCACGTGTAAGATTATCTCAAACATCTTTCTCACCGATGGATTGGACCAGCCACGGACTAGAATATGCCAATGGGCACCCAGAAGTCCTGACTTAACACCTTTTTCCTGTGGGGGTACGTAAGGGACAAGGTATTTGCCCCTTTCCTTCCTGTTGATCTAGCAGAACTGAAACAGCGTATCACAGCCACTATCACTGCACTTGATTCCGATATCTTACCTCGTGTTTGGGCCGAAATGAATTACCAGCTCGATGTGTGTCGTGTGACCAAGGGTGCACACATAGAACGACTGTGACTGTCTGTAAAAAAACTTGAAGCATTCCCCTACAATTCTGTTACAGGCAACATAAATAATCGTACATTGTTCTTGTTTTATAGTGTGTTGAAACTGTATACTTCTTTATGAATCACCCTGTATTTCATTCCATAATCATTTAATTTCAGCAGTTTGGAAAATTCTTGGGTCTGTTTGATTTATAGGTATCGTTATTCTCGTATTGCAATTAAGAGGTTAAATTTGTTTACCTAACTTTATTCAATATTTCTTAAATAAATCTTCTTTTACTTGGTTATTATTAATACTAGACTGCACAGTGTAGAGAGGGAAATAGTGTTCACCCTGAGCATCATTATCTACACCAGAATATATAGACAACTAGAAAGAGTACCAATGGAGTCTCCCCTTTCAGGAAACCTGAAAGTTATTTTGCAGAATATTGAAAATGAATTTCTAACAGGTAAAATCAACAACAGAAGATGTTAATACGATAGGATGACGATATACTAATTCTATGGAATTATAACAAAAAAGGTCTACATACTTTCATCGATAAATGCTAAGACATCCATCCACCCACTAAAGTGATTGTTGAAATGGAATGACAGGGTCAACTGCCTTACCTGGATATATCTTACTCTGCAACAACAAAAATTACAATAGCATACAATATGAAGTTGAGAAAAACCAAATTAGATACCTACCATTATTCCAGTTGAGTCAAATTACCCTTACAGATATAAAATGGCAGCTTTCCAAGCATATGTAGAGTTATACAACAAATTAGAGCAGCAATTGCTGATGACATTTTATTTTGCATGAGTCGTTTATGAAATCATAAAGATTCTGTTTATTTAAAATGCCAATAAAGGAAAGTAAAACAGGGCCATGGTTTCATCTGTTAGAGCTCTCATCAGCCGTCAAATCTCATATGTTATTCCGTTTTTTGACGAGAATTTCAAAAACTGATCAAGAACGGTACAACATATGTGATTTGATGGCTGGCAAGAGCCCCAACGGCTGAAACAAACCATGGTTCCATTTTAGTTTCCTTTACTGGCATTTTAATAAATATAATTTTTATGATTTCAGACATGATCTGCAGAAATAAATTAGATAAAAGCCTCGGCAAAACATGGTTACAGGGATACCATAATTATCAACACCAGATACAACACATAATGCAAAATAGAAATAAAAGTTTGCAGTTCAGTCCCTTACATACCAGAAGTTACAAAAACTGTACAAAACATCTGCAGAAAAGCTTATCTCAGCATAGGAATCAAGGTATAAGATATAAAAAGAACATTTGTACAGAAACCCGGAAAATACCGGCATCCTGAAAAAAGCAGACATTTCCATAATTCCAGTCAGGGAGGTGGACAATCGGGTAATGAAATCCTACATAGGAAGCACAAAAAGAAATCTGAAGACCTCAAAAACTGGAATAAACACTATTAATAGATTACTGTGTGAACAATCAGACTTTTCCTGATTGGCAAAAAATAGATATAATAGTGCAACACAATAAATGCTGTGAAATAGTAACAGCAGAGGCAGTATATATTGAGAAGAATAAAAATATAAACTGTAATGCTCCAGTAAACTTATCTTATGCCTGGAAACATCTCATAGAGGGACAAATGAAATTACAAAACAGGAAAGAAAATAAACTATGGGATATACCTAGAACAAGAAATGATAGAGGGCAGCAGCACAGAAGCTATGACATCAAACGGCGCAACCAATAAACTTGTCCCTGCCACGTTAAGCCTAGTCACCAACAAGCAATGAATGCTGCAGGAAATGCATCCAAACTGGAGAGTAAGCAATGCAAGTTTAGCTCATCTGATAATTTTCAACTAAATTTGGGCGAATTTTAGCATTTCAAATATTTTAATACCAGAAAGTTCGGTAGATTACCTTTTGATTCAGCCTGAATTTTAACTTTTCATTATTTCCTTCATCCCACAATTGTTTTGTAACTATAGATGAACAGAACATTATGGGCAAGCCTGATCTTGTATTTCTTACTACTAACCTTTTTTGTCTTGTTATTTATTCCCCATTGTAGCAAACAAATGAGAACAGAAGGTTCCTAAATTTTTTTTTTTTGCAATGGGTTAGTTCTCAAATCTTCTATTACACTGATTTAAAAAAAAAAAAAAAAAAAAAAAAAAAAGGGGTTTGCATCTTACAATTATGTTTTAATAAAATGTCTTATTTTCTTTAAATGTAACTTCTCAAGTTATAGTTTTAATTCCATGGTGTTATATATTTCCAACCAGTTTTGGGAGCTTTATCAGCATTTCCCATTTTCAATAGGAATACAAACACAAAAACATCAATTCTATTGTTGGAAGGCAGCAATATCTCTATGCTTATGCATGAAAAATGTCAATCTCCTTTTATTATTTTTTATGTATTCCATGACACGAGTTATTCAAATAATTAAAACAAACTCACTTGCAGATAGTCATTAATATTAATTATGTTTTAATTATATTTTATTTCTTAGTTACAAGTATAATAAAGGTTATTTAATTTTTACAATAATACAGAAAAATAAAAAGGTACAAAGTATAAACAAGTTAAAAAAATTACCATCTTGTATTACAAATGAACAGGAAAAATACATTTAGAAAACTTGGAATATTTAGAATAGGAAACATATTTTTACCATTATTATCTTTAGCCTTTTCAATTATTAGTCATCTAATTTTTACAATATTACAAAATACAAAAGAGCAAACTATGAAAATACAAATGCAACTGAATGGAACTGCAGAAGAACACAATAAGTTAGTAGAAATCTTAAGGGTTCAGAATCAATGTATACAGTAATATACTATCACTGTTCATATTGTGCATGATAGTTTATGTTATTTTTTTAGGTAGAACCATTTAATGGTGGTTTTAACTGCTGTAACTTTTTACATGCTATATTTCCTTTTAGTGAAAAGCAATTTCTCGGTTTGAAGTTATTAATATTCGCTGCGAATATATATTGTAGTAATCGAATGTGATTCAAGGAAAAATCTTTCACGTGCTCTCGGTTGTAGGTGGTCGATGTTCAAATCTTTGCACTGTTGTTCTCATCAGGTTCTTGGTGTAGGCTTTTTTTGACTAACGTCCTTCAAAAAGTCTGCGCGTTTCTTGAGTAGGATATACTTTTTTAGTTGAACTACGGAAGGCACATGAAGACAAAGGAGATGTGAAAATTACATTGGAAAACTTGAAAAACGGAAAAATGAATCACTCGTAAAAACATTTGCATGAGGAATTTGCAATCACCAAAAAACTTCGTCAGACTTCTTGAATGTATTGTCCGACGCATTTCGGCAGATCTGTCTGCCATCTTCTGGGACCTCTGGTCGTTCGTTCTCTCTGCAGTTTACGGTGAATATGTGACGTGCTCAGTTTGGGAATCTTTGTGTGTTATACGTCATTGGATGTGTTGCGTTGCCACTCCTGTGATTTGAAGACTCGGGGATTTTTTTTTTTTTTTTTTTTTAATTATTATGTCTGCGTGCTTACATTGTTTCTGTTCTGTTTGACTTCCCAGTTTTTGTTCTCTTCTATCAGTATCTTCCATGGAATTGGCATTTCTACTCCACTACTAATGTTGCAGTTGTTTTTTTTTTTTTTTTGGTCTTTTCGGTTGGTTGTTTGCAGATAATTTCGATATTTTCAAATTCTGGCATTGTGTTATTTTTTATGCAATATTGTACAAGTGCTGTTTTTCCTCCTTTTTTTCCCAGTTCTTCATATGTTGTGTCAATCTTGTTTTTAATTTGTTTCTTGTGCTTCCTATGTATTTCACTCCATTGTTGTTGTTGGTTGGCTTAATTGGAATGCTGTATACTTCTGCACTGTCCAATTGAAAAAACCAGAAAAACCAACAGCAACATTAGTAGTGGAGTAGAAATGCCAATTCCATGGAAAATACTGATAGAAGAAGGCAAACAGAACAGAAACAATGTAAGCACGCAGACATAAAAAATTAAAAAAATCCAGTCTTCAAATCACAGGAGTGGCAACGCAACACATCCAATGACGTATAACACACAAAGATTCCCAAACTGAGCACGTCACATATTCAACGTAAACTGCAGAGAGAACGAACGACCAGAGGTCCCAGAAGCAGACAGATCTGCCGAAATGCGTCGGACAATACATTCAAGAAGTCTGACGAAGTTTTTGGTGATTGCAAATTCCTCATGCAAATGTTTTTACGAGTGATTCATTTTTCCATTTTTCAAGTTTTCCAATGTAATTTTCACATCTCCTTTGTCTTCATGTGCCTCCCGTAGTTCAACTAAAAAAGTATATCCTACTCAAGAAACGCGCAGACTTTTTGAAGGACGTTAGTCAAAAAAGCCTACACCAAGAACCTGATGAGAACAACAGTGCAAAGATTTGAACATCGACCACCTACAACTGAGAGGTATGTGAAAGATTTTTCCTTGAATCACATTCGATTACCGCGATATATATTCGTAGCGAATATTAATAACTTCCAACCGAGAAATTGCTTTTCACTAAAAGGAAATATAACATGTAAAAAGTTGCAGCAGTTAAAACCACCATTAAATGGTTCTACCTGAAAAACTAACGTATGGAAAACATGTTTTTTAAATCTCGATACATCGAGAAATACGTGCGTAATGATAGTTTATGTAAATTACAAAACAAAAATAAGATTAATAAAATGACAATAACACAACCTAATTTTATATTAATGAATGATTCAGTAGCTTGATACAAAATTTAAAGGGATTCAGACACCTTATGAATTTTCTCAGATATCTTGGAAATTGCATCTACTGACTCAGTAACTTTTTTCCTGTAAGCATTTGACTTGGTTAACAATAATAAAATCAGACTTCTTTTCAGCTTGGATGCCCGTAACATCAGCTTTCTGCAACATAATGCTCATTGATTTCTTAAGTCTGACTTTTTTCTTTTTCAGCTCATCTACACTTTTTACCTGTTGTTTCGTTAAATACTTCTCATCACTGGCTTGTTTCTCCTTTAGATCACTGATGTACTGGTGGTATTCTCATTCTTGCTGAACATGCACTTGCTATAAGCTCCTTTGTTATGACAAACCCATGAAGTTTCTTAACTTTTAGTTCATTATACACCGATCTTACTACGAGATTTTGGACTTGCACGTTTTTTACAGTAATTTCTTTATTAACAGAGCAACCCCGTTCTGCAGAGGCTTGTCCATGTGAAAGGGTCATAATTTTCACAACTTTCCACAAGTTCTGATACTGCTTGTTCTTAGAGAGGTGGGTTGAAAAAAATGAGTCCAAATGTTTGCTTTTCCAGTCAAACTCTTTGTAGTCCAGTTCCTGGCCATAAGACCCGTTAGAATTTTGAGGTGGACGAGTTTTCTCTTCAGATCCTGTTAGGGCATGCCCAAAGGAAAGATAAAATCTTGGGTAGACGTCTGGCAACCCGGGCATAAATTTTATAGGACGCCATTTTGTTTTGGGCATATATGCGTACTAGTTAGTATTGAATTTAGTAATTTTCTGTTCTTTCCAATATACCTATTCAAAATATGACATGTTTTTGGGGTTCCTCATAGAATTTCATATAAGATAGGACTATTTAACCAGTAATAAAACAAGTTTATGAAAATTAACAATTTTTGTATTTTATTTAGTGATTTCTTGAAAGGATACTTATATAACTCATGTGAATTTTGTTTATTTCTGACTGAATAAATGAAATGGAGGGATAACAAGCAACTTGTTGGCCTACATCTGTGCCGATCGAGTGGAACTTCAATAAATGTGGAGACTTCAAGATGTATTTTATGCCAAAAACACAACAAAAAGAAGACAACTACAACAGAAGGAAGACAAAAAATCTTGGCTGCAGCTAAAATACGACAAAGTGTTGTTTTTAAACGTATCAGTCTCATTGGGCGCGATTCTGAGTTTGTGTACCATTGTATAACGTATAAGTTTGTCCACGCCGGGCATCGAACCCAGGTCCCCACATTCCGGAGTAAGTCACTCTCCCAACTAAGCTACACGGACATGTGCTCTCACTGCTATCTGCCTTTATCTCATGTGCATCCTGCAGTGCAGGCACGTTACATCTCGTAATGAAATGGAAGCAGATTTCAAAATCATTGAAGAGGTTAGCATTTAACCATGTGTGACGAGATCAACAACAAAAACGAGGCATTGATAAGTATGTTGCAAAGTGTTGGAGGATTAACAAAGCAAAGTACATTGACATAGTCTGGCATTCATGCTATCATCTCAAAGGCAAATGTTCCTTTACGAAATATCGGTTTATTCCCAATACTACCTTACCCAATGACAGCATATCATAGTGTGTATTCATGTATGAAGAATTTCCAAAGCTTGCTTTTACATCTCTATCAACAAGTACTGCCACTTTCATGTGATGACTGCTGCAAAAATTCAGTTGATCACAAGTGAATTCCCAGACCTTGTGCTACCTCTGGGATCTTTCCATATGACTAAAATTCTACGTGCATGTATTGAAAAATACATAAAGGGCAGCGGGTTAGAAAACATTTTCATTGAAAACCATGTGTTTGGTCCAAAAGTAGTAGAGTGTCCTCAAAGGTAGCAATTACGTAAGGTCAGTAAAAGGAATGTTCAGGCTAGCAGAAGTGGTAGAGAGGCTTAAATGGAAAGCATTTTTTAGTACAATCAAGGATGATGACGAATTAGCTACACATGCTCAACTCTATGCAATGCTCAACAACGGAAGAAGCACAACTCAAGTTCCAAGAGCTGACCACAACATCAGAAGAAACACTGAAATCATTTAATGTTTTCATACAGGAGCAAGTTAAAGAATTCTGAGTAATGCAAATACTGGAGGGATTCTTGCATCTGATAAGTTTTTTGAAGAACCTCATAAGAGCTGACAGGGAGGGGAACTGGAACCTCTACATGCAAACAGTGTAGGAAGTCCTTCCAATTTTTCAAATTTTTGATGATCAACTATTTGAGATGGGGTTCACTGTTCAAGCAAATGCTTAACCTTGAGACTCGTTATGCTGGTTGTTTTTTTTTTTTTTTTTTTTTTTTACTGGTTCAAAAAAGGTCATTTTGTTGTTCGAAGAACAAATGAAAAGTTTAATGCCGTGGGGATTGACATTTCTCTCGAACAAACAATAAACCGCTGTCAGAAGTCAGCCGGAGGAATCATTGGCCGAACAAAAGGAAGGAATACATTGCTGAATGGGAGCTTGCTTACCATGAAGTCCTTCTCATAAGAAAAACATTTCAAAGGCTGCTGAACATTACACCAGTTGACTATGAGCTGATAATGAACGAGTTAACAGGAACCTTCGAAAATAGAATGGAAGCCAACATTGAAGAGATGCTCCGGTATGTTGAAATCAGAGAAAACCCATACCTTGTAAAAGGTGAAGTTAGGCTTGACAACATTCTAATGATTGAATGTGTTCCAGCATTGAATGCTAGAAGATGCTCCAATTTTTGATGACAGCACAAGAAGTGTTCTGCATGTTTCAAGAGGAAAGGTTTACAACATGCTCAAAACCACTATCAGCACCTATTTGTCAGCAAAGGCTACCCTCTTTTCTAAGTGTAGCACAACCAGATATGCAGACAAAAAAGCAAACTGAAAAATGCTATCAAAGACCATTTGCAGATTCACAGAAAAATTGATATTACCAAAAAGAGAAATGACAATGACAGAAATTCTAACCTATGATTTTTCACGTTCTGCCTTATTAGATGATAATGGTACTACTGTCAAACCGATGAAGTCTCAACTGATGTCTGAGTTGACCAAAATATTAGATACTCCTGACATGAATTTCCAAAAACAGCATACCCTGAAAGCCAGTGTGGTTGTTGAAGTCATGAATCGGTTTTGAAAGTTGCCAGTTAAGGGAAATGACACATTTGAAGATATGTTTACAATCTTTGACATAAATGTTAAGAATGTTTGTAAATTCAATCGTGTGGACTATGTTTTTGTCAGCTACCTTCAATCATCAATCAAAAATGCCGAGAGAGAAAGAAGGTCTTCTGTGTAACCACTACCGTTGACATCCATTGCCACCACTACAAAGCTTCCTGTACAGGTGGAAAGATTTTGGGCATCAGATGACAACAAAATTCTGACTCAAGATGCCCTGAGCGAGTCTCTGAAGAAGGTATCAGCTAATTGACAATGGGAAAGTATCCTCAGCGGCATGTTGCTTGAAAGTGGACCTACTCCCGCCTTAGCAATAAAAGATGGAAGCTTCACACAATTCCAATTGTTGAGGAGGCCGACTTACGTATTACTCATGTTTTCCACGCTGTTAAAGAAGGTTTATAGCGTATCGTTGTGCTTTCAAGTCACACAGACGTTTTTGTGATACTCACTCATTTCTACAAGTTTGTTAACGAAAATGAACTCTCTGAACTATGGATGAGAGTCAGCATCAGATATCATTCCAATTCATACTCTGATGGACAAGATAGGTACTACCACAGAAGTCTTTCTTGCTAACCATTTTCTTACAGGCTCTGATGTGACCAGTAAGATAGGCACCAAATTGTCATCGCTCAAGGCAGAACCAGAAAAATATCTCCACAACTTTAGTAGGTGTTATCCTCCAGAGAAGTAAAAATAGTCTTATCTTATAGGAAATTTAATGAGGAATTCCCCCCCCCCCCAATGTATTTCCTGTAGGTATACTGAAATAACAGAAAATTACGAAATTCAATACTAACTAGTGCACGTATATGCCCAAAACAAAATGGCGTCCTATAAAATTTATGCCCGGGTTGCCAGATGCCTACCCAAGATTTTATCCTTCCTTTGGACATGCCCTAACAGGACTGAAGAGAAAACTCGTCCACCTCAAAATTCTGATGGGTCTTATGGACAGGACTGTATTATTTAAGTTTGGTTTCATTTCCTTAACAAACAGCTTCATTTGGAGTAAAGCTGAATCGCTCTCACTTGAATTCAAAAGACTTTTGTTTGTAAGCTCTTGAAGCAGATGAGTAAAGGATTTAGTTGTTTCATCCTCATCAGATAGCATAGATCAAGGCATCTGGACATTCTAACTACTGGATATTTTAAGGGATTTTTCACTTGGATCTTCTAACTAAAGTCTTCAGAAACTCTAAGCACTCCTGTTTAAAGGTCAAAACATTTTTTTCACTCACTTTATCTTCTTTAAATATGACTTCAAGATGTCAGAGGTTGCAAATCCAATGCAAACTTCTTTTGTGTACACACAATTTTCCCTTGCTGTTGACATCAAGTTTAACCATTTCTACATGGTTTTCAGTTTTGTCCAAAACTTCTTTCTTGATGAACAGAGACATAAGTCCATATAAAAGTTCCATTATGTTAATGCTTGAAAAGGGATCATCGGGGAATCTGTCTGGTAGCACTAAGTTATGCTTTGGGGCAACAAAAGAAAAGAAACTGTTTTGCCATCATAAAAGGATCACGGCAGGCTTCTTTCACTGTTACGTCTGAAAAGACTTTGTGCACATCGACAGTTTGTCCTTGTAGGAGTTCACAAACATTTTAACCTGTGGCCAGATTGCAGTAGTGCGATTAGCAATGGCTGCATCTTCCACCCATCTAGTAGCACAAAATTTAAGAGGAAACAATTTTCCTCCACAGTTTTGTTAGAAATCTTCCCTTCTTGCAGGGGAGTCTTTAAATACATACCACAAAGAATGCAAGATGCAATCAATATTCCACCCCATTTCCTTTGCTTCAACTTGGAAAGCTCTGTGAAGAGTGTGTATACTGCAGCTACCAATACCTATGAGGCCGGGGTAGTCAGGATATAGTAGTCTTTTTATCTGAAAAGTCTAAGCTTTTTCACATTCACGTTCAGACCATCCATTCCTATCTGTAAGTCTCCTGGAATTTAGGGTTTTAATGCCTTCTCTATGTCCTTTTGCCCTGGCATGGCCAATATAATTTGATCCCAGGTAGTTTGTAAGAATAAGTTGGGAACCTTTGTCCCAAAATCTCACAAGAATGTCCATTTGTTCCTATTGTAAACTTCTATTTACACTTCCATCAAAGCAAGCAACAGAGAATTCTGAGTCACGTAATTTACGAAGTAGAATGTCCTTGGAATGAGGTCCAATACCAAAACACAGTAGATAAGCTGTTTTGTTAGGTTCACATGCATAGTTTCTCGCTACTTCACACTGTGAAAACATCACTGAAAAAGTTTATTAATGTCTTCAGTTGATTTGAATGATAAATGTTTTTAAACAACATTCAGAGCCCAATAAATCTTGGCTTTCAGCGCTGAATCTCCAAGAAGAGCAGGATCAATCACAGAAATTGCAGGCTTCGACAAAGTCATGTTTGCAGGATCATCTGTACCACCACCAAGATAACTACTTGTTGATGGTGTGTCACAGTTTTTAATATTAGCATTCGAGCGAACAAAACTTGAGTCTTCGAAAATTTCAGAACTGCCACTGATTAAACATGCTTATTACTTTTCACATGACTTCTTAGGGCAGAAATCTCATATTATTGACATCAATTTTCTTTCTGCATATTTTATAAAAAAAACACTATTAAAGTTTGCTTTGCATTCCTCAAGTCACTGGCTATACTGTGGAACAGATAACCACTATTCTGAAAGAACATTTACGTTGCCCACTCATCTTGACTTAAATTGTATTCCCTGAAACAATAAGATAACATTATTTAATTTTCTTTGAACACAGAACATTTTTTTTTTTAATTTTGTACCTATAACGCCAATTGCAGATATAGAATTTTAACAATGTAAGCCCTACCCAGCAATGAATAGTAAAACAAAAAATCTGCATCATTATAGTTGCCTTAAATTAAGAACATAAATGGATAATACCCATATAATTCAACAATTGGATAATTTGGGCAATCTTCCCTACCTCTGAGCAATACAAAAACACAGGACATTATACTTCAATCACAAAACTATGACTAAACTACACAGCAACGAGACATAAGTAAATAAACCACTGATGTCATGACACTGACCTGTTTAAAAAATGGGGACAAAGGAATTTCCAGGACAACCTTAAAAATTCCAGGAAAAAGATTGGAAAAAGGAGAAATTCCATAACATTTCCAGGCCTGGAAGAAATATTTTTAAATTCCAGGTTTTCCATGATACGTAGGAACCCTGTTGCTGGTTGGCTATTCGCAACCCTTCATGTACCCCAACAACGATGGGATTTTTCAGGTGGACAATGCACCATGTCATCAGGCCCAAGTTGTCCAGAATTGGTTCAAGGAGCATTCTGGATAGTTCCGATGTCGGGAAAACGTGGTGTTGCCACCACGTTTTCCCGATATGAACCCAATAGAGCATTTACGAAACGTGGTGGAAAGGTCCATTAGCACCCAAGATCCTGCACCTACAAATACCATAGAACTGTGGGCAGCTATTGAAATGGCATGGCTCAACATATCTCCAGAAGTCTTCCGGCCACTTGTGGAATCAACGCAATGTCTAGTTGCTACATTTCGCCGGGCTAGAGGAGGTCCTACACTATACTAGGTACGTATCCTATGAATTTTGGCACCAGTGTATTTTCCACTGTAGGATTTTGTAAAGAGTGTGGAAAGGCTCTCACTCCTCTTTGCACGATTTTAATAACCAATAAAATGTATGCAACATAATTTGAAAAGGCCATGTTTCAGCAGACCAAAAGAACAGCAATACATTAGCATGAATTAAGAACTTTAATGGAAATGTACTTAAATGGGATAATATGTATTCTGGTTTCCTGCTGCGGAATATTAGGGTAACTACAAACTATCCATGGCATACCCTACATATCTCTGAAGTATCCCTCACTCAACAATGTACAAGGTGTTGTCTATTAAAAAGGGGTCAGTATATTTGTCTCACCAACTGATGTTAATGTTTTTCTTGACCTTTCAAACACAAAACTTTCTTTATAGTAACATCCTATGATGATTACAAACCTTAAAGAAAATTTTCCCACTTTGGACAAGATGGCCCTTTTTATCTATCAGTCAGTAATGTTTATGGGCAGTAGTGTCATGGACAGGAAGGATCTCTACGAGTGGATATGCATAGTGCTTGCAATCTGTGTTTTGCAAAGCTGGTGTTGATATGGATTAGGCATGAACAAAATGTAAAAGACTTTAGAAGGGCAGAAATCAAAAATAATAATAATAATAATAAAAAAAAAAAGCTTGTAGCATGCATGAAAGGTGAGAAAAAACAAAGTTGGGGTATAGGCACATCATATATTGTGTCCAAGAAGATAGCTACTAGCTAAAGGGAAAATTGGTAGAAGGAAAAGCACTTCTGTTAGCAACACCTGATTGGTATGTCTACATGAAATACTCTTTATAGATGCATCTACTATGGAATTTATATCCAAAGTATTTATTGGATATTGATTCCATAGTAGAAATGATATGACATTCTTTACCATGACTTGACCTTTTCACAAACATGATTGTACGCAATATCAACAAGTGAAGTGGAAATAATAATACAGCTGCAGTGGTTTAAGAGCTGGCTTCTGACCACTCACTCAAGTAGGCCTGGGTTTGAGTCCCAGATGAGACATGTCTTGTGTGTTTGTCTTATAGCACTGACTCTTCCTTCCCTGGAACCAGCAGCTCTAAATTAAGGATGGGTGACTATGTATAGCCCTAAAACAAATAATAATAATAATGGGCAGCCAATTACAAGCAAAATATTACCCCGACCCCGGTAGTACGGTGGTCGCGGAATACTTAATACTCGTCTAATTGGATAAACAGTGAGGTTGCGTCCATAAATGTGAGGAACCCAATCTCAAAGTTTACGGACGTCGCGTTGTGTTTCATATGGGCTCGTTATGAGGTATTCGTAAAAAACCCATATGCCGCAAATTGTGAATTTAGAGGAATATACACAGCCTATAAAGTTAGCTACACCAGGTTAAGTAATTAACAATGTTTATTAAAGGAAAAAGTATATTTACGCAATTACATCCTTCAGGTGGAGGCCAAATAAAAGTTACGTTAAATTAAAAAAAAAGCATTATAATTAGCCATGTTTACTGGTCAACTGCTGCGTACGCCTGTCACACCCTTAAGCTTAACTTTAAATTAACTCTCTCAATCTATTTCGAGGAGACATAGCGACCATGAATATGTATATAACTAGTTAACATGGGAACTGGAATTGGGGAAAATAACGTCGTCTTACCTTCCTTTAATTTGTGTGGCCGCTCGTTGAAGCACTTCTGTTGACCGCGTGAGTGGTTCGCTGTACCTCTCGACTACCACGGCTGGGACCGCATACTGTCCTCTGAATACTATACGTGAAAAAACATTTTTCCTATCTGTGAATCACAGTTTCGAATATGAATCCTGACTATCTGCATCTCCGATACGGATTTTTTCTCCCTCTCTTCCTCTGTATCTGTGTATATATTTCCGTCCCTTTAATTTTTCACGTGATAGGGGCGTGCCTACAACCTTCTACGAACTCTTCGCCTGGAGTCTGGATTGGTCAGCTGAGCTGACCAGTGCTTGGGCTTAGTGGCTATTGGTTGGCCCTCTGGTCCAGTTCGCTACCTTTTCGCAGCAGCTGGCCTGAATTGCAGGTGATGCCTTTGCAAATTCAATAGGACCTATTTTAACTCTCAGATGAATAGTGAAGAATTTAAAGGGGCTTTTCTCTGCCAGAGTTACGATTTTCCTGTGACACAGCGATGTACTTTACGACTTTCGCTGGTGCCTCCCTCATAGAGGAGATGGTCGTAAACCGCAACTCGCCTATTCATCTGACCGCGTTTCGGACTCTCGTCTGTACGCTCCTGAAATACCGAGATGTATTGTCCTATCAGCAACGCTAGCACTGGGGCCATTTCGTAAACATTGTGAATGCCGTGCATTTTCTCACAAGAGTGAAAAGAAGGTGAATTCCTTGGTCATTCTCCACGGGTGTCCGACAAACCGTTTTGACTACCTGGGTTTTCTGCTTCAGTGGGGAAAAGGGGGTTTATGAGACAGGAAGGGAGCAAATGGAAAATAATTTAAATTAAGTAAAAAAATAATAATAATAATTTAGGTAAATTACTCCTGGTCTTTAAATTTAATTAGGCCGCAAACAATGTGACTCGAACTATGAAGTAGTTCCGCGGCAACAAAAATATAGCTGAGAAACTATAAACTAAATGCCTGTGCACAGGATTTGGCACACATCATGCCATCTAACTTAAAAAAGTTTGCATACTGTGAATTGTTGTAACTGATAAACTATTACAACTATGCCTTTTAATGGTGTATACGACAGTGCTTTAAACTGTGGTACAAACCAGGGCGTGCAAAACCGCCCATCCGCGGCGGTCAAGAATTCATTGCGGACGATTAATTTCCCAACCACGACGTCCTTTTTATCGCAAGCTTGCAGTATGATTGTGATTAGAACATTTTTATTTTATATATATATTTTTTTTTTTTTTTTTTTTTTGCCAATTTAAAATTTGCGCATGTCAAGTGCCACAGTTTTACAAAATTACGCATTCTCTTAAGCGATAAGCCGTTCTTTGTTTTGGCGAAATAGTTCCGCGGCGACACCCTCCCTTCCAAAATTTTATCGTACTAAGCCAATGTGCTGCTTTCTCATTCCCTCTCAAAGTTTTCCCGTGTGAATTTTACGCCTGAAGCGGGAGGTGTAACTGTAAGGATAGCGACTTCGCAGTTCTTTTTCTTCTTCCTTTCTCTCCCATCTATCTCTGTCCCCCCCCCCAGTCATCCCTTGTTTATTGTTTGGTTTCATTTGTTAATACTGGAGTGACCCAGTATTAACCAATGCAACTAAACAACGGTTGCTTCTTCCCTTCACGTGTGACCTTGACATCTCGCACGTGTGATGCCCGCTGTAATATTGGCTTCCCGTGCATTACCGTTTTCCGCATGTTTCTGGCGTCCTTGACGACAATTGTACCTAATGCAGCACATTCTATCTTTTGCCATTTTGCAGTTGAAAATTCTAGATTCCGTGTAACAAGCTTTTTGCTATGAAAGCAGAAATGTATTTATTTTCTGTATGTACATAAAAAAAAAAATTCAGTAAAGTGACGATATTTAATTCGCACATATTTCTCGACGTATCGAGATTAAAAAACATGTTTTATATAAGTTATTCTTTTTCAGTTAAATCCATTCAATAGTGGTTTAACTGTTGGAACTTTTTACATGTTATAGTTCCTTTGTGTGAAATGCAATTTCCAGTTGGAAATTTTTAGTATTTACTGCAAACAAATACCTCGGTAATCAAATGTAATTCAAGGAAAAACTTTTCACATACCTCTCAGTTGTAAGTGGTCAATGTTCGAATCTTTGTATGGCTGTTCTCATCAGAATCTTGAGTTTAGACTTTTAAGAATTTAGTCGGCACATTTTCTTCACGGGTCCCGAAATCGGATAGAAAAATTCATCATATAAATGAATTTTTCTATCCGATTTCGGGACCCGTGAAGAAAATGTGCCGATTAAATTCTTAAAAGTCTAAACTCAAGAGCCTGATGAGAACAGCCATACAAAGATTCAAACATCGACCACTTACAACTGAGAGGTACATGAAAACTTTTTCCTTGAATTACATTTGATTACCGAGGTATTTGTTCGCATTAAATACTAATAATTTCCAACTGAGACATTGCATTTCACACAAAGGAACTATAAAATGTAAAAAGTTCCAACAGTTAAGCCACTATTGAATGGAAAACTGAAAAAGAATAACAATATTTAAATTCTACGTAGTTATGGTATTTATACGAGTCTGACGGGTTACTTTCAAAGGAGGAAGAGTACATTTTTAGACAAACCGTCCTCGAGGACGGGTAAAATTTCAGAGATTTTTCGTGCCCTGGTACAAACCAAATATCTGCTTAAGTTACTCAAACGATTCATAGCATGCAGTTACCAGGAGACCAAACTGCTTGAACTTCAAGGAAGGTATAGAGGGAATAGGAAGAGGACACCAGCAAGAATTGATCTGCAGCTCAATTTAACTCAAAATAGGAAAACGTACCCAGCTCACACATTAATTAAAAGCATAAGTGTGACTCCGGCCTACTAAATAAGCATTCTGGTCACTTGAACTGAGTATTTTCAGGTATTTAGTTGCACAAGATGGAACACTAAGAGCTGGGATGCCTTTAGCTGTTTGAATCTGAACACATGCTACACTGAAGGAATTAGTGTATGCTTTCTCTTTCCAGCAGGACTGGGTAGCCCATTCCACTTCCTTCATAATAGGAATGGTACTTGTTTACCTTGAATAAGGAATTCCTTGTTTACACAAGACACCCATGGTATCATCATACATTCCCAAGACTGCAGAGAGGGGGGGGGAAAGGAGCAAGTTACAAGTTGAAAGATAAATTTAAGCTTTAAGCACTAAATTGCTAATGATCTGATAGAACTAATTTACGAACTTTACTGTTACAAGAGAATTGCATCAATAGTACACAGACATAATACTGAGGAGAAAAACAAACTGTTGAAATAAATTTATTGCAAAACTGTAAGTACATCATAAACACATTGTAATCTTGTAGCACAATGGAGAATGGCTCCCAGATGACTAGGATTCAGTTTGTGGTGACTAGTGGTGCATGAGGTAAATATGATATCATTTCATACCTGTACTCCCACATGAAGTCCATTCACTTTTTTGCGAAGAACACATACAAGTCGTTCCAGCCTGAACAAATAAAACAATATTTTTTCTTTCAATAAACTGCAGTAATGTAATGAACACAAATAACAATGCTGAAATAAATTTTAAAATATCTTGATACTAAAGCAAATAAGGAATACACACCTGAACTCACACAAACCGATAATTGATTCCATAAGTTTGGGGCTTGTGTAGTTATTAAATTTCATGTAAAATATTATACAGTAAAATCTGCATAATGGATACTCCCACATAGCGATCATCTCCATTTAACAGACCATGTTACGATCTCTAGTCGCAAAGTATATAAGGCTTTGTACATTAACCTCCAAATATCAGTGTCTCCAATTAATAGACAGTAATTTTGGCCATATAACAGTCAAATATAAGAAACTTTAGGGGGGGGAATAACTGCAAATTTTTGCCACAAAGATTTTGTTTCTTTTGATGAAAACGGTCAGGTGACTTTTTGCCCTCAAGATCCCCACTATGAATCTACTATTCTGTGGTTTCAATAGGGATGATCTTAGGAGTAGACAAAACTTTGAGTCTCACTCGAACCAAAATCACTGTAAATCATATTACTACCTCCCCTTTGATTTATTCCTAATAGGATTCAATCCAGTGCCCCATTTGACATTCCTGTTCAATGATAGCAAGCTACTCCCAATAGGATCCAGAGTTCATTTCATGATATGATTTTTTCCTTTTCTGGAAAACCAATAGACCTTAAAACATGGAGGATAAATGCAGGTAACTACCCCTTTCTAAAAATGTATCAGTTCGCGAACTGATACATTTTTAGAAAGGGGTAGTTACCAGCATTTATCCTCCATGTTTAAGGTCTATATCTAAAAATGTATTTCTCTGCGAACTGTGTCACATTACGGGGCACAAGAGAAATAGTTATTATCAGAGAAGGGCATTTATGAAACCTAAAGGCTTTTAAGGAACTTCTTTTTCTTTGGCACCTCTTCTTCGGTACATCGTCTTGGTGTGTATTTGTATAATATTGGATGCATGTTTATTGGCAATTGTTTGAAATGAGGTAAAAGAGCATGTAATGAAGATTTCATCCTTTCTCTGTGTAGTTGTGCACTTAGTGCTGTTTTTCCCTTCATTGCAAAAAAAAAAACGTTAAAACTCAAGCCGGGGGTCAGCTGTCCTTGTGCTGTTTGAGGAATGGAGTACATGCCAAGCATGGCTGTGTGTAGAACGTGATGTAAGCTGAACTGTTGTTCTCACTTGTTCCTGCTGATGCCGTGTGTGCTGAAGAGTGACACACAGGCCAACCATGTCTACTTATGGAACTGATATTCTCACTTGTTCCTGCTGATCTCATGTGTGCTGAAGAGTGGCGCACAGGCTGACCACGACTACTTATGGAACTGTCATTCTCACTTGTTCCTGCTAATGTAGTGTGTGCCGAGGAGTGGCGTACAGGCAGACTAAGACTACTTATGGAACTGTTGTTCTCACTTGTTTGCTGCCTGCTGCAGTGTGGAATACATCTTTGTGTGACTAACTTCTGGCTGAGTGTGATGAGGTTACTACTAATTTCTTTAGTATTTTGGCTGATTCGCTTTGATGGAAATTATTATTATTTTTGCATTCTTCTGTTGTGTGCAAGGCTTCATGCTGTATAGAGAACTTTCAAAGGTAAATGCTGTTCTTTGATTTAAAGTTGATGCTGGAAATTAAACAGTTGATTTCAAAATTTTTTATGCACTGTCAGTAACTTTGCTTAGACAGTCCTTCCTGCGGGGTTGAGCTAGTTGGGCAGGGTGAAGAGTTAGACTGGTTGAACTGTTGCAACTGCCACAGTTGAACTGTGGTTTTGCGCTTTTATACTTCTAGCAAATGTATGAAATTTTTGTTTCGATAACTTGTTGGTTTTGAAGATGGTAACAAAAAGAAAATGATTTAACAAACATTGAAAGAAAAAAATCAAAATCTTAAATGAGGCTGAAAAGGAAAACTGGAATGTGTGGATTCTTGGTGAATGCTTTAATGCAGGAAAATGCAAATAAGTGAAAAACATTTGATTCAGGAAACATCTGGTGTAGTTGTAGAACAGGTGTGCAGGACTTCAAGACTTTGTGAAGTGTTGTTAGGACTGGGTCAAGCTAGTTAACAAGGTAAACAAGGCATTGAGGCACCTTCTCTAGGAATGTGCCTTTGGTACTGCAATAAAATTTTGAATGTTAATAGTCTGTGTGGGTAAAATAAAATATTTTTGGGGTTCCTTTAGCCTTATTTTGTTTTATAACTGAGAACAAGGAGTGGTTTTTACCCAAAAGTAGTGCTGACCAATTTATCCTGCCTCACTCTTTGGCCACAGGCTATCTTGCTTTGTTGCATCTGTCAATGCATCTAATTTTTTTTTCCATTTTATTCTTTTTTTAAGGAAACCAAACACAGTATTGATTTGCATGAAGCCTCCTAGACCCAAAATACAGTATTTCCCATTAAACAAAGGAAGCAGCTGCTTTGAGTGGCAGTTAACAGTGAGACAGAATTTTGTTCTCCAAAATTACACAAAGCACCTTATTTTTTTGCATGAATAAAATGAACAGAAATTGAGAAATTACTCGCATATTTTTTATCTCGCTATTGGGTCATTCAACGCCAAATCGTCAGATGCTATCCACCACACCATCTCCAATTCTTTTTTCATGAATAGATCACCCCAAGGTATGAAAATCCTGAAAGTTTCATTTTTTTATTTCCCGTAGATTAGAAGATATTAATTTTTGAATTCTGGTGCATGGCTGGCCGTAATCACGTAAAAACGCAAATATCTCCATTGTTTGGATAAAAAAAGGACCAAAATCACCACTCCTTCGTAATTTCCCCCAAGGAATGCATTGTACAAATTTCTATCTTCTTTGGTTTTTGAGTTACATGCAACGAGAGAGCCTTTTTTCAAAACGTAAAAAGCAATGTAGTACAGCACTTAGAAGATCGCAATTGTTTTTCGTTTGTAAAGAAAAGTTTAGTCTAACAAATGAAGAAAAAAAAACATTGGGCTTTCGTGTGCGCGCTGAAAAAAGAATTTTTAAATATGGTGCATGGCTCATATTTTACCTCTGTGAAACTGCGCGCGGCGAACAGCGTAGCCAAACGGCAGCGGGGTGGACGTTTGCCTTCAGACGGGCTGCAGATCAAGATACCATTGCATGCGTTGGTCAGATCGCACGACGATTTGATGTGATGCTTGAAGGAGGAAGGATGGTGAATTAATGTTATGTTTAAAGGCATTTCAAAGAACATAACTGTAAAATATTACTAAAGGGTCATTTCATGCCAAATCGTCAGATGCTATCCACCACATTTTTAGCCATTCGACGACGAGGAAAACTAATACAAACCATTTTCTCTGTACAGCTTACCAATATGAGCTATACCGTGAAAAAGGTTATACACAAATAAAGCATAAAAATTATGCAACAGACGTCGGAAATATATTGGTATTCTTAGCCATTCAATGACGAGAAGAACTAATATAAACTTTTTTCTCCCCGTATAGCTTAACAATATACAGTACTGACACTTATAAATTATGCAATTGACGTTGAAAACAGTTTTTGGTATATTGATTAATGATTTCTACAGCTCATGCAATATCTGACAGAATTTTTAGACATGAAATAGTTCTATTTCAGGAATTAATAAATTGTCTAGTTGTCCACGCTTGCCGTAAGAGAAAATGATGTAATCGGGGATGTATATCTCAGTGCCTATTCGTGCGAGGTAGAGGAGATATATACTGCGTTTTAGTAAACGTCAGATACTTGATGTTGACGTTTAGCAAGGATCAGCGTCGGGTTAGAAAAAATGTTATTGATTATTTTCTGGTAGATCTGGTATTTAAATGAACGAGTATGTCTCGCAGTTGTCATTTTGCCTGTTTTTTATTTATTTATTTTTTATTTCAGTTGCTTATGTAAAGATTATGCGTCAGGTGGGAGCTCACGAAACTCTCAAAAGCTCATATGAAACAAAACGCACCATAGCACCCTAAAATAAGAAAAACACAGCTTAACTGTTCGTGGTGTAGCCCAAAAATAGGAAAATACAGTTTGACGGTTACACTGAACGAAAAATTTTATGCCTCCTATAATCACATCCTGGTGTCAGAGTGGTAGCAATTGGATTTATTTCCGTTTTTTTTTTTTTTTTTTTTTTTTTATTAATCATGCCAATAAATTTAGAAATAATGAGAAACATTAACAGACCTCGAACGTATGAGTACATTTTCGTTAATTTAATACCCAATGTATCGCAATTATTGATTACAAATTTATGAAAAACAAGTATGGAACTCTTGTTGCTATTTAGCGATCGTAATTTGTCCGCTCTGTTTTACGAGCTTCTGTTTCTCTTTGTCAGTAGCAACGCAGTTATCGTCCTCATATTGACAAGGTACTTTAGCTGTCTCTTGAATTAAGAATTAGTTTTTTTTTGTTTTTGTTTGTTTTGTTTAACGCATTACGCCACAATAACAATGCACAAAGACGCTGAAAAATAGGCAGCAACTTTCAAATTGCAAGAGAATAAAAGAGATCTGAGAAAATACACTACGGAGCTTTCCCACTTGCTGTGCTCTCTTAGAAATTCGTTCTCTGTTTACCAGAGGTCGTAAATTAGAATCTGAGGGATTCGAGGTATACTGTCTTTAAAAGAGGGGGGGGGGGGAGAAAGAAAAAAAAAACTAGAAGCAATCGTGTTGGCCATAGCACGGATAAAAAGAGTAAATCGTCTCTAAGAAAAATAAACAGTTCTACATCTGTGGCGAACAGAAAACGTTATACCATAACGGCAAGTAAGTTAACAAACGCAGGGCAGTGGCGACGCTAGCTGCTCAGAACTGGGTGTGCCATTAAGGAAGGGGGATAAACGTGATGGGAGAGGAGGCACACACTTTAAAGTGCTTGGCAGAAATTTTGGCAAAAAATTCCATTCATGTGCACTCTACTAGACACTAATAATGTTATCCCTAGTCAAAAAAAAGTTTTCAAGTGAATACTGCACGTAGTATTTATTCAACGTATCTAGTATGGGAACCATGGATAAGAATCTTTATGGCAAATTACTATTCACAATTTTAGCTTGCTTAGGTCTCTCTCTCTCTCTCTCTCTCTCTCTCTCTCTCTCTCTCTCTCTCTTTCATAAGGCTATTTATGAAGTACAGTTTGTAACCTGACAAGGAATCTCTCTCTCTCTCCGATCGTTTTCAACTATAATTCCAAAACGCGTGTTTCTGCTGCTCTCTTAGAAATTCGTTCAGAAGACCCCCCCCCATTTCCCTCCCATAAGTACAAAAACTAACAGCCATGTGGGAATGCCATTTTGCTTTTTTATTTAAGAGGCTACAATTTATAAACTTCCAAAAGCCGAAAGTTTAGAACTGATTGGTTTACATTGGTGACACGAACATTAAATTTTCTCGCGGGTCATATTTAGTTTCCACGCTACAGAAAAAGTATATTACCTTCACAGAAAATAATCAGAGATTTTGTGTGTGCATATAAAATCTACCTAACATTTTTTTTGTCAACACCATTTTTCATCCTGCGGCGAATGGCAAGTTTATACTTTTTTATTTATTTTTTTTATTCGAGGTTTAACGACCACCGTGAGCAACTCAGTGGGCTATAAGCAGTCGCCCGTCCCTAATTTGGGGCCACTGGTTCCAGGGAAGAGAGAGAGCCAGCACCGTAAGACAAACACAACATCCATGCCTCACCGGGATACAAATCTGGACCCAATTTGGACGAATGATCATATTCATAAGCCATCGCTTAGACCACTGCACCACCTGGGCGGCAAGTTTATACTTAAGGATATTTTTACGAGGAGCAATAAATTTGCGGGATGTTGATCAGACAAAGTGCGCAAAAGGTCTGAAGCGTCAGGTCATTTGCAGTAACCCTCTACAAACAACATCTAAAAAGGAGAGAGGCTTCATTTCATCTCTGGCATGATAAATCTGAAAACCAAGCACGACAGAACTTTTTATCCATGTATACATACATACTCGCCAGAATAAAAAAAAAAAAGCTGATTAAAGTAAAATACAAGACGATTCCCAAAATTAGCCAAAGAAACTTCACTGATCTCTCGTCTAGAGTGAAAGCATTGGCAGCAATACCCCCCCCCCCCCCCCAAATAACTTTGGTTTTGCATCGATTTCAAGAAATGATTCAGATGATGACACAAAACGCGGGAAAATCTCGCGTACATTGTAAAACCTGTAGATGTTAAATTTTATGATAATCGCCAAATTCGTTATCGGAAAAAAAACAAATGTTTTCCATGGAAGCTCAACTTCCTCTTGTCTGATTTGATTAAATATAATCAAAAACTGACATGGAAGTTGATCACGGTGTTGTGAGACATCGTTCATGAACTAATCATGCTTTTTTAAAATTAAGAATTCCTTTCCTTCAAAACGTGAGTTCAACAATACATGCGTCCGCGCGAGGGGGTGATGGGTGGGATCTCCTCTTGCGTGTGGGAGGAATGCCATTCTTCTTCCGGTATCGAGTCTCTGCACAGCCATGGCCATGACGCAGCATGCTTCACTGATTGCGCTGTCACCATGGCAATGCACTAGCCATGCACCATGTTTAAAAATTATTTTTTCGGCGCTCAGGCAAAAGCCCAAGGTTTTTTGTTGTTTTTTTTTCATTTGATAGATTAAACCTTTCTTTGCAAAGAATAATAACTGCAGCTTTCTAAGTGCTGTACTACATTGCCTTTTTAAGCAATGAAGAAAGGCTCTCTCATTGCTCATAACTCAAAAACTAAAGCAGATAGAAACGCATACATTGCACTAATGGATTCCTTGGTAAAAATTAAGAAAGAATGATGATTTATGTATTTCTTTTTATTCTTAATAAAGGAGATTATTGTGTTTTTACGCAAAATATGTCCGCCATGCACCAAAATTCAAAAAATTATATCTTCTAACCTATCGAAAATAAAAAATTGAAACTTTCAGGGTTTTTATAGGTTGGGAGTAGCTACCCATTAAAAAAAATCGTAAGAATCGGAGATGTGTTGGTGGAAAATTAATTCAAAATCTGACGATTTTGCATGGAATGACCCTATTCTGAGTAGGGAGAAGCATCAGGGGCACCAATCTGACTATTTGAATCTAGTACACCCAATAACTTTATCATGGGCAGTTCCTATCCAATATTTTTTAACATGAATGAAATCATCATTTATCCCCACAACAGTTTGTGTTACTAAGTACTTGAAAGATACTAAAACACTTCATCTCTAAGAACAGCCAAATACATGTGAGTATGTTAAATTCAAAAACGTAAATTTTTTCCAGTGAAAAGTTTGCAAAAGGACACTTTGCATCAGGGTGCAAACATGCCTTGAACTAATGCCAGGGTTCATACAGCAGGGTCCAAAACTTTTTCCAGAACTATTTAAAGATTTATAGGACATATACATCATTTTCCAGGTTTGCATTTTTTTATCCCCATACATAATATAAATACATTAGTTTATTAAATAATTAATATAGAAAGAAAAAATTACCTCAATAACTATGAAAGAACTCAGATTGATTCTTTATCACCCACTCATTTTTTTGCAGCACAGTGGCTTAATATTGTTGCATTCTTATTTAACTAAGTGGATATTACACACAAAAAAAAAAACAGTTATGTCAAATCACTTAGTTAACACTTTAGATTTATTAAGCTTCCTTTACTGACTGAACCAGTTCATCCAATTTTTTTGTTTCTGACAGCAAGCTCTTTTTAGCATGTCTTTTGTAAAAAAAGATTGTGCTTATGTTATCAGTTTGTCCGTCCGTCCGTCTATACCCACGAAATCTCTGCAACTATTAGTCAGATTTGAAAAATTCTTTTTGCATTGGGAAGCTTGAAACATGCGAATGATGATCCTTCGTTTCGGTTTTTTTTTTTTTACGATGTGCAATTTCGCCGCTAGAGGGCGTAAATGCAGATGATGTCGAATTCAAAAATACGTTTTATTCCACATATTTGCTTCTAAACATCCGATTTAAATTTTTTTTTTATCTTTCGATTCCATTTATGTCGAAGAGTATTTTAGATATAGTTACATTTTTAAATTACGCATAGATTTCCCGCTGGGGAGTGCAAAAGTAAATTGCATTTCCCCCGATAACTCTTCTTCTAAAACTCCGATTTGAAAATTTTTTTCTTCAGCGGATACGCCTCCTGATGGAAAATCTTTTGCACATAATTTCAAATTTTTGGTAAAGCATACTTTGGCTACCTGGGGGCGTAAGTGTTAATTTTTGCTTCTGATATATTTGCCATAAAATCTCAGCTTCTAAAATATAGATTGAAAAAAATTCTTTCATGGACTGATGCCACTCACATCGCTAAACTTTTTCGAAACATTTTCTTCTTAAAATATTCCACAGTTTCTCCACCAGGGGGCGTAGATGTATATCTTATTTTTGTCAATATCTCTTACTTCTAGGAGTCTGATTTGAAAAATTCCTTCTGTGTTAGATACCGTCTCCAGTGTGACATGTTCATATAATTTCAAAATTTTCAAGTAATTCATAGACTTTCCGCTAGGGGGCATAAAGGTAAATTGCTTTCCCCCTATATCTCTGCTTCTAAATCTCCGATTTGAAAAATTCTTTCTGCACTGGATACAGCTCCTGATGGGAAATCCTTTGCACATAATTTCTAATTTTTGTAAAAATGGTTTGGGCACCAGGTGGTGTAAGTCTTAATTTCCGCTTCTGATGTATTTGCAGCAAAATATGAGCTAAAATCTCGATTGCAAAAAAAAGTAGTTTGTTGACCGATACTACTCATGTCGACAACCCTTTTAGGAACATTTTCTTCTTGAAATAATGCATGGTTTCTACTCCAGGGGCGTAGATGTATATCTTATATTTGTCAATATCTCTACTTCTAAGAGTCCGATTTGAAAAATTCCTTCTTTGTTGGATAGTGTTTCCGATGCGAAATGTTTTTCCTATAAGTTCAAAATTTTCAAGTAAATCATAGACTTTCCGCTAGGGGGCACAAAGGTAAATTGCGTTTTCTGCGTTATTTCTGCTTCTAAAACTGATTTGAAAAATTCTTCCTCTATCGCATACAAGACCTGATGGAAAAAATTTTTTCACATAATTTCTAATGTTTGGTAAAGAATCGTTTGGCCACCACGGGGCATAAGTGTTAATTTCTGCTTCTGATGTATTTGTAGTAAAATCTGTGCTCCTGAAAACTCGACTAAATTTTTTTTTTTCTTGGACCAATACCGCTCATATGGAAAAACCTTTTGAGAATACTTTCTTCCTAAAATAATGCATGGTTTTCCCACCAGGGGACGTAAACTCACATCTTATTTTTGTCGATATCTCTGTTTCTAAGAGTTCATAAGCTCACGATTCCATTTACAGCAATATCTGAGGGATTAAAAACCCGATTGAAAAACTTCTTTCTTTCGTCAGATACTATTGTTTTCCATACCGGTTCCATTAACTTTGAATAGCTTTGATAAATTTAATTTGCATCAGAACGGATTGAAAAGACGTGCTTATTACACCCGAAAATTTGGTGTCATCTTTCTTGTTTTCTTTTGTTGTCTTCCTAAAACTGACTGTAATAACAATAAATTCCCTGTATTTTCTGCTAAGTGGTCAGCATTTTCCATAAGGCTTGCTATATCACTTGAAAATCTTTTTTTTTTCTTTCTTTAATTCTTCAATTTCTTCCATTACAGATTTACTCTTTTGGGACATGCTGGATTGTGCATCTTTATGTTTTTGTTCCTCTAAATAGTTGCAGTACTTCTGCCAGGCCATTGCTACTGAAGCAAATAGTTGTTTTGTACTTGTCACTTTCAAAATACCACCAGCAGACCTAATAAGATCATAAATGATTCATGCTATCAATGAGTTTTTTCATAGACTTTCAACCATTAGCTCTTTGTTTGTGGAAAATCCCTCTTCATACACCATGGCCTGTCCATGGGACAACAGCGGTAACTGTTTTGCAACATTTCAGAGGCCTTTGTAAGCAGCTTTGCCAGCCACGTAAACATGAAAAAGGACTCCTTCAGGAAAACGCTTTGACGTCTGTAAGTTCTGTTTTACAGGTTCTGTAAAGTGGATACAGTCTGTGGTGGTGCATTAACTTATTCAATTAAAAGATAAATCGGTTAAAAGTCCTAAAAATGTTACTCACGGAAGTGCGTGTTCAGTTCGACGTCAGTAGTTATTGAGTTTCTTTGTCCAAAGTTGTATCTTGCTTCAATATGGTCAGTTGTTAGGGTTAGCTCGAGAGCCATTTCGATATAAGTTGTACTCTACTTCAGTTATGTCCAGATGTTAGGGTTAACTCTGTTCTGGCTGTGTCGACATCATATTGAATGGGTAAAGGTTTCCAGATAATAATAAGAATGGGTAAAGGTTTCCAGATAATAATTAAAGATGATTATCTGGAAACCTTTACCCATTCAATATGATGTCGACACAGCCAGAACGGAGTTAACCCTAACATCTGGATATAACCGAAGTAAGGTAAAACTTATGACAAAATGGCTCTCGAGCTAACCCTAACAACTGACCATATTGAAGCAAGATACAACTTTGGACAAAGAAACTCTCAATAACTACTGACGTCAGACTGAACACGCACTTCCGTGAGTAACATTTTTAGGACTTTTAACCGATTTATATTTTAATTGAATAAGTTAATGCACCACCACAGACTGTATCCACTTCACAGAATGTGTAAAACAGAACTTACAGACGTCAAAGCGTCTTCCTGAAGAACCTTGTGGTCACGTAACGGTATGTGAACTTTATGATAGAATCACATGAGATATAATGATGAAAAAGGACATTTAGTCTTTCACTCTCATTGTGCTTATCAAATGTAATGAACTGTGATTGTGACTTTGATACTTCTGAATTCACAAAATCTCCAAGCTGCTGCAAAATAGTATCACACATTTCTTCATTGAGTCATTTAGCATTGACTAATACTTTCAACACATTTCTCAGTTTTTGTACACAACCAGTTTGTTGGCAACCATTTTAGTGGGATCAAAGAAATCAATGTTTCTTAAAGAGTTTAGTTGATGGGAGACTTTAAAAGCAACTTTCTGACTAAAACTATCAGGAAATTTCTGCATTCAATTTTAAACTCAATAACTTTCTTTTCACTTACTTTGTTCAAAGTAACCAGGCTTTTTAAAGCATTTTCCACACCAAATCCAACATAGATCTTCCTATGTGGAATGTAGATATTTTGATTAGCAAGATCAATCTGAAGCAAATTTTTAGGAAACACTATTCGTAGAAAATTACATGTTAAGAAACTGTTTATAATGAATGAAAAGTATCCATTTACAGCCATAACAAATTTCTAAAACCTCAACCCTACAGCGGTAACAACAATCCACTGACAGAGCATAGATTAGGGGGGCAAGGAAAATGGGATTGGAATGTGAAATGCACAAGAAGCAGATAAGTTAAACAAAGGCAGGAGGAAAAGAGTTGCTTTATCACTGTACGAATAGAAAGCCATAAGTTACCTTCTTTTGTCTGGCTTACTCTAGGAAGTCTTGACCATTAGATATCCACCTGTTTTTAGTCTTCATTTCATTCATTTGGATCCCACTGATTGTGTCGTCAGCAAAATGTTGTAAAAGCGAAAAGCTCTAAATTTGGCTACAAAAGGTGAAATTATCGCAAAATACAATGAAGGTCAAAAAGAAGGTAGATGTGCCTAAAAGACTATGGAATTCTGCAGAGTTCGTTATCAATGATTTTAAAGAACCGTGCACACATATTAGCTGAGCTAGCAAAGTCAGAAGGTGCATCAAAACGGAAGAAAATGTGCTGTGCTCTTTATCCTGACGTTGCAGAAGTTTTATTCAACTGGTTTACTTCGGCTCAAGCTCAAAATTTGCCTCTAAGTGGTCTAATGTTGCAGGAAAAAGCCCGACCTTTCAGATTGGCCCTGGGTTACCAAGACCCTGGGACTGGTTGACTACAGCATTTCAAGGATTGCTATAATATCTCCTGTCAAACCCTGAGTGGTGAAGCAGGAGCAGCAGATGTTGCTGCAATTAACGAATGGATGGAGAAAAAAACATGGATCATATTCTTAAGGACTACTCTAGAAATTGTATTTACAATGCGGACAAAACAGGACTTTTTTACCAGATGCTACCAACAAAAGCAATGGCCATTCGTGGTGAAAAATGTGAAGGTGGGAAATCAAGTAAACAACACATCACTGTGTTGCTTTGTGCAAATATGGATAGAAGCGACAGACGAAAGCCTTTCATTGAAGGCAAATCATTCAAGCACCGATGTTTTAAAGGCATTTATATGTCATCATTGCCAGTGATAATTCGGAACAACAAAAACGCCAGGATCACCAAAAACCTTTTTAGTGAATGGCTGGTTGTGTTTGATAGAGAGATGGCAGCAAAAAAAAAAAAAAAAAAAGAGAATGCTCTCTTGCTAGTGGATAATTGCATGGCACATAACATTTTTCCTACTTGACAGCTGTGAAGTTGGGAGTTTTTGCCACCTAGTTTGACCCCAAGGTTGCAAACTCTGGACCAAGGAATAATTGCGAACTTCAAAATAAAGTATAGAAGGTATGTCATAGAGTGTCTTCTCTTAAATTTTGAAAAGGAATCGGATCTGAAAATTGATTTGCGGATGGGTTTGGACTTTGCTCAACAAGCCTGGAACAACGAGAAAGAGGTGACAATAAGAAACTGTTTCTGTAAGGCTGGGTTTCATGCCATAGAAGGCAATGATGTGCAAGGTGAACGCGATGATCAGTCTCTCAACGAGATGTGGGAGAGAATTGTAGACAATGATCTGGCAGATGGAGCAACTTTGCAGGACTTTTGTACAGCTGATGACGATGTGTTATAAGTATAAGTGCACCCCTAACAGACGCTGATATCTTAGATGAACTAAAAAATAAAACACAACAGACTGTTCAGACTCTGATAGTGATGAAGAAGGTACCATCACTAACCATCACTATTGAAACTGGAAGTGTCTACTGCTAACACAATTTGTTCTCTAGAAAATGTTGCACATTTCTTGATGTCAAGCAGCATTTATACGGAAGAAACAGCAACAAAATTACTTTCTCAAGAATTTATTAATAAGACAAAGCTCTGTAAAAAAGCAATGTAGTTTGGACACCTGGCTAATAAAAAAGTACAGTTTGAAATTAAAATTTTTATGGTATTTTTTTTTATTCAATACATATTTCTTATAACAAATTTACGGATATAACGAAATTTTTTCATCCCTTCAAGTTTGTTATAAACAGGCGCGACTGTATATTTAAATGCATCCACAGGCTCAATGCTCTTTTGGCAACTGACATTTTTAATCCATTGATGCTTACAAAGCTTTTGTGGAAAGATTTCACTGCCAGTAACTGATGTATAATGTTCCCTCCTGGCTGGGGAATCCTTGAAAAACCAATAAAGAAAATAACTCTCCTAAATTCCAATCAGAAGCCTTTACACCATCTTGAAATGTACCATTGAACCATTTTCAGTATGCAGTCCAAATGTTTAATGTATCTGTTGAATCCTCACGCAGTTCATTTTAGAGCAGGTTGTAGAACTTCCAGTTGACAGCTGGACCATCCAAAGATACCTGGATTGTTTTCTCAAGCTTTAGCTTTTCAACACAAGAATTAAATTTGTGTAAAACAATGTTTGCTGGTGCATGCCCTAAAAATTTGGTTCCATAGTACCTGGTAATAACTTTATCACAAAACCATGAACAAACATGAATATCTATTTGTTTACATTGAGTTTTCCTATTTAAACTCTCATCAAATAACAGACCAAATTCATCATGATTTACATGCTCTGTTAACAAAGACAGAAAATATGGTGCAATACCAAAACAATAAAATTAAGCACTTTTTTCTTCACCACACATAAATTTTTTTGCTATTTGGTCAGGAAACACTGCAACAAAAAGTATACTTCTTTGCATGATTTATATGAATAGTAGCTATATATAAGTTTCATAGCCCACAACACCTCCAATCTCGGGCATTCCGTGAGGGTCACAAAAGTTTCCACACTTATTTGCTTGAGCTTGAAGTTTCCGTTTCTTTGCACAAGCTTATGGGAGATGGAAAACTTGGTGGCTTTTCTCATGTGGTATTGCACTTTCATGTAATCAGTAATAGTGGTACAGGTAGAAATAGTGGTATTTTAACATTTAACCAGTTCCAAGTGTTTTTTACCTCTCACTCACTCACTCACTCACACACACACACACTCACTCACACTCTCACACACACACACACACACACACACACACACCCCAAGCTGTTCTCCGAGATTCAGAGGTTAGCTCCACAAAGAAATACAAACTACCAGATAATTTTTACTTACTGTTGCCATATCAAACTTCTCCATTTACAGCGATCTTGACATACAACTCGAGTTTCACCAACATCCATCACACGCCATACACAAGATCTTCTATACTTCATGCTCATAATCTTTTTCTCATGCAGACACTCCTGAGTCTGATCCTCCCATGACTTCCTTGGCCTTTCTTTCCTGCCACTTGGGCTTAATAAAATTTCTTATTAGGCATCTCATCACTCATTCTTTCAACATGGCCAAACCACCTAGGAATATTAGTCTCCACCTTGCAAATAACATTTTGCTTCACATTACATGACTGCAACACATCTTCATTCCTCAAAAACATGTCTTGCCACCCCCCCCCAAGTAACGCATTTTTCCAGCACACAAACTACTCCTATGTTTCTTCTGTAGTACCCAGGTTTCACTGCCATACATCAGAGTAGGAACAATTAAACTTTCATACACAGCAATGTGGGATTTTCTTAAGAACCCATCATTCCTGTGAAAAACCTCCCAAAGTAGCCATGATTTTCAATGAAGAATTCACTCGCCTATTAAGTTCACCATCCATTTTGTTCTCTCTGTCAAACATGCTTCCTAAATACATAAACCCATTCACCTGGTCAATCACTGTGCTATTTAAACTTATAATACATTCAGCACTGCCAGTTCCTCTCTCAACAACCATAACTTTTGTTTTTTCCTTATTTATACTCAGTTTGAATTTCATGCAAACTTCATACATCTGGGACAACATACCCTGCAACTCACTTTTGCTCTCTGCCAACAGGACAGTCATCAGCATACAGCAATATGCACACATGGATATCACCAAGACAAAGCAGTATTATCTATTTTAGCATCATGCATTCATGCATCCATAAATATATTAAACAGCCATGGTGACATTACACAACCATGTTTGACTCCTGCGCCAATAGAAAACCATTTTGATAAAACACCATTCACTCATACACAAGCTCTACTGCCAGCATACATGGCTTTTACACTATTAAGTAGATTCCCAGTAACACCATAATCATTCAAAAACTTCCACAAAAGTGTCCTATTTACTCGGTCATAAGCTTTCTCTAAATCTATGAAGGCAGCAAAATCTTTCTTACCAACAGCCAGATACTTTTCAATCATCATGCATAATGCAAAAATTTGGTTCTGTTAGCAAAGTCTTTTTGGCAAAGAGCAAAAGTGAGTTGCAGAGTATGTTGTCCCGGATGTACGAAGTTTGTATGAAATTCAAACAGAGTATAAATAAGGAAACCCCAAAATTATGGTGTTTGAGTGAGGAAATGTTTATGCTGAAGCAAGATAAGTCTTAATGGCACACAGTTTGGCCAGGTGAATGAGTTTGTGTATTTACGAAGCATGTTTGACAGAGAACAAATTACATGGTGAAATTAGTATGCGAGTGAATTCTTCTTTGAAAGTCACAATGGTCAGTTTGGCAGGCCCAATTGCATGACATGCAATTGCTATCCATCTCCCTACAAATTAACTTAATGCACCTCAAGAATTTCAAGTTCATATTTGAGCCATCTGTTTAAATTACTGCTCTGGTGGCGCAGTGGTCTAAACGATGGCTTCTGACCATTCGTCCGAGATGGGTCTGGGTTCAAATCCTGGTGAGGCATGGATGCTGTGTTTGTCTTATGGCACTGGCTCTCTCCATTCCCTGGAACCAGTGGCCCCAAATTAGGGATGGACAACTGCTTATAGCCGACTGAGTTGCTTGCGGGCCATTCATTAAACCCCCAGCTAAAAGAATAAATTTAAATGGATTTGTGTACATTTAAACCTACCCCACCTCTTCATAAAAGCTTTTAACAAGGTTATTTATATATATTAGCTGTAGCATAATAAAGCTAAATTAAAGTTAGGTACTGAGCACTAACTTAATGATTTTTGCCCAAAAGAGAATGATTTGATTCATTCAACCTCCCTGGGCATATTTTACTTAATCCTTCATCGTCACGCACAACAAACTGAGTGTCAGAGACTTCTTTAAAGCAAACAAGTTATAATATGACACAAATCCCAAACACATGAAATATGATATTTTGCTGCTTCCTAGAGTCATTTGTTTGGCAATTTCACCATTTGGAAACACCAATTTCAGCACTACTGGGGCATCTTTATTAAAATTGAAAAATGAGTGTGAACACACCACTTTAAAGACAAAAATGATTTCTGCTTGAGGAACACATTCTTTACTCAAAAAACTGTTCATGAAATTTAGTTTACCTGTATTTTGTGGATGAGATTCAATGTGTTCTTGGAGGTTTTTTTCTGATGAATCCGGCTAAGATACAATTGGGTAAATTTTTGTAACATTTTTAACAATTAATTTATGGGCAGGGGAACCTTCCAGTAGACACCTGAGTGGCAGCTTTTTCTTTTATGCTTTTCACTACACATATGGTTAGAAACAGCTTGCTTTCCATGTTGCTTACTGAGAAGTTTTTAAGCACACCTTGCAACATGTTCGTTGAGGAGGACATTAAGATGCAATCCAGTTTGTAAACACTGGGTTTAGACTCTTATCTTGCCAATTAAACTGAAAGTAGTTTTGTTGCTCATTATGATGCAATTTCAAATGCAACAGCCAAATTCTCAGGGGTACATACCCAAATGTCAAAAAGAAAAATTTTAGAGAGAGATAGATTTGCCTCCTCAGGGTGCTCCGTGGGAACAATGGCACACAGAACAGCAACAAGGGCCTCTGTGAATCTTGGAGAGGTGCCATCTAGTACTGTGTGACATTGGCAAAAAGACCGCAACTGAACAGTCAGCTGTGGGCTAATCCACCACACTGATGTACTTATTTGATTAAAAAGACACAAAGATACAATTATCCAGAATCTAGTGTGGGATATGGTGGACCTACCACACTTGAGAAGAGGTCCACCACAGAATCAACCTGGAACTGGAAAAACGAAAATCAGAAAAAGATCTCGGCTGAGTGAGTGTAAGATTGGTGTATGGAATACTAGAGATATAAATGGCAAGATTAATGAGATGATTGAAGAGATGGATAAGTACAGATTGGATGTGCTGTGTGGAAGTGAAACCGAAAAAAAGGAAACTGGGCTAGAAGTGAATGGAACAGTGAATGTGTAGTCAGGCTATTGGATAATGTGAGAGGACAGACTGGTGTAGGTGTGATTTTAAGTGAAAAGATGAATAACTTGATTCACTATAGATGCATAAGTGAGAGAATTCTTTGGATTCATTTGAAAACGAAACTTCACAGAATAGTATTTGTTGTAGTGTATGCTCCTCGTGACTCAGAACCTTCTGATAGGAAGGAAGATTTCTGGAATGAGCTAAATGCTGTTCTGAGCCAGTTTGGTACTAAAGAGAAAGTTATAATAGCAAGGGATTTCAATGCTACAGTAGGTGTGCAGAATGCAATTTCTGACAATGTTCTGGGTAAGTGTAATGTGTGAATGATAATGGTGAAAGATTAATTGAACTCTGCATTGAGAATGGTTTCTAAGTATCTAATACATTTTTCAACCACAAGTATATCCACACATATACTTGGGAAAATAGTACACTTGGTCAAAAGAGTGCGATAGATTTTGTTGTCTACGATCAGTGTCTGAAACACTTAGTTGACACTTGTGTGATGAAAGGTGCAGATGTTGGTTCTGATCACTTGGTAAGGTCACAAGTGAAACTGAAGTTGGTTGGAGGAATAGGAAAATATCCAGGATGAAAAGAATAAATGTTGGGCTCCCTGAAGATCATCAGCATTATTCTAACTTACTCTGAGAACAACTGAAGTCTTGTGAGAGGGATGTAGAAAAGAAGTGGGAATGTTTTAAGAACTGTGTTGTCATTGCTGATGTGGCACCACAATAGTGGGTAATAATAGAGGTGATGCTTGGTGGAATAGTGAGATTGAAGAGGCAGTAAAGAAAAAGAAGGAAGCCTATTTGGGGATGTTGCAAGATGGAATTTCTGTGGATGAATATTGCTGTAAGAAGAGCGAAGCAGCTAAGCTGGTTTGACAGAGTAAGGCAAAAGATAGGAAAGAGAAGGTGAAAAGGCATGAATTGGCTTTTTGGAACGATAGGAAGACTTTCTGGAAGTACATGAAATTCAGGAGAAATAGGGGAAACAAAGTTGTAAGTTGTGTGAAGAATACGATCGAGGAAAGGATATGGGAGCCCAATGAGTTAAGTGAAAGATGGGGTGAATACTTCTGTGAGTTACTGAATCAAGATAGCAAAGGCGATTCTGAGGCAGAAGCAGATGATGTCACAGTGAAGGATGGAAGCACAGGAGGGATCTCAAGAGGTGTGTAAAGCTCTAAAATCTCTTCAGAATGGTAAGGCTCCGGCAGTTGGTGGCATAACTGCTGAGATGTTGAAATATGGTGGTGACTAATTGACTGGTTAACTGAAATTTGCCAGTTGTGCTGAGAGTTAGAAATGGTCCCTCGGCATTGGAAGGATGCTATCATTTTTCCCTTGTATAAGGGAAAAGGTGATCAGACTGAATGCAAGAACTATCGTGGTATTAGCCTACTGAGTGTGCCAGGGAAAGTGTTTAGTAAGGTCATTATTGAAAATGTACAAGGTCTTACATCAGAAAAAGTGTGGGATGTTCAGAGTGGTTTTACACCTGGTAAAGGCTGCACTAACCAAATTTTTGCATTACACATGATGATTGAAAAGTATCTGGCTGTTGGTAAGAAAGTTTTTGCTGCCTTCATAGATTTAGAGAAAGCTTATGACCGAGTGAATAGAACACTTTTGTGGAAGGTATTGAATGACTATGGTGTTAGTGTGAATCTACTTAATAGTGTAAAAGCCATGTGTGCTGGCAGTTGAGCTTGTGTACGAGTGAATGGTGTTTTATCATAATGGTTTACTATTGTTGCAGGAGTCAGACATGGTTGCGTAATGTCACCATGGCTGTTTAATATATTTATGGATGCATGAATGCATGATGCTAAAATAGATAATACATACTGCTTTGTCTTGGTGATATCCATGTGTGCATATTGCTGTATGCTGATGACACTGTCCTGTTGGCAGAGAGCAAAAGTGAGTTGCAGAGTATGTTGTCCCAGATGTATGAAGTTTGCATAAAATTCAAAATGAGTATAAATAAGGAAGAAAACAAAGTTATGGTTCTTGAGAGAAGAACTGTTAATACTGAATGCAATATAAGTCTAAATGGCACAGTGATTGACCGGGTGAATGAGTTTGTTTATTTAGGTAGCATGTTTGACAGAGAGAACAAATTGGAAGGTGAAATTAGTAGGCGAGTGACCTCTTCATTGAAAGTCGTGGCTGCTTTGGGAAGTTTTCACAGGAACAATGGGTTCTCAACAGAGTCCCACATGGCTGTGTATGAAAGTGTAATTGTTCCTACTTTGATGTATGGCAGTGAAACCTGGGTACTACAGAAAAAACATAGGAGTCGTCTGTGTGCTGGAGAAATGTGTTACTTACAGGAGTTTTGTGGCAAGACACATTCTGATTGTGTGAGGAATGAAGATGTGTTGCAGTTATGTAATGTGAAGCAAAATATTGTTAGCAAGGAGACTAATATACATCAGTGGTGGTTTGGCTATGTTTAAAGAATGAGTGATGAGATGCTTACTAAGAAAATCTTTTTAGCCCAAGTAGCAGGAAGGAAAAGCAGAGGAAGGCCAAGGAAGTCATGGGAGGATCAGATTCAGGAGTGTCTGCATGAGAAAAAGATTGAATATGAAGTATAGAACTTGTGTACAGTGTGTGAAGGATGCCAGTGAAGCCCGAGTTGTATGTCAAGATCATTATAAATGGATAAGTTTGATACGGCAACAGTAAGTAAAAATCATCTGGTAGTTTGTATTTCTTTGTGGAGCTAACCTCTGAATCTCAGAGAACAGCTGAGTGATGATGATGTACTTTTGTGATTAAAAAAATACAAAGTAATACTTTTACGTACTTTAGTGTGGGATATGGTGGACCTACCACACTTGAGAAAGATGGTCCACCACATGAACGATACGGAAATGGCAAATGGCATATGAGAACGAGATCTCAGCTGAGTGAGTGTAAGATTGGTGTATGGAATACTAGAGGAATAAACGAAAAAATGGATGAGGTGACTGAAGAAATTAATAAGTATAAATTGGATGTACTGAGTTTAAGTGAAATTAAAAAGAAGGAAATTGGGATAAAAGAAGTGGTGGAACCTTGAATGTGTGGTCTGGAGTATTGGATAATGTGAGAGGACAAACTGGTGTAGGTGTGATTTTAAGTGAAAAGATGAATAACTTGATTCACTATAGCTGCATAAGTGAGAGAATTCTTTGGATTCGTTTGAAAGTGAAACTTCAGAGAATAGTAACTGTTGTAGTGTATGCTCCTTGTGACTCAGAACCTTCTCATACAAAGGAAGATTTCTGGAATGAGTTAAAAGTTCTTTTGAGCCAGTTTGGAGCTAAAGAGAAAGTTACACTGCTGGCCACCCAAAATGCAACACCAAGAAGGAAGCATCCGATTGGCCTGAAATTCACAGCATGAGTCGCCCGTGAGAGGACATGCAAACAATTAGCATTGCAGGGCATATGCAAATCATGTGCGCCCGGCACGCCACCGAGAAACACTATAAGAAGGGTGCACAGAAGGCGGGGTGTAAGTAGTGGAAGTGTGTTATGTTGCCGGACCTGTGCGTGGGAAGCTTCCCGATGCCTCGTTGCAGAATACGGCAGTCATTCCAGCATGTTTCGGAGTTTGACAGAGGACGAATAGTGGCGTATCACAACAGCAGTTTATCGTACTGAGACATCGGCGCCCGTGTGGGACAACATCCAGCCACAGTGAGGCGAGTGTGGATACGGTGGATGCAGGAGGGACGGACAGCCCGACATGAACGATTGCCGCAGCCGCGGCACACCACCGAACGAGAGGACCGGCATGTTGTGCGGCGGGCATTGACTGCTTGCACCGCCACATCCCAAACGTTAGCGCAGGAATTAGGGTGTGTTGCGCAACAACCTGTGTCAGCACATACTGTTCGACGTCGTCTGCAGGAGCGGGGACTTGTCGCACTGCGCCCATTGCTCCGATTACCATTGGCGTTATACCACCGGCGAGTGAGGCAGCAGTGAGTCGCTGAACGCCGCACCTGGACTACGGAATGGCAGGACATTGTCTTCTCCGACGAATCCCGCTTCTGCCTGCAACACCACGATGGTCGGATCCACGTGAGGCGGCACCGCGGCTAGAGACTGTATGACGCCTGCATTATGCATCGCCATACCGGTCCGTCGCCTGGTGTTATGGTTTGGGCCGCAATTGGGTATGACACCCGCACCTCTCTGGTACGCATCGCCGGTACACTCAACAGCCACCGCTACATCTTCGACGTTTTGGAGCCTGTAGTCCTGTCTTACCTGCAGGACCTGCCAGCGGCCCGTTTCGACAGGACAATGCGCGCCCTTTCATCTGACTGTTAGCGGTTTTGCCTGATTTCAAGTACTCCTGGTACACACTTGCTATAGTTTGTCGCGGAATTCCTAACAGTTTCAATTCGTCATTGCGCTGATTAAACATCTGGCCTTTCTGGCTCCCACAACTTGACTTTGTTCAAACTCACTTGAATCTCGTTCTTGACACATTCTGACACTTGAGGGAATGTATTCCTGTGCGTATTGACCCACTCTATTTATAGCCCCAACCGGTTTACCTGCACGCCGCGATTTGCTGCTTTTCTGCTGCTTTGCATATTTTCACCAGGATGTACGTAATAATTTGTCCTTTCAGTGTATATGTAGAGATGATAGATGTCTTTGTATTTAATGAGAACCTTTAGTTGCACAAACAGCATCTAAACAATATTCCAATTCACTTGCAAGTGCATTCAAGAATAACAGGCATGATCATAGCTACAGCATTGGCAATTCTTATTTAAAGTTCCACAGAATTCTGCACTGGAGCCCCAACCGGTGTACATGATTGATGCCTTTCACATATTCCCACAAGAAAAAAATCAAGTGGACTTAAATGTGTAAAACGAGTTGGCTAAGGAATTGGGCCACCTCAGTCAATCCACTTTTCCATAAACTTCTTAAAAAGAAGCTCTCATGTAGACAGGTCAGTGTGAGGTAGCCTCAACTTGTTGGAACAAGATATCAGCTTGAACTTCCTGAAGCTGTAGTAAAAAAATTGTTCCACTATATCAAAATAAAAAAACCCCACTCACCGTCTTTTTGATACAAATGAAAGGCCCAATTATCCGGTCACATTCGACACTACACCAGCCAATGATTTTTGCACTGCTTCTTTCAAGCTTGCATACAGCATGTGGGATTCAAAACTCCACATTAAAATGTTTTGGCAGTTAACATGGCCTTATACACGAAATGTTACTTTATCCAAAAGTTCAACCATGAATTCCTTTCATTTTGGTTTGTCCTATGTGCAGAGAGCTTGTGAAATTTGCACTTTGTAATCATACAATTTTAGTCTTTTATGGAACACTTTCTGGACAGCTGAATGTTGTGTCTGTGGTTCCAGAGTGCTCATCTTGATGATTTGCCTGGTATGCATTGAAATTCTTACCTAATGGATTCCACCTTTACATCAGCAACATATGGCATTCCTAAGCAGGGATTCTTTGAAACACTAGCTATTACCATAAAAGCAATCATACCAGTTTCTTATGTCACATCGTGATGGTGGATTACACACTGCCATATGTTTGAATAATAAAATAATTCATCTGTACCTGTATTGTTGATTTGGTCTCAATGAACCATTTCACATATCTAGCAAAATTAGTATCATACCCCAACAGGGTTACCGCTCTTTTTCTCCCACAAAAAAATAAGAACTTTTTAAAGACTTTTAAGCTCTTCCAAAAAAATTTAAGAACCTTACCAACTGCATACACAACAACGAGATGCACGCAAATATGCTTTTACACACAGTTTAACTGTACAAACTGAAGTATGCTGCTGAAGTTTGCAATATTTTTTCATATAATTTAAGTTTGTGGATTTGGAAATTAGAATTTTTGTAATTTAAAAGACAATTCTTCTGGTCAATTCAGTTTTCCTATCTGAGAGAATAATCACACATGTAATGAAGAGTATATAAATTGTAAACCTGCAGTTTACAATTTATATACTCTTCCTTACATGTGTGATTATGATGACCCCACTCATCCACATGCTGTTGTCCATGGCAGTTGGCCCTTGCAAGGATGGTTTTACCGGATTCGATGTACTCACTGTGCACCTGTGACAGTGGCTCGTGAAAATCCCAGTGCCTGCACGACTTCCGAGATGGAGTGACCCATTTGTCGGGCCCCGACAATTTGCCCACAATCAAATGTGCTTAGATCCTTCGTCTTACCCATACTGCGTCCGACTCTTACTGATTCCCGTCGCATCACTCCTTATATTGTCGGATCGCTGCATACGTCATGTCGTTTCCGTTTACAAGGCCGCCCACAGCGCCACATTTGCATAACGCCAGCTGTCTCTAATTCAATTGCTCTTCAGTGTATATAACAAAGGCATACCTGCCAACATTAGTCAGAGCCCTGTCAATAGCAACTATGTACTATTTCGTGGCATATGTAGATGCTACTTCCAATCGCGATAAAATAATTCCTTGCATGGTTCTGAATGGCTTAGTTTCGTATATAAATTCTTTCAACTTTTTTTTTTTTTTTGGTGGCACTGAAGGTGTTCTCTTATTCTGACGCTTTTTTAGAAAACGATCCATGTCTTTGTGAAAAAGAAGCATGCACTACCAGCAAAAATGCAACAGACAAGAACACTCATGAAACAAATTTAACACATGTGAAACATGAAATGAATTCACCTGGCAAGGGTGAAATATGGTAACATTTCAAAATTTAAGTTCCAAACTGCCACCAGTAATAATCAGTCAGATGTGTTCGGAATCTCCCAGTGCTTGACCGACGGGAACTCCAAGCACATGAACGACCAGTATGGGAACCTCCACTTACCACAGGATCATATAACAATGGGGCTGCCTCCAAAATTGCAGTTTATGACAATAAAGAGCATAGGTATACATCATAAAACAATAGCAAAAATACACTAATTTTGAAGAAAAAAAAATCTTAGAATCTGTAGTATCCACAATGGGTTCTGTAGTTCCATACTTAGACAACTGAATCCATAGAAACTACAGACATTCCGTAGTAGTTGGCAGGTATGCAAAGGTAACAACTGCAAAAAGTTAACACAGAATACATTCAAAATCAAAACATAGACTACATGTAAAATCAAAACATAGAATATATATAGGTAAAATCAAAATTTACCTGCGGCAACTTTCCTCAGCTATTTGTCGTGCTTTCATTTCTGACTGTAAAGTTTGTGTTAATACTAATATTTCATTTTTCAACAGTTCAACTTCACTGGACGTTCTCTCAGGACCATTACAATTAACAGCTGATTTTTTATCTCCAGAATCTTCACAACCAATTACTCCAGAGGAAGTGCAATGAATTCTACAGCTTCCTTGGCACAGGGAAAGATGATCTTGTGTTTGAACTCCCTCAAAGCTGGAGCTCATCTGTTTGTCACTGGAGACCTTTTGTTGTCTGCATAAAATAATACATACAATAAGCAATAACATGTACATGTTCCTGAAAAATACAAAACTGTACAACTTATGAGAGCCAATATGTAAACAGTTATTAATTACAAACAGCAAATTTAAAAACCTTAAGTCACAAATATTAATTACAAACAGAGTGTTAAAAGCCTTAAGTCACAAATATAGCTGGAAGCTCAAATTTTAAAACATAAGCTCAAGCACTGTAACTGATCACACCAAATTAATATATACTGGAGCTCAAGTATATAGTGAAACTATGGGTACCAAGTTATATGGATCAAATTCACAGAGAATAGTACCTAGTCTTACCATAAATACTGTTACAAAGTATTCAATGAAATAAAGGAAATTTAAAGATATTTTAATATACCTGTGATATGATGTAAGTAGTACACTTGTGAATACATGGCATCAATCACTTTTCAAAATGGCACCCTTTTGTCTTAACACAGTCCTTCAGTCTCTGTGGCCACTCATCAATAGCTTTATGCAGTCTCTCCACAGGAAAAGCTGCTACTGCTCCCACCAAAGAGCGTTTGAAATTGAATACTGGGGTGTCTCTTTCTGCAGGCCATGTCCAATGGGTTGAGGTCTGGGCTGTTTGAAGGCCAACCAGCTGGAGAAATGAAGTCTGGCAAATTCGCCTGAAGCCACTCCTGGGTTGACTTGGCCTTGTGGGCAGGTGTGGAATCTTGCTAAAAGCTCCACTGTCAGTTCTGGAAGAGGGTGTGAGTCACATTTTTGACCACTGGCTTCAAAACCCTGTTCTGGTAGACTTTGGCAGATGTTTTCATTCCTTTCTCACAGAAATGGAGCTCTGTGGAACCCTCGTAGGAAACTCCCCACCAAACCATGACAGAAGCAGGATGATGGCCCCTCATGATCCTTGGAGCTTTCTCCAGAGCTTCTTGTGAGGTTGATGCATAAACCCTGTCATTTTGGCAGTAGAAAGCCTCTTCAATAGAGAAAATTTGTTCATCAAAGAAAAGGATGTGTTTGTCGCGATAATCTGTGCAATGCTGCAGCAAATGTGTTGCTTTTAGCACCCTCTGCTGCTTCAGTTGTGAGGCGAGGAAGTGCCCTGTACGCCGCCAGTAAGCTCTCACCCTTAGGTCATGCCACAGCACAAGTGACAACAGCACACAAGCCATCACTGATCGTTTTCTGACAGAATTTCGTCGAATACGAGCTGCCACTGCTTTCACCAAGTGAGCAGTCTTCACTGTACGCGTCCAAACCTTTCTGGGATGGTCAGCAATGGTCCCAGTCACAAAGGAACCTTTTTATGGTCTGGTAGATAAAAATTCGACTGATTTTGAGCTTCTTCAGCATGTTGAAAATCTCTGAAGCTGATTTTCCAACTTTGTGCAGCAATATTACAGCAACATGATTTGCATATCTGCCCCACTCCATGGCCAGTATTTCGCCAAACACGTTATCTCCTCTGTGACTGAACGCACAATGATTCACAAGCTGCTTCATGCCTCCTGCCTGGTTGGTGATGTTGCACACTGGTTGCGCGCCATCTGTTGAATGTTTGTAACAGTATTTGTTATGAGACTGGGTAAGTACAGTGAAACCTCCATTAATGGACACCTCTGAACAATAGTAACCTCCAAGCAACGGCAAGTTTCTGTTGGTACGAAACAGCTTCCGCAGGATTAACATTAGCAACAACATCCAAACGACGAAAACTCTTAACAGCGGTGAATGGACACCCTAGTCTGCCTCGAAGTTGATCTAATGGACATATTGTCCATAGCATATTACATAGTTCTTTCAGTACTTCAGCAAGAGGAAAAGATAGGGACAGAGAATATTTATTGGTAAGGCATAATATGTTGGATTACAGCTGATACAATGGTACGCTTAAGAGAAAAGAAGGAGTTAAATTTTTATATAGTGTGGAAGAAATATTCTCCTCATAATAAGTGGAAAATACATCATGATAATTAACACAGCAATCAGACATCTCTGAATTGACTGTATTTTTACTGTTCTCATGTAATATCAATCACTCAGAAAACTTGATCGCCCTGTAGTGGGAATCGAACCACATCTCCCAAGCATGCTTGAACACTAATCGGAAGATGAGGTTCGATTCCCGCGCCAGGGTGACGAAATTTTCAAGTTTTCAGAATGATTGATATTATGTGAGAACCGTAAAAATACAGTCAATTCAGAGATGTCTGATTGCTGTATTAATTACCATGTTAAATGTTTAGGTCTACATGAGGCAAGCTGCAGCTTCCATATATTTTCAATTACCCATGGGGACTGAGAGGGTAGTTGATGGGGCCTGGAATTTTGCCCGTTCTGGGTGATGTCTCTTGGTTTGGTCCCTGTGGGCTCCATTCCTGCTTTACTGAGTGCAGGCAGCTGGTTTTGCAATTATGCTTTACTGTCTAACATTTTCCTTTTTTTTTTCCCTATAGTGTGCCCTAACCCTAATGTCCTAGCTTGCGATTTCTAAGGGTTGTTTAACACCAGACGTCAGACATATTGCCTTTTAAAATCCTGTACACTGTGAATTTTTTTATTTAATTATTATATTCAGTTTTATTCAGCAGTCAGCAATTGGAAAAGGCACTGCAGCATTTTCTTTATTGCACATAAGCTTCATATATATGTTCTTCTTTTGCAGAAATGCAACACCCTAGCAATTTTATCTTAGGCCACCTCCCAACAATGGTCACTTTCTCTCGGTCCGAGCAGTGACCATTATTCGTAGATTTTACTGTATTAAATTAAAAAAAGAAAGCCCTTTTTAGACGTACTAAAAATTGCTTTTAAAGTTACCCCTTTCCTTTATGTGTGATTCAGTAGACAAACAACGCATGATTTCATCAAAAAAGGTACAATAAATAAATTGTTCAAACACTTTAAATTTTTTTCACAAAGAACAGACCAAAGATTATACATATGATATAAATCTAAACAAATGTGAAATCTTTCTTCTATTGTCATCATTGTTTATTAAAACAGACTTACATAATCAAAAAACCTAATTGCCCCCATTGCCTGCTTCAGTTTTCCATAACATTCAATAAAATCATCAATACCCACTAATTCAGTTTTTTTGTTGTTGTTTTTTAGTTTAAGGCTGAACTCAAAAGACAAATGCATAAAATACTAACAGGAGATACAGCTTGTTTAAAACACAGCAAAACTTAGAAGTGAGAGTTCTTCACATGTTTCAATATTTGTTGAAGATGCAATCACTTCTTAATTTTTGTACAGCTTCATTGCACAAATTCCAAAATAGCACCCTTGCCATTAAAACTGCTTCAGCAACACAGTCATCAATAATGTTACATTCTACCCAGATGAGACTTATTGAAACAACAAGCCCTTTAAAATTCTTCAAGTCAAAATACGCTTCTTTACTTACCGCAATACAAGTTTAATTTTCTATGTCTTCATATAAAGTAATTCATAACTACTTCAACAATCAACATTTATCATACTGAGTGAGCATTTCAGTGACATCCAACACAGGCACACTGAATACATATACAGAATTATAATCTATAAAGGTGAAAAAATTTTAATTAATCTTTTCTGCAGGAAGAGATTGCTTTTTTTGGATAATTTTATCAAACAAAGACTAATTTGAATGTAGTACTAAAAAGAAAAAACAAGGAAGGAACACATATTCATGGAATTATGCAGCAGGCTGAATGGTGGCATAAGAATCTTATATGCAAAATAAAAACAGAAAATTTTAAAAATGAAAAGTTCCTGGCAACAAAGGGTAACATTTAAATAGATGTCTTCCAGTTAAGAGCTGCAAAAATTTTATATACTGCACAAAAATTTCTACTGTTGCAACTAATGGAATGCCACCGTCTTGACTTCCTTTATTTCTCCACCACTAAGTACAACAAAACAGAAAATAAATAATAATTAATATCCTGTCATCCCCAACTCAGCACATTTACATAAATAATGTGTATACATATTTGTGTGCTAAATTAAATAGTCTGAAATATTCATGTGATACAACACATACAACCCTATCAAAGGTATTTGGACACCAGTACACTGTGAGAAAAAAAAAAAATCTTTCAAATATCGAAGTCAGGTACACCCACCTTTACACCAAATGGAATCAGTTATCCTACTAAGAATATTTTTAACCAAATGAAACCAAGGGGTATGTAACATTTTTTTTTTCCATTCCTCCATCAAAGTAGCATCTTCTAAACTAACAGCAGTGTAGTGCATTTGGTCTCTTCTTTGAAGTATTAACTTGGGTTTATGTCTTTATAAAGCACAGAGAATTTTGGAATAGAAGTGCATGATGCCACACTGAAAGAAGTACAAACTATACAGATACCAAGACAAATGGTTTGTAAGCTACAAAATATCACCAAAAATGTAGGTCCTCTGGAGCAGATAGCATAGGAGCTGAAATATTTAAGTACGGTGGTGATAATGTTGTAGACTGGTTAGATTAAAATATTTCAAATACACTGGCAGTTAAAGATTGCTCCTTAGGTCTGGAGAGATGCCATCACTGTCTCTTTGAATAAAGAAAAAGGTGAGAAGACTGAGTGTAAGAATTTTGTAGAAGCAGCCTACCTACACAGGGTACCATGAAATCTGTTTGGAAAGAGCATCATTGATAACAGGCTGCTCTTAGAGAAAATGTGGAACACACAGAGCAGTTTTAAGCTGGTAAGAGTAGAAATGGCTGTGATCAGTAACTTAACACCTTAAATCTAGTTACTAATCACAACTATTTCAAGTTGGATGGAAGCATCTACAAACAAACAAAAGGAGAACCAATGGATTCACCTCTTATCTTCAGTCCTCTTGGAAGCAGTACTTAGACCGCTAGAAGATCTCATCTTTCTAAATTGTATCAAGAAACCCCATGTATGGATCCATTATGCTAACGATATAGTCTTTATACAGGAACATGGAATAGATGAATTAAATGATTTCATTTTTTTTTTCATGCACAAGATAAACAATACAATAAAGTTCCATTGTGAACTTTATTGCACAATACAATGAAGTTTATCATGGAGCTTGAAGTGAATGGGCAACTAAATTATCTGGACATCACGCTTAAAAGAAATGGAACATCCAGCTTTGATTTTGACATTTATTATAAACCAACCGCAGTACCAAACTTGTCCCCCCCTAATTCATACTGCCCAAAAGAGTACAACCTTTTTGCATTTAGAGCCTGGTTCTATAGAGTGTATAACATATGCAGAATGGCCTACCTACATAATAAGGAAATGGATAATATTTATAGCAAGGGTCTAAAGGATGGATATAAGAAAGATGACATAGACAGAACACACAGAACTGTAAGAAGTCATATAATGTCTACGACGACAAAACCAACTAGTAAAACAATGAGATACGCAGGATCCACCACATACGTCCCAGGATTTACATATTGGTTGAGGAATTTATTGTGTAAGTACGACATCTCAATAACAAAGAAATCACCAACCCCATTATCACATGTAATATCAAGCTGCAAAGGAAAGACAGTGTAAGAAAGAAAAGGCGGGTGTGTACGCTATACCGTTGGTGTATCCTGACAACACGGAAAAGATATATATCGGAATGACAAAGTGATCCTTGGATACCAGAGGTAAGGAACATATCCGAAGTATCAACCAGGACATGCAGAACACAGCCATCACCAGAGAAGTTATATATTGCTCGGGCGCTCCTGTATGGAATAGTATTAGAAGAATTGCCCCTTACACAAACTTTAAAGAAACTGCCAGCAGCCATCAGGGAAACAGTCGAAATCCTTTCCAGCAAACTGACATGCAATGACATGGTCTCTATGGAACTACCAATGGTTTGGCATGTATTGTTAAAAGATAGAAATACGTCGCAGCACACCGCACAATTGCATGATAAAAACTCGTGTAATACTGCTCGTGATGTCACCCAAGTTATTTTCAAAAAATCATCTTTATTTCCTACATGTTCTAATTCCCTGCATTTTATGTCTACATTGCCTTGAGAAAGTCTCCCAATGGAGTGTAAAAGCTTGGTGAATCTTTATACAAATTTACACCATGAAAATAAACGGATTTACTGTGCTATAAAGCATTTTGTGTGTAAAAGATCTGCAAATCATCATAATCATGAACCATTATCTATCCTCCACTGGATTAAGGTCTCCCCAAATTTCTTGTCTTGAGCCAGTCTCCTCCATGTTACTCTGACATGCTTCCAAATTTCTTCCATGCATTTTCCACATGATGATCTTCTGGGTCTTTACTATATACATATCATTAAGCTGTTCTCTGATATTCAGAGGTTAGCTCCTCAAAGAAAGACCATCTGCCAAAAAACATTTAACAAATAATACAAATCACCAGATAAATTTTTAACTGATTATTTACTTCATACGACGTACACAAGACCTTCTATACTTCATACTCAACCTTTTTCTCATGCAGACACTCTTGAATCTGATCCTCCCATGACTTTGGCCTTCCTCTCTCTGCCTTTCTTTCCTGACACTTGGGCCCCAAATTTTTTTAGTAAGCATTTCATCACTCATTCTTTCAACATGGCCAAACCACCTAAGAATATTACTCTCCACCTTGCTAAAAATATTTTGCTTCACATTACACAAATGCAACACATCTTCATTCCTCACATGATCTGAACGTTGTCTTCCATAAACCCTCCCATAAGTAACGTATTTCTCCGGCACACAAACGACTCCCGTCTCTTCTGTAATACCCAGGTTTCACTGCCATACATCACAGTAGGAACAATTACACTCTCATATACAGCCATTTGGAACTCTTTTGGGAATCTATCATTCCTGTGAAAACCTCCCAAAGCAGCTATGACTTTCAATGACGAGTTCACTCGTCTACTAATTTCACCATCTAATCCGTTCTCACTGTCAAACAAGCTTCCCAAATATACAAACTCATTTACCTGGTCAATCACAGTGCCATTTAGACCCCCCCCCACTTTCAGAGTAAAGAAATCGTAAAATTCAAAAACTCGGGGTAAACATCAAAAACTCGCGTATAAGTCAATCGCGGAATGAGAAAAAAAATTCAATTAATTTATTCAAAAACATTTGAAAACGAAAAAAAAAAATTATATATATAATAATAAATTTAATTTGCATACCCAAAAACTTCATCGGAACCCTTCAAAATCCGATTCCGAGTCAGACTCGCCAAACAGTTCAAAAAAGTATTTCTCCGTCATCGGTGCGTCATCGTAAACATCAGTATTACCATCTATGCCTGTGTCATAAGAATCACTGTTGTCGTCACTCATAAAAATCTCATCATCCTCTGTGCCATCAAGTTCGTTACTAATGCAACATTTCTTGAATGATTTCACGACCATTTCCACAGGCATCGCATCCCAAGCATCCTTGAACCATCGCGCAATCAAAACGATATCCGGCTTACTTTAGGTTTCTGCCATTGGTTTCAGTCGGCAAATCGGAACTTATCCAATCCACCCAATACCTCCGCACATTGTCCTTGAAGGGCTTATTAAGGCAGACATCTAGTGGTTGAAGAACAAATGTCAACCCACCTGGGATTACAGCAAGAGTTGTTTTTGAATTTTCTGCAGTTTTTTTCACTTCTGTACAACGTTGTGCAACAAACATATCCCACACCAAAAGGGAAGGTTTCCTCAAAAGTGCGCCTGGCCTTTTGTTCCACACATTCTTTAACCAGTCAATTGTTCCGGATTCGTTCATCCATCCTTTTTCATGGGCACGAACGAGCACACCAGACAGAAAGAAGACTCTTTTTGGCAGAGTTTTGCATTTGAAAATAATTACCGGAGGTAGCTTCCTGTAGTTGGCCAAACAGGAAAGAACAACCATGAAACTGTTTTTTTTTTTTTTTTCGTGGCCAGTCGTTTTAATCAAGATATTTTTTTCGCCCTTTCGGTTCACCGTCTTATTTCCAGGAAGGTCGAAACACATGACGGTTTCATCCATGTTCCCTATTTGGGAAAGTTCAAAAGCAGTCTCTTTTCTCTTTTGAAATTCCATTATCTTTGCTTCGAGGTCACGAGGTAACTTTTGTGCAATTTTGGTGCGCTGGCGTAGACGCAACCCATAGCGGTTCATGAACCTTGTGCACCAACCTGGTGAGGCACGAAAAGTGTTATTTGCGGCTGCAAACTTTCCATTTTTTGCGAGCTTCATTGCTCGCAAACGTATACCAGTTCGCGTTACAATGTAACCATTTTGTCAGCAGCCCACAATCCAATCATTCAAGACACTTTCCAGCTCTGGAAAAGATGCCGTTCCACAGCACAGCACCTTTTATGATTTTCACCAAGTCCGGGGTTTTTTTACACCAATCTCGAATCAGTTTCTCGTTAATGCTAAATTGACGTGAAGCAGAACAGTTGTTAGTATTTTCTGCAAAAGAAACCACTTTCAACTTAAATCCTATGTTATAGGACATCCGCTTCTTTACACAATCCGTGTCAGCCATATTAGGAGAAGCAAGACAAAAACATGTGTGATTAAGAACAAGCAACACCTAACAATGGCTGTCGCATGGCTGCATTAGGTCGTAGGTCAGCGCAATAAACTGGTAGTCGGGAGGGTGAAGCTTTCGATGCGCGACTGCACTGTGGATACGCAAAGCCAGGAGACTTTTCAAAGCGCGGAGAAATTCAGAGGGTCGCAATTACGTAATTACTACCACATCGCTGTTTTTCTTTTTCTTCTTCGGAGGGTCGCGATTTCATAATTAATACTGCATCAGCATTTTTTTCCTTTTGGGATGGATTGCCTTTTGCATCACAGGAAGAACTTTTTATGAATTTTTTAGGCTCCGCGTATAAGTCTACCCCCTTACTTTGAAGCTCCTTTTTTGACCCAAATTTCTTGACTTATGTGCGAGTATACATGGCACATTACATTCAGTACTACTATTTCCTCTCTCAAAAACCATAACTTTGGTTTTTCCCTTATTTATCCTCAGTTTGAATTTCATACAAACTTTGCACATCTGGGACAACATGCTCTGCAAATCACTTTTGCTCTCTGACATCTGCACTCTTGGTTGTTATGTATTACAAGACATAAACCAGCATTGTACATCTTGGCATCACGCATGCATGCAATTATAAATATATTAAACAGCCATGGTGAATTACACAACCTTGCCTGACTCCTGCACCAATGAAAAACCATTTTGATAAAACACCATTCACTCATACACAAGCTCTACTACCAGCATACATGGCTTTCACACTATTAAGTAGATTCCCAGTAATGTCATATTTATTCAATACCTTCCACACAAGTACCCTATTTACTCGGTCATATGCTTTCTCTAAATCTATGAAGGCAGTAAAAACTTTCTTACCAACAGCCAGATACTTTTCAATCATCATGAATAATGCAAAATTTTGGTTAGTGCAGCCTTTACCAGGCATAAAAAACCAATCTGAACATCCCACATTTTCTCTGATGCAAGATCTCGTGCCCTTTCAATAATGACCTTACCGAAACACTTTCCCTGGCACACTCAGTAAACTAATACCATGATAGTTCTTGCAGTCAGTCTGATCACCTTTTCCCTTATACAAGGGAACAATGATAGCATCCCTCCAGTGCCAAGGTACCATTCCTAACTCCCAACATAACTGGCAGATTTCAGTTAACCAGTCAATTACAGAATCACCAAAATATTTCAACATCTCAGCAGTTATGCCATAAACTCCTGATCCCTCCTGTGCATCCATCTCTCACTATGACATCATCTGCTTCTGCCTCAGAATCACCTTTGTTTTCTTGACCTAATAACTCACAGAAGTATTCACTCATCTTTCACTTAACTCATTGGGCACCCATATCATTTCCCCAATCCTATTCTTCACACAACTTGCAACTTTGTTTCCCCTATTTCTCCGGTGTCTCATATACTTCCAGAAAGTTTTTCTATCTTCCCAAAAAGCCGTTTCATGCCTTTCCACCTTCTCCTTTCTATCTTTTGCCTTACTCTGGCGAACCAGCTTCACTGCCTCATGCTTTTTACAGTGATATTCATCCTCAGAAACTCTACTAGGCAACATCCCCAAATAAGCTTCCTTCTTCCTCTTTACTGGCTCTTCAATCTCACTATTCCACCAAGCATCACCTCTAGTGCTACCCACTATTTTGGTGCCACAGACCTCTTCAGCAGCAGTGACAACACAGTTCTTAAAACAAGTCCACTTCTTTTCAACATCCCTCTCACATGACTTCAGCTCCTCCAGCAGTTCACTGAGTAAATTTAGAGTAACTCTGATTGACTTTAAGGAGCCTTTCAACCTTTATTCTTTCCACCCTAGGCCTCTTCCTATTTATTTTCCTCCAACCAACATTCAGTTCACTCGTGACACCACCAAGTAATGATCAGAGCCAACATCTGCACCTTTCATCACACGAGTGTCAACAGCTGAGTGTTTCAAACGCTGATCATAAACAACAAAATCTATCAGTCTTTTGACCAAGAGTACGATTTTCCCAAGTATATGTGTGGATATACTTGTGGTTGAAAAACGTATTAGGTACACACAAACCATTCTCAATGCAGAGTTCAATTAATCTTTCACCATTATCATTCCCATAAGGATCATTAAATTTACCCAGAACATTATCAGAAATTGCATTCCACACACCTACTCTAGCATTGAAATGCCCTGCTATTATAACTTTCTCTTTAGCACCAAACTGGCTCAAAACAGCCTTTAGTTTATTCCAGAAATCTTCCTTCCTATCAAAAGGTTCCGAGTCACAAGGAGCATACACGACAACAAGTACTATTCTCTGAAGTTTCACTTTCAAACGAATCCAAAGAATTCTCTCACTTACGCAACTATAGTGAATCAAGTTGTTCTTCATCTTTTCACTTAAAATCACATCTACCCCAGCTTGTCCTCTCACATTATCCAACACTCCATACCACACACTCACCGTTCTATTCACTTCTTCTATCCCAATTTCCTTCTTTTTAGTTTCACTCACACACAGCACAACCAATTTACACTTATTAATTTCTTCAATCACCTCATTCATCTTTCCATTTATTCCTCTAATATTCCACACACCAATCTTACACTCACTCAGCCAAGATCTCTTTCTCAGTTTTTCTTTTCCGTATCGTTCCTGTGGTAGACCGTCTTTCTCAAGTGTGGTAGGTCCACCATATCCCACACGAGAGTCCGGAATAGTAATTCTTTGAGTCTTTTTAATCAGGAAAGTACACCAGTCTGGGGGATTAGCCCACAGCTGATGGTTCCAGTTGGTTATTAACCTAAAGATTCTGGAGCAAAACTCAGTGAGTTGGGGTCTTTTTGCCAATGTCACACAGGACTAGCTAGCACCTCTCCAAGATTCACAGAGGCCCTTGTTGCTGTTCTGTGCATCATTGTTACCATGGAGCACCCCGAGGAGGAAAACCCATCTCTCACTTCTCGGAATCCAATCTACACGGAAGTGCCAAAAGTCATTGGATAGCAGTATGCAAATTTTTAACTGATGCTGCAGTCGTATAAAAGCTTCTCCCCAGGCCACGGTTTATATCAGTTGCGAGGTGTAATCTAATGAGTTAGGTTGTACAACCGCTAGTAGGATTATGGCAAGCAGACATGAATTATTGGAATTTGAAAGAGCCATGGTAGTGGAAGCCAGACTGATGGAACATTCAATTTACGAAATTGTGCAAACATTCAACATTCTTTGATCTTCAGTGTCACGTGTGTACCAAGAATATCTCATGGAAGGGCATTACCACCCACTGTGTACAGCGCAGTGGCCGACCATGCGTGCTGAATGATCGTGACCAGCGGCGTCTGACCAGGATTGTTCATGCTAACAGACAAGCGACACTGGCTCAAATGACATTCACATTCAATGTGGGAGGTACCAGAGGCATATCCATCAGGTCAGTGCAGCATAATTTGGAGTTCATGGGGTATGGGAGCAGAAGACCCACCAGAGTGCCTTTGTTAACACCACGACATCAGACACAGCACCTCACCAGGGCTCAAGAACATGGTAATTGGACCCTGGAAAACTGGCAACATGTGGCATGGTCTGATGAGTCATGCTACCAGTTACAAGCTGATGGTAGGGTTCGGATGTGGGGCAAACCCCATGAGGCCATGGACCCAAGCTGTCAACAAGGCACTGTGCAAGCTGGTGGTGGTTTCATACACGTGTGGGGTGTCTTTGCTTGGAACAGTTTGGGTCCTCTGGTCCTTGTAAACACTTCATTAACTGGTAATTGCTTTGTTGCTCTTCTGGGTGATCATTTGCAGACCTTCATGGACTTCATGTACCCCAACAACGATGGCATTTTTCTGGTGGACAATGCACCATGTCATCGGGCCCAAGTCGCCCAAAATTGGTTCGAGGAGTATTCTAGACAGTTTTGACGGATGGCGTGGCCACCACGTTTGCCCAACATGAACCCAATAGAGCACTTATGGGACATGGCGGAAAGGTCCATTTGCACTCAGATCCTGCACCTACAAATACCAGGGAGCTGTGGGCGGCTGTTCAGATATACCAGGGAACTGTGGGCGGCTGAACATCTTTCCAGAAGTCTTCCGGCCATTTGTGGAATAGACGCCACATCGAGTTGCTGCACTTTGCTGAGCCAGAGGAGGTCCTACACGAGACTAGGTATGTATCCCATGACTTTTGGCACTTCGGTGTAGTATATTATTTGTCTGATAGTGATCAGCTCTAGCAATATGTCCAGCTCATTGCCATTTCAAGGATTTTATCTGGATCATGATGTCATCAACTCCCATCATTTTTCTGATCCACTAGTTCCTCTTCTCTTCTTGGTCATTTCCATACTCCTTCCTATCCATTTCCTCTACTCCCATGGCAAGCATGTGCCTCTCCATGCTTCATTTGGGGGAAGTTTGGCCAGAACTCACCACACTGGCCAAGCAGGTTAGTGAGCGTGGTTGGTTGGTTGGTTGGTTGGTTAGTAGATTTTATTGGCGCAAGGGCCATGGTTGGCCAAAGAGCACCAAACAAAAGACATAAAAAAAGAACAAAATCAATAAAACACGTACACAAGGCTAAAAACAGGATGAAGCAGTAAAAGTGAAAGATGGAAATGAATACGGTAAAACTAAATGAGGTTAAAAAAGGTAATTTCCTTAAAAAAGGAGAACGCTGCGGTCAGGTCGCAGTCCTCACCAATGAGAGTCTGCAGCGTAGCAGCTCCTTCGTCCAACAAATGAGAATGAAAATAACGAAAACGATGATCACAAAAACGAACACAAGTACACAAAACATGAAGGACGGTGAGACGACAGTGGCACGCCTCACACATCGGGGCACTGTCGCCACACAGCAAAAAGCGGTGAGTGAAACGACAGTGCCCAATGCGGAGACGCGCAAGAACAACTTCCTCACGACGGTTCTTCCGCAAACTACACTTCCAAAGTCCGATCCGCAGTTTGATAGAATGCAGCTTATTGCTGCCCTGCTGAGACCACAGGGACAGCCACTCGTCCAGGAGAAATGTCCGGATTAAAGGTCGAAAATCGCGGAAAGACAGTGGTAGCCGAGCTGGCGACATGGAGGAAACAGACCTGGCAGAGAGATCTGCCAGCTCGTTACCCCGGATCCCAACATGGTCAGGAACCCAACAGAATCGGACCAGGAATCCAGCACCTTCCAAAGTTCCAAGAAGGCGACGGACATCACGGATGACAGGTGAGTCAGTGTCCTCTGGAGAAGATAAAACTTGGATGACGAACTGGGAATCGGAGCAAATCATAGCGCGACGATGTGATCTAGACTGTATGTGACACAAAACGAGGTGTACCGCACGCATCTCTGCCGAAAAGACGGTGGATGCAGGCGGAAGCCTCTCAGCATGGGAGGCATCGCCACACACGAATGCGGATCCAACAACCTCTCCGGATTTCGACCCGTCAGTAAATACAGGCACGAAAACCGGGAAGAGAGACTGTTTCTCGGCAAAGAGCTGCTGGTACACCAGAGCAGGAGTGGAAGACTTTGGCCACACACAAAGGGAAAGGTCAGCCGTTGCTTGAACCGGCTGCCAAGGTGGTTCATTGTAGAACCGGGTCAAACCGATCACTGACAAGTCTAGACCAGCATCGCGCACTAAGGTCGACAACCGAATCCCAAACGTCGGAACACAGAAAGGCCGGTGTGAGAATAGGCGGACACATTGTGGTTGGAAAATGGAACCATGCAGTGGATGATCAGGAAGAGACTTCAACTTGGTGAAGAATTGAAGAGACAGCAGCTTACGTCGGATGCACAACGGCGGTTCATGGGCCTCGACATACAGGCTATGCACGGGAGAGGTACGGAAAGCACCAGTGCATAGCCGCAGAGCCTGGTGATGGACAGGATCCAGAGGCCGCAACACGGAAGGACGTGCCGAACCGTACATTATGCAACCGAAATCTAACTTTGACCGAATCAGGGAATGGTAAATGCGAAGCATTGAGCACCTGTCAGCCCCCCAAGATGTTCGAGAGAGGACCTTGAGGATACCCAATGACTTCGTGCACTTCTCCTTCAAAGACTGGATGTGAGGTCGGAAGGTGAGTGTTCGGTCAAAAGTTAGCCCAAGGAACTCGACTTCTGACACCACAGGGATAGTAGAACACCCGGACCCTGTTTGCGGCAAAAATGCACGCAAACGGTCTTCTGGGTCGAGAAGCCAAATCCATTGTGGGAGGCCCAGGTAGAGATCTTATTAATGGCCGACTGCAGCTGCCGCTCAATAGTGCGCATGTTGACAGATGCACAAGAAATCTGCAGATCATCCACGTACATGGAGCCACGAACCGACGGAGGAAGTAGAGTGAAAATATGATTTACACGAAGGATGAACAACGTCACAGAAAGAATGGAGCTTTGAGGGACACCCTGCTCTTGTGGGTAGAGCGCAGAGAGGGTCGACCCGACGCGCACACGGAAACTCCGGTCCTGGAGAAATCCGGCGATGAAAGATGGTAAGTTTCCCTGCAATCCGCACTCGTGCAGATCACGGAGAATGCCGTATCTCCAGGTGCGATCGTAAGCTTTCTCCATATCGAAGAACACGGAGACCATGTGCTGACGCCGGACAAACGCCTCTCTGACAGATGTCTCAAGGCGTAGATGATGAACTGAGGTGGATCGGAATTTCCGAAATCCACTCTGATGAGGTGAAAGAATGTGACGTGATTCCAAATAAAAAACTAAACGAAAATTGATGATGCGCTCTAGAACTTTGCAGAGGCAGCTCGTCATAGCAATTGGTCGGTAGTTCAACGGGTTAGCGGGATCTTTACCTGGTTTGAGAACAGGAACGACAATGGCAATGCGCCAAGATTCGGGAAAGTCACGCTCGTGCCAGATCCTGTTAAACAGGACCAGCAGACATTCAAGAGAGGACGAAGAAAGGTGCTTCAGCATTTCATAATGGATGTTATCCGGTCCGACAGATGTTTGGCCGGACCGATTCAGGGCAATCTTCAGTTCGACGGCAGTCAGCGGGCTGTTATAATCGGTAGCGGAAAACGGTCCAAAGGAAACCTTGGACCGTTCAAGCCGCGGCTGTACCTGCCGGAATGAAGCAGCGTAATTGCGGCTGCTGGACACCGAAGAAAATGCGGCGCCCAGACAGTCAGCAATACCCTGAGCATCAGCAACCGTTCCTCCACCACTCTCAAGAATGGAGATTTCCCCAGAAGGGTACTTACCCCGAATCTTGCGGATCCTGTCCCAAACGATCCTAGAGCTGGTAGTAGTGTTAATCCCGGATACGTATCGTATCCAAGATTCCCATTGGTTACCATGACGTACCAAACGCGCGTAAGATTTGGCTCTCTTGAAAGCAAGTAGGTTCGCGTCGGTGGGGTACCGACGAAACCTACCCCAAGCCCGATGTTGGGCCTGACGAGCTGGCTTGCAAGTGGAATTCCACCAAGGTCGCGGACAACGTGGAAGTTTAGTCGAAGACTTAGGGATGGTAAAGTCTGCCGCTTGCACAATACAATCCGTTACCGCCGCAACAGCATCATCGATCGTACCCGAGGTCACCATGACTGGAGTAATGATCGCTGAAGTCGTGAATGAGTCCCACTTGGCTCGATCGATAGCCCATCTAGCAGGGCGAGTAGGATGACGGTACCAGTCACCTGCTAGACGGAGAAAGATGGGAAAATGATCACTGCCAAGGGGATCATCAGACACGCTCCAGGACCAGTCAGGATATAACGATGGCGAACTCAAGGACAGATCAATGGCTGAGTACGAGCGGGTGGGTTCATGAAAATAAGTGACTGCCCCGGTGTTGTGGAGACAGAGGGACGTGTTGGAGAGAAGGGACTCAACAACACGGCCCCTGGAGTCACGAGTGGTAGAGCCCCACAATGGATTGTGTGCATTGAAATCTCCTAAGATGAAGAAAGGAGGCGGCAGCTGGTCGACTAAATCTTCCAGATCCGAAAGGCTCACAGCTGCATTTGGTGGCATGTAAATGGAACACACTGTGAACAGTGTGTTCACAGACAGTCTCACTGCCACTGCCTGCAAAGTCGTCCGAAGGACAACTGCAGTGACAGGAATACCATGAGGAACAACAATGGCCACTCCTCCGCAGGCGATAACACCTTCCTCATGATCTTTGCGGAAAATTGAATATCTGCGCAGCGGAAAAGTGTCCGTTGTCCGAAGCTTTGTCTCCTGGAGGCAAACGCACACAGGTGTGTGCGAAGACAGTAAGCCTTTCAGATCATCAATTCGTGGTCGCAGACCTCGGCAATTCCACTGAACGAGCGTAGCCATAATGAAAAATAAAAGGAAAGGATGAAAAGCGAAAATGACAGACGACTAGAATGTCTCCGAGTCGTCCATCAGCTCCTGACCATCTGCAATGTCCGGAGGCAACACAGGGCTGTGCTTAGTCACACAGGGCTGCGCTACCGGGGGTTTTTGTTGTTTTGCCCTGCTCTGTTTCGAGGGGGACGATCCTGGTTTTACCTTTTCCGGCTTCTTCTTAGATGCGCCCTGGGACTGGGTCCCAGTGCTGGCAGAGGATGTTTTCTGCACAGAGGATGTTTTAGGCGTCGATGTTGATGGCGCTTTGGATTCAATGCGGCGAGACTTCAGTGCCTCCAATCCGGCAGCAACGATGTCCTAAAAATCATAAGGACACCGCGCTGGGATGGTCACTTCAGTCTGCACCGCAACAGTAGCCTTCTGGACCACAACCGATGCATAGGAGCGCCGGCCTGTTGGTAGAGGAGCTATCCGCCGTCGTCTGGCTTCAGATAAGACAGATGTTCTGTCGTCTTCAGGCGTTGGATAGCCTGCTCCTCGATCTACTTCGGGCACTGTTTGGAAGAAGCCGGGTGAGAACCCTCGCAATTTACACAATGATCCGCCTCAGCGGAGCAGTCCGCCAAAGAGTGTTCTGGCGACCCACAGCGTCCACACTTCGCTACATTACGGCAAGACTGCTGGGAGTGACCGTAATGCTGGCACTTGAAACATCTCAAGGGGTTCGGAATGTATGGTCGAACATCGAGCCGAAGTACCCCGCCGTGATGGAAGTTGGCAGGGTAGGTGAGTCAAATGTGAGTACGATGTTCCGGGAGGGAATAGACTTCCCATCCCGCCGGAAAAGAATGCGGCGAACCCCAGTGACATGTTGTTCCCCAAGTTCTTCCAGCAATTCCTCATCGCTGCATTCCAGCAGGTGAATTGAGGTAACCATGGGGAGATATTTGGACTGGAACGTCCAGCAGAACGGTCGTCTCCAGCAAGGTGGCACAGTGACGAGGATTGGAAGTCTCCACAAGAAGATCCCCTGACGGGAGCTTCTTGACACTCTTTGGTGAGCCTGCAACAGCCTGAAGGGCCTTATTAATCCAGAAAGGACTCTTCGAACTGAGGGATTGTGCTGGATCAACAGAATGAATCAGAAGAAACAGAGCATTGCAGTTGGAACTGAGTGGTTTCTTAGTGGAGGAGGGCGACCCATCCTCCACACGGCGCTTCAAAGGTACAGCACGGGAAACACTTTTGGTTGCCATTAAGAAGAGAAAAGATTCGTCCGCCAACCTCCCCACCCACTACCGAGCCCAACGAGGGAGAGCCGGAGGTCCGCAAGCCCAAGAGGACGCAGGACACGGCTCTAGGGATAGTCAGCGGATATAGCAAGTTGGTAGGGCAGACACAAGCTCAGCGTGCACCCAGACTTTCCCGTGCCCGGAGAACACCCCTTTGGCATGCCCACCCTACCCCCAACTCACCCAGCCGAACAGAACGACAAGCCGCTAGAAGTCTGGACGCAACTCGGCCACAGACTTCCTGACCAGGAGTGGGTTAGCTCCCAGCCTCCCGTTTAGGGTGAAGCAGAGGGCAAAGAGGAGTGTTGACATCTGGAGACACTACAACCCGGCCCCCAAATACCTCAGCCTCCAGCATCCTCATTTCCACCTGTACGGGTCACCGCACACGGCAAACATGCAGGTAGGTCTAAGCTAACCAGCTCCGGAAAAACAGAAAATGTAACATAAAAGAGAAAAGACAGGGAAGAGAACGAGAAACAAAACCCGGAGCTGGCACCTCATCACAACCTCAGCAGCCTACAACTGAGGCGAGTACATGTCAGTATATGAACTTAAGACGAAAAAAGCAAAACAATAAGAGAAAATCGGCTCGGGCCGTGGGGACGCCATCCCCCATCAGCTGGATGAACAGCTGTCCCTTCGGTGATGTTATCGTTCAAGAGTAAACGAAAAGTACTCCGTCACAGGGTGAGCTCGGGCCGTGGGGGCCCCGCTCCCCAAATAACTGGTAAACCAGTTATCCCCGTGCGGGGAGTGAGGGTGGAATAGCATTTCCTCTATTCCCAGTGGAATAGTTATACTGGTATTAGTCAGTTAATGACCACTGGTCTATGAAATAAGTGTAAAAAAAGATCTGAAAATATGCAGCAGCATCTTGTACCTGCACAGAAAGGTGTCCTTAAAACATGTGACTGGCACAAATTGCTAAAAATGAATAAATGCATTCTGTTTCAGAATGAGCATTCTCCACTTTTTTGTCCACTGAAAGATTTTCTGCATTTATCTTTTCTGATCAGTAATAGATTTTATGCCATTAGTGCATCTTCTGGGTCTATACCTTATTCTGTTGTCTTTTATCTTAGTGTGTAACACTCGTTATTGCAATCTATCTCAAACACAACATAGGTTAAAACTATTTCAACATGTTTTCATTAGCTTATATCTGCAGACAGACGTTGATTAATGAGGAAAAATATGTTAAAATGAGTCCTTTTCAATTCAAAAATGCGTGTGAATCAATTTAATTTGAAACTCGTTTCGCAGCTCAAAAATGCTAAAATTAAATTTCATCTGAGTTGAAATGAAGTTGTAATGATTATATTTTTTCAGTTTATTGTTGCTTCTGCACCATCTGTTTGATTTTATTTTTTGCACTGCTTTAATTCTATCCAAGCAGCTACCTTACATGCAGTCTAACTTAAAACATTTGGAATATGAATCCAGTGTAAAGTTAAACATACAAATACTTCACTTCTCACCATAACACTGCACACCCAGACTTATTTTGAGACAGTAATGCAACATCAGGATTTATGGCAGCACAAGATGGTTTATGAGTAATTACCTATAACAGTGGCGCAGTGAATTCAGTTCATCCTGTAAGTGATTAACTCTTTGACATGCTGAATCTCTCTGACTAATGACTTGGCATAAGATATCCTGAAGAAATATGAACATTTAAAAAGTAATTAGTATCAAAAAAATAATGCACACACGAATTGAAAAGAAATCTGATATGCATGTGAAATCAAATAATAACAGATCATATTTAAAACCATTATTTTCTCTCTACACACACACACAAGCGCGCGCGCGCGCACCAGAATGCAGAAATTTAAATAAAATGCTTTAAACATAGAAATGAAAATGCATGAGTGAACAGTCATCTACTTCTGATCAAGGTTGAAGAACTTGTCAAACTCTTGAATCATAAAGATTTTTGCACACAATAGGTTGGATCAATAGTTTTAAGTTACATCACAACATTTCTTGAGGAAAAGTGAGTGAAGTAAGGACGGTGAACTGTGAGGCAATAGCAGAATGGGTTAGTAAAATCTGGCATAAAGTGTGTGAAGGCTACAGTGATAGAGTGTCAATTTTAACTTTGATGAAACCAGTATATATATATATTTTTTTCAGACAAAACATTGAATTTTAAAAGAGAAAATGTGCCAGTTGGAATCTACCTGAAGTAAAAAAAATTATTGTTTATGAATGTGCACAAATTTCATTGGAACTAAAATGTAAAAATAATTTCTAGTTAGAAAAAAAAATCCTTCATGTTTCATAAATGTAAAATGCCTGCCAATTCAGTAGATACCCACAAAAAATTTTGCATATCCTCCAATCTCTTTGAAAGTGAGTTCCAAATTAAGAAGAAGGTAGTGTAGAACATGCTAAGTTATGTATAAAAGTTTAATGCAAATATATTTCAGCCATTACTATGGCCTTCATCAGTGCGACTACGATTGGTTTACGTTGCCAGATTGGAAAGGTAAGTTTTGTAGTGGTAACTTCGGGTGACGTGATGCAATGAGGGATTTCCAAATGTAAGGAACGAAAATGGGGAGCTCAGAGTTGCAATTTTTGGAAACCATTACAAAACTTACCTTTCCAATCTGGCAACGTAAACCAATCGTAGTCGCACTGATGAAGGCCATAGTAATGGCTGAAATATATTTGCATTAAACTTTTATATGTAACTTAGCGTGTTCTACACTACCTTCTTAATTTGTTTGTTAGTTACGTGCATTGCCTACCACTCATTTAGTGAGTTCCAGTTTTGGGATCTACAATTAGAACTTCATTCAGAGTAGGCAAATTATGTAGCTTGTAGACAACTGCTTCATGCATTCTGAGCTTTATAATTTGCAAAACATTAAATTAAAATTTCTCCTAGCAAATATAACTAGTGTATAACAATCCACAGATAGCAGAGTGATTAGAGATCTGAAATGTCATTTCTGTGCACTGATTTTGATGAGAATGATTTAATGTAATAAGAAATAAGAGAACGCAGTAAGACTGTTAGATGCAATTCTATGTATCAACAAAGTTTGGAGGCATATCACAGAACCATCCTAAATTGCTTTCGTCAAGCACGAATAACACTGGGGCAAGGAGACAATGAAACAAAGAAAGCATTGATGCTGTTGCACAACTTGTTAATAAAATATTATATGACCTGTTTCTGTCTGAAAGGGTGCACGTAAGTGATTGTGAAATTCTTGTATTCTATGTAGACGATGATCTTACAGATGAAATGCAAACAGAGAGCCAAAATGGAATAATTTACAGATGAAACACAAACAGAATGATAGAATGGAGTAATATTGCTATGGAAGAAACAAATGAACTCTGCAAGAGAAAAAAAGAGGAAGATTTTGATCAAGAAACTGAAGTGGTGGTTCCTACTTTAAAGTGAGGCTCTTAGAGCCTGGGACTGTAAATCGATTTTATGATGCCATAGTAGAGAATACAGAAATTATTTCTGAAATTGGAAAAATCAAGGATGATTTAAAGAAGCAACACAGGAGATAATGAAAGCACAGACAAGAAAATACAGTTGATACCATATATAACGAAGTTGAAGGAAGATTTCAAAACATTCAATACACAAAAAATTTGTTTTTAACCAAACAGATAAAAAAGGGCTTTTTTTTAAACATACATTATATGTTAGACATAAACTGTTTACCAGTCAAAAAATAACATACATTATATGTTAGACATAACTGTTTATTAGTCAAACAAACTGTTTATCCACTAACATAAGGCAAATATAACTGATTAAATAAAAACTATAGTTAGCAATAAAAATATGAATGACACTGCAATAAGCAAAATATTTGATTGATATAAATATTTAAAATAACTAGCAAAACCTCGGAAACTTCACCTGTTAATTTTGGTTTTGCTGTTTGCACATTATGTTGGAAATATGAGTCAATTGTTGCTTGCTTTGTGCTTGTCATGACAGTAGCTGTAAATTTTTTTACAACTTCCTCTAACACAATGGTAGAGATGTTTTTTGATGCAAAATAAACTTGAAGATTTTCTAAATTCTCAATAGCAAATTTTTTTGAAATTATTTTCTTTCCTAGTTATTTCTTTATCACTTGAATGATAATCACTCTTGCAGTGAATGTGCTCCACTGTCTACATCTGTGTTTTGTGATTCTACCATGAGCTCTTCCTCAATGTTCACAATCTTGAAAAGAAACATCAGAGGAGACTATTCCTTTTCCCCCAGGTGGGTCCAAGTTTTATCATCTTTAACATTTTCATTTCCTCTGTTTTTGATGTCATTTGCAGATATGTCTTCATTGTTTACCTGAAAGTCTTTCCTAAGACAAGCATATTTCCAGCAGTTTTGAATTGTTTCTTTTGAAACTGCTTTCCAGACACAGCTTAGCATATCACAAGTCATTCTAACATCAATAACAGTTGCTCCATCTTTCTCTGAATTAATCAGAATTTTCCTAAGTATACATTTTCTGTAAAGGACTTTCATATTTTTTATTATTCTGATTATTTGGCTGCGGTTTTTTCCCAGTGTTAGGAGGGAAACATCAAACAGTTATCAACTTTAAAACCATGCTAGCTGTATGGACCATGCAATTGTCTATAATAGGAAAAATCTTTTGTTTTTCTGTTCATTTTATCATCAATAGCTTTAATCTATTCTGTAAAAATCTCTGATGCCATCCAAAATTTCTTATTGGCTCTGTAATCAACTAGTGAATTTTCATTTTTTTTTGAAACAGCATTTTTTTTTTTTTTTTTTTTTTTTTTGTCATATACTAGGGGCTGCGCCTCTAGGCTCGCTACGCTCGTTTCCAGAGCAGCGCTCGGGCCCTGCAAAGTACATCACATGCTTCAAGAAGCAAATGCCTTCCTCATTGAGTTGAATAAGTAGGTTGAAGAAACGATGAGATGTCATTCCACATGGGAGGATTGAAGCAATTCCAGTCCAAGCAACACATGCAATTTTCTTCTTCATGGCTCATGAGGAGTTTGTGATAGATGATGCTGTAGATGTGATGCCATCTGACGAAATGAAAATGTTCTCCCAATTGTTCAATACTTTTTGCGCTCTATCGATTCCAAGATGGCGGCTTGTTTACAGTTTTTGTTTCGCTCCCGGTGAACTCAGTTAGATTTTTGCAGAACTTTTTTCAATTTCCTTCTATTTTTATTGAAGGACTTTGCTCCGCCGCCATTCCGAAGTTTCAGAGGGTTTTTTTTTGTCATTTGAACTTATAGCACTTACTAAATTTACCACCAAGAAAAACAAAAGCGGTCCAAAAAGCATTTCGGACTTTAAGACCAACCAGTAGGCCAATTTTTAGATCTCTAGGTTATTTAGAAGTGGTCTAATAATTCCTGAAAAGTTCAAGCAGACAATGTTCCAAAGCCACCATTTTTTTTTTTTTTCGTATTTTTCTAGGTATACGGATCTTAAGACCTATCAGCACGCTAATTTTCAGATCTCTAGGTCATTTAGAAGTGGTCAAACAATTCGCGGACAAACACACTCGCATTTTCTTTCTTTGCTTTTCATATACGAGGCAAAAGCAGATATTTACATAGGTATTCACGTATCCAGGTAGAAAACGCCGAACTTTAATAAAAGCGTTCCTACGTCATTAAGCATTGCGTCATTACCAGTTTGATATTGTTGCCTGTTCTTTCACCCAATGAGAATAAAGTGCTAAAAATAGCTTCGTCACCATGGCAGCAGGTCACAGGACCAGAACGTTCCTGTGGTTATTGTGAAGACAAGACAAGCTGTTTGTTTCTTTCCTTTGAGTCTTTAAAAAAGGCTTAAAAATCAGAAAATTACTTTCTCTCAATTCCTTTTTTTTTTTTTTTTTTGTAAAAAAGGGATGATAGTAAAAGTTTATGCTGTAAAAATTGCAATGCGTTATGATTTATAGTTTGCCATATATCCGGTTTTTTTTTTTTTTTTTAATGAATCCCATCGCAAATTAGAGAATTTTGTGAAATTTAAAAATTTAATTTCTCGTAAACTAAATTAAAATTAAAAAAAAGGGCGACAAGGTGCAAAAATTCGGTCATGGCACTACATGCCTACAAAGTTTCGTGGTTCTGTTGCTGTTAATGTGTCCGGAACATGACCTGATAGCACTTTCTTTGCTTACCTTAACTTTGAAATACAATAGCTCTTGAAGTATCGCCAGAATCGAAAAACGGTTTATTTCAGCGTGTTCTCCAAACAATTCTTTACAAATGATGTAAATTTCATATTTTTGTGTTCAATACGTTTTGCGCTGCGAGCTAGGAAAGCAAGAGCGTCGCAAAATTTCTAAAACAGCGGCGGCAGTTACTTTTTTTAGAATAGAGAGATTATAGTAAATGTATTTACTATTTTACTTTCTTTTCAACACGTTTGTATTAACATCGAATCTCAAGCTGAGCATTTTATAACAAAACTCCTAATAAAACATGCCCTTGATGGGTATTTTATTTTTAAATTTTTTTTAAGTACACATAGATAACGCCGAACTTTAATAAGGTAACAGTCAACTCAATACAGTTAAACTTCCATTAATGGACACTTCTCATTAGCGGACATCTCTCTATATCGGACAATTTTTTTATGCATGGCTTGTTATAGGGCATTCACTTCTTAATAGCAGTGAATTCTAAATAACAGATGCGGACACACTTAAAAGCACAATATAACAGACAATTTGCTTTCGATCCTAGGAATTCCTAGGGGTGTGATTCGCCTAAAATCGCAAACATTTTCCTTTTTGTTATTTTACCCTTCCTTATTCTTTATCTTAACCATTTTGTTCCCAAGGCCTAGTAAATTTTTAAGGGGCTATGTACCACAGGTAAATGGCCAAAAGCGCTGGAAAAAGGATTAGCGTTCGTGCTCACCAGACTGTCCGACCCCTCTCTTTGCATACGTACATCTGACCAGGAGAAACTGCTTTCTAGCTCTTCAGGTGGTCCCAACGAGGTGAGACCTCAGAAACGAGGACCAGTGCCCAAGGCTAGCTAATTCGGGAACGATAATCGGATTGAAACACTTGCAAACACAATTAAGGTGTGTGTGGGAGGAACTCACCTTTTGTGGTTTGGTGAGGTCAAGGTCAGTGCGCAGGGATCAATTTCAAGTCCAGATTACTAGAAATCACATTTGTTTGCAATAATCGTGTAGGTTTTTCTCACCAAGTGAACTGTGAAAGAAAGTTTCCTCAAAAAACATCGATTTCAAAATGTCGCACAAACGTAAGCGCTTGACCCTCAAAGAAAAAGTTGAAATAGTGGAGCTGAGTGAAAGGGAAGATTAAGTGTGCACATTTTAGAAGATAAATTGGGCATCGGAAAAATGCGAGTGAGTGAAATCTTGAAGTCTTGGCAAGATTTTAATGGCAACCAGAAAATTAAATGAGCTTTCCCTAAAACTGACGGTTTAGCTGTGGACACTCTTACCTACGAAAGGTTTTGCCGCAAACATTCCTTTATCAGGGACTTTAATTCGTCAAAATGCTTTAGAAATCGCAAATGAATTAGGATTCACAGAATTCGAAGCTTCAGGCGGCTGGCTAGAAATTCATTTTAGAAAACAAAATTTCACAAGAATGTAATAGACAAACAATAATACTTGATTATTTTGCTTCTTAGGTTTTGACAGATATTTTTCAATAAAGGTTAGTACATACAAGTTTGCTCTATGTATGCATTTACATACTTATATTTACTTATCTTTTAAACTACTCTTATGTTATAAACTTAGTGCATGTATACTGTCATAAAGCATGATTTTCCCAATAGCGAGCACTTCTAAATAACGGACAGTTTTTCTTTCCCCTTCGATGTCCGTTATTTGGAAGTTTTACTGTAAAACGTAATTACTTACTTATCATTGTTGTAAGATTCTTCACTTTTTTCTATTAGGCTTACGTAAATATTGCACTCATCATTACAATATTTTGAGTCAAATGAATCAAATTATTTTTTGGATTTTGGACAATGAGCAACTTTTTTTTTTATATGAACCATCTATATTTGCACACAGCATCACAATCAATCTGATTTTTAATTTTTGCCACTGCTACATTTCTCTCCTTTAAAAGCTAAAGCATCCTGTGGCAATAACTGGTAAAAAATGCTAGTCTCGTCGATGTTACACATCACATGGTTTGTACTGCAAAATGAGGCTTTTGCTGGGTTTTAGTCATTTTTTGATGGTGTCGTTGTCTACTAAAACACTTTTACCACAAAAAGAAGACTTGAACACAATACCGTGATGGTCTTTAAAATGCTGCAACCATTCACTGCTTGGTTGAAACTCCTCTTCTCCTAAAAGCTTCGTAAAACCTAATGACTTTTTTTCAATAACGGCTTAGTTAATTGAATGTTTTTTCTTTTGACTCCTTCAAACCAGTTGTAAACAGGGCAGCTTGCACACTGGTGTGAATTTCTTTTCGAAGGCTTTTTTTCAGCACTCAACAAACCATCACTTAACTTTTGTTTCAATTCATCCTTGTTTTTTAAAAAGTAGAAAGAGATTTTGCTGGAATATCAAGTTTTTTTGCAACTTCAAATTTTTTAATTCTTCCTTTTTCCACTACACCGATTGCTTTGATTTGGTCACTGAGCATTAAAGTTTTAAGCTTGTTGAAAGTCGTGATTTTTCAGTTTTCCTATGCACCCTGCACAGGCGGAGCAACTCAGCCATCAAAGTCCAAATGTGAGCATCATTCATGGTTACCTAAGTTAATTCACTTGCACAACACCCACTGATGATGGAAGGGGAGCTGAAATATCTGTAAAGTTATTAAAACTAAGATTTAGTTTGCATTAAAAATGAATTTCACACTTTGTACTGTATGTTGCCTTGAAATTTGTTTTAATCCCTTTATGAATTAAAGTGACATTTATATATGGCAACGTAACTTTCACTGTCCCTTCCATTTCCTTACAACAGAATTTGACTGCATTCGAAGCTTCTTTATAATGAATCTACACTTATTTATGTGTGCATATTGGGAAATTTTACTTCATGTTTGATGCTGGCTTTTAATGTGTCAAAATTTCTCAAATTATGTTCTCTCTCTCTCTCCATACACACACACACACACACAGTAAAAATATTTAAAATCTCAGTGTTTTATAAAACATACCACTGATAATCTTCAACAACCAACTTTGTATATTTCAGTTGCACAACATAAGGCTTCACATAATAAAAAATATTTAGAAATTGTATTGTCAACTTATTTTGAATTTTATGACACTATACTAGCTGTTCCTATTTTTATGTTTATTGAATAATTAACTTTAAAAACTCATTGTTTTGATCCGATCTGCCTAACACATTGATAAAAAAAAGAGTTCACAAGATAATGGAAAAGTTTCATCCACACAGGAATGTGTTATAGCATCTGAGGCAGAAAGTCACTGGAATAGAAACCCACCAATTCATATTAATACCTTATTTTCCCACAGCTGCTGCTAGAAGCACACTAGATATGATGTGAAGAGTACCAACAATTAATGGCTGTATTCTTTTAAAAATTATGTCTATTGCAGAAGTTTCACCAGTAAAAAATTGGTCACTGAGCCCAAAAATTGTTGCATTGCCCAGGGTAATGCATTCTCAAACAAGTGCTAGTGTTATATTTATTATTATAACAATTTCAGGTGAATGGAATTGAAGTGGCAACAGTATGATGCTTGCCTGGAAACCAAGAGATACAAGTTTGATGCTCACACCACACCAAGGAAAGTTTCCTGAAAAGTTAAAGTATGAAAGTTCACTCCAGAATCTCAGTGCCATAAACTTTTATGCTGTTGTGCCATCCTTATGAGTTGGAGATTATTCCATCATAGTGTGTTACAATGTTTACATCTGATCTTGATCCATTTCAAAAAATAAAGTTTATGCAACAAGAAACCAGGTGCCTTAACCAGTTCAATTTGAATGTTTGTTAAGATCTCTATTTGACAATGCTCCTTTGCTTAGAGTCCTAGGGTCCCATGTAGTCATATGGTAAAATGCTCAGACAGAAATAAAGAGATGAGAGTTTGATTCCTGATGCACAATTTTGTAGTTTTCAAGTTTCTGAAGAACAGGCAATATGTATAAATGTTAATTCTGACATCTCAATATGATTAAATAAAAAATAACCTAAATGGATAAATGTTACATGTCAACATGGATAAAATGTTAATTTTGACATCTCAATATCATTAAATAATAATGCCCTCCCCCTCCTGTGTGGTACACTACTAGCACACCAAAGACAAAACTACACACTAAGAAACAGCAGAAGACCCTGCTCACATTTACTTCCACAAATAATTTTTCTAATCCATATTCTACAAATCGTATAGATATACTGGCTTTCAAAACTTATAAAACAAACAGATTTAAGGCAGTCTCTGTCATATATAAATGGGAAGAATAATGCAAAACCTGTATGATAGCCTAAACCCACATCCTGCTGTAAAATATCATAAACAAATTTTTTTAGTATCTTGCCACCAAGGTGATGCAATAACCAATCTTCTGAGATATCAATCAATTTCATCGATAGTTCTTTAGGAGCCATAGAACAAAATCATGAGCATAGCAGGTGCCAAAATAGCTCTTATGACTTACTAATGCTTTGATTGTGGCTATCAGTTGAGAAGCATTATTTCGTTGAATCTTCTTTTACTCTTTGGTATTTTAGATACGGTCATTTTAAGATTAAAATAAAAATAAATAAAAGACAAAGAAAAACATATTAATAAAAATAAAAGGATTTGTTCTGCAAAGTTTGGATTCACTCAAACGGCTGCAGGTTCCCCACCCCTGGACTATGCCATCATCTGATGCTGAACTAGCTTTATAAATAAACACTTGCCAAGCCAGATGAGTAAATAAATCTCAGCATGCTGACCTAACATTGTTAAGAATTACACATCACTGACTTTGTTTTCATGGGATCAATCATATCAACAGACATTCTTAAATGTTTCAGAAGAAATTATATTCACTAGCTTACTACCTATGCTGCAGTGTTTTAGCAAAATGGCCCAAGTACTGGAAGTGGCAAGGCTGTCAAATAGACTTACCTTTGCCACTTCTAGTAAGCATTACTTAGTAAATTTCTTAATAACTTCAAGACATGCTGAACTGCTGTACAATTTCTACACAGTCACACCAGACAACAGGCATTTGAAAGTGCTTTAACTAGGCTAGAACTCACATTTGTACTGAACACTTAGATGCTGGACTTTCCAAGGCACCACACTAATGCTGGTGCAATTTTTCTATTTCAAACCACATATTTTAAAAAGTAGTATATTACAAAGAATTTAGGATAATCAAACTCACCAGCAGGCTAGATTCCCACTGTTTAGTGTCTTTATGCCATCCGTCACTGGAATGTTTCCAATGGTGTAATTCTTCTTCCAAATGTTGTATCTGAAACATACATACATACACATAAAACAGATGAAAATAATATTTTCTCCACACAATTCACAATTTCCAATCATATCCTTAAACAAGAACATTCACCTTTATTGAAGAGCCAACGGAATAAATAAATAAATAAATAAATAAATAAATAAAATATTTGAAAATTATCAGTACTTCACAACACGATCTTACCAACATTTGCACAGGCAACTTTGTCTCTAAAGTAAACATGTTTATCAGTGATTGCAGTATTTAACAGAAATCTACATACAAGCCTGCATGTAAGAAAAGAAAATGAGCTATGAGCAATATATAATATGGGAGCAGTTTTCTGCAATGCATCAGCTAATAGCTGTCAGTTTCATTTAATGTACCACACGACTAAAAAAGAAGGGAATACATTTTTACAGGAAATACCCTGTTACTGACTAAAAAACAGTACCAACACATGTCTTTTATGTATATATAGTTCTTTGTTATTCTGGCACAGGAAAAATAATAAATAGATGCATGTTTAAAGAACACCATAACTTTTAGGCTAAGCACCACATAAAATCGCCATTTAGGAAACAAATTTGTTGTAAGAGTTGCATCAACATAAGCGTTAACATTTTCTAATCTTTTAGCTATTGATATAACAGCTTTGACAAATAATATTTAGATCCCTATTTGAACCACCTGCATGTTTTTAAAGTCATTTTCCAATACTCTCGATCTTTTAAGTTACTTCCAGCAATTTTGTGAGCTAACATAAAAATGAAACGGATGATGGCATCGAAAATCCCAAAGGACCTTTCCTATATTATCTTATTTATTTGTGGTTAATAGTCATTCTTCGAGGCTGATACCGATTCTGAATTCCAGCTTGTAAATACAGTTTTCATGGCATGAATTACCAGTGTTATTTTCAGTTAAAAAAACTGGTTTGTAGTATCAAAAAATATCTGAATGGAAAAGTGAGAAATATTAAACAGCCATTTCTTATAGAAAGATGTTCATGAAGAATGGACAAATAACTGGATAAATGAGAGAAGTTTGATACAGCAACAGTAAGTAAAAATTATCTGGTAGTTTGTATTTCTTTGCAGAGCTAACCTCTGAATCTCAGAGAACATCTTAGTGATATGATATCATGAAGCAGATATATGCTGGAAAGAAGAAACTGAAATCAAATCTGAGTTTTATTTCAAGTACTTTTACTGCTTGTGTTAAAATCGTGAATGCTATTTTTGATAATAGTTTTAATTCTGTCTTCTGGAACAACACTAAATTCTCAGAAGAGCTGTAAGCTGTGAAATGTATAGGAGAAATGTTCCTTGAGTCCATCATGAATGGTAGTCTCTGTCCTTGCAGCTAGGGAAGGGACAAAGGAGAGAATACACCCTAAGGACATCAGCATCATGTGGACAGTGAGAGAGAAAGTACCCATAAAAGCAGGGGAGCCAAATTTAGCTTGCTACTTCCCCAGGGGAAAAGCAAAGACCTGAAAACTATGACACACAAATGGAAGACATATACCACTATAAAGTTTACATACCCAGGAGTTGACTCTAGAAGGTCTGATTTTTTTATTATTATTATTATTATTATTTTTTTTTTTTATCACTGTGTTCTAGAACTTTTACTCGGTATAGTTTTGTAAAAAAAGTGGAAAAGACAAAAAACACTGGTTGGTTGATTTTTATGGTGCAAGGGCCATGTTTGGCCAAAGAGCGCCAGACAAAAAATCACTGGTAAAAAATAGTGGTGATGGATCTTCCTCTCGTTCACAATAACCTCGAAAGGATAAACATATGGTTCAAAAAGAGGAGGGAATTCATGGCTATTTACTGTAAGAATGATGTCACAAACAAACTTGCAACTGCTGTTTGCTGTGCAGATGTTTAGAAAAAAAAAAAAATTCATGGTACATGCCACACTGGCATAGGAGCTACAAAGTCAGCAAACTGCATTTTTTTCAACCATAAGAACTATGGCTCTTAGCCCAAAAATTATGGTATTGGTTGGTTCATTGATTTTAATGGCTTAAGGGCCATGGTTGGCCAAAGAGCGCCAAACAAAAGACATCAAAACGAAACAAAATCAATAAAAAACTTACACAAGGTTAAAACAGGCTGATGCAGTAAAAATGAAATATGAGAGTGAGCAAGTTAAAATCTAGATGAGTTTAAAAAAGTCAATTTCCTGTAAAAATGAAAACACTGCTCTCGTGTCGCAGGCGTCGCCGATAATAGTTTGCAGTGTAGCTGCTCCTTCGTCCAACAGATGAGAGTGAAAATGACGAAAACGATGATCACAAAAACGAACACAAGTACACAAAACATGAAGGACAGTGAGACGACAGTTGCACGCCTCACACACCGGGGCACTCTCACCACACAGCAAAAAGCGGTGAGTAAAACGACAGTGCCCAATGCAGAGACGTGCAAGAACAACTTCCTCACGACGGTTCTTCCGCAAACTAGACTTCCATAGTCTGACCTGTGGTTTGATAGAATGCAACTTATTGCTGCCCTGCTGAGACCACAGGAACTGCCACTCGTCCAGGAGAAATGTCCAGATCAAAAGTCTAAAATCGCGGAAAGACAGTGGCAGCCGAGCTGGCGACATGGCGGAAACAGACCTGGCAGAATCTGCCAGCTCGTTACCCCGGATCCCAACAGAATCGGACCAGGAAGCCATCACCCTCCAAAGTTCCAAGACGACGACGGATATCACGGATGACAGGTGAGTCTGTGTCCTCCGGAGAAGATAAAACTTGGATGACGGACTGGGAATCAGAGCAAACCATAGCGCGACGATGTGATCGAGACTGTATGTGGCACAAGGCAAGGTGTACCGCACGCATCTCTGCCAAAAAGACTGTGGATTCAGGCGGAATCCTCTCAGCATGTGAGGCATCACCACACACAAAAGCGGATCCAACGACATCCCCGGATTTCGAGCCATCGGTGAACACAGGCATGAAATCCGGGTAGACAGACTGTTTTTCAGCAAAGAGCTGCTGGTACACCAGAGCAGGAGTGGACGACTTTGGCCACACACAAAGAGAAAGGTCAGCCGTTGCTTGAACGGGCTGCCAAGAAGGTTGGTTGAAAAAGGTGGTCAAACCAATCCTAGACAAGCTCAGACCAGCATCGCGCACTATGGCAGACATCCGAATCCCGAACGTCGGAATACAGGAGGGGGGGAAACAAGCGGACACAGTCCGGTTGGAAGATGGAACCATGCAGTGGATGATCAGGAAGAGATTTCAGTTTTGTATAAAACTGAAGAGACAGCTGCTTACGGCGGATGCATAACTTCGGCTCATGAGCCTCCGCATACAGGCTATGCACGGGAGAGGTACGGAAAGCACCAGTACATAGCCGCAATGCCTGGTGATGGATGGGGTCCAAAGGCTTTAAAACCGATGGACGTGCTGAACTGTACGTAATGCATCCGAAGTCTAACTTTGACCGAATGAGAGAGTGGTAAATGCGAAGCTTTGAGCACCTGTCAGCCCCCCAAGATGTTCGAGAGAGGACCTTCAGGATACTCAATGACTTCGTGCACTTCACCTTCAAAGACTGAATGTGAGGCCGGAAGGTGAACGCTCGGTCAAAAGTTAGCCCAAGGAACTTGGCTTCTGACACCACGGGGATGGTAGAACACCCCAGACGGAGGGTGGGGTCTGGGTGAAGACCCCGTTTGCTGCAAAAATGCACGCAAACGGTCTTCTGCGTCGAGAAGCCAAATCCATTTTGGGAAGCCCAGTGAGAGATCTTGGTAATGGCAGACTGGAGCTGTCTCTCGATGGTGCGCAAGTTAACAGAGGCGCAAGAGATCTGCAGATCATCGACGTACATGGTTCCACGAACCGTCAGAGGAAGCAGTTGGAAAATATGGTTGACACGAAGGATGAACAACGTAACGGAAAGAATGGAGCCTTGAGGTACACCCTGTTCTTGCGGGTACATCGCAGAGAGGGTCGAACCGATGCGCACACTGAAACTCCGGTCCTGGAGAAATCCGGCAATGAAAGAAATCTGCACTCGTGCAGATCACGGAGAATGCCGTATCTCCAGGTACAGTCATAGGCTTTCTCCATGTCTAAGAATACGGAGACCATGTGCTGACGCGGGACAAACGCCTCCCTGACAGATGTCTCAAGGCGAAGATGATGATCGGTGGTGGATCGAGATTTGCGAAATCCACTCTGATGAGGTGAAAAAATGTGATGAAACTCCAAATAAAAAATGAGACGAAAATTAATGATACGCTCAAGTACTTTACAAAGGCAGCTCGTCATAGCAATTGGCCGGTAGTTCAACGGGTTGGTGGGATCTTTACCAGGTTTGGGAACAGGAATGACAATGGCAGTGTGCCAAGATTCGGGAAAGACATGCTCTTGCCAAATCCTGTTAAACATGATTAGCAGACATTCAAGAGAGGACGGAGAAAGGTGCTTCAGCATCTCGTAATGGATGTTATCTGGTCCGACAGATGTCTAGCCGGACCTATTCAGAGCGGTCTTCAGCTCCACGGCAGTCGGCGGGCTGTTATAATCTGCGGAAGAAAACGGTCCAAAATAAATCTTGGACCTTTCAAGCCGCGGCTGTAACTGCTGGAACGAAGCAGGGTAATTGCTGCTGCTGGACACCGAAGAAAAAGCGGCGCCCAGACAGTCAGCAATACCCTGAGCATCAGCAACGGAGATTTCCCCAGATGGGTACTGTACCCGAATCTTACGGATCCTGTCCCAAACGATCTTAGGGCTAGTATTGGTGTTAATCCCGGATACATATTGTATCCAGAACTCCCGTTGACTACGCCTACGAACCAATCGCGCGTAGGACTTGGCTTTCTTGAAAGCAAGTAGGTTCGCGTCGGTGGGGTACCGACGAAACCTACCCCAAGCCCGATGTTGGGCCTGACGAGCTGCCATGCAAGTGGAATTCCACCAAGGTCTCGGGCAATGTGGAAGTTTAGTCGACGTCCTGGGGATGGTAAGTTCTGCCGCTTGCACAATACAATCCGTTACCGCCGCAACAAGTTCATTGACCGTTCCTGAGGTCACCATAGCTGGAGTAATACTTGCCGAAGCCGTGAATGTGCCCCACTTGGCTCGATCAATATTCCATCTAGCAAGGCGAGTAGGGTAACGGTACCCGCCACTCGCTAGACGGAGAAAGATGGGAAAGTGATCACTGCCAAGGGGATCACCAGACACGCTCCAGGACCAGGCAGGATATAATGATGGCAAACTCAGAGACAAATCAATGGCTGAGTATGAGCGGGTGGGTTCATGAAAATAAGTAGGAGCTCCCATGTTGTGGAGACAGAGGGACGTGTTGGAGAGGAGAGACTCAACAACAGGGCCCCTGGAGTCTCGAGTGGTAGAACCCCACAATGGATTGTGTGCATTGAAATCTCCTAAGATGAAGAAAGGAGGCGTCAGCTGGTCAACTAAATCTTCCAGATCCGAAAGGCTTACAGCTTCATCTGGTGGTATGTAGATGGAACACACTGTGAACAGAGTGTTCACAGATACTGCCACTGCCTGCAAAGTCGTCCGAAGGGCAACTGCAGCGACAGGAATACCATGAGGAACAACGACGGCCACTCCTCCGCAGGCGATAACGCCGTCCAGGTGATCTTTGTGGAAAAGGAAATGTCTCCGCAGCGAAGGAGTGTCCGTCGTGCGAAGCTTTGTCTCCTGGAGACACACGCACACAGGTGTGTGCGAAGACAGTAAGCCTTTTAAATCATCAATGCGTGAACGCAGACCTCGGCAATTCCACTGAATGAGCGTGGCTATAATGAAAAATGAAATGAAAGAATGAAGACAGACGACTAGAAAGTCTCCATGTCGTCCGTCACCTCCAATCCAACAGCAGTGTCTGGAGGTAACACAGGGTTGTGTTTACCCAGTGTTGAGAGGTGGTTTTTGCCTGCTCTGTTTTGGGGAGGATGAGCCTGGTTTCACCTTCTCCGGCTTCTTTGCAGTGCCCTGGGTCCCTGTGCTGGCAGAAGATGTTTTCGGCATAGAGGAAGGTTTAGGCGACGATGTTGATGTCGCCTTGGAGGCAATGCGGCGAGACTTCAGTGCCTCCAATCCAGCAGCAACGATGTCCTCAAAATCATAAGGACACCGCGCTGGGATGGTCACCTCAGTCTGGACCGCCACTGAAGCCTTCTGCACCACAACTGAAGCATAAGACCGCCGGCCTGGTTGTAAAGGGGCGATCCGCCGTCTAGCCTCGGGATATGAGAGATGCCCAGTTGTCTTCAGGCGTTGGATTGCCTGTTCCTCTATCCACTTAGGACACTGCTTAGAAGATGCAGGATGAGACCCTTCGCAGTTGACACAATGATCAGACTCAGCAGAGCATTCCGCCAAAGAGTGTTCTGTGGAACCACAGCGACCACACTTTGCAACATTACGGCAAGACTGCTGGGAGTGACCGTAATGCTGACACCTGAAACATCGCAAGGGGTTCGGGATATACGGCCGAACATCAAGCCGTAAATAACCTGCCTTGATGGAAGTAGGCAGGGTTGGGGAGTCAAAAGTGAGGATATGTTATGGGAGGGAATAGATTTCTCACCCCAATTAAAAAGAATCCGCCGAACCCCTATGACATGCTGCTCACCAAGTTCCCCCAGCAATTCCTCATCGCTGCAGTCAAGCAGGTCGCGGGAGTTGACTACACCGCGAGAGGAATTGAGGTAACCGTGGGGAGAAACCTGAACAGAAATGCCAAGCAAAATGGTAGTCTCCAGCAAAGTGGCACTGTGGCGTGGATTAGAGGTTTCCATGAGAAGATCCCCTGAAGGGAGCTTCTTGACACTCTTTGGAGAGCCAGCAACGGCCTGCAGAACCTTGTTGATCCAGAAAGGACTCTTGCTACTGAGGGACTGTGAAGAGTCCCCAGATTGGATTAACAGACACAGAGCATTGCAACTAGTTGAGACAAGTTTCTTTGTTGAGGAAGGTGTACCTTCCTCCACAGGGCACTTTAAATTGTTAGCATGGGAAACACTTTGGTTTGCCATGAAGAAGAGAAAAGATTTGTCCGCCGACCTCCCCACCCACTACCGAGCCCAACGAGGGAGAGCCGGAGGTCCGCAAGCCCAAGAGGACGCAGGACACGGCTCTAGGGATAGTCAGCAAATATAGCAAGTTGGTAGGGCAGGCACACGCTCGGCGTGCACCCAGACTTTCCCGTGCCCGGAGAACACCCCTTTGGCATGCCCACCCTACCCCCAAACTCACCCTGCCGAACAGAACGACAAGCCGCGAGAAGTCTGGACGCCACTCGGCCACAGACTTCCTGACTAGGAGTGGGTTCGCTCCCAGCCTCCCGTTTAGGGTGAAGCAGAGGCCAAAGAAGAGTGTTGGCATCTGGAGACACTACAACCTGGCTTCCAGATACCTCAGCCTCCAGCATCCCCATTTCCACCTGTACGGGTCACCGCACACGGCAAACGTGCAGGTAGGTCCAAGCTAACCAGCTCCAGAAAAACAGAAAATGTAACATAAAAGAGAAAAGACAGGGAAGGGAACGAAGAACAAAACCCGGAGCTGGCGCCTCATCACAACCTCAGCAGCCTACAACTGAGGCGGGTACATGTCAAGATATGAACTAAAGACGAAAAAGCAAAATTATAAGAGAAAATCGGCTCGGGCCGTGGGGACGCTATCCCCCATCAGCTGGATGAACAGCTGTCCCTTCGGTGATGTTATCGTTCAAGAGTAAACGAAATGTATTCGGTCACAAGGTGAGCTCGGGCCGTGGGGGCACCGCTCCCCAAATAACCGGAAAACCAGTTATCCCCGTGCGGGAAAAATTATGGTATACATTAGAAGAAAGAAGCATTAGTCTTCAAAATTCTGCTTTACACATTATAATTCAAAGTGATATATACATAGTGAACAATTAATAAATGCACTGTCATGATCCTTCCAAAATGTAAAACTTCTGTAATGCCACTCATGATGTAAATTTCTTTTCCGGGTGACCACGACGCTCTAAGGAGGGTAAAGCGATATCAGGAACGATATTAAAATTGAGATAGGAAAGGGGATTCTTCGGAGAATTGCCAAGGTTGGTAAGGTTGGACGTGCCCGAAGGCGGATGTTTGGGGAGAGAGTTGTAAAAAGGGGAGATGAGCGCAAGACACGGGGAGAGTAGGAGGCAAAATGGACGCCGCTTCTTGGTTACCCACGGAAAGTGAAAATCAAGTTGTAAATAAATGTATATATATATGTTCTGATGGGATTGCTTAATAAAGCTCTTGTCATGAAATAAAGAAGCCATCTTATTTACAAAAATGTGATGGATAATGTAAGGATAAAGTCATGAATGCGGAAAAGTAACGAAAGAACAGTATTCTCCTGGCTGGTCATCACATTGGCGCAGTCACGACAGCATATCGGATCTGGAAAGAGATGGAATTCGAAGTCGGCTACCAACGAATTGGACAACAGTCCTAAAGGACTCTGATCAATGAAAAGATCAAAAGGAGAAGCCAAGGAGGCTAATTTGGAAGGAATACCCACGGAGGGTAATTCCGAACAAAAAAAAAAAAAAAATCAAGGAAGTTCATTCGGTAAGAATATCCAAGGAGGATAATTCCGAAAGATTAAGAAGGCTAAATCGGAAAGAACAACCAAGGATTCCAGTAATGAACTTTGATCAGACAACGAGTAGTGCCAGATGATTCTGCTCAAGGAAGAAATATGAAGGACCAGTCAAGGAGATATTTATGTGAAAGAACAGCAAAAAGAGTGCTGATATTCCGGCCCAGGAAGGAAAAGGATGGGATCGACTATGAAGGTGATTAAGGAAATTACCAGATTTGGAGCGAAGAAGAAGACAGGAACTACTGAGAACTAGACGATTATACGCAACAGACAGTGAAAAAAAAAAAAAGAAAAAAAAAACAGGTGAGAACTCCTAAAAAGAACTCTGTGGATGGCAGCACAAGTCTATGGAACTGGAATAAATGGAAATTAAAAATCCAAGGAAGACAAAGTGCAAATATAAATAGTGACTGGCAGCATATAGTTCTAGAAACACTAAGGATACACATTGACGGATAGAAGACGACGGCAGGGTAAGTCATTCTCTTTTGAAGTTGCATGCTAAGCAAATACCTTAGTAATATTTGGGTATGGCGAATAATGAAAGCCAGCAATTTCACTTAGAAAATAAGAGTAATTCTAATGTTTTAATGGAAGGAAACGGAGTAAATTCAAAAAATCAAGATATTAACTTCAGTGATAGATGTGGAGAAGATGCAGAAATTTATGAAGTTGATAATATTGATAATATGGAGGGGAATGCAAATAGTGATAGGATGTCAGATGTAGAAGTAAATATCAAAATGAAAGAGATGGAATTAGAAACACTAAGATTAAAAACTCAGTTAGAAATAGCTAAGATTAATTTAGAACAGGCTAAATTAGGAAATGGGACAAATAACCAGAGAGTAAGTATGCCAGAGAATGATAACCTAGAGGGATATTACAAGATATTAAGAGCTACAGTGCCTAAAATTCCTAGCGATCCTAGTAACTTACCTGTTTACTTTTCTAGTGTGGAAAAGATATTTATTACATACGGTATACCGGAGAGAGGCTTCAAGGATCATTGATATTACCATTATTGCGTGAGAGAGCACAAGGGATAATAGCACAGTTAGATATAGTAGGGCTAGCAGATTATCAAACAATAAAGGAAACTATTTTAAGAGATTCAAGGTTAAGTCCAGCTGAATATAAAGAAGGTTTGACCAAGTTTATAAATTACAAACAGAGACTTGTGATCAATACGTAACGAGAGTCAATGGGCTATGGAAGTATTATGTAAAGAGTAGGGAGGTTGACACTCTTGAAGGATTGAACGAGTTAATTGTCGCTGATAAAGTGAGGAGTTCTTTGACTGATGAATGTAGAAATTATGTTATGTTACAGGAAGGAAACTTCTGGAAAAGTGCAAGAGAAATTGGTGAATTAGCAGATGCCTTCATGGAAGCGCAGTCAAATTCTAAAAACCACCGATCGGCTAGGGATAGAATGCAAAATTTTGATAAATATAATTTTGGAAGGAAAGATTTTTCAAATTCTAGAGAAGCAGGTCAAAATTTTAATAGCAGAAAATATGGAGAGGAAACGGGAGTTAAGAGTAGAATGGAAATAAAAAAATGTTTCATTTGTGACAATACTAAACAACTTGCAAAAGATTGCCCGAAACACCACAAGAGTACCGTAAACAATAAGAATGCAAGAGCACAATTGATTCAAATGGAGAATGATGACATAGAGAGAAGAAGAGATGACAATGTTGTAGTGGCGAGAATTTCCCCTTTTAAAGATATTTGTAAGGAAAGAACAGACTTGAAAATAGAAGAATTATCGCAAGTTGAAGTTCGTTGTATTAATTTTAATTGGAAGGCTACTATTGACTCAGGTGCACAAATATCAGTAATTAAGGATGATCTGGTTCCAGAAGCATTTAGAGAACCTAGGGGAGCAATTCGCTTGATTCCAGCTTTTGGGAAAGAGATGGAAGCAAACTTGGTGAAACTCCCTTTGAAATTGATAGAAAGAAGTGAAAGAAAGTTTAATGAAGAAGGGAAGGTGGTGGATATTCTATGTGCAGCCATCGAAGCATTAAATGTAGATATGCTTATAACACCACAGGCATATGAGGAACGACAAAAAGATGAGAATTTAGATTTGGAGGATACGATGAGTATGGAAAGTACTGGAAACGAAGTGGGAAAAAATGAGATGGATAAGGATAATTTAGCTGAAGAGAGGATAAAAGAAAACAAAGCTATGGCCGTGGAAACAAACAAGGAATGGGACGAAAGAAAAATAAATGAAGAAATTAGAGGAGGAGTAAATGAAGTACAAGGAATGACAGAAGTAAATAGGGATACTCAAAATGGAAATAGCGAAAACCAGGAGAAGGGGAAAGAAGAATTAGGAAATTCGAGTGAGGAGAAGAGAGATATTGAAGGACACATGTCGGAGTCGAATATGTTTAGACATACATACATACATACATACATACATACATATCACTAAGCTGTTCTCTGAGATTCAGAGATTAGCTCCAAAAAGAAATACAAACTACCAGATATTTTTACTTATTGTTGTCGTAACAAACTTCTCCATTTACAGCGATCTTGACATACAACTCGTGCTTCACTAAATCCATTACACGCCGTACACAAGATCTTTTATACTTCATACTCATAATCTTTTTCTCGTGCACACACTCCTGAATCTGATCCACCCATGTCTTCCTTGGCCTTCCTCTGCCTTTCCTTCCTGCCACTTGGGCTGAAAATATTTTCTTAGTAAGCATTTCATCACTCATTCTTTCAACATGGCCAAACCAACAAAGCATATTGGTCTCCACCTTGCTAACAACATTTTGCTTCACATCACACAACTGCAATACATCTTCATTTCTCACACAATCATATCGTGTCTTGCCACAAACCCCACGTAAGTAACGCATTTCTCCAGCACACAAACGACTCCTATGTTTCTTCTGCAGCACCCAGGTTTCACTACCATACATCAGAGTAGGAACAATTACACTTTCAAACACAGCCATGCGGGACTCTCTAGAGAACCCATCATTCCTGTGAAAACCTCCCAGAGCAGCTATGACTTTCAAAGAAGAATTCACTCGCCTACTGATTTCACCATCCAACTTGTTCTCTCTGTCAAACATGCTTCCTAAATACACAAACTCACTCACCTGGTCAATCACAGTGCCATTTATACTTACATTACATTCAGTGCTACCCGTTCCTCTCTCAAACACCATAACTTTGGTTTTTCCCTTATTTATACTCAGTTTGAATTTCATGCAAACTTCGTGCATCCCAGTCAACATACTCTGCAACTCACTTTTGCTCTCTGCCAACAGGACAGTGTCATCAGCATACAGCAATCTGCACATACGGATATCACCAAGACATAAACCACTATTATCTATTTTGGCATCACGCACGCATGCATGCATCCATAAATATATTAAACAGCCATGGTGACATTACACAACCTTGTCTAACTCCTGCACCAATGGAAAACCATTTTGATAAAACACCATTCACTCGTACACAAGCTCTACTACCAGCATACATGGCTTTTACACTATTAAGTAGATTCCCAGTAACACCATATTCATTCAATACCTTCCACAAAAGTGTCCTATTCACTCGGTCGTAGCTTTCTCTAAATCTATGAAGGCAGTAAAACTTTCTTCCCAACAGCCAGATACTTTTCAATCATTGTGCTTAATGGAAAAATCTGGTTAGTGCAGCCTTTACCAGGCATAAAACCACTCTGAACATCCCACACTTTCAATGATGTAAGACCCCGTACTTTTTCAATAACAACCTTACAAAACACTCACACTGGCACACTCAGTAGGCTAATACCAGGATAGTTCTTGCATTCAGTCTGATCACCCTTTCCCTTATACAAGGGAACAATGATAGCATCCTTCCAATCCTGAGGGACCATTCCTAACTCCCAGCACAACTGGCAAATTTCAGTTAACCAGTCAATTATAGAGTCACCACCATATTTCAACATCTCTACAGTTATGCCATCAACTCCCGGAGCCTTACCATTCTGAACAGATTTTAGAGCTTTACACACTTCTTCTCTTGAGATCCCTCATTGTGACATCATATGCGTCTGTCTCAGAATCATCTTTGCTTTCCTGATCTAATAACTCACAGAAGTATTCACCCCATCTTTCACTTAACTCATTGGGCTCCCATATCATTTCCCCGATCTCATTCTTCACACAACTTACAACTTTGTTTCCCCTATTTTTCCTGAGTCTCATGTACTTCCAGAAGGACTTCCTATCGTTCCAAAAAGCCAGTTCATGCCTTTCCACTTTCTCCTTCCTATCTTTTGCCTTACTGTGGCGAACTAGCTTAGCAGCTTCACGCTTCTTACAGCGATATTCATCCACAGAGACTCTACGTTGCAACATCCCCAAATAGGCTTCCTTCTTTCTCTTTACTGCCACTTCAATCTCACTATTCCACCAAGCATCACCTCTATTGTTACCCACTATTGTGGTGCCACAGACCTCTTTAGCAGCAGTGACAACACAGTTCTTAAAACATTCCCACTTCTTTTCTACATCCCTCTCATCAGACTTCAGATCCTTCAATCGTTCTCTGAGTAAGTGAGAATACCGCTGATGATCTTCAAGGAGCCTATCAACCTTTATTCTTTCTATCCTGGGTCTCTTCTTATTCCTTTTCCTCCAACCAACATTAAGTTTCACTCGTGACACTACCAAGTAATGATCAGAACCAACATCCGCACCTCTCATCACACGAGTGTCAACAACTAAGTGTTTCAAACGCTGATCGTAGATAACAAAATCTATCACTCTTTTGACCAAGAATACGATTTTCCCAAGTATATGTGTGGATATACTTGTGGTTGAAATATGTATTAGATACACACAAACCGTTCTCAATGCAGAGTTCAATTAATCTTTCACCATTACCATTCACACAAGGATCATTAAACTTACCCAGAACATTGTCAGAAATTGCATTCTGCACACCTACTCTAGCATTGAAATCCCCTGCTATTATAACTTTTTCTTTAGCACCAAACTGGCTCAAAACAGCTTTTAGCTCATTCCAGAAATCTTCCTTCTTATCAGAAGGTTCCGAGTCACAAGGAGCATACACTACAACAATTACAATTCTCTGAAGTTTCACTTTCAAACGAATCCAGAGAATTCTCTCACTTACGCAACTATAGTGAATCAAGTTTTTCTTCATCTTTTCACTTAAAATCACACCTACACCAGCCTGTCCTCTCATATTATCCAATACTTCAGACCACACACTCACCGTGCCATTCACTTCTTCTATCCCAATTTCCTTCTTTTTGGTTTCACTTACACATAGCACATCCAGTCTATACTTATTCATCTCAATCACCTCACTCATCTTGCTATTTATACCTCTAGTATTCCATACACCAATCTTACATTCACTCAGCCAAGATCTCTTTCTCATACGCCGTTTAGGAAGTCCAGGTCGATTCTGTGGTGGACAGTCCTTCTCAAGTGTGGTAGGTCCACCATATCCCACACTTGAGTCATTCTTAATATTTCTTTTTGTCTTTTAAATCAGGTAAGTACATCAGTGTGGGGGATTAGCTCACAGCTGAGGGTTCCAGTTGGTCATTCAACCTAAGGATTCTGGAACAAAACCCAGTGAGTTGGGGTCTTTTCGCCAATGTCACACAGAACTAGCTTGCACTTCTCCAAAATTCACAGAGGCCCTAGTTGCTGTTGTGTGTGCCATTGTTACCACGGAGCGCCCCGAGGAGGCAAACCCATCGCTCACTACAACCGCCCGCAATATGTTCAGAGAAGAACAAAAATCATGTAAAACTTCAAAACAAGCCTGAGAAGATGCAAGAAAAGGAAAAAACAAATATAAGGTCAAAAATGGAGTGATGTATAAAGTAGATGAATTTTTAGGGCAGAAGGTATGGCAACTTATTGTTCCTAAATCACACAGAAAAGAAATATTACAGTTGGCACATTCATCAATATTTGGAGTACATTTAGGAGTGAGGAAAACCTCTGAAAGAATCGGACTCATTTAATTGGCCAAAATTGAAGAATAATGTAAGGGAGTACTGCAATTCGTGTACTAATTGCCAGCTGAAAGCTCCAGTGAAAAAAATAGATAGAGTACCTATAACACCTATACAGCATCCCGAACATCCATTCATGGTGCTGAATGTTGATATAATTGGTCCAATAGAACTACCATCAGCACAACAGCATAAGTATATTCTATGTGCTATAGATATGCACAGTAGGTGGCCGGAGGCGATTCCTATAAAATCACTCACAGTGAAAGCTACGTGTGAAGCCCTATTAGACATATTCATGAGGACGGGAGTTCCAAAAGTTATTGTGACAGACAGAGGGACTAATTTTACATCTCAAATGACGCAGGAATTTTTAAGAATGGGAATTTTTCCGAGAATGTCTACGCCTGGCCATCCAGAAGCCAACAGATGTTGTGAACGATGGAATGGCGTCCTGAAGAAAATGTTGCACCATGTGATTAGAGACAGCCCGAAACAGTGGGATAAACATCTGCAATATTTATTATGGGCTTATCGGGAAGTGCCTAATGCAACAACCGGAGTTAGTCCTTATACTCTTTTGTACAGAAGACAACCTACTGGACCACTTTCTACTTTGAAAAATAATTGGGAGGGTGATGAGTACATCAATATGTGAATATTTGGAAAAATTGAAACAAAATTTAGAGAGAGCAGTTGAAAAGGCAGGAATTTCAGCAGAAATAAAACAGGAGGCCTATGCAAAGCCCAAGAGGGCTAAAGATAAGAATTTCGAAGTGGGAGATACAGTGATTTTATTGATTTCAGATAGTAAAAATAAATTATATGCACAATGGTCGGGACCTGCCACAGTGATTGAAAAAAAAACCAACATAGTTTCCTGGTATAATGTCTGGATGGTATGAAAAGACATGTGCATATTAATAAAATACGTCATTTTCAAGCACGAGCACAAGCAATTGGGGTGATATCTGAGGATTGTTTATTTGGAGAAGTGAATCATGTACCTGGTTCTGCTGAAGTTGAAAAATCTATTAGTGAAGTAAAACTTCCTGGCATGGAAGAGTTGACAAATAAACAAAAGAAACAACTGCAGGATATTTTGAAAAAAAGACAGATTTTCTTTTCTGGAATACCTGGAAGAGCAAAAATTGGGGAGCATGAGATAAAGTTGGAGGAAAATTTTAAGCAAAGTAAGGTGCATTTGTACAAAATACCAGAAGCCTTTAAGGAACCAGTAAATAAGCAAATTGTGGAATTATTAGAGAATGGTATGATTGAAGAAAGTAATAGTGAATTTGCACACCCCGTGGCTTGCGTATTACAGAAGACTTCGAAGCTTCGTTTGTGCGTGGATTATAGGCATTAAATAAAGGTACTATAGCAGATGCCTTTCCCATGGAAAATACATCTGATATGATAAGAAAAGTTGGAAGAGCTAACTTTATTAGTACAATTGATTTATTGAGAGGGTACTGGCAGATTCCTATGGCTGAAGAAAGTAAGCATTTAACTGCATTTGCGACGCATAACCAATTTATAGTAATGCCATTTGGTTTAAAAAATTCTGCCTCTACATTTCAAAGAACCGTGAACAAGGCATTGGCAAAACATCAACCATACGCCTGTGCATATATAGATGATGTGGCTGTTTTCTCAACCACATGAGAGGAACATCTTAAACATTTGGACTTAGTTCTGAAAGAATTAGAAAATTTAGGTTTTACTGCTAATAAGGATAAATGTTGTTTTGGAAAGAAAGAAGTATTGTTTTTAGGCCATTTGGTGGGATCAGGTAAAATAAAGCCTGACCCGAATAAATTGAAAGCAGTAGAAGACATAGCTCGACCAACGACGAAGAAAGAAGTGAGAAGTGTTCTAGGTCTTTTTAACTATTATCAGGACCATATAGTGAATTTTGCTGAAACAGCGCATCCTTTAACTTGCCTTACAGCCAAGAAAGTACCCAATAAAATTCCATGGTCGGAAAGAGAAGAAAACGCATTTGTATCATTGAAGGAGCAATTATGCAGAGCACCAACTTTGTATGCTCCCGATTTTGGAAAACCGTTTTACCTGGATACGGATGCTTCCAACATTGTGGTTGCAGGATGCTTGTCTGAGGAGGATGAGAAAGGTAAGTATCAACCGATATCATTCATCAGCCAAAAACTAACTCAAACTCAGGTAAGATGGAGTACGATAGAAAAGGAAGTGTATGCAATTATTTGGGCCCTTAAGAAATTTGAGCATTGGATTTTTGGGACAAAGGTAAATATAAGGTCCGATCATAATCCCTTATCGTACCTGACAGATGGATGTCCTCAGGGACCGAAGTTGCAGAGGTGGGCATTAGCTTTGCAGCGATACGATATCAGTATTTCACACAGGGCCGGCAAGTTACACTGTAATGCAGATAGCCTTACTCAATTACTTACGGACAGCAATACTTGTGCAGCGTAAAGGTACTTGCTTGCATGGAAGTATTAATTGGGAGTGACATATTTCTCCGAAGTACATGTACTGTATATAGCGAAAAACTGAAATTTAAAATGAAAAGCAAGGTGAGATGCAAATGTGTATATATATATGGAGAGAGAGAGAGAGAAAATGAAATTCAAGACGAATAATACTGTTATATGCTATAATAATTAACCAAGTAATGCTATATACTCTGTTTCACATTTTTAGGATCTCAAAGTTGATTTTATTTATAACAAGAAGTTATGAAAAAAACCTTGAAGGAAGGGGTTGTCATTATCCTTCTAAAATGTAAAACTTCTGTAATGCCACTCATGATGTAAATTTCTTTTCTGGGTGACCACAACGCTCTAAGAAGGGTAAAGTGATGTCAGGGACGATATAAAAATTGAGATAGGAAAGGGGATTCTTCGGAGAATTGCCAAGGTTGGTAAGGTTGGACGTGCCCGAAGGCGGATGTTCGGGGAGAGAGTTGTAAAAAGGGGAGATGAGCGCAGGACACAGGGAGAGTAGGAGGCAAAATGGACGCTGCGCTCCTTGGTCACCCACGGAAAGTGAAAATCAAGTTGTAAATAAATGTATATATATGTTCTGATGGGATTGCTTAATAAAGCTCTTGTCATGAAATAATGAAGCCATCTTATTTACGAAAATGTGATGGATAATGTAAGGATAAAGTAAAAATCATGAATGCGGAAAAGTAACGAAAGAACGGCATTTTCCTGGTCGGTCATCACATGCACCAAAAGAATAAGCAGAATGAAAATAAATTCAAACACACCTGTTATTTGTATACAGTAATAGTAATTTATTATAAAACCTTTACCACCAATTGGCTTCACAGGGATTAGCAAAACCAATTACATGCAGGGGGAAAAGCCCCACTAATCCAAATACACATATTAATACAGTCTTTCAAAAAAAGGATGTTAAACAAAAAAAAGTATTCAACAACACGAAACTAAACTCCGCATAATAACACCAGTAATTGAACATCAACATCCTTTTCCAACTCCCAAATCAACTGACATCACATAAGAAAAAAAATAAGAAATAAAAAATAAAAAATGTTATAAATAAGCCCAAAATTTTTTGACTAATACTACACTTTTAACTTAATTTGTATACAGTGGCCAGTTACTGCAAGGATGTCATTGAAGATGCAATCTTCGAAGTTGGTTTTTCATTGTTTGCATACATTTAGACTTTTCATTTGGCACTTGAGAATGGCACTCATTATGAAGTCCTTGAAGTAACTGGCCACGGTATACAAACAACAGGGGTGTTTGAATTTATTTCCATTCTGCTATCCTTTTGGAGCATAAGTAGCTGTCTGCCATATATACATCAATTCAAATTATAATGCTCAAAACAGAAATTTGAAGATTAATACAGCTTTCGTCTAATATACTTACTCCCACGTATACTTTCACTTGATAGATATGCAAGTCGTATCAATACTGCAACATGAACTTGTACTCATGTTGAAGAATTAATATGTGATACTAGTTCTCCATGCAGTGTTTACACTGGGATTTTTTCTCTTGCAGCAATTTGGCTATTTTGTCAAGCAAAAATTTACGGTTCCATTTTTTATTTTATTTTTTTGCTATGGTTATGCATGAAAATACAAGCACAATGCATTGGCTGAATAAAATTTTGTACTTTAAACAGAATTCAAGAATAAAAACAAATAGGCTTTTACACTTCAATTTTAATAAGAAATGCTTGCATTTGCTGATGCATGCAGTTTGTGAAAATATATACAAAGACCAGGACTGAAAAAGCCACAGCCAATGACACACCAACCGACCCGAGCTGAAATGGTGCGTGCTGCTCCCATAATCGCTGCTGCGGTGGCAAACCACCAAAGAAACAAACAGAAGGTCTATTTCCTTATCTTTTGTAGCAAAACCCTTGCAAAATGTGCTCTCGAGGTTCACCGGTGCTTTTTTACAATAGGACAAAAGACAACAGGGATGGAAAAATGACAATAAGGCGAAGCAGTGTGTGATTGCAATTACAGAAGAAAAAAAAAATGACAGAGGAGGATACCAGGTTGGTGGAGCAAAGCAGAATGGTGGAACAAAAAACTGATAGGGATAAAAAAAACAATGCAAGGATCAAGCAGGTGTGGGTCAGATGACTAAAGAAAATACGATGGGAAACATTTGCTTTTTGGCGATTAAGTAGGGGTTTTTTTGTCGCAAAATTGCAGTCTTTATTGCTATTTGGTGAAAATGGAAGCGACAGCTTAAATACCGTCTCCACAACACCTCTACGAGGTGAAAACTCAGCTATATGTGATACATATGCATTAGCTTGTACTTTTATGTTTCACATGGCTAAAATGAATGAGGAGGGTAGTATAACAAAAATGTGCACTGAAGAACTAACAATGATTTTCTAAGCAACAGAAGAAGAGATTTCAACATAAGTAACAACTAGAACACACACGAAAGCTTTGATTCATGCTTAGAAATTTTAGTGGAAGGAATATATGTTATATTGGCAAAAAATATAATTCCATTAATTTTTTAGTACTAGTTCTCCAGGAGGATAATCACCCTTACTCTCTGAAGGTGTCAAAAAGTTAAACAATCTTAGACTAAAAAATGCAAAATGTTCTATATAAAATTTTATTGGAGAGGAACTCACTAGCTGCACAATGCGATACTGTTATCATTATAACAACACTGTGTTTATTAATATTGAAGTACATGTTTTGTTATTTAAACTTATCTTAATTTATTACAGTTTTGAACATTATTATAGTAGTTTGAAAATCTTCCTTACCAGCAATAATGGAAATTCAAAGCTGACACTATTCCATGTACTTTCATTAACGCATTTAGTTCTAAGTGCAAACGTTTAGTCATTTAACTTCAGTTATTATGCAAACCACCTGTTCCTCACATAAGAAAGAAAGAAGATCAATTTTACTAATTTTGAACTCACAGGTTTAAACTTCAGTTATTAAGCAAACCACCTGTTCCTCACATAAGTAAAGAAGAGCAATTTTACTACTTTTGAACTCACAGGACTTGGTCACTGTAATCAACACATCATATGATTCAGCAAACTGCATACGTGTATATCTAAATTTTACTACTGCATAGAGATTTGGCATTCCTTCCACTGTTAGAGCTACTCTGCTAAGTTGCATAAATGCACAAAAAAAAAAAAAGTAACCACCTTATAGCGCAGTTTCAAAACAGCGTACACTTCAACTTCCTTAGCATTGTGTTTTCTTGCATGCATGCACTGGGGTATTCAGAACTTATATCTGCTAGCTGCTCAACAACTGCAGCCATTTTTGCCTGATGATGGTGGTCAAATTTACACTTACTCTGTTCTGCAGTAACTACTTTCAGATACATTTTCCTTGCTGCAATTATGATCCTTGTGTTCACTGTCGAGAGTAATGCACCAGAAAGATTGCGTGTCCCATCATTTCTCACCAACATCCATGATCTTTAACTTAAGTCCCTCCCTGCTAAGCTCTAGCAATGAAACTCCATTTAAGGTGTCAGACAGGTTGTTAACCTCAGTGCTCATGTGTAAAGTGTTGTTATATAATGTTGTTGGTCATCACTCCAGTGTCCTTGATGTTTGCACCACAGTTCTTGTAAAGTTGAATGTTCATAATAAAATGAGCAGGTGATTTATATACATATTGGGTTGGCCAAAAAGTCATTGCGTTTTTCACACATAGGTGGCGAAACATGTCTTGAAATGTAACTAATGTCTTTGAAACTGCAAGTTCATTATGTAATATGACAGCTGACAGTTCAAGCTTGTTTTAGGAATAGAAATCACACTATTTCATTAACAAGTGTTTGTTTGGAGTCTATTTCAAAATGGACAATCAAAAGGAACATTTTCATAATGTTTTGCTGTATTACTTCCAAAAATGAAAAAATGCTGCGCAAGCTCATAAAAAGTTATGTGACGTGTGTGGTGAAGATGCCTTAAAACTACGGCAGTGTCAGAATTGGTTTGCAAAATTTCGGTCTGGAGATTTTGATGTGAAAGATGCACCACACTCAAGAAGGCCAATCGAAGTTGATGACGACAAAATAAAGGCATTGATCAAATCCAATCGCCATTTAATGACACGAGAGATTGCTGATAATCTGAACATACCGATATCCAGCGTTGAAAACCATTTAAAGCAACTGGGATATGTTAGTAAGCTTGTTATGTGGGTACCACACCTATTGCCACTGCCCCATCCTGCTACCGCTTCTCAATACTGCTTTCCGCCTGGCTGGCCTCATCGTTTCTCAAGACCTTCCATTCCAAGCATATCCGTGGCTTCTATTAACAAAGCATCCGCCAATACTTCTACCAGATACCTGCTGTTTTCTAATTGTACTTGTCAAACATGTTATTCACATGTTTCATCAATCACAACGTTCTGCATCGCATCCACTTTCAATTCTTCAGGCAGGAAGTCGATTGCTATCATGCTTTCGAGGCCGAATAGTTGCACGCCTTCGACTTAATATAACACCGCCCTATCATTGAATTCTCTCACAACATTTCACACCACCTGGGCCAAGCACTCAGGATGGTTTACGATGGATGGGAATTCTGTCCGTCTCGCCATTTGATTATATGTTGTGTTTTTTTTTTTTGTGTGTGTGTGTGTGTGTGTGTTTGGTGCACTATAGAAGTCCAGTGTGTCTTTCGTTCAATATTTGTTTCACTGTGCAAAGAGTGCTCTGTTTTTTTAATTTTTTTTTCCCTTTTCCGAGTAGCCACACTGTGGCAACCTACGTACGCATAGTTATGGTACCATGTCAACATTGTATTGTGTTGTACATACTTGAGTTTCGCACCACAGTAAGTGTTTTTTTTTCCTATTGTGACCCCATTTATGATTAATGTTACTTGCCTGCTGTTTTCTGTACATATCGTAATTGTTTGTACGTACTTATACATAGTTATTATAGTTTTTTTATCCGTGTTATGGGCGATCACGTTCTTATCGTATCACTTTGCAAATGTGCTGTAAATTTTCTAGTGTATTCTTTCTTGTTCTCTGTATCAACATCACGACATTGTACCTCTTTCATAATCCTAGGGTCTGCACCTCTCTTGTAGATTTCATTTGCATAGCTTCCCTGAGTGATAATTGTGTTACATGTGTACTTTAACTATATTAACCATTCTGAGTGTTCTATTCATTTTGTTAGTCGTGTTTCTTCTATTTTTATGGACAGAGTGTAGAACTGCATCATCCTTTTCGTTCTTTCAATATGTTGAAAACAACATGATTTTTTAAAGGTGGTATACTGTTCAAGAGACGTTGACTCATCAAGCTTTTGATTTTTGTTTTCGCCATGTTGTATACACTGTTCTTTAATGTTTTGGTTTTTTTTACTCACCGTACCTAGTGTGTATTGTGTCTTTACTCTTTCCTTCAGTTTCCTTTTTTTTTTTTTCACCAATGTCGAGTAACATTGTGTGTACTGCTAATTAACTTTATTTGTGTGGCAACATGTTGTACAAATTTCCTTTTTTCTCACATTGCATATTGCATGTGATCTTGCTCACAAACATATTTTCATCCTGTAGTATGTCATCATGTCTTATTTGGTGAGTCGTGTTCTGTGACGTTATTATCCCCGTTAGCATCCCTGTATTTGATGATCAAAGTTCTTGATGTGTCACTGACTTTGCGATGTTATACCTTGTGTTTTGTGCATTGTTCTCGTTTATTACATACATCGTTGTATTTACTTACATTCTCTGTTCTAGCAAATTCTCCCAATATCATTTTGTTATTTGCTCTCATATGCTAAATTGCTTCCTGTGTTTCTCTAGCTGCATTTCACGTAATATGGGGTTGCACTTGACCCCAGATTCCTGTACCATTATGATACTCATAGAATGCTTGCCTGCATTCGTGTTTTTATGATTTTAATCTGGGTAGCTTTACCCTCTTTCATGTGTACATATCATTATAAATGTCATGTGTTTTTTTTATGTTTTTGTTGGGCGTGAACAATCATGATGTAACAGCCCATTTTCTTAAATAAATTATGTTGAAAACCACCTGAGCTCAAAGAAATTAATCTCACTAAGCACCTTGACATCTGTGATTCGCTGTTGAAACATGAAGAAAATGATCCATTTTTGAAATGTATGATAACAGGCGATGAAAAACGGATCGTCTACAACAACGTCGAACAAAAAAGATTGTGGAGCAACCATGATGAACCTGCTCAAAGCACTTCAAAGGCAGATATGCACCTAACGAAAGTTATGCTGTCAGTCTGGTGGGATTTCAAAGGTATTGTGTATTTTGAATTGCTTCCAAGGAACCAAACCATTAATTCACGCGTGTACTGTCGTCAGTTGAATAACTTAAGTGATGCAGTGAAACAGAAGCGTCCAGAATTGGTGAATCACATAGGTGTTATGTTTCACGATGATAACGCAAGACCACATACAAGTTTGGTCACTCGTCAAAAATTGTTGCAGCTTGGATGGGATGTGTTACCACATCCACAACATTTGCCAGACCTGGCACCATCTGACTACCATTTGTTTTGTTTGTTGCAAAATGCCTTGAATGATAAAATCTTCACTGCTGATAAGGCTATCAAAACGTTCTTGAAACTGTTTTTTGCCGAAAAAAAACAAAACATTTTTTGGGCGTAGAATTATGAACTTGCCTGTGAGATGGCAAAAGGTCATCGAACAAAATGAACAATAAGTTGTTGATTAAAGTTTTTGTTTCCCCATTCATAATTTGCCTTTCATTTACACATAAAAAAAATGCAACTAATTTTTGGCCAACCCAATATTTTTGTTTGAATAAAAATAAATTCCACATAGTAGTGAAAATGGTGGCATATCAGTAAAAGCCAAGAAAGAAACACAAAGCTGTTGTATTGTTAGTATGGACTTTGCATAACAGTCAGTATACTCGAACAGTAATTGGGAGATGCGGGTTCGATTCCTGCTCCAAAGCGATTAAATTTTAAAGTTTTCTGATGTGATTGATATTACGTGAAAAACAGTAAATACAGTCAATTCAGAGATGTCCGATTGCTGTGTTAATTATCATAACAGCCAAACTTTAAGCATGAAAGATATCAGAGTTTTATATAAAATAACAAGAAAATGTAAAAATACCTTGGTATAGCAGCTATGTAACACAGCTAGACTTTCATTTGTTTGGAGAACAATACCTTTGACTAATACAGCACGATTTCTTTATGGATATTATTCAAATACATTAACTGGCACACATGGATCTTTTACAGCAAAAGAGAAGAATAAATTAAATTAATAACAAGAAACTCTAAACCAACTATGTAGAAAATAGTAAAACTAACTAGTAATCCGATTTATTGGCATCATCATTATCAACCATTATCAATTCACTGCTGGACGAAAGTCTCCCCAAGTTTCTTCCACAACTGTCTGTCTTGTGCCAGTCTCCTCCATGTTACTCCCGCATCCTTTCGAATTTCATCCACCCATCTCCCATGTGGTCTTCTTCTGGGTCTTTTCTTGTCCCTTAGAATCCCATCTAAAATTTTGGCTGTCCATCGATGGTCTGTCCTTTTGGCAGTGTGTCCAGCCCATTGCCAATTCAGGGATTTAACTCTGATCATGATGTCTTCCACTCTTGTCATTTTTTGGATCCATGAGTTCCTCTTCTTATCTCTCCTGGTTACACCAAGCATGCACCTCTCCATGCTTCTTTGAGTTGTCTGCAGCCTTTGTATGTATGTATCTTTTAGTTAAGGTCCACGTCTCTGCACCATACGTAAGCACTGGAAGGATGCATTGATCAAACACTTTTCTTTTAAGACATAATGGCACACTGCTCTTGAAAATTATGCTGTTTCTTCCAAAAGCTCTCCAGGCAAGTTTTGTACGCCAATTAATTTCTTCATCAATGAGACCCTCACTTGATATCTCCTGTCCAAGATAAACGTATGTGTCTGTTATCTCCAGCTTTTCTCCATCAATCGATAAATCTTCATTTCTTGTAAACGCATTGGACATCACTTTTGTCTTCTGAAAGTTCATTTTTAATCCCACTTCTTTACTCTTGTCAGCAAGTTCCTGGGTCATACTCTGCAGCTCTGATGGGGTAGTTGCAAAAATGACTACGTCATCCGCAAAACGAAGGTGGGTTAGATAATCTCCATTAATCTTTATCCCTTTGTTTTCCCAGTTCAGTGATTGAAAGACATTTTCCAATGTTGCATTAAAGAGCTTCGGAGATATGGTGTCACCTTGTCTCACTCCCTTTCCAATTTTTATGTGTGTTGTATTTTCAAACAGCCGAATCTTTGCACTTGCATTTTCATAGATGTTATTAATAATATTAATGTATGCATTTCAATACTGCAGGATTTCAGAGCCATTGTAACTGCTGATGGTTTCACCGAATCAAAGGCCTTTTCATAATCGATAAAAGCCATGCACAATGGAAGTTCATATTCCCTCGCTCTTTCAATTAGTTCTCTCAGTACGTGGATATGATCTATTGTGTTGTAGCCACTCCTGAATCCAGCTTGTTCTCTCGGTTGAGCCATGTCCAGTGTTAACTTCAAGCGATGTGAAAGAACTTTAGTGAAGATTTTATAAATCACTGATAGGAGGCTGATAGGTCTGTAGTTCCCGAGATCCTCAATGTCGCCTTTTTTATGTAGCAGGATCATTGTAGCGTTGTTCCAATCCTCAGGAATCTTCCCTTCATTAAGGCATGGAGTGAAAATTTGGGCGAGTACTGTTTCGATTTCTCCACTTGCTTCTTGTATGATGTCTACAGTAATTCCATCTTCTCCTGGAGCTTTTCCCTGCTTCATGTTCTTGATTGCATGTGCAACTTCTGCTGGGAGGACTGGAAGAACTCTGGTACTGGTACCTTTCTGATGTCTAGAGTACATGTATCATCCCTTTCATATAATTTGGAGTAGAAATCTTTCACTCTTGTCAAAATTTCACCTCTATTTCTTGTTACAGAACCATCTTCTTTTCTCAGTGCCATAACCTGTTTTCTTCCCTTACTGAGATGTCCCTTTGCCATCTTTAGGCTTTGGTTGTTTTCAATTGCTTTACTCACTAGTTCACTGTCTTGCATAGCTCTATATATTCCACTTTGGAAATCACATCTTCTTTAGTTGTCCTCATCTCTCTTCATTTTTACATCAACATTTTGGTTTTTCCTGATAATTTGTTCACATGCAACTTGTTCTTAGACCCAGCTATTTTTATTGCTGTTTCCATAAGAGCTTTGGTTACTTTTCTGTTAACTTCAGAGATGTCCACTTCTTCCGATGTTAGGCCTTCTAAAGCAGAGAATCTGTTCTTCAGTTCCAACTTGAAGGTATTATGGTGTTTTTTAAGGTTGGTTATGTCAATACATTTTGTTTGTCTTATGAGCTTGCCACGTTCGAGTTTAGTGTTGACGTGCATCTTACATCCGACCAATCTATGGTCACTACCTGTGTTGAACTTGTTTAGCACACTGCAGTCTTCTATGATGAATTTTTTGTTACACATAATAAAATCAATTTCACTTGTTGTCCCATTTGGATGTCTCCATGTCCATTTCCTGTGTGGATTTTTCTTGAAAAAGGAGTTCAAGATGAAAATCTCTTCTGCCTCTGCAAACTCAACAAGAGTATTTCCACGCTGGTTTCTGTTGCTGTGACCGAATTTACCTACTGAAGTTTCATTCTGTTGTCGTTGCCCTATTTTTGCCTTGAAATCTCCCATAATTATCTTCAAGTGCTGCTTACCTTTATTATTTAAATGACAAATTTCCTCATAAAATTCTTCAATTTCTTCTTCAGGATGACTTGTGGTGGGTGCACAAGTTTGAATAATCTGAGCCTGGTATCTTCTCGAGAGTTGGATAACGAGTCGTGCAGCTCTGTCAGAGGAACTTTCAACTTCTACAACTTTATCCTTCAGTTTCTTGTTTATTATAAATCCAACACCACTAGTTCTGCCAGTATCTGTCCCACGATAGTAGAAGAGATGTCCACTTTTCAGTTCAATGAGATCTTCTCCTTTTCTCCTTACCTCACTTAGCCCGACGATGTCCCACTTGATCCTTTGTAGTTCCTCTTCCAATTCAAGAAGCCTTGAATCAGAAGATAGGGAGCGTCCATTATACGTATCCAAGGTCAACATCAGATGGCAGCCTAGTCCGGTCCTCCGGGGATTCTTAGCACCCTCTGCCTTCATGTCGCACTGGCCGCTGCCTTGGCCAGGTACATTCCAGCTGCCGGAGACTGAGGGCGAAGATTTAAGTTGTGGAGTCATTTTGGAGGGGTTTGGCCATACTCACCACGCTGGCCAAGCGGGTTGGTGAGTGTGGGATAGCATTTCCTCTAATCCTGATGGTATAGTTATACCGCTATTGGCGGTTGTCAGAGCCCCTTTAGTGGGAACAGGATGCACCACGACAAGGCGGGGTTGACATTTGTCAAGGAAAGGCTGTGATGTTGCGCATCACCTGACCTTACATCCCTACGATAATATAAATAAGTGTAATACTGGCAAACCCCCTCTTTCCAGCGAGGCAGGTGTTTATGCGATCCTCCTACAATATCCGGATGGCTCTAAGTGATACTACATTGGAATAACCAAGCGTTCATTTAGAATAAGAGTCAACGAGCATAAAGGGGACACAAAATACAGTAAAGTAACCACAAATTTAAGTTTACATTATCTTACGCCAATAAATTGGATTACTACTATAGTTTTACTATCTTCTAGGGAAGATAAATACAAACAGAAAAATCAGTATGTTTTGTATATTGTGCAGTTTTACACGCTTACCATGGTCAATGCATTATTTTTCTCAACTAATGCTAATTTTAAATCTGGAGCGACATGACCAAGCTTTCCTTTCTTTTCATGACACAGATATGTCAACAGTAAATGATGTTGCTGCATGAGTTTTGCAGGGTCTTGAGTAGTTTCAACCTCTTTCAGTAGTTCTTTTACTGTCTGTAAAATAGCAACAATAATTATTGAATATAAAAGAACTATTACAGATAACTCAAAATATCACCCACAGAAATATTATTAGAAAAAAAAATCTCTCATTGGGCAAATTTACCTTGTCAGAGATGTCCTCCATACTGCCATTTGTAATGGTTTCTTGAAAACTCCTACATGCAATAAAAAAAGCTAAGTTAAAATGTTATTGTAAAATAATAAATTATACATTACATTAAAAAATGAAAATAAGGCAATTTACAATGTTAAAGAATTGGCCTACAAGTGGAGAAAAACATTTTAACAGAATCAATTAAAAATGGATTTCCCCACAAGAAATGACATACATTGCCAGATTCTGAAACTAAACATTAAAAATTCTGTCTTTCATGGTATGTTGAGCTCTGAAGAGATTCTGTCCTCTGATCACTCAGTTCAACAGCCCATTAAAAATATAGCTGGTATACTAAGAAGTTTCACTGATTAAATTCATCTATTTTAATATATAATTATATATTATGTTCCTTTTAAAAGTGTCTTGTTAAGGACAGGTTCACAATCCAATGTCTGTATTTAGTTCCAAATAAAACTGCACAAAACTCCATTTATGTGATTCACAACTGTGCAACTCTGATCATCTTTTCTGTTACAAAATTTTCCCACTATAGATGGCATAAATTTAGTTTAGTTTGATGATTTTTACTTGTACAAGTCACATTGGAAATTTTTTTTTAACATTGGCTAGCTCTAACCATGAGCAATCAATTCTATATACATCTCTGCATTTCCCAGATGCTTTTGTACTACGGGACATAAGTAATTTTAAATCTGGCACTAAAATTAACTCTTTAGAACTCTCATTTAAAAAAATTATTTTTTGCATCTAGCTACTGTAACCAAGATCATAATTTTCCATGTATTTATTTCCCTGTTTTTCGGATGCAACATTTTCCTTTCAGGTGACAATTATTTTATTTTATTTTATTTTTAATCAATGTTTACACTTCTACTAGCAAATGAGACTGTGTTGCCCAAGTTTAACAAAAAATATATCAATCAGTTTCTGGGCCAACATTTTTCAAGTTTTACTGAAATTATGAACATGGATATATGGCATGAGAAAGTTTCATTGAAATATGTTCCAGTAATCAAAAGAAAAGAACTAAAAAAGAATATTGCTTGTGCCAGCTTAACTAGCTGAAACAAGCAGTCCTGATTGACTCTGAATATAGGAAATCTGAAATGTTTGAAACAGTTTTCTGTTGTGTTGTGATCAGTTAATGCACAGTTGTTTCACATCACAAGTAAGTTTAACCTTGAAGAGCCTCTGGGTCATAGATATTAAATATTCTTCCATTTGAAGCCAAGCTGAGATTTTCATTTTTGCCAACACTGGAGACCAAATGGTGGCACAGATGAAGTTTATAGAGCAGTATATATACAACCTGAGGATCAGCTTTCGGTTAGTAGCGTGTTCGGAGTCAGAATGGGAAAAAGTTGCCGACTTATCGGAGTTTGATAAAGGACAAATTGTGACAGCACGGTGCCTCAGAACTACAATCTCTGAAACGGCGCTGCTTGTGGGTTGTTCACATGCTACTGTAGTGAGTACATATCAAAAGTGGTGCACAGATGGCCAAATGACGAACCATCGTCTAGCCGTGTGTCGGGCGCAGCTCGTTGATGCCACAGGGGAGCGGAGCATGTCACCCATTGTTCACAGTGACCGGAGGGCCACAAATCACCCACAGCTACAACAGTGGTGATCAGGGCAATGTGTCACAGCACACAGTTCATCGCAGCCTTCTGAGCATGGGCCTGCATAGCCGAAGACCCAGCCGGGTCCCCATGCTCACTGCACGTCATCGCCAACTAAACATGAACTGTGCCCAAGATCATCAAGAATGGACCGTGGACGATTGAACGAAAGTGGCCTGGTCTGACGAATCAAGATTTCTGGTGCATCAGGTAGACGGCTGAGTGCAGATACGCTGATTACCAACGGAAGATATGGTACATGGATGCACTGTTGGGAGAACAGGCCGCCAGCGGTGGTGTTATGCTGTGGGCGATGTTTTCTTGGGATACTTTAGGCCCCATTATCCCAATAGCACAATTCCTGACACTGTCAGGTATCAGAACATTGTTGTAGACCAAGTTCACCCATTCATGGCACCTGTGTTCCCTGCTGGTGATGGCCATTACCAACAGGATAATGCGCCATGCCACACTGCCAGAATCGTCAAGGAGTGGTTCGAGGAACATGCTGGTGACTTTCTGTCAATGCCCTGGCCTCCAGATTCACCTGACATGAACCCAATCAAACATTTGTGGTTTAACTTGGAAAAGCGGGTTTGTGCTAAATCACCACCATCCCGAAAAGTACGGGAACTAGTGGACCTGCTGTTGACATTATGGTACCAGATACCCCAGGATACCTATCACCACCTCATCGAATTGATGCCTCGTTGAGTGGCCGCTGTTTTGCAGGCTAAAAGAGATCCTACAGCTTATTCTGGTGGTCATAATGTAAGGGCTCATAGGTGTTGAGCTGGCCATAAGAACAGCATGGGTTTTGCAGGTTAAGTGCAACAACTAATAATTGATTCTGTGCCTGTTGATACTCGTGGCAAAATGGAGAATAATAGAAAACTGTAGGCATTTAAACTGTAATGGAAGGTCAGATCAGATGATTGTAATGTGTGGAATGAAACATGATCTTCTGCAGGATTCCAGAATATGATGATTACTTCAACAACATCTGACATAAACTTCTTGGTAGTTAGTCATGTTCTATTGTAGAGTGTTGGTGGATCCAGAGATTACATCAAGATAAAATTAATAAATAGTCAAGATGAGGTGATAGAATGCATGAATGGAGAAATAGCAAGTCAAAGCATTGAAGAAATGAAACGTGAAAAAATTTATATTTTTCTCACATTTTATTTCTTATATTCCATTTGTATCTCATTGAATTATACTTCCTCTCTAAAAGAATCATGATCCCCCCTCCTTTCAGTTGTGGAACTATTTATATCATGTAGTAACGCTTGGAGAGCAGTGGTTTGAAATGTACATAAACCCGACTGCAGCAGAAAAATAACACTTTGGAAGTCTAACACAGTCAACAGCAAAATAAATTTCAAACTGCATATTGTGTATATTATGTCAAATTTTAAATTTCCAACATGTGACAATCTAGAATTTAGAGTATCATTACACACTTGATGCTCTATAGTATGTGCTATGTCAAAAGAGCAACAAAGTTTCAAGCATAATCAGCAACATACCTGATTTTCACATATCCAATGCTCTGAAGGACAGAATCCTTGCCAGATAATTACCATTCAAAAAAATGTGTATGAAAAATCAAGGACATTTCTGATTATCTTTAACACTTCATTATTCCTTTTGCCCATTGGGTACATATGAGAAACACTGTTTGGAACGCTGTAACAGCATGCGCTAAGTTACAAAATCATTCTTAATTTTCCAGGATCTCTACTTTTCCAGAAATGCTTGGAAAAGCAAAAACTGTATTTTGTAAGTTAACAGGTCATGTAAATGCAAAATTTGCCAAAATTATACATTACGTGAAGAGAAAATTTGTGATTTAAGTACTATGTTCAAAAATAAGGTGAAAAGGGGTTACCCATAGAAAGGCTATATTTCTTCTCCCTTATTCTTTGCACTCTGAATGTTAATTACAATGCAGAATATTATATAAAAAATCTCATAAAGATTTTCCCTATCAATTCTTCAAACATCTCAAGGTGTAGAATTTTTCCGAGTTGTTGACATGAATGTATATAAAGATTCTCCCTTTTTCTCATTGACCATGTAACCAACTGATAAGATTCTCAAACAGCACAATAGAAGAAAATGATTCCATTTACAATACCATTTATTCACCTTACCTTCCAAGCATTCCCACTAACTCTTCCAGTTCATGTACCGCAGCATCCCTTTCATTAATTGCTACCTGAAGCCTTGATTCTATGAGCTCCTCCTTTTCTTTCTGAGCATAGTATATGGAGGAAAGCAATTCTGGAAAGAGCAGAGCAAAACTTTTCAGATTTTATGAACCATGGATCCACAATTTCATTACAAAAAAAAATTAAATAAATAGCAAACATTTTGCTGTGGGCGCATTCTGAAAGGAGGAAAATATGGCATACCTACCCCAATTTAATTTGCTTCAGCAAAAAAAAAAAGGGGAAGTAACAGAAGGTGAAAAGAATGGATACATAACCTAAAGAAACAGATCTAAAAGTATGAATAACAAAATTTGACTTTTTGTTATTAAAATCTTTTTACCTGTAGCACTAATGCTTTACTTACAGGGGTTGTGGCAAGACATATTCTAATCATGTGAGGAATGACGATATGTTGCAGCTGTGTAGTGTGAAGCAAAATGTTGTTAGCAAGGTGGAGACTAATATCCTTCAGTGGTTTGGCCATGTTGAAAGAATGAGTGATGAGATGCTTACTAAGAATTTTTTTTGCCCAAGTGGTAGGAAGGAAAGGCGGAGGAAGGCCAAGGAAGTCATGGGAGGATCAGATTCAGGAGTGTTGCACGAGAAAAAGATTATGAGTATGAAGTATAGACGGTCTTGTGTACATCGAGCGATGGATGTCAGTGAAGCCCAAGCTGTGTGTCAAGATCGCTGTAAATGGAGAAGTTTGATATGGAAACAGTAAGTAAATAATCAGTTAAAAATTATCTGGTAGTTTGTATTTCTTTGTGGGGCTAACCTCTGAGTCTCACAGAACAGCTTAGTGATGTGTATGTATGTATGCATGCATGTATGTACTTAAATCCACAAGATACATTCACAAGAATATTAATGACATCTAATAGAGAATATAACTTGTGTCCTCTTTTAGCAGATAATTTTCAGCATCACATTTTGCAGTATTTTTGCAGTTCAGAGATCCACCATTTCCTAAGCCTTGTTACTTAATTTTGACTCATTTTTGTGTCCAATACCTTTTCAGATAACTGCAAATGAGTTACATTAGTTTTCAATATACAACTCACAAAAGCCTAAAATTTCTTTCAATGGTGTAAAATCAACACTCAGTAATACATTCCAAGCTTTCATACTCCATTGGGAGACTTCGTCTGTGCTGGATTATCAAAGCTTTTTTAGAACAGTAGTGCAACACTGATATAATTCAAAAATGTTTTATATTACAGAACAAACTGTTGTTTTGTTCATGCGGAAATCCATGTATTTTTTTTTTTTCAATTGAAGGTTTGAATTATTACCGTGAGCAACTCGATGGGCTCCCATCCCTAATTTAGGACCACTAACTCCAGGGAAGGGAGAGAGCCAGTGCTGAAAGACAAACACAACACCCATGCCTCACCGGGATTCGAACCTTGACGCTTCTTGGATGAATGGTCATAAGTGAAGTCCGTGTTTCACTCATGCTGATGCAATATGAAGTTAGTGTTTTAGACATGCTCACCTAACATGAAGTCTGTGTTTTAGACATGCTCACACAATATGGAGGGACATTATCTGTTGCTTCTTTGGTGTTTGTGGGTCATGAATTCAATACTTTCACACATAGCTGTGCCAATGTAGCTTGTATAGGGAGCTAGTCTTTTCATCATGCTCCAAAGTAGGCTTGCACCTTTTTGGGTGGCTTCCCTGCGCAAAGCGGTTGTAGTCTTTCCATCTTTTATGTCTCTTATGTTCCTTGCTTCTTACCAGAAGCGTTTTTTTTTGTTGTTTTTTTTTTTTTTGTCAACCCCATGTACGATTTTGTGCTGCCATCTGGATAGAACAGGAGTGTGTCATAAATTCCCACTGAACTTTCTCTGTTTACTGGTGGCTTGTTTGTAGACACAGTGTCGTATATATATATAGATGCAGGAGATTTGAAAGCCACATTTGTTCCATATTTCTTAATAAAGTTTTTGAACCTGCAAGAGAACTTGGGGAAATATTCACAATATGATTATATTCGAATATATTAGATCCCATTTTATAGCAGGTTCAAATACATAAACCTAGGACTCCTAATACCTCAAACAAAAATGGTTTAAGATATTGTGGGTCCATAACGTATTTCCCCCAGTTCTCTTTCAGGTATAGAAAATTGCATCACTCCATCAGTCTGGAGTGATGTAATTTTCAAGTTTTCTGATGTTAAATTACATGTTGAACAGTAAGCAAGGCAATGGCTATTCTGTTTGTCATTTTAAAAATCCTGTTGTTGTTCCATGCATTTGTGAAGAATATTTCTTTCAGTCTTTGGGTACAAAATTTGTTGTAGACTTTATAATTCACAAAAATGCTCAAAACTTCAAATGGACTTTTCCCTATTAAGAATTTGTGAAATCCTTGATAAATAATTGCAAAACAAATGATAGATTTGTAATGGCAACTTCTGTACTTCACATCTAAGCTCAAAACAGACTTTATTAAATTAAGATTACTACATTCTGTACCTTTATGATTATATCAATTGTCTGTGTGGTTGCTATCAAATTTAGCTGGGCAAAGTTTTTTTCTGAAAAAAGTAGTCTAGGTGAAATAATCTGATGTACATAGAAAGTCTAGTGCATATGGTGTACAAAGAATTTCTTGACCCAAATGGTTTAGTTTTTGCAGAATTACACCTCTGACATGCTGAGATGAGCATTATTATGAATCATTTTTGACTGGCAACATGAAGCATACTTTATTTTCTATTCTTTGCCTTTAATAACAACATGCTAGTGAGCATGTATGCAGTTTTTAGTGAAAAGTATTCAGATCATGAAGAACTCATTTGTTAATTTTCATCTCATACCTGCATACTTATACAGCAGTCAGGCATGTTTTAGACACAGACTGAGTCACATTAAAAAAAAAAAAGTAATTCTTTGCGACAATGAACTTTCTTCATCTCTTCTTGTCTATTTCGCAATATTTTCTGCCTGCATTATATTTTTGCCATGTTCATAATGGCTGATTTCACAACTGCAATTCACTTTCTTCCACATCTGCCTCTTGGTGCAGCCAGGAACCACAGAATTTAAGACTTTACGTAAAATTTCACATACTAATCACACATATCCATATATCAGCACAAAAAAAAATGTCTTCCAAAAATGAAATGTCCAGCTCTGTTCTATTACCTCAAGTACCAATTCTATTTTTCCATTAAATCCACACCACCTATTTCTCCCAGGTATTCCTTTTACCAATGCTATATCTGCAGCTTCACAATCTATACTGAGAAAGATACAGTTGAAATATATTCCTTGACTTTTCAGTTCCAATACTAATACCGTTATTATCCTGTTTTATTTCATGGGGGCATGTTATTGAAGAAGAAAAGAAACTGCAACATAAAAAAAAGAAAGGAAAAGGAAAAAAGGTAAAAGAGATAGTACAATGTATGGACAACATAGAAGTTAGAAGTATAGATGGCAAACCTGACTCAATGACAACAAATGATGCAGCAATCAAGAAGTCTTGATCTACTCCCTATCAGGGTACATATTAGGATCTTCAGTCATCCTGGACATCATTATCATCAACATTTACATGCCCAATGTGTCTGGATTTCCTTCTAATAGGCATTCAAAAAATTTACTCCATCTGTTGAATATATCTCCCTCTGATAGATGGAGCTGTCCATCTTTTTAAAGCAATATCTGGGTAACAGATGTTTCCCTCTTTCTTACATACTTAATAAGACTGCACAACTATTTCAAAGCAATCTACAATACACTGATTACTTCCTTTAACACACTGCTTTACTTTTCAACAAACTGTTTTACAATTTTCCTTGAAAACCTGTGACAAACAGCTTGAACACTAATTAAAAGTTTGGTTTTTTTCACACTCTGGAAGCTCCATTCACTTTTGCTATCCACCAAGGGGTCATGACTTTCAGAATGACTTTTGTGGACAGCATAAGTGAGTAGTGTGGCAGATATCTAGTGTAGTAGAACTGTTATGCCACATTGCTTTCCTTTTAGCTGCAATAACCTATCTTTTATACTTTTCCACACTTATCATCAATGGCTTTCAGTTGTTGAGGCTTCAATTTGGCTATAACCTTTGGCAATTAATTTCTTACATTACATTATTTACATTTAGTCTGTTAACCATAGCAACCTACTGACAATTCGCATTATAATCCTATACCTAGCAAGTACACTCGGGGAATGGGGGTGACAACCAAGTACCACCTGTCTCTTAAGATGGCAGCAAAAGTTAGCTGAAACATGCATTAGATAACTTTTTTTCAGTTTTTGGATGAAATAATTTTTTTTTTTTTTCCACATTTGTGAAATAATTTTGACACAGCCTCTGTTATCTGTAACCACATAAAATCAAACCTAATGAATGGCAACATAAGGCACTGTATATTTTAGTATTTTTCCTTTCAAGAAACTGTGTGGTGTAGGAGATAGACTAATAGCATTTTATTTTTAACAAGGGGAACACCTGCAATTAAAGCCCTTATCTTCTGATGAGAAAATAAGTACATAAATTACATGTACACCTATGTAATTTCTAATGCACAAAATCAACATATCTACCATTAAGATATCACTTGTAGATCACTGGCTTTACTCATAAAATAAATTTTATGAGTAAAGCCAAAACAAATTGTTTTAAACTCAGTTTAATGTCATTGTTTGAGAGAGGCTCCTTTTCCTTGTTCACCATTTTTTTTTAATAAAAATAAAAAAATATTTTTTTATAAAAATAAAAAAAAATGGTGAACAAGGAAAAGCAGCCTCTCTCAAACAAAGACATTCAACTGATATTAAAACAACTTGTTCTGGCTTTACTTGTAAAATTTATTTTCAGCAAAAAAAAAATACTAAATAAAATTTTCCTCTCTTTATACATGTTTTTAAAATAACAATACATAAAATTCTGATGAATGCAGAAATCATCTGCGAAGTAATGGGTATAAACATGTCATTTTTAAAGCAACCTAATATTTACTTCTTGATAAGTTTTTTCCCTATGCAATAACTTTGCTGCTATGTTCGAAATCAATCAAATATCATACATACTTATAATAATCACCATTGGGCAAGTTTAAATAATGTTCCCAAACAGTTGAATTTAAAAAGGAGGAGAAATGCACCTGCAAATGATGGTGATGAAACATTTTCAGTTTCAGGAGATAAACTGGCATTTTGCAACTGGTCTAACTTGGATTGGGTAGAACAAAGGTGCTTCCATAACTGTAAAATGATAAAACAGGAAAATTATAAATTTATTAAACCCTGGTTTGCTAAATATTAAAACACTTTTATATATCTATATTTGCATATAACGATATTTAAAAACCACTTTCAAACACAAATGCAACATATCTTATGCAAATCTTGATTACATTAGACTATCTTAAACAGGAAAAAAATTTATGCAACAGCTCTAAAGAACACTAACATTTACAAAACCAATTCTTGTACAAAAATTGCTTTTAAGAAACTAAACAAAGTACTAAATTATAATGCAATAGTAGCTTTAAAAACATAGCTACACTTCCATTTATAATATTCAGCATGCATTTTTATTTGCTTCATATTTTCCTATCAGTATGGCACTTGAACCCACAATTAACATGTATGTTTGCACACTGAGAAAATGAACAGTAAGTGCACTACTTTGTGATTTTTTATTCATTTTTAACAAAGCTCAATTAAAAAATAATTAAAAATCAAGAATCTTGGCCACCAACAAATTCACACCATATGTAACAGGTTGATTTGCAGTTTACAAATACTTTGCTTATCAGATATTTCCTCACTCACACATTCTTCAGCACTATTATGAAAAAATTCTTGCCAATGAATGTGAAAATAATATCACTTGCATTTCAGCTTAAATATGTTGACATCAACTGACATCCATGTGTAATCTCCTCAGAAAATTTGCAAACTGCACTGCTTTAAGACAGGAATCAAACCTTCATCTCTGTATTTATAGCCAAGTCTGTTAAGGATAATATAATCAGATGGAATTTGAAGATACACTTTTGATTCCCATTACAGTGTGATGCGATTTAAAAAAATTCTGAGCAGTTTGCCACAAGAAGTGGCATTCCTAAGCTTTAAAAAATAATGGATGAGAAATTATGTATGTGTTTTTGAAATTAAATAACACTATTTCTACATTTCTTTAAAGTCCATAATTTTACAATTCCAAAAACTTATCCTGGTCAATTTTTTTTTAAATTTCTAGGTACAAAATTCCTTTTTTTGCATTTATTAATGCATATTGTACACTATTATCATAAGTGTTATAATCCTACACTGATTGTTTTCACACCTTTTTCCAAAAATAGTATAAATGTAACTTAGCAGAAGACAAAATTGGTCAGTCAGGGAGATTGACTAATGCTGATCCTTCAGGTTTTAAGAACGGATTTCAGTTCGAGGGTTAATATTCAAAAAGTTCTTGTTTTTGAACTTCGTCACTACTATTTTTTTTTTCTTAACAAAAGTACGAACATACAGGTCAAAATCATTAGCCTTTTAATAAAGTGTAGTCCTACCATATATCACAGTCTCATTTAGCCTACATAGCAAACTTTCCACATATTTTATCAAACTTCATGGGGAGGGGGGTGCCACCATCGTTGTGCAAAATTATCTTAAACCTGTCAATGATGTTGGCTTCCCACAAGCGATTCTTTACACATCATTGTAGTTCCTCGAAGTGTTAAGTTAAATTTATGCCCAAACTCTGAACTGGTCAGTCTATTAGAAGCAGCAAACTTTGCTGCCTGACAAGGTGGGAACAAGCAAGATCTTTACTCTAGAAATTTATCAAAAGTGCAAGAATCCATTATTCAGAACACTGACATACACCTCTCCATTCATGTGATTATTGACAAAAACCAGTGGATCAACTCCTTACCAGGAAAACCAAACCCATACTGTCATCCTATTATCACCACCACCTTGCTTTACAGTTGGAATAATGCAGCTTTGCTTGCAGCCAATGTCAAGCTGCTACCACGACCACATCTATGTTCTCCCATCCAACAAAAACAGATTCTTGCAAAACTTATTGCATCACAGCAGTTTCCAGTTTCTTAGAATACAATTTTGCCGACTAAGCGCTACTGCTATTGTTGCTAGGCACGAATTCTTGTTATCAGGAACACAAGAACTGTATTTTATCACAAATTACTAACACAGGCTTTAGTTGGAAATTTATTAGAACTTTTTTCCACCAATCTGAGGGGAAATAAGAAGAAATAGGCCCATTTAAGGAGTTCTTGAATTCCAGGAGGCGTAAGAACGGTACAAGAGGTGTATGAAAGAAACTTTTTTCTACATCAAAAATATAGGTTTTAGCAACAAATGTGCCAAAGCCATTAGCTCTGCTTTTAAGGGCTCTTAAAAGAACATGAATTAAACCACTTACTTAAGACTTTACTCAGAATGATATACAGTCGAACCTTGATATCTCAAACCTCTATCTCGAATCCCTCGAAAAAATCCCCCCCCTCCCCTTCCTTTTAGGCATTAAGTCAGTGTATTTTCCACAGTTATCTCGAAGAATTCTTCTTGGCAAAACCCTTGCTATCTCGAATTATTAGACATGCCTGTGACTGAGAAATGCAAGGCGTTTACAAAAAGGTGTTCAGATGTCTTTGTGTTCATCGTTCATCTCCTTTAGGGGGTGAGGGTCTTTTGTTAGAATCTGAAAGGAATGTGTTCTAAGAATTCCGTTTGGGGTGGGAGGGGGAATCATTCCCTGACCAAGTGAATCTTTCTTGGAGCATGAATAGAGAGAGCATGACATCACCCGGACTGTTCAGATTCCACTCAGAGCAGTCTCTGGTTTCACTCACTTCCTGTCAATAGGAGACCACGTGACCAGGACAGCGTTAGTTTTCCTTCCCTCTTTGCTCGTGGAAATTGTTTCGGTTAGCAAAGTCCATGTGCACAGTAAGACATTCCTGGATGTTCTCTAGCATTGTGCACATGTAGTCAGTGGTCACACTAAGTGATTGTAATGTTAAAACACGACAATGACAGGAGTAAAACTAAAGTTAAACATACTTCCAATTGAACAAAAAGTAAAAATCTTGAAAAAATTTTGGACAAAAACAATAAAGAAAAGTGAAATTGCTGCAAAGTTTGGATTACCTTCCAGTACACTTTCAACAATCATAAACAATAGAGAAACTGTGATAAAAACAAGAAAAAAAGTTAAGAAAATTTGAAAATCAGCATTCTCCGAATTGGAAGAGTGTGCGGAAATGGTTTGTGCAATGCCGCGGTCAAGGAGTTCCTGTCAGCCAATCACTGTTGCAGTAGAAAGCTGAGGACTTTGCTAAGGAGCTTGGCTACAGTGAATTCAAAGCTAGCAACAGGTGGCTGAAAAACTTCAAAAACAGCCAGAATATTGTATTTAGGAAGCTTTGTGGTGAAAGTGCATTGGTTAACCAAAGTGTTTGTGAAGAGTGGTTCAAAGAGCTTCCTTCTCTTTTACAAAAAGATACAAGCCAGATGATGCCTTTAATGCCAACAAAACAGGGTTATTTTCCAGTGGTTGCCACATAAAACAGCTACATTCAAGGGAGAGGAGTACCAGGGTGGTAAACAAAGCACACTATGTGTGACTATACTCTTAGCAGCAAATCAAAGTGACAGCGAAAAACTTTCGCCATTAACCATTGGGCAAGCAAAAAAACCCAGGTGTTTCGCTGTTAAATCATTTCCCATGACGTACAAAGCAAACAGGAGAGAGAGCCTGGATGACAAGCAAAATTTTTGGTGATTGGCTGAAGGTAGTTGACAAAGCTATGGCTCTGAAAAAAAGAAAGATTCTCCTTTTTATTGATAACTGTAATGCCCACTCCAATCTTCCAAGTCGAAAAATACCAGTGTGAAATTTCTGTCTCCTAACACGACATCGAAGTTACAACTTCTTGATCAAGGTGTCATCTATAGCTTCAAAGTCAGATACAGGCAGCAGCTGGTTAGGAAACTTGTAGACATTATTGGTGAAGGTAAAGCCCTACCCAACATCAATGTCTTGAATGCAATGCAGATGGCAGACTTCACTTAGAGAAACATTACTAAGGAAAAAAAATGTTTTATCAAAGCAGGATTCAGAGAAAGAAGCAATAATGAGGAACAAAAGCAGACTGCCAATTTAAACGTAGTCAAAGCTCAAGACAGAGATAGCGTAAATTCGGAACAGTGGATGGTCATCAAACAGAACCTAAATCTTGCCATTTTATTTGCCGATTTCTTGGAAGTTGACACTTCCCATCAAACAAGTGGTACTTCAATGGATGCCGAGATTGTAGCGGAAATAAAAGTAGCATCAGACGAAGAAAATAATGAAGTGGAACAGCAGGGAGAGAACCAAAAACTGACTGTGAAGGAAGCAGAAAAGGCTGTTAATAATGCTGCGTACTTTTCTGGAAACCTCAGAAAATATAGGTCCCGAATCATTTGCCTCAATTGCTGCCTTACAGAAAGTTGTGCAGTCGCAGAAAGACTTAGCCAGGCATCAGACTTTATTGACGGATTATTTTTGTTAAGGTATGTTGTATACATACATATTTGTAAACTATAATGTGTTATTGATCTGAAAAGCTTTATTTAAAATAGAACCTTGATATCTCGCAAACTGTTTTTCTCGAATTTTTTTTTTTTTGTTCCCGTGAGATTCGAGATATTGAGGTTACACTGTACTTAATCCCATTTCATCTTGAACTTTCAAGTTTAAAGTTATGCAAATGTTAACCTTTATAGCAAAAAATTTATTTAAATATTGGACTATGAACGTCATAAAAACAAGAGACTAATTAAAGAAAATGTTTACGTCCAGAAAATAATTCCATCAATGAACCTACAAAACATTTAAATGGAATTTTCAACAACTTAATTTCGGAGCTTGAGAGCATAATATCGCAGGTTCCGGAAGACAACAAAGACAAACTATGCCAACTGTATTGCTTTAAGTTAAAATTGTGGTACAATCCAAAACAATTGCTTAATAATTTCAAAATTCCAAAGGCGACTTCAAACCTCAGAAATGACCGCTCCATAATACTGATGCTAACATATAAATCTGGCCAGACAGTGATTATGGATGCAGGGGACTACAATAAGAAACTAGAGGGCTTTATATCCAATTCTGGATCTCTAATCTTACAAACAAACCCTCTAAATTCCTGGGTTGCACAGGAACAAATAGCTGCAAGACAAACCACTACTCCAGACAATCTCAAGAAAGCTACCAAATTACTGCCTGGCCCCCAGATCCCAAAACTCTTCAGAAGACTTAAACACCACAAGCCCAGCAATCCATTGAGACCGATCATGTCCAGGAGGTTTGCACTGATGTACCATCTAGAGAAAGCATTATCCAAATTCCTGACTAATCATCTTCCCAAATTGGACTTTATAATAACTTCTACTCTAGATTTTATCAAGAAAACCAAGCAGCTCACCGTTCAACAATGTGATATTATCAGCAGTTTCGACGTGGTTTCTCTTTACCCCATCAGTCCCTGTGCAGGAAGCCATTGGGACATTGAAAGAGGCTATATCTAAAATTCATCCCTTTATTCACAGGAGTCTTGCCTCAACATCTTCCAGTTAATGCACATGGTCTAAAATTCCAGCTACTTCAGTTTCCAGGGACAAATCTATAAACAGAAAAATGGCACTCCGGTGGGACCCTCACTTTCAGCCATGCTTGCGGAAGCAATACTTCGCCCAATTGAGCAATATATATTCTCCAACATCACCCCAAGGCTTACTACGTGGCTACGATATGCAGAAGACATATTTTTCATATGGCCTCATGGAAAGGAGACTCTCCCCGCTTTTCCTAGATAAAGTCAATTATATACACCCTATAATCAATTTCACTATGGAGCTTAAACGCAATGGTACCTTACCTTATCTGGACGTCCTGGTGAACAAATCACCTGACCACTGCCTTTGCACAGAAGTATATTATAACCCACCTCCATCCCCAACCTGATGCTCCGCAGTTCATTCTGCCCCATTTCTTGCAAGACAGCTTTCTTCCATTCTCGAATTAGAAGAGCCTTTGCAGTCTTCTCCGATGTTCACTCTAGATAATGCGAACTAAAAAACATAACCAAATTGGCCACTGAGGCAGGATACACCTCGAACCAGATACACAAATTTATCAAAAAATCCAGATCCAGCCATGTTAATCCTACCTGGGCTCTATTCCCTACATACCAAATGTTTCCTATCAACTCAAGAACATGCTCAGGAGGATGAACTTCGATTTCAGCATAAGGTCTCTGGCATCTTTATATACCCTGCTTAAGAGAAATGTTGACAAGCTCCCACTTCTCAACAAGACAGGTGTTGAGAAGTGGGAGCTTGTCATTATATTGCCATCCTATTTATGCCATCCCACTGCAATTACTGGATGACTCCAAGAGGTGCTACATTGGAATGACCAAGCATTCATTTAGAATTAGACTCAATGAACATAAAAGAGACACAAGAGATGGAAAAGTAACTATTGCCCTGTCCAGAAAAGTCAAGTTCAAGTCTGCTGATCCTATGTCGGATGATATCAAGAAAATATCTTCATTCCACAATACCACATGCCCAACTATCATGATGCCTCATTTCTGTGAAGGAATAATTAGTTTCATCTATTGTCTAGTCAAGTCACCATGTTCAAATTGTTTAAGTGTCATCCAGTTTGCTGCCTCCCTTCCTTGAGAAAGCTATCCGGTTAATGTGCGAAAGCTTGGAAACTTTGATTTTCTATTCTATGCCAAGAAATGCAGATCACCAGTATAGTTATACTATTATGAGTTCCTGCATACTATTAGACAACATGCAAACCAGCCAACCAATATTACAAAAATCCAAAAAAACTGTAAAAATTCCTGAAGATATTTCAAAAATCATGAAAATATGGAGTAAAACTCAATTTATGAGTGCATACTAACAATAATGTCTGCTGACTATGTACTGATTAAGGCATGCAGTATATTTATAAAAACAGTAAGTTATACACTATATTATCAAAAGTATTTGGACACTACCGAATATTTGCGTAAGTGCGAAGAGCGATTGCACAGGAAGGTGCACTGTCAGTGAGGACATACATACATAAAGCTGAGATGTTCTGTCGTGTTATCAACAACTTTGAAGCGGATATGCTGTGTGGACGTGAACTTTCCGAGTTCCAGTGTGAGCTGGACATAGGATGCCATTTGAGAAAGGTTTCCATATAGAGCATTGCAGCTAAACTGAACATACTAAAATCGACTGTAAGTGATGTTGTGGAGAGACGGAAGCAGGACGGTGCACCTACAGCAAAAATAAGTACGGGAAGGCCGCACAAACTGACAGAATGCAACAGAAAAGCCATGGTAACAAATATTACGAAACCCCTTTTTTCTCTGCCATTTCTGTCGCTGCTGAGGTAGGAAATGCTTGCAATGGCTCAGTTAGTACCATAACTATCCATAGAAAGTTGCCCAGTGTGGGTTATGGTAGAGCAGTAGCACACGAGCCACATATCACTACTGTGATTGCGAAGTACTGTTTGAAGTGATGTGTCTCCCATTGTTCCAGGACTGTGGGTGACTGGAAAGCTGTTCTTTAGAGTGATGAGTCATGCTTTTCATTCTTCCAATCTGATGGCCATGTTTGGATTTAGCGACAGCCAGGCGAATGATTTTCATCAGACTGTGTTCTTTCAACTGTTAAGTTCAGCGGAGACTCCATCATGGTATGGAGTTGTTTTTCATGGATGGGACTCGACCCATTAGTTATTATAGCACAAATAATGAAATCTGAAGTGTACCTCGATGTTCTGGATAATTTTGCCCTACCAACAATGAGAAAATGTTATGGAAATGACTGTTGTCTCTTCCAACATGATCAAGCTCCCTGTCACACTGAACAGCATGTGCAGGACTGGTTTCTAGAAAATGAAGTGCAATTTTAGACCGGCATGCTCAGAGTTATGATCTTAATCCCATTTAATACCTTTGGGATGAACTGGAACGACTGATATGAAATCTACCACAATGACCGTTTTGTTCTCCACTCTGGCAGCAGCTTTGCAGGACAAATGGCAAGCCATTCCTGTCAAGACCTACCGAAATTTAGTCGATAGTATGCCTCGACGTGTTGCTGCTGTCATACAAGCAAACTGTGCACCGACTAACTACTAATTGTGTTAATAAAGCCATTTGTCCTAAAACATGTGGTTTCAAAATACTTTTGATACTATAGTGTATTTCAAATCTGGAATCGATAGTCTTGTCAGTCACTGGTTAAAATGTGCTGAATCTTGTGGTGATTGACAGAATGAACATCACATCGTGTAAGATGTAGCAGTTCAACCGTTTACCTAAAATTGCACACTTAACTATGTAATAACCCAATAAGAGGGTCAAAGGCAAAATCATAAGTTCTATGCTCTCAGTGTGAACTGAACTATGTGCTACACCAAGTACATTGGAGTTAATAACAACGTTTCACATTGGATATGGTCTGTGTGCCAAATTCACTTTTACGCTACTTCCAAGATCTCCCCTAAGACATAAATGGAGGAGGGCCTAATGAAACCTGTCCCAAATATAGCCACTGAGAACACTGTACTAGAATTCAGGAACACCTAAACTTTTAAAATGTGCACAAAAGTTTAAACAATAATCACATGCTGCTTGCAGTAAAGGATAAATTTCACTTATCACAGTTTAATTAATTAGGGTAGTACAAGCAGTTTGCACAAAATAAAAATAATAAAAAGTTAAAAAATTAGAATTAACTTGATGCACAGCATATAGTACTCATTATAGAATAAAATGAGCTAAAATTGCATATTTTGTTTCTCTGATGGTTACAGAGGAGCTTTTAACATACAACTGAATGAGGGACAGATTAGTAGCAAAGAAGCCTGGTGTGTACACTTTACAACAGTGATGCTCAAATTAAAGCTACAAACACAAAAACCCAGTTAACACAGGAATCTAACCCCTAAATCAAATGTAAATGGTACACAAGATGTTGGTTATGTAAAGCAGTAAATGCTATGGCCAATAAATGAATAATAATATATGTAGAGGTACTTGGCTTTTTCCATTTCACATATTCTTAGACTGATAATACTTTTGTCATATCAAAATTGATTTTTATGTATGTGTCTGACCAAATATCATAATTGTAGCCTGATTTTTTTTTTTTTTTTTTTTCTGCAGGTCCGAAGTGACAATGATGCAAAACAGCACAAATTTCATAGCAACAGAGTGCCGAGTAGTGATGAAATACCTTTTCCTAAAAGAGAACTCAGCCAAACAAATTTATGATGAAATGCCAGTTACATGAGGTGATAAGTACCCTTCCTATTCCACAGTCAAGAACTGGGTTGCTAGGTTTAGAACAGGACATTTGAGCACCAAAGACTATGAATGTACAGGGAGATCAACTGAAGTGACAATTCCAGAAAACGCACATGCCATTCTTCCCATGATCCTATATGATCAAAGAATATCCACTAAAATGAGAGCAGAGACTCTGGCAATATCCCCAAAATCAGTAGGCTATATCATTCACGAGATTTTAGACACGAGAAAGCTCTCAGCCAAATGGGTTCCCAAATGTCTCAATGTTGACCTTAGAAGTGTGATTGAATGACTGCTTCAAAAGCCATTTTGGGCAGATTCTGGCGGGATCCTGTGGGATTTTTTTAACCATCTCATAACTATGGATGAAATGTGGATCCATATATATGATCCAGAGACCAAAGAACAATCCAAAGAGTGGAGACACAGTGGTTCCCTGAGTCCAAAGAAGTTCAAGACACAAAAGTCATCAAGCAAGGTGTTTGCATCTGGGGAAAAGGTAATGTTTTGCTAGTAGATTATCTGGAAAAGAGTGCAACCATCACAGCAAAGTACTACATTGCACTTCTCAACAAACTGAAACAGCAACTGGTCTCCAAACGTCAAGGCAAGCTTTTGAAAGGGATCTTGTTTCTTCAAGACAATGCCTCTCCTCACAAAGAGGCCATTATGAAGCAGATGTTGACTGATCTTCACTTAGAAATTCTGAAACACTTTACTTACTCATCTGATTTAGCCCCTTCAGACTACTACCTCTTTCATAACCTGGGAAAACACCACAAGGGAAAAATAATTTTCAAGCACTGAGGAGGCAACAGCAGCTGTGGGCAAGTGATTTGCAGCACAACTGAAAGAAATTTTTTTGATGGGTTAAAAAGTTGGAACAACAAAGTCATAAGCATGTGGAGCTCAAGGAAAAATATGTGGAGTAAATAATTTTTTTCAATCCCATAGTTTGTTGCAGGGATCATAGCATACTTCTGGAAAATTTTAGGTAGGAATTTTAGGAATTTTTGGAAAAATTTTAGGAAAATTTTAGGAGTGTATTTCAATAAAAACTAGATGTATATTTGTATACATCTAGTAAAACAACTTCGTATACATTGTAAAGAGTTTGCTTCACACCCTTCAATCATATATACTGATAAGACTGCGCATGACATCAAAATTTCTGGCTCCAACATAAAATCACATGACATCAGTCAAAAAGCTGGGTTACACCTGCTGTGCTTATGGTTGCTCTGAGCGATATAGTAAAGGAAGTTCTATGATTTTTCATGGGTAAGAAACGAATTAAATACCTAAGTCAATAAAGTTCAATTACTTAACCAGAAACTTGCAGCTATTGATATAAAAATATAGTAACTTAAGAAAAAAAATGGAATGCATGTTCCAAATTCTTCGCTAATGTTCATCACATTATAAATCACGAAATGTAAACAACCCGATCATGCATGTATATAGCTCATAAGTAAACTTACCTGAAGAGCTTTCATTATATATGAGGCGCATTCACATAATACACCGAAAACACTGAAGTTCTGCAGCGTAAATTAGTAATCATAACAGCATTTTTACACGAAATTTGGAGTCTGATGATGAAGTGCCCAATGTTTGAGCCATGGCGGCTTTGATGCAGCTATTGCCAACGCGCAGTCCATTAGTATATATGGTCGAAGTTCACACCCAAATTTTTTGCATAACGTCTAATGTTTAAGTATGATTTACTTCTAATGTTCAGTTCTTATCTTTTCACGTGTTATTATATTCAAGTATATTTATCACATTCAAGTTTCACTTTGAACATTAATATGCTGTTGAACCAGAAGCAATTGACGATTTTCACAGTAAAGTTTTCAGGTTTCACATTAAATTATAATATCCTAAAAAGGTAATTGAAAACCAAGAACTATGTACAATTGTTCACTGAATTACTTTTTTCATATTATTGTTTTAACCTTTTCCTGATAAGCCTATCTTTTTCTGCTTCCACCACAACTAATTTATTTTCAGTTTTCTTTATTTCAGCTGAACCTTGTATGATCAAGTTAGAGGCAACTGCTATTTCAACAGTATTTTGTTTTTCTACAGCTTTTCTCATTATTTCTGTTCCCTCTTGAATTACTGCTAGGGAGGCTTCTTTATCTTTTTTAAGCCTATTTATTTCTGCATCATTTTCTTTTATTTTGTCATCAAACTCAGCTTTTCTTTTTTTCTCTAGCTGCTTTTCCTTATTTTTCCTCTCTTTCTGCTTCCTTTCTTTTACCTTTTTTGATTCTTCTTCCTTCAGCTTATCAACATACTCTTTATAAAATTTATGTGAATCACGAACACTATTTAACAAATTTCTTGTTATGGGAACTTTACTTACACATCCATAGTGTTTAATGGCCCCTTTAACAATTCTTAATGATGTTATAGTTGAGTCTTTTAAGTTAGCCTTGTCCTTCCTTAACAGAGCAGTGTTAACCGAAAATCCCCTTTCTGCATCAGCATTACCATGAGGTAAAACTAAAATTGACTTGATGAGTTTAGCAAGATTTGAGTATTTTTCTTTTCCGCTAGAGTCTTTAATACTAAATATATTACACCAGTAATGATCAATCTGCACTGGAATATGGCCTTCCTCTGAAAATTTCACTAGTTCATCTAGAGTTGAACTATCAGAATTTAAAAGTTTCCACTCTTCTCTTACTCTATCAATTTGTTCCTCAGAAAGATGCAAAACACTTGAAATTCTGGTTATTTCCGAAAGTCCTTCAGTGACTGAAAGTTGAGTTGACTCTTTCTTTGGTTCTTTTACCTTTAAAACTTCTATGTCTCTTAGCTTTTGATTGCAGAATGGCAAATTTGACTTTAAATATTTTGTGGTTGCAATTAGTGATGATCTTACATCTAAGAGAAATAATTTCTGCCTGGTCTCCTGAACATTCCTGAGGAGATTTTTTGTCTTCATACCAACTTCTAACTCCCCTAGTTTTTTCCATGAATTTTTGTTTTCAAAATCTACATTCTTTAGGTCTTCTCCAAATTTCCCTGCAATAACGTCATCTTGGATAAACTGAGCCATAACATTCCTCATTAAAATATTTAAATCAGAATATAAGTGGTGTATTTTTGGTTCTTCACTCTGATAACATAATGAAAACTTTTCAAAATTTTGGTGTGAAAATGAAATTAATGCTAAATAGCAAGGAGTTAGCTCATTTTTCAGGAAACAGTGAATTCTTTTATATCTTGCCGAATTGCAAATGACCCTTCCCCTTTTTCCTTAGATCTCTTGTTACTCTCGAAAACTGTCCGAAGGCACAAAAGTGGAGCCCCCGCCCCGAAGCAAAGTGCATCTCGATGCCGTCATTTTCCCTCCCTTCAGCAGCACAGCATATAGGCTGTGTTTCTACAATAACAGGTCTTTTTACCTTACCGTAATGGTAAATTTATTGGCGTTAATAACGGTTGTATTTTTTAAAAATAAGCTTACGAAAATTTTAGGAATAGCAAATTTTAGTTATAATTTTAGGAATTTAAGGAGGGTCACAAAATATTAGGAATTTTAGGAGAAATGCGATCCCTGTTGTTGTTTTCTTTACAAAGCCAAAGACTTATCAGCATCCCCTTGTACAGAAATCCATGGGACATCAAAGTCAGCATATGCAACATACAAGTGGATTCTGTATATAAATGTTTGGAGTAGAATACAAGGGCAATCTTCGTGTACACACTGTCGGGTAGAGGGATAAGATATCTTTATGTCTAAGAGAGTTCATTTAGATGATTCACTACAGTGGAGAGTTAGAGGGAGTTTAGAAGCAGGACATTCTCAAGCTAAAGTGATCAGATGGTTAAATGTGGATCGATCCATTGTCTGTCATTTCTGGACACAATTTCAGGACACAGAAAACATCTCAAGAAGACTTGGGCAAGGACGCTGGAGGTTCACTTCTTCTCAACAAGACCACTTATTGGTGTGGAATGACAGGTGCAATCAAACAAACACAGCACGTCAATTGGCCCAGACAGTCACTGTGGTAGCTGGGTGGACTGCATTCTGACATACCGTGTACCAAAGACTGCGTAATAGTAGTGTGTGTATTCCCTTAAGTACATCTCAGAGAACTTGCTTTGAATGGTGGTGTCAACATGTTCACTGGACACACCAAGAATGGGAATGTGCACACTTTATCAATGAGAGCAGATTCTGCTTGCAACCAGAGTATTGGAGAACATTATGGTGAGAACTTAGGATACAATATCAGCCAATGAGCATTCAGAAACAGGACCATTTCAGAGGTGGTGGTATAATGGTCTGGGCTGGAATATGTATCAACAATCGTTTGCCCCTTTATGCAATACCCAGGGAAAACTGTCAAGATTTAATGTCTGCCCTATATTATGACAAGATTCTAGCATTACTGCAATCTTCAATTTGACAGATGATAAAAAATACTGCTACCTTTCCTTAGCCATGCAGCATAATCTTAGAATATGCAATTATGTATGAATATGTGCTACCTGAACACTCTGTCTGTTAGATCAGAGGCTGCGTTTCAAAATTGGATCTTACTTGAAAAAATTCATATTTTTTAAATTTCAAAATGTCATTAATAAATGCAAAATGCAAGTAGGACATCAAAACCTTGCAGAACTGTTTACTTTTCGATATTCCCAAGTTTTTATTAAAATTGAACATGATCTAGTTATTACTTTTGTGTGTTGATTTGACCCAGAATGACTCATGAGGGAAAGATACATATGGAACATAAAACTGATAGCATTCTGATTAGCAATTGTTATTTGATTACTTTAGAGGGGTTTAAACAAAACTAGAAAAAGATATAACCTGGTCATTCATTTCTCGTAAAACTTTTACTTCTTCAAACAATAATGAAGGATCACTAGACAGAGAATTGATTTGCTGAGATGAAGTTTCTTCTGACATTTCAGAGCAATTTTTAGGAGATGAGCATCCTGTGATACAGAAAAGAAAAGAATTTAATGTTTCGCGGTTTTACCTCACTCATAAAATTTAATGTGAAAACAGCATACAAGGTAAATATACTACATAGTGGTATATATGGCATATAGTGTTTAGCAAAATATATAAGGAAATTAAATAAACAGTCATTTAGTAGAAAACTCAATTTTCAATGCTACACTTGCTCTGATGAAGTGTTAATGAAAACGTTAAATTTATTTTTTATTGATACATTTCGAGACTTGATTGACTATTTTTAGTATGAATGCTTCAAATTGAGTGAAGGAGATAATAATAAAATCTAAATTCCTGAATCTGCAGTTCACACTACTTTTATTAAACTGGGTACAACTGCATGGATGGAGTAACACACAATATTCATACTTCATATGTAAGCATAGATAGGGAAAGAGCAGTTTCTGGTGTGATAATGCACACTTCAGTCCATACATATCAGTTTGTTGCTATAAAGTGAAAATGCCACTTAAAAAAAAAAAAAAAAAGAGCTTAAAATTATTCTAATATATTCAAGCCACTGAATACTTTTGACGATTCTTTCTGCACTAAATTTAGAATCCTTTACAAAATGTGTGGCTTTTATTTTGTGATATGTTCTTTCATTCACAATGAAACTTCCAAAATACTATGTCAAACTCAGGCAAAAGAAACCTTAGTGGGACAAAAAAAGGGGGGGGGGAGGAAAAGAAGAAATATGCAAAAAAACTGCCTAAATTGTCACCCTATTTCATGACCCTGTCCTCAAATAATCAGAATGTCACTACATCAATATGAACATATCCAAAATTTGTTGGGGAAAAAAAATCTACTGAAAGTGAAAATGAATTACTAATCAAAAACTACTATTATGGGAATTTTTACTAGGAATTTTTTTTATTTTAATTGCAAATTTTCGGAGAAAACTCTGCTTCTTCAGGCTGTCTTTTTGTTGTCACTTATTCCTGTCACTATCGTGGTTACGGTTAACCTAGTAAAAATTCCCATAATAGTAGCTTTTTTTATTAGTAATTAAATTAAGAAATTAGGAAGCCAATTCTCAACATGAGCTTTATTCAAAGAAGTGAAAATTAATTTGAAAGTAGTGTGAATGTTAATTAACTAAGATGAAAATAACTTTAAAAAATGCTTGTGAAGGTCCCTTTGCAGAAACTGATAAGAAGGTTGAAACTGCAGCTTCATCATGCATCAACGATAATGGAAATTATGTATTTGAGATGTATGTTCAACTAACCCTAATGATCATCTTTCTGATATTAGCAACACTAATCTACGATAAACAAAAATATGATCAATTATGGGCCCCATAAAAAGTCCCTTTCCTAAAGAAAAGAAAAACAGATGTCTTCCCACGACTATCAAAACATACTTCAGACAAGCAGAAAATACCTCAGATGTGGGTATATTATTCCCAGACACTGAACACATCTTGGGTGTCATATTCAACATTTGAGAGTAGAGAATAGCACATGATACGACAAGAAACTCATAAAATAAAAATCCTCCATTTTACGTCAAAAGAAACATACAAATTTAAGAACCCATACATGCAAACACAAAAACAACTGGAACCAGAAGAAAATGGCAAAGAGCCAGAGACTGGGACACCCCCCCCTTCCCCTCTCTCTCTCTCTCTCTCTCTCACACACACACACACAGATAGGGGGTGGGGGAGAGGAGATGAGAAAAATCAGAATAGCAAAGACAGTTACAAGGGGGGGGAGAAAAAAATACTAAAAACAGCAAAACTTTAAATCAGAAAATCTATTTTATGTACTGTAACAGATTATTCATCAAGAATGAAATGTATGCATAAAAAACATTAAGAGAAACATTTTGGCAGAGCCAAGTCACAACACAAAGCAAAGCTACAAGTAAGAAAAAAATTAAGATGCAGGATCAAGACAGAGGACAAAAACAACTACTATGAACTAACATCAAGGCCAGGTAATACTCATGGTGTATAGTAAGATAAATGTATTGTCAAGAAAAATTCTCTAATATTCATTATTGTAAAAACATGAGTTCCTTAAAATAATTATCAAGCCCTTTCTTCCCATTTTAAACACTGACACACCTCTTAGGCTACATAGACAAACTGAAAGAATAAATAAACAAAGCAACTACAAATCCACCACAGGGGTCCCATTTCATCAAACGAAAGAACTTCTAGCTGCAAACTGCCTTTATCCTTTTTCACATTAGCAGCATTAAAATACCATGTGATGTACAAAATCCCCATAACTTGGATTAATTCAGTTTTGCCTTTAGATAAATCTTTTTGTTAACTTTTAAATTATATGAAATTCATGAATTTTATTCCCAGACACTGAACATGTCTTGTGTGTCATATTCAACATTTGAGAGTAGAGAATAGCACATGACATGACAAGAAACTAATGAAATAAAAATCCTCCCTTTTATATATATATGTTTATATATATATATGTTCAACTAACATATATATATATATATATATATAAAAATACTAAAAACAGCAAAACTTTAAATCAGAAAATCTATTTTATGTACTGTAACAGATTATTCATCAAGAATGAAATGTATGCATAAAAAACATTAAGAGAAACATTTTGGCAGAGCCAAGTCACAACACAAAGCAAAGCTACAAGTAAGAAAACATTTTGTTTGTCATAAGACAAACAAAATGTATTGACATAGCCAACCTTAAAAAACACCATAATACCTTCAAATTGGAACTGAAGAACAGATTCTCTGCTTCAGAAGGCCTAACATCGGAAGAAGTGGATATTTCTGAAGTTAACAGAAAAGTAACCAAAGCTCTTATGGAAACAGCAACAAAATTAGCTGGGTCTAAGAACAAATTGCATGTGAACAAATTATCAGGAAAAACCAAAATGTTGTTGCAAAAAAGAAGAGTGATGAGGACAACTAAAGAAGATGTGACTTCCAAAGTGGAATATATAGAGCTGTGCAAGACAGTACGAAAAAGTATCACTGAAGACGTAAGGAAATTCAACTGTGAACTAGTAAGGAAAGCAATTGAAAACAACCAAAGCCTAAAGATAGCAAAGGGACATCTCAGTAAGGGGAAAAAACAGATTATGGCACTGAGAAAAGAAGATGGTTCTGTAAACAAGAAATAGAGGCAGAAATTTTGACAAGAGTGAAAGATTTCTACTCCAAATTATATGAAAGGGATGATACATGTACTCCAGACATCATGAAAGGTACCAGTACCAGAGTTCTTCCAGTCCTTCCAGCAGAAGTTGCACATGCAATCAAGAACATGAAGCGGGGAAAAGCTCCAGGAGAAGATGGAATTACTGTAGACATCATACAAGAAGCAAGTGGAGAAATCGAAACAGTACTCGCCCAAATTTTCACTCGATGCCTTAATGAAGGGAAGATTCCTGAGGATTGGAACAACGCTACAATGATCTTGCTACATCAAAAAGGTGACATTGAGGATCTCAGGAACTACAGACCTATCAGCCTCCTATCAGTGATTTATAAAATCTTCACTAAAGTTCTTTCACACCGCTTGAAGGTGACACTGGACATGGCTCAACCGAGAGAACAAGCTGGATTCAGGAGTGGCTACAGCACAATAGATCATATCCACGTACTGAGAGAACTAATTGAAAGAGCGAGGGAATATGAGCTTCCATTGTGCATGGCTTTTATCGATTATGAAAAAGCCTTTGATTCGGTGAAACCATCAGCAGTTGCAATAGCTCTGAAATCCTGCGGTATTGAAGATGCATACATTAATATTATTAATAACATCTATTAAAATACAAGTGCAAAGATTCGGCTGTTTGAAAATACAACACACATAAAAATTGGAAAAGGAGTGAGACAAGGTGACACCATATCTCTGAAGCTCTTTAATGCCACATTGGAAAATGTCTTTCAATCACTGAACTGGGAAAACAAAGGGATAAAGATTAATGGAGATTATCTAACCCACCTTCGTTTTGCTGATGACATAGTCATTTTTGCAACTACCCCATCAGAGCTACAGAGTATGATCCAGGAACTTTCTGACAAGAGTAAAGAAGTGGGATTAAAAATGAACTTTCAGAAGACAAAAGTGATGTACAATGCTTTTACAAGAAATGAAGATTTATCGATTGATGGAGAAAAGCTGGAGATAGCAGACACGTACGTTTATCTTGGACAGCAGATATCAAGTGAGGGTCACATTGGTGAAAGAAATTAATCGCCGTACAAAACTTGCCTGGAGAGCTTTCGGAAGAAACAGCATAATTTTCAAGAGCAATATGCCATTATGTCTTAAAAGAAAAGTGTTTGATCAATGCATCCTTCCAGTGCTTACGTATGGTGCAGAGACGTGGACCTTAGCTAAAAGAGACATACAAAGGCTGCAGACAACTCAAAGTAGCATGGAGAGGTGCATGCTTGGTGTAACCAGGAGAGATAAGAAGAAGAACACGTGGATCCGAAAAATGACAAGAGTGGAAGACATCATGATCAGAGTTAAATCCCTGAAATGGCAATGGGCTGGACATACTGCCAGAAGAACAGACCATCGATGGACAGCCGAAATTTTAGATTGGATTCCAAGGGACAGGAAAAGACCCAGAAGAAGACCACATGGAAGATGGGTGGATGAAATTCGAAAGTATACAGGAGTGACATGGAGGAGACTGGCACAAGACAGACCGTTGTGGAGGAAACTTGGGGAGACCTTCGTCCAGCAGTGGATTGATAATGGTTGACAATGATGATGATGATATATATATATAAACATATGTATTTAAGATTTAAGAACCCATATATACTTTTTATAAAATAATTTTTTTATAAAATAATGTAAGGTCAGGTGATGCGTAACATCACAGCCTCTCCTTGACAAATGTCAACCCCGCCTTCTCGTGGTACATCCTGTTCCCACTAAAGGGGCTCTGACGACCGCCAATAGCGGTATAACTATACCATCGGGATTAGAGGAAATGCTATCCCACACTCACCAACCCGCTTGGCCAGCGTGGTGAGTTATGGCCAAACCCCTCCAAAATGACTCCACAACTTAAATCTTGGCCCTCAGTCTCCGGCAGCTGGAATGTACCTGGCCAAGGCAGCGGCCAGTGCGACATGAAGGCAGAGGGTGCTAAGAATCCCCGGAGGACCGGACTAGGCTGCCATCTGATGCTGACCTTGGCTACGTACAACAGACGCTCCCTATCTTCTGATTCAAGGCTTCTTGAATTGGAAGAGGAACTACAAAGGATCAAGTGGGACATCGTCGGGATAAGTGAGGTAAGGAGAAAAGGAGAAGATCTCATTGAACTGAAAAGTGGACATCTCTTCTACTATCGTGGGACAGATACTGGCAGAACTAGTGGTGTTGGATTTATAATAAACAAGAAACTGAAGGATAAAGTTGTAGAAGTTGAAAGTTCCTCTGACAGAGCTGCACGACTCGTTATCCAACTCTCGAGAAGATACCAGGCTCAGATTATTCAAACTTATGCACCCACCACAAGTCATGCTGAAGAAGAAATTGAAGAACTTTATGAGGAAATTTGTGATCTAAATAATAAAGGTAAGCAGCACTTGAAGATAATTATGGGAGATTTCAATGCAAAAATAGGGCAACGGCAACAGAATGAAACTTCAGTAGGTAAATTCGGTCACGGCAACAGAAACCAGCGTGGAAATACTCTCGAAGAGTTTGCAGAGGCAGAAGGGTTTTTCATCTTGAACTCCTTTTTCAAGAAAAAGCCACACAGGAAATGGACATGGAGACATCCAAATGGGACGACAAGTGAAATTGATTTTATTATGTGTAACAAAAAATTCGTCATAGAAGACTGCAGTGTGCTAAACAAGTTCAACACAGGCAGTGACCATAGATTGGCGAGATGTAAGATGCACCTCAACACTAAACTCGAACGTAGCAAGCTCATAAGACAAACAAAATGTATTGACATAACCAACCTTAAAAAAACACCATACCTTCAAATTGGAACTGAAGAACAGATTCTCTGCTTTAGAAGGCCTAACATCGGAAGAAGTGGATATTTCTGAAGTTAACAGAAAAGTAACCAAAGCTCTTATGGAAACAGCAACAAAATTAGCTGGGTCTAAGAACAAATTGCATGTGAACAAATTATCAGGAAAAACCAAAATGTTGTTGCAAAAAAGAAGAGTGATGAGGACAACTAAAGAAGATGTGACTTCCAAAGTGGAATATATAGAGCTGTGCAAGACAGTACGAAAAAGTATCACTGAAGACGTAAGGAAATTCAACTGTGAACTAGTAAGGAAAGCAATTGAAAACAACCAAAGCCTAAAGATAGCAAAGGGACATCTCAGTAAGGGGAAGAAACAGATTATGGCACTGAGAAAAGAAGATGGTTCTGTAACAAGAAATAGAGGCGAAATTTTGACAAGAGTGAAAGATTTCTACTCCAAATTATATGAAAGGGATGATACATGTACTCCAGACATCATGAAAGGTACCAGTACCAGAGTTCTTCCAGCAGAAGTTGCACATGCAATCAAGAACATGAAGCGGGGAAAAGCTCCAGGAGAAGATGGAATTACTGTAGACATCATACAAGAAGCAAGTGGAGAAATCGAAACAGTACTCGCCCAAATTTTCACTCGATGCCTTAATGAAGGGAAAATTCCTGAGGATTGGAACAACACTACAATGATCCTGCTACATAAAAAAGGTGACATTGAGGATCTCAGGAACTACAGACCTATCAGCCTCCTATCAGTGGTTTATAAAATCTTCACTAAAGTTCTTTCACACCGCTTGAAGGTGACACTGGACATGGCTCAACCGAGAGAACAAGCTGGATTCAGGAGTGGCTACAGCACAATAGATCATATCCACGTACTGAGAGAACTAATTGAAAGAGCGAGGGAATATGAGCTTCCATTGTGCATGGCTTTTATCGATTATGAAAAAGCCTTTGATTCGGTGAAACCATCAGCAGTTGCAATGGCTCTGAAATCCTGCGGTATTGAAGATGCATACATTAATATTATTAATAACATCTATGAAAATGCAAGTGCAAAGATTCAGCTGTTTGAAAATACAACACACATAAAAATTGGAAAAGGAGTGAGACAAGGTGACACCATATCTCCGAAGCTCTTTAATGCAACATTGGAAAATGTCTTTCAATCACTGAACTGGGAAAACAAAGGGATAAAGATTAATGGAGATTATCTAACCCACCTTCGTTTTGCTGATGACATAGTCATTTTTGCAACTACCCCATCAGAGTTACAGAGTATGATACAGGAACTTGCTGACAAGAGTAAAGAAGTGGGATTAAAAATGAACTTTCAGAAGACAAAAGTGATGTACAATGCTTTTACAAGAAATGAAGATTTATCGATTGATGGAGAAAAGCTGGAGATAACAGACACATACGTTTATCTTGGACAGCAGATATCAAGTGAGGGTCACATTGGTGAAGAAATTAATCGGCGTACAAAACTTGCCTGGAGAGCTTTTGGAAGAAACAGCATAATTTTCAAGAGCAATATGCCATTATGTCTTAAAAGAAAAGTGTCTGATCAATGCATCCTTCCAGTGCTTACGTATGGTGCAGAGACGTGGACCTTAGCTAAAAGAGACATACAAAGGCTGCAGACAACTCAAAAAAGCATGGAGAGGTGCATGCTTGGTGTAACCAGGAGAGATAAGAAGAGGAACACGTGGATCCGAAAAATGACAAGAGTGGAAGACATCATGATCAGAGTTAAATCCCTGAAATGGCAATGGGCTGGACATACTGCCAGAAGAACAGACCATCGATGGACAGCCGAAATTTTAGATTGGATTCCAAGGGACAGGAAAAGACCCAGAAGAAGACCACTTGGAAGATGGGTGGATGAAATTCGAAAGTATGCGGGAGTGACATGGAGGAGACTGGCACAAGACAGACCGTTGTGGAGGAAACTTGGGGAGACCTTCGTCCAGCAATGGTTGACAATGATGATGATATACTTTTTATAAGTACTTTTCTCACCAATGTTATTTACTTCCCATACAATGAATATGACAATTCTTAAAAATGTGTGCAGATGTAATTGCAAATAGCAACTAGTCATTTATGCAGTGCATAAATTTTTGGCAGTATTGCAGCCTTTTCAGATGTTTGATTGGTAAAATTTCCAGTTTTAACTCGCATACTAACTCAACACCTCTTTCATAAGAGATATGAATACAGAATTAATGTCAATGACCAAAATGTTGCAGAAAATCTGCATGCAGAGAGTGAAATACTAATAGTTAAATTTTAAGTATACATTTTTAAATATGTCTGACCTTCACTTAGCACTAACATAAAATATAATACAGTATGGATCTTTTATTCAGCATCCTGGTATCTGGAATGCTCCAAAAACTGGCAATATGTTCTGGAACACATTAATTTAAAATTAGTTCCAAGTAATGAAGGGCCTGGTATTTCTCAATTTTGATGTCTTAAAATTACGAAAATCAAAATTCATGGTGCTTAATATTTAGACAGTTTCAAACAAATTTTTTGTAAAAGAAAATTAGAGTTATATTTTTCTTAAAGATTTTACTGTAAAAATGTCAAAAACGATCTTCCCTTGGATAAAGTAGGAACACCAAAAAGCAAAGCCTTTTCTCGCTGTTCTTGCCAGGAGAGCATTCCTAGCGATTTGCATCGTAGTTTGGAAGTTCTAAGGAAAGACTTTTTTTGTATTACAGCAAAAAAATATGATGCATCTAAACAGTGAATGCTAACCCTGTCTCCATGCCTCACACATGCTTAGCATCAGAAACCCACATCATGAGTAATGAGTAGACTGTAAGCCTAATCAGCCTCACTCAGAAGACCAAATGTGTTCACCACTTCCTTGTACATCAACACCAAGTCCTAGAACCCAAGAACAATGTCATTGGGGCCGCACACAATTTTTAAAACAAAAATTCTCAAAAAAAAAAAAAAAAAAACTTTATATCTCTATATTTTTTTCTTTTGCTATAAATTCATCATTTGCAACTCACTGAATAATTTATTACCATGGATATTGCTTTCTGTAATTTCGAATAGGATAGCAATAAAGACTGACAAAACTTTGGTGTCCTTGAGCACCTTAATTTTAGCAGTCCTTATGACATCAAGTCCCAAGGGCTCTGAATAAAAGATCCCACACTAAAAAATTAATCACTGTGCCACTCAAAGACATTTGGCACACAAACAAATGAATGGATTTATATGGTATTCTAAATTTACATTAAAAATCAACAAAACATGTTTTTATGAAGAAATAATTCATACAATTCCATCGAATTTTTAAATGACTACCTGTTGGCGTAACAACTCGCTGACCAGAATTTCGTCGCCTTGGTGGTTTTGGAGGAGGAGAATGAAACTTCACAGAAAGAAGTTCATTGTTGCAAGCTTTTTCTAGTGAGCTATACGTTTCAGGATAAAAAAACACGGTGAAGTTAGAATACTGTTAATACATTTCTAATTTGCTTAATGCTATCCACTTGATAAGAAATAAGCATTTATGTTGCTCAACTCCTAAGAAAAAAATAGAGAAAGAAAAAAACAGAAATTCACAACAAATAGTTATTCTCAAGATACTTTATGATCATAAATATACTGTGAAAAATCCTGAAGAAGCAATCATTGGCAAAAATCAGTATATGAACTGAAACAGATTACATAACTGCTGGTCTATATGTGGTCTCATATCCTAATATAGCAACTAAGGAAGCCATGAAATTAGGAATTACTAGAAGGTAAATTAATAAGAAAAATCCAAAAAATAGTTATTATCTACATACTCCAATGTTTCTACCACAGAAACAGAGTGTTTAGAAAACAACTATTTCTACTTCAATAAAAAAATTTCAAATAAACAAACAGAAGATACCCTTGTGGAATCACTTCTTTCAGGGTTACTAGCTGAAATCATGTTAGAAGATACAGAATGTTAAATGCTTAATAATCACAACATCAAACAACCTCCCATGTTTTTAAAACACACTGATGACATATATTCTGGTCACACAATCAAAATGAATTACATAAACTTAGTGAATCACATTCAAGTACCATATTTTTCAGAAGATGCAACCTTAATTTTTGAGAAAATTTTAAGGAAAAAACTAAAATGGCATTTTAAAGATTTTTATTAAGAAAAAAAAATTATTTTATGTGGAAAAACAGCAGCTTATGAATTTTCGAATACCTACGATTTGTGAAATGAGTAATGTGTGATATTGCTGATGAAAATAACGCAGAGAAATGCCACTCAGTCTATCAGTCAATGGAGTACATGAGCTGCAGGATTTTCCCATGTCACACCTTCATCCAATCAATGGCCTTTGTTTTTGATTTGGATGGTCATCCTTGCCGAATGATGATGTGTCAAACTAAGATTGCACTGGTCGAAGTCTAATGGCATTCTGTGGCATACTAACTATTCCTGGGAATGGGGATTTCTTGTTTTTTTAATCTAAAGCTTGGCAAGAGCCATTAAAATTTTTTTTTTAAATCATCAGCAAAACTTTTGGATGGGATGGCATCTTCCATCACAAACTGCAAATAAAATTACATTCTCCCAGTTAAAGTTCATATTTCACGAATAGATTTTTCCAAAAATTACGACTCCATAGTATTGATATTATTGTGAATGAATACGATTTTAGTTTTTGTCTACGAACATTCTGCACAAACCAAAGAATTTACAGCAGAAATAATGCACCTGGTGCTAATGTGTTTGCATCCCCAGTTTGCCAGAGGATATCTTAAACATCTGTTATGATGTTCCATCCTGAGATGCAGTAAAATAAATGCCAGACAATGAAGGTACTGCAGAATTTCCAGCAAAGTCAAACAGACCTATTTTAAGTTGAATAGTGGAACAGCTGGCATTTGGGAAATGTTGGTTTGACCATTCTTCCTGCACAGGATATGGAGCACTTCATCACACTGTTGGACAAGTCACATTGCCAACATGCAAACTCCCTACGACACTTAGAGGATTTGCAAAATTGGCATCAAACATGAATATATATCTAGTTTCCTGTCTCTTCTAAATCTACAATACTTCGATTCCGAGAAATTCCTTTTCAATGCACTTTGGCAAGTCAAATTTTGACATGGCAGTTTACAAAGATCTAAGACATTTATGGAGTGTTATCTCTGCCATGACAATTCCCAAAGCACTAGTCTTCAGCAGTAACTCATTGAGCTTTCAGCATAAAGTCTCAATGAATTCTCCACACTGCAGCTTTCTAACATTCTCTAGTGAATCTACAACACTTTGAAGAGCTTTGTTAACAAAGAATCGCAAAGTTTTAAACTTACGAGTTTCATCATGTGGAATGGAGAAAAAAAAACAAAAAAAACATTGAGCCTCTAATTAAACAGTTCACTAGCTGTGAAATACCTGCAATATGAAAAGTCAGTGTCTTCATCTAAAGCCTTGTTTAACTGAATAGATGCACGGTCTCATTTCACATCCAATCATGTTTCCTACGAAGTCTTCAATATTTCCAAAACATTTTTCCCTGCATAAGTACCCATCAGTCACGATTTTTTTCCCCATTTTTTTCATCCAAAATGGCTTTGTTACATCTGAATCACTTCTCAAAATATTGACTTGCACAATGAACACTCTAGATTACACACCTTACCCTTTTAAAGTGTGCCCTGAAAGTATGCTAGATGGCTGTCTTCAAAGAAGTTTTGTGGAACGCATGAACCCGGTCGCAGATCGCTCAACAAATCTTGCAGATCAATTTACTCTCTTTTCATTTCCAATACAATTCGCACAAAAAAAAAAAAAAAAAAAACAGGTCCTCTTTTTTTCTTTTCTGCAGCTTTGCTCTTAACAAATCTGCAGACAAATAAATGGATCCAAGGTACCGTTTCCATTTCCCCCAACTGCCGCCGCCTTCTTCCTGTAGCAGAAATGTCAGTGCCGTGTGTGTGTAGGTGGTCAAAAACATCTGGGCACAGCAAACCACACAGGGGAGGGGGGTTACGAGGGGACTCCGTTCTCGAGAGTGGAATGTTGCAGGGCTTAATGTTGGCTTCTGATGGGACGCAATGCGCCCGGAAAGAGCGAAGTCACAATTTCTGAGGGAGCAGGAAACTGCTCCCTCAGAATTGTTCAATCGTAAAAAGAAAAATATTTCTCCAGTCCGTATACACCCCTCAATTCTTATTTCATGATAAATCAACCAGATCAACGGGCTACTTTTATGAATTTTTCAGCAAATGAGTGAATCTGTTTTCTAATTTTATTTTGTTCTGCTGCTTAAACAAACATTTCTGATGGCAGAAACTGTAATGGCGGGATGCTCGCAGAAAAATTTAAACACCCGCCGAAATAAAGTTGTTACCCGCCTCCCGTTTGAAGAAATTAAGAATATATATATATATAAAATCTTGGGTCCGTTTTTGGACCACTTGCAAAATTCGTGCATTAAAAACGTATCCGTAGTTGTTAACGACTCAATGCCGTTGTTGGATTACGTGGTTATCAATACATTTTAATATACTGTCAGAGTATAAATACTCATTGTTTGGCGCTTAGCTGCGGCCTGAATGCTAAGCGCCTAATAACATCAAGTACTAAAATGACAGCACAAAAACTCACTGAAGAAGGCTTATACTTTAAAAGCTGAAACTGGTATGAGAAATAATACGTTAAGAAGACGATGTTGTGCTTCACAATCCTGAATTTCATCAAGGTAACCATTAGCTGTTCGTTGGCTAAAAAGAGACACTTAAACTCAATGACATCGAGAACCATAACTGTTAAGCCTATTATCAAAAGACAGTAAATAATAACATCAAACTTGTGTTTATCAAAAAATTTCTGGAAATGATGAAGTACAACTTTGATTCCTGACGATTAAAACCAATATTAATGTGTGAAACAGTAAATTAAACCACAAGTATTTATACTCTGACAGTATATAAAAAAAAACGTATCCTTCATAAAAATATGTTCGTTAGAAAACGACCGTTCTGAGTTCCGAATATGCAATCGAATACATCGTTCATGTCAGGAACATAATCAGTTTATGGACACATGAATCCGCTTCCATATGTAGCCGCATGAGCAGTTCACTTTGCATATCGCTGACTGTTAGGAATCAAGCATGAGATACTTCTTCGGATTTGCGGAATTCCACTTTTTTTGCCACATTTCGGTTATACTTGAGATCGATGCAAAAGAAAAAAATGAATTTGGGGGGGGCAGGATTAGTGTGTGTGGGGGGTCGGTTTTCCGTCTGGGGGAACGGTATTCCGTTTTTCAGAACTTCCGAAAACGAAAGTTAAATGAAGTGAAAAATTTTCCTGCAATCGTAATTTCTTTTTCTCGCGAAGTTTCCTCTGTCTAGTATTGTTACTAAATATCAATTTATTGCATAAATGTTTGCATTTCATCTTGAAAGTGTAGACAACAATTTCCAATATCGGAAGTTCGACGCAGCAAAAGTTTCCATGTAAACTTTAGGCACAAGTTTCTTCCGCAGATTCGAGAAACTCTGACTTTGTTGTCGTCATTTGCATCGTTCTCAATACTAAAGATAATTACTTTCGAAAAGTGAAGTTAGACGAATTGCAGATTTAATCTATAATTGTAATTTTTTTCTTTCACGATATTCCCTCTGCTGAGTGTTGTAAAATAATTTTGTTCAATAACCGATTGTGTTTCAGCTTGAAAATGGAGGGAAAATTTCCGAAGACGGAAGGTCGACGGAGTAAAGATTTTTTCGTAATCGTAATTTTTTTTTTTTTTGCGATGTTCCCAGTATCCTGAATCAAATTTAATATTCCCTCCATAAATAGTTGCAAAAAGAAAAAACTGCACATTTATCATATCAGAAGAATGGTTGAATCGACCAAGTCTCAATTATGTGAACTGCAAACATCTCATACATAGAATTCAAGATTTATTTATTTTTCAGAGCTGAAGGAAAACATGTTCAAAAATAATAAATTAGTTGACCCTTGTAGTACTAAACTTGCACATCAAATGTCCAGTGAAGGTTTATTTGATCTTTTGTGATTGAGGTAGATTGCAAATTTCCTTCCTCCACAATGGAACTCTTTTTGAAGTTTGAGTGTGTAGAGCTTGAATCTCTGAAGCAATACACACACACACACACAAAAGTTTTGGTAGAAGAAAAGCTTGGTAGACCAGTTTTTTTCTTTTCAAAAATGAATGAAAATGCGGTTATGGAATATTCACTATTAAAACATAGCTGAAAAAAATGAAGAGTACATGTGTCAATGTCCAAAGTTTTCTAAGAGTTTCATAAGCACACATTTCCATTAGTGTCAAAAGGTTCTGCTTTAAATGTCTTATGTTGTGTTTAAGAAACGTGCCATGTGAACGTGGCTTTAGCACAGAAAACAGAATTCAGTCAAATTTTAGAGATTCACTGAGCAGCAAAAAACTTAATGCATATTAATTCTAAAATTGGGCCAAATAAGCCCTCAAAAGTAAAACAACAGCTGATCAAAGCTTGCCGACTGTGGCAAGGAATGAAAGACACACATATATACTTCAGGGCCTGCGGGGTGGGTAGGGGCGAGTGTCTGCAGACTAATTTTGGGTTTCCAATATCTGTGTTGCAGACAGCTTAGCAAAATTCTGCAACTGGGCACATGAAATACCAGCCACTGCCATGCCATAAAAAAAGATTGATTCAAATACCAAAGTTTACTAAATGGAGAAGTAGGGACTAATTATCTTGCACATACACCAATGAGCCATTACATTATGACCACCCCCAGTCTAGAGAAATGAGCGTCACAGAGCTGTATATATACAACTCGAGGACTGGCTTTCGGTTAGTAAAGTGTTCAGAGTCAAAATAGGAAAAGCTGTTGATTCATTAGAGTTTGATAAAGGACAAATTGTGAAGGCACAGCACCTTGTAATTATGATCTCTGAAATGGCGCGGCATGTTCACGTGTTGGTGTAGTGAGACAGACAAACCATCGTCCAGCCGTGTGTCATCCGCAGCTCATTGATGCCAGAGGGGAGTGGAGACTGGTGTGCATTGTTCACAGTGACCGCAGGGCCACAGTGCGACAGATCACCCGCAGTTACAATAGTGGTGATCGGGGCAATGTTTCACAGCACACAGTTCATTGCAGCCTTCTGCACATGGGCCTGCGTATCCAAAAACCCAGCCGGGTCCCCATGCTCACTGCATGTCATCGCCAACAACGCATGAAATGGGCCCAAGATCATCAATATTGAAAGACAGTGGCCTGATCTGATGACTCAAGATTCCTGGTGCATCACATAGATGGCTATGAGCAAATACACCAATTACCAACGGAGGCTATGGCACCTGAATGCACTGTTGGGTGGAAACAGGCTGGCGATGGCTATGTTATGCTGTGGGCGATGCTTTCTTGGGACACTTTAGGCCCCATTATCCCAATAGCACAATCCCCGACAGCTGTCAGTTATCTGAACCCCGTTGCAGACCAAGTTCACCCATTCATGGCAACTGAGTTCCCTGCTGGTGATGACCGTTACCACCAGGATAATGCACCATGCCACACTGCCAGAATCGCCAAAAAGTGGTTCGAGGAACATGCTGGTGACTTTCTGTTAATTGCTCTGGCCTCCAAATTCACTTGACATGAAACCAATTGAAGATTTGCGGTTTGACTTAGAAAAGCAGGTTCGGCCTAAATCGCCACCACCTCGAAACATACAGGAACTGGAGGATCTGCTGTTGACATTATGGTACCAGATACCTCAGGATACCTATTGCCACCTCGTCGAATCGATGCCTCGCCGAATGGCCACTGCTTTACGGGCTAAATGGGATCCTACAGCTTTTTAGGTAGGTGGTCATAACATAATGGCTCATCGGTGTATGGTTCCCTTTAAGATTTGACCAAATGGCAATAGCTGTTGCATCTTACATTTTCCAGACAAGCCATACTCCCTCAGAAAATGGCATTTCCTATCACGCATTTCCTATTTTGGACTAAAACCTCTACTTATCCAATGCATTCTGTAGTCACGTTTTCTAGCAGGGAATGCTTGTTGTGTAGCTTTTTTTCGTTCATTAGTTTTAGTTTATTTTATAGCATCCTGAAAAAGGCAAAACCTCAATGGACATTCATGAGAAAATTTTGATATTTGAAGTCAAATATCATGATCCTAAAATCTAGCCATCAGGCTTTTAGCAAATCACTTTACCAATTTTTTTGACAAGTCTATCAGCAAAACAGTAGATGTATTAAGAAATAAACAAATGGATAGGATTTGAAAAATAACTGCACTCAGTTAAAAAAAATTTAAAGTGGCAAGCACAAAATACATAGAAAGCTCTTGTTCTATGGATTGGCCAGGTAAATGCCAAGCAATAAGTTATTACTTAAAAAGTTATTTTTGAAACAGAGACACAATTTGTAGCCAAACATTACTGTAGCTGAATTCTTGATTTTGGTACTCTTTCTCAACGATTCAAAATCCCGCATGGATCATCATTTAGAGTATGGCACGATGAAACAGCAAACGTTTGAAAGTTCAGTAGATGAGGCAAGAAAAAAAATGTTAGAACTTATATTTGGCTATGAATTAAAAGATGTGTATGACATGGATGAACCTGGTTTGCTCTATAGGATGATAGAGATAAATCGATTCCAAACAAAATTGAGAAAGGTTGCAAAAAGATGAAAGACAAAATAACAGTTTGCTGTGTAAATGCAGATGGTATGGATAAATGAAGTACTGATATTATAGGAAAATGCAAAAAACCATGTTTTAAGAATTTTTGTCATGAACTTTACTTAGTACTCCCTGTGTTTTCATTCCATATCTTCTTAGAATTATAGATCCAATATATAAGAACGTGAAAAGAGTGGACGACACCATGATCAAAGTAAAATCACTGAAATGGCAATGGGCTGGACATGTTGCCAGAAGAATGGACCACCGACGGATAACTGAAATTTTAGACCAGATTCCGAGGGCCAGAAAAAGACTCAGAAAACCACATGAGAGATGGAAGGATGAAATTTGAAAGCATGCCAGAATAACATGAAGGAGACAGGCAGTTGTGAAAGAAATTTGGGGAGACTTTCAACCAGCAGTGGATTGATAATGGTTGACGATGATGAACAATATAAGAGCACGTTTGTTTTATTTATTTCTTATAAAATCATTTACACTCTGTGACCACTCAATTTTACCCTTTTTTTACATGAACCTTTTTATATCGCCACCCTTGCTTCCTGCTAGTTTAGCATGATGAACAAAATATGGTGGTTTAATGACGTTTAATTGTACCTCGATTTCTATGACATCTATTTATAATTTATTAATTTTTCTCACACTTTTAGTACATAAAGGTGTAACATGGAAACTTTATTGACAAAAGATGTGAAAAAATGTGGACATGTTTAAAAAACTGTTATCATTGCTGCTGAAGAGGTTTGTGGTACTGCTACAGTGTGTAGCATTAAATCTGATGCTTCATGGAACAGAGGGATTAAAGACACAGTAAAGAGGAAGAATGACACATATCCGAAGATGTTGCAAGGTAGAGTGACAGAGGCCAAATACTGCGGTAAAAAGCATGAAATTGGAAAGCTTGTTCACCAGTCTGGCAAAATGTAGGAAAGATAGATGGAAAGAGAAGAACAGGTTGTTGTTTTTTTGGAATAACATGAAGTTGTTCTGGAAGTACAGAAAACATAAAGAACAGAGAAAGCAAGAATAATTTTAAGTTGTGCAAATAATAGGATTGGGGATATGATATGGGGGCCTACTGAATTAAGTTAAAGAAAGGCTTTTCTTTTAACCGATTAAAAAAGATGCACTTCAAAAAATAATTTCCGGGAACACTTCTGGAAGAAACATACTTTTCCTACTACCCAAAACTGGCATATCCCTCTTTAGGAGACAAAATAATTTGCAATAAAGAAATAGAAGAAAAAAATCATGCAGTTAGAAGCATTTAAAATTGTCTAGCAAAATTTCTGTAGACCTAAAATTCTACATATTGTGATTCTTTGTTCTGAAATTACTCAAACATAACAAGAGAACAAATCATTACATCCACTTGTGACATATTACACGTTAAAGAAAATCATAGCAATACACAAAGATATGAAAATTTCAAAATACAAAAATTATGAAAAATATTACCTTCGCATCCTAAATGACCTACAAGAAAGACTGTCATGATCTTCATTGTGGGAGGCACCATTATAGTTCCTGCGAGTGCTTTCTTTTGCTTGCAGTGCCATTTTTCTGGCATTTGTAAATACTTCAGCACCAAAGTAAAATCAAAACGCAAACTCGCCCATGAGATAATTCAGAGGTATGAATAAAACTGATCCTTGTATAAAATTTAAACTGGGAAATTTCAACAATGGCACAGAGCAGATGGAATACAGCACAAAGCAGTCAAGAAGAATCCATAACTCAGCTTCTCTAGAAAAAAAGAGAAAGTCACACAAATAAGAATATAAATATATGATTGAAATGCTAAGTAAACAAACTTAACTGCTGCACATAGATTTTTTTCCCCTTTCTCATACACTTTTACGTTCATGAGAAAACTACCCTGAGTCATCAATGAACATTAAATGCAGAATTTTGGCCATTAATAAGTCTGGAATAAGTACAATAATACACTTAAAATTTTGTATACAATGTTCTGCTAGGTCTGCAAGTATGCAAAACATTTCAATTTCATTTGAAATGCTCCCACATGTTTTAAGACACAGATACCCTGCTTGGCACTTATCGTGAGAAATATTTAATAGGGTCGGCTGCTCATAACATAATAATTTCAGTTGCAATTGTGTAAAAAATGTTGTTTCAACACCAACAAAGTATTATACAACTTGAATTAAATAACCAACAAAGTAGTTATTTAATTTACAAGTATTATACAACTTGTAACCACCAAAGTAGTTTTTTATTTATACACTTACATGACATCAGGGTTGTGTTGCATCATATGTTTAAAACAACCCCACTTATGCATAAGTGCATCACGTTAACACATAGTTATTAGAAACATGTAAGGGAACTATAATAGTTATCCGAATTTATTGCCGTATATAAAATAAAAGTTTCCAAGCTTTCACACATCAACCAGATGGCTTTTTCAAGGAAGGTAGACAGCAAACTGCAAACTAAACAATGGAACACTTCAACAATTTGAATTCAGTGACTTGGCTTGACAATAAACGAAGAGATGTGAATGTAATTATTCAATAAAAACACAATGCATCATGTTCGTTTTGCACGTGGAATCCTTGGAGGAAAACAAAAAGGCATTTTTGTTTTTGGAGGAAAACAAAAAGATTCCGCGTGCAAAACGAACATGATGCCTTGCGTTTTTATTGAATAATTACATTCGCATCTCTTCGTTTATTGCCAAGTCAAGTCACCACGTTCAAATTGTTGAAGCGTTCTATCTAGTTTGCTGTCTACCTTCCTTGAAAAAGCCATCTGGTTGATGTGCGAAAGCTTGGAATCTTTTATTTTATCTACAACAATAAATTCGGATAACTAGTATAGTTATACTATCTCATGTATAGTTGGTGTACAGTTCCTTGCATTATTATTCATGTAAGGGAAATAGAGACATCATGGCATTTCAGTTCTCAGCAGTTTTCGATCACAATCAGAAATCTTTTGAAAATACATGGACTTAACAGTAATTACATGATGGGGGAATTTCCTTCCCTTTTTTGTGCAGCATTACATAGGGGTTGATGAGGTGATTAAATACACAGAATTACATAACACTTGTATTTTTAATTATGTTATTTTGAAAGTACACCAATAATAAAAAAACTGGTGAAAACCAGAGAGCACTAAGTAGGGCAAAAGGGGCTAAACTGAGAGCTTTACTCCGTGCCATTTCTTATTGGTGCCTCTTTCACTAAGAGATGAGTCTTCAACAAAAGAATGCTGGGAAACATAGCCATCATGTACAAAATCACCCCTGGGTATATCTTAGAGCCCAACTCATCCGAAGAACTTGCATGCTGAACATGACAAAAAGTGCACTGCGGCTGTCAGTCCTAAGTGCTCCTTTGTAGAAGACTCAGTTCCTGGTGGAAAAACAGCATCAATAAGAAATGCCACCAAGTAAAGCTTATTAGCTTATCCCCATTGAGCTCCAATTGGGCTTTTCTGGTTTCACTAGTTTTTTTTTTTTGTTGTTGTTTTTGTTTTTTTTTAAGTTTTTTTTTAAAATAAGATATCAAATTAAGTTGGTTTCCCAAACACTTTATTACTATAATCAGTCACAGCACTCTTTTTATAACAATGCATTTAATTATTTCTGACGCATCTTCATAGATGATACCAGATTCCTCTGTAGACCCTTCACAAAAACAAAATGCCACCTTGTGTTTTGATATGATTGAAGTTAGTCTTGTTTTGCAGAATAACATTCATTGCCTTTAAAGAAACACAAAAATGATCTGCACACCTTTCAGAAAAGCTGCACCATTTTGAACTTTTTCTGCTCCCAGGATGGTAAGTACAAATATTCATAGTGCCTTGACCACCTATGCTATGTACCTTAAGCAACAATTTTGTATCTTTCCTTAACTTTCTTTTATTTATAACTAGAGATATCTCAGATTAACTGTTTTGTGGCACTCTTCTTCAGCAAACCAACCAACTGCACACTGCATGACTACTAATTAACTCAGCTGATTAAAAGAACGCATTTTGTCACTTAAACATTTATGAGAGAACTGAACCTTTAATGACCTTGTCAAAGAAGTTGACAGATCAAAGCCTGTTCATCAGGAAGTCACTTGTCTGCATCACGCAAAATGGATAGGTTTAAACTTACGTACTTTTGGGTACTGGGTTTTTGCATGACTAAGTTGTGGTGTTTTACTTCTTGACACTGTCCATTCATTAAAAAACTATCAAAATATTATACAAGTCTTCAATAAGCATGTTCAACAAGAATTAAGATCTTTAAGTTGTAAATACTTTTCAGTGAAATTTCCCCAACTCCTACAGACTTGTTAAGGTCATTGCTTTGCTCTTGTACTGAATACATAGCATATGCACGACTCCTTCGCACTCTAAAAAATAAATGTAAGATACTAGAGTTTAATAACAAAGCAAGATACAACTAAAAATAGTGCAGTTTGTGTGTGTGTGTACGCAAGAGCATCTACCTGAATGAAAGCAATGAAAATAACAGAACTCAAAATCAAGCAAATTAATATAACATATGCAGAGGCCGTGCTGTCGGTCGCATTCTTCGCAATTAGTGGAAAAAAAAAACTGTTTAGTGATGGAAAAAAGTTTTGGCAAAAATATTGGCTATTACCTTTTTGTACTATTATAACACTTTGGTGAAAAAAAAATTTTTTTAAATGAGTTGGCGAAAACTTTAAAAAAGCCATTTGGAGTAACCACTGCATATGCATATAATACTGAACATAACCTACATAAAAACTGAGCTCCAAGCTTAGCTTAAGGCCTAGTGAAAAACAGTAATGGTGAAAGGGAATGATTGCCATTGTTAAAAAAAAATAATTTATCTTAAAATGTAAATATGAGCAGCAAATATTCTTAGCTTTCATACTAAACTAAGGAAACCTTTATGCCTTTTTAGAAATTGCTGCATGATGAATTGCACAAGCCACTAAAATTGCCAAAATTCTTTCCCTGAAGAAAAATTGCTGACATAATATAATAGGAAATGAACATATAAAAGAAAATACATTTTCTGGCATGTGTCATCTGAGACATAGCATAAGACAAAAGCTAAATGTCATCAAAATCAAAAATGGCACAACTTTTATTTCATTTAAAAGTGATTTCACATGGAATGACCCTTTTTGATGATAACTCATAATTTTCTTTCTTTGTTGGGGTAGGGCATACATAGTACTGGGTGGCTCAAAAGTCCATTTAAATTTCAAAACTTTATAACAAAATAAATGCATTTATTACAGTGCAGTTTGCATAGTAGGGGGATTTTGTTTGGCAACAGAAAATTTTTTTTTTTTTTTTTAGTTCAAATAGTCACCGACAGAGGGTTATAACAGCTAAAAAGTTTGCAAATACGGTGAGAATAAAAACAACATATGTTGCATTAATTTTATGATACTATCGCAACATTAATTGTTCAACATGCCTTCTACCACAAGGTATTACAGCATCTTTTTTTTTTTTTTTTTTTTTTTGAAGGTTTAAAGACCACTTTGAGCAACTCAATGGGCTATAAACAGTCACCCGTCCCTAATTTAGGGCCACTGGTTCCAGGAAAGGGAAAGAGCCAGTGACAAAAGGCAAACACATCATTCATATCTCACTGGCAGGGCACGATTTCGCCAAATAGCAACTAGCAAACTGCTAGTGTAAAAACAAATTTGCTAGTGAAAAATGGCAGTAGCAAGTATTGCTAGTAAGGTATTTTTTGGTAAAGACATAGTTTAGTGTCCTAAATTATTCCACTAAAAATTTGGAGAAAAAATTATATACATATTTTTAAAGTATCTAATTTGACAGAAAATGATAAAAAAAATCAGCTCTACAATGCATTTTAAAGATTTTTACTGTAAAATTTACCTGCCAGCACGGGGAACGGGGATGTTAACGAACCTTACAGCAAGCCTGCCCCAGCACTGTTGCGATGTAATCCAAGGCTCCACTGAAATTATGAAGATCACGGTCTTGTGTCTTTAGCAAGCCTTGGGTAAAAAAAGATCGTGCTTATGTTATCAATTTGTCTGTCCGTCTGTGGACACCATATCTCTGCAACTATTAGTCTGATCTGACAAATTCTTTTTGCATTGGGAAGCTTGAAATATGAGAATGATGATCCTTTATTTATTTCTTTTTCTTTTATGATGAACAGTTTTGCAGCTAAAGGGAGTAAATGCAGATATCAAATTGAAAATACATTTTATTCCATATATTTGCTTCTGAACAACCGACTGAAAAAATTCCTTTACCTTTCAATTGCATTTATGTCGAAGAGTATTTTAGGTATAGTCACTTTTTCAAGTTACTCATAGATTTTCTGCTAGGGCGCGTAAAAGTAAATTGTGTTTTCCGCGATATCTCTACTTCTAAAACTCTGATTTGAAAAATTCTTTCTACACCGGAAACAACTGATGGGAAATCTTTTTAATTTCTAATTTTTGGTACAAAATGGTTTCGCCACCAGGGGCGAAGCCTTAACTTCCACTTCCGATATATTTGCCACAAAATCTGTGCTTCTCAAATCTAGATTGAAAAAAATTCATTTGTGTACCGATACTACTCACGTCGATAAATCTTTTTGGAATATTTTCTACTTAAAATAATGCATGGTTTCTGTGCCAGGGGACGTAGATGTATATCATATTTTTGTCAATATCTCTACTTCTAAGAGTCCAATTTGAAAAATTCCTTTTTTGTTGGATAGCGTTTTCGGTGTGAAACGTTTTTTTTTATATCATTTCAAAATTTTCAAGTAACTCGGACTTTCCACTAGGGGGCGTTAAGGGAAATTGCATTTTTCCTGATTAGTCAAACCTTGATATGTGAAAATTGAAGGGAGTACAGAAAAGATTCGAGATACCAAAAATTCGAGATATCAAAAATTTTCAAAATTTCATAAAAGAATATGTACTGTATTTTTTACAAATTTTTAAAAAATCACTTACCTTATCTTGCAGATAGAGAATTGGATATGTACAGTATTATCCACGAAAATGTTGATAACCAATAAAGCGAAGTTTGAAATGACTGGATACACATTTTATTATACAGTAGTATGTACTGTAGTACAGTACTATGTTATACGTACTGTATGTACAATGTACATATATAGTACATACCAAAATGTAATCTCACATTTCTTCACTTTTCAAAATAGTCATCTATAACAGTTTGGTAACAGATACTAGATCGTTCAATCACATTTTCCAATTGGGCAAGGGCATGGAAAGTCTCTGGCGTCATATTCGGCATTGACTCGACGAAATTTTGAAGTTTTTCCATTAATGCATACTTAGCTTCTCAGCAAATCGCTTTTGGTAAAGGTGATTCCTCAATTTCATCTTCTTCCTCCGATACAACTTTTACTTCAGCAATAATATCTTCGTCACTTAATTCTCCAGTCACTGCAACATTTCCATCAACTTCAACAAAATCTTGAAAAGTCCCACTTTCTTCAATATGTAATGCCTTAGAAAGACGTTGCCAGTCTTTATTTAGCTGTTGATTGTCTTCATTTTCGCTGAAAGGATCATCTGGTTGCTTTCCATTTTCAGCATTTTGAACGAATCCTGCCTTTTTGAAACAATTAACTATGATTTCTTCGGTGAAACCATCAGCGAAGAAATCATAGTTAATTGTTTCAAAAAGGCAGGATTCGTTCAAAATGCTGAAAATGGAAAGCAACCAGATGATCCTTTCAGCGAAAATGAAGACAATCAACAGCTAAATAAAGACTGGCAACGTCTTTCTAAGGCATTACATATTGAAGAAAGTGGGACTTTTCAAGATTTTGTTAAAGTTGATGGAAATGTTGCAGTGACTTTGATTCGGTGAAACCATCAGCAGTTACCACGGCTCTGAAATCCTGCGGTATTGAAGATGCATACATTAATATTATTAATAACATCTATGAAAATGCAAGTGCAAAGATTCGGCTGTTTGAAAATACAACACACATAAAAATTGGAAAGGGAGTGAGACAAGGTGACACCATATCTCCGAAGCTCTTTAATGCCACATTGGAATCACTGAACTGGGAAAACAAAGGGATAAAGATTAATGGAGATTATCTAACCCACCTTCGTTTTGCTGATGACGTAGTCATTTTTGCAACTACCCCATCAGAGCTGCAGAGTATGATCCAGGAACTTGCTGACAAGAGTAAAGAAGTGGGATTAAAAATGAACTTTCAGAAGACAAAAGTGATGTTCAATGCTTTTACAAGAAATGAAGATTTATCGATTGATGGAGAAAAACTGGAGATAACAGATACGTATGTTTATCTTGGACAGCAGATATCAAGTGAGGGTCACATTGATGAAGAAATTAATCGGCGTACAAAATTTACCTGGAGAGCTTTTGGAAGAAACAGCATAATTTTCAAGAGCAATATGCCATTATGTCTTAAAAGAAAAGTGTTTGATCAATGCATCCTTCCAGTGCTTACGTATGGTGCAGAGACGTGGACCTTAACTAAAAGAGACATACAAAGGCTGCAGACAACTCAAAGTAGCATGGAGAGGTGCATACTTGGTGTAACCAGGAGAGATAAGAAGAGGAACTCATGGATCCGAAAAATGACGAGAGTGGAAGACATCATGATCAGAGTTAAATCCCTGAAATGGCAATGGGCTGGACATACTGCCAGAAGGACAGACCATAGATGGACAGCCGAAATTTTAGATTGGATTCCAAGGGACAGGAAAAGACCCAGAAAAAGACCACATGGGAAATGGGTGGATGAAATTCGTAAATATGCGGGAGTGACATGGAGGAGACTGGCACAAGACAGACCGTTGTGGAGGAAACTTGGGGAGACCTTCGTCCAGCAGTGGATTGATAATGGTTGACAATGATGATGATGATGATTTCTTCAGTGACGTCCCTCCAAGCTCTGTCAGCGATATGCATCGCCTGCAAAATGCCCACATTAGTTGACTTTCCTTCATCAATGTCAGCAATGCATTTTTGTACAACTTTGTGACAATATTTTACCTTAAAACTCTGAATAATACCTTGGTCTAAAGGCTGTAATTCAGAAGTTGTGTTTGGTGGCATGAACTCAACTTTTACAGATTTTAATTTAGGCACCCTATTATGCGCTGTACAGTTGTCCAAGAAAAAAACAATATCGTGCTGTTCACCAGACATTTTTCTGTCTAATTCCTTTAACCAATTAGTAAAAAATTCTTCAGTCATCCAAGCCTTTTTGTTCCCTAAATAAGTCATTGGAAAAGATTTGATTCCTGAAAAACATCGGGGTTTAGCAGATTTTCCTATCAGAATAGGTGTGAGCTTTTCAGAACCATCCATATTAACACAAAACAGCAAAGTCAATAGTTTCTTTGCTTCTTTTCCCACCATGACATGCTTCACCTTTAATGGTGATAGTTTTATCAGGCATACACTTAAAAAATAATCCTGTCTCATCAGCATTGAAAACATTTTTTGGATCATATTTTTCCAGGATTGGTGACAATACTCTCTTTTTCCAGTCCATGCAAAATTCTTGGTCGACGCTAGCACTTTCACCACACATCTTCAGAAAAGTTATGCTGTTTCTTTTCTTGAAGTTCTCGAACCAACCATTACTCACTTTAAAATCTGTGTGTCCCAACTTTTTTCCAAAATCTTCAGCTTTTTCTTTTACTAGAGTTCCACCAACAGGCAAGTTCTGTGAACGGCATTTGCTAATCCATTTCATTAAGCATGTTTCAACATCCGGGTATTCAGAGCTTCTAATTTTTTTTTCCTTTTCCCCATGGTTGTCATCAAAACGTTTTACAATCTTTTCTTTATTTTTCAGAATTGTTGATAAAGTACTGCTAGGGATTTTGAAATCTTTCGCGATCTCGTTTTTCTTTTTACCACCTTTCTCTACAGCTTCTATGACTCGCATTTTATCAGCTATCGAGAGAATATTCAACTTACATTTAGTAGACATCGTTTTAGCGGCATTCAGATAGGCGTCCGTTGAAAAAATAGAAGGAAAGCTTTGGCAGCCCAGTGAGTCACCTCCTTGGGTGGCCTGGTTGCGATGGCTGGGGGGGGGGGGTAATCTATTGATGCTGAGACGAGACGCTTCGCATTCCCATGACTTCCCGACCGACTGTCGCCATTCCAGGTGATTTAAACAACTGCGATTTTTCTTGATGCTTCCTCCTGTGTCGGGGGTTAGGGGGGTTGCTGAAAGGGTAACTCGGAGGGCTTGAGCTCCTATCAGGTTTCCTACTAGCTTCAAGTTTTCCCTGTGTGACGGTCAAACACTCTTGGATATTCTGGGTTTTTTTTTTTTTTAATTCAATGATAACAAAGGGAAAAATGTGTTATATTGAGAGTGAGATTTGAAACATTTCAAGTTAACGAGTTTGTTTTACATTAGTTTTCTATTATGCGTGAGGGGAAATGAAAATATTTCGACATCTCGAGGTTCGACTGTAGTTTTGCTTCTATAACTTTGATTTGAAAAATTCTTCCTGTATCGCATACAGCTCCTGATGGAAAAAGTTTTCCCTATATTTTCTAATATTTGGTAAAGAATGGTTTGGCCAGGTGCCAGAGAACATAAGTGTTAATTTCTGCTTCTGATGTATTTGCAGCAAAATCCGAGCTCCTGAAAACTCAACGAAAAATATTCTTTCCTGGACCTATACCGCTCAAATCAAAAAAACCTTTTAAGAATACTTTCTTCTTAAAATAATGCATATTTTTTCCCACCAGGGGGCATAGATTTATATTTCTGCTTCTAAGAGTCTGATTTTAAAATTATTTCTTTGTTGGAGAGTGTTTCCGCTGCAAAATGTTTCTCATATAATTTCACATTTTTCTTAACGCACAAGTCTGCGACCAGAGGGCATAAGTTCACAATTCCATTTACAGCAATCTCTGCAGGATTAAAAGCCTGATTGAAAAACTTCTTTCTTCAGTCAGATAATGAAGGAAGAAGTTTTTCAATCAGGTTACTGTGTTTCATACCGGGTTCCAATGACTTTGAATAGCTTTGATAAATTTATTTCACGTCAGAATGGATTCAAAAAATGTGCTTATTACACCTGAAAATTCAGTGCCATCTTTCCTGTTTCCTTTTGCAATGATCTTAGACACTGAGTTTTAACACCCTTTCTAGAGACAATGATAAATTTATAATGATTTTCCAGAGCAGTGTAGATTGTTGTAAGATGCAAAGGTTTCCTCTGTCTCTTAGTTGACTGCCGCAGCATATTACAATGTTTGTTCTGGAAAAGAATTCTAAATTTAATATTATTTTCCCTAGAAAGGGTGTTAAAACTCAGTTGCTAAATGGATTACAAAAGCAAAAAGAAAACAACAACAGCAAAGAAACAAAAAAAAAGTATGACTTATCTTCATTTCGGTGGAGCCTTGGAGGACATCACGGCAGTGCTGGGGAGCAGGCTCGCCACAGCGTTCCTTCACATCCCCATGCAGGCAGGTAAATTTGACAGTAAAATTTTTTTAATTGCATTGTAGAGCTGAAATGTGTTCACCATTTTCTGTCAAATTACATACTTTAAAATATGTATATAATTTTTTTCACAAAATTTTTAGCCAAATAATTTAGGACCTTAACTACACATTTACCATTTTTTTAGTTAAACCAACCAAAAATAATTGTCAATCCGCAAAGTTTACGCAGTATTTCTTATTTTCACCTCTTATTAAAACAGATGCACTATCGCCAAAATTTACTTTCGATATTTTATTCCAATCTTCTTCATATGTTTAGTTCCTTCCAGTCATTGGATAGCTAGCAGAGAATTCCCCCACCTGTTATAACTGATCTATTTTTAGAAACCAAAATAGGAGAAGAAATAAAGCATTAGCTGAGCGATGTAGGAGAATTTCATTATCCTTGAAACAATAAAGGCAAACGAGTGAGAGAGGGCAGAGAAACTCTTCCCACCTGCAAAAGGGGGAAAGAAAGTTGATTCAGTTGGAGACGCACATAAATCTGAATCGGAATGTCAGAAATGGAAATGTCAGTGAAATGTATTCATATTATAGTATGAGGATTTATATTATTCATATGTAGTATGAGGATTTAGAAACTGTCACTACAGTGGTCCAAGATTCTATTTATTTTAAGAAAAGGTAAGTCAAAATATTTGTGCATTAAAATTTCTGTGTACCTTTGTTAGAAAATAGGTTACTGGGCAATTCAGTTTTACTTGCTAGTCATACAAATGTCTTGTTAGCAAACTATTTAGTCACTAGCAAATTTTGCTAGTGAGCATAAAAGATGAAATCTTGCCCTGCTTATTTGGATTTGAATCCGGACCTTTCTTGGATGAAAGGTCATAAGCCAGTGCTTAGACCACTGGGCCACCAGGGTGCCTACAGCATTCAAGCATGCATGTGACAACATCAGTAACTGTCAAATGAAGCATGTCCAGGTGAATGCAACAGATTTCGTGGCAATTGGCTTCCTTCAGTTGTGGCAGTGTGGAAGGTCTTGTCTGGTACATTCTGGACTTGAACTTCACAACCAGAAATCAAGGGGTGTCATATCTGGAGACTAAGATGGCTAAGGGAGGCTGCTGTGTCTACTCATTAGTCTTTCTATACCAAATATAGTGACAAAGTTAAATGGAGATGTGACATGAGCTGGCACACCATCCTGCATAAATGTGGCTGTGTGCAGCAGATTTTGTTCTTGCAAGCATACCATCACATGATATACTATTAAAAATCACCAATCACTTACCCTAAAGATCATGGTAATTTCCATCCACAAAACACTTCAAGCACGTCAATTATCGTAATGTTGTTGGCCTTCAAAGGTTTACAGACACCTTGCTTACAATTCCTTCTTCCGATGATGAAACATCGTTTTTTTTTTTTTTTTTTTTGCTAGACAAACAACGCTGGGTTTTTTAGCCATATAAGATGTAACCATAGCTCGTCAATTCCATAAAAACCACACAAGCATACTACTCATTCATACATTCAATTAAAAAACTATGTACATATTTACACTACATTACATTCCCAGGTGGTTAAACCTTTGTCAACTGTGAGTAACAAAATGCTCCATCCGTTTCAAAACCCGTGCTAATCCTACTGCAAGTGTCACCCTCATTCAGCCCCTCACACACAATCCTCTAGCGCTTTCAACAGGCTACTGTCGTCCTCAGGAGGCAGGTGTGTCTCACCCGCCCACCACAGCTCAAGTGAGCAGAGCCACTAAGGCACGGGCTCCAGTCGCAATCGCTGAATCTTTGTGTCTCTGGAGCCATCTATTGTCATTGCTGCTCTCTTTTCTTTTTTTCTTTCTAAGCTGTTGTTCAATTTTTATTAAGGCCTTCCATTGTTCGTTTAAGTTGCTAGCCTCATTAATGTTGCATAATCTTGATCTGTTTTTTTCAATTAACACTGACTCTGCAATTCTCAACTGCCTTTCGTTTTTACAGCTCTTAATAATTTTAATATCCTCAAACCTTGGACATTGTTGATTTTCCATACAGTATTGGGTTAATGCTGTCTTAGCTTCTTTTACTCCAATTATTTATATGCTGGTTCAATCTAAACTTCAATTTATTCTTGGTGCTGCCTATATATGACACAGGTGGTTGCTGGTTTATAGGGATATCATAAATTCCTGCTCTATCCAATTGGCTGATTTTTTCATTTTTTATCACTAAATTTTTTACAGTAAGTTAGTGATAAAAAATGAAAAAATCAGCCAATTGGATAGAGCAGGAATTTATGAAATCCCTATAAACCAGCAACCACATGTGTCATATATAGCACCAAGAATAAATTAAAGTATAGATTGAACCAGCATATAAATAATTGGAGTAAAAAGAAGCTAAGACAGCATTAACCCAATACTGTATGGAAAATCAACAATGTCCAAGGTTTGAGGATATTAAAATTATTAAGAGCTGTAAAAACGAAAGGCAGTTGAGAATTGCAGAGTCAGTGTTAATTGAAAAAACAGATCAAGATTATGCAACATTAATGAGGCTAGCAACTTAAACGAACAATGGAAGGCCTTAATAAAAATTGAACAACAGCTTAGAAAGAAAAAAAGAAAAGAGAGCAGCAATGACAATAGATGGTGCCAGAGACACAAAGATTCAGCGATTGCGACTGGAGCCCGTGCCTCGATAGCTCTGCTCACTTGAGCTGTGGTGGGCGGGTGAGACACACCTGCCTCCTGAGGACGACAGTAGCCTGTTGAAAGCGCTAGAGGATTGTGTGTAAGGGGCTGAATGAGGGTGACACTTGCAGTAGGATTAGCATGGGTTTTGAAACGGATGGAGCATTTTGTTACTCACAGTTGACAAAGGTTTAACCACCTGGGAATGTAATGTAGTGTAAATATGTACATAGTTTTTTAATTGAATGTATGAATGAGTAGTATGCTTGTGTGGTTTTTATGGAATTGACGAGCTATGGTTACATCTTATATGGCTAAAAAAACCCAACGTTGTTTGTCTAGCAAATAAAAAAAATAAATAAATAAATACGATGTTTCATCCCCGGAAGAAGGAATTGTAAGCAAGGTGTCTGTAAACCTTTGAAGGCCAGCAACATTACGATAATTGATGTGCTTGAAGTGTTTGTGGATGGAAAATACCAAGATCTTTAGGGTAAGTGATTGGTGATTTTTAATAGTATATCATTTATGAATTGCACGTAAACTATGCGCACTTTGTAGGGGTTTAATACCTTAAAAGTGCACACATGATAATACTACCATCACGTTTTCATGCAGCACTTTTAAGTAATGTTCAGCATTTACTCAACGTTACTTAAAGGGCTAAGTTCCTCAAAGAAAACAGGTCCAAGAATGAGGGATGCAGTGAATTCACATTACGCCATAACTCATAGTAAATGCTATGGTTCCTCTGTGTATGCATGTGCATTTTTCTTTTTTTTTTCTTTTGAGATTGGGGGTTTAACAACCACTGTGAGCAACTCAGTGGACTATAAGCAATCACCCGTTTCTAATTTAGGGCCACTGGCTCCAGGGAAGGGAGAGAGCCAGTGCTGTAAGACAAACACAACATCCCTGCCTCACCAGGAACCCATCTTGGACAAGTGATCAGGAGCCACTGATTAGACCACTGCGCCACCGAGACAGCCATGTGCATGTTATCTCATGCCCCGTGGCATATCTAGGGTGAGGCAAGTAGGGCATATACCCTGTGTGCCAATGTTAGGGGGTGCAAAAAAGCCAAAAGAAATAGGTGCACTTGCTGCTTGTTGAAGAAAATTAATTTTGAGAAAACTTGATAAGAAGTGAATTTGAGAAACCCAAAGTTGTAATAAAAAGGAAAACATTCATTCTGAACGGCTGTAGTCAGCAGAGCGGTGAATGCAGTGGTGTGCGTGGAGTACACAGAGACACCGTGCTAGACCGACTGACTAGCGCAGCATCTCTGTATACTCACATCTTCAAGAGACAGGCAACACGTGGCGGCGCCGTGGTGGCAAATGTCTTTGTTGGCTCTGCACCTTTGTTTTCTAGTAGTTTCAAGAAGACTGATATTTTTTTCTTTGGTTGCAGTTCTTTTCTGTGTGCGAATGTTCTGGCAGCTCCCATTGTAATATAAAAATACTTTTACCAAGTTCAGTCTCGTCAGTTAACGATTTAAAACAGACAAAGAAAAACAGACAATGGAAATAGCAGAAAAAGTCTGCTATTTCCATTGTTTTGTATTTAGTGATCATTTAGCGTTAAGCAGACATTGTGAAGTTTTTGAAAGTGAAGTGAAGTTTGTTAAAATAAATAGGATTCTATTCTAAATTTAAAAACTTTTGTAATAAACAATGAAACCTAAGAAGGAAAGTGGAGCTGAAGGGCAGAAGAGACTATAATTGGAGGCAAATGAAGCCAAAAAGTCCAGCAAGTTTTTTCCAAAGCTTCTTTAAAGAGGCTGGAGCAAGTATGTCAAGTAGGTAGTTCGATCATGTCCGATACGTCTCAACCTGCTATTTTGGATTACGATGCTGGATAAAGTTCAAATGCGTCACAGGAGGTGGTAAAGTCTGCAGAGTATGATGAGGTAAAGGACTAGACAGAAGAACCAGACAGAGGTGGGTCATTCCATGTCAGATCACCCAGGGCATGTCACCCATCCATCTCAGATTTTTGTGAAAACTGGCACAAAGTATTGTAATGGTGAGATATGAAACCTGTTAAAATTTTAGGTCAGTTGGTCCTGTAGATCTAGTAATGCCACTTTAAAAATTGGGTAGTTCTGCCTTTAAAGTTTTTGTGCTATGAGTTTTCACAACTACACTGTAGGACAAAAAAAAAAAAAAAAAAAAAAAAAATAACTTCACAACTAAATGATCTGCATGATCCATACATTTTGGAACAACTTGTTTCTACACATTTTTTAGAATTAAAAGATACTTTTTTTTTAAATTTAATGACAAAAGACATGGGAAAAAATGAGGCCACATTTTTATTAAACAAAGCATTTTTTTTAAAAATAAGCCCCCCACTTCAAATCTGCTAAAAATATTTTCATGTGTGTATTATAACAACCTTACAGCAGAAGAAAAAAATACTTTGGAAAATTTGCAATTTTGGTGAGGAAGAAAAAATTCCAAAATTGCGTGTTTTAAGTGAAAGGGAAAATTTACTTTTTACTTAGTCAAAGATTTGATGTAAGAGCCTGCCCGGGCCTGGATCTGTTTCTGAGCTGTTCGTTATAGCTCGGGCCTGGGCTCATCTCTAATGCCAATAACTTATACAGAAGCATTATAAACTTATAACAGATTTCCTCCATATTCATGCATTCCAAAGATGTTATGAGCTTCTAACAAGATTTGCACACATAGAGCAAGTAAACAAATAGTTTTCATTGTTATGGGGTTCATAAAGTGGTACTCACAGCATAATCATTCAGTGTACGAAAATCAGAAAATAACCCGGTATAGTTCAGCTAATACAAACATCTTTTCATGCAAGTAAGCATATATATGTTTCCACACAACACGTGTGTGTGTGTGTGTGTGTGTGTGTGTGTATCAACAACCATTATCAATCCATGGAGATATTTCCAAAGTGCTACATGCATCCTTCTACAGTTCTACTGCAGTTGTAGGTGGATTTGTTTATGTTTAAGACCACAGCTCTCTGTGAGTTACTATGTGATATAAATAGCTCCACAATAAAATGCAAAACAGGGTCAGATATTTTTAAAAATACATATATGTTTCAATGAAACACAAGTAAAATATATAGAATGGAATGTGAAAAATGAAAGAAATCCTAATTTTCTTCTTATTTTTTCGGTGTGAAATCAGTCTCCTGCTGTGCATGTTCTTTTACAGGGGGAGGGGGTACAGCTAAGGATATAACTGACAATGTCAAAAAATTATTGCATAGTGACACATGGAGAGCTGCAGTCAAAAACAAACCCACCGCAGACGGTGGCGGAAGGATACACATTGCACTTTCAGTCTCAGAAATAGATATCATTTAATATACACATAACAGATGCAGCGGCTACTCCAGATTTTTTAAAGTTTTCACCAAACTGTTAAAACAGTACAAAAAGGCAAAAAGGTAATCAATATTTTCACCCCCCCTCCTTTTTTTTTTGCAAATTGCAAAGAATTCTATCGGCAGTGTAACCCCTGAAAATGGCTTATCGTGGATTACATGGTATGTTACAAGAGAAACTCTAGATACACAGAAGTTTTCGACACAGCTTGGGTATTGAACAGTGGTAAACATTAGAAACTGGACTGGTCGGTAATCTAGCACCAAATGTTTATTCTTGAAAAGAAATTGATTAAAAATTGTTTCTTGATTATAGATAACCACCAGCACTCCATCTCATCTACTAAAGAATTCATCAACTGGCTCCCAGATGATGAACGCATGTTCACTCGGGATGTTATATCTCTGTGTCTTTCTGTGCCATTATTTAATTATCATATGCCTCTTGTCAATAAAATTAAGGACCTTATGGATATTCCTGACATTCTTACTAAGGATTTGTATGACTGCTTGTACACTTTAAGGGATAATTGTCACTTCATGTACAACAAACTATCTCCAAAACTAAGGAAACCCTATGAGATCTTGCAGCATACTGAAAATTCTCTCATTGCTATGTAACACCTTAACTTACTCTTTATCTCAATGACTAGAGTCTTGTGACGATTATATATAGATTAAGATAATACAACGCAGTTGTCACAAATGTTGTTTTTTTATTTCTCAAGCCGAGCATGGTTTCGCTGGGTATTTACCTAGCTTCGTCAGGACAAATGGCACATAAATATTCAAATTGTATATGACATCATAAATGGTGTTTACAGTCACGTGTTTTGGTTAGATGCTTCCATGCGTTTGATAGAAATGGCGTGGATGCCATGTCATTAACAAGTTGTGAAGACTTCTGATATATATGGAAAGCTTCCAAACTATCAAGTTTGGAGGTTGAATCTGGCTTGTCAATAAGTTTTGCTTCGCCAAAGAGAAATCTGTGGTCCTTTTCGTAACAGTGTTTAGCCATCGATTTTCATTCAAAAATCGGGGCTAGCTATGGGCTCCCCACTCTTAGCTAACTATTATGTGGGAAAACTAGAAGAAAAGATACTAGTACAACCCACATACTTCTGCTTATATAGCAGATACATGGATGACATCTTATTTATAATAGATAGCTCAGAAATTGTTCCAGAAAGAATTCTAGACTCATTCAATGAATTAGATGATTCCCTTAAGTTCACTATTGAACTTCAAAAAGAAAGAAGAATAAACTTCTTAGATATTACTATCTATTATGAAGATGAAAAATTCCTCACTAGTTGGTATAAAAAACCAATGAATACTAAAAGACTACTGGATTTCAATTCCTATCATCCAATTTCTATTAAGAAAAATGTAGCAAGTCAGTTTTTAGAAAAATTAATAAAATAGTTTCTACTGCAGATAAAAAAGAAGCCCATAAAGAAGAGCTTAAAGTCATACTTGCAGAGAATAACTATCCTAAAGAAGAAATTGAGAAGCTTCTGAATTTTAATGGTACAAAGAACCCACAAAAGCAACAAGTAAAATTCACTAGAAAAATTTCTTATCACAAAGGTTTATTTGAGTCTTTAAAGAGAATTAGTAAGAAATACAATATTAGGCTAGCTCCAAGTTTAGAGAACAAAGTTAAAAAAAATTTCCCTAAAATAGTTCAAAGAGAAGAAGATATTTTAAAAATGCAAGGAGTGGTTTATGAAGTAAATTGTAGTTGTGGACTATCTTACATAGGTGAAACAGGTCGCAGACTAGAAACTCGTGTAGCTGAGCATAAAGCAGCTATAAAAAATTGCTCCAACAGGACTGGATTGGATAGGCATGTTAGAGAAACTGGGCACAGCATGGATTGGAATTCCCTTAAAGTAATCAGTTTCCAAAGCAATTTCCAAAAAAGAAAACTGAAAGAAGGAATAGAGATTGAGAAAAATCAAAATTCCATCATAAATGACTGCAAAGGATTTTCCCTGCCTAACATCTGGCAGGATTTGTTGAAAAATAACCTAAACCGTCAAGGTTAACCGTAACCGTCAAGGTAAACCGTAACCGTGATAGTGACAAGTAAAAAGTGACAACAACAAGACAGCCCGAAGAAGGAGAAGAGTTTTCTCCGAAAATTTGCTATTAATGAAAAAATTTCCTAGTAAAATTCCCATAAAAGTTGCTTTAGATTATGACTTCTTTAGGTCACAATTCCAAATGTAGGTCTTGTGCTCCTTCAATTGAAAACGCAAGGCTCTACGGGTCTGTCCTATGTACGAAGCGCCACATTCACATGGAATTTGATAAATTCCCGAGTTTTTGTCTTCAACACAGTCCTTTGATCCTAAAAATCTCATTTTGTGTATGGGTTTAAAAATCACTTTTAAATTAAAGGTTTTGAGAATTTTTGTAATTTTGAAGGCAATGTCACGGGAAAATGGAATAATGGCAAAATTCTCTCGTAATGGGTGCATCACAGGAGTTAATGTAGTGATGGACTTCGGTTTCCGGAATTTTGTCAGAGCCTTATCTATAATGGAAGGGTTGTATCCTCGCTGTACTGCAACACGTTTAAGGAAATAAAGTTATTTTTCCAAACTGTCCTTATCTGAACATATATGTATTGCGCGATATACGCAACTGTAAAAGGCGCTGAGTTTTTGTTGATAAGGGTGATTAGACTTGGCATGTGGAGGTGAAAAAATAGCGAAAGGCTTCCGATAAATTGTGGTTGCGAGAGATTGATTTAAACGAGTTACCAGGACGTCAAGGAATGGTAGACATCCGTTATTTTCAGTTTTGTAGCTGAATTGAATGTGAGGATCAATGGAATTTATAAGTTTGACTAATTCTGGAATTTCAGAATGTTTTCCCTTCCATAGAACGAAAGTATCGTCTACATATCGTATCCATAAGTCAAATTTCACGAGTTTGAAAAGTTTTTCTTCAAATCGACGCATGTAGATTTCACATAATATAGGTGACAGTGGGCTGCCCATGGCTAGACCTTTCGTCTGTTCATAAAACGTTCCACGGAAAGTAAATCTGTTCTGTTTTATGCAAATGTCCACTAGTCTTGTTATTTCCTCACTTCAGGTTGGCTGTAATAATGCTCTACAAAGGCTTGATGTTAGAGATTCCAGAGCTCCGTTTACTGGAACATTGGTGAACATAGATACCACATCAAAGGATAGCATTAGTTGATTTACGTAGGGATGTAGTTTTAGTCGATTGGTAAACTCAATGGAATTTTTCACAGATGTTTCGTTTGGAGTGGCCAAGGTAGATAATTTTGAAGATAAGAACTTCGATAACTTATATGCTGCTGTGTCGATATTACTTACTATAGGTCGGAAAGGAATTCCAGATTTATGTATTTTAGGGAGAGCATAGAATTTCGCACAACGGGCGTATGAAGGTTTGAGTTTGTTTATGTTTTGGCTCAGAGTTTCTGAGGTTTTGATCAATTTCTGTATTTTTTTCAATTGTTTATCTGAAGGATCATTCTTTATTTCTTTGTAAGGTCCATCCGAAATAAGATTTTTGACTTTGTTATCGTAATGATGTCTGTCTAACACAACCACTAGATCTCCTTTGTCAGCTCTAGTAATGATTAAATTTGAATTTGAGCGCAATTCTTTATGCGCATTAATTTCTTTGGTCATTAAATTTGGTCTAGGTAATGTAGCGTGATTTGCGGTTATCACTTGGCTGATACAATGTCTAACTATTTCTTTTTCTTCAAAGTTGAGACTGCTTTGTATTAGAGATTCCTCAACTGAAGCAACTATGTCTGATACCGGTATCTTTCTTGAGACAGCAAAATTAGAATTATATGGTAAAGTCCTATTCTCAATTTCAGTGAGAATATGACCGGACAAGTTGACAAACACTTCATTATCTGGATACACTATTCCGTTATTATTACTATTAGTATAAGCCTGTTTATTCTTATTACCTGCTATCAAATTTTGGAATTTTCTTTTGAGGGAAATTCTGTGATTTGATGATATGTTGATACTACGAACTGAAGTGTTTTTGTCTAAAGTATCATACATACATACATATCACTAAGCTGTTCTCTGAGATTCAGAGGTTAGCTCCAAAAAGAAATACAAACTTCCAGATATTTTTACTTATTGTTGTTGTATCAAACTTCGCCATTTACAGCGATCTTGACACACGACTCATGCTTCACTGATATCCATTACATGCCGTACACAAGATCTTTTATACTTCATACTCAATCTTTTTCTCATGCAAAATCTGCTAATTTGTTAGCTAGCCAAAGATGTAGATCATTAAAGTTCATGTTCCACCTTTGCAATGTCCTTCTGAGTGTCCTTAATAACAGCTGTAAGAATCGCAAAAGAAGCATTGCTAACTGCTCTTGTTACGTTCTGAGTAGGTATTAGGTTTCATTTCAAGGATATAAAGTTCGGTAAGATGCGATGTATTTTGCATCGTTGTAAGAAATTCAAATGGTTTAGTAATCTGAACTTCTTAATTCTCAGTTTCGAAAAACGATTGATCGTACTTTTCATAGTGGTCATATCTTCTCAGGAACATTAGATGTACAACGTTCCTATAATTCACTTAGTTGAAAGTTGAATTTGAAGTAGCCAATAGGATGTTAAAATGGCGTCCGTTTAAGATCCACAAACCTATACTTACGCACCGGTGTAGTCTGGAAGTCTGTTAAACTGAAGATTCTTTATCTCAACGACTACAGTGATATGCTTACTGAATGAACCCTTTCTTCTTAATGAAAAAATTATATGGGGAAATTAATTTTAACCACCACTCGAAACTTTAGGATGAACTTTGGAGAGTTTTATTAGAAATCCGAAAAAATAATATCTATAATGTAGGTTAAATTGCGACTGTGTGGGTATGTGCCACACACCCTGAATATTCGCCCCTGCTGAAAACTAAAATATGGCAAAAATCTATTTCAAAAGTTTACAGGTAAGCAAGACTCAAACTGGGTCAAAAGCTGTGCATCTTAAGTTTCTTTTGTAATGTAACTTGCTTGACTCACCACAACCAGTGGTATCATGAGACCATTTTTTCAGGGCTCAAGCCCCCCCCTTCCCCAAGAAGCACAAAGCCCTCCCAATCAAAACAAACCTTTTCTTGTATTAGCTTACCTTTTACTTATGTAATATTTTTCCACTTGAAAAAAAAAAGAGGAAGATGGGAATTTTCTTAAATATTTTGTTGCCAAAAAAAATATCTTCCTTTGATTCCCTTTTTTTACCAATGAGAGGGTCAGGTGTCTCAGCAACAGCATTAAGATAACATTACTCTAGCTGGGGTAATCTTGTTGCCTGGTCTCTGCAGGGGTTAGGCCATTAGGGAACAATACGTCAAAAAACTTATGATTTATGGGGGTGGGAGTATCGTGGAGGCATGTACCATCAGTCCCAAGCTAACAAAAGCCCAAACGCTGAGAATCAGCCGTAGGCCAAAAGACTGAAGGAATGATGTACAACAGCAACTGCTTGTCGGAAAATGGCAATATTCATGTGAAAAGGCAGCATCTTTACTAGGGTAATAAAAAACAACATGAAAGGGAGCAGAAGTTTCCACTAAGTGAAGGAGTTTGTTTCACGGGGTAAAGGGATTTCGATGGGACATTAGCACATTTCTCATAACGGTAGTTTGTTGGTGGCATGTACAGACCTGCCAACCTTCAAAATCTGAAAATCGGGAGATTTTTTACAGCTCATAAAATCACACGAGCATTGTTTTTTTTTGTTTTTTTTTTTTTTTTTCTTTTAAATTGATGTTTTCCAGATGTAGGAACAATTTTCCAGAAGTTATATTATTGGCCCACTAAATGTTCCGGAGAAAAACAAAACAGCGTGAAAATCAACACCCCTCCCCTTACTGAAATTCGTTTTGAGGTACGTCGATTCCGCAAGATAATGAAAACGTTAAATGGCCCTCGTGCTGTTGCGTTTTATTAATAAAATAGCAGCCAACTGTTATTCATTTTTTCTTTAGGTTGTGCTCAAAGGCAAAGATGACTAAAAGCATCGTTCTAAAATTGGCTTTTGTTACAAGGCGAGGCCAAATGTTGCTCCCTTTTGTCGTTAAGTGAATTTGCCGAACTCAACTGTTTATCATCACTTAGAATGCGCATGTCTGTGTTGATGCGAGGGGTTGAAAGACTGAACTACAAAGAGAAGGCAGGGCAGCTCCTATCTGTCAATCAATTACTGACACTCCCCTGCATTCTAGTGCCAGAGTAGGTGAACTCTTTGCTGAAGGCGTCGTATGACAATCGGACTGGGAGGAATTTTTTTAAAGCAAATATTTTCTGAACCATCTCGGACGATAGGTCAGAAGCCAGTGTTTAGACCGCTGCACCACCAGGGTGGCTTTGTTTTTGCAGATAGGAGAGGGGAAACTATGAAACTGAATACTGTAATGCTACCTGGAAACGACGCAGAAAGAAAAAGATTTCGCAGGCGGTTCGAAATCATGGTGGTTGATGGAATTTAGACCATCCTAACAGCTAATTCCCGGTGAAAATCGGGAGAATTTGACATTCATCTGGAGGGTGGGAGGAAGGGCTGAAAATCCGGAGTCTCCCGCCTAAATCCTGAGAGTTGGCATGTCTGCATGTATTTGGCCATCGGGCGGGAAATAGAATAAGGGCGTTAAGAGTGGAGAACTGTCATATGATAGATTCTTTTTTACAGAACAATGTTGCTACATATTCTTCCCAATTAAGTGGTTGATTATTTTTGCCCACTGCAAGCTATACGTTCAGAACTACTAGGATGGAAAAAATTCCAAAAATGGCACCGCAAACACTTCTCTTGGAAAACAGTGTCAAACAATGGTCTTTAACCCAAGTAGTCACTGCGTGCAACACACAAAAATGCATTCCAGACAAAAATGCTCTAGTTATTGTCCATTTTATTCAAATTCAGTTTCAGAAAATTATTCTGTGATACAGAAGAAAAATCTGGTATGTATAAGGTTCAACATTATTCCAGTTTTATAAATAACTGAGGTAAATCAGGGTACTTTGGATAGCTTTTGTAGAGTTGCACATCTTTGCTTCTGGGTGTTTTTTGAAGAAAATATTATTTCGAAAGTTATATAATGTATGGGCTCAGTCCCCCCACCCCCCATTATTCCTACAGACACAAATGACCAGAAGTCCAGTATCAATTCACTGCTGGATGAAGGTCTCCCCAAGTCACACCTGCATGTTTTCAAATTTCAGCTGCCTATCTCCCACATGGTCTTCAGAGTCTATTTTTGCCACTTAGTGTTCAATCTAATATTTCAATTTCCCAACAGTGGTCAGTTATTCTAGCAATATGTCCAACCATTGCAGTTTGAAACTTTGATCATGTCAACTCTAGTCACTTTCCTAATTGATAAACTTCTCTTCCTATTTTTCCTGGTTATAAGAAGCATGCATCTTCCCATATACTTTCAGTTGTTTGCACTAGCCTTTGAATGTTTTTTTTTTTTTGTTAATTAAAGTCCATGTCTCTGATCCATATGTAAGAACTGTTAGCATGCATTGATTAAACACTTTCTTTTAAGACAAGGATAATTTGCTTTTGAAAATTGCACTATACTTTTCAAAAGCTCTCCAACCCAGTTTTATATGCCTCTATATTCTTCTTCCATATGGCCCTCCCTTGATATCTGCTGTCCAAGGTAACTGTAGACATCAGCTACTTCTAATTTGCCCCATCAACTTTTAAATCTTCAGTTTTTCTAAAAGCATTGTACATCAATTTTGTCTTGTGAAAGTTCATTTTTAAATCCATCCTTGCTCTTGGCAGCAAGTTCCTCGATCATACACTGTAGCTCTGAGGGAGTACTTGGTACTTGCAAAAATGACTATGTCATCAGCAAAACAAAGTGGTTAAATAATATTCATTAATCTTTATTCCCTTGTTATCCCAGTTTAATTATTGAAAAACATATATAATCCCATATGTAGTATATATGAACTTAATAAACAGTGAAGTAATATATTAGTAATTTCTTAATAAAAAATTAGCATATTACTTCATAGTTACCACACATTACTACTACCTAATCAATAAAATATTGAAAAAAATTGAAGCTGTAAAAAAAGTACTTAAAACATGTTCCCTGCGCTGGAGAATCAAATTTTCACAACATAAATTAATACATTCCACGGTCACTCGCTTCAAAAATAATAATTTTGAACTGTGCCCTCTTTATGAAGGGACGCATAAAAATTAATCACGACCACTGGGAGAAATGATTACTTACTATTACAAAATGAAATGTACCATGTTATGCCAGCACCACGCAATCCGATACAAGCCCGCTGAACACATTGCTGCTTCGACCTGTTTGCAACTGTCACACAGTTTCAGTATGAAATCTTTCCAAGCTCTATTACTACCATACCTTCCGCAAATCCTCTACACGGATGGTCACCTTCAACAGCTACATGAAACTTTCCAAATAGGCCAGTAGGTTGTTACATCTTCATAAGCTCCGTCCGGACCTTGAAAGCTCGTTTCATGTATCACCACACAGACTTTAAAAGTTTTGCATAGAAACGATTTCACCAATTTACATCTTAAATAATTTAGTGTGATGTGTACTTACCCAAACAACCTCTTACTGACATATTTTAATACACTTAGTTTTTCTTCTAGAGAAAACAAAAACAATCTTCAGCTATACTAGCATGCTTCCCCAAAACGCAGACTGAATAGGAAATGAAGTAAATTTCAGTTACACAGATCAAAATAAAGTATACATAATAACATGTACTTCTGCTTGCGTTTCTCCCACACAGTGGCTATTTGCACGAACAGCCGCAGGTGAATTACAAATCACTGTAGCTTTTCTCCAGTAGCTGAAACCTTCGGGTGTATTAGCTTCTGAAAAATTGAATATACATCACAGTATCACGGTGAAATTTAAGGATATTCGGAACAGGATGTTACGTAAATTAAGTAACCAGACAGACCATGCAAATACAAAATCGAAGGAAGTCAACAACAAATTATCGATATCAAATGTCACAACCGTCCCCGATTAGTCAGAGTAGTTTCTGACTAGTGCAATTTGGGCCCTGGTTTGAGTCTCGAATGAGCAATGGGTTGTATGTTTGTCTTACGGCTCAAGATCTCTCACCTACCTGTAAGTAGTGTGCCTGAATTTGAATTAGGGACGGTAGACGGCTTATAGCCCTTATACCTTAGAGGTGCTTATGGTGGCCGTTTTTGTTGTTGTTGTTGAATGTTTATTTATTTATTTATTTTTTTGAGGGTTTTTTTTTCTTTTTTGATTGGAGGTTTGACGAAAACCGTGAGCAACTCAATGGGCTATAAGCAGTCGCCCGTCCCTAATTTAGGGTCACTGGTTCCAGGAAAGGGAGAGAACCAGTGCCGTAAGACAAACACAACATCCATGCCTCACCGGGATTCGAACCCGCACCCCTTACGGACGAATGATCAGAGACCAGCGCCTTAGACCACTGCACCACCGGGGCGGCGTTGAATGTTTAACCACCACCGTGAACAACTCGATGCCGCCCCGGTGGCGCAGTGGTCTAAGGCGCTGGCCTCTGATCATTCGTCCGTGAGGGGTCCGGGTTCGAATCCCGGTGAGGCATGGATGTTTTGTTCGTCTTACGGTACTGGCTCTCTCCCTTCCCTGGAACCAGTGACCCTAAATTAGGGACGGGCGACTGCTTATAGCCCATTGAGTTGCTCACGGTGGTCGTTAAACCTCCAATAAAAAAAAAAAAAAAGAACAACTCGGTGGGCTATAAGCAGTCGATGAGACACCTTTGTTTCGTCTGGTGCAGTGAAATCAAAGTCTGAAGGTTCAGATAAATGCCTCAGGTGTTTGGATTTCATTGTTCCGGGTGGTGTAATGGTTAGGATCTCGAGCACAAACCAGGAGATGTGGGTTCGATTTCTGTTCCAGGACGATAGAATTTGAAATTTCTGTGGTTATGTTACAAGACAAAAACAGCTTGATTTATCTCTATATTATTTATTCTATGTGTTTCCAACTTTTTTTTTTTTTTTTTTGTTTTTTTGTAGGTTTAACGACCACCGTGAGCAACTCAATGGGCTATAAGCAGTCGCCCGTCCCTAATTTTGGGTCACTGGTTCCAGGGAAGGGAGAGATCCAGTGCCGTAAGACAAACACAACATCCATGCCTCACCGGGATTCGAACCCGGACCCCTTTTGGACGAATGATCAGAGGTCATTTTTTTTTTTTTTTTTTTTTTTTTTTGATTGGAGGTTTAACGACCGCCGTGAGCAACTCAATGGGCTATAAGCAGTCGCCCGTCCCTAATTTAGGGTCACTGGTTCCAGGGAAGGGCGAGAGCCAGTGCCGTAAGACAAACACAACATCCATGCCTGACCGGGATTCGAACCCGGACCCCTTACGGACGAATGATCAGAGGCCAACGCCTTAGACCACTGCGCCACCGGGGCGGCCAGAGGTCATCGCTTAGACCACTGCGCCACCGGGGCGGCTGGGACATTAACGACAACGACAATCGTCAGTTAAGTCGATGAACTAGTTATGGCCCGTCCTTAATTTGGAACCACTGATCCCAGGGAAGTGAGAGAGTAGAACCGAAAGATTTTTGGGGGTGGGTGGGGTATGGGGGGTTGAAGGTTTAATGACCGCCATGAGCAACTCAGTGGGCTATAAGCAGTCGCCCGTCCCTAATTTTGGGTCACTGGTTCCAGGGAAGGGAGAGATCCAGGGCCGTAAGACAAACACAACATCCATGCCTCACCGGGATTCGAACCCGGACCCTTTTTGGACGAATGATCAGAGGTCATCGCTTAGACCACTGCGCCACCGGGGCGGCTGGGACATTAACGACAACGACAATCGTCAGTTAAGTCGATGAACTAGTTATGGCCCGTCCTTAATTTGATTTTTTTGATTGATTGGAGGTTTAACGACCACCGTGAGCAACTCAATGGGCTATAAGCAGTCGCCCGTCCCTAATTTAGGGTCACTGGTTCCAGGGAAGGGAGAGAGCCAGTGCCGTAAGACAAACACAACATCCATGCCTGACCGGGATTCGAACCCGGACCCCTTACAGACGAATGATCAGAGGCCAACGCCTTAGACCACTGCGCCACCGGGGCGGCTGGGACATTAACGACAACGACAATCGTCAGCTAAGTCGATGAACTAGTTATGGCCCGTCCTTAATTTGGAACCACTGATCCCAGGGAAGTGAGAGAGTAGAACCGAAAGATTTTTGGGGGTGGGTGGGGTATGGGGGGTTGAAGGTTTAATGACCGCCATGAGCAACTCAGTGGGCTGTAAGTGATCGCCCGTCCCTAATTTAGGGCCACTGGTTCCAGGGAGGGAGAGAACCATGGCCGTAAGACAAACACAACATACAGGCCTCACCGGGATTCGAACCCGGACCCTTCTCGGACAAATGGTCATAAGCCATCGCTTAAACCACTGCACCACTGGGGTGGCGAGTGCCGAAAGATGAACACAACGTTCATTTTTTTGCTTGGGGTTTAACGACCACCTTGAGCAACTCGGTGGGCTACAAGTAGTAGCAATGTTTCTAATTCATCACCTTGGTCACTAGCTCCAGAGAAGAGGAGAGTGCCGTAAGATAAACACATCTTTGCGTCACTGCGATTCGAACGCGGACCCATCTCAGGCAACAGACTATAAATTGCAGATATTTTCAAAAAATAAAATTTTCGATTGCGCAACAAACAAAAGCCAGTTACTTCGCACTACACGGTAATCTGTTTTTCTTTTTTATTTATATACAATGCTTAAAAGAATTAGGGGATATTGAAATGTAAGTATATGAAGTGGCCGAAAAGCCGCCCCGGTAGCGTAGTGGTCTAAGCGATTGCTTCTGATCATTCGTCCGAAAGGGGTCCGGTTTCGAATCCCGATGAGGCACGAATGTTGTGCTTGTCTTACGGCACAGGCTCTCTCTCTCTTCCATGGAACCAGTGGCCCTAAATTAGGGACAGGCGACTGCTTATAGCCCATTGAGTTGCTCACAGTGGTCGTTAAACCTCCAATCAAAATAAAAAAAAGTGACTGAAAAATTGACTGATATTGAGATGTTGACTAGCAGCAGTCAGCCTCCGAGAGGTCCATGCCAACAACAACAAAAAGATCAGAACATGCAATTGACATAGTTACGAACTTTGCTGAAGTGCAAAGAAAACCGTCTATAAATATTGCGCTCGCTGAATAGTTCTCTCCAGCAGGAGGATGCAGCTGCAGGCGTATTTCAGTTAAATGATGTCTCAGCAACGTGTATTACTAGAACCGAGAGGCCGCCCCGGTGGCGCAGTGGTCTAAGGCGTTGGCCTCTGATCATTCGTCCATAAGGGGTCCGGGTTCGAATCCCGGTCAGGCATGGATGTTGTGTTTGTCTTACGGCACTGGTTCTCTCCCTTCCCTGGAACCAGTGACCCTAAATTAGGGACGGGCGACTGCTTATAGCCCATGGAGTTGCTCACGGTGGTCGTTAAACCTCCAATCAAAAAAAAAAAAAAAAAAAAAAAAGAACCGAGAGCTTAGGAAGTAATCAGAGGGCTGGAAGCTGTCCAGACACATGAAGTAGTGGCAATAAGTAGCCCGTCGGTAATTTAGGCCACTGATTCCAGGGAAGGGAGAGAGCCAGTGTTAGAAGACAAAAACACAACATCCATGCCGCACAAAGATTCGAACCCGGACCAATCTCGGACGAATGTCCACTGCATCATCGGAATGGCATATGTGTAACGTCCAGACACTGTGTTGCCATAACATTGCTATAAATTTGTTCAAATAGCTTGTGTGTTATCTGTTTATTCATACTGCGACTAACATTCATATTTCCGATACCAATCCATCATGTATATGTCCGCAGGGCCAGCTTTAGCGATCGGTACGACGATGCTTGTTGACACAAGCATTGAGCTTGTGTGTGGGCTATAAGCAGTCACCCGTTCCTAATTTAGGACCATTGGTTCAAGTGAAGAGAGAGATCGAACCAGTGCCGCATGACGAACACATTCACACCTCAACGGAATTCGAACCCATCTCCGACGAATGGTCAGAAGCCAGCGATTATACCATTACGCCACCAGGGCGGCCTGTGTGTGTGTGTTCAACTGTATGGTTTTTTCAGCCACACACAAAGGATGTACGATATAAAATTAACAGTCGCGGGAGATGATCCTAAGGTCAACGCCAAAAACGAAGCTCTTTTTTGGGCTTAATTGTACTAATACTCTATTGTGATGATCATCACTCATTAACTCGAATCACAACATTCACAGTGTAATTTTTTTTAATATATACTCTCTCATTTCTCACATACACACAAGTTCAGCTTGGGCGCAGTGGTCTAAGCGATAGCTTCTGATCATTCGCCCAACGGAGGGGTCTGGGTTCAAAGTAGCTCCGAACCACGCGGTTGGTTCAGAGCTACTTTGGAGATTGAGAGTAGGCGGGGTCTATGAGGAGAGTCATGTGAGTAGACATGTAGGCTTTGCTGCGCTCGCCATAAGCCATTTTAATGTTCGGGTGTTTCCTTTGCGACAATGGTTACCTTCAGTTGTTTTACCCGTACAGTCGGAATGTGACAGGAGGTAAATAGAGAATGTACTTTATAGGTAGGGGAACTTTTGAGTTTTTATATCAACATGACTTCGTGGACTTGTGACTTATCTTCCAAAGATAAGACTTGTGACTTATCTGCCCTATATAGTTCTCACAGAGCCGAGAGGTGTCAGCGCTCACTCCTCCTTTAGCTCAGGATTAGTACTGCTGTGTTTTGTATGGAGAACCCATGAGTTGTTTAACGCTTTTTTTTTTATTTTCGGGGAGAAGGGGGTTGAAATGTGGAATTGAAAGCATTTTTGATGAAGTTTGGAGGGACAAAAATATGAGGAATTTCCTAATTATTAGAAAAATATGTATATATGACAATTCACTTACTATTTTATCAGACACAATATATGACAAACAACATTCTGGAGTATTTATTCAAACGGAATTGTCTTATTTCAACAGAACACTGTTTTGAGGTCTTACACTTCGTGTCATTAGTTCTTTGCTAATACATCACCACTATTTAATTTTTTTCTAGCTAGACCTCTTCCCATTCATGAGGAAAAACTTGATCGTCAGAATAAATATTTCGGTGTGGAGACATACTTTTCATTGCTAAAGGGCCTTTTAAGGGTAACAGAAAGGACCTTTAAAAGGATATTTTTCAGTATCCTTATATACGCACTTTCACAACAGCACAAATGACGATGGGTACTACGTTGGCGTGCTGCCATTTATTAGCCGATACGGAGTATGGTATTCAACTAGCTATTTATTGAAGTCGTCCTCAATTTTAATATTAAGATAGATTTCGACTTGTATTCATCTGAGAAACTGCAGATATTCCTTATGATATCGTGCACAAAATTAATTACTTTACCGTATTATTCAATATGATCATTTGTCACATATGTTAAGTAACCTCACAGTGAATTTCTTAGGAAGCAGAACTTCCCACGATAAAATTCAATATGATCATGTTACATATGTTAAGTAACCTCACAATGAATTTCTTTAGTAAAGCAGAACTTTCCCCGATAAAAGACAGTGTTCCTGTTACGTGACTCTCCTCATAGGCCCCGCCTACTCTCAATCTCCAAAGTAGCTTTGAACCAATCGCGTGGCGGAAATGGCCTTAATCGCAATTCCGTATATTCACTTGTGAAATACGTGCCCCTATCCACGTGACGCGGTACGAACTGGTTTCATTTGATCACGCCTCATATAAGAGTTGATACCACAACGGTAATAGTTTCTAACGTTCGTGACTACCATGGAGACCTCGGGTTCGATCCCAGGCAGGTACAAGCGATCGTAGCACTAAATATCCGCCGTGCCCCGGATACTGACCCCCGGTAATAAGTAAGGGCTTCTTCCTCCCCCTTTCCACCTCGCTTCCGTGTCACTTTCCTATCGGGCACTCTTGCCCAAATCTCCTAGCTTCCTATTTCTTTTTTTTTTTTGGAGGTTTCACGACCTCCGTGAGCAACTCAATGGGCTATAAGCAGTCGCCCGTCCCTAATTTAGGCCACTGGTTCCAGGGAAGGGAGAGAGCCAGTGCCGTAAGACAAACACAACATCCATGACTCACCGGGATTCGAACCCGGACCCCGTTCTGACGAATGATCAGAGGCCATCGCTTGGACCACTGCGCCACCGGGGCGGCCTTCCTATTTCCAAGGGTTGTTTAAGACCAGGGGTCAGACACTCCCTTCCTAAAATCCTCTACATATGATCTGATCTAGTAATAGGTTCTACTTAATCAGGGCAAGACCACTGCGAACAACTCAATGGGCTATAAGTTGTTGCCCATCCTTTATTTGGGGCCACTTGTCCAGGAAAGGGAGCAAGCCAGCATTGTAAGGCACCATCCATAACACACTCAGGCCAAACTTGAACAAATGGTTACGCAGTAGCGGCTCGTGGTAAGCTGAGATGGAGGGGGGGGCTGCTTCTCAATTTTGTAGATATCACTTCGAAAGCTAAGTTACTGAGCCTGTGCTCATGCCGTCCGTTTAATAATAATAATAATAATAATATATATATATATATAAGGGATGTAAGGTCAGGTGATGCGTAACATCCCAGCCTCTCTCCTTGACAAATGTCAACCCCGCCTTCTCGTGGAGCATCCTATTCCCACTAAAGGGGCTCTGACGACCGCCAATAGCGGTATAACTATACCATCGGGATTAGAGGAAATGCTATCCCACACTCACCAACCCGCTTGGCCAGCGTGGTGAGTTATGGCCAAACCCCTCCAAAATGACACCACAACTTAAATCTTGGCCCTCAGTCTCCGGCAGCGGCCAGTGCGACATGAAGGCAGAGGGTGCTAAGAATCCCCGGAGGACCGGACTAGGCTGCCATCTGATGCTGACCTTGGCTACGTATAATGGACGCTCCCTATCTTCTGATTCAAGGCTTCTTGAATAGGAAGAGGAACTACAAAGGATCAAGTGGGACATCGTCGGGTTAAGTGAGGTAAGGAGAAAAGGAGAAGATTTCATTGAACTGAAAAGTGGACATCTCTTCTACTATCGTGGGACAGATACTGGCAGAACTAGTGGTGTTGGATTTATAATAAATAAGAAACTGAAGGACAAAGTTGTAGAAGTTGAAAGTTCCTCTGACAGAGGTGCACGACTCGTTATCCAACTCTCGAGAAGATACCAGGCTCAGATTATTCAAACTTATGCACCCACCACAAGTCATCCTGAAGAAGAAATTGAAGAATTTTATGAGGAAATTCGTCATCTAAATAATAAAGGTAAGCAGCACTTGAAGATAATTATGGGCGATTTCAATGCAAAAATAGGGCAACGGCAACAGAATGAAACTTCAGTAGGTAAATTCGGTCACGGCAACAGAAACCATCGTGGAAATACTGTCGTTGAGTTTGCAGAGGCAGAAGGGTTTTTCATCTTGAACTCCTTTTTCAAGAAAAAGCCGCACAGGAAATGGACATGGAGACATCCAAATGGGACGAAAAGTGAAATTGATTTCATGTGTAACAAAAAATTCGTCATAGAAGACTGCAGTGTGCTGAACAAGTTCAACACAGGTAGTGACCATAGATTGGTGAGATGTAAGATGCACCTCAACACTAAACTCGAACGTGGCAAGCTCATAAGACAAACAAAATGTATTGACATAACCAACCTTAAAAAACACCATAAAACCTTCAAGTTGGAACTGAAGAACAGATTCTCTGCTTTAGAAGGCCTAACATCGGAAGAAGTGGATATTTCTGAAGTTAACAGAAAAGTAACCAAAGCTCTTATGGAAACAGCAACAAAATTAGCTGGATCTAAGAACAAGTTGCATGTGAACAAACTATCAGGAAAAACCAAAATGTTGATGCAAAAGAAGAGAGATGAGGACAACTAAAGAAGATGTGACTTCCAAAGTTGAATACATAGAGCTATGCAAGACAGTACGAAAAAGTATCACTGAAGACGTAAGGAAATTCAACTGTGAACTAGTGAGGAAAGCAATTGAAAACAACCAAAGCCTAAAGACAGCAAAGGGACATCTCAGTAAGGGAAGAAAACAGATTATGGCACTGAGAAAAGAGGATGGTTCTGTAACAAGAAATAGAGGCGAAATTTTGACAAGAGTGAAAGATTTCTACTCCACGTTATATGAAAGGAATGATGCATGTACTCCAGACATCATGGAAGGTACCAGTACCAGAGTTCTTCCAGTCCTCCCAGCAGAAGTTGCACATGCAATCAAGAACATGAAGCAGGGAAAAGCTCCAGGAGAAGATGGAATTACTGTAGACATCATACAAGAAGCAAGTGGAGAAATCGAAACAGTATTCGCCCAAATTTTCACTCGATGCCTTAATGAAGAGAAGATTCCTGAGGATTGGAACAACGCTACAATGATCCTGCTACATAAAAAAGGTGACATTGAGGATCTCAGAAACTACAGACCTATCAGTCTACTGTCAGTGGTTTATAAAATCTTCACTAAAGTTCTTTCACACCGCTTGAAGGTAACACTGGACACGGCTCAACAGAGAGAACAAGCTGGATTCAGGAGTGGTTACAGCACAATAGATCATATCCACGTACTGAGAGAACTAATTGAAAGAGCAAGGGAATATGAACTTCCATTGTGCATGGCTTTTACCGATTATGAAAATGCCTTTGATTCGGTGAAACCATCAGCAGTTACAATGGCTCTGAAATCCTGCGGTATTGAAGATGCATACATTAATATTATTAATAACATCTATGAAAATGCAAGTGCAAAGATTCGGCTGTTTGAAAAAACAACACACATAAAAATTGGAAAGGGAGTGAGACAAGGTGACAGCATATCTCCGAAGCTCTTTAACGCCACATTGGAAAATGTCTTTCAATCACTGAACTGGGAAAACAAAGGGATAAAGATTGATGGAGATTATCTAACCCACCTTCGTTTTGCTGATGACATAGTCATTTTTGCAACTACCCCATCAGAGCTGCAGAGTATGATCCAGGAACTTGCTGACAAGAGTAAAGAAGTGGGATCAAAAATTAACTTTCAGAAGACAAAAGTGATGTACAATGCTTTTACAAGAAATGAAGATTTATCGATTGATGGAGAAAAGCTGGAGATAACAGACACGTACGTTTATCTTGGACAGCAGATATCAAGTGAGGGTCACATTGATGAAGAAATTAATCGGCATACAAAACTTGCCTGGAGAGCTTTTGGAAGAAACAGCATAATTTTCAAGAGCAATATGCCATTATGTCTTAAAAGAAAAGTGTCTGATCAATGCATCCTTCCAGTGCTTACGTATGGTGCAGAGACGTGGACCTTAACTAAAAGAGACATACAAAGGCTGCAGACAACTCAAAATAGCATGGAGAGGTGCATGCTTGGTGTAACCAGGAGAGATAAGAAGAGGAACTCGTGGATCCGAAAAATGACAAGAGTGGAAGACATCATGATCAGAGTTAAATCCTAGAAATGGCAATGGGCTGGACATACTGCCAGAAGGACAGACCATCGATGGACAGCCCAAATTTTAGATTGGATTCCAAGGGACAGGAAAAGACCCAGAAGAAGACCATATGGGAGATGGGTGGATGAAATTCGAAAGTATGCGGGAGTGACATGGAGGAGACTGGCACAAGACAGACTGTTGTGGAGGAAACTTGGGGAGACCTTCGTCCAGCAGTGGATTGATAATGGTTGACAATGATGATGATGATGATATATATATATTGATCGAAAGTGCTTTTTTTTTTACAAGAAATGAATATTTAGATTTTATATTTAGCGATTGATAGGGAAAATGTAGATGTATCGATACCTAAATAGAACAACAGATATTAAGCGATGGCCACATTTATGAAGAAAATAATCACCCTACAAAACTTGGTCGGATGCATATTTCTTGAAAGGAAACTGTTTAATCAGTGCATCCTTCCAGTTCTTACGCATAAAGCACAGACATGAACCTCAACTAAAATAGACATACAGACAACTGAAAGAAGCATGTTGAGATGCATGTTTGATGTTACCAGGAAAGACACAAATAGGAACTCGTGGATCGGGAAAATGACGAGTGGAAGACATTATGGTCAGAATTCCTGAAATCGCAATGGGATGGACATATTGCCAGAAGAAAGAGCCACTGACGGATGGTTGAATTATTAAACTGGATAGCAAGGGGAAAAACAATACCCGGAAGATGACAAATGGGAGATGGGTGGATGAAATTCAAAAGCATGAAAGAAACTGACTCAAGGCAGACTATTGTGGAAGAAGAAACTTGGAGACTCTCATCCAGCAGTGGATTGATAGTGGTTATAAATGATGTGCATATATATACATACATGTATATAATGAATATATATAAAGACAAAAAATTAAAAAAAAATTAATGCGTGTGCCAGTGGCAGCGGAGACACACTCAAGGTCATGTACGCGTTCTCAAGTGTCTCATTGTGACCCCTAGAAATATGACAATAAATATTTTTTCTTGATACACTCCCTTTGGAACTTCGACTTGATACCGGCCACTGCAACTTGAATGGTGATGAAAAACATTTTGTGGAATTTTGAAGGGTCTGCCAGAATTTTGCGATGAGTTGTTATTGCGATACTCACACACCGGCATTCTCTTTAATAAACATGGATTGCAAACATATTCAGTCCAGTTTTAATTTTGAAGCCATGATAACAATTTAGTGCAGAAAAATTTGTTTTCCAAAATTTACCAACTTCGTAAATTTTCTAAACAATGATATCTGATTAAATGTTCTTTTCAAAGTAATTAAGTATAATGCACTACCTCAATTGAAATGTGCAGCTTTTTTTATTTGGGGGGGGGGGGATGCAGCAGAAAAATAAAATGTACCCAGTGGAGTGACTTCAATGATTTTTGGTGAATAAAAATTTATAAGTTTAAAAGCAAAAATTTCGCTGTGCTTGGTAAGTGAAGAAATAAATTTTGTGCAAGTATTTCGCTGCAGAAATTAGTCTCTCTCTCTCTCTCTCTCTCTCTCTCTCTTTCTTTTTTTTTTCAATTTATCCAATACTAAACTCTATTTTTAATCACAATTTGTTCACATGCCCATTTTGACCAGAAGAGAAAATATAGGTAAATTTTTTTTTTGAAAAAATCCTAGCTACTGAGTATTTGTTATTAGCAAACACGAATAATCTCCAGTTCGATGGGAGTAACATTGTTGTTAGAATTATTACATTGAATAAAAGCAGGAACAAACCAAAAATTGGAAGAAAACAAAACAAAAAACAAACAGGTTGAGTAATACATTGAAACATACTTTATTTGAACATTCATCATTATTTTTAATTCAATCCCCATATTTTATTTCTTATTTGTTAGCACAAGAACCATATTAATCAACAAAGTTCACAGGCCTGGTGATGCATTTCCACCCAACAAAAGACTGCATTCGCGAGCAACCCTGCTAGCGAGAGCTGCCATCAACGCAGCCCCCAGAAAAGTTTTATTCAAAGGAAACAAACTGATGTGGGAATAGGCCAAGTTTCCCACATGAGTTGGTTTCAATAGCCGTCAGAGCTGCAAGCAGGGCAGCCCGCGAACATTCCTTCCGCTCCCGGTGGTGTTATGCTGGAAAAACTTACAGCTGAGTTCACAAAACTCTCTCTTGGTACGGCATGAAAAAAAAAAACTGCTTTAGGTAGAGGGTGGGGGGTTTGCAGCCCCACAGATCCATAGCAGGAGCCGCCCCTGTGGTTACAATAATGAAAGTAATTAACATATTTTGAAAATTTTTCCAAGGTACTGTGCCAGTGCTCTGTATCACTCAGCCATGAGGACACATTCGACTTGATCACCTGCTTTGGCTTCAACTTCCAAAGGTACCTATGATGATACACAAAACGAATGTACTCAAGCCATTTCAGGGTGTTTACCGAATTTGGGAACTGCAATTTCATGACCAATCAATAATTTTAATGGCCATTTTTAAAAAAACCTCTGAGCATATGTGTCCATATCCAAACCAGCAGTATACGTATATACACTCACTCACTCACACTCTGCCACCCCCCCCTAGTTTTCTACAGAAAACTGCCCATTGTACTTTTCTGCTGGTGACAAAAATCTGACATCATACTTTGACTGTGCTTTAAATTTAAAGTAAGTTGAAATACTCACTATTATGCTGCACAATTTCATAACACACCTTTCTTTAACATGTATACTTGAGAAATATCAAGACTTCATAAGCAATATAATTTAAATCACTAAATTGATTTCAAAATTTTGTAAACACTTTGTACATATAATTTCTAAATGCTAAAATGTTTTTTTTTTTTTTTTTTTTTTTTTGCTTTAACAGTTTCTTTGTGATTTTTTGACATGTGTGTCATTAGAAGGAAACCACATTTATGTCTTATGTTGTCAATGTGTAGAGAATTATAAAATGAACAGTTACTAAGAATAAGAAAACAGGTAGGCTCAGTTCTGATTGATCCGTCAGTTTGGAACATAGGACTATGACTTGAAGATCGGAGAGTTGAAATGAGTTAGTCGAGTATGGTTTCAAGGCGTTTATTTAATTTGTTATAGCCAACACAGGTCTATGATATGTAAAGTAGCTTACATAATTTTTACAAATAATGCTGGATACATTGCAAACACAAAGCAGATCGATACACAAATTACCCAACATGGTGTTCAGCGTGGGATCGGTTACAACGTCCATGCAGAGATTTCGGGACATAAACTCTTTGAATCTCTCGTAAGTGGCTCTGTCTTTGATGTTCAAGTTGAAATCGCTCAACATAATGATCGGTATGTTGCCGTATCCCTTTCTGGCCAGTTGTGGGAAGGCATCTGAAACCTATGGTGTGTATAATACAAGCTGCTTTCAGGCATTCTCGATACTCTCTATTTCATTGGGCTGCAATCTTGTTGGGTTTTTTACATTCCTCATCACTTGCTCTTGCCACTCGTTTTGATTTTCTCCACTTTTGCTTGCGTTCATTTTGTTAACCTGTTCACACGAAAACAATTTTTAAAATTTTTTGTTTAAACCACTGCAATATGTTCTTTATATATTTGAATAGATCTCGTCAAGAGCTTTAAAATACTATGCACAATCGTTTTGTACTCACGGTTGTCCAGGTAAACCACAATGCTATCAAAAGTGTTCACCGACTCACAAGGAAACAATTTTTAAAATGTTCAATTCAAACCACTGCGAAATGTTCTTTGTATATTTGAATAGATCTCATCGAGCACTTTAAAATGATACCACATACAGTCGTGTTGCCGAGATAGATCGAGTCAAACGCTGCGGCACACCCAGAAATATTGCATCATCTCCCCCGCACACAGGGAGCGTTGGAAGCACGAAGTGTTGTGCAGTATGCGAGTTGGACTCCATGCTGATTACGAATATGCTAACACGATTAGTGTGCGGCACGTATTTTTAACGCTATAATGATTTCAATTGAGACCTATTTTTGTCACAGGAGGTCAGCTGCAAGTCACCCCCTACCGTCCGTGGAGTTAGGTGTAGTCCTACGTCAAAATAAAATAAAATAAACCATGACCTCAAAGCAGAATCCGCGACTTTTTCATGACTCTTTTCTGAATTTGTCACTTTATGACCAGTACACACACTGCATTTTATATATTAACCCTGAAAGAAAAAGAAGAAATGGGCTTCTGCGATTTTGTTTCATTTCATGGTGACATAATTTTAGTTGTTTCTTGTTTTGTGCATATCTCAGTTGAGAGTATTATTCTGAAGTACTGTGCTAAGAGCATGATTAGAAGATTCCTCGGATTTTATGATGTCCCAAAAGACAAGACTACAAAGAATTTTGAAGACTAATAAACTTGAAAAAATGGGACATAGCTGAAAAATGCTTTAGCAAGACAAACAGTGGTGATACAGCTGTGGCTGATAACTAAGGTGGTGTTCAACACTTTGTTAAACAAATTTGTTCATGAGTAACATTTTAGATTATTATAAACACAAATTGAATTTAAGGTTATTTAAAAGTTCAACTGTAATTAACATTTCACGCATTCTTTAGTACATCTGTAGAAAGGTAACAGCTTCTCGTAAACAAAGGATTCTGACAACCAAAGCCCATTGAAATTCCCATTAAAGAGAATGCACACATGAATTAGCTACTATAGCAGAATGCACACATGGATTTTCCCAGTAGTTAAAATTCAATTCCTTTTCCACAGTTATCCTTTCTTTCGACCAAGAGCGAATAGAAAGCATAATCCATGATATTTATTCTGACAAATGAAAGCATCTTGCACCTGAAGAAATGTTGCAATCTTTTATGAGTAATAATCCAGGAGCAATTTATCAACTAAATTAATTCATTTCCATATTTTCTATTGCATCTCTTGAAATACACAAGTACATTATAATAAATAAGTCGGGGAGGTAGGAATTTATAAATTCCCTGAGCATGCATTTTTAAAGTCAGTCAAATGTGGTATCCTTCTGTGTTTTAGACCACCTTTAGAGCATTGACTACCCTCTATGGCGTGGCTCCCATTGAAAATTTGTAATTTTAAGAAGCTATTATTTCTTCTTAAACTAGTTTTTAGTGTTTCAGAATGCATTTCAGTGCATTTGCATTAAGACTTTATATTTTATACTTTTCTGGTAAATTTTGCTTTACATTTGCTGGGTTAAAATTCATAAGATATTAGAAAATTCCTAACCACTGTGTCTAACATTATTCCCTCACAAAAATAAGTATAGACAAAACTGGATAAAAATAGATTAGATGTGCTAGGCATGTAAGCGTAACTAAAAAGAAAACAACTGGGATAGAAGTGAATATAATGGTGGATAATTTAAGAGGACAAGCTAGTGTAGGTGTGAAGTGAAAAAAATGAAGAACAACTTGATTCACTATAGCTGCATAAGTGAGATAATTCTTTGTAACAGTTTAAAACTTCAGAGAATAATAATTATTGCAGTGCATGTTCCTTGTGACTTCAGAACCTTCTGATAGGAAGGATGATTTCTGAAATGAGCTGCAAACTGCTTTGAGCCAGTTTGGTGCTAGAGAAAATTATTACTGCAGGGGATTTTGATGTTAGAGTAGGTGTTTAGAATGAGATTTCTGAAAACATTCTGGGCAAGTTTAACGAATCTGGTAAGAATGACAATTGTGAAAGATTAATTGAAATCTGCATTGAGAATGGATTGTTCATATCTAATATGATTTTCAATCACAAGTATATCCACACACATACTTGGGAGAATCGTATTTTGGGGCAAAAGCTTTTGTTGCTCATGATCAGCTGTCTGAAACACTTAGTTGTTAACATTTGTGTGACAAAAGGTGCAGATGCTGGTTCTGATCATTACATGTTACTGTCATGAGTGAAACTGAATGTTGGAGAAAGAGGAATAGGAAGATGCCTGTGATTTGAAATAAAAAAAGGTTGAAAGGCTTCCTGAAGAAATCAGTGTTACTCTGAAATACTCAGTGAATGACTGAATTAGTTGAAGTTTGTGAGAGGGACATGAAAAAGAAGTGGACATGTTTTAACGACTGTGTTGTAACTGTTGCTGAAGAGGTCTGTGGTACTGGAACAGTGAGTAACACTAAATATATGCTTGGTGGAAGTGTGAGGTTAAAAAAGCAGTAAGGAGAAAGAAAGAAGCATATTTGGGCAGATTACAAGGTACAGCTTCTGAGGATGAATTATTACTGTAAAAAGTGTGAAGCAGCAAAGCTGGTTCATTAGAGTAAGAAATGATAAGGTGGATGGCATCAACTAACATTTTGGAGATAGGATAACATTCTGGAAGTACACAAGACATAGGGGAAATAGGGGGGGTAAAGTTCTAAGTTGTGTGAAGAATAGGATCAGAGAAATAATATGGGAGCCTAATGACCCAAACGGAAAATGGGGTGAATACTTCTGCATGTTATTAGAACACAAAAGCAAAGGTGATTTTGAAGCAGAAGAAGTTAATGCCACAGTGTGAGAAGGAAGCACAGGAGGGATTTCTAAGGAAGAAGTTTGGAAAGCTGTAAACTCTCTTCGAAATGGTAGGGTTTCAGGAGCAGATGGCTAAACTGCTGAGATGTTAAAATTTGGTGGTGACTCTGTAATTTGCTGGTTAACTGAAATTTGCTAGTTGAGCTGAGAGTTAGGAACAGCCTGTCAAGATTGGAGGGATGCTATATCATTCTTCATTTGTATAAAGAAAAGGTGATCAAACAATGCAAGAACTAACAGGGTATCAGCCTGCTGAATGTGCAAAGGAAAGTGTTTGGGGAGAACTTTATTAATAAGATATGTCTCACATAAGAGAAGGTGTGGGATATAGAGAGTGGTTTTATGCCTGGTAAGGGCTGCACTAACCAAAATTTTTGCATCACATATGATGATCAAAACGTTTTTGCTGTCTTCATACATTTAGAGAAGCTTATGACTGAGTAAACAGGATACTTCTGCAGAAGATGCTGAATACTTATGGTATAACTGAGAATCTGTGTAAATGTGTGAAGCAATATATGTTGGCAGCAGAGTATGTGTACACGTAAATGTTTTATCAAATTGGCTTTCCTTTGATGCAGGAGTCACACAAGGCTGTGTAATGTCACCATGGCTATCCAACACAGTTATGGATGCATGTATGCACAGTACCAAAATAGATAATGCCTTAGTAATATCCATTCATACAAGATTGCTGTATACTGATGACACAGCCCTATTGGCAGAGAGCAAAAGTGAGTTGCGGAGTATGGTGTCCCTAATGTGTGAAGTTTGTATGAAATTCAAAGTGAGTATAAATAAGAGAGAAAAAAAAAGTTATAGTTTTTGAACAAAGAACTGTTACTATATAAATGCAAAATCTTTCTCTCTCTCAGTATAAATGGTACAGAGATCAGGTGATTTAATTTGTATGTTTAGGAAGCAGGTTTGACATAGAAAACAGATCAGATGGTGAAATTAGTACACAACTGAATTCATCTTTTAAAGCCACAGCTGCCTTAAGAGGATTTCACAGGACTGATGGGTTTTTGAAAAAATCCTGAATGGCTGATTATGAAAGTTTAAATGCTCCTACTCTGAAGTACATAGTGAAACCTGACTACTGCAGAAAAGGCATAAGAATCTTTTGTATGCTGGAGAGATACATTACTAGGGGGGGGGCACAGTCTAATACAAATACAAAGATTTGTTACAGGTGCATAATGTAAGGTGGAGAATATATTTCAAATACGTGGAGTTAATGTAAATAGATGTCATTGCTCTGTCAACATTATTTTATAAACAATGCATAGCAACTGAAAAATTGTGTAATGAAAATTGTATTACATCAAAAGTAATACATCACTTATATTTCTTGTTGCTTTCCATTTCCACAAGGACAAAACTTTATTATAAGTAAAGCTTCCAAAAGAACAATCTATTTAATAAAGCCTTAAATACTGACTAAAATTTAATGCATACAATTATTACCAAAACAAAATCAGCATATTATTCACATTAACTGTAAAAGACTTGATGAATAATGATCATTAAGAAGTTTCTGAAAATGAAAAAACTTAGTCTTTTTTTCTTAATACAGAAGGTATCATCCACTTTGCCATGACACAGTGTTCTTACCAAAATGCAATTTGACAATGTGGTGAAAAATATGTTCAGATGAATTTATTAAAACTGAGATTTCAGGTCATGAACTCAATTATTTACCTGCAGTTTTGCAATACTATATGGTATCAATTAAGTAACTAAATTTCAGTATTTTCTGCAATTAGTATACACATGGGTAAATTTCGTGTCAATACCTTGCAGTGATGGAACCACTATGCACTTTAATAGAAACTCTTCCCATAAAGGCACAAAAGGCATTTCTTCACTAAATGTGTGAACACATTGTTCATATCTTCAGCATATAGATTTTAGTCCTAACTTAACCTAATAACAGCTCATGGTATCATCTGAAGAATAGGCGTGGTTTAGGTCTACTACTTGGTACCGAATTTTTCATTCGAAGCTTTCTCACAGCTTCCCTTAGATGTTTTGGTTGCAGTGGGCCAGTTTCTCCATTACGTTCCATCACATCCAATGCTGCAAAACAAAAGAAAGAAATTACTTGTATGAGTTGTTTACACCACACCACCAGTAGCTTATGTGTATGCACACACTCATATAAGTAAAATAAATTACTTGTATAGGATTTACTCAGATACAAACACATTAACGATTTTTCTCATATGATTTACTCAGATATACTATAAAAACAACCATTCACTTACCCGAAAGATCTTGGTCATTTTTTTATCTTGTAACACTTCAAAGCACGTCAATTATATTGTTGTTGGCTTTCTGAGATTGAACTGACTCTTTGCCTATGACTTTCCTTCTTACGGGGATGAAACATCGTACTATCTTTTTTTTTTTTTTTTTTTTTTTTTTTACTGGACAACACACGCAGGTTTCTTTCTGCCATATGAAACGTAACCATAGCTCGTCATCACGATAAAAACCTCACACATACACACACTATATCACTCATTCATACATTCAGTTAAAAACACTATGTACATATTTACATTCCCAGGCAGTTAAACCATTTGTCAACTGTGATTAAAAAAGGGCTCAATCCGTTTCAAACTCTGTGTTAACCCTATTGCATGTGCCAACCTCATTCAGCCCGTGTTGAGCACTTTTTTAATCACAGTTGACAAATGGTTTAACTGCCTGGGAATGTAAATATGTACATAGTGTTTTTAACAGAATGTATGAATGAGTGATATAGTGTGTGTATGTGTGAGGTTTTTATCATGATGAGCTATGGTTACGTTTCATATGGCAGAAAGAAACCTGCGTGTGTTGTCCAGTAAATTAAAAAAAAAAAAAAAGTTAGTACAATGTTTCATCCCCGGAAGAAGGAAAGTCATAGGCAAAGAGTCAGTTCAACCTCAGTAAGCCAACAACAATATAATTGACGTGCTTGAAGTGTTATAAGATAAAAAAAATGACCAAGATCTTTCAGGTAAGTGAATGGTTGTTTTTATAGTATATCATTAATGAATTGCACGTAAATATACGCACTTTGCTGGTGATTGATACCTAAAAAGGGCAAATATTATGATTTACTCAGATGTTTAAATACATTAAAAAAATTCAGAGTATTTACTCAGATTTAAATATATGAATTTTATGTTTTGAAGATGTTTAAGTATATTAATTTTTTTCAGATAATTTACTTATATGAATATATATTTTTTTTATAGGATTTACTCAGATATAAACATATACCATATTTTTTAAATTCCAAAATGAAACAAGACCAACTTATTTATTTAATTTGTTTCACTAGTCTGTGCAGGTGCTGTTCATCGAATTTCAATTACAAGTAACTAAAGAATTTGTAGAATTCCTGGTAAGACATATTCTGCTAGCATCTCTTGAGTGACACTTCAATGGTATTATATATCCACTCTTATAATGCAAATAAAAGAAAAAAATACTTGTACAGTACACACACATAATCAAAAAATCAAGGAATGTGCCATATATTTCATAGACAATTATGAATTGCACTGCATGAATACTTGGGTTAAACTAATGGGTGTTTTAATTTGTTTATGCTTTTACATTCTTCTAAAAAGTATGCGTGCCTTTTAAGTTTTCTTTCCACCACAGTTTTCCCTTTATTTTATTATGTACAGAACTCTCCAGATTTTTATTTGAATAAAGTTTGCAGGTGTTGAGCTAACACTCAATACCCATAGAATTACAACCTTCAAGTGGTCATTGATGATTTTTAGTTTAATAATTTTCTTATAATTAACTTTTAATACTATAAATTTTATAATTAAGTACTTGAAGCCTAAACATATTTTCTAATCTTTCATTGTGAAATTTACTATCCATAATTGTTTTCCTCTTAAAGATGCTAAATTTAAGATCTGTATTTCATCATTTTTCACAATTTTGAAGGCAACTGAATCCAAAATCAATTACTTTTGAAAAACTATTAGAAAGTACCAATCACTCACCCTAAAGATCATGGTAACTTCCATCGACAACACACTTTTAACACGTCAATCATCGTAATGTTTCTGGGCTTCCAAGGTTTACAGACATCTTGCTTACGATTCTTACTTCCGGGTGTGAAACATCATATTTTTTTTTTTTTTAGCCTTATGAGATGTTACAATAAAGCTTGTCAATTCCATAAAAAACCACACATACTACTCATTCATACAATTCAATTAAAAACTATGTACATAATTTACATAACCTTACATTCCTAGGTGGTTACACCTTTGTCAACTGTAAGTATCAAACTGCTCCTTCTGTTTAACAACCCCTGCCACTCCCACTGCAAGTGTCACACCCATTCAGCCCCTCACACACAATCCTCTAGTACTTTCAACAGACCTCTGTCGTCATCAGGAGGCAGGTGTGTCTCATCCGCCCACCACAGCTCAAGTGAGCAGAGCCATCGAGGCACGGGCCCCAGTCGCTATCTCTGAATCATTGTGTCTCTGGCGCCATCTATTGTCCCTGCTGCTCTTTTTTCCCTTTTTTTTTCTAAGCTGCTGTTCAATTTTTATTAGGGCTTTCCATTGTTCGTTTAAGTTACTAGGCTCATTAATGTTGCATAATCTTGATCTGTTTTTTTCAATTAACACTGATTCTGCAATTCTTAACTGCCTTTTGTTTTTACAGCTCTCAATAATTTTAATATCTTCAAACCTTGGACATTGTTGATTTTCCATACAGTATTGGGTTAATGCTGTCTTAGCTTCTTTTTTATTCCAATTATTTATATGCTGGTTCAATCTATACTTTAATTTATTCTTGGTGCTGCCTATATATGACACAGGTGGTTGCTGGTTTATTGGGATTTCATAAATTCCTGCTCTATCTAATTGGCTGATTTTTTCATTTTTAATCACTAAATTTTTTACAGTAAGTACCTGATTTCCTACCTGTATGTCATACTTGCCACAAACTTTATTAATTTCTGCTGAAACATTTTCTACATATGGTATTGCTCTTACATATTTTACAAGTTTTTTATCAGTCTTGACCTTATTGTAACCTTGAGTTACTTCATAAATCCATTTTTTTAATACCTGTTTAGGGTAACCAAAATCATATGCAATTTTTTCAATATATTCAATTTCCTCTTTTTAATACTGTTCCATTGATGAGTGTGTTAAACTTCTTTTAATTAGTGTTTTAACACTATTTCTTTTATGTGTTAATGGATGTGATGACTGAAATGGTATAAGTACTGGGATATATGAAGATTTTCTATGCACTCTGAATTGCATATTATCATTTGTTTTAACAATCAAAATATCCAAAAATGCCAAAGTATTGTCATGTTCTTGTTCTACTGTCAGTTCAATAGATGGATAAATTTCACTATACTTTTTTGTCAAGTCCTCAAGTTCATCATTTTTTAGCCTGGACAACAGAAAAATGTCATCAACATATCTGCAGTATATCAGTGGTGGATCTTCGAGTTTACTTATTATTTTTTCCTCAATGTCACTCATTATAATTTCAGCAAATAAAGTTGACAGTGGTGACCCCATAGGTCCACCATGATTTTGTTTGTACATCTTGTTGTTAAACTTAAAAATGTTATTTTCATATATGTACAATAAAATTTCTCTTAACTCCTCTATTTGTATTGCATTCATTGTCTGTAGCACATATAATTTTTCAATAATTATTTCTATTGCCTGAGGTACTGGTGTGCTAGGAAAAAGAGCTCTCACATCCATACTAGCCATATGATATTCACTTAAATCTTGTTTAATTACTTTAATTTTCTCAATAAATTCGTATGTATTCTTCACAGTGAACCTTGTCTTCATGAACAAAGGTGCCAAAAATTTGTAAATATTTTTTTCCAGTTTTATTAGTGGGGAATTCCTTTTTGATACAATCACTCTCATAGGCGTATCAGGCTTATGAGTTTTAATTTTTGCAAACATTTTTGGTATTCCAGTACCCATTGGTGGGTATGCTTTCTTTATTTCATCAGGCAAGGTGCTGTGATTTCTTATTCTAGCTAAGTACCTTACTTGAGATTCTGTTGGGTCTTTTGCCAGAATGCTGCAATTCAGTTCCTCTATAGCTCTATTCATTTTTAGATCATATTCAGTTGTGTTTAATATTACAATTTGCCCTGTTTTATCAGCTTCACAGAATTTAATTGTTGGGTCATCTCTTAATTTAATCAGTTGTTCTTTCTCATACTGAATTTTATCTAAATGATATTTCTTTTTATTACTTTTTTCATTAAATTCTTTCAAAACAATTCTATACAATTTACTTCTAAAATTTTCCCGTTCTTCTGCTGGTACACTGCGTGCCATTTCTTCTAAGTTGGGTATTAATTCTTCCGTCTTTGGCAGGCTTCGTGGAAACGCAAATTTTTTACCTCTCTGCAAAACAGCTCTTTGCATGAAGCTCAAGGTCAAGTTGGAGTTATTCTGATATACCTCATACATATTTTCCCGTTGTCCTTGTACACGTTGTCTGTCAATCACCACGTGCAACTTTTCCTAGCACACCAGTACCTCAGGCAATAGAAATAATTATTGAAAAATTATATGTGCTACAGACAATGAATGCAATACAAATAGAGGAGTTAAGAGAAATTTTATTGTACATATATGAAAATAACATTTTTAAGTTTAACAACAAGATGTACAAACAAAATCATGGTGGACCTATGGGGTCACCACTGTCAACTTTATTTGCTGAAATTATAATGAGTGACATTGAGGAAAAAATAATAAGTAAACTCGAAGATCCACCACTGATATACTGCAGATATGTTGATGACATTTTTCTGTTGTCCAGGCTAAAAAATGATGAACTTGAGGACTTGACAAAAAAGTATAGTGAAATTTATCCATCTATTGAACTGACAGTAGAACAAGAACATGACAATACTTTGGCATTTTTGGATATTTTGATTGTTAAAACAAATGATAATATGCAATTCAGAGTGCATAGAAAATCTTCATATATCCCAGTACTTATACCATTTCAGTCATCGCATCCATTAACACATAAAAGAAATAGTGTTAAAACACTAATTAAAAGAAGTTTAACACACTCATCAATGGAACAGTATTAAAAAGAGGAAATTGAATATATTGAAAAAATTGCATATGATTTTGGTTACCCTAAACAGGTATTAAAAAAATGGATTTATGAAGTAACTCAAGGTTACAATAAGGTCAAGACTGATAAAAAACTTGTAAAATATGTAAGAGCAATATAATTTGTAGAAAATGTTTCAGCAGAAATTAATAAAGTTTGTGGCAAGTATGACATACAGGTAGGAAATCAGGTACTTACTGTAAAAAATTTAGTGATTAAAAATGAAAAAATCAGCCAATTAGATAGAGCAGGAATTTATGAAATCCCAATAAACCAGCAACCACCTGTGTCATATATAGGCAGCACCAAGAATAAATTAAAGTATAGATTGAACCAGCATATAAATAATTGGAATAAAAAGAAGCTAAGACAGCATTAACCCAATACTGTATGGAAAATCAACAATGTCCAAGGTTTGAAGATATTAAAATTATTAAGAGCTGTAAAAACAAAAGGCAGTTAAGAATTGCAGAATCAGTGTTAATTGAAAAAAACAGATCAAGATTATGCAACATTAATGAGCCTAGTAACTTAAACGAACAATGGAAAGCCCTAATAAAAATTGAACAGCAGCTTAGAAAAAAAAAGGAAAAAAGAGCAGCAGGGACAATAGATGGCGCCAGAGACACAATGATTCAGAGATAGCGACTGGGGCCCGTGCCTCGATGGCTCTGCTCACTTGAGCTGTGGTGGGCGGGTGAGACACACCTGCCTCTTGATGACGACAGAGGTCTGTTGAAAGTACTAGAGGATTGCGTGTGAGGGGCTGAATGGGTGTGACACTTGCAGTGGGAGTGGCAGGGGTTGTTAAACAGAAGGAGCAGTTTGATACTTACAGTTGACAAAGGTGTAACCACCTAGGAATGTAAGGTTATGTAAATTATGTACATAGTTTTTAATTGAATTGTATGAATGAGTAGTATGTGTGGTTTTTTATGGAATTGACAAGCTTTATTGTAACATCTCATAAGGCTAAAAAAAAAAAAAATGCGATGTTTCACACCCGGAAGTAAGAATCGTAAGCAAGATGTCTATAAACCTTGGAAGCCCAGAAACATTACGATGATTGACGTGTTGGAAGTGTGTTGTTGATGGAAGTTACCATGATCTTTAGGGTGAGTGATTGGTACTTTCTAATCGTTTTTCATTTATGAATTGCACGTAAACTATGCGCACTTTGCAGGGGTTAATACCTTAAAAGTGCAAATATAATAATCAATTACTTTTGTTTCCTTTAATTAAAAAAATCTTTACAATTTGAATTATTTCAATGATTCTGTCATTTGTAAAAAACAAAAAACACCTGTAATAATTTCATTTCTCATTCTGCTAACAACTACAGAGGCTACCTCCTTCACAGGTGCTAACATATTTTTGGAGTTTGGAAAATTTTTGTTCTGCAATATGTAATACTTTCACAGAATACTCCAAATAATAAGTCTGTCAGTCAGTCTTTGATGTTAAGCCACTGATGCATTTTTCAAAGGCTGGTTTTGCTCTTCCCATTTATCCCATTAAACTTTTAGTGCAGAAATAACAAGCCACACACACACCAGTTACTTTCTAACTAGGATATTTCTGTCTTTTCATTCTTTTTCACAACATTATGTGGATAGAAAATATAATGAAATAATAATCAATATGTATAACATATATTGCCTTATATGTAATATATAATTTCTACAGATTTTCAATTGAACTGATTTTGAAAATCTTCCAAATATGTGGAGACAATGTGAATAGATTTGAACTGCAGAAAAAATTTAACTGATTTTTTTAGCAGCCATAACTTCAAAACCCTCACATTATGCTTTTGTCACTGGATTTCGGTATTATATTTTGCTAAAAAAATTGGAAAAAACAATATTTTAGGAAATAACTGAATTTCTAATAAAATATTCTGACATGTATTTGAAAAGTTACAAAGAAAATAAGAGCAAATAACAGCAAAAAAAGACAAAGTAAAATTTTTTTTTTACCTTCTTCAACAACTTCTCCTACAAAGACTTTAGCAATCCCAGACATTGCTATAACAACATTCTGGGAAACAGAACAACCGGTAATTGACTGCATCAACTGCAAAAAGCAAAGGAAAAAAACCAACAACAAAACATGTTAATATCAAAAGCACACATACCCACATAAAAGCAAATTTTGTGTTACACAATTTAATTATATATTGGGTTGGTGTGAATAAAATGTCTGGCGCGAACAAGCAATGGACACAGGCTCCCACCACAGCAGAATGGAACCACCAACAGGTATTGTGGGTATTACATTGCAGAGTTATTATAAATAGCTAGCACGTGTGGAAAAACAAGGTTCGGGCATGGTTTGTTTGGATGTAACGTGGCTTGCAAAGGAAACATGGAGACGCTGGATTTGAGAGTCATCTTCCCGTATGAATTTAAACTGGGCCATTCTGCAGGAATTGCCATTCAAAATGTTAACAAAGCGTTTGGGGAGAATACAGCCAACGAACGAACCATTCGGCGATGGTTTGTGAAGTTTCAAAGTGGAGATATGGACCTGCAAAATGAAGCATGTGGACACTGAACTATTGCTGTTTCTGCCGATGGTCTGTTACGTGTGGTTGAAGTGCACCCCACAAAAACCTGTCGTGAGATAGCGGCAGAGGTAGGTGTCAACCACACGACAGTTGTTCGGGGTCTGGCTGCACTGGGTAAGGTCAAAAAGCTGGACATGTGGCTGCCGCACGAGTTGAGAACTGGCAACAAGACTAGGCGTTTGGAAGTCTGCATGTCGCTGCTTCCAAGGAATAAACAGGAACCTCTACCGCGTCGAATAGTCACCTGCGACGAGAAGTGGGTCCTTTATGATAATCAGAAATGATCTGCACAATGGTTAAGCAAGGCACAGCCTGCTGGACAGCATCCTAAGCCACCCCTACACACCAAGAAAATTATGCTCCTTGTCTGGTGGTCCACAACCGGGATAATTCATCGGAGTTTCTTGGCAAGAGGCCAAACCATCACTGCAGAACGTTATTGTGCTGATTACACCAGATGTACCAGAAATTGTTGCAGAAACAACCGGCTTTGATCAACAGACATGGTGTTCTTCTGCTCCAGGACAACGCCCGCCCTCATGTTGCACAATGAATGATGCTGACATAAGTGCCTTGGGCTATGCAGCACTGCCTCATCCTGCCTATTACCCGGACTCGTCTCCGACAGACTATCATCTATTTTGTTGCCTGGATCACTTCCTGTCTGGGAAACAGTTCATGATAGACAATGAGGTTCAACGTGCAGTTGACGACTTCTTCGGGTCCCAGCCACAAGACTTTTTTCGTTCCGGGATCATGGCCTTGCCGGACAGATAGAAACTATGTATCGATGCTGAGAGGGATTATTTTGCCTAGGTAAGTTGTCCTACTTTTCCGTTCTCACCGTCCACGTGTGCTGGTCCTTTGCTTGACATTTCATTCGCACCAACCTAATATATACTTAGTTAATTATTACACCAATACCTCTGAAATACAAAAAATATTATGGAAAAAGGGGAAATGATTTCCTAATATGATAGGTCCTTAGATCTGAAGTTTTACTGATGTAATTTTTACTCATAACTTTTTAGAACAGCACATTCAAATATGTAGCAATGATAATACTCAATCTAGGGTTAAGAGGCAAACTTAACAAAGGAAGAATCACTGAAGACATAAAGAATCACTCAGCTACATTTTCAGTTAATCTCTCCTTTCTTGATTCTGTGTTAAGCAGATTTCCAAGATTTCTGGCTTCTAATTCTGTCAAAACAAAGCTACATATACACAGGTATGTAGATTAAACATATTTATACTTCCAACTCATACCCTGATGACCCAAATCTCTTAACAGCTAGACCTCATAGTGCTTATTTGTGCAATAAATTCACCCTGAAACTGGAGAAAGTTCTTTAAGATTTTACAATGAATTTTAGATGAGGTGGTGGTGGTGGTAGTGGTGTGTCAAAGGCGGAGGGGGTGTTAGTGATTTCATCTATCAGTCACAACACATCAGGATTTCACAAAATTTTTGAGCATCCCCAACCCGTTAGCAGAATCAGAGCAACATGTAACATATGCCATAGATTTTATTTTGGTCCTGCAGACAAAAATGATATCTCTCCAGAACCATTTTAGTTCCTCTGTTGCAGACTCCCCATCATGGGTGTGAGTTTTTGTCTAGTGATAGAATTCTGTCTTTCAAAACTTTTTTTGAAAATGGAAGATAAATTGAAGAGAAGATTTCTCCCATAGTTTTTTTCTTTTTTTTTTTTTTTGCAATTGTTCCCTCTGCCCATATTGTTTTTTAACAGGATTTTTTTCATAAATGTTTGTACTTTAGCTTGAAAATAGAGGCAACAATTCAAAAACAGAAGTTAGATGGTACTCTGTAACTTTAAATTATTTTCCTTGCAATGCCTGCTCTACCCAGTATTGTTGTTAAATATAATTTTATTCCATAAATAATTTGTATTTCAGCTTGAAAATAGAGGAAAACTTTCCAAAAATGGATGTTGGATGGAGCAAAGATTTCTCTTGTAACCGTATTAAAAAAAAAAAAAAAAAATGTTTGCTATGTCCCCTGTGCCAAGCACTGTTATTAAATATAATTTTGTCGTATGAATGTGTGTGTTTCAGCTGGAAAACGGAGGGAAATTTTCCAACAACAAAAGCTAAAGAGAACAAAGACTTATCCTGTGCTCATGGTTTTTTGTTTTTCTGTTTTTAACAGTTTTGCCCTTGTTCTGTGCTGTTGAAAACTAGCATTTCATTACATAAATGATTGTATTTAAGACTGAAAATGGATGCAAAAATTTCTGACAGAAGTAAGATGGTGTGATGATTTCTCATGAAAACTTATTTTAGTTTTCTTTGTGATATATTTCCTTTGTTATGTATTGTTGTTAAATATTATTTTATTCCACAAATGCAGATATTTCAGCATGATTGTAAGTCACTCAAAGGATTTTATTCACACTTAGTTAGAGCTTTGCAATGTATATCAAGGAACTTACATTACATGTCTGCAAGTTGCTGTCAATTACTTTTTATCATGACTGAAATTGAGTGACCATAACTCTTATGGAGTGATATGATATTAACAGTGGTAATTAATACACTGTTAAAATTCAGCAGTGCTGTGAAACCTCGAAACATTTTCCCAACTTTTTGAATTTTTTTTATCTTTTTGCAAACATTGTGGTAAGGAACAAATTTAGGGAATAAAACCTGAGAATTTTTGAAATTATTTTTATCCTTATGACAGAATGGCACTCTAATATATATAGTGCACTGGTTGAAAATTGCTTTATACTCATTTAGTTTTGGACTAACTGGAATGAGAATTCATTAGTTTCAACTTACTTTGATCTAGTCCTAAGTAAATTAGGATAAAGTACAGCTCACATTTAGGAAATGTTGATTACACAAAGTATGATATATGGACAAAGCACTCTTTATTTGAATTCACGATAGAGCCCAAGGGCTGATTTTTTTTCCCACTCCTCAGTTCACCAATGCAGAAAATCAGGCACTTTTTTTCTTCCCACTCCCTTCCTCCCCTACACCACAACAGATGGTGTAGGGTATGAAAGTTGAATAAAAAAAAAACAAGTAAAATATCTGAGAAAATTCACCTGCTTAAGCACCACAAGCTTTGGAAAAATGAACTTTTAAACACCAGTACTGGGCTAATAAAAAATATTTTCCTCTAGTCCGAACATAAAAACTGATAGTCCCAGGTGTCGCACTAGCAGAGTTTTTGACTACTGCAATATGTTTATATACATAAATTCATGCACAAAGAGGTGGCATTACATTAAAAATGAAGATAAAGGAGACAGTAGTAAACATAGTGGCAAATTTGTCACTTTAAACTGAAGTGAGAGGGTGCCGTAAAGTGAAAAAAAAAAAAATTAGTCTTGGGAATGCCTGTTAATTTTTATCCATACTTGCATCAAAAGTTGTTTAGAAAACAGTTGGATATGCAAAATGCCTTCCTTGTTTCAAGTTGAAATGCTTTTTTTAATACTTTTTTAATCTTGAGAGTATCAGAACAGTATAAATGAAAACCATCACTTGAAACGTATTTTTTTTTTTACTTAATTTCAGTCAGTTATTTCTGTACTAATGCTCTTTATTTCTTTTATTATTGATGCTTATCACTTTCCTGAAATCCAAATGGTTTAACTAACACCAGATCAGCATTTTACGTAAATCCCAAGTATGCTGGCTAGCCAACATATTTTTTCAAGAATGCAAGATTCTGCGTAGTACGCCTAGTTTTAAGACACTACATGCTTCTTGGTTTTAGACTTTACAGTAATGCTGGTTCTTAGATTTTTAAGTTATTCATCACAGGAGAAAACTAAGACTTCATTTTGGATTCATTCAGAAATGCTTTCTATTATTATCCTGATAACAAAGGATAACAATGAAAAGTCATGGTAACAAGGCTTTGAAACATACACTTTCCATACTTTTTTTTGCATGTGGTTCCTGATGATTAATGACAAAAAAAGAAAAAAAACATTACATGAATATTGGAATAACGGGTTTAATTAACCTAGCAAAGCTGTTGTAGCTCGCAGCATTTCATTAAGCTTTAACAAAGGAAACATTTAGAAAGATGGTACATATTTCACAGGGATTGTGAAGTATACTATTTTTTTTTTTTTTTTTGAGGGGGGATGCCATTCATTCAAAAAATAACCAAGTGTTTGATCTTTTCATCCTTTGAACATGTAACAACTAGATTTTATTTTATGATTACACAACTTATCGACTGATTAATTGATTGGGTGTCACAAACACCAAGAATAGCTGAAATGCACTAAGCACATTTACAAGGGTTGCAACAATGACATCAATCACAGACACTAAGCTATGACTCATCATAAATTTATATAATTATGCAAACTTGAAAAACCATTATAATTTATGATACAGAATTTAAGTCATCCTGTACTGGAAAATTTGTACACACATTTGTTGATATGATTAAAACAAATTTTCTTTAAAAAAGCTTAACAGTGTAACCATTATTTCTGCTAAAAATTTCTTTTCAGCTCTGACATCATTAAGAAAAAAATATGACTTTATTCACATCCTGTATACTAATTGATTAAATAAAAATGCTCAAGGCATACCCACTTCTATAAAATGTATACAAAAATAAATAATTCTTTGCTCCAATAATTGTAACATGCATTAAAAAAAGTATGGGCATATAGTATCACTTTGTTTCTCTTCTGATCTGTTGACATCTCTCTCCACGTGTATGTGTCAGATATGAAAAATCTTCTTGCAATGGATATCATTAACCATAGATGACATTTTGTGCATTTTTGAATTCCTTGATGCACAAGTGTTCCCACTAGGTAGCATAAACATTTTATGCTTGGCACAATACTTCAATTTCTAAAAATTAAAGTGAAAAAATTATTTTTGTATTTGATAACTGGTATTATGAACATAACTTTTCCTAAATTTTGTGCCTTACATGATGCAAAGTTTTACTGCATCATGTAAATCAGACCCCCCCCCGCCCCACTCAATGATTCATTATTGGGTTTAACATGTAAAACTATAAATCCAAAAATATGAAAACATAATCAGTAAATTTATATTTGGCACAAAATTCCTGCTTCTAAGGGTCCAATTAAAAAAATTCTTTTTTGCATCTAGACAGCAGCAGTTGCAAACAAAAATTTTCAGTTCTTTTCTAACTTTTTCTGATAAAGCATTTTTCTTTCCACTGGCATAAACCTTAGTTATTACTTTCATGACATTTACACTTCTAATTGTTGGATTCACATTAGGAAGCATTAGCTGTGATTAATACAATGTATGCATTAAATAGGTAACAGCTGTATATTTAAATTTAAAGCTCTTATGTGCTCCTAAAAGTTCAGTTAAAAAAATAATTTTTGCATCTGACTTTGCTGCTTTTCCGAAACAAAATTTGTGCAATATGTGGCATAAATTTATATTTTCAGTTTGATGATATCTCTGCTTGCACAGATTAAGACTGGCAAAATTCTTTTGACAGTAGTTAGCTTTATTTAACCATACCTCATAATTTTTCAGATGCATTATTTCATTATTTTCCTGCTGGAGGTCAAAACAATGTATCTGCATATGACATTAAATTTGCACTTCCACAAAGTGCTATTTAAAAAATCTTTCTTGAACTGATTGCTGCAGATAAAACAATTTTCCTTGCTCTTTTCTAATACAAAATTTCAATGCTTTGTAGCATTAAAATTTTACTTTTTTAGCATTAAGTTAGTTTTTTTGTAAGGAAACTTCTGACTTTAAAAGTTAAAATAAAAATGTTGCAAAATGTCTTTAACATACTATGTTCAAGACTTCTGTCAAAGGAGTAACTATTACACCTTAGTATTCTGTGGCATCCTTCTAATTTGATCTTTTACTTATAATAATATCAAGAGTGGTACAAACAAAAATTAAAATTCTTAAATGAAATTGATGGTGAGGAATATCCATAAAAAATAACGACTCTCCAAAATAGGCGCACATATAAGTTTTTGCAGTTTGACTAGCATAAGAATTAGGAATTTGTGATACTGATTCATAATTTTATACTTTTCTTGTGACAAAACAAACTCTAAAAGAAACAAAAAAAAATTGCTTTGCAAATATTCTGAAAGATTTAATCTTGAATTCTAAACTTATAATTTTTTCAACTGTCAATTATGCATTAAGATGATATACATGTACACTATGTTGACAAAAGTCACAGGACACCCCTTCAAAAGCAAATGAACAGATCCGCTGCATTGTTAAGATGTGTGGTACAGCTGCAAATGGTATAAAAACAAGCCTGCAGCTGACTGCGATCATATCACACTGCGAGGTTGAGTGAAAAATGTCGCGGCAGGAGAAAACTGACTTTGAGAAAGGAAAGAATGTTGCGTGTTATATTAGTGGGTTGTCCATTAGAGAAACCGAGGTGTTTAAACATACCCAAGTCAACTGTTCTGGATGTACTTAATAAGTGGAAGACACATGGCGTGCCTGAAGCAACAAAACGTACCGGCAGACTAAAGAAAATCAGTGATAGAAGACCTCAAAGCCTCAGGAGAGTCGTTATAGCTAATCAACGGAGTACTGCACAAGACCTCAGTGTACAGGTGAGTAAAAATGCTGGAACCTCGGTATGTACACTAACCATTTGCAGAGAAATTCATTCTATGGGTTACAGTGGTCGTGCGGCTGCTCATAAGCCTTTCATCTCCACTCGGAATGCTGCTCATCGTTTAACATGGTGTAAAGAACATTTATCGTGGACAGTAGATCAATGGAAATGGGTCCTATGGACTGAAGAATCCAGATACATGATCCATCAGTCTGATGGCTGTGCGTGGGTATGGCAGCAGCTGAGGGAACGCTATTTACGACATTGTACTGTTGCTATGGTCAAGTTTGGAGCTGGCAGTGTACTTGTGTGGGTTTTTTTTTTTTTTTTTGTGGTATGGTCCTGGCCCATTGGTTATCATGGACAAACCTGTTAACCAGCACATCTACCTCAATATTCTGGACAATTATGCCCTACCAACTCTGTGACAATACTATGGAACTGAGCTTTGTTGGTACCAGCAGGATAATGCACCGAGCCATAAAGCAAGGACTGTTTGTTACAACATGGTTTCATGATAATTCTGTATCGTGTGTGGACTAGCCAGCACAGAACCCTGATCTTAATCTCACAGAGCACCTATGGGATGAATTAGAGAGCCACATAAGAAGTTTGGAACCAAGGCCTACTACTAAGCAACGGTTAGCGGCGGCATTATGTACTGAATGGAAGCGCATACCTATCGCTGTGTTCCAAAACCTTGTCGAAAGCATGTCTCGAAGGGTCAGTGCATGCATTAAGGCCAAAGGCGGAATGACACCGTACTAATGTATGTCAAGAAATGCTATGTTGTGTTTCTCTTCTAGGTGTCAGGTGACTTTTGTCAATATAGTGTATATGTGAGTGATATTTATCCCACTGTCAGCTATAGGTTAAGAGAAGCAAATGTTAAACTTTCATTACGAACATGAGCATTTGTAGCAGCACAACCAGTCAGACAAACCAACCCATGAAGATGTATGCAAAAAAGTTTACAGTATAGGATCTGATCTGAAATCAAAACACCCTTAATGTTAAAGATGTTTCAATTTATGTTACATCTTGATCTTTACAAGTAGCAACCACTACCCAAAGTTTTCAGATAGTATTCATTAAAAATTTGCTTTTATTTAGCTGAGAAAATTCTCTCAATCATAGAAAAAAAAAAAACTCTACATAACAAAAATCTCTAAAATGAATGGTGTTTCCTGAAATACAAACAAAATTACTGCTTAAACAGCAGACATTTGACTACAAAGTACAAAACTTGAATGATGTACAGGTAAAAAAAAAAAAAAAAAAAAAAAAAAATATGCATGACACCATGTGATCTAAGCAACATGCAATCATGAGGTAAAGTTTAACCACACTCACTCGTTTGATGGCTGCTTTGGGAAAAGCAGAACGTCTGTACATTTCATACCTATTCAATTGTTCTTCTGAAAAATTCGACACCAAAACCCTGAAAATGAAAAAAACATGCTAAAACTTTTAAAATTTAGCAATAAAATGTCAAAATAATTTCATGAAACCAACTAAATACTACATAAATAACACCCAAATATGCAAAGCACCAGTTCATTGATGAAGTTTCCTGAAGGGGAAGTATAGATTCCTCTGAATTAAGATTAATACATGTCAGATGATGATGATGAGCCTTAGCAGGATTATTGAGTTGCATTTGGTGTACATAGTGTAGATTTTTTTTGCCATCAATAAGCATTAAAGTTTTTACACAACCAGTCCTACAGCATTAAAAGAAGGTGAAAAGTTAGAGGCAGTGATGTTGGTGTTAAAAGTAGCTCACCAGACACACACGTCCAGATGCTTTATTAAACCAATGATGGTGAATGGCATTTTTTTTTTTTTTTTTGGCATCAAGTAGCGTAGATCTTAGTGAGCATATATACTACCTTTTCTGATTATGACACCGTAACATTAAACTCCATTTTACAGATGTGCACCTTTGAAATGCATTTAAGTTGTGGCTTATAACTGTTTCCAGTGAGTAACACTGTAAATTTCAACAGTCGTTCACGATGTTAAAACATATTGTTTCATTTAAAGATAGCACAGCAAAAACTATAAGAAAGTGCCTTGTGAAAAAAAATTATATTTCTTTCCACTTTTTTAGGAGGATTCCACAAAAAATATAGTCTCCCCCAGTCATCCTCAAATCGTTCGAAAGCATCTGTAATTGGGGAAAATGTTCATACATTAAGAATTTATTTGATCATGATAATTGGATCATATTATTTTGTCCACTACTTTGATATAATTTCAACAAGCTGAACCCAACCCTGGGGGAAGGGGGGATTAAAGCAGAACTGAACTGGTATCCATTTTTCAACCCTGCATTTTTACATTTTCTTGCTACTACTGATTCGTCCATGAATCATGGGACACACACTTCAATACGGCGGAGATATTCTTATGGCTTCCTCATCATATTTTGGGAATGTTTTCTCTTGGGTATTTTTATTCATCTACCCATAGTGAAATCCTAGATGCACCACCAATACTGTGGCCCCGTATCCTAAAAATGTGCTCTGAGGCATTACAATGTTTCTTAGAGTTACGAAAAATTGTTAATCAGCGTGACACACTGATCTACTTAAAGCAAGTCTTTCAACTATCACACCCTAAATGTATTGTTGGATTCATGTATCTCAGTTGCTTGGAAATGCATTGTCCTGTAATGATGACAATACTTGGATACAAATCTAAAGATTTGTTTGGTTTGAGCTGCAGTACAATATAATTTTTGTTTTGGTTAACATAACTTCTAGGTTAAAATAATAATGCCCTTACATTACTACCATATCCTTAGCAAATTAAATAATTAATTTCTTTATTAGCTGAGTGGACTCTTGCTACCTTGACACCAGTGGCCCTAAATTAAGGAGGTGTGATTGCTTATAACCCTCCGAGTTGTCCACAGCGGTTAGTCTTTAAACCTCCGAAAAAGAAAAATCCAGGATGTTCCTATTTTGCATACATTTAAACATTACCGCTAATAACTGTTGTCGGCCAACAATGGTTTGTGTAACCCTGACTTACTGCATTTTTTCCCGTTCTTCTTCCTCTAGTTGTTCTTTAGTTTTGCACTGCTGCTCCTTAGGTTGGTCGTCATCACGGCAAGAGTCAAATAAATGACTATCACTCTGATTTTCATCTCGAGTACCTATCATGGGAGGTGCTGGAAGCTTTAATATGGGAGACGTTTCCTTCGATTCTTCGGTATTATAGTCGGCTTCGTCGTTTGGTAGAGGAGATGATGGTGGGGTAGAAGCAAAGCTGTTATGAGCTAAGTGTCCCTCATCTACGTTTTCTGGTTCTGAAGTTGAAACATCGTCATCATTTTCGTAATTACCCGAATTCTCGGAACTTCCCTCAACATTGGCCTTTTTCGGAGAGACGAAGTCATCTGCCATGATTACCACACAACGAAGCAGACAAATTTACCCTGCGAAACGATGGAAACACCGATAACAATTTGAAAACAATTTGCTTGATAGATGTAAACGCAGACAAACACTACCGCTTCAAAAATCCCAACACTCCACAAAACACACTAATTTGTGTTTACTAAAGTCAGAATAACAGTTACGGTCATTATATTTATATGTTAATGAATTTCCCAGCAACTTTCTAAAATTTCCCTATTTAAAATAATGCAGCTATGCAAAAATTACGATTTCTCTGAAGATACCAAGGAGGTTTTACGGAGGTAGGAACCTCCATGGCTGATACAACACGACCAAACTGATTCATAGCGTATCGTATCAACGCTTCTGACTCAAGGAGGTTAGAATAAGATTCTAACCTCCTTGTTCTGACTCTTTTCTACGGTAAGGTGACCAGTTATCAGGACACCGATTTGAGGACAAAAGGGCGTGGCGTCCCCAAATCGGTAGTTCATTTGGGGACACATACGTACTCAAAATAAATATGCAAATCTTTTTGTCAGAAAACTGCATTGCTTCAATAAGTGTGATATTACACATTAAAATCTGTGTCTTAAAAGGATATATCTTGCAGAATGTTGGTAATTTGTATTGACAAAGTAGAATTATGATGGCGAGAACATATTAGCAAAAGTGAAATGTTTTACCTTAGGTAAATGCACTGAATGTACTCTTAGTTTCTCCAAAAACTTTGGCCGCCCCGGTGGCGCAGTGGTCTAAGCGATGGCCTCTGATCATTCGTCCGAAAGGGGTCCGGGTTCGAATCCCGTCAGGCATGGATGTTGTGTTTGTCTTACGGCACTGGCTCTCTCCCTTCCCTGGAACCAGTGACCCAAAATTAGGGACGGGCGACTGCTTATAGCCCATTGAGTTGCTCACGGTGGTCGTTAAACCTTCAATCAAAAAAAAAAAAAAACTTTGGCAAAATTTTTCATTTTGCCAAAGTTTTTGGAGAAACTAAGAGTACAATCGAAATTTGACCGTGCCAGTGATGCAGTGTCTTAGTGCTGGTCACTGACGATGATTCGTACAAGTTGGCACGGGTTCGAGTCCCGAATGAGGCAAGGGTGGTGTGTTTGTCTTACAGCACTTGCTCTCTCTCTCTCTCTCTCTCTTTTCTCTAGAACGAATGTCTCCAAATTAGAGACAGGTGACTGCTTATAGTCATTAGAGTTGCTCGTAATGTCGTTAAACCCAGAAAGAAGAAAAAAAAAAGTCCAAATTTGTTTTCACAAGAAGCATGTTGGAAAATTAGTACAACGTAAACTACTTTTAAGAACATTTTTCATTGGAAATCTAAAGGATTAATGAGGGAGTGTAAATTCGAGGACATTTAGTGACAAACATTAAAATGTGAGGACAATTTGCGTCCCCAAAGGCTTCAGACGTTTTTGGGGACAGTACTCTAAATTCGAGGACTGTCCTCAATAATTGGGGACGTCTGGTCAGCTTATTCTACGGCCTGTTTATTTTTAAAAATTATGATGTTACTGCCGGATTACAAACTGTAGTTACTCCACTTGCCGCTAGCATATTTTTGCGCTACTAGCGCACCTCAACAATGTTGTTTTCTCGGGAGATGCTAAGTTATAGACGCTATAGCTAAGTTCACAACGCTTGGATACCATGCTGACGTCACAGATGATATGCCTCGACTACCGATATAATATCACTAAGAGTAGAGCTGATGTTCATATTGTGTTTTTGGAAGCAGTCTGAAAATTCGTGCAACTGATGCGGAAATAAAGCAGATGCACACATAAAAGACTGGTTTGTGTCTTGTTTCTCAGCGATCTTCATTTGACCTAAAGCAGATGTGACAAACGACGTTGTATTATCTTAATCGCTAGTTTGCATCTTGCTCCATTTCTTATCCCAACGTTCCTACTATTAGCATTATTCATTGAACAGCCAAGACAACATTGCTTGGGCAGCGGTCTTGCAAACAAATAACTTTCTAAGAATATCTGAAGTGTTTAATACGCAAGATTTCAATAATTGTTATTGAAGTGGTTAGTAATTACTGTATAATAAAAATACGTAAAAACACAGTAAAAATTAATTTGCGATGTTTAGCTTTGTTTCGTTACTTAAACATTTAAAACGGAAACATCTGCTGCAACGGATCAAGTCTTTCAGAAATTTTTCGTGCTCTTCCTCCAATTCTAAATAACCAGAAATGAAGCCATCTTTTCCCCTACTGCATTCATTCAAAAATTTCTGCCGCCCCGGTGGCGCAGTGGTCTAAGCGATGGCCTCTGATCATTCGTCCGAACGGGGTCCGGGTTCGAATCCCGGTAAGGCATGGATGTTGTGTTTGTCTTACGGCACTGGCTCTCTCCCGTCCCTGGAACCAGTGACCCTAAATTAGGGACGGGCGACTGCTTATAGCCCATTGAGTTGCTCACGGTGGTCGTTAAACCTCCAATAAAAAAAAAAAAATTCTGGAAAACGTCATTTAAAAACACCTCCATAATCTTCAGAGAAATTTCGAAATCGCTACTGTGAGTTCCGTTCCACGTTGCACCATCTGATGAAGACCTTATCGAATGGTTGTATATCATTTTTCGATATCTTTTATCGCACAGGCGCAACTGACTAAATCTGCGACGTCAGATGGTATCCAAGCGTTGTGAACTTAGCATCTCCCTTGTTTTCTCATGGTCGGTTATGTCACGGTCACGGTGTATGATAGTCTAACTGGGATCATCACCTGTTGATGTTACTAGTTAACAGTTACATTTGATGATCCCAGTTAGCCGTGGTTATGTGACCAACCAGGGACATACTGATAGCCGCCCGCAATTTTCGTATTTCCGGAGGGTCTCACGGAAGGAGGTTAGATTAAGATATCTGGAGATGGCCTTCTTAATGCAGCAGTGTCACTTTGCGTGAAGCCTATAACCGCTCTCTCCCGTCCCTGGAACCAGTGACCCTAAATTAGGGACGGGCGACTGCTTATAGCCCATTGACTTGCTCACGGTGGTCGTTAAACCTCCAATCAAAAAAAAAAAAAATTCTGGAAAACGTCATTTAAAAACACCTCCATAATCTTCAGAGAAATTTCGAAATCGCTACTGTGAGTTCCGTTCCACGTTGCACCATCTGATGAAGACCTTATCGAATGGTTGTATATCATTTTTCGATATCTTTTATCGCACAGGCGCAACTGACTAAATCTGCGACGTCAGATGGTATCCAAGCGTTGTGAACTTAGCATCTCCCTTGTTTTCTCATGGTCGGTTATGTCACGGTCACGGTGTATGATAGTCTAACTGGGATCATCACCTGTTGATGTTACTAGTTAACAGTTACATTTGATGATCCCAGTTAGCCGTGGTTATGTGACCAACCAGGGACATACTGATAGCCGCCCGCAATTTTCGTATTTCCGGAGGGTCTCACGGAAGGAGGTTAGAATAAGATATCTGGAGATGGCCTTCTTAATGCAGCAGTGTCACTTTGCGTGAAGCCTATAACCGCTCTCTCCCGTCCCTGGAACCAGTGACCCTAAATTAGGGACGGGCGACTGCTTATAGCCCATTGAGTTGCTCACGGTGGTCGTTAAACCTCCAATCAAAAAAAAAAAAAATTCTGGAAAACGTCATTTAAAAACACCTCCATAATCTTCAGAGAAATTTCGAAATCGCTACTGTGAGTTCCGTTCCACGTTGCACCATCTGATGAAGACCTTATCGAATGGTTGTATATCATTTTTCGATATCTTTTATCGCACAGGCGCAACTGACTAAATCTGCGACGTCAGATGGTATCCAAGCGTTGTGAACTTAGCATCTCCCTTGTTTTTCTCATGGTCGGTTATGTCACGGTCACGGTGTATGATAGTCTAACTGGGATCATCACCTGTTGATGTTACTAGTTAACAGTTACATTTGATGATCCCAGTTAGCCGTGGTTATGTGACCAACCAGGGACATACTGATAGCCGCCCGCAATTTTCGTATTTCCGGAGGGTCTCACGGAAGGAGGTTAGATTAAGATATCTGGAGATGGCCTTCTTAATGCAGCAGTGTCACTTTGCGTGAAGCCTATAACCGCTCTCTCCCGTCCCTGGAACCAGTGACCCTAAATTAGGGACGGGCGACTGCTTATAGCCCATTGACTTGCTCACGGTGGTCGTTAAACCTCCAATCAAAAAAAAAAAAAAATTCTGGAAAACGTCATTTAAAAACACCTCCATAATCTTCAGAGAAATTTCGAAATCGCTACTGTGAGTTCCGTTCCACGTTGCACCATCTGATGAAGACCTTATCGAATGGTTGTATATCATTTTTCGATATCTTTTATCGCACAGGCGCAACTGACTAAATCTGCGACGTCAGATGGTATCCAAGCGTTGTGAACTTAGCATCTCCCTTGTTTTCTCATGGTCGGTTATGTCACGGTCACGGTGTATGATAGTCTAACTGGGATCATCACCTGTTGATGTTACTAGTTAACAGTTACATTTGATGATCCCAGTTAGCCGTGGTTATGTGACCAACCAGGGACATACTGATAGCCGCCCGCAATTTTCGTATTTCCGGAGGGTCTCACGGAAGGAGGTTAGAATAAGATATCTGGAGATGGCCTTCTTAATGCAGCAGTGTCACTTTGCGTGAAGCCTATAACCGCTCTCTCCCGTCCCTGGAACCAGTGACCCTAAATTAGGGACGGGCGACTGCTTATAGCCCATTGAGTTGCTCACGGTGGTCGTTAAACCTCCAATCAAAAAAAAAAAAATTCTGGAAAACGTCATTTAAAAACACCTCCATAATCTTCAGAGAAATTTCGAAATCGCTACTGTGAGTTCCGTTCCACGTTGCACCATCTGATGAAGACCTTATCGAATGGTTGTATATCATTTTTCGATATCTTTTATCGCACAGGCGCAACTGACTAAATCTGCGACGTCAGATGGTATCCAAGCGCTGTGAACTTAGCATCTCCCTTGTTTTCTCATGGTCGGTTATGTCACGGTCACGGTGTATGATAGTCTAACTGGGATCATCACCTGTTGATGTTACTAGTTAACAGTTACATTTGATGATCCCAGTTAGCCGTGGTTATGTGACCAACCAGGGACATACTGATAGCCGCCCGCAATTTTCGTATTTCCGGAGGGTCTCACGGAAGGAGGTTAGAATATGATATCTGGAGATGGCCTTCTTAATGCAGCAGTGTCACTTTGCGTGAAGCCTATAACCGCTCTCTCCCGTCCCTGGAACCAGTGACCCTAAATTAGGGACGGGCGACTGCTTATAGCCCATTGACTTGCTCACGGTGGTCGTTAAACCTCCAATCAAAAAAAAAAAAAAATTCTGGAAAACGTCATTTAAAAACACCTCCATAATCTTCAGAGAAATTTCGAAATCGCTACTGTGAGTTCCGTTCCACGTTGCACCATCTGATGAAGACCTTATCGAATGGTTGTATATCATTTTTCGATATCTTTTATCGCACAGGCGCAACTGACTAAATCTGCGACGTCAGATGGTATCCAAGCGTTGTGAACTTAGCATCTCCCTTGTTTTCTCATGGTCGGTTATGTCACGGTCACGGTGTATGATAGTCTAACTGGGATCATCACCTGTTGATTTTACTAGTTAACAGTTACATTTGATGATCCCAGTTAGCCGTGGTTATGTGACCAACCAGGGACATACTGATAGCCGCCCGCAATTTTCGTATTTCCGGAGGGTCTCACGGAAGGAGGTTAGAATAAGATATCTGGAGATGACCTTCTTAATGCAGCAGTGTCACTTTGCGTGAAGCCTATAACCGCTAACGACGATCGTTAAAGTGTGGGAAAGCTGATGGTTTTCAAGACTATTGCAATCAAGGAGGTTAGAATCCATGGAGTAAAGGCCGGCCGTTCCACTGGTGTAATCAAAGTGAATCCACCGAAACGTCACCATCACGACATCACAGCCAATCACAGCGTGTGCCGCCATGTTGGTGAGATGTGTGAGACGAGTCGCAGCCAATCACAGTCTCTGCGGCATGTTTGTGAGACTTTTGAGCATTAAAGTCGTCTGCTCAAAGTGCTTCAAGTTTGTGCGGTCTTTCTTACTCCATCTATTCTAACCTCCTTGATTGCAATACATTTTGTGTTGGCCGAATCGCATTCTTTCGTCACAAATGTCTTTAATTTTGCATCGTGACTTGCTGCCGATGTGTAAGAAAATGCTCGATTTTTAAAATTCTTAATTATTTTGAGGCTTCTTCCCATTTTTATTTTAAACGGAAATACTTAAATGCTAGTGCGAATTCAAACATAACATAACGTTAAAATGGAAAACTACACTCATGCAGCGTAATTCATTCCGATTTGATATTAACACGATTTCTGCAATCAAAGCCACGCAATTACAAAATACACACAGTTGAAACTGCATGGGCATTATGTAAACAACCTCAAATTCCTACACGTTGCGGCTTCACGGTTAAGAGACTCAGGGCATGTCCAGAAATACACTGCTGGACAATTGCTAAGGACGGATCATAAACGGCTATATAGTGCATAAAAAGTAAGTGTGGTTGGATGCCAAGAGAAATAAAATAATGTCAGAATGCCAGGACATTACAAGAAAGACAATTTATTGTGCTCTGAAATCAAGAAGGCTTTGGAACGTGTTCAGGGGACAAACAGGCCATTTTGTGCAGAATACGTAAACGTGAAAAAAATGCAATTACCGTCCGCAGGCGTTCCGGCGTAAGATGTCAATACGGGATATGGCCACCATGGAGGGCGATGCAAGATTCCGCACGTCGTGTCATGCTTTGCACAACATTATCAAGCAGCTGTTGGGGTAATTTATCCCATTCCTCTGTCAGTGCACGGATGAGGGTGTCCTTGTTTATTGGAGGGCATTGGCGACCAGCAAGACTCCTCCCTAAAGCATCCCACACATTTTCAATGGGATTCAGATCTGGAGAACGTGCTGGCCATACGAGGCGTTGAATGTCCTCGCTCTCAAGACACTCCTGGACAGCGACTGTTCGATGACATGTTGCGTTGTCGTCCATGAAAATGAATCTATCACCGACAGCACCACGGAACATGCGAACATGAGGTCGCAGAACATCATTAATGTATCGTTGGCCAGTCATAGTCCCAGTTGGAAGCACATAGAGGGACGTACGGCCATTGATCATGATGCCAGCCCATACCATGACACTACATGTCGGATATCGGTCCCTTTCCTGTATGTTTGCTGGACAATATGCAGTACCACTATCACGCCAGATCAGTTGTCGTCGACAATCAGACGATAGACTGTATCTACTCTCATCTGAGAAGAGGACAGCAGACCAGTCGTTATCACCGCAATTGCGATGCTGATGACACCATTGCAAACGGGCGGTACGGCGATGTCTGGACAATGGGATGCACACAACAGGACAGCGGGCGTATAGTCCTCCTTCATGCAAACGTCTGGCGACAGTTTTTCGGGAGATCCGCTTGCCAGTAGCAGCCATAAACTGATTTGCTACCTCACTAGCTGTGCTGCGCCAGTGTCTTTTTGTTGATAGAACTATGTACCGATTTTCTGTAGGTGTCGTACTGCGAACACGACCTCCCCCGTGACGTTTGCTACACTCTCCATTTGTTTGAAATGATTTCCAAGGCCTTGAAACAATACTGTGGCTGACGTCGAACACCCTGGCAACATCCGTTATTTTTCGCCCTTCTTCAATCTTGCCAATAATACGGCCACGCGTAAAATCATCTAGGTGATGTCGGGAAGACATACTGAAAATTGCAAGTTCGTCAATTGATTCTTTCCCTTTCAACTTTGCGTTTGAACAACAACGGTCAATACACGTCAAATCCTTTATATCTCTTATCAGCGCTATGACGTCACGAACAAGTTCGGCAATTAAAATTTGCATACGCACAACACGTCTTACTGTATCCCGCACTTATGCTAATTTCCACATTTTCCTGCCTTCCATTTTATGGTTGCTATCGTTGCTATTGTCATCCGTCCTTAGCAATTGTCCGGCAGTGTATTATTCTAACCTCCTTGGTCTCACGGGTAAGAGGGCTTCTAGCCTCAGCAAAAAGATTTTAGACATTTTTTGAGGGAAGCTTAATTCATATGAAACTGAATAAAGAAGCAGTCAGGAATTTTTCTGACGGCAGCTTTAAATGAAATATTAAAAACGCAAGCAATTGTTGGTAAATTTTTTTTTCAGTTAGTAAGTAAAATATATAGAAATCATATTTACAGTTTTAGTTTAAAACAACTGTATGGCAGGAAAGCAACTATTCCAGGGAACTTGAGGCCACTTTTCACAGCAGTACTCATGGTTTCCATGCATGTACAGGGTAATTCAAAATGATTGCTCCGATTACAAATGACAGTAACGCGTTTATGAAGATAAATAGACAGCTGATGTCCCTACCCAATAAAGAAGGAAGTTTGGAATTTTATTGGAACCTACTACTGTGTTGCTATGGTGACGCAGGAAAGCAAGCTGCCCGTGCGCCAAAGCCAGTGGGAAGAAATGGCGACCGCAGCAGAAAAGGTGTTTTGCATGCTGGAGTTACAAAAGTGTCATTCTGTTGTCACAGTGGAAAGAATGTTTCGTAATTGCAACAAACGTGCTCCTCCAGATGCTAAGAGCATAAGGAGGTGATATAAGCAGTTTGTAGAAACAGGATGTCTTTGTAAAGGGAAGAGCATCGGCAGACCACGTGTTTCAGAGGAAAACGTTGACAGAATTCGTAAAAGCTTTGAACGCAGTCCACGCAAGTCAACTTACCGCGCAAGCCAGGAGCTGCAAATGCCACTGTTTGGCGTGTTCTTAAACGGAAGCTGCAAATGAAACCCTACAGAGTTCAATTTTTGTATGCACTGAAGACCGACGACAAAGTGCAGCGTGCTACCTTTGCTGAAACCATGCAGGAAGCCGTGGAGGATGACACATTTGCTTCACTCCTAATTTTCTGTGATGAAGGTACCTTTCATATCAGTGGCAAGGTAAACCACTACAACACTTGCATATGGGGCACGGAAAAACCTGTTGCTGTGATTGAACATGAGCGTGATTGACCGAAAGTCAATGAGTTCTGCGCGATTTCCAGTGTGAAGGTCTATGGACCTTTTTTCTTCATCCAAGATACAGTAGCAGGTAAAGTTTATCTAAATATGATTCAGCAATGGCTACTTCCACAACTGGATGGCGATTCCGGGGACTACATCCTACAGCAAGATGGAGCACCCCAACGTTGGAATATGCACGTTCGGCAATTTTTGAACGAAATTCTTCCGAAGCGTCGCATTGGTCGTTGTGGACAGGATGTCAGGGTTTTCTGAAAGTGGCCCCTCAGGTCTCCGGACCTTACTTCTTGTGACTTCTTTTTTGAGGGGTATGTCAAAGACCATGTGTATGTGCCACCTTTGCCGAGAACACTGAAATAACTAAACATGAGCATTCAGCTTGCACTGGCATCAGTGACTACGGACATGCTTCATAATGTATGGCGTGAAATGGATTACCGTTTAGATGTTGTCCGCGTGACCCAGGGTTGTCATATAGAACAATTGTAAGGTATGGAAACAAAATTCTAAACTTCTTTCTTTGTTGTGCAACAATGTGATCTCTGTATCTATGTTCATAAACCAGGTATCGTCATTTGTAATCGGGGCAATCACTTTGAATTACCCCCCCTGCATATTAACCAGAGAATATGAAAGAAATATCAGTTCAGCGAAGGAAATTTTTATAACGACGAGGATAAGGTGTTATGTTTGTAGTTGCGTGCATCTCAGAATATAATGGATTTTTTTAAATAGCTTTCTTCGCGGTGACGAAAAAACTGAGACCTGTGTTCATTTTTTAAGAGTCAAGAAAAAAATATTTATTATGTGAAAAACATTTCAAGAGTAAATAATTTAAATAGGTTTACGTTTTTTGTGCCACAATTCCTAATTGTTCCTTTTTTATTTTCTTACTTATATTCTGTATTTTCTTATAAATCGATAAAGGTCGTCAAACACTGTCACGCGTCAGTTGTGCGTTTTGTGTGTGCGATCGTAAAACATTTCAAAGAGATCAGCCTTTGTTCTCTAAAATAAAATAATTTGCATGATATGATTAACTTTAGCGCAAGTATTTAGCCGTAGTTTGCATTGTTATATAACTAGGGCAATCATTTCAATTAACATCAAATAGAAGTCATCGCTCTCTTCACGTTTTATAAGTGAGTCACGGAAAAATTCTCATCGGCCGTCACCGGGAATCGAACACAGGGTCTTCCAGTTACGCGCCGGACATGCTTCCACTGCACCACAGCGGTCTGGAAATCCTCCAGACTCACATACGACAAACTGCCAAACCACCTGGCAGGTTGCTTTCTTTGGAGCCCCGCACAATGCTGGGGATTCACCAAAGATGAACAGTAGCAACTGAACAAATAACTAGAAGGCGAATGAATGATAAATACACAGTTGACGTGGACTAAGAACATCAAATAGAAGTCATCGCTCTTTCCACGTTTGATAACTGAGTCACGAAAAAATTCTTATTGGCTGCCAAAGGGAATCGAACACAGGGTCTTCTAGTTACGCTCCGGACATGCTTCCACTACACCACAGCGGCCTCGAAATTCTCCATACTCACATACGACAAACTGCCAAACCAAACCACCTGGCAGTTTGCTTTTTTGGAGCCCCGCACAATGCTGGGGATTCACCAAAGATGAACATTAGCAACTGAACAGATAAATAACAAATAACTTGTTCCTAGTCCATGTCAACTGTATATTTATTATTCATTCGCCTTCTAGTTATTTGTTCAGTTGCTACTGTTCATCTTTCGTGAATCTCCAGCATTGTGCGGGGCTCCAAAGAAAGCAACCTGTCAGGTAATTTGGCAGTTTGTCGTATACGAGTCTTGAAAATTTCGAGGCCGCTGTGGTGCAGTGGAATCCTGTCCGGCGCGTAACTGGAAGATCTTGAGTTTGATTCCCAGTGGCGGCCAATGAGAATTTTTCCGCGACTCACTTATAAAAGGTGGAAAGAGCGATGACTTCTATTTGATTGTTCCTAGTCCACGTGAACTGTGTATTTATCATTTCAATTACAACGTGCACATTTGTGTCACACGCGAAGAAGTGCAGTAGTTTTGACTTTAAGAAAAATACCTGTAGGTTAAGAATCTTAATTATTTAAACACCCGTAAAACCTTGTTAATAAGTTGAATTTAAAAATTTCGGTTATTGAAAGCTAATAGATTTTCGTAAAAGAGCCTCGATGATATCTTTTTTCGGGAGGGCCCGGAATTTTTTCGGTACGCCACTGAACCGTACTACGTCTGCGGGTTCATTTTTAGACATACTGAACATACAAATCTGTAAAAATTATTGAATTGTGTGTTAAAGGAGTACCGTTTAGTGCACTGCGTGTTCTGTTCTCAGTTCACGATGGTACATTGTTGTGTACCTCATTGCACTTGTTCCACAAAGAAACGTTTTCCAAGTATATCGCTTGTATGAATTACTACTTCAGAGAAATACGGTGGAAAAATATTCCCAGGGATTCTTAAGTCAGTGATTATTCTATTGTCTGCAGTTTGCATTTCTGTCCAGAAGATTATGTTTCGGGATGTAAAATTAAGAAATTTATCGATATCCGTTGCCAGGGGTGGGAGTTCACTGCGTTTCATTTTACCTATTCTAACAATTATATATTTATATAACAATGAAACGTCTAATCTTTGGTCCGACCTAAATCAACTGCTGCCCCTCCCATCTTTTCTCTCTGGCTACGGGCCTAGATCAGTTAAAAGTATATGCTCTTCTATTTTTCAGAATTATCTACAGTAAAAATCATCGAAAGCTGCAATAGAAACGAGAATAATTCAAAAAAAAAAAAAAAAGAAAGAGAATTATTAAGTGAAAAAGTCATTTAGTGAAAATAGTTGGATGTTTAGTGAAAGTAATTGGTTATTTAGTCAGTAGTTGAAAAAATATTTTATTGTTTGCAACACGTTTCTAGCACATTCTATCTTTGATTGCAATTCCAGATACAGGAGTATTGCACTATCCAAAGCCATCATTTGCCTATGAACAATCTGGGGTACAGGATTTTGTAGAAGTAGCTCTTCCTTTTTTATAAGAAAAAATGTATCAAAAGTTCTGCACTGTTACATTTATCCAAAGGTTAACAAAACATCATTACTAAAGAGCAATATGTATGTGAAATAATGAGCTTGAGCTTTTAGCCAATAAAATAACAAATCACTATTGCTATTCTTTGAGGGCTTCTTTACTTACTGAATATAATATTTTCTTTATATTGCATTTTCTTCTTCCTAATTCCAAAAATGGGTGACTCCTTCTAGCATCAGATGCTTATTGGAGTTGCAAACCTTAAAAAAAAGTTCTAGTTATAGAATATCTTCAATTGCTTGCGATACTGATATTTTGTGAGATTTTTACAGTTTCTAAACTTGAAATGGATTTACAGAACCACCATTGAGCCAAAGGTGATTCAGTAAGTGATTAAAAATTTGAAGCTAAAGTAAACAAATTGCACCCTAAGTGTTTACATTTTTAATTTCTAGTTATTGTTTCATACCTATCAACAGTGCCAGAATAATGATTTTAAGCTATCCCCTATCCCTATGTCCTGAACAAATTACAGATCCCCATAGGAGCTTGATTTAGTTTCTTTACATATTAATTTGAGGTAAGTTAATCTAAATTTGATTTAAATATGTGAAAATCTGCGCATCTAATAATACATTAAATATATGTATACTGATTTTTTAAAATTTTATGTGGGTTTAACAAATATACCACAATTATAAAAAATGATGTTATTCTAATTTAACTTGTGGCCCCTGAGTATTTCCCACCTTAGGCCTGTGTAGGCCTGCCTGTGTTTTTTTAATCCAAAAAGATATAGTTATTTTGTGCATTGTCACACAGCCCTAAGGTGGGAAATGTCACTAATAAGAATTCAAGCTCTATTTTTTGTTTAAGTGTCATCATTTCCTGTCATTAATAAGAATTTTAAACTCTATTTTTTGTTTAAGTGTCATCATTTGCTGTGGGCATTCTGGGGAAGAAGAGAAAATGGAAGTCAGCATATGAAAAGAATTGTACAAATCAAAATAAATTCACTTACATGTGCTTGCACCACTAAGGCATTAAAAAATTAGGGTTGTCTTTACCCTTGCAGCTGTTGCTTTTCTGTTTGTAACTGTTAAAGATACAATGGTTTAATTCAACTTGACATTAGGCCAAAAAGATATAGTTATTTTATAAAAAAAGATATAGTTATTTTTTTAATCCAAAAAGTTATAGTTATTTTTATCCAAAAAATTATAGTTATTACCTTTTATTTTAGAGTTATATAAAATTTTACTTTTTATAATTAAATATCTTGTTCTGTCTCTTCAATTGGTAATAATATGTACTCAAAACAGTTTTAGCTCTATGTGTGACAATAGCAAAATCACACATCCAGTAAGAATTTTAGAACAATATGTACCATAATATTTGTTTCAAGAGGATATTTTTAGGATTAACTTAGACTGTGGAGCTACTTTAAAAAACCCATAGCTACTACTTTGTTTAGAATTTCATTCCGGAAAGTAGCACACATATTCGGGAAAAATATGGATTATTTACAAATAAGCATCATCAAGCAAGGGGAAGGGAGGTTACTCTTTTGGATATCAAGGTTAAATTGGATTTTTGTCTTTGCATTTTGGAAAATCAATCTTTCCTACTGAAATATCTGCTTTGTGTTACGTATAAAATAAAAGTGTTTTTCAGGAGCTTCGACCTAGCACCAATATTTGGTATCTAAGTTATTATTTAAGGGAGTTATGTTTATTTTTGTGCAGTTAAAATGTGAAAAAAGAGGGGTTATTTCGCGCGTGTTTTGAATATTGTTTATTATGAATCATGAGGTACAGTGAGATAGAAGTTAGTGAATTTTTTTCATATTTTTGGTTGCTTTAACATGCAAATAACTCTTCTTATCACCATAATAAAAACAAGATTTTATTGTTAGTGAAGGCAAGTTTCGGATAAGTACACGGAAAAAACTTTTAAGTGTTTGCTAAAACTGTTCTGATACTGCTGTCGTTACACGTGTTTACAACCTAGATAATTTTTTGTATAATTATGAGAAAGTACTTGGCTTTACTCTGTTATTTCAGTTCAGGAATTTCAAATTAATTTAGCAGATATTTATCTACAGAAATATTACAATTAAAAAAAAAAAATCTGTAGAAAGCACTCCATCCCGGGAATTAATTCGTAATTTTATGAACACATTTCTAGGTAATAATAGGTGCGCTGATGGCGCCATCTCACGAGTATAAATGACATATATGATTCCGGGGAATAGCTGATAGATGGCATCACTGTATAGTTCACTGTAGAGCAGTAGAGTAGACCAGAGCGGTCTAACCCAAGGTTAGTAGTAGAAGAGAAGGTTATTTCGATCGCTGAAAATTTTGGAGCTGAGAGGGAGAGCGCGTGACGTCACTGACAGAACCATCGTAGAGTTTGACTCAAGTTCTCGCCCGCCCGTCCGTCCGAAGTGTGGAATCAACTGAGTTTTTTCTTTTTTTTTTTAAAGCATGTTTATTTTGAAAAAAGTTTAGGACCCTTTCAATAGACATAGACATAACCTGCTTTAAGATTAAAGCCATTTAAATGGTTAGAAAAAAGAAAGAAAAACGTGGATATGCGTTATAAAAATTGAACATTTCCGTCTGAAACACAAAGTGTATTATTTTGTACTTACGTTTACTGTTGTTGCAGTTCTGTTTCTGTGGCTTTTAATGATTTAGGAACATGAGTTATAATCGAATTAATATACTTAGAATTTATTTAACCACACCAATCCACAAAACTAGAAGTTTTTGGCAATATTCATATACTTTTTTAATTTGACTTCATCAAACTGTAATACAGTTACTTTTTCCTTAGGCTGCATACCTAACGCAGCAGTTTTCATAATTTTTAGTACGTCCGTCATGGTACCTTGTTGGGTATTAATCTTGGACGTCCATTTCTGCAAAGTTGATAATCCAGGCAAGGGATAATTCAGTTCACTTCGTAAATAAATGTATGACCTCTTACTCAGGTATCGCAGAGTCAAAGCGATCGATATATCCTCACTGGACCAAATAACCTTTTTTTTTTATTATTCAAAAGCATATTTACTTGACCCTTTGTAAACATCTTCTAGTATTGAACGAACTTGAAGTTCAACCTTTTTTTACAAATATTATTTCGTTTCATTGCAACAATTTCATATTTCAATCTGCGTATTTTTAGAGCTGAATGCCTTATTTCTTTTTGTTGATTGCACACCTTTTCGCGTAACGCAATATTTTCAGTCAGCAGCTGCCTATATTTACACATTAATGCCTATATTTACACATTAACACATTAATTCTATATCTCTGATTACTGTTAATCCATCGGATTTCACTGCATTTTGCTTCTCGGAACTGTTATCTGAATGGTTTTCTTCTAACAAATCAGAAATCATATTTTTAGTTTCTCTTTGAGCGAGTCTTTCAATTCGATTTTCATTGCAGAAATCCACGTGTTTTATAACCTCAGAACTTTTCAGTAAATTTCTTGATGGGAAGGCAAAGCTTTTTAAATTTCTTTTGGGTGGCAAATTTAAATGTTCGGAATTCAAATCCCGCTCATAATCTTCGGGTTCAAAATTTTCTGAACACACAGTACAGGATGCTGGGTTCAATTTCCCATCTCTGCGACAAAGATGAATCCACTTTTTCCTGAGCTCTGGATCTTTTGGAAAAGAATGATACATTACGTTCTTTTCATCAGGATCTTTTTTTGTTTTCGACAAACTGTTGCTGCAAATTGCAACAGTACTCATCCCTGGCATCACTGATAGTCAGTTACATAAAACAGTAGCTATGAGTGTTACTAGGTAACAGTTAATGGTGATAGGTAAAAAAAGTCCAGTAAAAAAAGTCCGAGACTGTTGAAAAACGCGGAAAAAAAGTCAAGGAAAAAAGGTCCGAGGAAAAAAAAGTCCGAGATGGGCGTTTTGATTGTCATCATGGGCATGCTAATAAATCGATTTGACATACTGTTTGAATGTTGGGGTGGGGGTGGGGGGACATACTTTCATTATTTAGTTCACTGAAAACCGCCACACAGAATTCGGAAACTTGGAAAACTGCCACACATTCAAAGTGTTCCTCGGAGGAACAACAATTTGTTCCCGGCCCCTTAATTAAAAACGGGTGGAAGTTTTCCTGTGTGGCGGTTTTCCGGCAACCCCACCACATTAGGTAAAAAATGAATTATGTCCCCCCACCCCTACCCCAACATTCAAACAGTATGTCAAATCGACTTATTAGCATGCCATGATGACAATCAAAACGCCCATCTCGGACTTTTTTTCTGGACTTTTTTCCTCGGACCTTTTTTTCTGGACTTTTTTTCCGCGTTTTTCAACAGCCTCAGACTTTTTTTTACCTAGATTCACAGTTAATAGATCACTCTGAAAAATGCTGCTACAAAAACACGCCTGAGCTCAAAGTGAGATTACATGGATTTAGGTCTTCCGGGAAGGGATGGGTGGGCGTTGACGCTGACCACGGGTCTGTTACTGACGTCACTCCCCCACCCGAAATGTGACTGCAGGGAAGTATAGGGATCGAGGCAACCTTCTTTTCTACAAGCCTTGGGTCTAACCTCCTTGGGCGGCCCACTATATAAACACACATGGTTCCAGGGTAAACTTCAGAGATTCCTGTTAGATCCTTGAGAAATGCTGAAACATGCATTGTAAAACGAATTCAGTAGTGAATTTTAACAATTTAACGGTGAAGAATTTTAAAAATTCTCTCATCATTGAGTGTAGCATCAATCCACGCTCAAGACGCGGTGTTGTTCCAGATAATTACTCTCATTTGAAAATTTTTGTTTTAACAAAGAAAAAATTGCGAGTCTCTTAAAGAACCCGTGTCCAACTGAATCACCGTTGATATCATTCTGGAAGTGGAAATGTACAAATGCCACATAACAGTTTCCTTATGCAATTGATTTTGGTATTTATTTGTTCACTGATTAACTGCTGCATTTCTATCTCCTCTTTGAGCAAACGGATGGGACACAGATTTTGGAATATTTGTGCCAGAGAATCGTTTTGTGCTCTGTGCCAGTCCGTGGATATGGGTGTGTGGATGATAGATAAGCCATTACAATAGATAATAGTGTCTGCTTCAAGAATACAAAAGGACAGAAGGGCCCATAAATGACACAGGACTCAAAGTTCAACGACCTACGCATGGGCGCCCGTATAGGGGTCAGGAGGGAGCATTTTTCCTCCCTGGAAATCGCTGTATGCCGTTTCTGTTCTTAGAAGGTTCAGCCGGTATTTTCGGGATAACACTCATAATTCTTATTGTCAGTTTTCTGCAGAACTTCTGGATGCGTGTGCACGCAGTAAAAATAGAAAAACCCTTTAGAATTTCCAGAGAATTAGTGTTTAACTAAAGTTAGACCTACGTCTAACTAGTTTGTCCCACTTTTTGTCTTTTTTTTTTTTTTTTTAGGTAGTAGACAAAGTCGAGTAATTGTGTCGTCTTTGCTCTAGAGCAGTGGCTCTCAATAGCGGCCCGCGAAGGGTGTCAGTCTGGCCCGCGGTAAAAAATTAAACTGAAAAGAAATGTATAAAATCCACAGGCGAAAAAAAAAAGAAAGCATGTTTATCAATATTTATAATATCATCATCATCATCATTGTCAACCATTATCAATCCACTGCTGGACGAAGGTCTCACCAAGTTTCCTCCACAACGGTCTGTCTTGTGCCAGTCTCCTCCATGTCACTCCCGCATACTTTCGAATTTCATCCACCCATCTTCCATGTGGTCTTCTTCTGGGTCTTTTCCTGTCCCTTGGAATCCAATCCAAAATTTCGGCTGTCCATCGATGGTCTGTTCTTCTGGCAGTATGTCCAGCCCATTGCCATTTCAGGGATTTAACTCTGATCATGATGTCTTCCACTCTTGTCATTTTTCGGATCCACGTGTTCCTCTTCTTATCTCTCCTGGTTACACCAAGCATGCACCTCTCCATGCTACTTTGAGTTGTCTGCAGCCTTTGTATGTCTCTTTTAGCTAAGGTCCACGTCTCTGCACCATACGTAAGCACTGGAAGGATGCATTGATCAAACACTTTTCTTTTAAGACATAATGGCATATTGCTCTTGAAAACTATGCTGTTTCTTCCAAAAGCTCTCCAGGCAAGTTTTGTACGCCGATTAATTTCTTCACCAATGTGACCCTCTCTTGATATCTGCTGTCCAAGATAAACGTACGTGTCTGTTATCTCCAGCTTTTCTCCATCAATCGATAAATCTTCATTTCTTGTAAAAGCATTGTACATCACTTTTGTCTTCTGAAAGTTCATTTTTAATCCCACTTCTTTACTCTTGTCAGCAAGTTCCTGGATCATACTCTGTAGCTCTGATGGGGTAGTTGCAAAAATGACAATGTCATCAGCAAAACGAAGGTGGGTTAGATAATCTCCATTAATCTTTATCCCTTTGTTTTCCCAGTTCAGTGATTGAAAGACATTTTCCAATGTGGCATTAAAGAGCTTCGGAGATATGGTGTCACCTTGTCTCACTCCTTTTCCAATTTTTATGTGTGTTGTATTTTCAAACAGCCGAATCTTTGCACTTGCATTTTCATAGATGTTATTAAAAATATTAATGTATGCATCTTCAATACCGCAGGATTTCAGAGCCATTGCAACTGCTGATTGTTTCACCGAATCAAAGGCTTTTTCATAATCGATAAAAGCCATGCACAATGGAAGTTCATATTCCCTCGCTCTTTCAATTAGTTCTCTCAGTACGTGGATATGATCTATTGTGCTGTAGCCACTCCTGAATCCAGCTTGTTTTCTCGGTTGAGCCATGTCCAGTGTCACCTTCAAGCGGTGTGAAAGAACTTTAGTGAAGATTTTATAAACCACTGATAGGAGGCTGATAGGTCTGTAGTTCCTGAGATCCTCAATGTCACCTTTTTTATGCAGCAAGATCATTGTAGCGTTGTTCCAATCCTCAGGAATTTTCCCTTCATTAAGGCATCGAGTGAAAATTTGGGCGAGTACTGTTTCGATTTCTCCACTTGCTTCTTGTATGATGTCTACAGTAATTCCATCTTCTCCTGGAGCTTTTCCCCGCTTCATGTTCTTGATTGCATGTGCAACTTCTGCTGGAAGGACTGGAAGAACTCTGGTACTGGTACCTTTCATGATGTCTGAAGTACATGTATCATCCCTTTCATATAATTTGGAGTAGAAATCTTTTACTCTTGTCAAACTTTCGCCTCTATTTCTTGTTACAGAACCATATTCTTTTCTCAGTGCCATAATCTGTTTTTTCCCCTTACTGAGATGTCCCTTTGCTATCTTTAGGCTTTGGTTGTTTTCAATTGCTTTCCTAACTAGTTCACAGTTGAATTTCCTTACGTCTTCAGTGATACTTTTTCGTACTGTCTTGCATAGCTCTATATATTCCACTTTGGAAGTCACATCTTCTTTAGTTGTCCTCATCACTCTTCTTTTTTGCATCAACATTTTGGTTTTTCCTGATAATTTGTTCACATGCAATTTGTTCTTAGACCCAGCTAATTTTGTTGCTGTTTCCATAAGAGCTTTGGTTACTTTTCTGTTAACTTTAGAAATATCCACTTCTTCCGATGTTAGGCCTTCTAAAGCAGAGAATCTGTTCTTCAGTTCCAATTGGAAGGTATTATGGTGTTTTTTAAGGTTGGTTATGTCAATACATTTTGTTTGTCTTATGAGCTTGCTACGTTCGAGTTTAGTGTTGAGGTGCATCTTACATCTCACCAATCTATGGTCACTGCCTGTGTTGAACTTGTTTAGCACACTGCAGTCTTCTATGACGAATTTTTTGTTACACATAATAAAATCAATTTCACTTGTCGTCCCATTTGGATGTCTCCATGTCCATTTCCTGTGTGGCTTTTTCTTGAAGAAGGAGTTCAAGATGAAAAACCCTTCTGCCTCTGCAAACTCTACGAGAGTATTTCCACGCTGGTTTCTGTTGCCGTGACCGAATTTAATTACTGAAGTTTCATTCTGTTGCCGTTGCCCTATTTTTGCATTGAAATCTCCCATAATTATCTTCAAGTGCTGCTTACCTTTATTATTTAGATCACGAATTTCCTCATAAAATTCTTCAATTTCTTCTTCAGCATGACTTGTGGTGGGTGCATAAGTTTGAATAATCTGAGCCTGGTATCTTCTCGAGAGTTGGATAACGAGTCGTGCAACTCTGTCAGAGGAACTTTCAACTTCTACAACTTTATCCTTCAGTTTCTTGTTTATTATAAATCCAACCGCACTAGTTCTGCCAGTATCTGTCCCACGATAGTAGAAGAGATGTCCACTTTTCAGTTCAAGGAGATCTTCTCCTTTTCTCCTTACCTCACTTAGTCCGACGATGTCCCACTTGATCCTTTGTAGTTCCTCTTCCTATTCAAGAAGCCTTGAATCAGAAGATAGGGAGCGTCCATTGTACGTTGCCAAGGTCAGCATCAGATGGCAGCCTAGTCCGGTCCTCCGGGGATTCTTAGCACCCTCTGCCTTCATGTCGCACTGGCCGCTGCCTTGGCCAGGTACATTCCAGCTGCCGGAGACTGAGTACCAAGATTTAAGTTGTGGTGTCATTTTGGAGGGGTTTGGCCATAACTCACCACGCTGGCCAAGAGGGTTGGTGAGTGTGGGATAGCATTTCCTCTAATCCCGATGGTATAGTTATATCGCTATTGGCGGTCGTCAGAGCCCCTTTAGTGGGAACAGGATGTACCACGAGAAGGCGGGGTTGACATTTGTCAAGGAGAGGCTGTGATGTTACGCATCACCTGACCTTACATCCCATTTATAATATAAAAGAGTATAAATATTTTTGTTTGATTTAGTTCTGTCGCTGTGTTAAAAGGTTTCAGAAATGTGTATTCACCCATGACAGATGATAAACGTAATTCGGTAGTTTTCTGCGGGATTCTCTGACGCTCCTGTGCAACCCTTTGCTGGCTAGGTGTCACGGGCGAGAGGAGGGACTCGCATGTTCGTGTGTTCGGTTCTCTCCTCGACGCGACATCTATGAATTCTCTCCGGCAGCGTTTGGAGCTAACTCTTCCTGCGGTTTATTCTGCATCGTGCTTCGCGCAGCGCCGAACACAACAGCTCTAATTATTTTCTTCGTTCAAAACGTTCTCAACGCTAAAGAGGAGAAAAGTTGACAGTGAAAACCGTGAGTTTGACGGTGAGTGGACAGAGAAGTATTATTTGTTGTTTATTTTATCACGGAGAAAAGGAGCTATTCCTTTATGCCTAGTGTGCAACGAAACTGTGACTGTATGCAAAGAATACAATAGGAGTCGCCATTTCGGTACTAAACATACGAGTTTTAATCAGAAGCTTCCTCCTATATCGGACAGCCGGAAAAATGAAATATCTTCTTTAAGTGCAAGTTATTCGAAATCATCTCTGGTAATTTTACGTTAACACAAGTAACTAATTTCTGAAATTTGTTTAATTTTTTCACTTGCCCGCTATGTAAAGTTAATTTTATTATTTTCAAATTACCTTTAATAAATCTTAAAATAAAAATAATGTTTATTTGAGTATCAGTATGATATGAAACTTACATTTACCAAATTAAGTGTTCACATCCTGTGGCCCGGTTCCATGAAAAGACAAAAAGTGTGGCCCCTGGTGAAAATTAATTAAGAACTACTGCTCTAGAGTCAGGTATAACGAAGTAAATTTCTCCGTCATTTTTGGTCTACGCCGGGATTCGAACCCGAGGCCGCTTATTCCGGAACAAGTCGCTCTACCAACTGAGCTACGCAGACATGTATTCTGATTCCTATCTGCCTTTATGTCATGTGCGTCCTGCTGGCAGGTACGTCACATCTCCCCCCGAAAGAGGGCCGGGGGCATGGCCCACGGATCAGCCGTGACCATGAATCGCTGCAGGCAGACAACCACTGAAGAACGTGCACTTGAGAACTCCCCGTCAATCTGGCGTGCAACGTCACACACATTTATTTTTCGAAGCACTGGAGAAGGGATTCTCTGATTTTTCCTATCTCGCGGTGTGGAAATAACATCACACCAATGCGAGATTTTGAACGGCCGGGTCATCCGGATAGTTCGGGCGCCATTATAACGAAGTAAATTTCTCCGTCATTTTTGGTCTACGCCGGGATTCGAACCCGAGGCAGCTTATTCCGGAACAAGTCGCTCTACCAACTGAGCTACGCAGACATGTATTCTGATTCCTATCTGCCTTTATGTCATGTGCGTCCTGCTGGCAGGTACGTCACACAGGTTACTTGGTAGAAAGCCTGAATGTGTTGGAAAGTAAAACGTTTGCAATTTTGTCTTAGGACTGCTCAATGGAGAAGAAAATTGAATCTAACTGTGACATAGGAGACAACAAAGTAGCACTGCTAATGCGAGTCCTAAAAAGGGAAAAAACGTCTGTGTTCTTAAGGTTTTTTTAAACTAATAGCGGATCAAGTGTGCGTGCGTGCGTGCGTGCGTGTGAGGATCGATCCTCTAAAGAAGATTTTTCCTTTCTAAATGACCAATATTTAAATAATCAATGCATTTATTTTTGTAAAATTATAGTAATAAATCCACAGGTTTTCGTAAAGTCTCCCGATTTTTCCTGATGCCCGGCCTACCGACACATTTCATGAAGAAATGTATGGTCAAAGAAACTATATAGAAATAGATAGACATCCCTTCCGCACTCCGCCGTTGAGAAAGACACCAGTTAATTGCACAAAGAGGAAAGAGTGGGAGTCTGGAAGAGGAGATGTTTTTTAATGCCTAAACAGGTTAATCATAGATTTCGGGCTCTACCTTGCAATATAAAATTCGGGTTCGGGCTGACGTACTTCGGGCTCGGGCTCTTAAAATTGAGCCCGAACTCAGCTCTGCCACACACTCCTACTTCGGACCATGCGTGGGTCTGAAGAAAGAGAAATAGAATGGGCTAAACAACCGTGAAAGGCTTAATGTACTGTAAAGTAAATATTGAACTACACTGCACTGAATTTTATGGGAAAAAAAAATAATATTTCAGTTTAAAGAAAATTTATGCAAGTATCGAATATACGCAATCGGGTCACATTATTCTGACCACCTCCTACTTTTGATGTCAACAGCTCGTAGCCAATGAAAGAAGGCACGTGTCGGGATGATCATGGTAATGTGTCGAGGATTTTAGGAAGGGAGTGTCTGACCCCAGGTCTTAAACAACCCTTCGAAATAGGAAGCTAGGAGATTTGGGCTAGAGTGCCCGATAGGAAAGTGACGCGGAAGCGAAGTAGAAAGGGGGAGGAAGACGCCCTTATTTTTTACCGGGGGCCAGTACCCGGGGTCCGACGGTTTAACCTGCCCATCCGACGCACGGCGAATATTTAGTGGATCGAGCGTTCGTACCTGCCTGGGATCGAACCTGAGGTCCTTTCCGCAGCAGTCACGAACGTTGCCCACTAGGCTACCCGCGGCCCACACGTGTCGGGAGCTGGCTTGGAGGGTATATAAGCTGTGCTGTAGGCAATCTGAAAACATGGGGCTGCGGGTGGCCTAATGGGCAACGTTCGTGACTTCCGCGGAAGGGACCTCAGGTTCGATCCGAGGCAGGTATGAACGCTCGATCCACTAAATATCCGCCGTGCGACGGATGGGCACGTTTAGCCGTCGGACCCCGGGTACTGGCCCACCGGTAATAAATAAGGACGTCTTCCTCCCCCTTTCTACCTCGCTTCCGTGTCACTTTCCTATCAGGCACTCTAGCCCAAATCTCCTAGCTTCCTATTTCTAAGAGTTGTTTAAGACCTGGGGTCAGACACTCCCTTCCTAAAATCCTCTACATATGATCATGATTTGAAAACATATCCCTCGTTGCTGTCATGGATAAAAGGAGTGATTTATCAGATTTGCAAAAAGGAATGATTTTCGGCTTTCGGGCCAAGGGTGGCAGTATTTCTGAAACAGCGCAGTTTTTAAACTGTTCGCGTGCTACTGTGGTTAAAGCGCATCGCGATTGGAGAAATGGAAATGCGGAACACCACGTGCCACTGATGTGAGAGGTGAACGTCGGCTGCGAAGGTGCGTGTGGGCCGATCGACACTCTAGAGTGGAGCAACTCACTGGCCGAATGAACCAGGGAGATACCGGAAGTGTGTCTAAAACAACAGTTCAGCGAACCCTGCTGCGTATGGGGCTCCGATACAGACGGATGGTCACTGCGGCTATGTTGAGGAAGGTGCATCGGCAGAAAAGACTTGCATTTGCACGGTAGTATCGGAATTCGACCTCCGCTGATTGGCAAAGGATTGCCTTCCCCGATGAGTCACGTTTTCTTCTTCATCGATCGGATGGACGTTGGCGTATAAGGCGAGAAACGTCGGAGAAAAAGCACTCTTCAACCTTTGCTGGAAGAACACAAGCTGGTGGGGGCAGCGTTATGGTCTGGGGAATGTTTTCGTGGCATTCTCTGGGTCCACTCATACCTGTGAAAGACACTATTGACCGAATTCGTTATGAATCCATCCTTGTAGACCAAGTACACCCGTACATGCTGATTGTCTTCCTTGGGGCGGATGGGATCTTCCAGGACGACAATGCAACGTGTCACACAGCTACAAATGTCCGAGAGTGGTTGGAAGAGCACGATGAAGACTTGAAAGTACTTCCCTGGCCCCCTAATTCTCCAGACTTAAACCCAATTGAGCACCTGTGGGACCACCTCGATCGTGTTGTTCGCCCTATGGATCCTCCACCACGCACCCACCAGCAGCTGTCAGATTCACTGCAGTCAGCATGGCTCCACGTATCTGTGATCACCTTCCAGCACCTTATTGCGTCACTCCCAGCCCGTCTAGCTGCTGTCCGCGCTGCACACGGCATCTACTCTGGATATTAGCTGGTGGTCACACTAATGTGACTCAACTGTGTATAAATGGCTTCAACCAGGCGATCAATGATTTTAGCAGACAGTAAATTTATTACTCCTATAATAAATTATATTTTACGACTTCACATTTATGTCGCTGCTCCTGTTTATATGCGATTCAGGTACAGTCCTTTCAATGAGTTGATTTCAGTTATTCAGGTAAATAAGTTATAAAAGTAGGTACAAACTGTCACACATGATTATTAAAACATTCCTACCCCAGTGGCTGTATATCTTGGTTTGGTAGCATGAAAATATGGGATGCAGAGATGATAGAATTTACACTGATCCAAGTACTTTAATGTTTTTAGTAGACAGTAAATGATCCAAATACTTTAGACACTGATACTGTACAGACATTGATCCAAGTACTTTATATTAATAACTGCATGATAATTTGATAATGTAATTTAAAATAACGTTCCAGAACTTTTTATCGATCATGTGCGATCCAAGCCACATTTTGTTCCGGTTTTGAACTCGAAAAATATGGTGACCCCTTATGAAGATTTATCGATTGATGGAGAAAAGCTGGAGATAACCAATACCTACATTTATCTTGGACAGCAGATATCAAGTGAATGTCAAATTGATGATGAAATTAATCGGCGTATAAAACTTGCCTGGAGAGCTTTTAGAAGAAACGGCATAATTTTCAAGAGCAATATGCCATTATGTCTTAAAAGAAAAGTGTTTGATCAATGCATCCTTCCAGTGCTTACATATGGTGCAGAGACGTGGACCTTAACTAAAAGAGACATACAAAGACTGCGGACAACTAAAAGAAGCATGGAGAGGTGCATGCTTGATGTAACCAGGAGAGATAAGAAGAAGAACTCGTGGATCAGAAAAATGACAGGAGTGGAAGACATCATTATCAGAGTAAAATCCCTGAAATGGGAATGGGCTGGACATATTGCCATGCGACTTTCGAAATATCTTAAATCACGTGTCTTTCCACATTGCCGCTATTTATTCTTCGTACACGTCTGTATCCTTTGTTCTACGTACACGTCTGAATTCTGTTTATAAAACCACCTTAAAGTCATAGTTGCGTATGTAAGTAAGAATGGGACATATCTTCTATTGGGTGTTCCTAATAATTTATTTCAATGTGTACACGGTCGTATCAGAATAATATGACCACCCCCGGAATCACAGTATACCCGCCCAGGCGGGTCACAGAGTGTACGTGACAATGTCCACCACACAGAGATATAGGCGGCCGTCCAAGACAGATGAGCCACAGTGCGTCACGTGAGCACAATGGGTAGAGGTAATGATTTGACGGACGTTCGAAAAGGAATGATCATCGGCTACCGCGCTAAGAGTGGAAGCATTTCAGAAACAGCAGACTTCTGTGGGCTGTTGGAGGTGCTGTAGTAAGGGTGTACCAAGAATGGACCGCTTGAACACCTAGTGACGTTATAACTGTGGAGCCCCAAAGGCCATCGATCCCAGAGGAGAACATCGTCTCCGTCGACTGGTAAAGGGCAATAGACGCGCAACAGTGCAGCAATTAACCACGCAAATGAACGCTGGGGTACTCAGGTACGTGTCCTCGATGACAGTAGAGCGAACCCTGTTACGCATGGGTCTCCGGAGTTGATGCTGCGTCAAGGCGCCCATGTGAACTTAGGTCGATCGTAACGACGCCTGCAGTTCGCATAGGACTACTGTCATTGGACAGTGGGAGAGTGGAAAAAGGTTGCCTTCTCCGACGAATCGAAGTTTCTACTCCACAGAAGTGACGGGCGGTGGAGATTACAGTGTCAGTCACACGATAACCACACCCAGACACGCTTGTTGGTCAAGTACAGGCCGGAGATGGCAGTTTGCATGTCTCGGAAATGTTTTCCTGGTATGACCTGGTGCCACTGGATGGATCCCTGAAAGCTAATGGTTACCCGTCCAAACCTCGCTGACCACATGCATCTCTTGATGTTGGACGTTTACCCTGGTGATGATGGTGTCTACCAACAGGACAATGTGCCGTGCGTGCCACCTTGCTAATGGGATGCGAGACTGGTTCCTGGAACACGACAGCGATGTCGCCGTTCTCCCTTGGCCGGCGACATCGCCCATCCTCAATCCCATAGACCACTTGCGGGACTATTTGGATCGACAGGCTCGACGTGCCGACCCACAACCACGTCATCTCCGGGACCTCCGTGCTCTGCTGCAGTCCGAACGGACATGTGCGCCTCGGGCAACCTTCTAGGGCCTCACTGCGTCCATACCACTCCGTCTCGCCGCTGTCATCCGGGCCAAAGGTGGTTATTCCCATTATTAAGTAGGTGATCATATTATTCTGATACGACTGTGTATAAATTCGTTTATTGTATTCTAGAATTTAAGGACCCAAGACGATGACATCTGTTATATGCGACAACAAGAAACGGATTTCGACAATTTTACAGCTTTGAAAGTGGCGTAAAACAATGTCCAGATTATCGCAGGCGGTCGAGTGTTTGCAGGTGCTTCTTCTGACTAATGGCCCGAGCAGGTCCCAAACGAGGCATAGGTGATGATCTTATCCTATGGCAATGGCTCTCTTCCTTCCCTAGGACCAACGGCTCCATATTAGGAACAAGGAACTGCTTATAGTCGTACATGCTTTCACTCTGGTCGTTAAACTGCGAAACAAAGAAAAACGAACCATGAAGCATTGTGTTATCCTGGGTTGTTTTACATACATGGCCCACGAACAACACTATTTTAATGACCATTTTGCCTGTCCATAGACAAAGGAAGAATGCCTATACCAACGAATTCAATGTTGCCACTCACCGGAGAAATGATTTAAAACGCATTTAAAGATTTCACCTCTTTTATGCCCATTCCGAAATGCTTATTATAACACTCAGACTTTTTGAGACACGAGATGAAGCAGAGTGGGAGTTTCGTGAGTATTATGTCATAGCCATTTTAATATCGAGCCCTTGAGCGAAGCCCTTTGAAGACGATGCGCTTTCATGAAGACCATTTCTTTCAAAAATAAGCTAAAAGATATGGCTTTCCATCCTGTAATCATGTGCAAATGTAGTCTGCACTACTTTCACTGCGTCCACTGCCTACCGAACTTCTCTTCAGTTCGTGAAACAGAAAATACTCTCAAATCACGAATAAATTTTGTTTTTGAAATGCGCGGTCACGTTTCCTCTCGTGCTCTGAATGCATTTGGAAACAAGGTGGTGGCAACTGCTACTCAGGGCGTTCTGACGGCGCCAACTTCGCACCTACCTGTTCAAATCATCTCCCCCTCTCCATCCTCCCAACTGTAATAGAGTTGATCACAGGTGAAACAGTTTCTCCCAGAGAAGCGAGCTACCATCTGAAAACAGGAACATGGTGGCAACCCAGGACGATAGTGTGCGATTAAACATGGCAAAACTAATCTGCTTTTTTTTAAAAAAAATTGCATTGGGATTAGTGAAGGTGGATCTGAAGAAGCGGGTACACTGAATATTAATAACCGGATTACAAAAAAGTGCCTTATCTCTCATAAACAATTGATGTTTATACGTGAATTTTTCATAATGATCAATAAAAACTAGTATCCACTTAAGAAGTTCGTGCTAAGCACACACACACACACAAACGAAAAAACCCTACCCTACATGGAATGGGCAGTTATGAAGTCCTTCATTATTTGAATTATACTCATTTGGGAAAAGATAGTACTGTCAAACCTTTTGGGGCCGGAACTAAAATTTTCTCTCAGCTTTTATGTTCTCCTAACATTAAACGCAGCACTGACTGCTTTGATTGCATTTTATTGCTTCGTCGGAATTTTAGTAACGACTCGTGCAATGCCACTTGGAGTCGACGTTGCGTCAAGGCGCCCATGTTAACCCAGGTCCATCACCAGGCGACGTTGCAGATGGACCTGGATTAATATGGGCGCCTTGACGCAACGTCGACCCGAAGACCCATGCGTAACAGGGTTCGCTCTACTGTTATCGGGGACCTACGTGCTCCAGCGTTCATTTTCGTGGTCGATTGCACTTTACCAGTCGACGGAGGCGACGTTTTCCTCTGGGGTTGATGGCCTTTGGGGCTCCACACTGATGGCGTCAGAGGTACTCGGTGTGCCAGCGGTCCATTCTTGGTTCCTCCTTACTACAACACCTCGCGAGCAGCACACGAAGTCTGCTGTTTCTGAAATACTTCCAACCTTTGCGCGGTAGCCAATAATCACTCCTTTGTGCACGTCCGACAAATCACTATCTCGGACCATTGGGCTCACGTAACGCACTATGGCTCATCTGTCCTGGCCGGCCGCATGTATCACCATGTGGACGACCTTTTCACGTACACTCTGCGACGCGCTTGGGTGGGTACATTGTAATTCCGTGGGTGGTCATATTATTTTGATACGACTGTGCCTATAGTTCTTACCTACAGTTGTTACTTCAGTTAAACTATACAAGGATGTAAGGTCAGGTGATGCGTAACATCACAGCCTCTCCTTGACAAATGTCAACCCCGCCTTCTCGTGGTGCATCCTGTTCCCACTAAAGGGGCTCTGACGACCGCCCATAGCGGTATAACTATACCATCGGGATTAGAGGAAATTCTATCCCACACTCACCAACCCGCTTGGCCAGCGTGGTGAGTTATGGCCAAACCCCTCCAAAATGATTCCACAACTTAAATCTTGGCCCTCAGTCTCCGGCAGCTGGAATGTACCTGGCCAAGGCAGCGGCCAGTGCGACATGAAGGCAGAGGGTGCTAAGAATCCCCGGAGGACCGTACTAGGCTGCCATCTGATACTAACCTTAGCTACTTACAATGGACGCTCCCTATCTTCTGATTCAAGGCTTCTTGAATTGGAAGAGGAACTACAAAGGATTAAGTGGGACATCGTGGGGCTAAGTGAGGTAAGGAGAAAAGGAGAAGATCTCATCGAACTGAAAAGTGGACATCTCTTCTACTATCGTGGGACAGATACTGGCAGAACTAGTGGTGTTGGATTTATAATAAACAAGAAACTGAAGGATAAAGTTGTAGAAGTTGAAAGTTCCTCTGACAGAGCTGCACGACTTGTTATCCAACTCTCGAAAAGATACCAGGCTCAGATTATTCAAACTTATGCACCCACCACAAGTCATCCTGAAGAAGAAATTGAAGAATTTTATGAGGAAATTTGTCATCTAAATAATAAAGGTAAGCAGCACTTGAAAATAATTATGGGAGATTTCAATGCAAAAATAGGGCAACGGCAACAGAATGAAACTTCAGTAGGTAAATTCGGTCATGGCAACAGAAACCAGCGTGGAAATACTCTCGTTGAGTTTGCAGAGGCAGAAGGGTTTTTCATCTTGAACTCCTTCTTCAAGAAAAAGCCACACAGGAAATGGACATGGAGACATCCAAATGGGACGACAAGTGAAATTGATTTTATTATGTGTAACAAGAAATTCGTCATAGAAGACTGCAGTGTGCTAAACAAGTTCAACACAGGTAGTGACCATAGATTGGTGCGATGTAAGATGCACCTCAACACTAAACTTGAACGTGGCAAGCTCATAAGACAAACAAAATCTATTGACATAACCAACCTTAAAAACACCATAATACCTTCAAGTTGGAACTGAAGAACAAGTTCTCTGCTTTAGAAGGCCTAACATTGGAAGAAGTGGACATCTCTGAAGTTAACAGAAAAGTAACCAAAGCTCTTATGGAAACAGCAACAAAATTAGCTGGGTCTAAGAACAAGTTGCATGTGAACAAATTATCAGGAAACACCAAAATGTTGATGCAAAAAAGAAGAGAGATGAGGACAACTAAAGAAGATGTGACTTCCAAAGTGGAATATATAGAGCTATGCAAGACAGTAAGAAAAAGTATCACTGAAGACGTAAGGAAATTCAACTGTGAACTAGTGAGGAAAGCAATTGAAAACAACCAAAGCCTAAAGATAGCAAAGGGACATCTCAGTAAGGGAAGAAAACAGATTATGGCACTGAGAAAAAGAAGATGGTTCTGTAACAAGAAATAGAGGCGAAATTTTGACAAGAGTGAAAGATTTCTACTCCAAATTATATGAAAGGGATGATATATGCACTCCAGACATCATGAAAGATACCAGTACCAGAGTTCCTCCAGTCCTTCCAGCAGAAGTTGCACATGCAATCAAGAACATGAAGCGAGGAAAAGCTCCAGGAGAAGATGGAATTACTGTAGACATCATACAAGAAGCAAGTGGAGAAATCGAAACAGTACTCGCCCAAATTTTCACTCGATGCCTTAATGAAGGAAAGATTCCCTGAGGATTGGAACACCGCTACAATGATCCTGCTACATAAGAAAGGTGACATTGAGGATCTCGGAAACTACAGACCTATCAGCCTCCTATCAATAGTTTATAAAATCTTCACTAAAAGTTCTTTCACACCGCTTGAAGGTAACACTGGACATGGCTCAACCGAGAGAACAAGCTGGATTCAGGAGTGGCTACAGCGCAATAGATCATATCCACGTGCTGAGAGAACTAATTGAAAGAGCGAGGAATATGAACTTCCATTGTGCATGGCTTTTATCGATTATGAAAAAGCCTTTGATTCGGTGAAACCATCAGCAGTTACAATGGCTCTGAAAACCTGCGGTATTGAAGATGCATACATTAATATTATTAATAACATCTATGAAAATGCAAGTGCAAAGATTAGGCTGTTTGAAAATACAACACACGTAAAAATTGGAAAGGGAGTGAGACAAGGTGACACCATATCTCCGAAGCTCTTTAATGCCACATTGGAGGGAGTTTTTCAGTCGCTGAGCTGGGAAAACAAGGGGATAAAGATTAATGGAGATTATCTAACCCACCTTCGTTTAGCTGATGACGTAGTCATTTTTGCAACTACCCCATCAGAGCTGCAGAGTATGATCCAGGAACTTGCTGACAAGAGTAAAGAAGTGGGATTAAAAATGAACTTTCAGAAGACAAAAGTGATGTTCAATGCTTTTACAAGAAATGAAGATTTATCGATTGATGGAGAAAAGCTGGAGATAACAGACACGTACGTTTATCTTGGACAGCAGATATCAAGTGAGGGTCACATTGGTGAAGAAATTAATCGGCGTACAAAACTTGCCTGGAGAGCTTTTGGAAGAAACAGCATAATTTTCAAGAGCAATATGCCATTATGTCTTAAAAGAAAAGTGTTTGATCAATGCATCCTTCCAGTGCTTACGTATGGTGCAGAGACGTGGACCTTAACTAAAAGAGACATACAAAGGCTGCAGACAACTCAAGGTAGCATGGAGAGGTGCATGCTTGGTGTAACCAGGAGAGATAAGAAGAGGAACTCGTGGATCCGAAAAATGACAAGAGTGGAAGACATCATGATCAGAGTTAAATCCCTGAAATGGCAATGGGCTGGACATACTGCCAGAAGGACAGATCATCGATGGACAGCCGAAATTTTAGATTGGATTCCAAGAGACAGGAAAAGACCCAGAAGAAGACCACATGGGAGATGGGTGGATGAAATTCGAAAGTATGCAGGGGTGACATGGAGGAGACTGGCACAAGACAGACCGTTGTGGAGGAAACTTGGGGAGACCTTCGTCCAGCAGTGGATTGATAATGGTTGACAATGATGATGATGATGATACATCGATCAGCCATTACATTATGACCACCTACCTAATAACCCCCCCCCTATAGCTCGTAACACAGCGGCCACTCGGCGAGGCATTGATGATTCGATTAGGTGGCGATAGGTATCCTGGGGTATCTGGTACCATAATGTCAACAGCAGGTCCTCCAGTTCCCGTACATTTCGGAGTGGTGACGATTTAGTGCGAACCCGCTTTTCCAAGTCGAACCGCAAATGTTCGATTTGGTTCATGTCAGGTGAATTTGGAGGCCAGTGCATTAACAGAAAGTCACCAGCATGTTCCTCGAACCATTCCTTGACGATTCTGGCGTGTGGCATGGCTCATTATCCTGTTGGTAACGGCCATCTTCAAAAGACAACATAGTAGCCATGAATGGGTGAACTTGGTCCGCAACGATGTTTAGATACCTGAAAGCTGTCAGGGATTGTGCTATTGAGATAATGGGGCCTACAGTGTCCCAAGAAAACATCACCCACATCATAACACCGCCACCGCCGGCCTGTTTCCACCCAACAGTGCATTCAGGTGCCATAGCCTCCGTTGGTAATCGGCGTATTCGCACTCGGCAGTCTACGTGATCCACCAGGAATCTTGATTCGTCAGACCAGGCCACTTTCTTCCAATCGTCCACGGCCCAATCTCGATGATCTTGGGCCCATTTCATGCGTTGTTGGAATGACGTGCAGTGAGAATGGGGACCCCAGCTGGGTCTTTGGCTACCCAGACCCATGCGTGGAAGTCTACGATGAACTGTGTGATGTGTGATACGTTGCCCTGATCGCCACAGTTGTAGCTGCGGGTGATTTTTCGAACTGTGGCCCTGCGGTGGCTGTGAACAATGCGCGACAGTCTCCGCTCCCCTCTGGTACTGTATCTCCGCTACCCTCTGGCATCAGTGTGCTGCTGACGATACGCGGCTAAACGACGGTTCGTTCGTCGTTTGGCCATCTGTGCACCACTTTTGATACGTACTCTCTACAGCAGCACGTGAACAACCCACAACCAGCGCCTTTTCCGAGATCTTAGTTCCAAGGCACCATGCCATCACAATTTGTGCTTTATCAAACTCCGATAAATCGGCAGCTTTTTCTGTTCTGAGTTCGAACACTCTACTAACCGAAGCCTATCTTCGGATTGTATATATACTGATCTGTGAACTTCACCTGCGCCACCGTTCTGTCTCCAGGCGTGCTCATTTCACTAGGCTGGGGGTGGTCATAATGTAATGGCTAATCGGTGTACTTGGATTATGCTTTCGGTAAACGTAATGGGCGGACCTTAGAAAGGGAGCAGTACGTTATTGGAAACATTACTACAGTGAAATAAGTATTTAACTGTCAGAGCAATAAAATTTACTTCGTTGCAACAGATGTTGAACGAAGTAAATTTTGAGTTACGGGTTACCAGGGACGGAGCTAGGCTTCGAAATCACGATGGGCAACGAGTGGGCGAGAACTAGTTTTGGTGGGGTAAGCTTGATAACATTTTTTTCTTTGAGAAACACTGAAAGAACGAATTTTTTATGCTTTTCACTGTCCGCTACAAAGGAATTCGTGCATTCATCACTCCCTCCACCTGGACACACATACATACACGGATCTGACTAGTAACGCCACTGGTGTAAGATACAAGCGCTACTAGAATGTGGCCTTCAACTTTTTGCTTGCTCTGAATGCACTGTCTTAAATTGCTTTTCAAAAATGTTGCATTTTTGTTTGCGAAAATAGTACTGTATTTGAAAATTTTATTTAGAAGACAATGCAGTTTTTGTTCATCTAAATCAAATCATAATGTTATGCCACGCAGACACAATACGTCCCCCATCCTTAACTCCCTTCCTTCAAGCCAGCGACTTTGCCTTACACTCCTTTCCTACAAAGCAGACGCCAACTATTTCTTGCACTTTTACTGTCCCGGGGCAGTCTTTTGAGTCGCTAGTGTAGTTTTAGACTCCGCTTTCCGTGTTGGAATAATCTATTTTCTAAAGAAAACAAACAGCAGAACAATTAGTAGTGACCTCTTCAGTGAATTCAGCCTCCTCATTAGCTCCATGGCCATAGAAACATGAAAAAGAGGCTAAGGAACTGGAAAGGTGGAAAAACGTGCTAAGGAATTGGAAGAGTGGAGAACAATTGAATATTCATGGCCCCGCGGATGCTATTTTGATAACCTTTTTTTGGAGTCGTAAACAACGCACTTCCTAAGAGAAAATACGTAGAGCTACATGAAATACTCGGCAAAGTCAAGACTATATTTTAAAGTTAAATACACTGAAGAGCAATTGAATTAGAGACAGCTGGCGTTATGCAAATGTGGCGCTGTAGGCGGCCCTGTAAACGGAAACGACATGACGTATGCAGCGATCCGACAATATAAGAAGTGATGCGACGGGAATCAGTAAGAGTCGGACTCAGTATGGGTAAGACGAAGGGATCTAAGCGCATTTGATCGTGGGCAAATTGTCGGGGCCCGACGAATAGGTCACTCCATCTCGGAAGTCGTGCAGGCACTGGGATTTTCACGAGCCACTGTGTCACGGGTACACCGTGGCACAGTGGCTCGAATCCGGTAAACCCATCCCTGCAAGGGCCAACTGCCGTGGACAACAGCATGTGGATGAGTGGGGTCATCGTCGGCTAGCTCGCATTGTAACAGCGGATAGACGGGCCACAGTGCGAGAAATCACTCGGCAATTTAACGCTGGTGCACAGAAACGTGTAAGCAGCCATACCATCCAGAACCATCGCCACTGGACCCTAGACATCTGGAAAAATGTTGCCTGGTCTGATGAGTCTAGATTCACGCTGGTACATGCGGATGGCAGGATACGAGCACGGTGCAAACCACGTGAAGCGATGGATCCTTCTTGCCAGCAGGGTACTCTTCAAGCTGGTGGGGGTGGCATTCTCGTCTGGGGACTGTTTACGTGGACTGAAATGGGACCCCTGGTACGTGTGACATCGTCCCTCACAGGTCAATGTTACCGGGATATCCTGGACAACCATTTGCTCCCGTTTGTGCGTCTTCAACATCCCACTGGGGACCTCATCCTGCAACAAGAAAATGCACCGTGCCATCGCTCCCGAATTGTATCCGAATGTTTGGATGGACACTCCACCGACGTAACCTCGCTTCCTTGGCCAGCTAGGTCACCTGATCTCAATTCCATCAAGCACATCTGGGATGCCATCGAGAGTGATGTTCGAGGCTCTGACCCCCTCCATCAAATCTTCGTGAACTGTGGGAGCTTGTTCAGGGGTCGTGTGTCCGTATGGCTTCCCAACGCTTCTGGTGTCTTGTCGAATCCATGCCGAGACGAATCGCCGCCGTCATCAGGGCGAAAGGTGGTGCTACACGTTACTAGACAGGTATATCTAATTCAATTGCTCTTCAGTGTATACTGAAAAAGGCACATTTTGAACTGGGTGGGCGGCAGGGTGGGCAAGACAAATTCCTCGCAACCCCTTGGGACGTCCCTGCGGGTTACAATATCGACGATATTTGACCATATTTGAAAACATTTTTTTTCTAAGAGTAATGTTTTCAACCGCAGATTCGATATTGAGCTTAAGTTCGCGCGGTTTATCATATGGACTTCTCGTTGAAGGCAAACCTACAGAAATATTTAGTAGGCCCAAAGAATATGGGACAAGAAAATCTTAAAAATTAGTCGATCATCCAATAACATCCAAAAGAAAATTATATTTTCATTAGGCGCATGATATATTCTGGCGTCTGCGTGAAACTAGCAGCCATGTTTATTCACTTGAATGAACTTGGTGATGATGCCATGACATGTCTTAACATCAACTTCTCCGCAAAGAATGAATCCACTACACGACAACATGACACAAGCATCAAGTTTTCCAGCATGCAAGTACATTTATTAGATATTCACTACATCACACCTGACAGTTCCGCTGGTTAGTTATTTACTAAGGTAAGAATATGCTTCATCCTGGAAAAAAACAGTACTGAGCTGTTTTCCACTGCATGATTTCTTGTCTTGTCTGCCTTTCTCTTCGTTTTTTGTCTTGTCTGCCTTTCTCTTCGTTTTTTGTCTTGTCTGCCTTTCTCAGTTAAAGGATTTTAAGGGAACTATACGACGGGGCAAGTCATCTTTGTAGCTTCTTGTGCCCCCGAAAAGCGCGTGCGCAACTTTTCATGAGAACTTCTCTGGTCGTAAGCACACATTGCCCAGTTTTTCTAGGGTGAGGGACAACCGTCCAATTTCCTTTGTGTTGTTACACTAACAGTTGAGCAAAATAGCCTATCTGTTCACGTAATCGTCGCCTTTTATGAGAAATATTGGGGAGACCGGAAAGTAATGTCGTTTTTGGAAAAGAAGAGGAACACTGATTGTAACAGAAGAAATTTATTTCTTAATCAGTAATATAATCGCCGTCATTATCTTTCACACTTGCCCATCGTGAAACCAAACTTTCGGAGTCGTCTTTATAAAAAGACTGTGACTGTGATGCAAAGAAGTCCGAGAGCCCCATTTTGACGTCATCAATATTGTGGAATCCTTTCCCATTAAGAAAGTGCTGCAGAGATCTGAGCAAATGGTAATCAGATGGTGCAAGGTCAGGGGAATAAGGGACATGGGGCAGAACTTCCCAGCCAAAATATCTGATCGTCTGCAGGGTCCGTCTCGCCGTGTGAGGTCTCGCGTTGTCATGCTGGAGGATGACACCTTTTCTGTTGACCAGTGCTGGATGTTTTACAGTAAGAACTTGCTTCAAACGGTCCATTTTTTGACAACAGAGGCCTGCCGTTACGGTCTGTCCGGGTTCCAAGAGCTCAAAGTGAGCTATGCCAGCGGCAGTCCTTCAAACATAGAGCAAAACCTTTTTGGGGTGTAGGCCTGGTTTTGGAGTAGGAACTGGGTTCTGACCTGGAGAAAGCCACTGGTTTTGGGGTTTGTTGTTCATGTAAAGAACCCACTTTTCATCTCCAGTGACATTCGATGAAGAAACAGATCTTTTCCTGTCGGCTGAGCAAAGAGTTGCAGATGGTGGAATGCTGGGCTTTGTTGTCAGGTGAAAGTTGGTGTGGGACCCAAACTCCTTGTCTATAGACCTTCTCTATCTGTTGCAGGGTAGTGTTCTTGAACAGTAGACCATGATGCATTAAGATGTTGGGATAATTCATCAATGGTTTGACGAGGATCTGCCTCAACGGCTGCACGCAGCAGGTCATTGTCCAGCTCCATGGGCCTTCCTGCACGAGGGGCATCAGAGAGGTCAAAATTGCATGGCCGGAATGGGGCGAACGAACGTTGACACTTGCGGACATTTAACGCATTCGGATAAACAGCGCAAATGTTATTGGTGGCCATGGTTGCATTGTTCCCCTTGTGAAATTCATACAGCATACAATGACGAACATGGCTTTCCTCGGGTTTTATGTCACTCATTTTATTCTGCAAATCTGGAAGACAAAAACACCTACATAAGTTAAAGGCGAATAATTCATTCACTTGTACATACACTTACTTTACGTTGAACGGACATAAACACCGCACAACTGCTCCTCAAACTTAGTCCTCCCCAAAACGACATCACTTTCCGGTCCCCCCAACAGAAACATCAGCTATTTTCCATTTTCGTCAGCTATTTTCCTTCAAGTTCCCGTGCATACGACCAAGTAGTTAAATAATGTTCAACAGTGAGAAGTTGATGACCTGGAAAACCTAAAACAGTATCAGGGCCTGATTAATGTGGGGAGGGGGTCTAGAGGGGCTATAGCCTAGGGGCTCACCATCACAAAGAGCCCAGGTGGCATGCCGCAACACCGCAAATAATACACAATTTATATATTTATATATAGAGAAATAAAATAGTTTCAGTTTTGTCTCGTACGATTTCCACTCTGTCACAAACAGTATCTAAGAAGACGAACAGATTTCGAGGCAATGACTCACTAAGGGTAAAAGTTCCATGTCGCTGTATACAGCGGGGCCGGCGAAACAGTTTCAGCTTTTTTACTACCATCCACCCACACCTCCCTGTTTGCACTTGGAACTGTTAATGGGGGAAACATACTGTAACTTCATATTGCATACCAAAAAAGTTTGTACAGAGAAAAGTATACAATGCTAAATTAATAAAAATTCCATAACAAAATCTAGGAGCTTTTAACTCATGTTCTTGTGAGAACAGTATAAAATACAGTAACTTTTTATGAAAGTTCTGCAGGTAATTTATTAGTTTAAAGAATGCACTACTACGTATTAATTATAACACGCGTATTGCTACGTTTCGTGTTTTAACGGACTTCAATAATGATTGTCCGTCATAAGTTCTTTAGGGACTCACTCAGATGTCTTAGCTTTGGTAAGCCATTGAGATGTCTTAGGCTAGTGGCCCATTAAGGCCTTAATCCGGCTCTGAACAGTACAGGCATTCATGGTCATACTCTGGTCTGTCCTGCACAAAGAGAAAAAAGGTAGCTGACGTTTCTTTTAGAAATCAATATTCATGACAAATAGGTACTACACTACCTAGCGAGGAAATTATATACACGGAACTAGAAAGCACTCCGAAAATCTTGGGCACCTTCTTGTTAATCTAGGATCATGAAGAATTCTGTTATTCCACCTTCTAAGGACAGTGAATATTCGCGGTCTCTTACAGCAAAGATGACTAAAAAATATATATATATATATATATACGGAAAATATTGGTCAGACTGACTCCTATATCGGGCCCAAAAGAAATTTTCCCAGACCGCTTCGTAAAAAGTAGAGAGATCGTGCAAAGGGAAATTGCAACAGGCAGAGAGAAAACTGAAGCATTAGAAGACATGAGAACTTAAATAAAATTCCAGACAGGCCTACATGTATCAAACCTAAAATAATTAAATAAGTAAATGCAAATAAAAAATACGTCTGTAAGACTTCAAAAAACACAAATATCCCGGACATGAACAGACAGAGACAGCATGGCATGGAACTACCTAGACACCACTTTTTGATAAAGCATATTTATGTCTACAGACGTGCAAACAACTTTTATTTTTATCAAATCGTTATCGATATTTTCACTATATTTTAATTTTCAAAGTGTTTTGGTATACTTTGAAATTTTGAGAAAATCAGAATTGCAGTTGTGTAGATTCCAGGTAATCTTTAAGTGGGACTACGTAATTGCTCTTTCCTAATTGTTTCCCGTTTATTAAATAGGTAGACTGACTCGTTTTCGTGAGTCATTTACGTCTAGCTTTCTGGGCTTGCTGAAAAGACCCCCTTCGAATCACAGGCAGTTAAAATATCATTTCTAATCCAGCCAAGTGAACCCCGTTGACTAGACAGGCAGGCAGATAGGTCATTAACAAGCAGGGACGTACTAACTGGTTTGCCCATACACCTTATGCCTTGAAACAGAAGACAGCAGCAGCCATGCCTGCCTGCTTCTTTCTTTGCCTTAAAAAAGTTAAACGCAGCTGTGTAAACCTGCTTTCTATAAGATGAAATCGATATTTTCTTTTTCCTCCTACTTTATTTACTTTTTTTTCTTTTTCTTTCTCATGAGAAACTGCCCTCGGAGGACCAAACGCTCATGGTGGTCTTGCTGAAAGTGTTCTCCGAAGTAATAAAAAAATATTTTTCAACAACGTCGTTACGAGTGATCAGTTGCAAAGAAGGGTTAATTCTCCTCCCTATCGCCTTATTTTTTTAAACATCTCGTAGAAAAACAGCTGCCAAGAAGAGGCATCTCAAGAACATTCGCACTGAAGCTGCGAAGAAAAAATTAAAACTGTCCAATATTTAGTTTAGATTTTCCGCATAGCATACACCTGCAGCAGAAACGTAAAGGGGAAAGTCCTGCCACTGTTTTGAAATTGGTACGAAGATGTCATTCATGAAATTGCTTCCCGGATCTGAAAATATATACATTTAAATACGAAATACCTTTGGGTAGCTTTAAAAAACTTTTAAACCATAGTAACGTATTTTTGAGCGATATAAAAATAGAAAAAAAAGAAAAAAGAAACAAGATGAAAAACAACAACAAAAAAAAAAAAAAAAAAAACCGCCATGTCGACAACTTTTGCGGGAAACAGTTCTGTTTAGAGGATCATGATACCGCGGAAGTGAATCTCGCTCAATTTTTACATATCAATGTCTAGAAGGACTCATACATTCATACAAAAATATAGGAATGCTTTTGCTATACGGACTTATATAATATAGAAAGAGACACTTGCCCTATACTTAAGGTCTGAATCCAGGAAAACCATCTTGGACAATGACTGACAAGACAAAGTTACGAAAAGTCAAGGCAAAATTCTCGCCGTTCCCAAGATTTTGGAAAACTCCTTAAAGTTTTCTCCCAACTTTGCCATTAGTAATTACTGTTTCCATGCTGTTGCACGCTCTATGACTTTATCTGGACCATTTTTCACTTACCAGTTTTTTTACTTTTCTTTCTTTTCTTTCCTTTTCCTCTGAGCATCTACTCCATGAAAAGGAAAATATTCCCTTTTTTGTAAATGTAATTTTTATGAGTCTTCTGAATTAAAACAGAATTCGCAACAGAAAACATTTGATGAAAAAAAGGAAACCAGACTTTAATATTCTTAAGGAAGTGTAACATGCATGCGTAAACAAATGTATTTATGCACGAGCTAGGTACACGCTTGTTGCTATTTTTAATAAAAAAAAAAAATTATGTACATACGGAAGAACGTATAGAGGAGGGAGGGGGAGGGGGGGGCGTTGCGTGTATTTACCTTGGATAACAGACATCAAGCGAGGGCTGCCACATTTAAGAACAACGCAATAAGCGCATAAAACTTGGCTACAGTGAATTAAGAAGAAACGCTACAATATTCAAGAGCAACTCATCTTTATGTCTTAAAAGAAACGTGTTTAATCAATGCATTCTCCCAGTTGTTACGCATGGATCAGAGACTTAACTAACAAGTTAGTAAAATCATGCAAGGCATTGATTATGATATGCTTACCAACATACCAGAACGCATAGGAAAATGCCTTGGTTTTGAGGGGACTAAACTATGGTATAACGTTTGAGGTTCACATATATCAAAATTAAATCTCTTTGTGCCCGTGCTACCTATTTCTTTATCAAGAGCTACCACACATGAGCCGTTTTATAATTAAAAATCCCATCTAAATCGGACAATTTTCACGGGTTATCGAGCGAAAATAATGGCTAACGAATCTTACGCATGCGCACTGCCCGCAATTGCTGACAAAAAACATTTTTGGCGGACCTGCTTCCAAAGTCGTTACGGAGCAACGTATTGTATTTCGTCGCAATAGAAGCATTTTTTACGCTTTCCCAATCGTAAATTGAAGAAGCGTATATGATCCCGCTTTGTCCGTCTGTCTGTCCGTCCGTCCGTCCGTCCGCACGATAACTCGCGTAAAAATGGTTCGATTTCGATGAAATTGTAGTATGTGGTAGAGAACCACCTGGGGACGAACCCTATTGAAAATGGACGAAATGGAGTCAAAGGTCAGGTCATAGGAGCGGGTTCCATTTCATTGCCTTTATGCGTCATAGCTTATGTAAAAATGCTTCGATTGCGAGAAACTTTATCATGTTGCTCCGGAGGTATACTGAACCGGTCCTGTTAAGTATCATCGGAATGGGGTCAAAGGTCAGGACACAGGAGCGATATTTATTCCACAACCATTATCCTAATAACTTGAGTAATGATTTCTGGTATGTTGGAAAGCGAATCATAATCAATGCATTGCATGATTTTACTAACTTGTTACCCAAGTTATTACTCAAGTTATGAGGACAATGGCTGCGGAATAAATCTTGCTACTGTGTCCTGAATTTTGACCCCATTTCGTCCATTTTCAATAGGAATCGTCCCCAGGTTGTCCTCTACCACATACTAAAATTTCATCTTAATATATATTTAATATATATCAAATACGTGGAGATAATGTAAATGGACGATGTAATCACTCTTTCCACTTTTATTTTTTAAACAACGCATAGCGACTGAAAAATTGTATTTCGGCACTGCTGGGATCGAACCCCAGAACTCTCGATAACTAGTCGAGTGCGTTCTGGGGTTCGATCCCAGCAGTGCCGAAATACAATTTTTCAGTCGCTATGCGTTGTTTAAAAATAACGTGGAAAGAGTGATTACATCGTCCATTTACATTATCTCCACGTATTTGATATATATTAAACATTTCTATCGCCCTTTGAATTTATCAGCTACAATTAAAATAGCTGTTGCGTTAAATGCCACCAGATGACGACATCTCAGTTGCTGAGACCATCAATACGCATTCGTATAGTCAGATGCTGACTGATAAACCTCGCATTGCGCTGAGAATTGTTGGCGCTGTAGCGTAAATTCGAACGCACTCGACTAGTTATCGAGAGTTCTGGGGTTCGATCCCAGCAGTGCCGAAATACAATTTTTCAGTCGCTATGCGTTGTTTAAAAAATAACGTGGAAAGAGTGATTACATCGTCCATTTACATTATCTCCACGTATTTGATATATATTAAACATTTCTATCGCCCTTTGAATTTATCAGCTACAATTAAAATAGCTGTTGCGTTAAATGCCACCAGATGACGACATCTCAGTTGCTGAGACCATCAATACGCATTCGTATAGTCAGATGCTGACTGATAAACCTCGCATTGCGCTGAGAATTGTTGGCGCTGTAGCGTAAATTCGAACGCACTCGACTAGTTATCGAGAGTTCTGGGGTTCGATCCCAGCAGTGCCGAAATACAATTTTTCAGTCGCTATGCGTTGTTTAAAAAATAACGTGGAAAGAGTGATTACATCGTCCATTTACATTTAAAATTTCATCGAAATCGAACCGTTTTTAAGCGAGTTATCGTGCGCACAGACAGACGGATGGACAAAGCTGGTGTATATACGCTTTTTCAACCTACGGTTGGAAAGCGTAAAAAGCTAATACAGAGGCTCCCGCAACTCAAAGCATCATTGAGAATTTCATGCTTAGTGTAAGCAAGAAAGGAAATTAAATTCATAGATTAGGAAAACGATAAGAGCGAATGACATCATGAACACTATAATGACTCTGAAGTGGCAATGGGTTAGACATATTGCTAGAAGAACTGACCACCGCTGGGCAATTGAAGAAACAGACTGGATACTAAGGGCCTAGAAAATACCCAGAAAGGGAGATTTGTGGTAAAATTTGAAAGCATGCCGGAGTAGCACAGAAAGAATTGCTCAAGGCAGAGTTATGGGAGAGACTGAGAATGATTGATTGTGATGATGATATGTAGCATTGATGTGCAATATAAAAACGTCAACATCAACAATACCAAGTCTGTTGACTTAATGTTTCGCCATCTATATTCTCGACTTGAATCTTCTGTTTTTTGCTACTGTTAAAGCTATCAAATCATCAAAAATCAGTTTCTTACAAATACAAATACAATTCATGATGGTCAGTTTCTTGTTGTCATATACAAGTATAATACTTGATATCGTTTCGAGTTTCGTGTTCTAGAATCCAAACAAACTAACGCACACTGCTGCAAATTATTAGGAACACCCCTCAACAGTCAGATACGTGCCATTCTAACTTACGTACATAAACTATGGTGTTAAAATGTCTTAATAAATAGCTCACTGCAAAGTATGCAGACGTGTAGGAAGCCTAGATAGTGGCAATATGGTAAAGACCCGTGATTTAATAGACTTTACAAGAGGCATGATAGTGATCGCTAGGCAAGAAGGTGCGAACATCTCAGAAACGGCAAGCATTCTCGACTATGTAAGAACAGTTGTATCGAGGATGTACAATGAGTTGTGCACCAGCAACAAAACAAGCAGTCAAAGGTCTTCTTCTGGACGGAAACAATTGGTTGATGTTCAAACGAAGTACAACACAGATACCAAGAGAAGAATTTCAGCATACATAGCCAGCCGCACGTTAGCGGACTTAACCCCTTCTGCTCAAAGAAACCTTATTGCGCTTTGCTGTTCAACACGGGTGCAATCAGAAAGAGAACTTCCATGTTGACACACTGATCTCCACTGCCAGACTTTTAAGTGTAAAGTTGCAAGATGCAGGTGTCATCTTGTCTTACTGTAGTTATGACTTATTAACTTTGGTCGGCTGATGTCGCTTGTGGTACCAGTTTAATCCACAAATGCCCTTACTCTTTGATTTTCTCTCGTATATTCTGTGTAATTTCTCGACTATAACTTATAATCGATCAACTTAACTACTGTGTAATAAGTATATTAATTGCTTATACGTAACCGAACCCTAGGTCGCTTTTCGTTTTAAATTCTACCCTGTACAAGAATTTGACAGTAAATTCCGTATTTATGCTCGATAGACTCGAGTATCGAAGGGCATATCTAAACTTCCCGGTCATGAATCATTTGAGTCGAAAGATATTTTCTCTTGCATCATTCAGGAAGTTAGCTTGAACTCTGTATCAAGATATTGTGCATTGCAAAATATCTCATGCCCGGTCTCTTGTGCTAAAATCCTCTGAATCAGTTCGTGAAACCTTTATATACAACTTTTCAAGAAGAGTAAAAGTGGATTTCTGAATAATACACTTTCAGCCAATAAATAAAATAAGACATCGCTCTTTCCACGTTTATCAACCCATAACACCCGGCAATTGTTATCCGGCCACCGCTGGTATCGTACCCCAGATTTTTCGATATCTAGCCGAGTGCGTTCGCCTTACGCTACAATGGCCAACAATCAACGGCGCTGTGTGCGTTTATTCACTGTCTTTATTTTTTTTTATTCACTGACGTCACATATTTAGAGGATTTTCACTATTGTTCTTGCCATTTGGATTTATTTGCTATAATTAATATACACTGAAGAGCAACTGAATTAGAGACAGCTGGCGTTATGCAAATGTGGCGCTGTGGGCGGCCCTGTAAACGGAAACGACATGACGTATGCAGCGATCCGACAATATAAGGAGTGATGCGACGGATATCAGTAAGAGTCGGACGCAGTATGGGTAAGACGAAGGATCTAAGCGCATTTGATCGTGGGCAAATTGTCGGGGCCCGACGAATGGGTCACTCCATCTTGGAAGTCGTGCAGGCACTGGAATTTTCACGAGCCACTGTGTCACGGGCGCACCGTGAGTACAGCCAATCCGGTAAAACCATCCCTGCAAGGGCCAACCGCCGTGGACAACAGCATGTGGATGAGCGGGGTCATCGTCAGCTAGCTCGCATTGTGATAGCGGATAGACGGGCCACAGTGCAAGAAATCACTCGACAATTTAACGCTGGTGCACAAAAACGTGTAAGCAGCCACACCATCCAGAACCATCTCTTCGTTATGCGGTACAGAAGCCATCGTCCCACGAGGGTACCAATGCTGACCTCACATCACAGGATGCAAACATTAGCATGGGCACAGGAACATCGCCACTGGACCCTAGACATGTGGAAAAATGTTGCCTGGACTGATGAGTCGAGATACACGCTGGTACATGCGGATGGCAGGATACGAGTACGGCGCAAACCACATGAAGCGATGGATCCTTCTTGCCAGCAGGGTACTCTTCAAGCTGGTGGGGGTGGCATTCTCGTCTGGGGACTGTTTACGTGGACTGAAATGGGACCCCTGGTACGTGTGACATCGTCCCTCACAGGTCAACGTTACCGGGATATCCTGGACGACCATTTGCTCCCGTTTGTGCGTCTTCAACATCCCACTGGGGATCTCATCCTGCAACAAGACAATGCACCGTGCCATCGCTCCCGAATTGTATCCGAATGGTTGGATGAACACTCCACCGACGTGACCTCGTTTCCTTGGCTAGCTAAGTCAGTTGACCTCAATTCCATCGAGCACATCTGGGATGCCATCGAGAGAGATGTTCGAGGCTCTGACCTCCTCCATCAAATCTTCGTGAACTGTGGGACCTTGTTAAGGGTCGTGGATCCGTATGGCTTCCCAACACTTCCTGTGTCTTGTCGAATCCATGCCGAGACGAATTGCCGTCGTCATCAGGGCGAAAGGTGGTGCTACACGTTACTAGACAGGTATATCTAATTCAATTGCTCTTCAATGTATAGCTTGTGCCGTTAATGCCTACCAGACGGAGACGTCTCAGTTTTTGAGCCTATCCTACGGATATGTGATGTCAAAAGCTCACAGATAAACGCAGATAGCGCCGTTGATTGTTGGCCATTGTAGCGTAAGGCGAACGCACTCGGCTAGACATCGAGAGATCTGGGGTACGATACCAGCAGTGGCCAGACAACAATTTTTCGTTTGCTTTGTGTTGATAAACGTGGAAAGAGCGATGCCTCTGTTTATTCACTGACGCCACGTATTTGGAGGATTTTCTTTATTCTTTCAGCCTTTCTAAAACTTCTAAGTCACTTCCAAATACCTGGTTTTTATAAATGCAGGAAAAAACACATGATAAGGTATTACGAAATTTAGCTAAAACTTGTGTCAAATCGAACGTTAAACGACCCTAAAACATTTCGTAAGAAGCACTTCATTCCGACAAACATGACCACATACAGAACCAGGTGAAAAGTAAGGTGTCAGAATGAAACACCGGAAATACTTCAATAGATAGTGTGTTCATCCCTAACAGCACATTAATGTTGATGCTGTTCCACATTGATGTTTGATGCTGTTGTTAATGGTGTCTAGGAGCTAATTAGGTAGCAACGACCATTGTTCATGAAAAGCTTGTCTAAGCCCCTCAAGGTCTTTAGGAGGAGGTTGATAGAAGCAACACGTCTTGCTAGAGCATCCTTCGTCGGGAGACTTACATGGTCAATCTATATGGACTATAGTCTCTTCTTAAAGATATTGTTCATTCAGCCTCGCTCAGTAGGACAAGCGTTATCGTCTTACAGGCGAAATGTATCTCCTATGACTCCTGTATAAGAGCGAACATAGGAGTCCGGAACATCATTCCTATAGTGTCGAGCATTCATCGTTCCTCTTGGAAGCACATAGAAGTCTGAGCGTCTACCTAACGACATGCAACGCCAAACCAGCACGCTACCACCAATATATGTCCCTTTCTCGGGTCATAGAGGGATGAAAGCATGCTTCTCGTTCTCTTCAGATAGATCCCAGTAAGCTTGAAATCTCTCTGCAAAGTAAATTTGGACTGACCTGTGAAGAGTATTGACCTCATAGGTTTTAAGTCCAACTAACGTACAGTCTTGGCCAATTCAAACGTTTCCCCTGTGACGATGGGTACGGGACAAGCAGAGCGCTGGCTGCTTAGCTCGAAGACTTCCTTCGTGAAGCCTTCTGCACACAGAGGAAGCAGATACCACCTTTCCGATAGCAGTAGCAAGGGCAGATCGCATCTGCGTCACGGTAACCGTCCTGTTCCTCCTCGCAGTTGTGACGTTACAACGAAGTAAATTTCTCCGTCATTTTTGGTCTACGCCGGGATTCGAACCCGAGGCCCCTTATTCCGGAACAAGTCGCTCTACCAACTGAGCTACGCAGACGATTATTCTGATTCCTATCTGCCTTTATGTCGTGTGCGTCCTGCTGGCAGGTACGTCACATCTCCCCCCGAAAGAGGGCCGGGGGCATGGCCCACGGGTCAGCCGTGACCATGAATCGTTGCAGGCAGCCATCCACTGTAGAACGTGCACTTGAGAACTCCCAGTAAATCTGGTGTGTGGAATGCAACATCACACATGTTTATTTTTCGAAGCGCTGGAGAAGGGATTCTCTGATTTTTCCTATCTCGCGGTGTGGAAATAACATCACACCATTGCGAGATTTTGAACGGTCGGGTCATCCGGATAGTTCGGGCGCCATTATAACGAAGTAAATTTCTCCGTCATTTTTGGTCTACGCCGGGATTCGAACCCGAGGCCGCTTATTCCGGAACAAGTCGCTCTACCGACTGAGCTACGCAGACGATTATTCTGATTTCTATCTGCCTTTATGTCGCGTGTGTCCTGCTGGCAGGTACGTCACAACGTATACTCAAAATTAACTTCATTTTTGGTTGCTTTCTCTATGTTAATCTGAGCTCAATCTCTTTTAGCGTTTTCAACCTTAACGTTACATCTTCTCTCTCGCGGAATGAGGTTGGATGCATGCATGTGTCAGATAAGAACTAGAGATTAATGTGGAACCAGCAGCAAAAAGTGTGGTATGGTGGTGTGATGATATAATTGTGGAAGCTGCGTTACTCTGAAGTTTGACATACTTGAAGGCGGCGTGTTAAGCTGTGCTGTTATATATTTAACGTTTGGATTTAAAGTTTTCTGCCTAGTAACGTTTGTTAATTAGTTTTGAAGTATACTACCACTGTGATTAGTTCCTCACGTATTTTGGAAACAGTCAAGCAAAAATGTGCACACGATGTTTATGAATAAACAATAAAAGTAAGTCTTTCTGAGCCTTTATTCTGAGTGACTTTGTTCCACTTCAAGAGAAATCTTCAGCAGTGTTCTCAACATTTCAAATTGTAAAGAACGCTACACAGTTATTTGGAGATATTGGTCATCCACGGATATTGTATCCCTAGGCCTTCCTTCGTTGTACCTTCGGGAAGCTGATTGTGCATGTTGCAATTGGTTCCACAGTTTCTGGACCACAGAAGGACTCACAAGCAGCCATCTTGCAACTTCCACCTGATTTTGGTCTGCCTCTAGTCTTCTTATCGCTCTCCACCTCAGTTCACCTGTTAAACGATGTCTCGCATCCACTACAACAAATCTGCTATCACAAAATCCTTTCTTCACACTCGTCAAACGACATGATGCACATTTCCGTAATAACCCGTTTTATGCTGCGGCAATTTGCATTTACCGATGCCATCGCCGCTGATTTGCATTCGGTAACCTGACTCCGCATTACGTTTCACATCATGTACCTAAATTACGTGCGTTGGCAACTTTTCCTTCATAAATAATCGCGATTTTTCTATTTTTTCTTTAATCTATGGAAAGCAGTGTAATTATATGTTACGATCAGAGATCGTAAAAACTTTTTCTTTATACAAGGTATCTAACAAATCTTTTCCGCGTAAGAGCGTGCTTGTTATCTCAAAATGGCAGACAAAGCATTGCCGATAGACATTTGCAATTTCCATTACCAAAGGATATTTCCAGCCTTCTAAAAAGTAATACCAGTAGAAGAAATTAACAGTTTGAGATCCAGCCTTCTAAAAAGTGATACCAGTAGGAGAAATTAAGTTTGAGATCCAGTACCGGAAAAAATCAACATTTCCAGCCTTCTAAAAAGTGATACCGGTAGGAAAAATTAACAGTTTGAAATCCAGTACCGGAAAAGTGGTAGTTTCTTAGTCATCTGAATGGAAAAAAAAATACAGGGACCTATTGCAGCAACCGTTTCTGATTTAACGGGATGTGGGAAGATCGCGATACGCTCACGTAGATAAAACTAAAAATTTATTAGTTCAGGGATTTTTCAGGGGCCTGTTTACCGGTAAAAAGTCTGTGTTTGAAAACCGGTGCTGCAGAAGAGTCTTACCGAATTCATTTTTAGCTTGGAAAGCAAATGAATAGGATGTCACGCGGAGAACTGGAACTGGGAGACCTAAAATTCTTCTATATAGCATTTGCAGAAGACAACTTCCGCATATTTGACATATAAAAAGAAGGGATTTTTTCTCTGGGAAAAATGCAGGGAGAAAAACTTGCAGGGAAAAAAAGAGCAATCTCAGAAAGTCGGTACTCATCTGCCAGGATGAAATCAGTGATCTTCTGAGCTTGAAAATTTTTGACGCTTCACTTATGACACAAAATGCTGGCAAGTTGAAGAACTTTTGTAATTACCGCCAAACTTCAGCGGCTGTGGTATAGAATGAAAGGAAGAAATAAAAATGGTACCTTAAGAGAGGCCCCAAACTTTTAAAAACACAAAAACAGAAAATTTCTCACCTTTTTAAGAAACAATGTAGGTTATCTTGAGAAAATAAAGCAGTACTTTAAAAGTTTTGAAATATTGGCATGATTTACACAGGGAGAGAGAGAGAGAGAGAGAGAACGCAGTGGACTGTCTTTTGACGAAAGAGCGACTCAAATTCAGAATCTCCCACAAAGCTGCGTAATACATGAAACCCTTGACGGAAAAGATATCTTGTGCACAGACAATATAGGGCGTGCTCTTTTTCACCTATGCTCGAAGTTACTCTCACCTAAAGACAAATTATACACTGAGAAAAATGGAAATATTTGACGTGCCAGATCATACGATAAGCACTCATACGTTCAGGGGCTCCGGAACCGAGGAAGGGGGTTGTTAGGACTTTATGTTCCCTCAATAAAAAAAGCTGAGATATGGAGCCCTAAATATTTCCAAAAATAAAATAATCGACACAGGAGATTATTTTTTTCTTTACCTCTTTTTTTTTTTTTTTGAAAAAAAAGCAAAGTGGAACTTAAGACTATTACTATCTTCATTGGTGTATCACCCCGTCCCACAAAATAATTTTTACGATTCTGCGTCACTGCTCACACACTCACACCCACGTACATACACAAATCAAATCTGAATTTTAGAATGCATCATGGCGACATAGAGTATATGTTCACGTCACTTCGAGATAAAATTGCTTTCCAAGAAAAAATGAGAATACACAAAGCCCTTTGAACTTGTTTATGCACACAGATTATGCCTCCCTTATCCGAAATGCTTAGGGCCGAAAGTGTCACAGATTCCGGAATATTTCGGGTTTTGGAACATCTATAAGCAATCTACATTTTACCTTCATTCATAAAAATTGCTGAGAAACGAATCTTCACGAAGAACTGATTCTTGACATCTCCAGTTCCGGTTAATTTGGACACATCGGAGCTACACTGTTATAATTTTTGCGAATAAACAAAGACATCGCTCTTTCCACGTTTTATCAACACATAGCAACCGGAAAAATTGTTATCCGGTCACCGCTGGAGATCCGAATCCCAGATCTCTCGATATCTAGCCGAGCGCGTTAGCCTTACGCTACGGTGGCCAACAATCAACGGCGCTATATGTGTTTATCTGTCAGCTTCTGACATAAATCCGTAAGATAGGCTCAGCTACGTCTCCATCTGGTGAGCATTAACGTCCCTGGCTATATCTTGATTATAGCAGTTAAATCCAAAGGGCGAGATGCAAAGTGAAAATCCTCCAAATACGTGGCGTCAGTGAATAAACAAAGACACCGCTTTTTCAGTTGCTATGTGTTGATAAAACGTGGAAAGAGCGATGTCTTTTTTTATTCACTGACGCCACGTATTTGGAGAATTTTTACTAAAAACTTTGCGGTAGATTGCACCAAAAAATGGTGTTACAACTGCTATACCACTTTCTGAGAAAAGATATACCATCGTGTGATGTAAACAAAACCCAAAAACATGGTACAAGGTTGTAACACATTATGGAGTAAGATTTCACCATGTTATAGAGTTTCGTTTGCACTACACAGTGGCATACCTTTTCTAAGAAAGTGGTGCAGCTTGTGTAGCACCACTTTTTGGTGCAACCTACCACACAATTTTTAACAGTGTAGAACATTTTTGCCCAATTAAGCGGCTGCCCCAGTTATGAGAAGCTATATCCCAAAGAGCTAATTTTGGGATGTTCTTCAAGAATTGTCCCGAATAAACGGCTACGCCGATCAACTAACGACGCAGTTAATCGGAATCTACTATATATACCAGGCTCATTTCGGTACTATGATGTCATTGTTTACTCTTTTTTTAACCTTGTTACATCACTGTTACGATATTTCGTTGCTTTTAGTGTGTTAAATCGTTGTACGGTATATGTTATACCGGTGCTTTTTGTTTTTCTTGTTGGTTATCGTCCGCCGGCCATGTACACCGGTTATTGTTACTGATTTTTTCTTTTTCGTTGTTTCTATGCTGTTGTTTGTTTCTATTTTAATACTCTGCCATGGCGCTCTTTGGCCCTTTGAGTCCCTTGCGCCATTAAAATTAAACCAACCAATCATTTCGGTACACAAGCGCCATATTTTCAAGTAGCCATCTCTTCAAAAAACTTAAAAATTAGATCATCCTGAAGCACAAATCAAACCAACATCTGTTTTCCGGTCGAGTCGGGAACGAATATATTTGGGCTAGCGTAAATCTGAAAGTTGTTCAGATTCCTAAGCTACGTCAGCTTGCCTCAGTTGTTTGGTGGCTCGTTTCCGGAGTGGTGTAACGGTAGCATATACTCCAACAAAGATCGGGAGATATGGGTTCAATTTCCATTCCAAGGCCTTGCTCTCGAGAGATGACTACACGAAAAACAGTGATAACACGGTAAATTAGTGTAGATAATGTCATTCATATTACCTTTATTCATTACCGTAATTCACCAGACTCCACTTATGATGATATGTTTTGAAAAAAAGATATGTGTTTTACAATTCTAGTTAACTTCTGAAAATAAACCCTTTTTCTTACCGGTGCATAGTGGTCCCAATGCAAATCTGAATCGAGGTTATTTGTGACTTAAAGCTGATAGATCTTGTAGCATAAACAAAGAAAATCTCCAAAATAATGAAATTGCATGTTGATTTTTTAAATAAGACTCAGTTATGACAACAGATTAAACAAGAAAGATGACACCGAATTTTCGGGTGTAATAAGCACGTCTTTTGAATCTTGCTGACGCAAATTGAATTTATCAAAGCTATTCAAAGTCAATGGAACCGGTATGGAAAACAATAGTATCTGACGGAAGAAAGAAGTTTTTCAATCGGGTTTTTAATCCCTCAGATATTGCTGTAAACAGAATCGTGAGCTAACGCCCTCTGATTGCAGACTTGTGCGTTAAGAAAAACATGAATTTATTTGAAAAACATTTCGCACCGGAAACGCTCCCCAACACAGAAAGAATTTTTCAAATCGGACTCTTAGAAACAGAGATATCGACAAAAATAAGATGTGACTTTACGTCCCCTGGTGGGAAAACCATGCATTATTTTAGGAAGAAAGTATTCGCAAAAGGTTTATCAATATGAGCAGTATCGGTCCAAGAAAAAAACAATTTAGTCGAGTTTTCAGGAGCACAGATTTTGCTACAAATACATCAGAAGCAGAAATTAATAGTTATGCCCCTGGTGGCCAAACCATTCTTTACCAAACATTAGAAATAAAAAAAAAATCCATCAGGTCTTGTATGCGATAGAGGAAGAATTTTTCAAATCAGAGTTTTGGAAGCAGAAATAACGCAGAAAACGCAATTTACCTTTGTGCCCTCTAGCGAAAAGTCTATGATTTACTTGAAAATTTTGATTTTAAAAGAAAAACATTTCGCATCGGAAACACTATCCAACAAAGAAGGAATTTTTCAAATCGGACTCCTAGAAGTAGAGATATTGACAAAAATAAGATATACATTTACGCCCCTGGCGTAGAAACTATGTATTATTTCAAGAAAAAATGTTCTTAAAAGGTTTGTCGATATGAGTTGTATCGGTCAGCAAACGACTTTTTTGCAATCGAGGGTTTTAGAAGCTCATATTTTGCTGCAAATACATCAGAAGCGGAAATTAAGACTTACACCACCTGGTGGCCAAACCATTTTTTAGAAAAATTAGAAATTACGTGCAAAGGATTTTCCATCAGGAGCTGTATCCGGTGCAGAAAGAATTTTTCAAATCGGAGATTTAGAAGCAGAGATATAGCGGAAAAAGTAATTCACCTGTACGCCCCCTAGCGGAAAGTCTACGAATCACTTGAAAATTTTGAAATTATATGAAAAACATGTCACACTGGAAACACTATCCAACAAAGAAGGAATTTTTCAAATCCGACTCCTAGAAGTAGAGATAATGACAAAAATAAAAAAAAATATAAATCTACGCCCCTGGCGGAGAAACTGTAGAATATTTTAAGAAGAAAATATTCCGAAAATGTTTATCGATGTGAGTGGCATCAGTCCCCGAAAGAATTTTTTTTAATCGATGTTTTAGAAGCTCAGATTTTATGGCAAATACATCAGAAGCAAAAATTAACACTTACGCCCCCTGGTGGCAAAAGTATTCTTTACCAAAACTTCAAATTATATGAAAAATATTTTCCATCAAGTGGTGTATCCGCTGGAAAAGAAAATTCAAATCGGAGTTTTAGAAGAAGAGTTATCGGGAAAAATGTAATGTACTTTTACGCCCCCTAGCGGAAAATCTATGAGTAATTTGAAAACGTAACTATATCTTAAATACTCTTCGACATAAATGGAATCGAAAGATAAAATAATTTTTTCAGTCGGATGTTTAGAAGCAAATATGTGGAATAAAACGTATTTTTGAATTCGACATCATCTGCATTTACGCCCTCTAGCGGCGAAATTGTACATCGTAAAAAAAATGAAATAAAGGATCATCATTCGCATATTTCAAGCTTCCCAATGCAAACAGAATTTTTTAAATCGGACAAATAGTTGCAGAGATATCGTGGGTACAGACGGACGGATGGAGGGACAAACCGATAACATAAGCACGATCTTTTTTTACAAAAGACGTACTAAAAACTGATAATTTTATCAATCTGAAAAAATTGTACGGCACAGTTTATATCACACATACTTTAAATTTAAGAACAAATGTAATATGTACGTCGCAGGAAATGAATAAATCAAAATAATATAGTATATTATATAATAATAATACTTAAAATAATATCATAACATATAATGATACATTATTAATCACAATACTTTCTAATCATCTGATACACACTCAGACACATCCATACACACACAAACGTATATGCTATGTATATACACATACACTGCATAAGCCTGCATGCATGCATACAAACATACATACATGCCTATATTATTACCAGATATTGTCATCAATAGCAGAAATTTCTTATTCATAATTTATAATTTGCCCAGAATTTTGCAGTAGTAAAACATAATAATAGTTTTATAAGCATTATGAAAACAACAAAATCCCGATTGTTCAGCCTATGGATTTATTACGATAAATTTAACTTTAATTCCAAGACTAACGCTGTGATATCGACGCATTAAGTTGATATAAATTAAATTTAATGGTTGCATTTATTTATATCTGCTTAAATAAACATCTTATTTACTTTTACATGGGGTTTACTGCCAGTTTGTGTCGATTTGGAACGGTACTGATCCGACGCCCTACTTTCGATAAAGAGCAAGTCCTGGTTGAAGAATGCTTTTTATTGTTAATTCACCATGGAAAGAAATACAAATATCAGAAAAGGAGCATTGGCGCATGTTGCGCTTTAAAGCCCCTTATAGCCCATCAATCCCTCTATAATATACTTATTTTTTAAGGATATGTTCTGACATGGTTTTTTTAAAAGTCTGGTTAAAGATTTTGAAAAAGAATAATTAAATGTTTTCTCCGTAAAAAGTGCTAGTTAATAACACGGACACACAATTCTCAGTATATGCATAAATTATGAGTATTATACCAAAAGGTTACACATACCTTTAACTAAAATGACCGGTAGGAATAACATCTTCCACTTGTTCACAATCGCTGGCAGCCATTAACCAACCATACAGAGACATCAACCGTCTGATTACAGACGCAAGGTCAGCAATTTCAACATTCCACTTTCAGGCTCTGCCACACAGCCATACACTCATCGTCAAGAAAATAGTTGCACCCAGAAGGAAGCAACCGACAAGAATGAAACTTGATGGAAAGGTTTGAAATCGTGGGATATGCAAATGATTCAAGTATCACGCTCGGCCGTGCATGTGACACAAGAAAGGAGGGGTCGTAGCGCTGTGCCTGACTGGCTATATAAGGTCGTCCCGTTGCGCGTGCTTGCCATTCTGACACTTGCTGTTGTTTTAGTTGCATCCTCTTCAAGTGAAGTATACCTCGGATAAAATTTCGAAAGCAATTCGAGCCGTTGGAGGGGTTTGAGAGGGGCCGCATCGTCAGGCTGCGGGAAGCGGAAAGGTCTTATCGCCGTATTGCGCGCCATACCAGTCATGCGTATATCACAATAGCACATTGTTGGCGGCAGTGGATAGAACAAGGTACGCAGCAGCGACAGGAAGGGTTTTGGAGACCTAGACGAACCATGTAGGGAGAAGACCGACGGGTTATCCGGCATGTGCGGAGTGACCCAACAGCCACAATTGCGAATATTCAGTGAGCAGTGGTGCCCTCCATGCATCGTCCGATTAGTGCCAGCACTATTGGCAGACGGCTGCACGACGTAGGACTACACGCACGCAGACTGTTACGACGACTGCCCTTAACAACAGTGCATCATCGCCAAAGACTGCAAGGGTGTCGTGTCAAACTATCATGGAGCCACGCAGAATGGCAGCGGGTGATCTTCGGTGGCGAGTCCCTCTTTTATCTTGGAGAAGACGACCACCGTATCCGTGTGTGGAGGCACCGTGGTGTAATTGCCTATGATGCCAGATCATCTTTGGTGTTCATTACAGGCACTTTGACAGCCCAGCGTTACGTTAACAAGGTACTGCAACCAGTGGCCCTACATTTTCTGAACGCTCACTCGGTGCGATTTTCCAACAGGACAACGCTCTTCCGCATACTGCTGCTGTCTTGAGAGCTTGGCTTCAAGGCAATGACACTCTGCCATGACCAGCCGCATTGCCAGACCTATCGCCGACTGAAAATGTGTGGGATGCTATTGGAAGCACTATCCACACTCCACCCCTACCACACAGTATGCAGGAAATGCGTGAGAAGATTCAAGCTGCATGGGATGGCTTATCGCAGCACACCATTAGGAACCTGTACAACTCCATACCGAGACATCTGGCATGCTGTATGAGCAAACATGTCGGCCCGACGCCATACTGAGAGACACTACTTACTGGCGTGTAGCTCAATAAATATTGCCCATATCAGTCTCAATGTTTAATCATTTATTGTTCCTGGTAATCTTTACCTTCCTCCTGAATAGCATTGCAACGCGACACGTCTTTCTGGGTGCAACTTTTTCTTTTTGACCAAGAGTGTATTTTAGATTAGTGTTGTTTAAAGGTTGAATCATGATAGGGCAGTATGATTACAATATTACTGAACTATTTTTTCTTATTTTTTCAAGAGTGACCAAACTGACTTTTGTAATTAAATCTAATATTCATTCCGTATAGATTCTCTTTTAGATTAGATTATCTAAACGGGAAACTATAAGTTATTTAGAGGTATACGTCAAAACTTCTTGGGCCTTATCGTTTTAGATAATCTAATCCAAACGCGAATCTATAAGGAATGAACATTAGATTTAAAAAACTTTCATTCACGTTTGAACTACACTGACATGAATTTATCGCTGCAGTTTGCCGTTTTGACATGTATGTCACCTTTGAGGAAAGTATGTCACATGTATCCCCCTTGTGGAAGGCGGAAGCACCAAATCTTAGGTTTAGGGTTAGCTGCAAACCATGGTTGAAGGAGAGCTCACTGTAGAAGAAGGAATTTGTTTTTATTAATTGCAGACAATGTGTGGAAGAAGCATCACACATTGCTCTCGAAACTTACGGTCAGAAGACTCATTTACGTTCTGGCGCCCATGTGAAAATAATACCCTTTTGCCGGTGGTAGAATTCCAACTCACGTCTGCTCACTCCGAAATCAGTTGTTCTCCCGACTGAACGACATCGACGTGGGCTTATCGATGCAACTTGCCGTTTTGAGATGTGTGTCACCTCTGAGGTAAGTAGTCACAAAATTTTACGTAAGGAATGGAACGTTAGATTTAATTTCTGTTGAATGTAATTGTAATGACAGGTTAGTAAAATCATGCAATGCATTGATTATGATACGCTTTCCAACATACCAGAAATCATTACTCAAGTTATGCGGATAATAGCTGTGGAATAAATCTCTCTCCTGTGTCCTGACCTTTGACCCCATTTCGATGATACTGAACAGAACCGTTTCGGTATACCTCCGGAACAACATACTAAAGTTTCGTAGCAATACAAACATTTTTAGTCAAGTTATGAGGATAATGGCGGTGGAATAAATCTCGCTCCTGAGTCCTGACCTTTGATGCCATTTTGATGATATTCAACAGAACCGGTTCAGCGTACCTCCGGCACAACATGGTAAAGTTTTGTCGCAATCGAATGATTTGTACGCAAGTTATGACGCATAAGGGCAATGGAATGGATTTCGCTCCTATGTCCTGACCTTAGACCCCATTTCGTCCATTTTCAATATGGTTTGTCCCCAGGTGGTCCCCTACCACATACTAAAATTTCATCGAAATCGAACCATTTTTACGCGAGTTATCGTGCGGACGGACGGACAAACAGACAGACAAAGCTGGATCATATACGCTTCTTCAATTTACGGTTGGAAAGCGTAAAAAAGGAATCATAAGATAAAGAGATGCAAGAAGGAACATCAGAAGATTTTGATAGATCAGAAAATGGCTGCTCTAGGAATGAGGATGAATTGGACTGGATGATGTTTTCAAATGTTTCTGTCTGGAGTCAATGGTGTTTGCTGTACCAATGTCTCTTTGATCTTATATGACTCACAGAAAGGAAGAGAGTATCGTTATATCATAAATGGGATATAACGACTATAAGTCTCAAGAGATAAAGGATAAGGTCCAAGAAGTTTTGACGTATACCTATAAATAACCACCTTTTGGAGTTTCCATTTCTTAAATGTAAATTTTGTTATTTCCTACTCAAACGTTTTCTTACTGAACGGCATATTACTTCCCAGAACAACTTTTACATTTCGGCAACACTGACATGAGTCAGATCAACATTAAATGATCGCACTGAATGATAAAGATTGTAGTTAATGGAATTGGTGAAGTTCTAGAAATCATTTATTTATTTCATTTCATTTCATTTATTTATTCATTCAGTTGCCACTACAGCAACTAGGAAAAGGAGGGAAAAGGCCGTGAGGCCTGACATAGCCCTCCTTTCCCTAGAATTCAAAAAACATAAAGCTTAACAGAAAAGGCAAGCCAACACATATATGGCAGGTACACGTACTTACTCACAACCAACACATATAACAATGTGTTCCATCAACAATAGTCTTCATTATATCTAAACAAACAAGTATCATATACACTTCACTACATAATCACATATATATTTATAAATAAACAACAAATAACGTTTGCACCTCACTCTGTAATCATACTAACCCACATTTCTTCCATTTAGTCGAAATTGCCTATTGTTTACTAATTATTTCATAAGATATGTCTTTAGTTTTATTTTAAATAAGTTAAAATTATTAATTGATGTTAGTTCTTGGGGCAATGAGTTTCAGAATTTTGGGCCACTATAATTTATATTCATTTTAAGTTTCTCAGTTTGTGGGAACATTGGAATTAGTAGTGATCTATTCCTAGTATTGTGGTAATGAGTATGTTTATTTAGTGTTATTATATCATTGTGTATACCATTTTTAATTCTTTTATACATTATTTTTCCCAAGTTATAATCATATAATTGCTTTATCGTTAAAATATTATATATATTGGGGTTCACTTTTGACCGAATATATAAGATTGGTTGAAAATTATTTGATGTTTTAAGATCTATTAGTCTTATAAATCTATTTTGCAGTACCTGTAGTTTATTAATATTATATTGTGTGGTTTGTCCCCAGTTTAAAATGCAATAATTAATGTGTGTTTGAATTAGAGTATGATATATAGAAATTAATATTTTTGGTGTTAAGTTTGGCAAAGTACTGCTGACCATTCCGATATTTCCAGAAATCTTGTTACTTAAATTTTCAAAGTGTTTGTTCCATTTCAAATCATTGTTTATAGTTATACCTAGATAAGAGTGTGTTGCAACAGACCATACTTTGCAAGATTGCCATGCCGAAGCCGAGCTGTGCTTCAACTGCAAGGGATCTCATGCAGCATCATCGAGAGACTGTCCAAAGTGGAAAGAGGAAAAAGAGATCCAACGCATTAAGACCGTTGAGGGAATCTCCTACCCAGAGGCCAGAAGAAAGGTCGCCCCAAACCAATCAAATCGGCGATCCTATGCATCAGCGGTTGTTGCAAGGACTACAGTCGGTACCCAGACTGATAGCCAAATCCCAGTGAATTGTCCCTACAAGCTAGACGACATCATAGCTGCTGGTCTGGCAGCACTACAATCCCGAGCTAGGGACGCGAAAGCTCCAACAACCACCGTGCCTAAACCTGCTGCAACTAACACCAGCACCACCGGAACTTCAACAACCCCAGGAGGAAAGAGAAAGGAAAAAGAAAAGGAGAAGAAATCTCCAAACTCCCATCATAAGAACCAGGATCGGGCAAGATCATCTGCGACACAGGAACCAAAATACCGCCCCATTTTACCACCAGAGACTACAGGGCGTCGGACAAAACAGTCCCAAGCGCAAATGGACATTGCAGACGAAATGATGGAATCGGACAACTTTTAGTTGTCCCAGTTTTTCTCGGGTTTTGTTTTTCGTTTTTTCTTTTTCTCATTCACCACAATTCAAACCATGGATCAAATCGTTCAGTGGAACTGTCGAGGCTTTCGGACAAGACATGACGACGTGAAACATCTGCTTTCGTCATACTCTCCGGTGTGCCTTTGCCTCCAGGAGACAAAACTTAAACCATCAGACCTCCTTTCAGTTCGAGGCTACAGTGCATTTCGGAAAGATAATGTTTCAGGAGATATTGCTTGCGGGGGAGTTGCCATCCTTGTCCCACACAATGTTCCAGTTTCTCCCGTTGCGGTCTCAACATCTTTACAAGCCGTTGCGGTGCGTATCTCCATGCCTGTGCCTCTAACCGTTTGCAGCATCTATCTGCCGCCGGATGAGGACGTGAGCGTGTCCGTTCTTGAGAGCTTAGTTGGGCAGCTGCCGTCACCTGCTCTTGTTCTGGGTGACTTCAATGCTCATAATCCATTGTGGGGTAGTGTCAGAACAGACACACGAGGCCGTAGGATCGAATCTCTTCTTTCCTCGACCTCTTTGTGCCTGTTTAACACCGGTGCTGACACTTACTTCCACGAGCCTACACGAAGTTTCAGTGCAATCGATTTATCTTTGGGTCAACCATCGGTTATGGCCGCCTGGTCGTGGACGGTGTGTGACGACCTCCATGGAAGCGACCACTTCCCAATTGTACTTAGGTATAATGTGAGCGTACCATTTTCTGCCTCCCGCCCTCCTCGTTGGAGGATGGATCGTGCCAAGTGGGAGGTCTTCACACCGTCCGCAATGATATCTTTTGCCATGGTGACCCGGGGGTCAATTGACGCAGCTGTTACTGATGTCACAACGTGTATCATTCAGGCAGCAGATCTCTCTATCCCAAAAACATCAACGACGCTCCCAAGACGTCCGAAGCCTTGGTGGAACCCTGATTGCGCAGCGGCTAGGAGAGTTCAACATAAGGCCTGGTGTACTTTTCGGCGTTATCCGACCGATGCTAATCTTGTTAAATTTAAAAGAGCAAAATCTTACGCTCGGTTGGTGAGTCGACGAAGCAAGAGGGAGTCTTGGATGAAGTACGTTTCATCTATCAATTCACGTGCCAGTTCAAAAACTGTTTGGGAAAAAATTCGCAAGATCCGGGGAAACTATAGTTCCCGCCAAATTTCAATTCTTGAGAATAACGGCTGCACGTATGCTGAAGTTGGGGAGATTGTGGATTGCTTGGGCGAAGCGTTTGCCTCAATTTCTAGTTCTCAGGCGTATCTCCCGCCCTTTCAGAGGATTAAAACAACCGCGGAACGCCAGAAATTCTCCTTTGCGCCTTTTTATAACACTCAGTATAACTCCACCTTCAGCATGGTTGAATTACGGGTGGCTCTGCATCGGTCCGGCGCAACATCTCTCGGTCCCAACGACATCCACTATGACATGATTCGTCATCTCTCGCAGTCGTCTCTCGAGAATCTGTTAGTGCTTTTCAACCGCATTTGGTTGGAGCACAGTTTCCCGGACTCTTGGCGAAGAGCTTTTGTTTTACCTTTTCCCAAGCCTGGCAAAGACCCCAAGTCTCCCTCTAGTTATCGGCCAATTGCCCTCACTAGCTGTCTGTGCAAAATCCTTGAACGAATGGTTAATTCCCGGCTAATTTATTTTCTTGAAGAACATCGAATACTGTCTCCATCACAAAGCGGCTTCCGTCGTCATCGTTCAGCTCCTGACCATCTCCTGCTCCTTGAGACGTCTGTTCGTGAGGCGTTCGTACGTAGGCAGCACCTGGTGTCTGTATTTTTTGACATCGAAAAAGCTTACGATAGAGCGTGGCGTCACGGTATCCTCCGTGACCTCCACGAGAGTGGGTTGCGGGGAAACCTGCCAACCTTCATTGCCAACTTTCTTCGTAACCGTGTGTTCCAGGTGCGCCTGGGTACAACGCTGTCCGCCTTTTTCCATCAAGAACAAGGCGTTCCTCAAGGCAGCATTCTTTCGGTGACTCTGTTCATCCTCCGCATTAATTGTTTACTCAAAAATCTTCCTCCTACGGTTTCGGCTACCATTTATGTTGACGACCTTCACATCTTCTGTTCGTCATCCAGCATGCATTTCGTTGAAAGGCAGCTGCAGTCTGCAATTACCCAGATTGTTAAAGCGGCTAACAATAATGGGTTTGTTCTTTCTCCCGACAAGACAGCCTGTGTCCATTTCTGCCGGAGGCGTGGCCTCCATCCTGATCCAGAGCTCTATTTGGACCGTGCAGCCATTCCAGTTTTGCCGGAAACCAAGTTCCTTGGTTTGACCGTTGACCGTGCTCTCACCTTTCGCTCGCACGTTCGACGGCTAAGGACTTCCTGTCTGAGAGCCTTGTCAATCCTTAAGATCCTTGCCTCAGTCTCCTGGGGTGCAGACAGGACTTCTTTGTTCCGTATTTACCATTCTCTCATTCGGTCTAAGCTGGATTATGGCTGTATGGTGTATGGCTCTGCGCGTCCTACCGTTCTCCGGCCGTTGGATACCATCCACCATCAAGCGCTGCGTCTTTGTACGGGAGCCTTTCGTACGTCACCCATTCCCAGCCTTTATGCCGACGCGAACGAACCGTCGCTTCATTTACGCCGTCTGCAGCTGTCTCTTCAGTTTTACCTGAAACTTAAATCACTCACAGACCATCCTTTATACGATGCAGTTTTTCATCCCCAGCATGCTCGTTTGTTCGAGATCCGTCCCTCGTGCATTCGAACCTTCGGTCTTCGTATGGCGGCCGTAGCTCGTGATGCAGGGCTCGACTTGTCACTCGTTGGAGAGACCAGGGGCTTTGAGGATCCCCCATGGCATCCTCTTGGTGTCATGGTTGATACCAGCTTTACATCTTTTGACAAGTCCTCAACCCCTGCGTCAGTGTACCAGCAGCTCTTCGCTGAACACCGTTACGTCAATGCAGACTTTATTCCTGTTTTCACCGATGGATCTAAGGCGGCTGGTGTTGTTGGATCCGCCGCCGTCTGCGTTGACGAAGTTTCTGTTGCCCGCATTCCTCCTGAGGCCACGGTGTTTTCGGCGGAGATGCATGCTGTGTATCTTGCACTTGTTCACGTGCAGTCGAGCTCTCATCAGCGTGCTATTGTGTACACTGATTCGTTGAGTGTTGTGCAATCATTGTCATCTTTGGATTTCACTGGCCACCCCCTTCTTTTTACCGTACGGAGACTTCTTCGTTCTTTGTTCGAGGCTGATGTCCAGATTCGGTTCTGCTGGATTCCTGGGCATGTTGGGATCCCAGGGAACGAGTCTGCTGATGCTGCTGCTAGATCTGCCTCCTCTTTGGTTGTCACACCGTTGCCACTGTTCCACCGTGATTTTCGCTTTCTTGTTCACGATCATATCAGACGAACGTGGCGGGGTCTGTGGGACCAACAGGTGGAGAATAAACTGCACCGTGTTAAACATATCCTTGGAGTCTGGAAATCATCGTGTCGCCGGAACCGTAGGGAAGAAGTTGTTCTTGCGCGTCTCCGCATTGGGCATTGTCGCTTCACGCATAGCTATTTGCTGTGTGGCGACTCTGCCCCAATGTGTGAGGCGTGCGACTGTTTACTCACCATCTCTCATGTTTTATGTAGTTGTGTTCGGTTTTGTAATAATCGGTTTCACTATTTTCAGTCTCATCTGCTGGACGAGGACGCAGCTACGCTTCAAAAACTTTTGGGCGACCACTGCGACACTTTCGCAGTATTTTCCTTTTTAAAACAGATTAACTTTTTAAAACTTATTTAAAAAAAAAAAAAAAAAAAAAAAAAAAAAAAAGTTATATAATAAATATAATAGTAAACTAATAAAGTTATATATAAACCTAATTAACTAACTAGTCTTCACATCTTTCATCATCCTCTTTTCTAACTTTTACTAAGCCCGTCTGCTCTTAATCATTCTCCACGCTTTTAAAAATCTTTAGCTGATAGTTCTGTGTCTGGCGCTCTTTGGCCAAACCTGGCCCTTGCGCCACTAAAATCAACTAACTAACTAACTAACTAAGAGTGTGTTGAGACCGTATTAATCCTGACTCCATTCATCAGAATCGGTAAATCGTATAAATGTGAAGCTTGTGAATTAGAGAAAATCATTAATTTAGTTTTATTAATATTAACAACTAATTCATTTGCATTCAGCCAATCTGTTATTAATTTTAGCTGAGTATTAGTTCTTAGTGTAAGCTCATTCATATCAGTTCCCTTTAAAATAATAGTTACGTCATCTGCATATAGGATTGTATCATTATCTTTTAATACTGCAAATAAGTCGTTACTATATAAATTAAAAAGTAAAGGACCAAGAACTGATCCCTGGGGTACCCCACAGTTTATGATTTGTAATATGGATCGATTCTGATGAATCTGGGTGTATTGCATTCTTTCTGACAAGTAACTTTTGAATAAATTATAGCTAGATCCCCGGAGTCCTATAATATTTAACTTATGAAGTAATATATCATGATTTAGGGTATCGAATGCTTTTGATAAATCAAGAAAGACTGCTATTGTTATTTGTTTTTGTAATAAATTTTGTTGAATTATATTTTGTGTATGTAATAATGCTAGTTCAGTTGATTTGTTGCTAGTTCAGTTGAATGTCGAGAGATTGCGAGTACATTGTTAAATGCTAATATAAAACCTGTTGAGATATATATGATCGACGAACAAGTCTTATTGTTACAAGATTGATGTTTCTCAAAATTGTTTAACTATACTAGTGATCCGAATTTCTTGGCTTAGAATAGAAAATCAAATTTCCAATCTTTTGCACATCACCCAGATGGTTTTCTCAAGGAAGGTAGACAGCAAACTGCAAACTGGATAATAGAACACTTCAACAATTTGAACGTGGTGACTTGACTGAACAGTAAATGAATAGATACAAATGTGATTATTCATTCGAAGAAACGAGGAGTCATGTTGGTTGGGCACGCGATATCGTGGGAGAAAATGTAGCATTATTTGACGAACTGGTTCCAAAGTCGTTGCAATTCTAAAGAGACTCTATCATTGCAAGCCTCACTATTGGTAATGATTTCTAAGGTTTCTCGAATGGCAGTAGAACGCGTGGAGTAGAAAGCTAATTTTTTGATATCCTCCTACATAGAATCAGCGGACTTGAACTTGACTTTTCTGGACAGGGCGGTGGTTACTTTTCCGTCTCTTGTGTCTCTTTGATGTTCGTTGAGTCTACAACAGAGTCTTTACATCGGAATGCCCAAGCGTTCGTTTAGAGTTAGTTTACATTACATTTTGGTTAGAGGAACTGTAGCTTTTCCCATGTACACACTTTAAGTCAATGCATTTTTTTTTGTCTTGAAAAGCATGGTGTGCAAGTCCTTTGTTCTAGCAACCGTGGTGTGCAAAAGTCTTTCTTTTATTTCACATTTAAGTCCCTCGAAAGATTCTTGAGTACAAAAAGTGGAAATGTAAGTAAAGTTGACAAATATACAAATATTTACAATTATAGATACCGTAGGAACTGGATGAGGTGACAAAGTAAAAGAAGGTGACATATTTACAAATATTTACAGAAGTAGATGTAATAGTTCCAGTCGTAAAGATAGGTGTCTTTTAGAAACGTGAATCATGCATATGTGGGACATGTATTTACAAAACTAGAAACAATAGTTTTTAGATATGTCGTGAGAGTCTTTGTAATAAGTGTAAACAGTGCTCGAAATGGGCCGGTATATCATGACATACCAGCACTTCTTTTTTCCTAGTATTTCATACCGGCACTTTTTTTACCCGGAATTTGCATACCGGCAATAATTTTAGAAGTGGGAACTGCAGAAATTATTTTTCTTTTTGTCCCTGTTTTACGAGCCCGCATTCTTAAACATATAAACCTTATGTGCTTCCTCGTGCCCTTGAGAAATAGCTGTGTGGGAACCTTAAATGGTAGGGGAGTAGTGTACAAGTGATCTATAGTTCAATCCTTCAAAGGATGGAAATCAAGTTACCCATAGCGTGGCATCTTGCCCAAGCCCCACATCATCCCACTAAAGACGTCTGTAATTTTTATTATATCATTAATTTAATTTATTCAATTTGAAAAGCTTCGTCATAGAATGAAGAATTGGGAGTAATAGATTAAACACAAATTTTAGTTTTGTGCAGCAATGAGTAAAAACTTTTTCCACTTTGTACCTTTTTTTTTAGGGTGGTGAGATTGCTATTAATTTAAGACTGAATATTCATTCTAATTGCGGAGATTCTAATTATCCGATGACTTTCTACTTCATGAAAGTCTCTATTGGAAGGGGCTGCTTTCTCGACTCGGCACCTTAAAGTTCTGAGTTCCAGTCCAGCTGGCCGCCCTGGTGGCGCGTGATCTAAGCGCTGGTTTATACCCACTCGTTCGAGAAGGGTCCGGGAACGACTCTCGGTGAGGCATGGATGTTTGTCTTTGCACTAGCTCTCTCCCTTCCCAGGAACCAGTGATTCTAAATTAGGGACGGGCGACTGCTTACAAGTCCATTGAGTTGCTCACGATGGTTGTTAAACCTTCACTCAAAGAAGAAAAAAGTTCAGCTGAATCAGTAATAATTAGCCGAGGTTCTGAAGTCTCGTTATTCCATTGATCCCGGTTGAAGACTCCTCGTTATAAACAAGTCTAACCCCAGTCATTGGTGAAGCATGAGTAATGCCCGCTAGATCCACAAACCAACTAACTGAAATCGACAGCCATCGTTTCTCACTTATGGTGCAATAGTATTCCACGGAATTATCAATTACATTTTCAAACAAAGGAGTTTTATCTTCCAGGGATTTTCTTCTACTCTTTCAGTTTCGGAGATTTCCTAGACACAGTATTTTTCTCGGATGATTTTCTGCTAAATATGAGCATACCGGCACTTCAAAATTTCCATTTCGAGCACTGAGTGTTAAAAGTAATTTGATGGCAGTACAGAACTAAAAGTTCACCCTATGATTGTGTAGTAGAGAGTCAATGGTTCTTGATCCTCTGGGAGCTCTCTAGAACACGTCTTTTTAGCAGATAGGAGTGTGGAGGCAGCTGGAAGATGCAGAAGTCTTTGAAAGACTGGACTCTCTAGGTGAAGAAACTATCCACACAGGTTGAAGCACCGGAGGAGTGGTACCTCGTTAACTGGACGGGCAAGGAAGCTCGTCGTCACTGGACTCGGATGACGAAGAGCTGAAAACATTACGGTCTCTGGATCCTAGACGTGATCTTGGTCCCTTGGGATGCAAAGTCCTTTTTTTTTAGCACTGATGGCTTTAAGAAGGTTACTTAGACCGTCTCTGTGAGCTTGGCTTTGGTGCAGTGAGCATCTTACATGATTTTTGTCTTTTTTCATTTTTCTTTTTCTTTCACTGTATTAAATGGTTGTCTTACATTCAGCAAAAACTCAATCTAACAGGGACAGCAGACGAGCATCTAAGCTAGCTTAAACTGTAAGAACCTTTCCTGGGTGTCTGTTGTATGAGTATATACGGATGAGCCATTGCATTATGACCACCTACCTAATAAACCACTTTAAGCCCGCAAAACACCGGCCACTCGGCGACGCATCGATTCGATGAGGTGGCGATAGGTACCCTGGGGTATCTGGTTCCATAATGTCAACAGCAGGTCCTTCAGTTCCCGTACATTTCGGGGTGTTGGAGATTTAGCGCGAACCCGCTTTTCTAAGTCGAACCACAAATTGTTCGATTGGGTTTATGTCAGGTTAATTTGGAGGACATGGCATTAACAGAAAGTCACCAGCATGTTTCTCGAACTACTCCTTGACGATTCTGGCAGTGTGACATGGCGTATTATACTGTTGGTAATGGCTGTCACCATCAGGGAACACAGTTGCCATGAATGGGCGAACATGGTCAGCAACGATGTTCAGATACCTGACATCTGTCAGTGATTGTGCTATTGGGATAATGGGGCCTAAAGTGTCGCAAGAAAAAATTGCCCACAACATAATATAACGAAGTAAATTTCTCCGTCATTTCTGTCCACGCCAGGATTCGAACCCGGATCCCCTCATTCCGGAATAAGTCGCTCTACCAATTGAGCTACGCGGACATTTGTTCTGACTACTATCTGCCTTTATGTCGTGTGCGTCCTTCTGGCAGGTACGTCACATCTCCTGGTACGTTACAATAACACCGCCGCCACCAGCCTGTTTCCACTCAACAGTGCTTCCAGGTGCCATAGTTGGTAATCGGCGTATTCGCGCTCTGCAGTCTACGTGATGCACCAGGAGTCTTTATTCGTCAGACCAGGTCACTCTCTTCCAATCATCCACGGTCCAATCCTGATGATCTTGGGCCCATTTCATTCATCGTTGGCGATGACGTGCAGTGAGTATGGGGACCCGGCTAGGTTTTCGGCTACGCAGGTCCAAGCGCAGAAGGCTGAGATGAACTGTTTGCTGTGCACATTGCCCTGATCACCACTGTCGTAGCTGCGGGGGATTTGTCACACTGCGGCCTTGTTGTCGCTCTGAACAATGCGCGACAGTCTCCGCTCCCATCTGGCATCAATGAGCTGCGGACGACACACGGCTGGACTACGGTTCGTCGTTTGGGCATCTGTGCACCGCTTTTGGTACGTACTCACTACAGCGTCACGTGAACAACCTACGAACCACGCCGTTTCCGAGATCGTAGTTCCGAGGCGCCGTGCCCTCACAATTTGTCCTTTATCAAACTTTTCCCATTCTGACTCCGAACACTCTACTAACCGAACGCCGGTCCTCTGGTTGTGAATATAATGCTCTGTGAACTTCACCTGTGCCACCGTTCGGTCTCCAGGTGCGCTCATTCCTCTATGGCAGGGTTGGACATAATGTAATGGTTCATCGGTGTATATCTGTACAACGTTTGAGATAATGGGCTAGAAGGCGCTGTACACTGTACAGACCAAACTTCGTAACTGAATAAATAATACACGCACAGTAACCAAAAAAACATACAACTTTTATTTAAATTTTGTGTCTGGAGTGACTTTTTTCTGTTTAGGTCAGTTGTCTTGACACAAAATAAAAACATGCATCAAAGACAGGGAAGTGGACCCGGGCTTCCATCTGTATCAGCGCTTGCACGTAGCTTGGCACAGCTTGTTACTTTCCACTCACAGTAAAACTACGTACCTTTGTGATGTTAGAGTGTGAGAATTGCTGTTCTCAGATGGCATAACTCAAAATCCGTGCTTGCTGTTTGTTACTGTGTTTGACAATAGGTACTTTTCGATTTAATCTTGGTCACCTTACCTGATATCGGGTGAGAGTTTTCCAATTAATTCTTGTCAATTCCTTGCTGAATTTCAAAGCATTAAGCCGACTAAAACGCGTCGACAGAAGGGTGATTCTTTTTGAATAAAACAAAAGGGCATTTATTACACATCTTAAATTATGTGCAAATAACTGTCAGATGAAAGTATCTAGCAGTAAATGACAATTACTGAGAGTACAAGTCTGGGTACAAACTTTATAATACGTACTCGTATGTTGACGATTTGAGAAAATGAGAACTTCGCATTAGATATTTACTGACATCCTGCATGTGCTCGTATGAAAGTTAAACATTACATAGTGAATCATCTCACACTATTTGCCAATTTTAGTTCAGGCGCACACACACGAAGACGCTGAAACCATTCAATCATAGCGGCAAGACACAACAGAGGAGAGGAACAAGAAATATCTATACTAATGCCTGCGAATTTATGTTGAGCCAAAAGAACTTATTCGACGAAATGTGTGAGGCACGCCTTCTTCCTTTAAAGTAGGTCAAAGGTTAAATAAGATTAATGTGAATTATATGAAATGAATTAAAACTACCAAATTTCTCATGTTACTTCACGTAAAATTAAAGACAGAATTGATTCGTTATGTTTCTGTCTGATTTTTACATTTTTCCGTTCTGCTGTGTCCAAGTTCACATAAATTGCTAGAATTATAAGTTATTTAATTTCTTTTATTGTTCTACAAATATTTGGCCGTATTGCCTACGCCACAGTCGTGCGGCGGTCGAGAGTTCCAGCGATCGGAGTTCTGGTTCCTCCTTCTGCTGTTGCTGCCTTAGGATTCCAATTACGAGTAAGACATTAATATTGCATTTGTTCATAGAGATCTAGATCTTCTCTCGTCTCAGAAACAGTGGCCCTGAATTAGGGACAGCTGACTCCTGGGTTTAAAAGGTCATGGGGGTTCTGGAGAAGAGAAGCGTCCCAACCAGTTGAGTGTGCCCTCTATTGTAAATATCTGGTACTAGCATTATACCTATTAAAAGGATTGGTGAGTTCATTCCAAAAATGATGATATTAAATGTTTCAAATTAGTAGGAAGGAAGGGAGATAGGAGCCGGTATGTTCCGTTTCGTGCTTATCAATAACATGCCAAAATAGTAGTGCATAATAACAAGCAAAATAGCAATAACAATAAAGATTTGCAAACTATCGAACACAGCAAAAGTTGTTTTATAATGCGTGATCAAAATCAAGTTCATACAGATTCTCCTGAATTATTATTTTGAGCTTACTGACCCCCTCTACTAGTAGCAGCAAAACATTAAAATCAAAAATAAATTTGACATTATAGAAAAAGCAAGGCGTTTTTCCTATTTGCATGTCGTTCATTACCACGCAACCAAGAATATAAATGGTTATTCATATCTTTAAATGCCTGTCCTTGTGTCATCAAGGTGTGAATAGGAAATTAATGGGCTCTTCTCGAAGATGGATTTATACCGGACGAAATACCTTCCTATGGATACCCGCAACACCCGTGTCTCAATCCAATCACTTAAAAAGTTTGATTGATCCTTCCATAATAAGCCTACCTTGTCATTCCGTCATTTAAACAGTGTTTATGTACCAGTTTTTCACCTTTCTCATCATGGGTTCAAGCAATTTCAGGCTGCACAGTTTCCATGAGAGGAGAGATTTTTTTTCACAGACAAATAACACGTCGTGCCTCGCCCTCTTCGATGATGGGGCTATTATTTGCCTATTATTGCCGAGAGTTTAAGAAAGATTATGCCTCTCCCACTTCAAACAGTGTTAAAAAAACCAGGAAGTAAATAAAATGAAAAATATATATATATGTACATATACGGAAGAGTAATTCCATCACTACGTTATCTTCGCTTGGCACTGTTGCCAGTTAATGATCGTAATTTCGTGTATTTGAAATCAGTTGGCCGCTGCTCGTAGGGTGGAGATTAAGTACCTCATTGGCAACGTCAAGCGTTCCAAATTATTCACGTGTGTGGCTTTTCATCAAGTCTTGAAAGAAGAATGGGGAGAAAAAGACATCATAAACATGATGCCGCACGAGCAATTTATTTTTTCCCCCTCTGTTTTTCTTTTCATTTGCTGTCTCATGAATTAGCTGCTACTTCTACATAAAAACATCTAATTATACGCAACGCGATTCATGTTTTTCGAAACAAAATACTTAGGAAACAGAAATAACCCCCAAGTGCGATCATCAACGCGCTGCCTTACCATAAGTATCCCCTCCCCAAACAAAGAGTCTGGTTTTTCTTTATTCTTCATACACTAAGTGACACTAAAATTGCAGCAACTAGAAGTTCATGTAAATCGTAGTATGAGTTGCACCGAGATGTACAAATGATAAAAACTCGGAGCTTATCCAATCCAAGCTTCAGCTGATATAAATTCAGAAGGAGAGCCCCAAGAGTTCAAAGCAGCCAGTGTATGAGATAGCTAACAGGGTTCTGTCGAGCAGTGACTGATTTGAGTGTGAGATTATCGAGAATACGAAGACGTCATGTTCGATAGAGGGCTGATGATTGCGCTTCGAGACGTGGAATAGTTGTGTGGGCTGTAACAATAGTACAGCGAACCGATGTTTGCAAAAAGTGGCTGCATTAAGGTCAATTTCTCGTCAAATTGGTAGTGGAACGGAACGAACGACTTACAGAAAAGAATGGTTGTCCATACAGTACCTACAGACACTCTAGAGATCATACGAACAAGCTGTAACGTCTTCTGACTGTCATCAGTGACGGCTGCTATCATCAACACGTCTAGAACAGTGCGAAGTACGGACCACCTGTGATACGAAATGGCATTAAGTGGTTTTCAGCGATGAATTCTCTTTTGCTTGGATTCTGATTTTCGGTGCAAGCGCGTGTGGCGATGACGTGGCAGAGATCAGTTACGAAAGTCATTCATCCTTTGTGTTCGTCAACGGTAATTTGACTGCTCACCGCTATGTCGTCGAAACTCGGGAATCCCTTGCTCTCCCCTACTTTACTGACCCACCTTACTGCGGTGCCTGACGTTACTTTTCAGCATGATAACACCTGCACAACTACCGCAAGGATTTCCTGTGAAGGTCTTCATTGTGTGGATGGGTCTGGTACGATTCGACCAACGACGATTGGTCCAATGCCGATTCGTCCAAAGCAGGGCCGGCTGGACCTTAGAGGCAACCGGTATGGTGATCCCCGGGCCGCGCTCCTTTAAGGGGCCCTGCAGTTTGGAAAAAAATCATTTTCAGTAGAATTTTTTTACAAATTATTATTTTGTGTGTGTGTGTGTGTTTGTTTTGGGGCGCAAGGCCCTTTAAAAATATATTTTTTAAAAAAGTTTTTATTTTGTTTCCAATCCCCCATTTTCGAATAGGTTATCGCTCTTCACCGTTACGAATACTGAAGTTTTGCAGACATAAAGTGATTATTGTAACCACCTTAATATTTTCCGCATTCATGAAATAGCAAATTAAATTTCATCACTTTGTGGCCCTTTTTTTTATGTATTTAAACAATTTGTGGGCAAACCGGATACTTTATTTTAAAGAAATAAAAAGAACAGTATCAAAGTTGCTTTCGGCCTACAAATGGGGGCAATTATTCAGTGACTTTAAAAACATTACTAGAAATATAAAAAACGAAAAAAGCAATTTTCATATATGAGCGCGTAAAAAAGTTGAAAAAGTCACTAATTTGTCAATTACTCCACTTCGTATTGAAAATCAATCACTTAAAACATGTATCAGGGAAAAACTATGAATATAATTTTATTTTAGATGGATCTTTATTATTTTCTACACGAAATGTTCGCAATCCAAAAATGTTCACTACGCAGGTATATTTTTATCATTTCGTAAGGAAGTTTTTATAAGAGTCATAATATAACCTGAACCTCATCTCCCCGGAAAGAAAAGAAAATCGCAGATTTTAAGAGCTCTCTCTCTCTCTCAACTTTCATTCATATTATGGTCTTTTGCTAAGCTTGAAGCAAATATTTCTTATAGTTTTCGTTATGACGTACTACAGAGGTGAAGTACATGTCAAGACGGAAAAGTTACAGCAATAAATTCGGTCGGCGTAGCAGACGCATGCGGATTCGTTGCGTCGCTGGCAAATTTGTGAATTTCACATCGTGTGTGTTTTTTAGATACATTTTTCACGTAACGACTTTTTCAAAATATGATATTTATTTTCTAGTGCCAGTAATGAAATGTTGCTCCTAGGCCCCCGCAATGAAATTTCACCACGGGCCCTGCAAAAGCTCCATCCGGCCCTGGTCCAAAGGAACAATTGGTCCAATGGTACGATTCGTCCAATTCCATCTGATCTGTCCGAAGTGCTACTCACGCGAAACAAATCTCATCCGTTCTGATTATGTCTTCTGTTTTGCACGGAAGTACCAGTAACCCAAAGAATGTAAAATAATGTTATTTTTCATGAGTAATATTCTGGTTATAGATTTTTTTCGGAACCGCTTTTTTCTTGTTTTACTGTCCTCGCTGTCGTATGAAATTACTGATATATGAGCCATTCAATCAACTTCATATCAAATCAAGTTAATAATATTGCGCTTTTACTTAGGCACTAAATATTAATTCATAGTTCAACAAACAAAGGTCTTCGCTCTTTCCACGTTTAAAAGTGAGTCACGGAAAAATTCTCATTGGCCGCCACCGGGAATCGAACCCAGGGTCTTCCAGTTACGCGTCGGATATGCTACCACTACACCACGTGGAAAGAGCGAAGACCTTTGTTTGTTGTTCCTGGTCCACGTCTAATGTCTGTATTAATTACTAATTCATAGTCACTAGGCCTAGTTGTTTTTTACAGTTTTTATTTTACCGATGTCATGTTCACAACGTTTACACACCAAGTCAAGTAAATAATATTGCGCTTTTACTTAGGCACTAAATATTAATTCATAGGCCCACGACCTAGATGCCTTGTACAGATGTGAGAAATGATCCGTTGAGTGCCTTTGCCTTTTTTTAGGTTTTATAAAATGTTTACAAATGCCAAATATCTAAGTTGTAACTTAAATCTTCTGAATAGGCCCACAGCCTAGGTGTCTTGTAAAGAGCTGAGAAACGTTCCTTTGAGTGCCTTTTACCAGGTTTATAAAATGTTTACAAGTACCAATTATATGGAAATCATTTTTCAAAAGGATATAAAGAGGAGAATAACTCAATTTATTATTCCTTTCTCAAAAATAAAAAAATTAACCGTTGGTAGGATAATACCATCGGACGAATCAGCACTAGACTAATCGTACCATTGGACGAATCGGCATTGAACTAATCGCACATTGGACTAAACGGCATTGGACAAATCGTCCCTTTGGATGAATCGGCGTTAGACAAATCGTCCCTTTGGAAGAATCGGCGTTGGACCAATCGTCATTAGACGAATTGTCCGGGACCGTGTGTGGATGTGGAGGATAAGTGACATTGAAGCACGTACTTTTTTCCGTTTAAAAGAAGTACTAAAGAAAGCAACACAATGATTGCTTAGTAGTAAAAGAAGTAGATTAATCAGAAATTAAATTTATTCGAAGCAAAGTCAGATGATTATGGTGCCGTTGAATCTGTACTTGAGAGTAATGAATGTGTCCACTGGGAAAGAAAAAAGCATTGCAGTACGGAATGTTCAACAGCATTCCAGCATCATGTGTATTCTTGGCAACGAAAACATTGTGTCATTGAAAATACTGAGTAAAAGATGCGAAAAATTCTTATTAGTCTTCATTCTACCTTACCCAGAACACGAATTTAGTTCCATGCTCTAGGATTCGGACATCGTGACAAGTACGAATACACAAACACGGGCATTTCCCATTTCCCCAGAAGAGCTGTTTGCCCTCCAGAAGAAATGGATTTTAAAATTTACACTACTGTTTGTGATGTAACGTACCAGGAGATGTGACGTACCTGCTAGAAGGACGCACACGACATAAAGGCAGATAGGAATCAGAATAAATGTCCGCGTAGCTTAATTGGTAGAGCAACTTATTCCGGAATGAGTGGACCCGGGTTCGAACCCCGGGGCGGATAAAAATGACGGAGAAATTCAATTCGTTATAATGGCGCCCGAACTATCCGGATGACCCGACCGTTCAAAATCTCGCATTGGTGTGATGTTATTTCCACACCGCGAGATAGGAAAAATATGAGCAGCACTTCGAAAGAAAAAAGAAAAATAAGGGGGAGATGATGTAACGTACCAGGAGATGTGACGTACCTGCTAGAAGGACGCACACGACATAAAGGCAGATAGGAATCAGAATAAAATGTCCGCGTAGCTTAATTGGTAGAGCAACTTATTCCGGAATGAGTGGACCCGGGTTCGAACCCCGGCGCGGATAAAAATGACGGAGAAATTCACTTCGTTATAGTGAAAATTGCAACATCCTGAAAGACTACTGATGTTAGCTTGAAACTTACAGAATACGTGCAACAGGTTGGGACATGCAAATCAGTGAAAATGCGCATGCAGTTTCGGAGCAGTTGAATGATCCGGTCTTGGGTATAAAGAGCTGGCTCAAACGAGTTGTTGCAATCAATGAAACGCCGACATTGATGACATTGAGTTGAAAGGGTGTTTCTTGTATCTTTCTATGCCCAGTTGCCGAAGAAGGCTGCATTATGAACACCTGACGGACTTTGAGCGAGGAAGGATTCTTAGGATGGGTTTTCCTACAGTGAAATTGCCTCTCGTACGGGTAGAAACGCTGGTACGGTTATACGAAAATGGAGTCAGTGTACAGATGAGGCTCAGACGCACAGAAATCCAGGAAATGGACTTCAAAATCGCCCTACAGCACGGGATGATAGACACCTCTACCGCATGGCAGTGACCGCTCGCACAGGGACATCCACGGTGTTAGTGCAGAAGTGGAGCACTGTTACAGGTCAGGCTTTGTCCTCCAGCATAGTTCGACGCCGTCTGCTTAACAGAGAAATGGTCGCTAGTAACCCATTCTGAGTTTTGAAGCGAAACATTCTTGTGTAGCTCCACAAATGTAATCAGCTATCTCCTGTAACATGAGGAATCTATGATATATATATTTCATTTGAATAGCGTGATTCTTTCTTGGAGTTACTGTGAGGTACTACAGAAGTGAAAACATGTGTCAAGACGATAAATCTGCAGCGAGACATTCTGTCTGCGTAGCTCAGTTGGGAGAGCGACTTACTCCGGAGTGAGGGGACACGACTTCGATGTCCGTCGCGGACAAATTTGTGCTTTCACATTTCACTTTCACAAACAGTAGTATATTATCGCAGCATTTGAAGTGTTCTTCTATTGAATTTTTAGTAATCATAAATTACTAATTAACATTTTATTATTTTTTAATATACTTAGTATTTTTTTTTTTTTCGGTTGCTACTTTGCAGTTTTAATTAGTGTGAGAGAGTATCTTGTTCACTATACAATACTTCTTACACTTACAATGGTAGCAAAATATTTTTGTTTTTGCTTTTTGAACGTTTGCTCTAAGCAACTCATGATTTAGCTTTTTTTTAGGTTTATTTTTTATTAGCAGCTTATGCGCGCCTTATCTCTCCCTGCTTATTAATAGTTCTGTTTCGGAGGTATTTTCAAATCATTACTTAATTTAGGATGCATTCTCGTTTATGTATTTAGAAGATAATACAGGACAGTTTTTTTGGGGTTGGCGGTTTTTTTTATGTATATACATAAACTGAGCTTAAATTTACGCACATTACCATCATCATCATTGTCAACCATTATCAATCCACTGGCGTGAATGAAGGCCTTCTCAAGTTTCTTCCACAACTGTCTGCGTTCAGCCAGTCTCCTCCATGACCCTCCGACATGCTTTCGAATTATATCGTCATCATCAACCATTATCAATCCACTGCTGGACGAAGGTCTCCCCAAGTTTCTTTCACAACGGTCTGTCTTGTGCCAGTCTCCTTCATGTTACTCCCGCATACTTTCGAATTTCATCAACCCATTTCACATGTGGTCTTCTTCTGGGTCTTTTCCTATCCCTTGGAATCCAGTCTAAAATTTAAGCTGTCCATCGATGATCTGTCCTTCTGGCAATATGTCCAGCCCATTGCCATTTCAGGGATTTTCCTCTGATCATGATGCATTCCACTCTTGTCATTTTTCTGATCCACGAGTTCCTCTTCTTATCTCTTCTGATTACACCAAGCATGCACCTCTCCACGCTTCTTTGAGTTGTCTGCAGTCTTTGTATGTCTCTTTTAGTTAAGGTCCACGTCTCTGCACCATACGTAAGCACTGGAAGGATGCATTGATCAAACACTTTTCTTTTAAGACATATTGCTCTTGAAAATTATTATGGCATATTGCATATTGCTCTTTATAAATTATGGCATATTGCTCTTGCAAATTATACTGTTTCTTCCAAAAGCTCTCCAGGCAAGTTTTATACGCCGATTAATTTCTTCATCAATGTGACCCTCACTTGATATCTGCTGTTCAAGATAAATGTAGATATTGGTTATCTCCAGCTTTTCCCCATCAATCGATAAATCTTTATTTTTTTGTAAAAGCATTGTACATCACTTTTGTCTTCTGAAAGTTCATTTTTAATCCCACTTCTTTACTCTTGTCAGCAAGTTCCAGGATCATACTCTGCAGCTCTGATGGGGTAGTTGCAAAAATGTCTACGTAATCAGCAAAACGAATGTGAGTTAGATAATCTACATTAATTTTTATCCCTTTGTTTTGCCAGTTCAGTGATTGAAGGACATTTTCCAATGTGGCATTAAAGAGTTTCTGAGATATAGTGTTACTTTGTCTCACTCCCTTTCCAATTTTTAAAGGTGCTGTATTCTCAAATAGCCGAATCTTTGCACTTGCATTTTCATAGATGTTATTAATAATATTAATGTATGCATCTTCAATACCGCAGGTTTTCATAGCCATTGTAACTGCTGATGGTTTCACCGAATCAAAGGCTTTTTCATAATCGATAAAAGCCATGCACAATGGAAGCTCATATTCCCTCGCTCTTTCAATTAGTTCTCTCAGTACGTGGATATGATCTATTGTGCTGTAGCCACTCCTGAATCCAGCTTGTTCTCTCGGTCGAGCCACGTCCAGCGTCACCTTGAAGCGGTGTGAAAGAACTTTAGTGAAGATTTTATAAACCACTGATAGGAGGCTGATAGGTATGTAGTTCCTGAGCTCATCAATGTCACCTTTTTTATGTAGTAGGTTCATTGTAGCAATGTTCCAATCCTGATAAATCTTCCTTTCATTAAGGCATCGAGTGAAAACTTGGGCGAGTACTGTTTCAATTTCTCCACTTGCTTCATGTATGATGTCTACGGTGATTCCATCTTCTCCTGGAGCTTTTCCCCGTTTCATGTTCTTGATTGCATGGGCAACTTCTGCTGGGAGGACTGGAAGAACTCTGGTACTGGTACCTTTCGTAATGTCTGGAGTACATGTATAATCCTTTCATATAGTTTTGAGTAGACATTTTCCCCTCTTGTCAAAATTTCACCTCTATTTCTTGTTACAGAACCACCTTCTTTCTCAGAGCCATAATCTGTTTTCTTTCCTTACTCTGATGTCCCTTTGCTCTCTTCAGGCTTTGGTTGTTTTCAATTGCTTTCCTCACTTGTTCACAGTTGAATTTCCTTACATCTTCAGTGATACATTTTCGTACCGTCTTGCATAGCTCTATATATTCCACTTTGGAAGTCACATCTCCTTTAGTTGTTCTCATCTCTCTTCTTTTTTGCATCAGAATTTTAGTTTTTCCTGATAATTTGTTCGTATGCAACTTGTTCTTAGTATCAGCTAATTTTGTTGCTGTTTCCATAAGAGCCTTGGTTAGTTTTCTGTTAACTTCAGAGATGTCCACTTCTTCCGACTTTAGACCTTCTAGAGCAGAGAATCTGTTCCTCGGTTCCAATTTGAACGTATTCTGCTGTTTTTCAAGGTTGGTCATGTCAATACACTTTGTTTGTTTTATGAGCTTGCCACGCTTGAGGTGCATTTTACATCGTACCAATCTATGGTCACTACCTGTGTTGAACTTGTTTAGCACACTGCAGTCTTCCATGACAATTTTTTTGTTACACATAATAAAATCAATTTCACTTGTCAATTCTTTGGGATGCCTCCATGTCCATTTGCTTTGCGGCTTTTTCTTGAAAAAGGAATTCATGGTGAAAAAACCCCTCTGCTTCTGCAAACTCTACGAGAGTATTTACACGCTGGTTTCTGTTGCCGTGACCGAATTTACCTACTGAAGTTTCATTCTGTTGCCGTGACCAAATTTACCTACTGAAGTTTCATTCTGTGTCCGTTACCCTATTTTCGCATTGAAATCTCCAATGATGATCTTCAGGTGCTGCTTGCCTTTATTATTTAGATGACGAATTTCCTCATAAAATTCTTCAATCTCTTCTTAAGGATGACTTGTAGTGGGTGCATAAGCTTGAATAATCTGAGACTGGTATCTTCTCGAGAGTTGGATAAAAAGTCATGCAGCTCTTTCAGAGGTACTTTCCACTTCTACAACTTTATCCTTCAGTTTCTGGTTTATTATAAATCCAACACCACTAATTCTGCAAGTATCTGTCCCACGATAATAGAAGAGATGTCCACTTTTCAGTTCAATGAGATCTTCTCCTTTTCTATTGACCTCACTTAGCCCGACGATGTCCCACTTGATCCTCTGTAGTTCTTTTTCCAATTCAGGAAGCCTTGAATCAGAAGATAGGAAGCGTCCATTATACGTAGCCAAGGTCAGCATCAGATGGCAGCCTAGTCCGGTCCTCCGGTGATTCTTAGCACCCTCTGCCTTCATGTCTCACTGGCCGCTGCCTTGGTCAGGTACATTCCAGCTGCCGGAGACTGAGAGCCAAGATTTAAGTTCTGAAGTCATTTTGGAGGGGTTTGGCCATAACTCACCACGCTGGCCAAGCGAGTTGGTGAGTATGGCTTAGCATTTCCTCTAATCCCGATGGTATAGTTATACCGCTATTGGCGGTCGTCAGAGCCCCTTTAGTGGGAACAGAATGCACCACGAGAAGGCAGGGTTGACATTTGTCAAGGAGAGGCTGTATTATGTTGCGCATCACCTGACCTTACATCCCTTATATATCATCATCATCATTGTCAACCATTATCAATCCACTGCTGGACGAAGGTCTCCCCAAGTTTCCTCCACAACGGTCTGTCTTGTGCCAGTCTCCTCCATGTCACTCCCGCATATTTACGAATTTCATCCACCCATCTCCCATGTGGTCTTTTTCTGGGTCTTTTCCTGTCCCTTGGAATCCAATCTAAAATTTCGGCTGTCCATCTATGGTCTGTCCTTCTGGCAGTATGTCCAGCCCATTGCCATTTCAGGGATTTAACTCTGATCATGATGTCTTCCACTCTCGTCATTTTTCGGATCCACGAGTTCCTCTTCTTATCTCTCCTGGTTATACCAAGCATGCACCTCTCCATGCTTCTTTGAGTTGTCTGCAGTCTTTGTATGTCTCTTTAGTTAAGGTCCACGTCTCTGCACCATACGTAAGCACTGGAAGGATGCATTGATCAAACACTTTTCTTTTAAGACATAACGGCATATTGCTCTTGAAAATTATGCTGTTTCTTCCAAAAGCTCTCCAGGCAAGTTTTGTACGCCGATTAATTTCTTCATCAATGTGACCCTCACTTGATATCTGCTGTCCAAGATAAACATACGTATCTGTTATCTCCAGTTTTTCTCCATCAATCGATAAATCTTCATTTCTTGTAAAAGCATTGAACATCACTTTTGTCTTCTGAAAGTTCATTTTTAATCCCACTTCTTTACTCTTGTCAGCAAGTTCCTGGATCATACTCTGCAGCTCTGATGGGGTAGTTGCAAAAATGACTATGTCATCAGCAAAACGAAGGTGGGTTAGATAATCTCCATTAATCTTTATCCCTTTGTTTTCCCAGTTCAGTGATTGAAAGACATTTTCCAATGTGGCATTAAAGAGCTTCGGAGATATGGTGTCACCTTGTCTCACTCCCTTTCCAATTTTTATGTGTGTTGTATTTTCAAACAGCCGAATCTTTGCACTTGCATTTTCATAGATGTTATTAATAATATTAATGTATGCATCTTCAATACCGCAGGATTTCAGAGCCGTGGTAACTGCTGATGGTTTCACCGAATCAAAGGCTTTTTCATAATCGATAAAAGCCATGCACAATGGAAGTTCATATTCCCTCGCTCTTTCAATTAGTTCTCTCAGTACGTGGATATGATCTATTGTGCTGTAGCCACTCCTGAATCCAGCTTGTTCTCTCGGTTGAGCCATGTCCAGTGTTACCTTCAAGCGGTGTGAAAGAACTTTAGTGAAGATTTTATAAACCACTGATAGGAGGCTGATAGGTCTGTAGTTCCTGAGATCCTCAATGTCACCTTTTTTATGTAGCAGGATCATTGTAGCATTGTTCCAATCCTCAGGAATCTTCCCTTCATTAAGGCATCGAGTGAAAATTTGGGCGATACTGTTTCAATTTCTCCACTTGCTTCTTGTATGATGTCTATAGTAATTCCATCTTCTCCTGGAGCTTTCCCCCGCTTCATGTTCTTGATTGCATGAGCAACTTCTGCTGGGAGGACTGGAAGAACTCCGGTACCTTTCATGATGTCTGGAGTACATGTATCATCCCTTTCATATAGTTTGGAGTAGAAATCTTTCACTTTTGTCAAAATTTCGCCTCTATTTCTTGTTATAGAACCATCTTCTTTTCTCAGAGCCATAATCTGTTTTCTTCCCTTACTGAGATGTCCCTTTGCTATCTTTAGGCTTTGGTTGTTTTCAATTGCTTTCCTTACTAGTTCACAGTTGAATTTTCTTACGTCTTCAGTGATACTTTTTCTTACTGTCTTGCATAGCTCTATATATTCCACTTTGGAAGTCACATCTTCTTTAGTTGTCCTCATCTCTCTTCTTTTTGCATCAACATTTTGGTTTTTCCTGATAATTTGTTTACATGCAACTTGTTCTTAGACCCAGCTAATTTTGTTGCTGTTTCCATAAGAGCTTTGGTTACTTTTCTGTTAACTTCAGAAATATCCACTTCTTCCGATGTTAGGCCTTATATATATATATATATATATATATATATATATATATGTATTTATTTATATATAAGTTGTGTGTAAAACACGCGCACTTACTTAAATGCATATACTAAGAGTGTGAAATAGGATTCCAGACCCCGCCTTTCCCCGAATTAATATCCCGCCTGCGTCTTCACTATTTCTCGGTCAGACAACATTGACTATACTGTATATGAGGAACATTTTCATTTTGATCTCATTTTCTTCTCCAAACATCGTCAGTTTTCTTGCTAGGGCACGTAAAGTTGTATGGCGTTTTTCTCCAATTCGCTGCTAAACTTTTTAATACAAAAATTCTTTTCGTTACGAATACCATCCTCTATAGGAAACATATTGCTTACATCTTATGATTTTTCATCGGCAATTATTCTGCTGCTATTATGTGAAATAAACATCTGTTTTAACTTGCAAATTTTTGTTTTTTCAGTTCTAGAAGTCGGGTTGAAAAAATTCTTGTCGTAACTGGTACCATTCAGTACGAAAAACACTGGGCAAACTGTTCTTCGTTCTGATGGAATATTTTGCATAAATTTAACTAAATAATGGGCAATTATCAGCTGGTGGGCGTAAATGCATTTTCTTTTTCACAGTTGTTCTCCTTTGAAATATTGTTTTTTTTTGCTTGAAAGGATTCAAAAGACGGGTCCAAAAGACACTCAAGAATTCGGTGTCATCTTTCTTGTTTATGGCGCTTGTTGATAACTTATTTCAATTTCTGTGTGCTCAAATAGGACTTAGCCACTCTTGTGGCTGTGTGGTCTGAAGCACGGGCTTTAGATCAATCGCACGAGTTGAGCCCGAATGAGGCATGAGTGATATGTTTGTCGGATGGCGTTGGTAGTGTCCTTTCCCTGAAAACAGGGGCTATAAATTAGGGACGTGAGACTATTTATAGCCATAAGACTTGCCCATAATGATCGTTAAAATCCAAAAAAATATGGCATTTAAGCTGCAGTTCCATCCATACTATCACATCCTGCTCTGTAAGAAGGTGTGATCGGAATGCGCACCGCATTCATGGGAATCTTACTTGAGGTAATTAGTTGCAAACCACAGATAGCACTTCATTAATTCCGTAGATAACAAAGGAATCCACACTGAAAACATTCAAAAAGATGAATAGCTTTTAATGTCCCGGTTAAGTTGCAGAGGATTTATGATGCCTTATTAAACCTAACATGGGCACATTACAGACATCAATCACCGCTATTGCGTAGCAGAGAGAAGTTCGTCCATCTGCTATTACAGGTATATTTAGCCCTTATGAGTAGAAAAGCAGGTTAAATATTATTTGCGCGTTCTGAAATTAAAAGAAAAGGTACGTAGACTGCCATCATAAACCCTGCAAAAACAAAGTGCGTCTGTAATTTGCAGAAATACTAAATACTTTTTAAAAAGCAGGTGCTGAAAATCAAGAACCTCGGTTTCAAATGAATCTCGTTCTTATTACATTTTTCATTCTTGCAATCATAAAGTTCTGTAGTATTCCGTCTTCCAACTTCCAAGGAGTAATTTTTCAGGCATGCACATTATTTGATGGCCTCTCAGGCAGTAAATGCGGAACCTGAAGAATGATATCGTCGTCCCCTATCTGATGATTAAGTAGACTCTTGCAATTCCATGTCAGGGGCCACCTGATTTTAAAGACGAGATGTCCATCTTCTGCATATATCACTGACAAAAGATAAGGCTCAACTGTCATTTCTGTTGCTCGTGACAACAGTAAAGTGACAATGACGGAATTTTTCCCACCACGAGCAAGGCTTTTTTTTGTTCTCCCCCTCCCCCTCCTTTTTTTTTCTTTAAGTGCGTTGCTGATTTTGGATACTGTTAGGAAACTCGTTTTTTATATTGAAAGTTATGTAACTCACCTCAAGAAAAATTTCAAAAAAAGAAGCAGCAGAACTGGTATTTTCAGTTTTGCTTTCCATCTGCAGTTTCATTAAACCGAAGCACATGCAACTTCATTCTTGAAACACGTCCACAAACACAGCGAGATTACTTTTACAACTATTACGAACATAAATTACAACTAATTACGATTTTTTGATTGTTGTAGTGGAATTATTTCCTGCGAAGAAACATGCGAAGACAATGAAACGCAAGCGGTGATTTTAGTAAACTGCATGTTTATCACCACTCAAACAAAACCTGAAACTAAATGCCAGCTCATTTTCATTGATGCTATTGCCTATTGTTTGAGGCACTGTTTTTTCTCTGGGTTAAAGAATTAAGGAAAGAAACAGAACACATTACTCATATAAGCAAAGTAAAAAATAACTCACACTGTGACCCACACTCTTGAGTACATCAATAATAAGGAAAAGAAATATGTGGAATGGGAGCATGCCATCACAAAGATACGTGGCTTCGGCACGTAGCAGTTAGATTTTATGTATTTGTGAGCGCACTTATTCAAAATCACTGTAATTGTGAGCTCACTTATTACAGCAAGAAAATAATTTTTGCTTTTATCACAGTGACATAGTCAGCACGTGGCAACCAGAATTTACGCATTTACAAACGCACTTATTTCTTTCCCTTAGCACCGTTGTTGTGAGCCCGCATATCATAGAAAAAAATATATTATTTTACTGTAACAAGTGACCTCGCAAGTACAGCGATAAGAAAAAGAAATAATTTGAAGAATAATTGCGTTAACACGGACATAAATCAAACTGTTCTTCCATGTAACGTAACCACAGAATTTTGTAAATTTTATCGTACTGGAATAGAACCCGTATATCGCAGTTTGCGCTCCAGTAATCTAACCTTTACACCACCCAGGATAATGGAATCCAAAGAACTGAGGCTTCTCTGAGACGTCAGACTTTCCCTGAACTAGTCAAAAATCACCAGTAAATGAGTAAATACATGAAACAGCTTGATTCATGTCCGTATTAATTATTCCGTGTGTTTTCAACGGGGTAAGTGTGTTAACATTTGCATTTGTAGCAGGGAGATAGTAATTTTTACTTCGTTCAGAAAATAAATTAGATCGTAAAATTAGTAGGCAAGTGAACTCATCTTTGAAAGCCATTGCTGCTTTAGGAGGATTTCACAGGAATGAAGGTTCCTCAAATCAAGTCCAGAATGGCTGTGTATGAAAGTGTAATTGTTCCTACTGTGACGTACAGTAGTGAAACCTGGGTACAGCAGAAAAAGAGACATAGCAGTCGTTTGTGTGCTGCAAAGATACTTCACTTACGGGGGTTTGTGGCATAACACTCTCTGATCGTGTGAGGAACGAAGATGTGTTGCAGATGTGTAATGCGAAGCAAAATGTTGTTAGCAAGGTGGAGACTAATATTCTTAGGTGGTTTGGCCATGTTGAAAGAATGAGTGATGAAATGCTTACTAAAAAAAATTGGCACCCAAGTGTCAGGAAAGAAAGGCAGAGGAAGGCCAAGGAAGACATGGGTGGATCAGATTCAGGAGTGTCTGCATGAGAAAAAGAGAATGAGTATGAAGTACAAAAGATCTTGTGTAAGACATTGATGGATGTCAGCGAAGTTCGAGATGTGAGCCGAGATCGATGTAAATGGAGAAGTTTGATACGGCAACAGTAAGAAAAATCTAGTTCCATTAGTACAGGTGTAACGTATACTCTAGATTCAGTTTCCTTTTGATTTTACTATATCTTGTTATTTTATTTTCCTATGCAAATTATCTTCTCACTTAACGAGATGTTATTTCTCCCGCTGAATTATATGTGGCAACGAGTGTAAGTCATGACGTGGTGGTATGCAGTATATATAGGCGCGTTCAACTATACCAAGAAGCTTCGTTTTATTTGTGACAGGTACTTCCATTATTATTGTTATCTACGATATTACGAAAGTTCTGAATATCAGTAGTTGTGTTTTGTTGGAGTGTGTTTGAGTAATACCAGGAGTTCCCCAATAAAAGGTTAAAAGTGAGTACGTTTTCTTAGTTCATTTTATTGTCAGACCTCTGTCTGGCCGTTAAGTCTATTTCATGGAGTGTCTACGTTAAGTCCAGGGTATATTGTGTTTACCGCTCTAATAAGGAGCCTTCAAGGTACTAATGTACTAAAACCGAAGTTATAGTACTGATATTCAAGATAATGAGGAACGCTGAGTAAAAGAAGTTCCATATTCAATGAACTTATTGCACGTGCGTGTCTAACCTAAACAAACTCTAGCACTTTGAAGATTAGGCACACTTTAGCTACTTCAAGTAACCTTCCAATAACCCTAACGTGACTTAACGTAAGCTTCCCTGCACTACACGTCCAGCGAAGGACTTTATTCATTATAATTGGCGCCCGAACATTTCTTGAACACGAGGTATTGACACCTATTGAATATGTCTTCATTACCTGCGAAAACTTCACTATTTCAACCTGAATCAAGTTTCGGTGGAGGTGGGGTTATTTTCGACAATTTGCAGGAAGCCTGTGGGTCTAACTTTGATGTCAATGATTTGCAAGTACCCAGGCAATCCTCACAATTTCGTCATTCACCAGCTTCATATCACTCTGAGTCGCGGGTCGTACCTGAGGTATTTCAATCCTCTCACAGAAGCAAAATGCTTGCACATTTCGTGCCGCATGAGGGAGCAATTACTTTCAATGGTTTGGAGGGGTCCTTGAAATTTCTCGAGGATTTGGAGGATCATTTCGACTTATACAATATTCCTCAAGATTGCAAAGTGCAAATAGCAGGCACTTGCTTGAAAGATACCGCTAAGACCTGGTATCGGCAGTGGAGAGTAACGAACCCGGATTCTCGTTATGAGAATTTCCGAGCGGAATTTTTGGAAGTCTTTCCTTTCGGCCTCAGTCGAGCTGGCCTTGCACAACAACTTTTTTCTCGTAAGCAAGGACCCAACGATAGCCCTGTTGCGTTTGCTTTAGAAACAACACGCTTGTATAAATTATGGAATCCACATGCCAGTCATGTCGACATGTTGGACACCCTATTGCAACAGCTCGATCCATTTCTACAGGATTTTATTGAGGTCCGACACCCTGCTACAATACATGAATGCCTTCGCCTCATACGAACGTATAAGGAGCGACACGGCAAACATGGACCAACTAAACATGCTCAAGAACCCCGGGAGGCTTATCACGAATATCCTCAGCAGCATAATAGGCCTAATGACTTTCAACACGAGCGTACACAGGTGCAAGTCCCAGCATCGTACGTACCACCGCATAGAAGAGTGGTCCACCAACCGCTAGTTTCTAAACAATTTTCTGGGTACAGTACAAATGCACAGTATGCTCGACCCCGTTCCAATCCGCAGAATTCGGAACATTTTTATGCTAAGGGCAATAATGATTTTTCTGACCGTGCTGAGGGAAGAAATAATAGAAATGGAAATTTCAACAGCAATGCGGAGTTCCCGCAGCAGTTTTCACGAAGTTTTTCTAAGCGTGAAAACTTTACAGATACCAGGCAGGGCCGAGGTTTCAGACAGCATAAAAATACAACCAGGAATCCTTTAAACTTCCAAAGGAAGTAGACCAAGGGTCGGCACTGCTTCCTGATACCAAGAATTCTGACCCTAAAATAGTATTATTGACTGTCCAAACTCCTCAGTTGCCTGATGTGTTATTGACAATTGAAGATATTGTTGTCGAGACAAAGTTCGACACTGGCTCTGAAATATCAGCCCTAAATACGAAGTTTTGCACTGAAAGTTTTCCTGCAATACACGTCCAGCCTGCGACGCAGTATTTGCGAGGTGCAAATAACGAAATATTCAGTATCACAGGAACTGTCACATTATCTCTAGGGCTGGGAAAGGCTCGTTTTACGCATTCTTTCCTGCTCATAGACGACCTACCTGTTAAATGTCTAATGGGCATAGATTTTATCAATACTTTTAAAGTTACTATGAATTTCGAACAACATGTTATTTCCTTTCCGGAACCTGTCGAAATGATTCCCAACGATCCTATAGACATAACGAATTTATTACTGAGTAAACAACTGAATGAGAGGCAACGAAACCAGCTTTCTCACCTTTTGAATGAAAGGCATGGTTTATTTTCCGACCAACCTGGTTTCACACAGGTGGTTTATCACGTCATTGACACTGATGGTTCGAAACCGATAGCGACGAAACCTTACCCTTGTGCTCCCCACAAAAAAAATGAAATGCAACGTCAAATTTCAGAGTTGATTAAACAGGGCATAATAAGGGAATCAACAAGCGCCTGGGCCGCACCTGCTTTTCTTATTCCAAAGAAACAACCCAACGAATTTCGTTTCGTGACAGATTTCCACAAGACTGGCTTCCAAGAACGCAACCTGTTTCTACCATAAGACGAAGGCTCGAATCAAGTTCTTCAAATCCTAGTATCATTCCCTTCCCTCCAACCATTACCGAGACTATTGCTGCACCATTCCCTAATAACTCTGCACCAACACAAGCTCCTACTTCCTTGAATACCTCGTCAGAGAGTACTCCAATAGGCAGAAATAAACATCGCCCTGCACGACCACTAACTTACAGCAGCGACTCAGAGTCATCACATATTTCTGATATATCAGATATAGACAATAGTTTGGAGATTCCTAAACGTCAGACACAAATTACAAACCGTCCAGCAACACCAAAAGCGAAAACGCAACTTGTCTCCCCAATCTGCTTCGCCGCAACAGCGACGAAGGCAGATATCCTTGCATCCGCCTGGGTTTCGCCCCTGGAACTTACGCTCAGGGCAAACAGGGCCGATGCCTGCTTCTACTGTCATGCCAAAAGGTAAAAAGAGAAAACAAGCGATGTGGCCGGAGCCACGTCCCTTCAAAAGAATGCTGGAAGGACAACACGTTCCCCAGCACAAAGGGACAACATATCGAAAGCCTGGGGGAGCCCGTTCCTGTCGGACGCAGGGCATTCCTGACCGACAGACTTCAGCCGTTCCTGACCGTTCCTGTCAGACGCAGGGCTTTCCTGACCGACAGACTTCAGCCGTTCCTGACCGACAGACTTCAGCCGTTCCTGACCGTTCCTGTCAGACGCAGGGCTTTCCTGACCGACAGACTTCAGCCGTTCCTGACCGTTCCTGTCAGATCCAGGGAATTCCTGACCGACAGACTTCAGCCGTTCCTGACCGTTCCTGTCAGACGCAGGGATTTCTTGACCGACAGTCTACAGATGTTCCAGATCCATTCAAGTCGCAGAAAAGATCGACGCCACCAGAATTTACCAGTCCGATTAGGCCTGGAAAAAGATATCGTACTAGGGTTTTTTCTGCGTCCTCGAGATAAGTAAGTTCTCGTGGACAGGTTATTTTCTCATTATGTTGTTTTTCCTGCACGACCAGTTGGCGTGACAGAATTTTTTTTTTCGTGTGGGCCTACGCATTCTTTTTGTGTATATATGTAGTTTTTTTTTATACATATATTCTATGTCCGTCTACTAATCAAATTTTTTTTTATATATATATGTGTGTTAGGGGTAATATAGTGAAAATTGTTACTGTTAGGCAGCTACAGGCAATCTTCGCTGCTGATACAGTTGGTTTGTAATCAACAATATATATTGAGTTGCAAATATGAGGAAGTAAAATGAAATCAAAAAAGTGATTCCTGCTGGGCAGAATAAAAATAAGGTATGCCGATGCAGGTTTGTTCTGTACACGTATAAAAAGTGTTTCCTGCTTCACAGACGACAATAGCTGCGGACGCAGGTTTACTGAATTTGTTATGCCAAGCTTGAAGTTGTAAATACTGCTGCCACAAAAAAAGTAGGACGATAAACGTCAGTCAGCGAAATGTAAGACTACACTCAAAATTTGATAGGTTTTTCAAAAAAAAAAAAAAAAGAAAATAAGGGGGAGATGATGTAACGTATACTCTAGATTCAGTTTCCTTTTGATTTTACTATCTCTTGTTATTTTATTTTCCTATGCAAATTATCTTCTCACTTAACGAGATGTTATTTCTCCCGCTGAATTATATGTGGCAACGAGTGTAAGTCATGACGTGGTGATATGCAGTATATATAGGCGCGTTCAACTATACCAAGCAGCTTCGTTTTATTTGTGATAGGTTCTTCCATTATTATTGTTATCTACGATAGTACGAAAGTTCTGAATATCAGTAGTTGTGTTTTGTTGGAGTGTGTTTGACTAATACCAGGAGTTCCCCAATAAAAAGGTTAAAAGTGAGTACGTTTTCTTAGTTCATTTTATTGTCAGAATTCTGTCTGGCCGTTAAGTCTATTTCATGGAGTGTCTACGTTAAGTCCAGGGTACATTGTGTTTACCGCTCTAATAAGGAGCCTTCAAGGTACTAATGTACTAAAACCGAAGTTATAGTACTGATATTCAAGATAATGAGGAACGCTGAGTAAAAGAAGTTCCATATTCAATGAACTTATTGCACGTGCGTGTCTAACCTAAACATACTCTAGCACTTTGAAGATTAGGTACACTTTAGCTACGTCAAGTAACCTTCCAATAACCCTAACGTGACTTAACGTAAGCTTCCCTGCACTACACGTCCAGCGAAGGATTTTATTCATTATACAGGGTGATTCAAAAGTCCCCGAACTCTGAATTCAAATATTTCTACCACGAATACAACTGATGTATAACTATTTTTACATACTGTTATATTGACACTCATACTTACAGGTGGTAATGAAAACCACTTCACAATAGATGCTGGAATTGTCCACCATTCTGCTGAAGACACAAATGCACCCGACGACGCATGTTAGCGGGCACTCTTTTCAGCGTGTTGGCTGGTATGTCCCTCACGGCTGTAATGATGTTGTTCCGTAGGTCCTGTACCGTCTTAGGGTTGTTGTGGTAAACCGTGTCTTTCAAATAGCCCCACAAATAAAAGTCTGATGAGCGATGCGGCCAAAGTTTTTTCGAGATTAATCGATCGTGGAAGAACTCACGGAGCATCTCCATTGTGTCGTTGGACGTGTGGCACGTTGCTCCATCTTGTTGAAACCAACAGTAACGTTCGTGTTCTTCCAGTATCGCTACAAATTGATGGATGATGTTTGCATACACAGCAGAATTTACAGTTGTGTAAAAAAAAATGGCCCTGCAATTCGCCGTCAAGACATGGCGCACCACACTCCAACTTTCTGACAGTGAAGTACCAACCTCATGCAATGCGTGTGGAATCTCTGCCGCCCATATGCAAGTGTTTTGGCAATGCGTTTGGATTCTCTGCAGCCCATATGCGAGTGTTTTGGCAATTGACGTATCCGTTCAAATGAAACCATCCCTCGTCACTGAAAAAATTGTTGTTAAGCTGGATAGTCCCATTGTTGCGCGTGAAACTCTTAAACCATTGTCAGTAGGCAATGCGCTTTTTCGAGTCCAAAGGACGTAGCTCTTGCACTACGCGAATTCTGTACGGCCGTAGCTTTAGACGTTTAGTAGCCCTCTGGTAGGCTGAATACTATATGCCCCTAACTCTTGAGACAGCTGCCGAAGTGACTTCCGGGGACAGCGCTGCAGGGAAACGTAAATTTTCTCTAGAAACGTGGTCGTCACCACGGACGGCCGGACGGCCGCTTTTAGGCTTATCCTGAACACTGCTTGTTTCGCGAAACCGGTTCACAAGGTCCTACACAGTTGTTTTCCCTGGTATAGGAGCATCAGAAAACTTCCTTTGAAAGAGCTGGATGCAACGTTGGAAAGATTTTTCCGCAAAAATAAACTTCTAAAAAGGCGACTCTCTGTTCTTGCGTGAAACTCATGGCTGACTGAACGTTACTGCTTGCCACCGCCCGCGTAGTGTCACGTGGTGCTATCACGTGTCGCAACTCGTTCCCCAAGGTCACACACAACAGCCACAAGCAGCATTACTCGGATATCTTTTATGGTTTTACAGCAAATACGTTTTAAAATATAGAATTCGGAGACTTTTGAATCACCCTGTATTAAACTTTAATCTGTCATATGGTCTGCTTTGAAGAGCAAATCGCTGAATCTCAGAGAAGAGTGATACGTATGCATGTTTTAAAATAGGGGTTGAGCATCTCTTATCCTAAATTCAGAAAAGCTCTGAAATTAGAAGTTCTTTTGAGCGCTAACACAAGGTCACGAGTGGCAAATTACACTCAATGCCACTGTGGGAATAGCTGATGCGGTTCTAAAAGAAAGTAATCGTAATAATAACATTAAAAATGAATATGACGTTGTTAACATGGCTGGAGACCTGATAAAATTGTGTTGCAGACTTATTGAAAGGCTTCTACAGTGTGTGAACATAGCAGAACACGAAATCATGTCAGTTTACAAAGTCAGATGGAGAATGCCACAAAAAATGTTGCTAATGAATCAGATGAATGTAGAAGAAACATTTAAAAAACAACCAGCACAGTACATCCTCTGTGACGTAAATGTTCTAATTAAATTATTCATTCTGGTTCTCTGTTTTTAATTAAATTATGTTACTCTAGTTGCTTCTTCTTACTTAACGGCATATCAAATAAGAGCTTAGTTTTCCAGGAACTCCTAGCAGGCAATCAAGTCAGTAAGACGCAGATAATGGGCCATTGCTTGAGCAATGGGTGCGGCACATATAATTCAGCTATCAAGCTTGTGACTTGTTGCTATACAGCCTTCGAAGCCGAGTTATTAGCGTTAATAACTGTTAATAACCGAAGCGTCTGTTACTATATGCATTTTTCTTTTCAAGTACAGTCATTTGCAAAAGTTTAAGACCACCTGTTGGTATTAAGAGATTTCTGCCAATTGCGTCAGCTACTGTCTGTATTACTCAACTTCCTGTCGGTGTTGCATCATCCTACAGCGGCAAATGTTGATAGAGTTGGATGAAGCGTGCGATCGTTAGTTGCTTCTGGTTTTCATGCTGAGAGGTTTTGTACGTGTTTTCCATGTAGCGAAATATGGACTAAAAAGCATCATTAAGTGTTACTCAGAGGGCACAGATAGTGACTTTATATCATGAAGGATACTCCGAACGTGACATAAGGACAAAGGTGAATGTGAGCAAGACTGCTATTCATAACAGGATCGTGAAATATCGAGATACAGATGAATTTAAAAAAGAAGTGAACGTCCAAGGAAAACAACCCCACGTGACGACAATACCATAAGGCGAATAGCTATGCGTTCTCCAAGGAGTTCATACAAGAAAATCAAAGCCTTTCTACATTCAAATATTAGTATGAGCACCGTTTTCCGACGTCTTAGCAAAGATTTTGGATTAAAAGTCTTATAAACCTGCACATAAACCTAGACCAACCTCTGTCATGAAAAAGAAGAGACTCCAGTTTGCAAATCGTCATCAATCGTGGACTGCTGAAAATTGGAACCAAATTCTTTTCCGATGAATCGACTGTGCGTCAATTCGAATCACGTGAAGCACATGCTCGACGACGAAAAGGCAAAAGTTTTGATGAAAAATACACCGTTAGCACCGTGAGACATCCGCCTTATCAGATGATATGTGGCGCAATGTCAGCATCCGGTACTGCTTCATTATCCTTTTTTGCTGACAGGCACTACCATGACTGGTCCTTTTTATGATGGACTGTTACGTGGAAAGCTGTTAACTCATATGCAAGTACACAGATGCACAATCTTCATGCATGATGGTGCTCCATGCCACAGATCAAAGACAATAAAGGACTACCTGCAGAGGAAAAACATAACTGTGCTTGACTGACCCGGGAATAGTCCCGACCTTAACCCCACCGAAAATTTGTGAACCATTTTAAAAGACAAGGTAGCAGAAAAGCAGCCATCATATTCCCAAGCTTTGATTGACGCGATAAAGTACGTGTGGTGCAAATATATTTCAAATGACCACTGCAAATCCTTCATTGAGACTATGCCACATCGTATTCTGTCCATTATAAAAAGCAAAGGTGGCCATACGAAGTACTGATTTCGGTCTTTTTGTGTTATAAAGAATGTAAGTATTCATCTGTGGTGTCATATTTTCAAATATCTCTGACTAGTAATTAGTTGGTTCTTTGAAAATCTTAATTTTCAATAAATTGACAGGTGGTCTTAAACTTTTGCAAATGACTGTATTTTATATGTTTTTTCCTTCAACTGCAAAAGCACAAACTTAAATTCGTCAAGGACAATAGAAAAAATGTAAATGGTAATTATCTCATTTATTCTCTTTGGTCTTATGTAACTTGGGGTACAAGAGAATTCTCTAAGTATATCGTGATACTTCATAACTAGAGCATCCACTTCCTGATCATTCAAAAAATTTTCGGATTTTTCTTCTTGATAATGTTTTTGATAGTTAGTTTTCGTTTCATTCAACTGCAATTAAATTTGATGCTGTTTTGCTTGAATTTTTTACATGAAATCTAAAGGAACCGTAAAACACACATCTTTTAATCAAAATGTAGCATCTTAGGAGGAGACTGGTGAATTATGATAATAAATAAAGATAAGATGAGGACTGATTACAGTTATTCCAAAATCCGAAAAGTTCCAGAATTCGGAACACGTTCGGCCCCAAACATTTACGGTAAGAAATGCTCAGCCTGGATTCAATAAAACCTTAGCCTTTCTCTAAAACTACGATTCACCGGCTTTGACACGATCCTTCTGAAGCCTGACATCCCACAGAAATTTGCTATCCAGCTGAAATCCCACATTTCCCGATACATTGTCTCCAGCTCCTGGATATCTTGACGGAACCTTTTCTTTTGTTGCGCAGTAACGTCTTAATGATTTGAAGCACGAGAGTCGCCCCGGTGGCGCAGTGGTCTAAGCGATGGCCTCTGATCATTCGTCCGAACGGGGTCCGGGTTCGAATCCCGGTGAGGCATGGATGTTGTGTTTGTCTTACGGCACTGGTTCTTTCCCTTCCCTGGAACCAGTGACCCTAAATTAGGGACGGGCGACTGCTTATAGCCCATTGAGTTGCTCACGGTGGTCGTTAAACCTCCAATCAAAAAAAAAAAAAAAAAAAAAGCACGAGAATCAGAAAATGTTCTTTCAAGTTCGTTGTTGCAGCTGTAGCGTTTGTGTGTAGCTGACTTACTGAACACTACATAAATCAACTCTCAAAACTTCACCTACAGGGAAACAAGAGTCACTCAAATAAAGTTCAAGAAGTAGTTACTTACTAATCTATCTTTTATTTCAGCCAACACTTATAGCATGGTATAGACAACGTTAGTCGTAACTTGTACTTATAAATAGTCCAACACGCAACCTTTAAATAACTCAAACGGTAACTAAACAATATCGTATCCACAATTAGCATTAACGTTCGTCATCAAATCCCACACACACAGAGCTACTGCGTAGACATTATACACAGTCCAGTCACATTATTGTTATCACCACCTACTTTTGACGTCAATAGCGCGTAGCCAAAGAAAGAAGGCACGTGTCATGAGCTGGATTGGACAGTATATAAGGTGTGCGGTAGGCATTCTGAAAACATATCACTCGTTGCTGTCAATAATAAAAGGATCGATTTATCAGATTTGCAAAAATTGGTTGATATCTGCTTTCGGGCCAAAGGGGCAGTACTTCTGAAACAGCGCAGTTTGTGAACTGTTCGCGTGCTGCTGTGGGTAAAGTGTACTGTATCTTGATTGGAGAAATGGCACCATTGTGAATAAGCGACGTGGAAACTACCGAGCACCACGAGCCATTGATGTGAGAGGTGAATGTCAGTTTCGAAGGAACGTGAGGGCCGATCGACACGCTACAGTGGAGCAACTCACTGGCCGAATGTACCAAAGGGCTACCAGAAGTGTGTCTAAAACGACAGTTCATCGAACCCTGATGCGTATTGGGCTCCGATGCAGAAGGATTGTCACTCCCCGTATGCTAACGAAGGTGCATAGGCAGAAAAGGCTTACGTTTGCATGGTAGTAATGGAATTGGACCTCCGCTGATTGGCAAAGAATTGCCTTCTCCGATGAGTCACGTTTCTGCTTCATCGAACGGATGGACGTTGGCGTATAAGGCGAGAAACATCGGAGAACAAACACTCTTCAACCATTGCTGAAAGAACACAAGCTGGTGGGGGCAGCGTTATGGTCTGGAGAACGTTTCCGTGGCATTCTCTGAGTCCACTCATACCTGTGGAAGGCACTATGGACCGAATTCGTTATGAATTCATCCTTGCAGACCACGTACGCCCATACATGCTGATTGTCTTTCCTGGGACGGATGGGATCTTCTAGCACGACAATGCGAAGTGTTACACAGCTAGAAATGTCCGAGAGTGGTTGGAAGAGCACGATGAAGACTTCAAAGTACTTCCCTGGTGCCCTAATTCCCCAGACTTAAACCCAATTGAACATCTGTGGGACCACCTCGATCGTGTTGCTCGCTCTATGGATTCTCCACCACGCACCCTCCAGCAGCTGTCAGATGCATTGCAGTCAGCATGGCTCCACATAGCTGTGAACACCTTCCAGCACCTTGTTGAGTAACTCCCAGCCCATCTAGCTGCTGTCCACGCTGCACGCGGCGGTTACTCTGGATATTAGCTGGTGGTCACAATAATGTGACTCGACCGTGTATATCTCGTTCAGTTCTTATCTCAACAAGCGTACGTCACTCTCACAGATCTCGAGTGTTGCCAACCGTATTTGTGTGAGAGAGAAGATATCACGTTAAAGTTGAAAGGTGCTAAAGAGAATGAACTCAAATTTACATAGAAAAAGGAACTGAAAATGAAAGTTGCCGCTAAGCCATGGCTTCTGATCAGTCGTCTGAGATGGGTCCAGGTTCGAATCGCGGCTAGGCATGGATGTTGTGTTTTTCTTATGGCGCTGGCTGTCTCCCTTTCCTGGAACCAGTGGCCCTAAATTAGAGACGGACGACTGCTTATAGATCATGGAGTTGCTCACGGCGGTTGTTAAACCTCCAAACAAAACAAAAAACGAAAGTTAAATTAGAGTATACGTCACAGAGCTCAATTTGAAGGAAGGTAGCTACAGCGAGAACCAGAAAATGAATTTTCAAGCTCATATTCCAATTTAATCACTGGAATTCATCCAATATGTAGTTTACTACTTACTTTACTTTGATTCCGGGCAATTTTTCCAAAATTTGCAGTTTGTTTTTCTTTTAAGTTCGGCATCGTTGTACCACAAATCACACTAAACGGAAATGACTTTATAAGTTTTGCTTTTGAAAGGTCAGATAATTTACTGTGCAAAGGTATCTGACGATATTTGAAAACGTTGTCATCTCATTGTAGAGCTTTCACAAAGTGATTCAAGAATAGCAGTTTCGCATCAACAGGAGGCAATGGCATTACTTCTGGGTTAACCAAATTTTCCCTTTCAGTATCTTTGGTACCTGATGTTAGACTTAAGCCATCGTTTCCGCCCCGTGCACAAGAAATAAGAAAAAAAAAGCATGAAACCTTTCTACGTTGCGGTTGTTGACACGACAACAAGAACATGTTTTTCCGGCCACTTCATATTCCCAAAGGTGCTCTTCATACTCTGTCTTGTTTGTGTTTTTGTACCATTTCTTTTGACTCAATATAGATGCAGTAAGACAGGCATTTATTATTATTCATTTTATTATTTATTTATTTTTACTGCCTTGCTGCAGAACTTCTTTTAGACTTCTTTTAGTGCGATGCATGCCTAAATTAAATTCACTCATATCATACAGAGGAGGAAGTTTGTCACGTTACGGGGGCACGAGAGAAATAGTTCCCATCAGAGAAAGGCATTTATGAGGCATTGAATGAAATCTAAAGGCCTTAAAGCACTTCTTTTTCTTTGGCACCTCTTCTTCAGTACATTGTCTTGGTGTGCATTTGCATAATCTTGGATGCACGTTCCTTGGCGATTATTTGAAGTGAGATAAAAGAGCATGTAATGAAGATTTCATCTCTTCTTTTGGTGGCCGTGCTTTTTGTGCGGTCTTTGTGCAGCCGTGCGTTTTGTGCTGCTTTTTCCTTCATCGCAAAAAAAGGCCGTTGAAACTAATAAGGCCGCCCCGGTGGCGCAGTGGTCTAAGCGATGGCTTCTGATCATTCGTCCGCGATGGGTCCGGGTTCGAATCCCGGTGAGGCATGGACGTTGTGTTTGTCTTACGGCGTTGGCTCTCTGCCTTCCCTGGAACCAGTGGCTCTAAATTAGGGACGGTCGACTGCTTATAGCCCACTGAGTTGCTCACGGTGGTCGTTAAACCTCCAATCTAAAAAAAACAACAACTCCGAAACTGTCCTTGCTGGCGTTGTGCTGTTTGAGGAATGGAGTACATGCCGAGCGTGACTGTCTGTGGAACGTGATGTAGTAAGCTGAATTGTAGTCCTGATTTGTTCCTGTTGAAGTCGTATGAGCCGAAGAATGGCGTAGAAGCCGACCAAGACTACTTCTGGAACTGCGGTTCTTACTTCTTCCTGCTGACGTCGTGTGTGCCGAGGAGCGGCATACAGGCCGACCATGACTATTTATGGAGCTGTTGTTCTCTCTTGTTCTCTACCTGCTGACGTCGAGCCTGATGAGGAGTGGAATACAGCTTCGTATGACCACAGCTAACTGGGATCATCAGCTGTAACTGTTAACTGCTCAAGGCTCTGTCACTTCGGCGATCTCTACGGGGATTCGCGTACAGGAAAAATGCGCCAACCCCAGAAGGTGATTTTCTTTTTTTTTTTTTTTTTTTTCCCGGCCGATCGTCGTTATTTTCTTGTTATGTTTCTCAGTAGTATAGTTAAAAGATAGGAGAGAATTCAACTGTTTACATATTTATTACCTTTCAAGGAAGGCTGTTGACTGCGTTCTGTTGGCCGAAATCATGGCAATATGTTAGGCCAAAATTTTGACCAATCGTTCCATATTTTGAAATGGATACACACTATTTACCACAAATGAAATGGATACACACTATTTACACACTATTAAATTTTCTAAATTATTCTACTAAGTTATTCCATGGTTTTTATTAACACTTTTAATAAGGGTTTAATGTCTGAATTGCAGGTATATGTGAACTACGGACGATAAGAATCGTTAGGGGTTAGCGTTCAGCGCCATGCTGGCAGAAATATGAAACACTGACTGTACGTTGAAGGGAAAGGACTGACGGAGCCTTGAGCTTAACAATCCCAGTTAACCGTGTTGTGACTAACCACCGGCTGAGTGTGATGAGGTGACTACTCATTTCTATAGTGTTTTATGTGTGTGTGACTGTGTGATTCGAGGTTTAACGACCACCGTGAGCAACTCAATGAGCAATAAGTGGTCTCCCGTCCCTAATTTAAGGCTACTGGTTCCAGGGAAAGGAGAGAGCCAGTGCCGTAAGACAAACACAACATCCATGCCTTAACGGGATTCGAACCCGGACTCCTTTCGGACGAATGATCAGAAACAATCGCTTAGACCACTGCGCCACCGGGGCGGCATAGTGTTTTGGTTTATTCGCTTTGATGGAAAGGATTATTATTTTGAATTCTTCTGTTCTGTATAAGGCTGCAAGGTAAATGTTGTTCTCTGATTTAAAGTCAATGTTAGAAATTAAACAGTTCAGTTCAAAAATTTGTGTTTGTTAAACTTTTGTACACTGTCAGTAATTTAATGTATATGTCAACTTTGCTTAGACAGTCCTTCCTGCGGGGTTGAGCTGGGTGAAAGAGTTAGGCAGGTTGGACCGTCGCAAACTGTCATATGAAGCGGGAGAATATCACTGGGGTAATCAAGAGAACATCTTGAGAAAATTATCGCAAGTTTTCTTACGTGTTTCATACCATAAAAGGGAAGTCCCCGAGAAAAAGCTTTTAGAACGATGTCCGGCAGGGACGTCGCTAGACTTACTTCGAAATTAGGATGACGAAATACTGAAAGAACACATTTTTAATGTTTTTTTTAAATTGAAGGTTAAACGACCACCGTGAGCAACTCAGTGTGCTATAAGCAATCGCCCATCCTTAATTTAGAGTCATTGGTTCCAGGGAAGGGAGAAAACCCGTTCCGTAAGACAAACACAACATCCATGCCTCACCGGGATTCGAATCCAGACTCTTCTTTGACGAATGTCATAAGCCAGCGCTTAGACCACTGCACCACCAGGACGGTTTCAATGCTTTTCACTACCGGCTACAAAAGAATTCATTATTCATGCAATTCTGATCACCTCCACCTGGACACACATACATACATGGACCAGACTAGTTCCGCCACGGGTGGAAGATACAAGTGCCGCCCCGGTGGCGCAGTGGTCTAAGGCGCTGGCCGCCTCTGATCATTCGTCCGTAAGGGGTCCGGGTTCGAATCCCGGTCAGGCATGGATGTTGTGTTTGTCTTACGGCACTGGCTCTCTCCCTTCCCTGGAACCAGTGACCCTAAATTAGGGACGGCCGACTGCTTATAGCCCATTGAGTTGCTCACGGTGGTCGTTAAACCTCCAATCAAAAAAAAAAGATACAAGTGTTGGTGGAATGTCGCCTTCAACTTTTTGCTTGCTCTGGATGCATTGTCTTAAATTTCTTTTCAAAATTTTCCATTATTGCTTACGAATATAGTACTGTACTTGAACAATTTATTTTAAAGAAAATGTCGTTTTTGTTCATCTAAATCAATTTTTAACGTTGTGCCACTCAGACACAATACCTCACCCCTCCTTAACTTCCTTCCTTCCAGCCAGCGACTTGGCCTTGCACTATTCTCATACAAAGCAGTCGTCAGCCACTTTCTGCACTTTCACTGGCAGTCTTAAGTACACCAGTGTAGTTTTAGACTCCACTTTTCGTGTTTCAAATTCCCTATTTTGTAAAGAAAACAAACAGGACAATTAGTAGTGACCCCCTCCGTGAATTCCTATCCCCCTCCTCATTAGTCCCCCCTCTTGGCCATACAAACCTGAAAAAGAGGCTTAAACTAAGGAATTGGAAGAGTGGAGAACAACTGAATTTTCATGGCCCTGCGGTGCTATTTTGATAACCTTTTTTGGAGACGTAAAAACGCACTTCCTAGGGAAAAATACGTTGGGTTGAAATAAAACACAAGACTTATTACTTGGCAAAGTGCAGATTATATTTTAAAGTTAAATTTATTGAAAGATGGCACACTTTGAACTGGGTGCGCGGCAGGGTGGGCAAGACAAATTTCAGGGGCAGTGGTCTAAGCGATGGCCTCTGATCATTCGTCCAAAAGGGGTCCGGGTTCGAATCCCGGTGAGGTATGGATGTTGTGTTTGTCTTACGGTACTGGGTCTTTCCCTTCCCTGGAACCAGTGACCCTAAATTAGGGGCAGGCGACTGCTTATAGCCCATTGAGTTGCTCACGGTGGTCGTTAAACCTCCAATCAAAAAAAAAAAAAAAAAAAAAAAAATTCACTCGCATCCCCTTGGCGACGTCCCTGATGTTCAGATAATAATATCTCTATATAGTCCTTAAGAAGGAATAACTCTCGGAAAAGACCTAGCGATTAGTACTTTTTTTTTTTATTAAAGTCTGTGCTTCAGCTTCAAGCCAAATAATCTACTTCATGGCATTCACTGACATCATAATCGGGACTTATATGAAGTACAGTAGTTTTAGCACTGGTAGAATATTCCTGCCATGAATATGACCTACAAGTCTTCCAGCAAACTCATATTTGAATAATAAATGTCCTTTTTTCTTATTTTTGTTGTTAGGTCTTTGGACATTTGCTGAAGCAAAAATGAAAATCAGCTCTCTGGTTTCAAGATTCTTGACAAATTTTTAATATTCCCAATTTTTCTTTTCTGGATTTAACGACCACCGTGAGCGTTTGGGGCTATAAGAAGTCGTCTGCCCCTAATTTGGGGCCGTGGTTCTAGGAAGGGGGCGGAGCCAACGCCGTCAGGTAGTCCCACAGCCCAAGCCTCGTTCAGTGATCGAGCGAATGGTCAGCAGCCAGCGCCTCAGACCCCTAGACCACCGTGGGGGCATTTTTTTATGCTGAGTACACTAGCTTAGATTTCAATATAAATCGAGCAGATGTGTGAAGCTCATGTTTTATCGATACTTAAGTTTAATTTCCACAGTATTAACAGTTTGGCTGTCTTTTTGAGTTTTTTTTTACAAAAAAACTGCTATGTTGCTCATCGCATTATTTAATAATGGACAGCCAGCATACATAATTTTTTTTATGGAATATTTATACATCCCCTTGTTCCTACAGGTATTCATAGTTAATGACACGAATGTAAGCAGGAAAACAGCTTAGTTGCATACAAACGACGGAGAAAAGTTATTGTAAATAATTGTATGCAAGCATACAGTATACAGCCGACCCGGAGTTCAAGTGGTCTGAGGTGCTAGCTGCTGTCATGGGCGCCCATACCTTAGTTTTCAGGAGGGGGCAAAAATAGAAACTGTAAACACAAATAACATACACAGCGTAAACTTCTGCTGAGCCGTCCGTGTCCTCTAACCATTTTTACCACCCACACACTTAGATAAATTTAATTAAAAACTAGAAGACTGAAAAACTGAACATAAAGGACTGACACATGAAGTGCGACAGCATGTTGGGACAAGAAAAAAATACTTTGTTGTTTTTCTGAGCCTTTCGTTTCGGCCATTTGTGACCCATGCACCACTAAACTCCAGTGATCATTCAATGTATCATCAAGAAGGGGCCGAAAAACACTCTCAAATGACGAAGTTCTGGAAAAAAAAACTTGCGGAACTCTTTATCCAGCAGCAAATCGCATTTGTAGAGGATATATTTTTTATTTCTTTGTCTTTCAAACAGCCCAACACTGTGCTCATGTATCATCAACAACCATGGGTACAATTCCCGTAGGTGTCTGTTGCCACTTTAACTATATTGTCCCAAGCCTGTTCAGTGCAAAGTGGCTCAGTTCTTGAAGAATTCCACCGCACCAGTCTTTAATATTTTCGGACCACGCACGGTGAGGGCGCCCTTTTGCATTTCTGACGTTCATTAAGTCAAACACTCAAAAACCAATGTCTTTATATTTCTGAAATTTTTCATTCTGCAGATTTGTCCATAAGATCTTAGATTTCTCTGTAGGATGTTTTGGAACAGGGTCTCTTTTAGTTGTATTCTTCTGTACACTTCTTCATTTCTTATCCTCTGGGTCCATCCGATTCGTAAGATTTTACGATATCACTTTCTTTCGAAAGCAAGTATCCTTCTCTACGATTCCTTTGTCAATGTCCAAGTCTCGTATCCATATAGCATGCTGCTGAATCTGCTTGTCTCAAGAATGCTTAACTTATTTTTGAGGCTAATAACTCTGCTCTTCCAAATTTTATCCATTGCTTTTAACAGTGTTATAACCTTTGCGATTATATTTGAAATGTCTTTTTTGCTGTTTAGGTCAAATGTTATACAGCTTCCGAGATAAGTGAATTTTTCCACATTTTCAAGTTTTTTGCCTTCCAGAATGATAATTTTTTCCTGATCTCTTTTGCGCCAAATACCATTGTTTTTGTCTTTTCTATGTTTATCTTTAGTCCACATATTTTACCCTCTACTATTCAGTTCTTGTACTATTTAATCCGGTTTCATTTCATCTTCTTTAATCAGTACAGTGTCATCTACGAGACACAGATGGTTGAATCTTTGTCCTCCGATAGAAATTCCCGTGTACTCATGTAAGCTGTGCTCTAACACATGGTGGAGAATTTTAATATTATTGCTTTCCACTGCAAATTCTCAATGTTTTAACTAAATGCACATACACCTCCAGAAGTTAAAAAATTTAGCCATCAAAATTAATGATATGGCGGAAATCTTTGTAGTGCCTCCCAAGAACTGAAATGACAGTCAGATTTCCAGACGAGGGCAAGTGCCTCTTGCCCCTCACTATGGACGCCCATGGCTGCTGTCCACTCGACCGAGATGATCCTGGTAAATTAGAGACGGGTGATTGCTTATAGCCCTCAGTTGTTTATGGTACTTTTTAAACACACACACACACACAAGACTTACGGTGTCACTCTTGTGCCTGATGGAGCTAGTATCTGAGAAAGGCGAAAGCCTTTCGTACAGAAACCTACCCATTCATACGAATCGGTGCCGTGACTTTACCTTCACTTAGAGTTTTGTTTCTTTGTTGCTCTCGAATGTTAAGTTCTGGCGGTTGGTCATTACATAAAGTTTGATAGTCTATGCTCATAGTTTTATCAGTTCTAAAAAAAGAAATAAAAATGTTCTCAAAATTACAGGAACAAGCAAAAGTTGTCAAGTTTTGACTCCCCGTGTCACATTACACGTATGGATGTACAGTATATAAAAAGAAATGTTCCACGGGATAGATAAACCTAGCAGATATTTTTGAATTCAGAGTGAGAAAATTAATAAAAAAAGACGTACAATATCTGATTTGATTTGACAATTACATACATGTTTCGTGGATCATTAAGTTAACATTTTCTCACAGGAATTAATATTCTCTGTTCTGGCGTAGGTAGAATAAAACCCACTCGCCCATTTTATAATAGGGACAACAAACAGCACAGAACAGACATTGAGTGTTTTGATGGGAGGAAACCTGAGCTAATCCTTGAAGAACAAGTGCGATACGGAAGAAAAGAATGCAGTTCCTGACGTCTCGCTTCGAAGACATGCATTCGAGTTTACGACGAAACCCAGGTGTTATTTTACGCTATTTCGTTTCCGTCTCTCTTTACCGTGGTCGAGTACCCGTATTTTATGACACCAATTAGGAAAGGAATACTAGGAAACAGAAATCTCAACAGTGAATAAATAAATGCCGAAGAGAACAACTATATCTGCTGTAGTTTATAATCCAATAAAAAAAAAGTAGATGGGAGGATTTTTGTATGCATGTAAAATCAGTTTATTATAGAAAACAAAGTAATGTAAATGCTTATAAAAGAACTGAAGATTTGGAAGTTAATAAGGATCTAGAAGTAACCGAGATGCCTCCATTTACCTTGGACAACAGGCATCAAGCGGAGAGCACATCAAAAAAGAAATACGACGGTTATTTAGAAAGTAAAGAATGTTTCGTTATAAAAGTTATATACAAAGGGCGTTCCATAAAAACCGAGAGTAATTTTTGTTAGAGTTGGCAACAATGCGAAGGAGAAAAATAGCCGCGCAGACGACTAACTGAATAAGGGGAGTATCTATGCAACAGTTATTAGCCGTGGCAGACGATTCTGGGTTTGTTATTGCGCAGTTGTTCAAATTACGTCGGCATTTTTCCATTAAGCAATGGAGGTGAGTGATTCAGAGTTAAGAAGTGAAATGCGTTGTGTGATAAAATTTTGCTATCGCTTGGGTAAAATGGCTCCAAAAACAGTTGATTTAATGAAAAAAGCTTACAAACATAAATGTTCGGGTGACTCAACGATTTTTAGATGGCACCATGATTTCAAAAAACGGCTTCTGTAGGCAGAACTCGCTCCTAGGCCTGGTCGACCTGAAAGTTTTGTTACGAAGCGTATTGCTAACAGTGTCTGGGCAATCTAGCAAGAAGATCGAAGAATGACGTGTGAAGACATAGCGGCGTCAACTCATTTTTCAAAAATGCTGGCATTCCGCATTCTACGCGACAAATAACTGCTACATCGTGTGCTCCAGATGGGTACCTCATCACCTGACGAGAGAACCATTATTAGCCAGAGTTCAGGTGTGTCGTGAGTGGAAACAAATGATTGCAAAGGATCCAGACTTTCTAAACACTATAATAACTGCCGATGAAACATGGGTCCACTATTTCGACTCCCTCGCGAAGCGCGCAACGAGTTTCTGGAAGCACAGAGGATTCCCTTCTCTGACAGAAGTCCACCAAACCAAATCAGCTGTGAAGATGGAGACAATTTTCTTTGATTGTAAAGGTGTAGTCTACCAGCAAGCCGTTCCTCCACAAATTATTGTCAATGCTGAATATTACATTCTTGAAGCGTCTGCGACGACACATATCGATTAAGCGACCGGAACTAGTGAGCAAGTGGATCCTACACCATGATAACGCCTGCCCACATGAGGTTGCTTGTGTTCAACAGTTTCTTACGAAATGCAGTATTGAAATCATGCTACAGCCTGCCTGCAGTCCTGACCTCGCCCCGTGCAATTTCTGGTTGTTTCTAACAATGAAAGAGAAGCTCCGTGGCGCAAAAATCAACGCAGATGCCGACGTTATTTAAGCTGTACAGGGGTCGCTAAAACAACTTCCACAAAATGCCTTCGCCACATGCTTTGAAAAGTTGACAGGACGATGAGACCGTTGCATATCATCCGAGGGAAGATGCTTTTAGAACGAATAACATATATTTTGCTGTAATATTTCTTCACTTTGTGTAATTTTACTCTCAGTTTTTATGGAACGGCCGTTGTACTTTAAAATTTTTCAAATACTTTATTTACAATTTTTAACTCATACCTTAGCCTATTTTTCTACATAATCGCATTGGACATTGAAGCTCTTGTCATATCTTGGGATAAGTTTAAGAATCTCCTCTTCATAGAACTTTGCCACCTGGTCTTTCAGCCAGTCATAACAGCCTCCTTTAGCGCATTATCATCATCAAAACGTTGTCCACCAAGGAACTGCTCTAAATTAGGGAACAAGTAGTAGTTCGATGGTGCCAAGTCCGGGCTGTAAGGTGGATGCTCAAAAACTTCCCAGTGAAACTTATCAAGCATAAAGCGTCGATTCTCTCTTTAATGATACCATACACCATTTGTTTGTTCTTCCATTTTTAAACGCTATGCACCACTTTCTGACACCGAATACATTCATAACACCTTGGTGATAAATTTGAACAAGTCTCCGATTAATGTCAATAGACTTGGTGTTTTCAGCAGTCAGAAAACGAATAACTGATCGAACTTCGCATTCAGCGGGATTTTCAATGCGCTTGTTCATTTCGAAAGTTCGTGACTTAACTATAAACGGATAATACCCGCCCGACAATGGTGCCAAGAGATTCCCAACAGTGCACTGGGCCCAGATGACCTTTACTGAGATCCGGTCAGCAACCTGCGCAGACACTATGCGTAAACGTTCTTTATTTTCGGAAGGACCTGCGTAAATAAGCGTATAAAACTTGGCTAGAGAGCTTTCAGAAGAAACAGTACAATTTTCGATTATGTCTTGAAACAAAAGTGTTAATCAATGCATATTTTCAGTTCTTACTTACGGAGCAGAGACATGGACCATAACTAAAACAGAGGCTTCAAACAACTATGTGAAGCCTGAAGAGATGCGTGCTTGGTGTAACTAGGCGAGACAGGAAGACGAACTTTCGGGTGAATGTAAACACATCCGAGAATGAAGCGCGACTTGCCGTTCAGTGTGATGTCGACGAGGCACATGTCTCCCACGTAGTCTTCAATTAATCCGTTTTCTCGCGTTCAAGTCAGCCACAAATTTAAGATATTGAGACATTTCGGAAATTTTCACAAAGTTCTCAACTATTTCACAATTTTTCACACACCTAATCATGTTTTCTCACAAATATTATTACAGATATCGATAGATCTCTCGTAGACGAAACGAATGACACTTCGCCGTACGTGCTGTCACGTCGCGGTTACGTGTTATACTAATTTTATCGCGCCCGTCGAGCGCAGATTTAACCACAAAACAAGTTGGTAAAATCATGCAATGCATTGATTATGATACGCTTTCTAACATACCGGAAATCATTACTCACGTTATGAGGATAATAACTGCAGAACAAATTCTCGCTCCTGGGTCCTGACCTTTGACCCCATTTCGATTATATTCAACAGAACCGGTAAAGTATACTTCCGGAACAACATGACAAAGTTTTGTCTTAATCGAAGCTTTTTCACGTAAGTGATAACGCATAAGGACGATGGAATGGATCCCGATCCTATGTCCTGACCTAAGACCCCACTTAACCCATTTTAATAAGGTTTGTCCCCAGGTCGTCCCCTAAGATATACTAAAATTTCATTGAAATCAAATTATATTTTTGCAAGTTATGACGCATAAGGGCGATGGAATGGATCCCGATCCTATGTCCTGACCTTTGACCCCACTTAACCCATTTTCAATAGGGTTCGTCCCCAGGTGGTCCCCTAAGACATACTAAAATTTCATTGAAATCAAATTATATTTTTGCAAGCTATGACGCATAAGGGCAATGGAATGCATTTGGCTCCTATGCCGTGACCATTGACCCCATTCGTCCATTTTCAACAGGATTCGTCCCCAGGTGGTCCCCTACCACATACTTAAATTTCATCGAAATTGAACCATATTTACGCAAGTGATAACGCATAAGAGCAATGGAATGGATCCCGCTCCTATGTCCTGATCTTTGACCCCACTTCACCCATTTTCAATAGGGTTTGTCACCAGGTGGTCTCCTACCACATACTAAAATTTCATTGAAATCGAACTATATTTACGCAAGTTATGAGGCATAAGGGCAATGGAATGGATCCCGCTCCTATGTCCTGACCTTTGAACTCATTTCGTCCATTTTCAATAAGGTTCGTCCCTAGGTGGTCCCCTACGACATACTAAAATTTCATAGAAAACGAACCATTTTTACGCGAGTTATCGTACGGACAGACGGAGAAAGATGGAGCATATACGCTTCTTCAAACTACGGTTGGAAAGCGTAAACAAACTACGAAATGAGTCAAATCCGTAGGTCTACTAAAAAAGAGTAGCCCTACGATTGTGACGTCACGGGCAAGTCAGGTGACCTTGTTGCAGGCCTGGTGAGGTATAAAGATGGCCTTGGTACAACTCACTTTTTGTTCTAAAAGAAAATAGTAATAAAGCGTAACACGCACACAACGCGTGACGTAATGAGGCAGATTATCGCGAGAGTGTAACGTCATAAAACTTTAATAGGATCCACACACAACACGTGACGTAATGAGGTAGATGGCGTCACCGCGCGCCAACATCTGAATCACGAGAGTGTGACATCATAAGATTTCTAAGCATGGGAAACATTAATAAGACGACGCCATGACACTAAAAACGTGGTAACTCGGGGTGGTTATTTAACTCACTAAACGAATTTTCCCAAAGTCTAGATCAAGCTAAATCGATTTCTAGTGCCAGTAAACGGTAGGTTAACGACTTTCATCAAAATCCTTAGATCCGTTTTCAAAATAAAATTTACATAGATACAAGAATTGCTCCTTAAGGTGGACGGCAAGTAATTTTGCTTCCTATACTTCCAATAGAAAAACTTCTGTACACATTTTCTTCACACATTTTCTTCACAATTAATGCGTTCCTAAGGATGAAAATTTGAACATCGATTAAAATAGCTTCTTTTTATAACTTGGAATACTTAATATTTTCTAAAACATAACGATAATTATGCAATCCAACATTTATTTGTCTACTGACGTCATCAAAGTACAGGTCGCGCCATCTTTTTTCTGGTTTCAACACCACCAAAGGAAACGTTATTGTTTTTTAATATAATTATGGTTATGTTTTAGAAAATGTTAAGTATTCCAAGTTATAATATGAAGTTATTTTAATCGATGTTAAAACTTCCATCCTTAGGAACACACTAATTGTGAAAGAAATGTGTACAAAGGATTTTCCATTGGAAGCATAGGAAGCAAAATTACTGACGTCCACCTTAATACAGTAGTATGGGATAAGGGCGATGGAATGGATCCCGATCCTATGTCCTGACCTTTGACCCCATTTGCCCCATTTTTAATAGGGTTCCTCCACAGGTGGTCCCCCTACCACATACTAAAATTTCATCGAGATCGAACCATTTTTACGCACATTATGACGTATAAGGGCAATGGAATGCATACCGCTCCTATGCCCTGACCTTTGACCCCACTTCACCCATTTTCAACAGGGTTCGTCCCCAGGCGGTCCCCTACCACATTCTAAAATTTCATCGAAATCAAACCATATTTACGCAAGTTATGAGGCATAAGGGCAATGGAATGGATCCTGCTCCTGTGTCGTGACCTTTGACCCCACTTCACCCATTTTCAATAGGGTTCGTCCCCAGTGGCCCCCTACCGCATACTAAAATTTCATCGAAATCGAACCATTTTTACGCGAGTTATCGTGCAGACAGACGGGCAGACGGACGGAAAAAGCTGGAGCATATATGCTTCTTCAACCTACGGTTGGAAAGCGTAAATGACGAACCTTCCTCACTTCAACTCAGTTATTATACTTTTGCTAGCTTTTATAGTTTTGAAGTTATTGAAGGAAGTATGGTGTACACTTTTTTGGGACACACAGATTTTTACCTAGGAGCCCAGTACTGGAACGAAACGATAGACGTATTCTACGTCAAAAAATTTTAAATCCCTTATAATATAAGCTCCGATTTCACCTTTTCCGACTGCGTAACTCTATCAAGTGTTTTGTCAATGGAAGTGTCGGTGTTCTTATAAATACATTACTGTTTTTGAACATTGCAGCACCACGAAGGACTACTTGAAACTCACAAGATATGTGCAACAGGTTGGGACATGCAAATGAATAAAATGTCAGTGAAAATGTGCATGCGGTTTCGGAGCTGCGCTCTCTGAACTGTCCGGTCTTGGGTATAAAGAACTGGCTCAAACGAGATATTGCGATCAGTGAAGAGCTAACGTTGAGTTGAAAGGGTGCTTCTTGTGTTCCGTTATGCCCATCGTCGAAGAAGGTCGCATTATGAACACCTGATGGACTTTGAGCAAGGAAGGATTGTTGGGAATAAAGAAGGTGGGTTTTTTTCCTGTGAAATTGTCACTCGTACGAGACGAAACGACATTACAGTGAAGCAGCAGTGGAGCACTGTCACAGGTCAGGTTTTGTTATCCAGCACAGTTCGACGTCGTCTGCTTAACAGATTATTACTCACTAGCAGCCTACTTCTGCGCATTCCTTTGACTCTCAACCACAGATGCCTCAGGCTGCAATGGGGTCTCGTACACATTACACAGACATCACTGATTGGCAACAGGTCGTGTTTTCTGACGAGCCACGATACAACTTGATGCACCAGGATGGTTGCATACGTATTCGAAGACATAGTAGTGAACGACAGCTTGCAGCGTCATACCGTCCCAACGCCAAGAGTCATGGTTCGGAGTGCCGTTGGGTTCAATTTGCGATTTCGTCTGATACGAATTGAGGGAGCGATGCATCAGGGATGTTTTAGAAGCAGAGGTGTTGTTACCTTTCTTTCGGAGTTGTCCTGGCGTTATATTCCAGCAGTAAAACGTTCAGCCACATGTGGTCGAAATGTTTAAGATCTCTTCCATGCACGGAAGATACCGTTTCTTCCCTTTCCTGCACGTTCGCCGGATATGTCCTTGATCGAACATGTCTGGGACATGGTAGATAAGCGACTGGCCCGGAAAGTGCCTCTGCCAGTCACCACAAATAAACTCTGGCCTCGCATAGAAGCAGCATGGCAGGTTATTCCCCAAAGACGATGTCAAAAACCTCTTCTATTCAATGCCCCGCCGTGTAGAGGATGTTATTTTTGCTGGAGGTGGCTTCATACAAAACTGAGTTTTGAAAGGGGAAAATCTGGTATATCTCTACAAATGTAATCAGTTATCTCCTATAACACGAGGAATCCGTGATATAAATATCATTTGAATCGCGATATTCTTTATTGGTATTGCAATTTTCACAAACAGTGTTATATTCATCAAAGCAAATGACGATCGTGCTTCATCGCACTGGCGGATCGAGGGAAGGGACGCTCCCCACCTCACTGAACTTTTGCTACCCATTTGAACACTTTTACGAAAACTAACGTCAATATTTCATGTTCTTAATAAAAAGGCTGTTAAAATATTCTATCGAAACGTAGAATGATAGAAAGATCTCACTTGCTAACCAATCGCCAGTAACGAGTGCAGGATGGCTTATTCACCTTGCACCCCCCTCCTCCCCTCTCGAAGTAAATTCTCTATCCGCTCGCGCTTCATCTTATCTAACTTTTTCTTTACTCTCTTTAGAGTCGAAAAACTGCCCTTCGAAGACAGAAAACTATAGTTATATGACAAATTTACCAATCGAAGCAGAAGACCCTAACATCTCAATGTTAGCTTACTACCTAAATGTTCAAAGACTGTTCGCTTTCGTCTTTCTGCATGGCTTGTGAAAATGGTGTTTACATTTGATGGAAGAGCACGGAAAGAAGAGCATGTTCCGAGGAGCGGAGCCCTCATGCTTTCCCACCAGTTCGAAAGAAAAGATTTATTTCGGAAACCAGTCTTACCATCTTTCCTATTGGGACGTGCAGTTTAATGTCAAAAACTCAATTATTAGAGAATCGCTTGATTTAATTTGCAACGGATACTTCCCCGTCCACTTTTTCTTCAAAGATGGGAAAGCTCAGCAGAATCCGTACACAGCTAACATCCTCGTAGGAAAGTGCGCGAATCTGGCTGTAAAAAAAACAGGGGTAGGTAAGGAAAATAATAATAAAGACCCACTTGACACCCATCTTGAGGAAGGAAAGCAGAGCGAATATCTTTAAGGCAAATTTCGCTATCGGTACAAAGGTACCATTTTCCCAATGTCTCCCATGTAAGAGGGCCATACAGATAATAAGTACCGTTTGAAGATTAAAAAAAAGACTGAAAATAAATTTTTAATGTGCGATGAATTCCGCATATCTTAATCTACTTTTCAATATATTCCCCGTGGATGTTAATGCATTTGTCATATGGTGGCACAAGTTTCTGGAAACCTTCCTCATAGATATCTGCCCTCTGGGTTCTACATACTTTAATCTACGAGGGGTGTCCAATAAGTGTCCGGATTTTTGTTCCTATCGGTACAAAACCATCTGTATGCGTGAAACTACAGTATTACGACTATTTTCAGTGAGGCGCCGTAAAAGCGGAGAGCCTTGATACTAATGTTTGTGGCGCTGTCGATCAAAAACAATGGCGGCTACGTTAAGTATTCAGTTTGAGCAGCGAACAGTAGTGAAATTCTTAACGAAGGAAAGCGTAAAGGCCGTGGTCATTACGAGAAAACTTTAGACTGTGCATGGTGATGCGGCTATGTCTCGTTCCAGTGTTTATGAATGGGTTACGAAGTTCAAAGTTGGCCACGAGAGCCTTGAAGTTAAGGCACGGTCAGGTAGGCCTAACACAGCGGTGACTGATGAAACGATTAAACCGGTTGACGACTTGATTAAAGGTGACAGACTCATTCGTGTTCGGGATACTGTTATGAAACTGGATATCAGTAAAGATTCTGTTGGACGAATTATTCATGAACATCTCAACTATAGGAAGATCTGTGCCAGATGGGTACCCCGAATGCTTACAGCGATGCATAAACGCCAAAGGCTAGACATTTGCAATGAACTGGTACAGCGCTACGATGAGGATGGTGACGCATTCCTGGGATGCATAATCACGGCGATGAAACGTGGATTCATCACTTCGAACCGAAAATAAAACGGCAAAGTATGCAATGGCGTCATCCGAATTCGTCCCCATCAAAGAAGTTCAAAGTTGGTTCTTCAGCGTCCAAGGTCCTGGCTACTGTCTTATGGGACAAACCCGGTATCCTTCTGGTTGAGTACTTGCCAAAAAATTGAACAATAAATGCAAAGGCCTGTGTGAAGACACTGAGAAAACTTGCGCAGCGTATCCGGACCAAGCGGCCAGCATTGAAAAAACAATCAAGTGTTGCTTCAGCGTGATAACTATCGCCCGCATATTGCTAAACCAGTGCAAGCAGAAATCGAAAAACAGAGGTGGACCGTTCTTCCTCTCCCTGCTTAGTCCGGACTTGGCACCTTCCGATTTTCATGTTTTCGTTCCCTTCAAGGATGGCCTTCGTGGCCACCACTATGATAGCATGAATGATCTGCGAGCGGGTGTCCGTCAATGGATTCGCAACACCCCTGCTGATTTCTTCGCTACCGGAATGAATCGACTTCTTGGTCGGTGGAGGAAATGCATTGTGCTGAACGGAGAATACACGGAAAAGAGACTTTGACTGTTCGTACCACTGTATTACATGTGTGAGTATCATATTTTCGCATACTGTATTTTTTATTTCTCTCCTGTAATTGATAGGAATAAAAATCCGGATACTTATCGCACACCCCTTGTACTTTTCAACATATTCTCAGTGGATGTTAATGCATTTGTCATATCGTGGCAAGTTTCTGTATAACTTCCACATAGAAGTCTGTCGCATGGTTTTTGAACCACCGCTTAGCCGTCGTCTTCAATTCATTTTAATCATCGAACCTCTGGCCTGCGAAAAATCGTTTAAAACAAATAATAGTTACTAGGCTCCAAGTCTGGGTTGTAGGGAGAGTGGACCACTTGCTCCCATCGAAATTTGGTGACCAGGTTTTGCGTCACATTCGCGGCATGGCGAACAACTCCCTTGCTCGGCATGCCACGCAGTTTTTTGTGAATTGCACGACGCAAATTTGTTTTCTTAGTGTCTCGCAATAAACAGCAGCGTTTACTGTCGTGCCTTTAGGTAGGTATTCCACCAACAAAATTCCATTCCAAAAGACAACGCACATGACCTTCCTCGTTGACATCGTCTGACTGAACTTTTTGGCTGGAGCCGTCACTACCTGCTTAAAAAATCATCGCCTCCCTCCGCGTACCGCCCCAAAATTTCCAAAGCAGATTCCATGCGCTTCGTTTTCTGCTCTTCCGACAACGTCTTCGGCACCCATTGTGCACACACTTTGCAGTACTGGAGCTTTTCTGTAACGATTTCGAAACTTCAGGGAGGTGTTCTGAAAGATCATAAATTGCGAAGCGTCTGTTCTCCTTAATGTTTTTCACTTGGTCTAACGTTTCTCGCATTCAGAAACGTTAACACAGATCGGACTTCGAAGTCGGTGGGCCGTTCTGTTAACTTAAACATTGTTAACTCACACCACAAATCTTTAACATAAGCACAGCCTCACAAAATGGCGTTACGACTTGGCTAATGGATGAAGCAAAACAACTGCATGTGCGACTCTGAAACAAATACTCGGGCGGGAGTGAAGCGCAAACGGTGCTTAGGTACTCTCTGAATGGCCCCAGTAGCTACCCCTCGAAAAAACCTTTAATATCACATGACCTGTATCAGAAACCGACACTTCATATCCAGATTTTCATTCAAGCATGCTACCATTAAACCACCGAGGAAGATGTAGTTCTATGAAGCTAAAATTTTGTAGTTCTAACTTAGGAATCTGTATCCATTCAGATTTGCGCTAGTCGAAACAATCCTTTGCCTTATCGTAGTGTCGACGACCTATTTCTCATACGGATACCGGACACTAATTCCAGGGCATCAGAGAACATAATATACATCGATTTTCTTAGCAGTGGGCGAGCTCGAAAAGAAAAGGGGAAAACGAAAAGGAAAGGGTGATGCAATTTTCAAGTTTTCTGAAAAGAAAAGGGAAACAATAAAAATGTGGTACTTTGTGCCGGTAATAATAATCGTTTGGTTCCTCATTGTAAATGTTATTTCTTCAGGGGGATTTGTTTTCCATTGATATCTGATATTTTTAAGGCTTTATTTTGTGACCTAATCAAGATGGGTAGTTTGGCTTGTCGTCCACATGGGAAGAGGAGAGTAGTTTTGACCAAGGGTTCTTCTCTAGGTGGCAAACTTGTAGAAACTGCAGAATTTAATCAAATATATATGTTGGGTTGGAAAGAAAGTAATGTCCGATGACGAGGTACCCGAAGTGAAAGCCCCGGCCACGGCGCACATTGGCCACTGAGATTGCGCAGTACACAGGCATGACATCAGCAGGTAGGTGGCTTAAGTCCGTGGTAGTTAGCCGTCAGAAAGCGAAGAGTGTAAGCGCCAGCCATCATGGAAGTGGACAAGGAGCACATCCACCATGGCATGCTGTATGAGTTTCGTCCAGGAAGTACCCCCGCAAGAGCTGTAAGGAACATAACCAATGTGTACCTCAATGCCATATCACATCGTCAGTGCTGTCGAAGGTTCGAACGGTTTCGAGAGGGAAATTTTGACCTGTCAGACCGTCCCAAAGCCGGAACACCTGCAACAGTTGATATGGGCATGCTGAAGATCTTAGTTCAGACCAACCAGCGTGTGACCACACGGAAGTTGGCGGAACGGCTGGGGATCACCCGCATGAGCATTATCATGCACCTGCGTCAATTTGGGAAGGTGTAAAAGAGGGGAGTTTGGGTACCCCATCAATTCGCAGTTGAACAGAAAGCGAATCGCATGACTTCATATGTTTTCCTGCTTGCACGTGACCAAGTTGAACCATTCTTGGACCGCATTGTGACAGATGATGAGAAATGGGTCCTGTATGACAGTGTCAGTGCCCGGAAACAGTGGTTGGATCCAAAACAGAAGCCGCGCTGACTCCCAAAGCCGGCTTATACCCACGTAAGGTCCTGTTGTCTGTTTTGGTGGGTTGTGCTGGATGTCGTGGCTTTTGAGCTGCTACCGGACAACACCACTATCACTGGCGATGTGTACTGCCGTCAGCTCGACGATCTGCAGACATCGCTCACGTCGAAATGACCAGCACCGCTGAACCACATGGGCGTTCTTCAGTAGCAGGATGGGGCGTGACCTCACACAGCACGGGTGACCTGGCACAAGATCAGGGACTTGGGCTTGGAGCTGCTGCTGCACCCGGACATTGCCCAAAGCGACCACCACCTTTTCCGGTCGTTACAGTATTTCCTGGACGGACAGCGGTTCACCAACAGGGACGATGTCGAACGCTCACTTACTCACTTCTTTGCGTCCAAACCGCCACAATTCTACAGGGACGGTGTCCAACAGATGCCCAGATGATGAAGGCAGGTCGTGGCAAACGATGGCGACTACATTTTGGACTGATTTGTACTTGTACGAGTAAATACGATAATTAGCACTTTTCTTTTGCCTTGCATTTGCAGACATCTTCCAACTCAATAATAAATACCTCGTATTTCTACACAAACTATCTCAAACATGATTTATTTATATATTTAACTGAATTTAACTCGCTTAAGAAGTTTGAGAATATTTTCGTTAGCGATTAGATACTACTAATTAGTTTGGAAAGTTTTTACTTCAATAACTGTTTATTGTTTTTTTTTTGCAAGCTGCTTTCAGTTGCCTTTGTTTCTTCCTTTCCATACTATTTTGCTACTGTTTCGTCCCGATTATGATAATTCTTTCATTCATTTTTTTTATTCTCGACTTTGCTGTTGGGCTCAGTGGCGAACCCAGGATTTCTTTACGGGGGTGGCTAAAAATATTAAAGATACAAATAAAAATATACCGGAGAAAATATATCCTGAAATATTGGGTAGCGATAAATATCTCCGCTATATTAAAATGCGTTTCCAATGATTTAAAAACTTATACAAATATATTTTAAAATAAGCAGCCAATAACAAAGAAATAAGGCCCAAGAGATACTTCGTTGGGAAGGCCCGAGCTCCGGGGCCAGCCCCACTGAGTGCTCCACTGGATGGGCCATTGACTCTTTCATACATCAGTTTTGACTATTATTTATACAGAGGGTAAGTCGAAAGTTTTGCAATATTTGCATAAACGCATGTGCTGCGCCGGGTATGTCACGTGTTTAAACTAGTTCAAGTAGCGCACTGCAGTCAGTGGAAAGGGATATAAAGTTGTAGTCGTTGATGTGAAAAGCATTGCATGTCGTCGTTCTGCCTGTGGTTGGGACGCCTAAAAGACGAACAGCCACAACCGGATAATTAGGGAACTGTTGCTTCACGAGTTTGAACTCGGCCATAACGCTGCTCAAGAAACTCGAAACATTTGTCATGCGAAACGGGAAGGTTTCGTGTACCACAGCACCACAACCAGATGGTTCAAGAAATTTCGTTCAGGTGACAGAAACCTCGAAGATCAGCCAAAGTAAGGTAGACCGCGAACCGTGGATTCAGAGACCGCACTCCAGGCCGTAGAAGCAAATCCGAAAACCACCACTCGGAGATCATCAGGCGAGCTGGGCATATCACAGACCACCGTGGTTCGTCACCTTCAGGACCTCGGCAAAGGTACAGGTGCTGCCGCATTGTCCCTCACGAACTGACGCCAGCTGAAGCAAACCGCCGAGTGGAAGTGGGCATGAAGCTCCTAGAAAACCCGCGCGATGTACATGTCATCAAGAGAATTGTTACGTGTGATGAAAAGTGGGTCTATTTTCATAATCCTAACACACAACGGCAGTGGTTGAGCCCGAGCAAGCTTCCAGAACCTGTTGCCAAACGTGAGCGCTTCGAGCACAAAGTGAGGCTCTGCGTCTTGTGGAATTTCGAGTGGATAATCCATTACGAATTTGTTCCGGACAGTCGGACTACCAACGCCAACTTTCACTCTGAACCGGTGGAGCGGATGTATGCCGATTTGGAGAAATACCCGGCACTGGCGAACAGAAAGCGCGCTCTCCTACAGCAGGACAACCCTCGGCCTCATATTGCGCAAACGACCCGGGTAAAACTCCAGGAATTCCAGGGCATCGAACTGATGCTACACCCAGCATATAGTCCGGACCTTGCCCCGTCGTAGCAGTATTATTTGTTCCGGTCCATGGCCCACTTCCTTCCGTAGGAGTATTATTTGTTCCGGTCCATGGCCCACTTCCTTCCGTAGGAGTTATTTGTTCCGGTCCATGGCCCACTTCCTTCCGTAGGAGTATTATTTGTTCCGGTCCATGGCCCACTTTCTTCCGTAGGAGTATTATTTGTTTCGGTCCATGGCCCTCTTCCTTCCGAAGGAGTATTATTTGTTCCGGTCCATGGCCCACTTTCTTCCGTAGGAGTATTATTTGTTTCGGTCCATGGCCCTCTTCCTTCCGAAGGAGTATTATTTGTTCCGGTCCATGGCCCACTTCCTTCCGTAGGAGTATTATTTGTTCCGGTCTATGGCCCACTTTCTTCCGTAGGAGTAGTATTTGTTCCGGTCCATGGCCCACTTCCTTCCGTAGGAGTATTATTTGTTCCGGTCTATGGCCCACTTCCTTCCGTAGGAGTATTATTTGTTCCGGTCCATGGCCCACTTCCTTCCGTAGGAGTATTATTTGTTCCGGTCCATGGCCCACTTCCTTCCGTAGGAGTATCATTTGTTCCGGTCCATGACCCACTTCTTTCCAAAGGAGTATTATTTGTTCCGGTTCAACACTTCAACAACCAAGGGGGCACTTCAACAACCAAGGGAGCACTTCAACAACCAAGAGTTGAGAGTTGAGATGAAAGAGTTCTTCGCCTCGAAGGAAAATAACTGGTACAGCCTCAGAGTCGAAGAACTGGCAGACAGATGGCTAAAGATTGGGCAACACGATGCCCTATGCTTTGAATGCTAGTAGCTTTCGTCCTGCAAGTACGTATGAAGACATAAAGTGATCCAAATATTGCAAAACTTTCGATTCACCCTCTGTAAAATCATACATTTTGTCTATTTTATACATAAGTAGATGCAGTATTACCTATCAACAACTCAGAGCCATATTTTTCATTACATTTGTTACTATATTCGATTTCGAGCAATGATGAACAGTTTTCAATAATAATCTGTGTCTTAATGAATTTAATAAGCAGATCATTGAACATGCCTATCAACAGGGATCTTAGGATGTGGATTTCAGGAGTTTTCGACTGCAAAGTTACATTTGTACTTTCAAAAGTGGGTGTCACAAAATCCATGAAAAGGCACTATGCCTTATTAATGTCTGAGAACAGGAACATAAATATCATTTGTGCACGTGTTAAGATAATTTCAAACTTCGTAGACCTGCCCACACTTATCCTAGATTCTGCAATTCTTTGTGTCACTGGAATATCTTTATTCGGTCTACACATAAAGCTTTTTACACCTTGGAATTTATTCTTTATTTTCTTTACTGGTGGTACATCAGTATATTAGATAATGTAGAAAAATAATTTCCCTTTTCTCCCCCCCCCCCCAAAACTGAATTTGATGATTCATGTTTGCCAAAATTGACCTTTCTATAATGAAAATGAAATGATGGCCTTGCTCAACATTTCTCTCCTAAAGTAATTTTTTCTTTTCAGAGTTGAAAAGGATCTCACATCAGAGGTATATTTGACAGATATTTCGCGATAAAAGGTTTTCAAAATAGTTTCTGTGTTTGGAAGAGTTTCTTACAATACATCAAGTACATATTTGAAGGTGTTGTCGACTTTTCTTCTCTGAAAAATGCCTCGTTTTCGATAAAATGTCTATACCTTCATAAAATTCTCCAAACAGTTCAGAGTGATATCTTTTTGCTTTTCGTCGGCACAGTGTTAAAGAAAAGGGCAGAAGTATGTTGGATGGATTTTATTCCCTTGTGAAATTCCGCCCTTACTTTGTCATAGACAACACAGAATGTCTAAGCAATAACACTTTCTGCTTCCAGTAGAACGAGTTATACGATTTTCTCTTTCAGTTTCTTCATTAAAGAAAGATTTTCCTTTTCTCTGAGAGTAAGAATGGCAGCATATTTTTCAAATACTATCCCCAGCGATGTTTCCCCAAATTCTCCAAATGATTTTCCTGATTGTTTTGTCGCTTTCTCTGATGATGCTCGTTTAGGTTCACAGTAAATTGTTTTCAAAGGCTTTACAGCATTTTTTTTACACTCATCTGTGCATCAATTCTTTTAAATGTGAAAAAGAAAAACCATTTAATCGGTGCACAAATGCAAAAAGAAACACCTATAGATTTCGAAAAACACTGAAAAAGCTCCCCAAAAAACAAAACAAAAAACATGTGCGCGTGTGTGTTATAACTAATACTATATGCAACAAAATAACTAATGCTGAGCTTCTGCTACGCAGTAGCAGAAATGCTTTAATGAATGACTGTAGTAAAGAACATACATGGCTGTACCACTGTGTTCCTCAGTGGTGCTTTATACAGATCCGCTACAATGTGCCCAACGACGACTGGTTTAACGCCGATTCGTGCAAAGGGAAAAGCCTGTACACAGCGACATGAAACCTTTACCCTTGGTGAGCACAGTGGTCTAAGCGCTGGCTTCATACCATTCGTCTGCGATGGGTTCGGGTTCGAATTCAGTGAGGCATGGATGTTGTATTTCTCTTACAGCACTGGCTTTTTCCCTTCCCTGGAGCCAGTGATCCTAAATTAGGGAACGGCCACTGCTTATAGCCCAGTGAGTTTTGCTCACGGTGGTCGTTAAACCCTTATGCGTGTAAAAAAAAAAAAAGTTACATACAGTTCGTCCAAAGGTACGATTGGTCTAATGCTGATTCATCCAATGGTACGACAGGTTCAATTCCGATTTGTCCAATGGTGCAATTAGTTCCACAAAGTTTACCGGAATAGTTATTCGTACGAAACAAAACTTATACGTTCTGATGTTCTTCGCTGTCATATGAAAATATCAGCAGGGTCGGATTAGGGGGGGGGTATAAGGGCTATAGCCTAGGGGCCCACCACGACCAAGGACCCAGGAAGTATGCCTGGGCAAATAATAGATACATAGGTTCAGAGAGAGAGAGCTTTAAAAAATGGTTTTGCTTTTGTCTCGTATGACTTCCACTGGGTCAGAAACAATGGCTGGAAAACGAACAGGTGTTTCAAGGCAGTGACTCACCAAGGGTAAAGGTTGAGAGAAAGAAAGAGGCTTATAAAATAGTTTTACTTTTGTTTCGTATGATTTCCACTGGGTCAAAAACAGAGGCTGGAAGACGAACAGATTTCAACGCAGTGACTCACCAAGGGTAAAGGTTGAGAGAAACAGAGAGGCTTATACAATAGTTTTACTTTTGTCTCGTATGATTTCCACTGGGTCATAAACACAGGCCGGAAGACGAACAGATTTCAAGGCAGTGACTCACCAAGGGTAAAGGTTGAGAGAAAGAAAGAGGCTTATAAAATAGTTTTACTTTTGTTTCGTATGATTTCCACTGGGTCAAAAACAGAGGCTGGAAGACGAACAGATTTCAACGCAGTGACTCACCAAGGGTAAAGGTTGAGAGAAAGAGAGAGGCTTATACAATAGTTTTACTTTTGTCTCGTATGATTTCCACTGGGTCATAAACAGAGGCCGGAAGACGAACAGATTTCAAGGCAGTGACTCACCAAGGGTAAAGGTTGAGAGAAAGAAAGAGGCTTATAAAATAGTTTTACTTTTGTTTCGTATGATTTCCACTGGGTCAAAAACAGAGGCTGGAAGACGAACAGATTTCAAGGCAGTGACACACCAAGGGTAAAGGTTTAGAGAAAGAGAGAGGCTTATAAAATAGTTTTACTTTTGTCTCGTATGATTTCCACTGGGTCATAAACAGAGGCTGGAAGACGAACAGATTTCAAGGCAGTGACTCACCAAGGGTTAAAGGTTTAGAGAAAGAGAGAGGCTTATAAAATAGTTTTACTTTTGTTTCGTATGATTTCCACTGGGTCAAAAACAGAGGCTGGAAGACGAACAGATTTCAACGCAGTGACTCACCAAGGGTAAAGGTTGAGAGAAAGAGAGAGGCTTATACAATAGTTTTACTTTTGTCTCGTATGATTTCCACTGGGTCATAAACAGAGGCCGGAAGACGAACAGATTTCAAGGCAGTGACTCACCAAGGGTAAAGGTTGAGAGAAAGAGAGAGGCTTATAAAATAGTTTTACTTTTGTTTCGTATGATTTCCACTGGGTCAAAAACAGAGGCTGGAAGACGAACAGATTTCAAGGCAGTGACTCACCAAGGGTAAAGGTTTAGAGAAAGAGAGAGGCTTATAAAATAGTTTTACTTTTGTTTCGTATGATTTCCACTGGGTCAAAAAAGAGGCTGGAAGACGAACAGATTTCAAGGCAGTGACTCACCAAGGGTAAAGGTTTAGAGAAAGAGAGAGGCTTATAAAATAGTTTTACTTTTGTCTCGTATGATTTCCACTGGGTCAAAAACAGAGGCTGGAAGACGAACAGATTTCAAGGCAGTGACTCACCAAGGGTAAAGGTTGAGAGAAAGAGAGAGGCTTATAAAATAGCTTTACTTTTGTCTCGTATGATTTCCACTGGGTCAAAAACAGAGGCTGGAAGACGAACAGATTTCAAGGCAGTGACTCACCAAGGGTAAAGGTTTAGAGAAAGAGAAAGGCTTAAAAAATAGTTTTACTTTTGTCTCGTATGATTTCTACTGGGTCAAAAACAGAGGCTGGAAGACGAACAGATTTCAAGGCAGTGACTCACCAAGGGTAAAGGTTTAGAGAAAGAGAGAGGCTTATAAAATAGTTTTACTTTTGTTTCGTATGATTTCCACTGGGTCAAAAAAGAGGCTGGAAGACGAACAGATTTCAAGGCAGTGACTCACCAAGGGTAAAGGTTTAGAGAAAGAGAGAGGCTTATAAAATAGTTTTACTTTTGTCTCGTATGATTTCCACTGGGTCAAAAACAGAACCTGGAAGACGAACAGATTTCAAGGCAGTGACTCACCAAGGGTAAAGGTTGAGAGAAAGAGAGAGGCTTATAAAATAGCTTTACTTTTGTCTCGTATGATTTCCACTGGGTCAAAAACAGAGGCTGGAAGACGAACAGATTTCAAGGCAGTGACTCACCAAGGGTAAAGGTTTAGAGAAAGAGAAAGGCTTAAAAAATAGTTTTACTTTTGTCTCGTATGATTTCTACTGGGTCAAAAACAGAGGCTGGAAGACGAACAGATTTCAAGGCAGTGACTCACCAAGGGTAAAGGTTTAGAGAAAGAGAGAGGCTTATAAAATAGTTTTACTTTTGTTTCGTATGATTTCCACTGGGTCAAAAAAGAGGCTGGAAGACGAACAGATTTCAAGGCAGTGACTCACCAAGGGTAAAGGTTTAGAGAAAGAGAGAGGCTTATAAAATAGTTTTACTTTTGTCTCGTATGATTTCCACTGGGTCAAAAACAGAGGCTGGAAGACGAACAGATTTCAAGGCAGTGACTCACCAAGGGTAAAGGTTGAGAGAAAGAGAGAGGCTTATAAAATAGCTTTACTTTTGTCTCGTATGATTTCCACTGGGTCAAAAACAGAGGCTGGAAGACGAACAGATTTCAAGGCAGTGACTCACCAAGGGTAAAGGTTTAGAGAAAGAGAGAGGCTTAAAAAATAGTTTTACTTTTGTCTCGTATGATTTCCACTGGGTCAAAAACAGAGGCTGGAAGACGAACAGATTTCAAGGCAGTGACTCACCAAGGGTAAAGGTTTAGAGAAAGAGAGAGGCTTAAAAAATAGTTTTACTTTTGTCTTGTATGATTTCTACTGGGTCAAAAACAGAGGCTGGAAGACGAACAGATTTCAAGGCAGTGACTCACCAAGGGTAAAGGTTTCATGTCGCTGTGTACAGTGGGGTCGGCGAGATAATTTTAGCTTATTCACTACTTTTCACTCACACTTCCCAATTTGTACTTGGAACCATAGGCGTAACCAATGGGGAGAGGGGGGTCAGGACTCTCCCAGATCCCGTGTGGGACGACATCCAGCCACAGTGAGGCGAGTATGGATTCAGTGGGTGCAGAAGGGACGGACGGACCAAAGTGAGCGATTGCCGCGGCACACCACCGAACGAGAGGAGCGGCATGTTGTTCGGCGGGCATTGACGGCTCGCACCGCCACATCACGAACGTTAGCGCAGGAATTAGGGTGTGTTGCGCAACAACCTGTGTCAGCACGTACCGTTCGACGTCGTCTGCAGGAGCGGGGACTTGTCGCACGGCGCCCATTGCTCCGATTACAATTGACGTTACACCACCGGCGAGTGCAGCGGCAGTGTGCCGTTGAACGCCGCAGCTGGACTACGAAATGGCACGACACTGTCTTCTCCGACGAATCCCGCTTCTGCCTGCAACACCCCGATGGTCGGATCCGCGTGTGGCGGCACCGCGGCGAGAGACTGTATGACGCCTGCATTATGCATCGTCATACCGGTCCGTCGCCTAGCATTATGGTTTGGGGCGCAATTGGATATGACACCCGCACCCCTCTGGTACGCATCGCCGGTACACTCAACAGCCACCGCTACATCTCCGACGTTTTGGAGCCTGTAGTCCTCCCTTACCTGCAGGACCTGCCAGCGGCCACGATTCAACGGGACAATGCGCACCCGCACGTGGAACGCATCGTGCAACAATTCTTCATGGCCCACCAGGTGTCACTGTTGCCGTGGCCCGCCTGTTCTCCCGATATGTCGCCCATCGAACACGTCTGATCGCTGATCGGCAACCGAGTGGCCTGGCGAGCACCACCTGCGGCTACGCCTGATGAACTGCGGCAACGTGTGGAAGCAGTCTGGACCGACATACCGCAAGCCCACATCCAAAGCCGCTTTCGTTCGATGCCACGGCGTGTAGCGGCCGTTATTGCCAGCCATGGGGGCCACACGAGTTATTGATGTCTGCGTGTTCCGTAAGTCGCACGGGCCTGTACGCTCAATCGTTTCATCTTTGTATCTGGTGTTCTGTGTCCAGTAAATCTGGCTTTGCTATCTCGTGTCCTTCTTGGTGTTGCATTTTGGGTGGCCAGCAGTGTAGAATAAACTGTTGGAATTAAGTTAGTCAATAATTGATTCTTTCTACCGGTACTCTTGGTTATTTATTCCTGAAGTGTGATCTATGTGCAACGAATCTGTCTGAAATTGTTAGCCATTAGCTAATACAGCATATCAAAAGTTAACTCTGTAAAACTTATTTCGGGAAAGCAGGGGGAGGAGCAGAGTTCACCGAACGCCAGTTGGAAGAATGAAATAAATGACCTGTGCCTGAGGATTTCTGATGTTTCATGTTGAACTAACTCAAAACCAACTTCAGGAATTCTATCACAGCTATAACAGCCCTCAGAGAATTATGCGCTTGAATATAAGAATTCCTTAATCTTATAGAGTACTTAGATATCAGGAATTATAATACAGCCCACTCTTGATTATCGGGGGTTGTATTATTCCTGCATATTTGTTTCTTTGATGGCATTTTGGAAATAAAAGAAGCCTCCCCGGTGGCGCAGTGGTCTAAGCGTTGGCTTGTGTCCGTTCGTCCAAGATGGGTCTAGGTTCGAATCTCGGTGAGGAATGGATCTCGTGTTTGTCTTACGGCACTGGCTTTCTCCCTTCTCTAGAACCAGTGGCTCTAAATTAGGGACGAGCGATTGCTTATAGCCCACTGAGTTGCTCATGCTGGTGGTGGTTAAACCTTCAATAAAAAAATAGATAAATAAACGACAGTACAGAATTATACATGGTGGGGTCCAATACAATTCCAATATCATTCAATTAAAGAGGAAAATTCTTCCAAATAAGTGATTTATAAGGTTCTAACGAAACAGAAGAAGCCTGCGAATACCTGTGATCATGGATTTAATGAATAAATTCGGTTTTAAAAATGTCGAGATAAAGAAAGCCTTGATGAGTGGATGCAAAGTGGTTCACATGAACCAGGGCATAGACGTGTTCAAGGAGATTGCACCCCTTAGCCCTTACATTTGCCACGACAAATCTACAACACTTGGGAGAAATTGATATTTTTGCCAATTATTTGTAAATTAAAAACATTAATATTATGACTTATCAGCAGAAGAATATTGCGTTGCATCAATCCCTTCGCTTTACAGCTTCCCGTATCTTTATCCATTTGCCAACATTAGAACAGAATATCGAGCAATCAGAAAGTTAGCTAGCTGATATATATATATATATATATATATATATATATATTACTTATTTACAGCAAATTGATTAGTTATAATTTAAATAGTTATATTTACTTTCTGTTTTTACTAGGTTTTTTTTTACTTTCTGCTTTTACTGCTTTTACTTGATACCAGTAGCTAGTTGCTCGTGTGAGAAGAGCTTCTCAAAATTTCACTCGAGAAGACAAAACTGCGTTCTACAATGACACAGGAAAGGCTGAGCTTATTGATGGTACTGTGTATTGCACAATCACTAGGTATTTCCACACAGCTGGAAGTTGTGATTGACGAATTCTGAAACATGGTTCCATTTGACAGACGAATGTCGTTGTAAATACAATGTGAATACATTTGTTTCTTTTCTTTTGTGATTTCATGTAACGTACAGATAGTTTTTATAACCCCACTCGGTTTTATTTTTGACTGGGTCATTCGATTATATTTGAAAACAAAACTCGCATGTCTTTAATAATTTTTCATGTGCATTCTAATGAATTAGTTTTTGACGAACCACGGCGTTACGGCGTTATAGCGCACCCAGACTTAGAAATTTTAAATGGAAGGGGATATTGTGTGACATATCGTTAAAAAACTTTTTTCGTTGGATATCCAAATCCAGCATCATTTCAAATATCCACCCCCGAATTCAAAAGTTAGACAAATATGAAGGAGGGGTGTATAAAAACTCACTCTCTATAGGCATTATGATTGCAACAATATAATTTAAATTTTATATTTTATAAGAACCAGATAGAAAGAACAGCCTTTTTATGACATGCTTTTGAAATACAACTCCTCTGTGCCCCCCAAATCTGAATTCCTCATTACTTCACCGGGGTGTTTTATTTCCCCGACAGGGTTTCTTTTAAACCTGCGTCATGCACTCCCATTGTTGCAACCCTGCGCACGCCTATGAACTAGGGTTACAACTTTATGTGAGTGATGCAGATACCGTTATCGCTACAGAACAAGCTAATAAAATATTAACAGAGAGCACAGAATTGTTTTGTGTTGACGTTTTATTAGGGTACACGAGTCAGGGGTACTTAAGCATAACGATGTTATAGAGAGGAAAATTCCGATTGACGTTAGGAAACATCTCAGAGATGCTAGGAAATGAGCAAAAATTATAAAGTATCTGATTAAATAATGAAAAATATTTATTAGTGATGGTAAAACGAAATAAAATATAAATTTCGGATCATTCTTGTTTTTCAATTCCTTGCTTGTTGGTCCTAACATTCAAGAGTACACTATGGGATTCCATTATTCAAGAGTACACTGTACAGGATTCCATTTTAGTGAATTATGAGTCTGGTTTTGAAACAGACAATACTTGTTCAAAAGCTACGGACAATTGCTATGTGGTTCTGCATAGTTTCTTTTCACGAATTCGCCATGAAGTGACAAATAAAAGCGAGGATGGTTCGACTCGGGAGGCCCGAGTGATCTGCTCCTCCTCCTCTTCCTCGTGGGTGCTTCCGCATCCGCCCACTCGCGGCGCTTCTTGGTCTATCATTTTAACTCCAGTTTATGCTGCGGGATGAGTCTGCAGCAGTGGTAAGCTTTCGGGTGGACACTGGGCTCTAGAAAGAGAAGCTGCCACCGTCGGGGAGATCCTATCCCGTTCCCGAAGGAGGAGGTGTAGGGGAAGTGAATTCGGAAAATGGGGGCTCGCAGAGTGAAAGTTTTTTGGCTCCTTCTGTTAAATGTTTTAGCCTCATCAGCGGAAAATCACGGTAAGTAGCTTTGAAATTTCCCCCAGAAAGTAAAACAGCATTTCGCTTAGTTTTATGATTTTTTTTTTTTCGCAAAGCAGTTGAACCACCGCCCATGAAATTCATTGAAGAAAGATTTTAAAAAATACTGTTCGCTGTGCGTGCAGTGCCTTTATCAGTTTTCTTCAAGTCCGATGTGCACGTTCTTCAGCTTTGCGTGTTGCTTTGTGAACGCAGGTTTTTGTGTATTAAAACAACGGAAATCAGTTTTCAAAGTTTTGTGTAGGTGCGCTGAGCGCTCAGGAAAAACTTAGTACGCATTTCTTGACTGCAAACCATTCTATTTAGTAAGTTACCACATTTTGTACTGATTTTATTTTTCGCAAATCACTTCTGCACGCACCTTTCAAAACGGTTTTTTTTTTGTTAAAGTTGCTTTATTATTAATGCGCATAAATATCAGCAATGCGTCATGCTTTTTTTTTTTTTTTTTTTTTTTTTGTGTTGAACTACGAGGTAGATTAGTTCTGGAAAGTAGATTTCTACATTACATCGGTACTTTTAACAGCAGAAATCATTTCTCAAGTGGTTCGTAGACCATTTTTTAAGTGCATTAATCTGGGTATAACTATAATCTTCCTAAAGAAGACAAACAACATGCTTTTTTCTTTGAATATCGTCATTGAACAGAATGGTGGTGCAATCATTTTCGCATTAAGATATTTATAGTGAGTTTGAGAAATGGATTACAACTTGCGGCAAAAAAAAAGTTGTCATAATTTACTATCTAAACCTTACCCTGATTTTCTTTTCTTTTGTAGTTAAACAGCTCAAATTGCATAGAAAATCAATAGGATTCGTCTGTTTCTAATTCGGTGTTACTGACTACAGAAGGGGGATTCCAGCGGCGTGAGAGAGATGTCATTACCACGGATCGAGCTGTGTCCTACATCAATTATTAGAAACTATAATCCTGAGCCAATAATAACACTGAACTGTAGGTCATCTCCTGGAATCCTGGAAAAGACTATCTAGGGAAAATTTCGGAACCACTTCTCTGGCTTAAATTTCAAACGCCTAAATAATATTCTTGCTTATTTTATTTGCTTTTTTTTATTCATCCATTGGGTCCACCTGAAGTGTGTAGCATATCTGATTTTCTTCTACTTTTTTTCTTTCTTCTCCCCCCCCCCCCCAGTGATCTACAGTTATTATATTTGTAGCTGGCACTAATTCTTTTCCGTAATATACACGCATATCTGCCAACATCTGGAACACTGCAGAATAAGACGTTATACATCTAGAAAGCAATTTTATGGCTACAAGAAAGTAAGAAAGTAAATATTCAATTTCAGATTGTTAATTATTATTTTAACGTTTTATTAATTATTAATTTAACGTTTTATTAATTATTAATTTAACGTTTTATTGATTATTAATTTAACGTTATAGTAATAAAAGGCACCTTTAAAACGGAATTATCAGAACGAGTATTATTCAAAACTAGTGGTTCTGCTGACTTTTCTTATTTTTGATGTGTGATCCGAGTATTTCAACTACGAACTCTAGACCAGAATCATAAGAGTAACAGGGAAGAAGTGGTCATCCAAGGACTAATTTAAACTCTTTATATCTGCAATCCTGCAATCCTAAAGGATTTCGGAGAAACAGTGAGGCCCAGCGGTATTTCCGTGGAAAATTTTTTTAGCTGCTTTCAAGAGCATATATTATATTTCGTGACACTCCAAACCCACATCTAGTGTTTGCAAATGCATCTTTTTCACGTTTCCAATTTAAAATTAAATGAAAAGGACAACAGAAAGAAAAGAGTTTTGATCAATCCATAAATTTTTAACTTCTGATTCGATCATCAAAACTTGACGATCGATTCATAAGTTAAAAATTTGACTTTTGATTGATGATCGAATCACCTGTTAAAATTTTTTGCATTAGGTTATTACTGTTATCCAGATTTCTTTCTGTTTTTCATCTGAGAAACCAAAAATGTTTATTTGTGAGCATCTGGTGTGGAAGGTTTAACCTATTTACGGGCAGATTTTACCGAGAAATAAAGCTGAACGTAGCGTTTATTTAGAGAAATTTTTCAGGTGTGCTGGTTATAACAAGTTTATGGCAGAAAGTAAATGCCAGTAGAACTCCACGGAAAACCACAGATAGAATGCTGCTGAGACCGATCCAAGTGAGTGAGCTCTTTGAATGTTCATTCTACAGGGCTTTAGAGATTTGCTGCTGGATTGTTCATAAATTCAGCTATGTTCGAACCATAAGTTGAGCACTATCTTTTTGTTTCATTACACCCTAGTGATTTCAACAAATTTGATGTGTCGTCCTTTAGCTATCAGTATTTGTCGCAATGCAGGTATGTTATGTTCAAGGTGGGGCGAAGACCCTTGTACCGTTTCCAAACCTCTGAATTTTGCAACAATAATAATTATAATATTAACGACAAACAAAGGGGCACTCTCAAGGTCTCATGTGTAAGGAGCAAACCCCTGAAATCTGGAATATTCCACAGCATTAATGAAACCATTCCAGATGATCCAAAACAAAGAGGTACCGTGAGCATGCCAGACATTAATTTTTCTCAGTTTTTTTTTAGCTGTATCATGCGTCGATTCCACCTACAGAAAAAATACCTGTATTATGACAATTTCGAAATCCTGCTTTTCCTTGTCCCTGTCCAATCAAATCCTATGTTCCTGAAACAGATACAGTGACAAATCCAAATTATAAATTTCTGACACCTACTGGAAAGGTTACAGAAAATGTTGAGCGAGCTTCTTTCTATCTTATGCGAAAATAATTTTTCATGTTTTTAGCTTCTAAAAGCGCAAATGCTTTGCTCACTATCGGACGGACAGAGAGATAAAGTGAGAAAGTGATGAAATATCTTCATATGCCATGAGTATAAATGGATGGGTGTGGCTTGCAAACATCATTACAAGCACTCTACTGAACCCCACAACATCTACTTCACTTTTGTGGTTATCAGCCAGTCATTTTGATCAACTATGGGATGCAGAAAATTTCCCGATCTTGATTCAGCACGCGATACATGCAAATCAGCCATCTTTGACTTTCCTCGTGATGAGGAGAGTACACCTTTTTTGATTTGCCATATGACACAGGCAGTCCTCCATATTGTTTTTTTTTTTTTTTTTTTTTTTACGTGACGTAGACAATCGCCATCTTGGATTGCTACCAGATGCGGACAATCGCCATCTTCGATTGCTACCTGATGCGGACAATCGCCATCTTGGATTCCTGCATGTCGCAGGCAATCCGACATCTTGGTTAGTTAGGTGATAGTGAATTTTGATTCCCGTTGATTTTTTCGGAAAAATGTGCGAACGTTTTCTCACTGCCAGTGTAGGGGCCGAGCCGTATGTTTGCAAGTCTAAAACAGGTCGTGCCTTTGGTGTTTACGTTTAGATTGAGCTGGGCCTTCTTAGCTGAGCCCTATGCAGATCTCGATCGCAATGCGCGCGACAAACGCTCAAATTAAAACCTCACTAGTTTAACATTTTACTAAAATTTCGTTAATATTGAAGACAGGCAAGCAATGTTTTTCTAATTCAAATGACATTAAAATGTAAAATCTTTGAAATCATTCTATTTTTCGCGTGAACTCTGTGGAAATAGTTTTATTGCTTAAAACAGAATATTTGTGAAAACAGGAATTTTTCGATGACCGAATCTGCGTCTCCTCGCTCCGGAGTGAGTTGCTGTAACCGACTAAGCTACACCGACGGATTTTCTCGCTGCACATTTGCCGTCTTGACACGTGCTTCACCTCTGAGGTACGTCACATATTCCTTAACGCTCTTCGACGTCTCTTGAAAGTTGCTTCCTATCATCTAAGGTATTACTCAAAGTTTGAAAACAGTGACTCATGCAGTGTGAATAAAAACACAGTGTAGTTTAATCCTCTTGTCTACTAGTTTGTTATTTTCATAAGTTCGGCATTGTTTATGCAGTTATGAATTTATGAAAAATGATAATAAATATTTTCAGCAAAGTTGAGATATATACAGAGGGTGAGTCGAAAGTTTTGCAATATTTGGATCACTTTATGTCTTCATATGTACCTTTACGACGAAAGCTGACTAGCATTCAAATTATAGGCATCGTGTGTTGCACCGTCTTTAGCCATCTGTCTGCCAGTTCTTGTCCTTCGAGGCGAAGAACTCCTTCACCCCAGCTGCCACCTCCTCCAAGTGCCGCCCGCAAAGAAAGTGGGCCTTGGACCGGCATAGGTAATAATCCGACGTGGCAAGCTCCGGACTGTGTGCTGGGTGTGGCATCAGCTCGATGCTCTCAAGTTCCTGGAGTTTTGCACGGATCGTTCGCGAAGTGTGAGGCCGAGCGTTATCCTGCTGTAGGAGAGCGCTCTTTGTGTTCGCCAGTACCGGGTGCTTCTCCTCCAAAACGGCATACATTTGCTCCAGCTGTTCAGAGTATAGGTTGGAGTTGATTATCCGACCGTCTGGAAGATATTCGTAATGAATTATCCCCTTGAAATTCCACCTGACGCAGAGCATCACCTTGTGCTCGAAGCGCCCACGTTTGGCAACAGGTTCAGGAAGCTGGCCCGGGTTCAACCACTGCCGTTTTGTGTTAGGATTACGGAAATAGACCCACTTTTTTTGCACGTAACAATTCTCTTGATGAAACGTACATCGCACGGGTTTTCTAGGAGTTTCGTGCGCGGTTTGCTTCAACTGATGTCAGTTCGTGAGGGACAATGCTGCAGCTCCTGCAGACCTTGCCGAGGTCCTGAAGGTGACGAACCACGATGGTCTGTGATATGCCCAGCTCGCCTGACAATCTCCGAGTGCTGCTTGTCGGATTTGCCTCTACGGCCTGGCGCACGGCCTCCGAATCCACGGTTCGCGGCCTACCTGACCTTGGTTGATCGTTGAGGTTTCTGTCACGTGAGCAAAATTTCCTCAACCCTCTTGGTTGCAGTGCTGTGGTCCACGGAACCTTCCCCTTTCGTATGACAAATGTTTCGTGTTGCATGAGCAGCGTTATGGCCGAGTTCAAATTTGTGAAGCAAAAGTTTTCTAATTATCTGGTTGTGGCTGTTCATCTTTTAGGCATCCCAACCACAGACAGAACGACGACATGCAATGCTGTTCACAGCAACGACTACCACTTTATATCCCTTTCGATTGACTACAGTCAGTGGCGGATTTACCACTAGGCCGCAGGCTCTAGAAAGCAGCAGGTGTAGAATCCAGAAAAATGGAGAGAATAGAACAGAAAGACTTAGAAAAGGGAGGTACCGTTATTTTAATTTACTTGAATAAAATGAAGTAGTGGTAATTTTTTTATTTTATCTTGAAATATAACTAAAGAAATAAGAACGTAATAATAGCTCTATTTCGAGCACGCCCGTGTTCGTACGAGTGCGATAGAGAGCTCATGCGACGTCTGACAGAGTGGCAGGTGTAGGAGAGGAGTGGAAAATTTAGATTTTGATGATCTAATTAAAGACTTTTCTTCTTAAAGCCCGTAAAGTTGATGTGCGATCATTGTTAAATCCATACCCAGCTCTGAGCTCATGCAGTTCATTTATTGTTTAATTATTGTACTAACTCACTCATAACTACTTTTGTCTATTAGGTTCAGTTGTACTTGTAAATGTTAGAAATAAGGGTTTCATTTTATAAAGTATAGCAAGAACTGAGTACTCATACTTGTAGTAGATTACTTATTTACGCTTATGATTCCAGTTTTCTTATGTACAAATAAATCAAACTTGTAAAAAAATGTGTCAGTTTGTATTATTTCCCAAAACACCTTACAATTAATTTTTATATACCTTATTAATTTTTGTTGTTGTAATGCAATTTTAAAGAATCAAAACAAGAATTACTATTGTTTACTTTCGTGTTATAAGAATGCATCGTGTGTCGGTTTCAAATGTAGGTCTAAAGTTTCAAAATGTAAAGTGTTGTTCCTGGATAAGCTGAACCTCTTTGTCTATGTTTACAAATATTTTTTATAACCTTTAATTTTAATAATAAGTTAAATCAAAATAATTTTTATTTAAATAATACTTATTTAACAATAAAATTATACTACCAATTATTATATTCCTAACTTAAAGATGAGTTTATTAGAAAATCTTATAGGAACAAATTCAAATGTGGGTGGCCTGGGGGGGGGGGGGGGCGTAGAAAATTTGGCCTAGGGCCTCAAAAGTCTTAAATCCTTCACTGACTACAGTGTGCGACTTGAACTAGTTTAGACACGTGACATACCAGCAGCAGCACATGCGTTTATGCAAAACTTTCGACTCACCCTCTGTAATGACACAAATACTTTGAATAGTATTAATTACAGTTGGTTCCAGCATCGGCGGAGCGCTGAAATTTAAGGAGAGGTGGGAGCATGAATGGAGGAATATAACAGTTTGGATTATAACGAAGTGAATTTCTCCGTCATTTTTATCCGCGCCGGGGTTCGAACCCGAGGCCGCTTATTCCGGAACAAGTAGCTCTACCAACTGAGCTACGCAGACATTGATTCTAATTGCTATCTGCCTTTATGTCGTGTGCGTCCTTCTGGCAGGTACGTCACATCTCCTGGTACGTTACATCATCTCCCCTTCTTTTTCTTTTTTTTTCTTTCGAAGTGCTGCTCATATTTTTCCTATCTCGCGGTGTGGAAATAACATCACACCAATGCGAGATTTTGAACGGTTGGGTCATCCGTGATAGTTCGGGCGCCATTATAACGAAGTGAATTTCTCCGTCATTTTTATCCGCGCCGGGGTTCGAACCCGAGGCCGCTTATGACACAAATAGCTCTACCAACTGAGCTACGCAGACATTGATTCTAATTGCTATCTGCCTTATGTCGTGTGCGTCCTTCTGGCAGGTACGTCACATCTCCTGGTACGTTACAGGATGTTCAGCTATTTATTTTTCAAGGAGAAATGGAAAAAACATTCCTGTTTTCTTCGGGGAGGGGGATTCAAGGGATGCCTCCTACCTTTTTTTTTTTTTATGGTACTTTTTCAGTTTGGTCTACTCGAGTACAGTACTTTACAAACTTTTCGTGGGATATAGTGTATATCTATCTGGCATAAAAAAAAAAAAAGGACTGAATCAACTTCTTTGCAGGATTCCCAGAGTTGAATTTCTATCTAAAGTGTTCGTTGACGTTTCCCGACAGAAACCTTCAAGAGAAATCGTTGTCTGGTTTTGTCATATCGGATTCCGCACTGAAAGATCTGCTTTTTAAAACACCAAACTTCATGAGTCATGCTGCTGTGTCAAAGATGAAGGACAGCTACCTTATTGATTCCAGCACAGATGTCCTAACGTGAATAAGGAAGCAACACATCGCTGAAAGGGGAGGGAGAATTCGCTGACTTATTTAAATAAACATCTCAACAAGTTACACAATCCAGTTACAAAAATGAGACGAACTATAATACAAAAAAGAAACAAAAAAAAAAAAACGCGAAATCAGAGCCATTGAAACCGAGTAAGAAATTTGAACATATTAAACAACAACTAAAAGGCAGTCTGTAAATGCTAAGGAAAACATGTAATTTTGAAAGACTGTTTGTTCGTTAAAAAGTTATTCCCTCCATAGCATTGGATGGACTTAAAATCTTGTGACTGGTGATTGACGTTAGCTTTAAACAACGGCTCACTCAAAGGGGTGAGAGGCTTAAGGCAATCATCAGAGGATACTGTGCAGGCCCGTAGCCAGACAAAAAAGTTGAGTTGGCGGTTGATGATTAAGGTCTAACAAAAGATATAAAAGAGGTCGGGCACTGGACTGTAGTGTGAGTCGGGGCCGCTGGCAGCCTAGTGGTCAACATTTGTGACTGCCACGGGGAAACCTCAGGTTCGATCCCAGGCAGGTACGAACGCTCGAACCATTAAATATTCGCCGTGGTTGGATGGGCACGTTAAGCCGTCGGACCCCGGGTACTGGCTCCCCGGTAATAAATAAGGGCGTCACTTTCCTATCGGGCATTCTAGCCCTATCTCCTAGCTTCCTATTTCTAAGGGTTGTTTAAGACCTCGGGTCAGACACTCCCTTCCTAAAATCCTCTACATATGATCTGATCTGATCTGTAGTGTGAGTCGCTGGAACGGGCGAAAGGAAACACGTCCGACCTGATCCTACCCTGGCTACGGTTCTGATACTTTAAGGCCAAACAAGGAAACAGAACTAACACCATCAGTACCGATATTAAAGACTGAAAACAAATCGTACAACCACATGCAGGGCCGGATTAAGACCTTAGCGTGCCCCTAAGCTAAGACATCTGAGTGGGCCCCCAAACAACTTGTGACGGGAAATCATTATGAAGTCTGTTAAACACGAAATTGTAGCAATATGCTTGTGATTATTATTAATAGACGTAGTGCATTCTTCAAACTAATAAATTATTTGCAGAGTTTTCATAAGTCACTGTACTGTTCTCATAAGAACATAAGTTAAAAACTTAAGATTCCTAGATTTTTCTTTTGGATTTTCTAATGATTTAGAAAATCCAAAGACAAATCTGTGAATTGTGTACTTTTCTTAGTGCATTTTTAGCACATCTTTTGTAAAAAAGACCGTGCTTATGTTATCGGTTTGCCCGTCCGTCCGTGGACACCATATTTTTGGAATTATTGGTCGGATTTGAAAAAATTCTTTTTGCTTTGAGAAGCTTCAAACATACAAATGATGATCCTTTATTTCGTTTTTTTTTACAATGTACGATTTCGCCGCCAGAGGGCGTAAATGCAGATGATATCAAATTCAAAATACGTTTTATTCCATATATTTGCTTCTAAATATCCGATTGAAAAAAATCTACCTTTCGATTCTATTTATGTCGCAGAGTATTTTAGGCGTCGTCACTTTTCAAGTTACTTATAGATTTTCCACTAGAGGGCGTAAAAGTAAACTGCGTTTTACCCGCTATCTCTACTTCTAAAACTCCGATTTAAACAATTTTTTCCTCAGCGGATACAGCTCCTGATGGGAAAACTTTTGCATATAATTTCTTATTTTTGGTAAAGAATGATCTTGCCATAATGGGGCGTAAGTGTTAATTTCTGCTTCTGATATATTTGCCACAAAATCTGAGCTTCTAAAATCTCGATTGCAAAAATTCGTTCGTAGACCGATGCCACTTACGTCGATAAAGGTTATTATGAAACCTTTACCCTTGGTGAGTCACTGTCTTGAAATCTGTTCGTCTTCCAGCCTCTGTTTCTGACCCAGTGGAAATCTTACGAGACAAAAGCAAAACTATTTTATAAACCTCTCTCTCTCTCTTATTTGCCCAGGCATGTATCCTGGGCTCTTAATCATGGTGAGCCCAAAGGCTGTAGCCTCTTAATCTAAAAACTTTGAAATAAATCTATAGTCATGATTAAGTCATTACTACCATGATTAGGTCATGATAATCATGATGAGTATCATGACTTAATTATGACTATATTATCATGATTAAGTCATAATAATCATGATCATTAGGTCATGATAGTCATGATTAAGTCACGATTATGTATAGTAATAATTAGTCCTATAGCCCCTTAACCTAAAACTTTGAAATAAACCTACAGTGATGATTAAGGGGCTATAGTCCCTATAGCCCCTTAATCATGTGAGCCCAAAGGCTATAGCCCTAATTTATTTTGTAGGTAAATTTGTAATAATATTACTAAGGATCCCTATATTTCTAGAAAGTTTGTTAGAAACCTTTACCCTTGGTGAGTAACTGCCTTGAAATCTGTTCGTCTTCCAGCCTCTGTTTCTGACCAAGTGGAAATCTTACGAGACAAAAGTGTATGACTTCTGGGCCCTTGGTAATAGTGGGCCCCAAGCCTATAGCCTCTATAGACCCAGCTCCCCTTAATCGGGCCCTGGCCACATGCCTAATTTTGAGATTACTGAAAGCAAGCGCCTGTCCCCAAAAGGGAGATTAAAGCTGCTCATGTACTTACGGTAAGTTCTGTTGCAATGTACACTACCCAAACAAAAGAATTCGAACACCAGTATTCCGGGAGATGACGTAAAAAGTTAATATCAACTGAATGCATCCTGTTTTAAATGATGCCAGCAATTCTTCCAGGAACAGTTTCAATTACATGATGATAAAAGGACAGACGGAATTTATTTCCACTCCTGTTTCAGGGGAGTCTCTGTCTAAGAATGGGACATAAGGAGAATTGTCCTTTCTTTAATCTGTCGCACTAGATCATTCCAAATATATTCAATGGGTTTCAGATCAGAGATCTGGGCAGGCTGTACTAATGTAGGAACAGCATTCCTTTCAAACCACGTATTTCCAACATCCCCAGTAAAAGACGCCAAATTCTCGTACTGAAAAATATAACGGTTTGTTTTAAAGAATAACCAGAGGTTAGGCAGAATGGAATCACATAAAATATCAGTACTTGAAAACACGGATTCACTCAGAACCATGAAAAGTAGGTTTAGACCAACGTCCTTCAAACTTCACTTTTGGCACTGTGCGCCCTACTTGTTCAAAGATGAGAATAACGAAGCACACGAAAAAAAGACAGGCCAATATAAAGATGAACAAAATACTGTTCAAGGCTGTATGAAACTTTACTGAATCTAACAATATCAGACAATGTTATTACGTAATTTAAAGAACTTTTACCACCTAAGTTAGGAAATGTAAATCACACAATTTAAACGAAGTTGAAAGAGCAATGAGGTATCACACAAATAACAGAATTCCTGGAAGCGATAAGACAGCAGAAGAGATTATTAGGTTTGGTATTGAAACATGGGGACCCGCATGGGGGAGGGCAGCATTTGTGGTCACTGAGATTTCTACGAAATCGTTATTCAGCCTTTAAAGAATAAAATAAAAATTTAAATTAGTATTATTGGATTCCGCAGATCCAATAATACTAATATTGTACACACTATTTTGTTACAGAAAAAAGGCATTAAAAACTGTGTGTGTGTGTGTGTGTGTGTGTGTCATCGAAACACATTTTTGCAATTGACCTTCCCCCAAGAAAAATTGTAAAATCTAAATTTTATCCTACCTAGTCCATGAAAAATTCTTGGGCACGTGCTGCCGGCTTGCCAGATTGACCTGCCGCTACTGAGTTTTATTCCTGAGAACATTCTTGTGTAGAAGACCTGATCTAGGAGTTACACCACTCAGATGGTATTGCCTGGTAAGAAGAAAAAGGGTGCAAGCAATGGACAAGATCAGTAGTAGTGACAATATGTAACGAACAAATCATGTTAGACTGCAAATATTATAAAACTGTTACTCTAACTAGTCATTTAACTAAATTGATGATGATAATAACTGACAGGAAGATTAAAGAATCAAGTTGAACAACGCCTAGAAGTCGAGCAAACAGATTCCAGAAAAGATAGAAGCACCACACATAAATCTTACCATTACTACAGTTGACTGTGGAAAAGCTCCAGGAAACAACAGAAAACTCTACTTGCTTTATTGACTTTCAAAATGCACATTTAATAACATACACTTACGGATCAGATTATTATGATCACTCCTGTCTCCAAGAGTAAACGTGTCCTACAGCACATAGAAATGACATCACCATCAAACGAGGAATATACTGCATATGTACAGGGCGTTCTGTTGCCTTAAAAATCCTTCGAATTACTGGCACACTGGTTTAGGGTCGAAATGACTCAATTCGGAAATTAAGTAATTCTTTTTAATCATTTACTTTAATTCATGATCCGTTTTCCTTAGGCATCATCGTGTTCCTGCTCACGATAAAGCCTTACTATTAAACTCATATTTTATTTCTCTTCGACCCCCCACCGCACCCCGGAACCATAATTTTAAGAATTTTTCCACGACAGACATTTTAAAGGCACTCCCACACCTTGGGAAAAGTTGAAAAATAGGGAAAAGAAGTATGTGAGCCAAACAGGAGTTTATGACCGCTGTTTACGCATTCATAGCCGCTACGACTGCATAGGTAACAAACAATAAATGGGTCAGTTTTGGAATATTTCATTTTCTTGTAGCAGTAAGGCTTAGGCATAACTGTTACTGCACCTCAATGTCGAATGATATACTGACAGGATAAAACGTGAGAATACGGTAAAATCTATGACTTAATCTTCTTTTAAATTCATATATTATGTTATTTCTCTTCGACTCCCATCGCTCCTCCACCGCACCCGGAAACTATAATGTTAAGAATATTTCCACGACAGGCATTTTAAAGGCACTCTCACACCTTTCTGTGGTACCACGGCTAGGTAAGAATAAATATTCAAATAATAGAACCCCGTGCCAAGTTGACAGTTATGATGGGAACATTTTTTGAAAAGGTCGTTTAAGTCTGCCGATGTTCAGCCAATGCCTCCGAGACCAGCGTCAGTCAACTGACCACTCGAGGTAAAAGCCGGTTGGCACGAGCTGTTCAGGACAATAGACAGCTCATGATCTTCGGTTAATGGCGGATTAAAACCAGGACGCACACAGAAACGACGTTTTCGAGCAAATAATCCAACTGACGCTCTTTCAGATGTGCCTGAAGATTTGGCTGATGGTACATTTGCCCATGCTGACCGACTGTTATAGCAGGGCTAGAGATCTGTTACAGACACTCCTCCTGCATATACACGGAAGAACAGTGAGAAGACATTGGATGACTGGAAAAGAGTCGCCCGATCCAAGGAATCAGGTTCCTGTTTCAACATGACAATCGACTCATACGTATTCCGCGCCGAGCTCGTAAATACACTCACGGACAATGAAATTTGCGCACCTAGAAGAAAACGTGCTACAACCGCGAAACTTTACAAATAGCTAGAGTGCGCGCTGGTATGCAAATGATCCACGTTTGGTGCGAGTGCGCATGACCCCACACCCTGTGGTGGCGCTGTAAGCACGAACCAACAGTCTTATAAACTGGCGTGTAGTCGATGCCCCGTGAAAGCGAAAAGCACAGGCCGACGTAAGCAAGAGTAAAAAGGGACAAGAATGCCGGGTAGACGCCAGAGACGTCGATTTACGCAACTTACGGACTTTGAGGGAGGCCTGGTCATCGGGCTGAGAACCGCAGGGTGGTCGGCGCGCCGTATAGTCTGCCACGTGGATCTTTCTGACCATACCGTCCAACTGTGTTGGGAGCAATGGCACGTGACGGTACTGCCACACGGCGGAGCGTCTGCGGACGGAACAGGAGGACCACTGGTAGAGGGGATCGACGGATCGTGCACCTGGCACGAAAGTCTATACAGGCAGATGTAGCGGCTCTTGTGTGCCCACGAACCACTTACCGACGCCTCGCGGAAGTGAATCTGCAAACCCAGCGCCCCTTACGTGTGCTGCCATTAACACCGGAACATCGCCGGCTTCGTGTGCAGTGGTGCCAGGCCAGAGCGACGTGGAATGCCACAGACTAGTGACGTGTGGTGTTTAGCGATGAGTGCCGCTTCATTTTGGGGACAGATGATCATCGTGTCCGGGTGTGGAGGTCCCCGGGTTAACTGCACAATCCCAACCTCGCTATCAAAAGCGCCACACCTCCCCCACTGCAGGCATTATGGTCTGGGGAGCCATTGCCTACGATAGCCGATCAGCTCTAGTAGTGGTACGTGGATCATTGACGGGCCAGCGGTATGTGGATGAAATCCTACGGTCCCATGTACTCTCATTCCTGGCCGGGATTCCGGCTGCGCTATACCAGCAGGATAATGCCAGCCCGCACGCGGCTCGGGTTGCTCAGGACTACCTACGTCATGTTCAGACACTTCCATGGCCTGCCCGCTCCCCGGACATGTCTCCTATCGAACATGTGTGGGACCAGTTGAAGCACCGGCTGCCGCCATGCCGCATTATCCGGGATTTGGAGCACACTGTCCAACACGTGTGGGTCAGTCTGCCGCAGGACAACATCAGGCGTCTGTTCGCCTCCATGCCGGACCGTATTGCAGCCTGTATCGCCGCACAAGGCGGTGCGACGCGCTATTGAAGATGACCGGACTGCGTGTCACAGATCTCTCTATAATTGTCTTGCAGCTCTGTGTTTAATATCATGTGTGTCATTCATCTGTATCATTACGTCCATAAAATTTCAGTTCCATTCGATGCTTCCTTCTTGGTGCGCAGATTTCATTGTCCGTGAGTGTAACTGCAACCAGACTGCATTGTTGGACGGAGACATGCTGGCGGCGGTATCATGGTATAGGGATTGTTCATATAGACATGAATGGGACCCATCATTCCCACAGAACACAATTTCAATGCCAAATCCTAGCTACGCATTTATTTAGACTAAGTGCTGCCTCACACTGTGATCGTGTATCTGAATGTTACTGAACTCTTTCAGCAAGACAACGACCCGTTTCAGAAGGCCCGCATAGTGTACAATGTTTCGTGGAGCATGTCCAATAGTCTTGTATGCTTCCCTAGCCACCAAAGTCTCTCAACATCTGTGGGTTGCAGTGAAATGCAGCATTCACCAGTTGAAGGCAGTGTTTTGCTCCATTGCCGGACTTCGGATAGTTATTCCGTTTGGCTGGTAGAAAATGCCTGGGGACACCTTCTTCGGTCTAGTGGAGTCGATGTGCCCCTCGGTACAAGAGGCTATGGTCGCGAAAGGTGGTCCAACACACTCTTAGGTAGGTGGTTATAATGTTATAGCTATGAGTGTAGAACAGAAAGTGACCTCAGCAGTACTGGAATCCTGTGGTGTGGATGACAAACGGAGTGGAGAACTGAAGGATCTATAAATCAATACACCGATGCAGCAATACGAATAGATGGAGGAATGGGAAGGTAATTCAGAATGAGCACGGGCACCAGACAACGGAACCCAATGTCATCACGTATCTTCATTGCACAACTAGAGAGATTGATGGACAAAATTAAAAAAGTTGTAAAGGGATTCCCGATCGGTGGCTTGAGCATCAACAACTGAGGTAAGCGAAGAGGAACTTGGAAAAAACGAAAATAACAACAAAGCAATGAAGAAACAACGAGGAAAGTCAAGAGATATGGACTTATTGTACACTCTGGAAAAACAGAATGGTATTTGATGAGAAGAAAATGAATGATGTAGATGAGGTGGAGGTAGTGAATGTAGAGAAGTTTGCATTTCTGGAAAGAAACATGACATATGATCTGGATGGGAAGAAGGTGGCAAGAATAATAGCAAATAAAAACTTGAAGGCAAAGGGCAAAGGATTTGAAAAAGCAACGAGATCAGCCTTTAGAAAAGGTTAAACTCCTTGAGAGATACACTCACAGACAATGAAATGTGTGCACCTAGAAGAAAACGTGCTACAACCGCGAAACTTTACAAATAGCTAGAGTGCGTGCTGGTATGCAAATTATCCACGTTTGGTGTGATTGCGCATGACCGCACACCCTGTGGTGGCGCTGAAAGTGTTGTCGCGCGGGTCCCAGCGGAGGTGCACTCGACGCAAAATTGGTAACCGGGGGGGGGTCAAGTTGATTGTGACTGCGATTTCCTGAATTAGGGCTGCCGCAGCTTCAGGATCCACTGACGGGCGTTGTGTTTCGCGCAGCAGATTTACCTTTGGGAGTCAAAGGGTCTGCCGCGTGCAGCAATAATTTTAGACCGTCTAGATTTCGTGGCGTACAAATAAGTAAATTATATTCCCGAAACAAGTGAAAAGCATAGTAATCAAATTTCTTTGATGAACCTGTTTGCTTTGCTAGAGATCTGCGCTGAAGAAATTGGAGCCACCTGAAAACACATCCATTCGCTCACTCATACACTCTTCACTCTCGATATTGCAGCCATACTTCCTAGAGTTTGTAAAGTGATTTTCTTCCAGTGTGAAGTGAGAACTCAAACAAGTAGTTTCAATTAATACTCGTTACCACTATTTAAAAATTAACAAAGGCTTATTAATTTTGAAAAATTGACGAATCTGAGCAAAAAAAAAATGAACAAAACAATAGTTAGACACCTGCTTCGGAATCATGAAACAAGCTTCTAATGTACTACAACTGTTGATTGTCATATCTCTTTCCTAGTTAAGTTGCACCATGTCACATATATTTTTCAACATACACTTCTGCATATATTTCACACTCAGTATTAATGCTTATGATTTTATTCACCTAGTTTGTTAGAAGTACTTAACTGACTTCTCTGGCGAGAAATTTCATTTGATCTTAACACTTGCACTGCTATTTACGGTGTCATTAAAATTCTGTGATTAGGCAACCTCTTGTTTTACGAGAAAGAATAGGAACTTACATAATACTAAAGCATTGAGGGAATACCCAATAAACTTAAGGATGGAAATCCTACCTTAGTTTTCCTCCAGACGTCAACACTTGGCCTGCATCCTAGGTTCCTGTTACACATCCTCAGAAAAGTTCGTAAACATAGTCTATGTCACTATCTACCGCTTCCACTTGGACTTCACGAAAAAGTGGTCCCTCTTTACCCCTATGCGCGCATCGACGGCTTGCTCAAGTTCTGCCGCACAAGGTATTGCTGTTACCTTTGTCGCATTCTCTGCTTGTCGCCCTTGCATGTTACCTTTGTCGCATTTTCTGCCTTTCGCCATCATAGTGTCTCAACCCCTCCAGAAGGTTATGCATTATCTTATGTCAGTGGGTTAGAACAGCCGTGTTCTCCCGGCCGAAGACTTGGCTGAGGCCCGCGTGGAAACGCAAGCTAGACGGGGAGTAGCACAGGTTCTCAAAACTCAGAGGATATGGCTTGTGACGGGCCTGCACTGCAGGACGCACGTGAGATAAAGGCAGATACCAGTGAGAGCGCATGTCTGCGTAGCTCAGTTGGGAGAGCGACTTACTCCGGAGTGAGGGGGACCCGGATTCGATTATCAGCGTGGGCAAACTTGTACGTTATAGGCTTCACATGGCAGTATGCTCTTCCTCTGGCGTGCCATGAAAGATACAAAATGCTCTCTATTTCTTCCGACAATTTTCCACCAAATCTTTAGGGATCCTCCTACTCGCATTTAATTTTACCCGGGCTCCAATCCAAGCAAAGGGAACGCAGGAATCCTCAAAAATTTAAACGCCTACCAGGAGTTCACTGGTTGCCGAATTAGCATAAAGCCAATTGATTCGTTAGGGGCTAACAGGAGTGCCTGTTAATTTCTCTGGCCGTATTTAATTTGTGTAACTGCTAATATTAAATTGACTGTATTGTTTCAACAAACAATATGCAAAAACATAACCTTAAAACCTTGTAGAAGATCTGAACAGAATCTATTGCAGAAATTATACAACGAAAGCAGCAACTGTTTGGGCACTGCAGAAAAAAGCAATAAATTACTTCATCGCCTTTTGATATGATAGGTGTAGAATCCATGGAGGCTGGGTCTATGATAGAGTGGAATTGTGTTTAGCTGGACAACAAAAGCTGAACTACATTGTAATGAATAGAGAAAGGTGGAAAAAGTCAATGGCATTAGACACCACGGACAATGAGACCATGGTTGTTGATGTTATTGACTCAGGCACATAATGTGCACTGGGTATTATAATCGCATGTCAAATCAACAATCAGACATGAATGACACACAGTTTAATTTATCGCAGTATCTTTTTCTATAGATCGAACAGTGAGTGACCTATATAAATAATAAAATATCAAACATTATTTGACTTATAAATAAAGTTTGATGTTTCGTTGGTGTTGTCAGTGATGCAAACTAAGGCTGTGTTATTTCTTGCGAATAGTTGTCTAACAGCACAGAAGTTATGTGGGACCGAGTTAGATTTTACAGAGATTCTTCATGTTTTACATTAAACGACTTTTATTACCTTTTTTTCAAAGTAATCTTAGTTAATTTAACGCTCGGTTGTATAATCTAAATAAAAGATTTCACCTTGGAATAAATTAATGGCTTCACATCATTACGACTTTTTGAACCTTTTTCCGCGGAAAAGTCGTTGATCACATTTCTGAAATCAATTTGTTGAGCTAAATTAGTCTCAAACCGACAACCACTGAGTTTATCCCTCGACACTTCTGATTGTAGGTAATTCAAGATTAAGTTCATTTAACTGAAAATTCTCCAGCTGTGACAGCAATCACGGAGATGCTGCAGAAGAATCATCTGAGAAATGACTGGTAACATTTTAAAGTATACTACAAATGATAGTTCGTATAATTTCGTTCAAGTCTAGCGATGTTTCTTTTTTTTTTTTTTCCGTTTCTGAAATTAACTGCATGGAACTGTTCCAACTTTTTTTATCTCATTTATCAGTTCAATGCTCAGAACATCGCCACCGTCGAATACAGCAAATTTCTATGAAATGGCCGCCAGCTAGTTTTCTCCCGCATTTAGATATTTTCAAAAGAATTCGGAATTTTGACATATTTTCTCAGCAGCTTTGCACTGTTAGCTAAGCGTCCTGTGACGAAGTAAATATGATCATAAAACAACTGAAGTCCGAAGTAATACTTCCTTGGTCTCACTCATTGTACTATAAAATGACAGAATTACCTTTCTGTTGCCCTTTCTTTAAATGAGTTTTCATACCAGTAAAAGAAGTTCCAGCCATTTTTCTTAGAGATCTCTTAAGACACGAATAAGGAAGTGAACACTTGCCATTTCAACATCGACGGTAGAATTCCTCGCTTGAGAGATCTGGCTGAAGCTTACAATGGTGACTTCAAATTCGATCCAAATTGTGGCTAACATAATGCAAGATAGTTTAAAGCCTTTCTGATTTAATTTCTTGACTTTCTCGACCGTGCTGCAGGTTACAAATTCTTCACAGAAAAATTACTTATGACCACAGAACGAAAAAGAAATTGTAGCTGAAGAAATGCATAACAAATACGGAAAAGAAAAAGAACGACAACTTAAGCACACATAAATTACAATGGCCCGCCCTACAATCATAAAAAAATTTCATTTCCCATCCATAGAAGTTTGAGGCTCCTTCGAATATACTCCTGGCAGTGCAACCTTCTCTGCTATCCTGGCAGTGGTGATATTCATTTACAGTAGCGTTAGCTGAATGTGAAACCCAGCGGTGTTGTTTCTTAAAAATTGCTATTGCTCTTATAACACCCTTCAGATGCAAACCATTTCGTTCATTACTGCTTTATTGGTTCCGAAAATGTGCATAACCTATTTAACTTCCGTTTTTATTGTTGTCTGTTAAGTAAATTTTGTTTATCTCTCGATTAGGCTTTCTGGACTTAACGTAATATCTGAACTTCCAATAGTTTCCCTTCACGTAGCAGCACTGGCAGTCGGTCAGTCGGAAATTAACATTTAAAACCAAAACTGTATTTGTGTGATAGGTGGTGAGATTTTATTAGTGTTCAGCTCTCTTGCTATTTGATGATTACGACAATACTCTGCTTGTTACAAAGTTGAAATCAGTCTTTTACACGACCGCACTAACATTTGCTAAAGTCGATTCAGTATTACTAACTTCCAAGACGTTTGTTACACTTGGTGTGCGTATTCCTGCAACGGTATGCATAAGAGTATCTTCTGCAACAGATGCAGTAAAAGTGGTTGTCTACAAGAAACTGCATCATCAGTAGAGTTCATTTTTTACTACTCAAGTTCTTGGACCGTTAGGTTTAAAGTGTATAGTGAGATTAACTACACGGCCAAATCACATTGTTGTGACCAGCTAATATCCAGAGTAACCGCCGTGTGCAGAGCGGACAGCAGCTAGACGGGCTGGGAGTTATTCAATAAGGTGCTGGAAGGTGTTCACAGGCACGTGGAGCCATGCTGACTGCGGTGCATCTGACAGCTGAAGGAGGGTGTGTGGTGGAGAATCCATAGAGCGAACAACACCATCGAGGTGGTCCCACAGATGCTCAATTGGGTTTAATTCTGGGTATTAAGGGGCTCAGGGAAGTACTTTGAAGTTTTCATCGTGCTCTTCCAACCACTCTCGTACATTTCTAGCAGTGTGACATATCGCATTGTCGTGCTGGAAGATTCCATCCGCCCCAGGGAAGGCAATCAGCATGTATGGGTCTACGTGGTCTGCAAGGATGGATTCATAACGAATTTGGTCCATAGTGCCTTCCACAGGTATCAGTGGACCCACGGAATGCCACGAAAACATTCCCCAGACCATAACGCTGACCCCACCAACTTGTGTTCTTCCAGCAGTGGTTGAAGAGTGTTTGTTTTCCGATGTTTCTCGCCTTATACGCCAACGTCCATCTGTTCGATGAAGCAGAAAACGTGACTCATCGGAGAAGGCAATCCTTTGCCAATCAGCGGAGGTCCAATTCCGATACTGCCGTGCAGGTGTAGGCCTTTTCTGCAGATGCACCTTCGTTAGCAAAGGTGCTGGAAGATGTTCACAGATAGGCATCAGGGTCTCATACGCAGCAAGGTTTCGCATCCCTCTGCATCGGAGCCCCATACGCAGCAAGGTTTCGCACCCCTCTGCATCGGAGCCCCATATGCAGCAGGGTTCGCCGAACTGCCTGCCGTTTTAGACACACTTCCGGTAGCCCCCTGGTTCATTCGGCAGTGAGTTGCTCCACTGTAGCGTGTCGATCGGCCCTCACGCACCTTCGAAGCCAACGTTTACCTCTCACATCAATGGCGTGTGGTGCTCCGCAGTTTTAACGCCGCTTCTTCGCAATGGTGCCATTTCTCCAATCACGATACACTTTAACTACAGTAGCACGCGTACAGTTCACAAAATGCGCTGTTTCAGAAATACTGCCACCCTTGGCCCGAAAGCCGATAATAATCTCGTTTTGCAAATCTGATAAATCGCTCATTTTATCCATGACAGCAACGAGTGATATGTTTTCAGATTGCGTACAGCACACCTTATATACCCTGCAAGCCAGCTTACGATATGAGCCTTCTTTCGTTGGCTACGCGCTGTTGACGTCAAAAGTAGGAGGTGGTCACAATAATGTAACTAGACTGTGTCATTTCTCTCTTTTTTTTTTTTTTTTCAAACATCACCTGGTGTTGAGTTTGAAACGTTCAAGTGGGTTTTAGTAGAACGCAGAAACAAGTTGCGAAGGTTACATCAGAAAATGAAACACCGAAAATTCACCGACATATAAGTACAGAACAAATCGATTACAACTGACATCTAAAAGAATTTATCTGCTTCTAATTAATAAGCACAGATAGTGTAGCTGATACTTTACTTGGCGAAGAATGGGCAAATACTTATCATTAGGTACCTGAAGAATTTGTTTTTTACATTGTCAGTTTGCTCCTTTCAAGAAAGGAAGCGGAGTCCTTCCTTTACAACGGAAGGGATCGCTAAAAGAAATGCGACGCAGCAAGCTGCTGCTTAACCAAACGCGAATTTGATGAGACTGACGGAAAACGCTTCCGACTCAGCATCACGGACAAATCCTATAGCTTCGGAGAGTTATTGGAACACAAGACCCGAAGCACTTTAAGGGACACAAACATGTCAATCGGGATTGCTTTTCATATATCAGGCTGTTATTTAACGCATGCGAAGAGAATAAATCTGGTCTTTCGTGAATTTAAATGAATGATCTCAAAAGTAATTTTTCTTACTCTTTTATGCTGACTTTTGTCAATGTTACGTGTGTTATTGAACTTTTCATGTGCGTCCTTTCGTCAGCCAAATTAAATTGCTTGGGTTGTTCCATTTCAGTGCATGTGAATGTATGTAGTTGTGGCAGTGCCTTCCAACTTATTAACACTCACTGCTTCACTATCCCCAATAAGAACTTTGTTCCTCTTCATAGGAAAAGAGGGAGGAGGAGCAATAACTGAACAAAGTACACTTATTGGCTCTAAGTCTGAAAATATGCTCTGTCGAGTGTCGGTAACAAGTTCTTCTTTCTTAGCATAGATTTTGCCATGAAGAGTAGTGCACTGTAAAGAATAAGTGGTGTGAATTCACGGAAAATTTCTGAAAATAAGGTGCAGCAAAGCTGCCGGTAGGAATCCGTGTTTTTCAGAAATTTCCGTATTTAAAAGTGCCCGTTTATTTTAACTTCCGTATTTTCACAGATATTTCGTAGACAGAAATACCGTTTATTTCAGGTTTTTCCGTATTTAAACTGAAATTCAGCAAAATTGACAACCCTGTACAGCATTTACTCTTAGATAATCCTTCCAGTGCGCTCAGGATCTAACCTTCGACGTTAGACCTGGTTGAGTAGGTAACTTGCGCCTTTAATAAATGAGCAACAAACGCTCGACAATCCGACTCACGTACATCGTAAAACGAATCCCGCGACGATGAAATTTTGTTTTTTGTCATTAATGTCAGTGATTTAGTCATTTTATTTACGCTTTCCAACTGTAGGTTGAAGAAGCGTATATGCTCCACCTTTGTCCGTCCGTCCGTCTGTCTGTCGGCACGATAACTCGCGTAAAAACTGTTTGATTTCGATGAAATTTTAGTATGTGGTAGGGCACCACCAGGGGACGAACCCTTTTGAAAATTGACGAAATGAAGTCAAGGGTCATGGCATAGGAGCGGGATCCATTCCATTGCCCTTATGAGTCATAACTTGCGTAAATATGGTTCGATGTCGATGAAATTTTAATCTATTGTAGGGGACCACCTGGGAATGAATCCTGTTGAAAATGGATGAAGTGGGGTCAAAAGTCAGGACATAGGAGCGGGATGCATTCCATTGCCCTTATGCGTCATAACGTGCGTAAAATGGTTCGATTTCAATGAAATTTTAGTATGTGGTAGGGGGACCACCTGTGGAGGAACCCTATTGAAAATGGCACAAATGGGATCAGAGGTCAAGACATAGGATCGGGATCCATCCCATCGCCCTTATCCCATACTATTAAGGTGGACGTCAAGTAATTTTGCTTCCTATACTTCCAATGGAAAAACTTTTGTACACATTTCCTTCACAATTAGGGTGTTCCCAAGGATGAAAATTTGAACATCGATTAAAATAACTTCATATTATAACTTGGAATACTTAACATTTCCTTCATTATATTAAAAAACAATAACGTTTCCTTTCGTGGTGTTGAAACCAGAAAAAAGATGGCGCGACCTGCACTTTGATGACGTCAGTAGACAAGTAAATGTTGGATTGCATAATTATGGTTATGTTTTAGAAAATATTAAGTATTCCAAGCTATAAAATGAATTATAACTTGGAGTACTTAATATTTTCTAAAACATAACCATAATTATGATATCGATGTTCAAATATTTAATCGATGTTCAAATATTTAATCGATGTTCAAATTTTCATCCTCGGGAACGCATTAATTGTGAAGAAAATGTGTACAGAAGTTTTTCCATTGGAAGTATAGGAAGCAAAATTAATCTACGTCCACCTTAAAGGAGCAATTCTTGTATCAATGTAAATTTTATTTTGAAAACGGCTCTAAGGATTTTGATGAAAGTCGTTAACCTACCGTTTTCTGGTGCAAGAAATCGATTTAGCTTGATCTCGACTTTAGGAAAATTGGTTTAGTGCGTTAAATAACCACCCCGAACTACCACGTCTTTAGTGTCATGGCGTCGTCCTATTAATGTTTCCCATGCTTAGAAATCTTATGACGTCACAATCTCGCGACTGAGATGTTGGAACGCGGTCACGCCATCTGTCTCATTACGTCACGCATTGTGTGTGGATCATATTAAAGTTTCATGGCGTCAAACTCTTGCGAGCAGATGGTCGCGATTCCCATCTGACTCATTACGCCACACGCTGTGTGCGTATGTTCGTCCGCACGATAAATCGTGTAAGAATCATTCGATTTCGATGAAATTTTAGTATGTGGTAGGGGAACACCTGGGAAGGAACCCTATTGAAAGTGAACGAAATGGGGTCAAAAGTCAGGACGCAAGAACGGGATCCATTCCACTGCTGTTATGCATCATAACTAACGTAAAAAAGGTTCGATTTCGATGAAATTTTAGTATGTAGTAGGAGATTACCTGGGAAAAAACCCTTTTGGAAATATGCGAAATGGGGTCAAAGGTCAGGATATAGGAGCGGAATCACTTCCATTGCCATTATGCGCCATAACTTACGTAAAAATTCTTTAATTTGGATGAAATGTTAGTATGTTGTAGGGGTCTGCCTGGGGACGAATCCTATTGAAAATGGGCGAAATGAGGTCAATGGTTAGGGCACAGGAGCGAGATCTATTCCATATCCCTTATGCATCATAACTTACGTAAAAATGCTGCGATTGCGACAAAACTATACATAGTTATTCCGCAGGTATACTGAACCGGTTCTGTTGAATATCATCAAAATGGGATCAAAGGTCAGGGCACAGGACCGAGATTTATTCCACAGCCATTATCCTCATAACTTGAGTAATGATTTATGGTATGTTGGAAAGCGTATCATAATCAATGCACTGCATGATTTTACTAACTTGTTTTCTATTGGAGCTTATTATTTATTTTTTTTAATAGGTTTGTAATTTTTTTTCTGTAGGAGGACTTTTCACAAATAAAGCATTTTTCATCGTGATTTTTCGAAGCTACAAAGTGTTTTGCAATATGATTTTTTTAAACTGACAATAAATTTCAGTTATCTTTAAAAAAGGTGAAATGTACTTTTTATGGTATTATTTTACAAGAACAAAAATAAATTTAAAATTTAATGTTGATAGCTATAATAACTTTTGTCTTAAGTTGTCCAAAGACTGATACACAGACATCGTATAATCATCTGTACAATAAGTGCCCGGTTTCTTACAGTAACACAATTTTTTATAAGTAGCTGGTGCACCAAATAGGGAAAAAGATAAGAAATATCCTGTGCCAGAAAAAACAAAATCCGTGCGATATGCTATCCACAATATCCGATCTCGCTACGGAACTTCAAAATTCGACAGACGATTGAAATTTTAAAGTTAATCTATTCCCACGAATCTCTCCTATACTGGAAATTTCTCGTCATACGGATACGGAAAAAGTAGAACGGAGTTTTTTCGTTAATATACGAAAGAAATTCCGGAAAGGTTTCTGAAAATTCAGAATTTTCCATTAACACATCTCTAAAACAGTAATTTACCGTCAATATAAGAAAGAAACTGCGAAAGGTTTCTGAAAATTCAGAACTTTTGCGTTGTACGAAAAATCCGCTAAATTCAGGTTTCTTTCCGTCATTTCACGGAAAACGTTGCATCAGAAACATGCTTCCTTAATTAATGAAGCATGTTTCTGATAAAACCACGGACAAGTTTCCGTTATTTCTTTCGTGAATTATAATAATTCACGAAAGAAATGACGGAAACTTGTCCGTGATTTTCAGATTTTTTTACGGTGTGTTGCTTATTTTAAAGTTTTCTATTATACAAAATTCTTCCGCTAGAAAGCGGACGAATTTTGCATCATGTTTCCTTCTATATTTCTTGTTTTAACTATTCGGTTTCAAAATGGCTTTGTCTCTGATACCTTCCTTCTGCAATGAGAAACCTCTTGTACGCAATTTGTTAATCTTCGTAACATACATTTTAGCCGCTGGTGGAAGTAAGTAGGAAGTAAGTAGCTGTTTCTATTTCTGGATATTTTATAGGTTGTATACATTCGGTTGATTTTTTCTAACCGGTTCCATTGACCTTGAATAACTTTGAAAACAAATTTTCGCGTATGAAAGTATTCAAAAGACGTGCTGATTACAACCGAAAATTCGGAGTGATCTTGTTTTCTATTGACAGTGATGCTGTCACTTCACAGCGCAATTTTTGCACAGGTCAATAAAGCCCAATTGTTAACCCAGTTTGTGAAGAACATGGATAGGCTTAATACCCTATTTCCTTCTCTGTAATCGTCAATACGAAAAGAAATTCTTTGATATTTGTTTTTGACATCACAGTTCTTTTTCGAGTTGGTTTGATTTTATGAAATCCGAAATCAAGAGTGCTATTTCTTGGCACCAACAACCGGTCTGGAAGACTGCCCTTGTCGAAACTATACACCGGAAAGCTATTCCATTATGACTACCCCCCCCCGCCTAGAGAAATGAGCGCGCTAGGAGACCGAACGGTGGAGCAGGTGAAGTTCACGGAGCAGTATATATATACAACCCGAGGACCGGCTTTCGGTTAGTCGTGATAGGAGTCAGAATGGGAAAAAGTGCCGATTTATCTGAGTTTAATAAAAGACAAATTGTAATGGCACGGAGCCTCGGACCTACGATCTCGGAAACGGCGCGGTTTGTGGGTTGTTCACGTGCCGTTGTAGTGAGTACGTACCAAAAGTGGTGCACAGATGGCCAAACGACGCACCGTCATCCAGCCGTGTATCGTCCGCAGCTCACTGATACAAGAGGAGAGCGGAGACTGTCGCGCAGTGTTCTAAGCGACCGTAGGGCCACAGTGCAACAAAACACCCGCAGCTGATCAGAGCAATATGTCACAGCACACAGATCATCGCTGCCTTGTCCGCATGGGCCTGCGTAGCCGTAGACCCAGCCGGGTCCCCATGCTCACTGCACGTCATCGCCAACAACGCATGAAATGAGCCCAAGATCATCGATATTGGATCTTGGATGATTGGAACAAAGTGGCCAGGTCTTGACGAATCAAGATTCCTGGTGTATCACATAGACGGCGTAGCGCGGATACGCCGATTACCAACGAAAGCTATGGCACCTGGATGCACTGTTGGGAGGAAACAAGCCGTAGGCGGTTGTGTTGTGCTGTGGGCGATGTTTTCTTGGGTCACTTTAGGCCCCATTATTCCAATGCCACAATCCCTGACAGCTGTCAGGTATCTGAACATCGTTGCGGACCACGTTCACCCATTCATGGCAACTGTGTTCCCTGCTGGTGATGGCCATTACCAACAGATAATGCGCCATGCCACACTGCCAGAATTGTCAAGGAGTGGTTCGAGGAACATGCTGGTGACTTTCTGTTAATGCCCTGGCATCCAAATTCACTTGACATGAACCCAATCGAACATTTGTGGTTCGACTTGGAAAAGCGGGTTCGCGCTAAGTCACCACCACCCCGAAACGTACAGGAACTGAAGGACCTGCTGTTAACATTATGGTACCAGATACTTCATCGAATCGATTGATATCGCCACTTCATCGAATCGATGCCTCGCCGAGTGGCCGCTGTTTTGCGGCTAAAGGGGTCCTACAGCTTATTAGGTAGGTGGTTGTATTGGAATAGCTGATCGGTGTAAATAACGAAACTAGGAAAGTGTTCAGCGAAATTGTAGGAGTGGCTGTTCGGTTAAGAGAAAAGAAAAGGAAGAATGAGAGAGTGCAAATTATTCGGATTTTTTGCTCCAGCAACGGAATACTCAGAGTAATAACCAAGAAGAAAGTGCCTAACGTTGTTTACGTGTGCGTATGGATCCAGTGTAATGGCACAGAAAGATCTCAAAAGTGTCATAATTGTGAAAAATGTGACTGCGGTTTCAAAAAAGAGTGATGAGGCATGACAAAAGTGCATGCGATATTATCAGCGCATGGTGTCAGAGGTTGTGGCGCGAAAGGTAGGCTTAATTCCAATAAAGGTGACAAACGAAGAAGCAGGACATGATGTCACGAAGACAAAGCGATAGAAAGACTGAAATAAAAACGTATAGAAGACAACGCTTACGAGATAGCAACTATGCAGCTGTTCCTTCGAAGAAGAAAGGAAGCGCTAATTTTAAAACAAGTTAGTAAAATCATGCAATGCATTGATTATGATACGCTTTCCAACATACCAGAAATTATTACTCAAGTTATGAGGATAATGGCTGTGGAATAAATCTCGCTCCTGTGTCCTGACCTTTTACCCCATTTCGATTATATTCAACAGAACCGGTTCAGTACACCTCAAAAATAACATACTAAAGTTTTGTCGCAATAGAAGCAGTTTTACGCAAGTTATGAGAATAATGGCAGTGGAATAAATCTTGCTTTTGTGCAATGACATTTGAACCCATTTCGTTGATATTCAACAGAAATGGTTCACTATACCTCCGGAACAACATGATAACGTTTTGTCGCAATCGAAACATTTTTTGGTAAGTTATGATGCACAAGGGCAATGGAATGGATCCCACTCCAGTGCTCTGACCTTTGATCCCATTTCGCCCATTTTCAATAGGGTTCGTCCCCAGTGGCTCCCTACTACATACTAAAATTTCATCGAAATCGAACCATATTTACGCATGTTATGACGCATAAAGGCAATGGAATGGATTCCACTTTTATGCCCTGACCTTTGACCCCATTTCGCCCATTTTCAATAGGGCTCGTCCCCAGGTGATTCCTTACCAAATACTAAAATTTCATCGAAATCGAACCATATTTACGCATGTTATGACGCATAAAGGCAATGAAATGGATCCCGCTTTTATGTCCTGACCTTTGACCCCATTCCACCCATTTTCAACAGGTTCCGTTCCCAGTTCCTTACCATATACCAAAATTTCATCGAAATCGAACCGTTTTTACGCAAGTTATGACGCGTAAGGGCAATGGAATAAATCCCGCTTTTATGCCCTGCCTGACCTTTGACCCCAATTTGCCAATTTTCAATAGGGTTCGTGCCCAGGTAGTTCCCTACCACATACTGAAATTTCATCGAAATCGAACCATATTTACGCATGTTATGACTCATAAAGGCAATGAAATGGATCCCGCTCTTATGGTGTGACCTTTGACTCCACTTCACCCATTTTCAATAGGGTTCGTTCCCTGGTTGTCCCCTACCACATACTAAAATTTCATCGAAATCGAACCATATTTATGCAAGTTATGACGCATTAGGGCAATTGAATGGATCCTGCTCTTATGGCGTGACCTTTGACCCCACTTCACCCATTTTCAATAGGGTTCGTCCCCTGGTGGTGCCCTACCACATAATAAAATTTCATCGAAATCGAAACATTTTTACGTGAGTTATCGTGCCGACAGACAGACGGACGGACGACCTACGGTTGGAAAGCGTAAATGAATTCAGTTGGACTCCAAAGCGGAATCAGAGTGCGACGACGATCTGAAAATTGCAGAGTAGGATTTCTAGTGCTGGTGTAAATGTGTAAATGTGGATGGTAATTATGCCGATAAAACCTTTCCTTTTAATGACGGCCGATTATTAGTGTCAAATTATGTATATATATTCAATGAGAAGAATTTGATGCCAATGATCACTGTTTAACAGATGAAAAGACACCTATAGTTTCTGTTAAATGTAACAAATGTATATCCGGTACATTGTGTCGTGAGGACGTTATGACCATTTTTTTTAGCCTTTTTCTGTCACGTGGTCAGATATCTTGGTTATTGTGAGCACACACATGCATACTGATTTTTTCAGTCTGTTATACCACCCTGTTTTTTATTCTCATGATTTTTCCTTTTAAGTACGAGGGCATTAAAAAAATTCATGTTCTAACCCACTTCAAGTGAATATGTTGTAATTTTTCTGCAGATAGTACATATTCTTTTATGTCACTGTACCAATTTTTAGCGTTACAGATCCATTCATTCTTTTTTTTTTTCTTTCACACGTGATTTTGTGAATTAAGCAGTGGAGACTTCGCGAAATGAAGAAAAAGAACTGCGTGAGGTGATAACATGCCTCTCTTTGGAAGACATGTCCCCTCAGGAGGTTCATGACGATATGGTTGAGACACTGGATGGGGGGGGGTAAGTTCTTACATATCCCACAGGTGGCAAGTGGCTCTGAGAACTTGAGATGATGCAGATCGTTCTGAACAAGCCTCCAAATCCACCTCTGTGGAAAACATTAACCATATTCTCACGATGCAACACATACGAATGATTGATTATTCCAGAGGTGGGGAACCTTTTCATGTTGAAAGGCCGCATTAAGTTGGCTGTAATCCAACAAGGCCGCATTCAAAAACCTTCAATTAGATATACTTCGAAACGTACATTATTTTGTAAAATCTTACTATGTACTAACCACCAAAAAAAAAAAAAAGTGTTAATTCTAATGTTAACTAGCCTTTTAATGACATTGTTGTGACTGCTTTTTGCTGGAAAGCATTTGAATATTTAGTTGCAATATGGAGGTCCGCGGTTTTAGCTGATCCTCTAAGATGGGTATCCATCATTTGTGACCTTAAGGGTGTCTCGATTTGGGTTAGGTAGGAGAATGGAGATTCAAAGCAATAAGTGGTTGAAAAGCAAGAAAATTTTTTTCGTGTATGTTGCCAAAGGCGTGGGTATTCTATTGCATTTTTCAATATTTCAGCAGTATCTTTCTTAGCGACATAAGGACTTTGAAACGTCATCTTGTGAGAGTTCTATCAATTCGATCTGTAGTTTCTTAGGAGCCGTAGAACGAAATCATGAGCGTAGCTGGTTTCCCTTATGACTTACTAATACTTAAACTGTGGCCGCTAGTCGGGGAGTAATATTTCGTTGAATCCTCTTTTACTCTTTGGTATTTTAAATACGGTCATTTTAAGATTAAAATAAAAATAATAAAATACGAACAAAAACATATTCATAAAAATAAAAGGATTTGTTCTGCAAAATTCACACAGAAAGTCGCACTTAATGACCTAAATGGTCGCATGCGACCTTAAAGCCGTAGGTTCCCCACCCCTAGAATTCGGCTGAATTTGTAGGCATTTCAATTGGTAGTATCGCTTCTCGCTTGTAACCTTTTTTTTTTGCCATAGGTAGAATTCGAACCCACACCTTCCTACTTCGGAGCTGCTGTTCTCCCAATTGAACTACACCGGCAGATTTATCTATGTTTCATTATCGATTTGACTCATTCTTTACCTCAGGAATACGTCATTTACGTCATGTCACGTAGTAGGTTACCTCGTCCCCCCCCTTCCCCCTGAAAAAGGCAGGGACGCGAAATCGCAGGCTTCGAGTCAGCCGACAATCATGCTCCAAGGGCCATCTCACTGTAGGAGTAATTTTTATTAATTGGCAGCGTCGCGTGGAAGAAATATCACACACATTTTTCAAAACTCATGACCATGAAATCCATTTTCGTTCGAGCGCCAATGTAACCTCTCTTTCGCCAACAGAGGGATTCGAACTACGCCGGCAGCCTTATCACGGCTTCATTGTCGATTTGTCTCATGCTTTACCTCAGTAGTACGTCATCTACGCCATGACAGGTAGTACATTACAGCTACTGATCACAGTATGGGATTTTTTAAGAGATTAAACCATTTATTTATTCACGTACAGGAACGTAGCAAGTTTTTCTTTTCTGGGAGGGCGAGCCTTGAAATTACGCCCCTTTCAGTTCAAAAGTTCTTTACTTTCACTCAATTATTGTAAGCAGTTCTTATTTTCTCATACCTTCGTTATAGGAAAGTATTATGATCGTTAAAAAATCTCACTCCAAGTTTTCGATATAATTTTACTCAAAATTTAGAAAATGCGGGAATACCCAAGAGCCAACGTTTTTAAATATCAAGTGAAACGTAAAAGTTATGTGAACACCGACAAAACAACACGTGAAAAAATGCAGAATGAAAGCAAACCAGCACAGAACGAATGAGTAATAGATAGTAACAATAAGACGATGCTTTCGGGGTAGGGCTTTGAAAAATTCCTTTCAAGGTTAAACGCTCAGAGGAACGAATGGGTATTAGATAGTAACAATAAGACGATGCTTTCAGAGTAGGGCTTTGAAAAATTACTTTAAAGGTTAAACGCTCAGAGGAACGAATGAGTATTAGATAGAAACATTTCGGAGTAGGTCTTGTAAGAATTTCTTTCAAGGTTAAACGCTCAGAGGAACGAATGATTATTATATAGCAACAATAAGACGATGCTTTCGGAGTAGGGCTTTGAAAATTTCCTTTCAAGGTTAAACGCTCAGAGGAACGAATGAGTATTAGATAGTAACAATAAGACGATGCTTTCGGAGTAGGGCTTTGAAAAATTCATCGTAACCATGGAGACTTTACGAAGCAGCTGTTTTTCCAAATCTGGATAGAAAGTCCATCGTAAAAACTGCATTTCGCAGAGAAAACCCGGTTCTAACTGGCGTGGGCCTCACTCTGTAGAAGTTACGTATTCATTCTCATTCAATCAGCACACGTTTGACTCGCCTGTGTTGGTCGCTCAAAATGTCGAAAAGAAAATGCCTGTGTCTTGCGGATAAAGTGAAACTTTCAGATGATGTTGATGAAGGATAAGGAAGAAAGCTATGGCATAAAGGATTAAAATGGCAGCAGCTGAAAGACAAAGGAAGTGTCGAAGAAGGTGCAGAGCTCTCTGATTTTCTCAACGTTGATGAAAGCGTTGTGATTGCTGATCATCCTATAGAGAATGACATCTTGGAAAGTGTTGTAAAATGTATTGAAGAAACTACTGTAAATGACAAAGATGATGATGAAAGAGGATATAAAAAAACTTTCACATGAAGGAATGCTAAAATCATTCGATGCGATTCGACGAGGATTACAATTTCAAGAAAGTGTTGTAAACATCAAAATGAAACATCTTTGAAAACATCAAAATGTTCTGATGTCTTTGAGACAATGTATTCTACTTCTACGAAAAGATGTATAAATAAAGTTTTAAGCTGATTTACGAAAAGTTTCTACTCAAAAGTCCAATTTGCTGTCCAAATTCAACTACATTTTGCTGTATTTTTCATTTTATTTGATTAAGTTTTTACAATTTAAGTTCATTTCTATTTAAGGAATTTTCTTTATAATGAAGTTTTTAAACGGAACGATGGGACTTCGTTAAATAGAGACTCAACAGTATGTCATAAAATGCCAAAACCAATCAAGCTTCCCTTCTAAAAACAAAATACTCCAGTAATAATATCATACAAAACTATATAGGATTTGGTGCTGCGATGGACGAAACGACCACAGGAACTCCAGACCTAAAATAATTCCACAAGGAAACTGCACTTTATTTTCATTTCATTAAAATAGTTAATAACTGCCAAGTGATAGCTTATTACACTTTCCTTGAAAAAAATCTCTGAACAGATGCCTCCTTTTTATGCTAGTTCGTGGTTCTCCGCCAGCTGCCACTCGTCGGTTAGGAACCACTGACTTCAGCGGCTGATTTCAAAGAAATAATTTCCGGATCAAAGTCCAAATAAATCACGCTCCACACGAAATTCGGCATTCCTTCTTTGAGCACCAAAGCCTAGAGCTTCATTGATGAGGAACATTTTATGGTGTCCTCATTCCATTCACGCGCATTTTAGGCAATGATGGTTTGTTTATTTTCATTAGAATCGACGGAAACGGATTTCAACGGTGCCATATGCAGCATACAGCTTTTTCGATGGTCGACGTCGCCAGCCGTTGTAGAATGACGCAGTATTTAATTGAAAGAACGCCCTTTGAAACTTCATCAAGTGACGCATTAACAGAATAACCATCCATCATTCCATTAGAAGCTCAACACTTCCTACCGAGCCAAAAAATCGCGTCTTTTTTATTTCGTTTCGTGTTAACGATCTCTCAAATGAAATAAAAATAACCCTTGACCATAAGGACCACCATTTTGTTCTTATCTTTGCAATTCTCTTCGCAGATTCCTTCTACAAATAGATGTTTTTCCTAATTTTCTCTTCTATTAACGATTCCTTATCTCCCCCCCCCTCCCCGACTGCTGTATCAGCCGTATTTAAGAATTTCCTGTCAAACTAAAGTTACCAAAATTGCACAAGCAAACTACATCTTCCTTGAAAAAATAGAAATAAATAAAGAAACCGATATACATTCCTGTACTGTTGTTGGGAGGGAAAGGGGGAGAGCTGATGCAAGGCAAGCGAGCGCCTTTTGTTTAAAATATTGGAACTTTTACTGTTAGTGGTTTGTAAAAATTACTGACATTTCATTGTGAATGAATATTTTATCTTATTTGTACTGAATTTCTTTTTAAAACAAAATTCAGAGGACACCGTACAAACGTTACGTAAAAGGAATTTCGTTCTCTCGAAGTGAATGAGTAGGAACGGTTGTGTCGGCAATTTTCTGCCGCATGGCGACACGTCGTGTTAGAAGCAAGGCTTAAGGCAGAAGGTGAAAACTTGTCTTTTTTCGCGGAAACGCGACATTCGAAAGAACAACAAAGAAAAAGTGAAGAAGTGAAGAGTGCACACGAGAGTTGTGCTGAAGACTGAAACGAAGTTACAGCTTTATTCTACAGATTTTAAACTAACAGCGTTGTGATGATATTAAGATTAAAAATAACAACGTTATTTCATAATTATTTTATTCGATCAAGATTTCGCTCAAGATTTCGCTGTGCTCTGGAGGAGATGAAGAAGCAAAACTAATCGACAAGACGGATTCACCCGCTGAACTTAATATTTTGGAGGCTTTCCTTATGTGTCGAAATTCTTCGCAACTTGTCAACGACATGGCATCCAAATCATTTCATTTCTTTTTCGTTATGGGGTTACATTTTATCATGTTATATTTCAATTTTTTTTTAATTAAAAAAAAAAAAAGTATCACCGGAGGACCGGACTAGGCTGCCATTTGTTGATGACCTTGGCTACTTACAATGGACGCACCATATCTTCTGATTCAAGGCTTCTTGAATTGGAGGTGGAACAACAAAGGATCAAGTGGGACATCGTCGGGCTAAGTGAGGTAAGGAGAAAAGGAGAAGATCTCATTGAACTGAAAAGTGGACATCTCTTCTACTATCGTGGGACAGATACTGGCAGAACTAGTGGTGTTGGATTTATAATAAACAAGAAACTGAAGGATAAAGTTGTAGAAGTTGAAAGTTCCTCTGACAGAGCTGCACGACTCGTTATCCAACTCTCGAGAAGATACCAGGCCCAGATTATTCAAGCTTATGCACCCACCACAAGTCATCCTGAAGAAGAAATTGAAGAATTTTATGAGGAAATTAGTCATTTAAATAATAAAGGCAAGCAGCACTTGAAGATAATTATGGGAGATTTCAATGCAAAAATAGGGCAACGGCAACAGAATGAAACTTCAGTAGGTAAATTCGGTCACGGCAACAGAAACCAGCGTGGAAATACTCTCGTAGAGTTTGCAGAGGCAAAAGGGTTTTTCATCATGAACTCCTTTTTCAAGAAAAAGCCACACAGGAAATGGACATGGAGACATCCAAATAGGACGACAAGTGAAATTGATTTTATTATGTGTAACAAAAAATTCGTCATAGAAGACTGCAGTGTGCTAAACAAGTTCAACACAGGCAGTGACCATAGATTGGTGAGATGCAAGATGCACCTCAACACTAAACTCGAACGTGGCAAGCTCATAAGACAAACAAAATGTATTGATATAACCAACCTTAAAAAATACCATAATACCTTCAAGTTGGAACTGAAGAACAGATTCTCTCCTTTAGAAGGCCTAACATCGGAAGAAGTATATATTTCTGACGTTAACAGAAGTAACCAAAGCTCTTATGGAAACAGCAACAATATTAGCTGGGTCTAAGAACAAGTTGCATGTGAACAAATTATCAGAAAAAACCAAAATGTTGATGCAAAAAAGAAGAGAGATGAGGACAACTAAAGAAGATGTGACTTCCAAAGTGGATTATGTAGAGCTACGCAAGACAGTACGAAAAAGTATTACTGAAGACGTAAGGAAATTCAACTGTAAACTAGTGAGAAAAGCAATTGAAAACAACCAAAGCCTAAAGATAGCAAAAGGACATCTCAGTAAGGGAAGAAAACAGATTATGGCACTGAGAAAAGAAGATGGTTCTGTAACAAGAAATAGAGGCGAAATTTTGACAAGAGTGAAAGATATCTACTCGAAATTATATGAAAGGGATGATACATGTAATCCAGACATCATGAAAGGAACCAGTACCAGAGTTCTTCCAGTCCTACCAGCAGAAGTTGCACATGCAATCAAGAACATGAAGCGGGGAAAAGCTCCAGGAGAAGATGGATTTACTGTAGACATCATACAAGAAGCAAGTGGAGAAATTGAAACAGTACTTGCCCAATTTTTCACTCGATGCCTTAATAAAAGGAAGATTCATGAGGATTGGAGCAACATAAAAAAAGGTGACATTGAGGATCTCAGGAACTACAGACCTATCAGCCTCCTATCAGTAGTTTATAAAATCTTCACTAAAGTTCTTTCACATCGCTTGAAGGTAACACTGGACATGGCTCAACCGAGAGAATAAGCTGGATTCGGGAGTGGCTACAGCACTATAGATCATATCCACGTTCTGAGAGAACTAATTGAAAGAGTGAGGGAATATGAACTTCCATTGAGCATGGCTTTTATCGTTTATGAAAAGGCCTTTGATTCGGTGAAACCATCAGTAGTTACAATGGCTTTGAAATCCTGCGGTATTGAAGATGCATACATTAATATTATTAATAACATCTATGAAAATGCAAGTGCAAATATTCGGCTGTTTGAAAGTACAACAAGCATAAAAATTGAAAAGGGAGTGAGGTAAGGTTACACCATATCTCCCAAGCTCTTTAATGCCGCATTGGAAAATGTCTTTCAATCACTGAACTGGAAAAACAAAGGGATAAAGATTAATGGAGACTATCTAACTCATCTTCGTTTTGCTGATGACGTAGTCATTTTTGCAACTACCCCATCAGAGCTGCAGAGTATGATCCAGGAACTTGCTGACAAGAGTAAAGATGTAGGATTAAAAATGAACTTTCAGAAGACAAAAGTGATGTACAACGCTTTTACAAGAAATGAAGATTTATCGATTGGTGAAGAAAAGCTGGAGATAACATATACGTACGTTTATCTTAGCAGATATCAAGTAAGGACCACATTGATGAAGAAATTAATCGGTGTATAAAACTTGCCTGGAGAGCTTTTGGAAGAAACAGCATCATTTTCAAGAGCAGTGTGCCGTTATGTCTTAAAAGAAAAGTGTTTGATCAATGCATCGTTCCAGTGCTTACGTATGATGCAGAGACGTGGACCTTAACTAAAAGAGACATACAAAGGTACAAAGGCTGCAGACAACTCAAAGTAGCATGGAGAGGTGCATGCTTGGTGTAACCAGGAGCGATAAGAAGAGGAACTCGTGGATCCGAAAAATGACAAGAGTGGAAGACATCATGATCAGAGTTAAATCCCTGAAATGGCAACGGCTGGACATACTGCCAGAAGGACAGACCATCGATGGACGGCCGAAATTTTATATTGGATTCCAAGAGACAGGAAAAGACCCAGAAGAAGACCACATGGGAAATGGGTGGATGAAATTCGAAAGTATGCGGGAGTAACATGGAGGAGACTGGCACAAGACAGACCGTTGTGGAAGAGGCTTGGAGAGACCTTCTTCCAACAGTGGATTGATAATGGTTGATGATGATGATTTCAAAATTAGTTTTATAACATATAATATTAATCAAAAAAACATATATATATGTGAATACCTATGTACAGGGTAACCACAGAACATGAAATTGAGAAAAGGCTATATACACTATATTGACAAGGGTCCCATCCCTTCAAAAGCAAATGAACGGATCCGCTGCTTTGTTAAGATGCGCGGTACAGCTGCACACGGTATAAAAACAAGCCTGCTGCTGACCGCGATCATATCGCACTGTGAGATTGAGCGAAAATGTCGCGGCGGGAGAGAATTGACTTTGAGAAAGGAAAGATTGTTGGGTGTTATATCAGTGGGTTGTCCATAAGAGAAACCGAGAGGCGTTTAAACATACCCAAGTCAACTGTTTTGGATGTACTGAATAAGTGGAGGACACATGGCGTGCTTGAAGCAGCAAAACGTACCGGCAGACCAAAGAAAATCAGTGATAAAGGACGTTGAAGCCGCAGGAGAGTCGTCACAGCTAATCGACGGAGTACTGCACAAGACCTCGGTGTACAGGTGAGTAAAAATGCTGGAACCTCGGTATGTACACGTACCATTCGCAGAGAACTTCATTCCATGGGTTACAATGGTCGTGCGGCTGCTCATATGCCTTTCATCTCCACTCGGAATGCTATTCGTCGTTTAGCATGGTGTAAAGAACATTTATCGTGGACCGTAGATCAATGGAAACGGGTCCTATGAACTCATGAATGCAGATACACGATCCATCAGTCTGATGGCCGTGTGTGGGTATGGTGGCAGCCGGGCTAACGCTATTTATCGCAGTGTACTGTTTCTACGGTCAAGTCTGGAGCTGGCAGTGTACTCGTGTAGAGGTGTTTTTCCTGGTATGGTCCCTGCTCATTGGCTATCGTGACAAACTTGTTAACCAGCACGTCTACATCGATATTCTGGACGATTATGCCCTACTAACTCTGTGGCAATACTATGGAACCGAGCGTTGTTGGTACCAGAAGGATAATGCACCGTGCCATAAAGCAAAGACTGTTACGGCGTGGTTTGATGATAATTCCGTATCGTGCGGGGACTGGCCAGCACAGAGCCCTGATCTTAAAATCCCCACCTATGGGATGAATTAGAGCGCCGCATTAGAAGTTTGGAACCAAGGCCTACTACTAAGCAACAGTTAGCGGCAGCATTTGTACTGAATGGAAGCGCATACCTATCGCTGTGTTCCGCAACCTTGTCGAAAGCATGTCTCGAAGAGTCAGGGCATGCATTAAGGCCAAAGGTGGGCCGACGCCGTACTAATGAATGTCAATAAATTATATGTTGTGTTTCTCTTCTAGGTGTCTGGTCACTTTTGTCAGTATAGTGTATATATAGCCTGAGTTAATCCCAACTCACCTAAAGTACGTAGTCAAGCCAAAACGTCCTGTACATATAAAATTTACGCATATGTAGTCTGATTAATAACTTTTACTATTAAGTTTTATGTTATAGTTTGGTAGCAAATATTTTTTTAGTTGCTTTCGAAAATAATTATAATTGTTAATATGTGTTAGTTGGCAAGAAAGGCTATTCCGTAACATCAGTCCCTGGTTATCAATAAATCTTTGTTCGGTTAAAGTGGTAGGCATTGGTAATAGAAATCCATTTTTTGTCTCTTGTTTGATTGTCGTGACCCACAGAGTTCAGCTGAATTAAATGTTTATACCTATTTTATTTTATTATTTTGTACATAAATCCTAGTAATCTATATTGCCATAATTTCTCAATATCTAAAAATCCATAAAAATTAATCCGTACCCCCATATTCAAATTAATTCCCCTGAAACTATTTAAAATTTTGACCATCATATTTTGCAATGATTGTAATTTATATAAATTAGTAGTTTGACACCATACTAATAAACAATAAGTCAAACATCTATCAAGTGCGTAAACGCAAATAACAAAAACCCGTGACCGTCAACACCGCTAATGATACAACAGTAATTAATTTCGTGCATCAGAGATCCTAGTTATATTTATTTTACCGTCTATACATGATGAAGATTTTGAATCTAAATATTTAAATCCGAAAAAGATCTTAAAACCACCTGCAACCAGATAAATATCTTTATTTGATCATTCACACACTACTAGATCTTTCAAAACGCCAAGCGTTTCATCTTCAGGTATTAGCTGATCAACAAAAATTAGAAACTTTATGTTTATATTACAGCAGTTCAAAAAATGGGTAACGTATTTTATAATCATTTGCGTGATGTCAATAGCGCGTGAGTTGTTACTGAGTATCATACAACTGCAAGTGTTATTGGCTCGTACATTAACAAGTCAAAAGAAAGTCTTAGCGAGTATTTTTATTGGGTTTGACTTCGCCGAAATAATGTTGTCCATGGAGTCGGGATCGTGATGGGTTGGTCCTCGTTGCAACACTTTTTATCATATTCGTAAATAAAGAGACTTTCCATAAGCAGCAGGGATTTTCTAGTGTTAGTTGTTGCCAATATTTTAGATTCATTCCATACCGGGGTGTGCGTTCCTTTGTTTACTGTTCTAGATAACGCAGATTCTTCAGAGTGAATTTTAACGGCATACTTATGTTCAGAGAGTCTAGTGTGCAAGGTTCGCAGTGTAGATCCTATATATGCTGTTTCTTCATGCTCATCATTCGGCTTCATTGGTATAAGGTAAACGCCATGTCGATGTTGTATTGCAATGGGGTCTCTATCATTTTTGACTATTGAAAAGATGTTTTTGGTGCGTTCACCAAATTTTATGTGGTTCCTTTTACAAGCATTGAGAAGCCTTGCTGTTATGCCGGGAATATAGTCCATTGTACCGACAAACCTGTTTGATAATGTGGTTCGGATTAAGGTTGTGCTGGAGGAGTGTTGTAGTTTGTTGACTATACGGTAGATGGTTTCTTTTCAATAGTCAAAAATGATAGAGACCCCATTGCAATACAGCATCGACATGGCGTTTACCTTATACCAATGAAGCCGAATGATGAGCATGAAGAAACAGCATATATAGGATCTACACTGCGAACCTTGCACACTAGACTCTCTGAACATAAGTATGCCGTTAAAATTCACTCTGAAGAATCTGCGTTATCTAGAACAGTAAACAAAGGAACACACCCCGGTATGGAATGAATCTAAAATATTGGCAACAACTAACACTAGAAAATCCCTGCTGCTTATGGAAAGTCTCTTTATTTACGAATATGATAAAAAGTGTTGCAACGAAGACCAACCCATCACGATCCCGACTCCATGGACAACATTATTTCGGCGAAGTCAAACCCAATAAAAATACTCGCTAAGACTTTCTTTTGACTTGTTAATATACGAGCCAATAACACTTGCAGTTGTATGATACTCAGTAACAACTCACGCGCTATTGACATCACGCAAATGATTATAAAATACGTTACCCATTTTTTGAACTGCTGTAATATAAACATAAAGTTTCTAATTTTTGTTGATCAGCTAATACCTGAAGATGAAATGCTTGGCGTTTTGAAAGATCTAGTAGTGTGTGAATGATCAAATAAAGATATTTATCTGGTTGCAGGTGGTTTTAAGATCTTTTTCGGATTTGAATATTTAGATTCAAAATCTTCATCGTGTATAGACGGTAAAATAAATATAACTAGGACCGCTAATGATGTCACATGCGATTTTAATATTTACCCTGAAACAAAAAAGAAAAAAATGTGTTATCACTAAACTCTAAGCAAAGTAGAGTACTGAAAATGTTGCCTGTTTCACAAAAGTGTTTAAAAGCGATGGACTAACAAGGGGCCTCACGACGGTCCCCCTAAGGGATTTCAATAATACTGTTTGTGTGGATAAGCCTTGGTATAAAGCTTTATTGAGCAAAAGGAGAAAGCGCGCTTCTCAAAACGTCTTCGGGAAAATCGAAGTTAAAAAACCTGAGTGACGTTTTTGTGAAGTGTTTTCCTGAAGATTGCGTAGCTCGGCGGCAATGTATCGGACTTCAAATCGCTGGTTCGATGAGTGAACTCTTAGTTTTATTTTTCATATCAGAAGCATGTTTTCCTCTTGATGTTCTAAACAAATCCTGTGAGTGTAAAAAAACAGGTTTTGTACGATGAGCAAGATGTTGTGTAACTTATTGTTTCCCTTGCTTCAACGACCAATATCATTTTGCCTCATGTATGCTGGGCCATCTGCTTCCAACGAATAATAAAACATATTTTTTATTTATGTGTCTTTTATATATCAAACACCTGTTCAAATTTGTTAATTTTTAGAAAAACAAATGTTTAATTAAGCATAATATTAATAGACAGCAATTCCGGAAAAGAATTTTCAAGCAGAGGGTGAAAAAGGGAAAATGCACATTTTCAATAAAAAATAAATTGACAAAATATATAAACCAATGTGATTTACAATTATTGTACGTACAAATTACATTCTGATTTGAAAAATAAATTTACTCATCAAGGTTCGAACAAAGGATTTCGCCATACGAGAAAGGAACGCAGCCACACAGCCTGCACTGATTTGCAAAACTTACTCACAAGTTACTCATGATTTTTAACTTCGATTTTCCCGAAGACGTTTGAGAACATAGGTGTAACCACTGAAGGTCGGGGTCAGGACCCATCAGGTTTTCAGAGTCGAGGATCGCCAATGTAAAGGACCCCCCCCCCCCCCAGATTTTCAGAGTTGGGGATCCCCAAGTAAAGAACCCCCGATTTTCAGAGTCGAGGATTCCCAATGTCAAGGACCCCACCAGGTTTTCAGAGTTGGGGATCCCCAATGTAAAGGACCCCTAGATTTTCAGATTTTTCGTAGAATGCAAACACGTGTGTAATGTGTACTTAATAAAACAGCGATATCGATTCCTAATAAGCAAAGTCAGTTCTACAACCTTGTAATTTACATTTCTTCCCTATCTATCACAGTTTTACAGTTGTGTTCGCTAAGTTCCGCAATTCGCCAACAGAGGCGCCTTTGTCGGGGTCCCAAACTCTATCTTATGCAGTATGTATATAACATTGTATATATATCCGAAACAGAGTTAAAGACAAAATTAAAAAACAAATTTTTTTATAACTTACATTCTGAAGATCATGACGCGCAACGCAGCAGTGACGAAAAATCAGAAAGAATAACTACAAAGCACAGACTGGAATAAAACGTTTTTTTAACGACGACAAAAAATACATATTAAAACTCTAAACCCAACAGGCAAAATAAAAAATAATAATAAAAAAAAATTAACAAATCCAGAATGCAGAAAGTGTCGAGAATGCCGAGCCTTGGCTTTATCAAGGACCAGCAAAACTCTGCATTTTCTCACTTCCACAAAGACCTAGTTGAAAATGGGTTGCTGCAAAGCCATAGATGCAAGTATAATCCCCCCCCCCCAATTTTTTTTTTATTTTGCGTCACCGCCCTCAAAGGTGCAGAAAAAAATAATTTCGCAAACGTTTTAGCATATATCTATCACTTTCCTGGCCCAACCCATACTCATCATCTCCCACAAAAAACAGAAGTGTGTATGTGTGATCGGACCTCGCCAGATTTTGAAACATGGTTACGCCACGGTTTGAGAAGCGCGGTTTCTCCCTTTGTTCAATAAAGGTTACCAAGGCTTATCCACACAAACAGTATTGTTGAAGATAAAAGCACAATTCGTACAATATGTCATAAAAAACAAATACCACCGTCTATGAACGATATTTAAATAAAAGATGAAACCTATTTACAAATTAAAACCTCCACTAGCACTCTCGGGGTAACACTTACCCCATCATCAGGTGGAACAGAGAGGTTAATGCAGTACTCGCGCACACCTTTATAGGAGCGCAGCAATGCACCATGGAACTATACCATGATGCATTGCTGCGCTCCTATAAAGGTGTGCGCGAGTACTGCATTAACCTCTCTGTTCCACCTGATGATGGGGTAAGTGTTACCCCGAAAGTGCTAGTGGAGGTTTTAATTTGTAAATAGGTTTCATCTTTTATTTAAATATCGCACATAGACGGTGATATTTTTTTTTTTTTTTTAGTATTGTTGAAATCCCTGTGGGAAACGTCGTAAAATACCCTTGTAACAAGTCCGTTGTTTTTGACATAATACCATTCACTGTCATAATCAGTGCTCGAAATAGGCTGGTATGGCATACCAACACTTCTTTTTTCCTAGTATTTCATACCGGCACTTTTTTTTACCCAGAATTTACGTACCGGCACTAATTTTAGTAGCGGGAAGCGCAGATTTTTTTTTTTTTTCCCTGACTTACGAGCTTGCATTCTCAAACACAGAAATCTTATGTGCCCCGTTCCCTTGAGAAATGGCAGTGTGAGAACCTTCAAAGGTAGGGGAGTGAGTGGTCTACACATGAGTTATAAGTTCAATCGTGAATGGAATACGGGATTATAACATATAACACAAATTTTGAAGATGACAATCCGTTTCTTGGTGCAAATATGACAAGGATGGTAAGTCAGATAATATCCGAAAACTTGAAAATTTCTTCGTCCTGGAACGGGAATGAAATCCGCGTCGCCCAGATAGCTTTTTTATGATGTGAACCAACTAAATTCAATAATTTTACGTTTTCGAACATTATCTGACTTATAATATTTTCAAGTTTTCGGATATTATCTGACTTACCATCGTTGTCATATTTACATCAAGAATATAATAAAAATTACAGACGTCTTTAGTGCGATGATCTGGGGCTTGCCGTAGCCCCAGATCATCGCACTAAAGACGTCTGTAATTTTTATTATATCGTTAATTTAATATGTATATTCAATTTGAAGAGTTTCTTCATTGAATTGGGAGTAATGGATCAAACACAAATTTTAGTGTTGCAGTAATGAGTATAAACTTTTTCCACCTCGGCCTTTTTTTTTTTTTTTTAAGGGTGGTGAGATTGCTGTTAATTTAACACTGAATATTCATTCTAATTGCCCGACTTTCTACTTCGTGAAATGCCATATTGGAAGGGCGCTGGGGAGCTGCCTTCCCGGCTCGGAACCTTAAAGTTCTGTGTTCAAGCCCTGCTGAATCACTAATGATTAGCCGAGGTTCAGAAGTCTCGTTAATCCGTTGGTCCCGGAGTATAGACTCCTCGTTATAAACAAGTCTCTAACCCCAGTCCTCGGTGTAGCCTAAGTAGTGCCCACTGGATCCACAAACCAACCAACTAAAATCGACCGCCATCGCTTTTGACTTATGGCGCAACACTATTCCACGGAATTGTAAATTACATTTTCACACAAAGGATGTTTTGTTCCAGGGATGTGTTTTGCTTTTTCAGTTTTGGATATTTTCTGGCGAAGGTGTTTTTTCCGGACGATTTTTAGCTAAATATGAGAATACCGGCACATCAAAATTTCCATTTCGAGCACTGGTCATAATAGCGGTTGCTTCGTCGTTTGATTCAAGTGATTTTGGTTACGTTGGCCCTACGTACATGTGGCATTGGGGATATTACCGCACACAACGCCTTTTTTTATAAAAACGCAGGTAATGGCGCGCACTGTACAGATGTCTCATCTGCGCTCCTGTGTAATTCAAACGTTTTAAAAATTAAGCAAACCAAGTCAAATTTCTGCCTACCGTGATTCAAGTTTAATTTTTGTTTCGAAGTCAAAGTCAATCAAGCCAAGTGCCGCCTCCAGACCTGGTGGGCTTTTGTGGCATTGTGATATCATCACATAACCCCCCACGCTTGTTGTTAACAACAAGGTGGTCAAGTTGATTTTACCTCTCACAGCCGTGGATAAGTGCCTGCTTGTTCCGGTGCTATCTGGGTATTTTGTAATGCTAGCTGTCAGCGGCTTCGCGTTTTTTGTTACCGTAGGCTCAAGACTGGTCTCTTTGGTCCAAGGTCATTCTTTCGTTTCCACTCTCACCTCCGCCTCCTCTCTAACCGAGGCTTTCTGTGTGAGTTTCTTTTCTTCCCCCACTCCCCCTTTTTTTTCTTGTCATTCATGTGGACTGCGGCGTTTATAATAAGAGGACTACAGGTGACCGACCGCCACACTCATTTTTTAGACGCAGTTTTTCGTGCTCGTTTCCTTTTCTTTCTTTTTTTTTTTTTAACGTCAGGTGGTGGAACTCATAAAAAACTCCGTAAAAACAAAATTATCTCCGTAAGTTGCTGAGAAACTAATGGTAGAGAGTCTTCACCTTTTTCATTCCGAAGACAAAAGAAACATCTGAAAAAAAGGAAATAGCTAATTAAGGGGTACTAAAGGGAACAAAAAATTCACAAGGGGTGTTGCGGGAAAATGTTTCTAGTTTCGATGCCGGAAAATACGTAGGGAATATTCAGAACAAAACTCAAAACACCATGAAGCGAATCCTAAAGTTTTAGTACTCGCATCTTGAGGTGTTTGCAAGACTATTTAATAATAATTCCAACCTGAACATAGGGGAGAATTTAAGAGCTTCTCTAACATGTCATGATTCAGACCACGAATGCAATTCTAAATATAAAAAAGATATCTAAGCTGTGAACGCATTCGATGAAACAACCAGGAACAAAGACTGCAAGGTTTTTAAACAGAGATTTGTAATTTGCAGTTTTTATTGAAATTTATTACCATTTGTTTGTATCTTTCTTTATTAAAAATTGTTTGATTTCAGAAGTCTTTAAAATAGCAGAAAGAAAAAAATGTCTCGTGGAAGCAACATAAATACATATATATATATTTGTTTTGTTTAAGTACTGCTCTGTCGTTTGACACAATACCAAATATTCAGAGTGAATAGATGTGACTAATACAATCACATCAATCAGTGTATGTCATAGACTTCTCTCTTTTTACGGTGTAGGCCGTAGACTTCTCTCATTCCTTAGAATGAGGAACAGAGCTCAGGAGATTGCTTTTATTTGGAGCTAGTAGCCGGTGGCTAATTGTTTAGTAGAAATCCCCTTCGGAACCATAGAACATTTATCAATTACTCAGACGCTGAGCCGTAGCTATATAAAAAAAAGGGTCCCCGAACTAGGAGGGGAGGCCTGAAGATTCGTTTGGGGGCTGAAGGGCATCTGGGGGGGGCTCTGTGTTCAACAACAAACTGCATTTTCTCCATGAATACAGACGCAAGTTTTGCTTCGTTTTTAAACACACTTTGCTAATTTACTTCGTTTGAAAATATACTAGCGGAAAGTGAAAAAAGAACACCAAGAAGGAATTGGCGGACGATCATGAAATTTACATATGTTAATGAGGTCGAGTTTACGTAGGTGTGATATTAATTTCGGGACCAACCGGTGAGCGCTTACGCCACAGCACGGCATAATATGTAAATTATCGTCGGTGGTATTTAAGGAGTACGGCGAAGTGAATGTAATCAGTCGGCCGCGGGTGGCCTAGTGGTTAGCGTCCGTGACTGCCATAGAGATAACCTCAGGTTCGATCCTGTGCAGGTTCGAACCACTAAATACCCGCCGTGCGTCGGATGGGCACGTTATGCCGTCGGACCCCGGGTACTGGCCCCCGGTAATAAATAAGGGCGTCTTCCTCCCCCTTTCTACCTCGCTTCCGTGTCACTTTCCTATCGGGCACTCTAGCCCAAATCTCATAGCTTCCTATTTCTAAGGGCTGTTTAAGACCTGTGGTCAGACACTCCCTTCCTATAATCCTCTGCATATGATCTGAATGTAATCAGCCGTCGGCATACGGACACGTGCGAAGACCCTGAAGAAACTGCAATGCCGGGACATGGAAGATGTGTACGATTTCAGCAGTTATCGGACTTTGAGCGAGGTCGTCTAGTCGGACTCCGCGATGCCGTGTGGTCGTATTGCGGAGCGAATTGGACGGGAAGTATCGGTGGTGGTACGATGGTGACGTAGATGGTCCGAGTAACATTCCCACACGAGAAGACGAGGAACCGGGAGTTACAGACGGACTGGTGAGCGGACCGATCGACGCATAAGAAGAGCGGCGTTGCCAATCAGAACATCCACTGCGACGCAAATCCGAGCTGCCGTTGCACCTGAGGTGACTGCGCGAACAATCCGCAACCGTCTACTGGATGCAGGACTACGTGCACGTGTGCCTCTGGCATGTGTACTGTGACGTACCTGCCAGTAGGACGCACGCGACATAAAGGCAGATAGTAATCAGAACAAATGTCTGCGTAGCTCAGTTGGTAGAGCGACTTGTTCCGGAATAAACGTCCTCGGGTTCGAATCCCGGCGTAGACCAAAAATGACGGAGAAATTTACTTCGTTATAATGGCGCCCGAACTATCCGGATGACCCAGCCGTTCAAAATCTCGCATTGGTGTGATGTTATTTCCACACCGCGAGACAGGAAAAATCAGAGAATTCCTTCTCCAGCGCTTCGAAAAATAAAAATGTGTGATGTTGCATTCCACACAGCAGATTGACTGGGAGTTCTCAAGTGCACGTTCTACAGTGGATGGCTGCCTGCAACGATTCATGGTCACGGCTGACCCGTGGGCCATGCCCCCGGCCCTCTTTCGGGGGGGGGAGATGTGACGTACCTGCCAGTAGGACGCACACGACATAAAGGCAGATAGGAATCAGAATAAAACGTCTGCGTAGCTCAGTTGGTAGAGCGACTTGTTCCGGAATAAGCGGCCTCGGGTTCGAATCCCGGCGTAGACCAAAAATGACGGAGAAATTTACTTCGTTATAGTACCTCTGACTCCAGCCCACCGTCAGGAACGGCTGCAGTGGTGTCGCCAACGTCTGCACTGGATAACGCAATGGCGATCTGTCGTGTTCAGCGATGAAAGCAGATTCTGCTTGTGAGCCTCCGATGGCCGCATGCGTGTTCGCAGACGCACAGGGGAGCGTCTCCACCCTTCTTGCATCCGCCAGCGACACACAGGGCTTACACCTGGTCTCCTGGTGTGGGGAGGGATCAGCTATCACTCCCGTACAGAACTAGTGTTTGTACCGGGTACGTTAAACAGCACCTCCTACATCAACAACATCATTCAGCCCGTTGTTGTGCCATTTGTAAGGTCGGTCCATCGTGGTGTTTTCCAGCAAGATAACGCACGCCCACACATGGCACGTACAACGCAACATGCACTTCAGGGTGTGAGACAACTTCCATGGCCTACACGTTCACCGGATTTGTCCCCCATTGAGCATGTGTGAGATTTTATGGGACAACGACTTATCCGGTCTCTACGGCCAGCCACGACCATCCCCGATTTACGCGTCCAGGTTGAGGTTGCTTGGAACCCAATACCCCAAACTTACATCCAACATCTGTACGACAGACTCCATGCCAGAATTGCACAGTGTGACGCAGTTCATGGCGGTTCAACCTCGTACTAACCATGTTACATGGAAATGTTATTTTTCAGTTTACCAGCAAATACAGCTGTATTTTGCCATAATGTTTTGATCACGTTATCCTCTGTATTCCGTTATTATGCTGTATAAATTTCGTTGGTATCAGACGTTTCCTTCTTGGTGTTCTTTTTTCACTTTCCGCCAGTGTAATTATGCCGCAAAGTAAAAAGAAAAACAATTATACAAAATATGAAATAAAAAGGGGAGAAATAAAACAGAACTCCTTTGAAATATAAAAAATAAATCACATTCTCTGAATTTGCTTGATGGGGGAGAAGGGGATTCAGTTGCACGTTCCTTATCGCTGGACGTCACTCCCAACCAGCATGATTTTTTATTTTTTTAGTTTACTGTTCAGGTCTCTTTTCCATGGATCCATGTAATGGCATCCAGGATTTACTGATGTCATATTTCAACGTTTTCTACTCCTTTTGTTCAGTTCCACTTTTTCTCTATCTTTAATCCCGTATTCTCCTTCGCTGGTGTTCATTGGTAGCCATTTCTTACCGTGGTGAATATCCATAATCCTTTCCCTCTGAAAAACCAAGTGAATCCTTCCAAAAAAAAAAAAAAAAAGCCATTTTCTCCTACACGAGCATCGTAAAACCATTCGTACTGTATGAAAAACAATGAACGAAAAAATGTTGAAAGCTCTTTCTCTCTCGCGCATGAACAAAGATTTCCCTTTAGCACTGTTTTCCAACGCGTAGAGAGATATATTTAGTTAAAATGTCCCAGCGACAGCACTTCTTTGTAGGCAACGAACTGCGTAGAAGTTTTTAAACAGCACCTTAGCATTTCATAGTCACTTACCAAATGACGAACAGAGTTTTAGCCTTCTGCACAACTACGCCTCCAACTCAATCACTCTTTTTTTTATTTTTTATTAATATTGTTATTAAAAATTTTACGTTTCTCCGAAAAAGGAAAAAAACTGCAATAGCAACAATAAAATGACATTTCTCTCTTCCCACAACACCAACAAGCACTGTCACCATATGTCAGAGAATCATTGGCGCGGCTGCTACAACTGATTCCCCCCGAGAAGTAATTTCTTTGTAGTTATTCATCGTACTGCACTAATGTTTCTAATGTACTGCACCGATACAAAAACAATGTGAATCTTTTTACTTCTTGCATGTTCCTAATTTCCTTTTGCCACTATGTTCAGACAGTTCAGTATGTTCTGCTGTAGAAATACCTCTTTGTCTTTTTTTCAGTTCACTTCACCTGTTGCGTGAACTTATTTTAAGTTTTAAGTACGATTTTGTACATGGCCCTTGTTGAATTCTTTAATACACAAGGTGTGTTTTACCTCATCGTTCGGGCTGCATCACTTCAATTTTTCTTGTTTTTAAAAAGTGTTATTCATGACAAAAGAAGGTAAAGAATTTATGCCGTAAAGTCGCGAATGGCTGCGTATGAAAGTGCAGTTGTTCCTATACTCTGATGAACGGCAGAATATAGGAACAACTGCGCTGCACACTACCTCGGTACTGCAGAAAAGACATAGGAGTCGTTTGTGTGCTGGGGAGATGCGTTACTTACGGGGCGTTTGTGGCAAGACATGCTCTGATCATGTGAGGAATGAAGATGTGTTGCAGATGTGTAATGTGAGGCGAAATGTTAGCAAGATGGAGACTAATGTTCTTCGGTGGTTTGGCCATGTTAAAAGAATGAGTGATGAAGTGCTTACTAAGAGAATTTATTCAGCACAAGTGGCAGGAAAGAAAGGTAGAGGAAGACCAAGGGTACATTGGGAGGACCAGATTCAGGAATGTCTGCTTGAGAAAAAGATAATGAGTATGAAGTACAAAAATCTTGTGTGCGGCGTGTGATGTATATGTATAAATGAAGCTTGAGCTGTGAGCCGGTATCGTTGTGCATGGAGACATTTGATGCACTAATAGTAAGTAAATTCTAGCTCCATTACCCAGAAAAAACACAAGTGTTGGGAAACTGCTGGCCACCAGCTGGCACTGATGGGTCACTGCTGGCTGAAATCTACAGCTCACGGCCCGGTAGCGGTTCGTTAGTGGCAGCGCCATCAGTTGGCAGCAATTGATGGCCCTGCAGCGTCGCCGTGATTGCGGGCCTCCAAGAAAGTGCCACTAGTGGACGGTAGCTGGCAACCGATGCAATCCCAACACCAGGTGGAAGCAACGGGATGCGCATGCGCAGAAGCAACACGTGCTGTGTCTCGCGTGGTACCAGTTAGTTGAAGACGACGCTATCGCCATTGTGCTATTTTAGTGGATGTTAAGGAAAAAAAAAGAAAAACCCAAGTAGAGAGGCGAATTAATTTCCTATAATGAAACGCCACGTCGACGAAGATATCAGATTAAGCCATGAAATACTATATTACAGCCATGAAATACTATATTACAGCCATGAAATACTATATTACAGCCATGAAATACACCCACTCCATTCCCATGAATAGCAAGAAATAATTTCTGTGTAATCTTTCGTTTTAACATACACTAAACCGCTTGAAACAAAAGTCCTGGAAAAACATTAAAAAACCGTTATATTGGGGAACAAAAATGAAGAAGAATTATACGCGTACAAAATTTATCAATTATTTGAAAAAAAAAAAAAAAAAAAAAGAAGAAGAAGGAAAGAAAGAAAGCAACACTATGTGGATAAAATGTACTCATCCATGGGTTCAATACACAAGACTGGAGGAATTCACTTCTAAAAATAACGAGAAGTAAAATAAAATACCTTTTCTGTTTAAAACAAATGTAGCTGACATCCGAAAGGAAAGATACAGCGTTAAAAATGTAACAGAATGTGACATGAACTGGTAAATATATTAATTCAACAATCGCCTTTCAAGACAAGGACAGCACGAAACTTTAGAAAGCGTCTTTAAGTTGGTACACTCGTTTAAAATGAGTGAAGTTCCCTGCTAGCTACGGCCATGCTTGTTGAATTTTTCTCTGCTGTATTTTCTCCTATCAGTGCAGTCTTAACTCTAAGAATTATTTTGAGTACTACTTTCTTGGCAAACGAGTTCTTTTCTCCTTGTCCTTACGATTCATGAGAATTCTCAAATATAGCTGCCGACTACGTGGGTGGCTCAAGCAGCTATTGAAATCCATGAAGGGGTGCGGAATATATGTAGGAAATGCTCTGACACAATCGTCAGGCAATTAAAATTTGGTCTTTATAAAACTCCCTTAAGTCCGCTGCCTTTCCCATCTGTAGATCATGAGTAACTCTGATTAACAAAGCTGAATATACAGAAGATGTTTACACATTTTTAGAACGATTTTCCAGTAATATAATTAATGTTTAAAATAAAATTATTTCTCACTTAAATGTTCTATCTGATTGCTCTTTCTCTAGAATGAACCTACATCTAGATTTCCAAGATAACAGGGCTTTTCTTAAAATTGGTAGTGGTATTTTATTCCACTCCCCTTCCACTGCTTTCCATAGTCGAACCATTGTCAGGTCTGCATTTAGAAAGCGCTCTTTCTAGCAGTCCGAAGGCACAATAGTCCATTGGTGACATATCAGGGGACTTTGAAGGAATATGAGCAAAAGGTATAGACTTGATACCAGTCTTTTTAGCAGTCCGAAGGCACAATATTCCATTGGTGACACATCAGAGGACTTTGAAGGAATATGAGCAAAAGGTATAGACTTGATACCAGTCTTTTTAGCAGTCCGAAGGCACAATAGTTCATTGGTGACATAGACTTTGAAGGAATATGAATAAAAGATATAGACTTGATACCAGTCATTTTTTACCAGTCTTTTTAGCAGTCCGAAGGCCCGATAGTCCATTGGTGACACATCAGGGGACTTTGAAGGAATATGAGCAAAAGGTATAATAGACTTGATACCCGGCTCTTTTTTTTTTTTTTTTTTTTTGTTTTTCAAGAAATAGAGGGGCAAATTTGGATGAATGACTAGTAGCCATATCCTGATGGAGTTCTACTCTTTGAAGGGTCTGTGGATAAAGGAATTGTGTTTCTTCTTTAAATATAGGAGTTAAAACATTATTTTTGTAATACATAGAATTAATTTTAACATTCTTTTCAACTTTTCTTAACTTGAATTTCCCATTGTACGTGAAACCAGCAATAATCATGAATCCTTTACTGAAACTTGCTTTTGGATTCTTGAAACCAAGTTTTTGTCTCTTTTTCTGCTCTTTTGCGATAGTAAATCAACCTGTTTTGTTGCAATCGTTTAGGTATATCCATGCTTCATCAATAGTCATAATAAATTTCGTGTTCTGTGCTTAGCCATATGCCTCAAGAGGCGGTGAACATTACGTTTTTTTTTTTTGTTTTTTTTCCCAGATTCAAATCTTTGTTTATTACCTCATTTACAGTTGATACAGACATTTTTAACGACTTAGCAATTGCTCTTTGAGTCAGTGGACTTTCTTTGAAGACCAGAATCCTTACTTTTGAAATAGTCGTAAAAGTACGTGCCTTCGTTGGATATTCTTTTGGTGTTCTTTTTTCCCTTAAAAGCAATGCTTGACGTTTTTTTCTTCTATCATTAATAATATTGCTTATTTTACACTGAGAAATCCTAATTCCATCATTTGCACCGCGTTTTTTTATTGCAGAATACGAATATTTCTCTTTGTAATGAGCAAAAACAGAACCTTCTATCCACAGCTTATTTACGAGCGCCATTTTCTTAGCAGACGATATTTAACTACAGCAGGTTCTCTCATGTTCATCTAACAAGCTGTTGCCAGTTTCAATACTTTGAACTTCCTTTATTTTCTGTAATTTCTTATCAAAAACGTTCTAAATATGTATGAACATACTCTGTTACAGTTTCATGATCTTCACACTCGCCATGATTTACCTGCAGTTGATTTGATTTGCATAAAGACGCGCTGTTTATAATGTTTTGGTTCTTCATTTGTACATGTAAACATGATTAATTTTCAAAGCGTTTAGAATTTTCTTTCATTTTGTTTACGCATAATTTTGCAATAACGATTGAACATCCGCAAATTTTGGAGCGACGAACATATGCTGCTAGTTTTTTTTGTTCTGTTAGAAGCTGAAAATGACTTTAAAATTATTAATATTTCCCCCTTCTCCTTAGTTCCACATGGTTTCATTTTTTCGCTAAAAAACTAAGAGGAAGTCTTAATATCTTCGTACGAAGCTTCGTATCCCATGCATTAAAATTGATGGCAACGGTTCGGTTAGGCGAAATGGATTTTATTACCCGAAAGAGATCACGGCCCATGCTTTTTCCCTCTACACTGAATCTCTGTTTGGCGATGAACGGCACGCTTCGAACAACTTTCATATCCCTTGAGTCATCTATTTCACTATTTATAAATAAGGAATGAAGTCTTTGGAAGCTCCAGATGTAATTCCTAACACCCATGTGGTACACATATTCCGCCAAAAATAATGCTGCTTTAAAAAGAAAAAAAAAGGGGGGGGGGGAGGAGGCTCATAATTCTTTGAGTTCCTAAATCCTGTTGTCATGAATGAACTATGATTGCGAGTCATCTCAACAACAGTTTAGATATCCTCTATTCCATTTTTGTTTGAAGAAATGTAACCACTTTTTTTATTTTGATATTAATCCTTCTCTCATTCAAACATTCTTGATATGATCGCCAACAGAAAAATTCATGGAATTAGTGCATTAAGTCACGGATTTTATGATAAATATGAGGGCAATTAAAAATATCTTTACCAGCCTTTCTTATTTGGCATAATCGTATTACTGTCCCGAGCATTCCAGGACACACATGGATATCGGGTTTTTAAGGCGTTCTTAATAATGTTTGAAAAAGACCATCTGGGGACGAACCCCATTGAAAATGGGCGAAATGGGGTCAAAGGTCAGGGCATAAAGGTGGAATCCATTGCACTGCCTCTATGCGTCATAACATGCGTAAATATGGTTCGATTTCGATGAAATTTTAGTATGTGGTAGGGAACCACGTGGGCACGAACCCTACTGAAAATGGGCAAAATGGGGTCAAAGGTCAGGCAGGACATAAGAGCGGGATTTGTTCCATTGTCCTTATGCGTCACAACTTGCGTAAAAATGGTTCGATTTCGATGAAATTTTAGTATGTGGTAAGGAGCCACTGGGGACGAACCCTATTGAAAATGGGCGAAATGGGGTCAAAGGTCAGGACACTGGAGTGGGATCCATTCCATTGCCCTTGTGCATCATAACTTACCAAAAAATGTTTCGATTGCGACAAAACGTTATCGTGTTGTTCCGGAGGTATAGTGAACCATTTCTGTTGAATGTCAACGAAATGGGGTCAAAGGTCATTGCACAAAAGCAAGATTTATTCCACAGCCATTATTCTCATAACTTGCGTAAAACTGCTTCTATTGCGACAAAACTTTAGTATGTTATTCTTGAGGTGTACTGAACCGGTTCTGTTGAATATCATCGAAATGGGGTCAAAGGTCAGGACACAGGAGCGAGATTTATTCCACAGCCATTATCCTCATAACTTGAGTAATAATTTCTGGTATGTTGGAAAGCGTATCATAATCAATGCATTGCATGATTTTACTAACTTGTTACTTGTTGTTACGATATTTCAAACATGCATCTCTCCAGTGCCGTATTATTCGCTTATGAGGTTAAAATATTATACGAAGTGCGATACTTATTGGCACCTAACCTTTGAACCTCTGAGACCCTCGACGCGTCGTGGCACTAGCCCCCCCTCTCCCCCTTCCGTCTTCCGCGCGCACACATGCCTATAATTCCATTTTATCACCTAAAGCCTAAAAATATTGCTAGGAATATATTTTCCTTTTCATCTCTAGAAAAATTCAATTAAAAGTACTTGCAGTGCATTTTAGCAATACATTTCCATATGTAATTGATATATGCTATTACGTTTTCGTAAAACCTTCGTCATGTGTAAACAAGACAGGAAAAGAGAAAATAATTGTAAATAATTGTGCGGCATTAGGGAAGAGAATAATGTAAGTTTCAAGAATGGCTTTAGACTTACAATTTTTGCTCATTTTGTTTGTTCGTTTCATTGGGATTAATGCGCAAGAGCCAGGATTGGCCAAAGAGCTCTAGGAACAGTCAAAACAACAGTTACATGGTCAGCAAGGGCGGAGGGGACGCCATCCCTCAATCAGCTTGAGCTCTAGCTGACCTCATGCGGGTTTGTTCATTTTCCACAACCGCTCATGAGGCAATAAGCTTCGCAGCGTTGGATCTTTTTTTTTTTTTTTTTTTTTAACGGGAATGAGATCCCCAGTAGGCCTACAAAAAACAACAAAAAAAACAACAACAACAACAACCGTGCACTGTGTTTAAATTTACTTTAACTACAAGTGTGTGTGTTTTTCTTGTTTCCTTTCCACATATTTCTTTTCTTTCTCCCTCTTTTAGATTCTGCAGATCTTTAAAGGAAAATAGAAAACACGCTCTCTGTAGTGTTAGTCGGAGTGGGAAAATGGCGCAGCACAGATATCTTGTGTGACTCAGTCAATCGCGGTGTTGGGCGGAGTCTCCCGGCGAACGACGGGTACGCCCATACGATGAAACGTTTCTGCTTGTAACACTAGAATACTGACAAGACAGACGTCATGTATTACAAAGAAACAGCAAGAGCAGCGTTGCTACCTTCGGGAATAAATTTTCATTAACATGTTAAAGATTCACCTTTCACTATTGTGTTTTGAAATATTCAGAAAGGTACAATACACACCGCTCGCCATCGAAAATGCAACACCATGAAGAAATGCACGAAATAAGAAGAAACTTACCATACATGTAGACAAGCAGATGGGAAAGAAGACATTTAATTTCTAAGGAATTACACGTATGCAATGGGCGAGGAGGTGCTGAAGCCTCGCTCATGCGGCCTGGGCTATACATTTGTCATCACGGCATGACAACGAGTAGAAAAGTCTCCGGATGGTGTCCATAGATATCGTCGACCATGCGTCGTTGACCTGTGTCCATAATTCATCAACACTGCGAGGGAGTCGAGTAGAGGCGTTAAGTTGTCTGCCAATGACGTCCAACACGTTCTCTATTGGAGAGAAGTCTTGGTATCACGCAGGCCAGGGGATCACCTTGATCCCTTGTAGACACTGTCTACTGCTGTTGGCAGTGTGTGGGCTGGCGTTATCTTGTTGAACATGGGCATCAGGGATAGCACGTAGATACGGCAACGAAGCTTGAACTGACTTCAAATTATAGTGTCCTTTTAAAACATATTTAAACGGCTGTTTCAGAACAATATGACCACCCCCAGAATCACAGTGTACCCGCCCAGGCGCGTCACAGAATGCACGTGACAAGGTCGACAAAATGGAGGTATACGCGGCCTACCAGGACAGATAAGCCATAGCGCGTAACGTGAGCACAATGGGCAGATGCAGTGATTTGATGGATGTTTAAAAAAGAATGATCATTGGTTACCGCGTCAAGGGTGGAAGCATCACAGTAACAGCAGACTTTGGGGGCTGCTCACGAGGTGCTGTAGTAAGGGCGTACCAAGATTGAACCGCCAGCACACCAAGTACCTCCCGACATCAAAACTGTGGAGCCCCAAATGCCATTGAACCCAGAGGAGAATGACGCCTCCATCGACTGGTAAAGGGCAAAGTCAAAATTTTTGAAGGCGGTACAGTCTAAATTTTTGAATTAGGTAACTTGTTGTACGTTTAATTTCAATTTTTGCTTTTTTCTTGAAAGCATATCAAGCTTCAGAGTATGTTTCACAGCAACAGCAATAGCAATTTTCATCAGCTTCTAATGAGTTGAAAGTTTCGAAAATGTGGATGTTGATTACACCATTACCCCTCAGAAGGAAGGAACACTCATGAAATCAACATTAACATTTTGGATACTTTCAACTCATCACAAGCTTGTGAAAATTGGTGTTGCTGTGAAACATATTCTGGTTTCTAAATCAGACGAATAAACTTCCAGCATTCACTCTTCCTCTTTTTAATTTCAACAAGCACGTATTTGTTGGATTCGACGCCTTTTTAATCTCCTTAATATTAAATTCATCCATATTAACAAATAAGACATTAATTCCGACACGACATGAAATGGAATTGGATGCTAGCACATCAAACGAAACCTTTGAATGCTCAATGCAAGACATGCCTGTATGTTGCTTTGGTTACAATCGCACTGAAAGCAAACGCAAAGGGAGTATCAATTTATGATATGGTATCAGCGAGTCCAGTGCCTGTGCCGTATTTTCGGTCGGCAGACATCTTCGCTGCTTTAAGAAAGAGACTGCAATGTATTTGTACGTTAAATCATTTTTCATCCGCTGGCACATAGGCGTAACCACTTGTGGGGGGGGGTCAGAACCCCCTCAGATTTTCAGAGTCGGAGAACTCCAATGTAAAGGATCCCCCCCCCCCAATGTTTTCGTGAATATAATGATATAATGCTTACTTTATGATGTGGACCAACTAAATTTAATAATAAAAGATTGCAATTTTTCGTAGAATGCAAACACGTGTACAATGTGCACTTAATAAAACAGCGATATCGATTCCTAATAAGCAAAGTCAGTTCTACAACTTTGTAATTTACATTTCTACCCGATCTATCATAGTTTTACAGTTGTGTTCGCTAAGTTCCACAATTCTCCAACAGAGGCGCCTATGTCGTGCCCATTAGATTTCGCCTCAGCAACTGCTTTGCTCCTGCGTGTGTGTGTGTAGGAAGAGGGGGTCCCAAACTCTTATCTTATATACACTATCTACCAACAAGCAATTTGACACCCGTGCAATCGACGATATCTGCTGTCCTGATACAAGTCACGGTCGCCGCCGTTAAATATCGTGTGGAAAACAACAACGCAACCAGTCGCATGCAAGATGCCACGCAGTACGGAGCTCTCTGATTTCGAGAAAGGTGTAATCGTCGGGTATCACAGAAATGGCCGATCCATAGGTGACATATTCGGAGAGTTGAAGTACCCAAAATCGACAGTGGTCTACGTGATTGGCAAGTGGAAGATGAGAGGTGACTGTCGGAATGTGCTCCGACCCAGCAAACCCACAAAACTGGGAGTTAGAGACCGACGGGTGCTGGCCAGAGAAATTCGGAAGAACCGCACCAATTCGATGGGCCACATCCGCGAGGAGTTTCAACAGGCATCGGGGAGAGTTCTTTCGATGAATGCCATCCGTAAGGAAGCCCATCTGCTCGGTTATCATGGACGTGCTGCCGCCCACAAGCCTTTGATCACCAAGTCCAATAGCGCTGCTCGGCTAACGTGATGTAAAGAACGTCGACAGTGGACTGTTGAACAGTGGAAACAGGTCCTCTGGAGCGACGAATCAAGGTTCACTCTTTACCGTTCAGATGGCAGGGTCTGGGTTTGGCGTCTGCCTGGAGAACGCCTCCTGCCGGAATGTATTGTGCCAAATGTGTAGTTCGGCGGCGGTGGAATTATGCTATGGGGGTGTTTCTCCTGGTATGGCACGGGACCCTTGGTCGCAATTCCTGGTAGACTCAACGCCGAGACCTACCGCACCATTTTGGATGACCATGCGCTTCCTACGTTGTGGCAGTTTTACGGGGTGGACCCATGTTACTTTCAGGATGACAATGCCACCTGTCATGTTGCGAGGTCCACCATGGCTTGGTATGGTGACAATGGGGTTAATCGAATGGACTGGACTACACAGAGCCCAGACCTTAACCCTATCGAGCACCTCTGGGACGAGTTGGAGCGTCGACGTAAGGGGTGCTCCCGACGTCCGAAATCGGTGAACAAACTGACCTGTCTTCCCCAAGCCGAGTGGAAGAAAATACCGCTAGCCGTCGTACAACACCTGGTTGAGAGTATGCCCCGGAGGGTCGCAGCTGTAATCGCCGCTCGTGGAGGCTCCACCAACTATTGAAGGTGAATAAACTTCGTTTTCCTTTGCTATCACAGGTGTCCAATTACTTGTTGGTTGATAGTGTAGTATGTATGGACATGTTGCCAGAAGAACGGACCACCGATGGACAACCGAAATTTTAGACTGGATTCCGAGGTACAGAAAAAGACCCAGAAGAAGACCCCATGAGATATGGATGAATTAAATTCGAAAGCATGCCGGAGTGGCATGGAGGAGGTAGGCTCAAGACAGACAATTGTGGAAGAAACTTGGGAGACCTTCATCCAGCAGTGGATCGATAATCGTTGACCATAATGATGATGATGATGATATACACTGCCGGACAATTGCTAAGGACGGATGACAATAGCAACGATAGCAACCATAAAACGGAAGGCAGGAAAATGTGGAAATTAGCATAAGTGCGGGATACAGTAAGACGTGTTGTGCGTATGCAAATTTTGGATTGCCGAACTTGTTCGTGACGTCATAGCGCTGATAACAGATATAAAGGATTTGACGCTTATTGACCGTTGTTGTTCAAACGCAAAGTTGAAAGGGAAAGAATCAATTGACGAACTTGCAATTTTCAGTATGTCTTCCCGACATCACCTAGATGATTTTACACGTGGCCGTATTATTGGCAAGATTCAAGAAGGGCGAAAACTAACAGATGTTGCCAGAGAGTTCGACGTCAGCCACAGTGTTGTTTCAAGGCTTTGGAAATCATTTCAAACAAATGGAGAGTGTAGCAAACGTCACGGGGGAGGTCGTGTTCGCAGTACGACACCTGCAGAAGATCGGTACATAGTGCTATCAACAAAAAGACACCGGCGCAGCACAGCTAGTGAGGTAGCAAATCAGTTTATGGCTGCTACTGGCAAGCGGATCTCCCGAAAAACTGTCGCCAGACGTTTGCATGAAGGAGGACTATACGCCCGCCGTCCTGTTGTGTGCATCCCATTGTCCAGATGTCACCGTACCGCCCGTTTGCAATGGTGCCATCAACATCGCAATTGGACTGATAACGACTGGTATGCTGTCCTCTTCTCAGATGAGAGTAGATACAGTCTATCGTCTGATTGTCGACGAAAACTGATCTGGCGTGATAGTGGTACTGCATATTGTCCAGCAAACATACAGGTAAGGGACTGATATCCGACATGTAGTGTCATGGTATGGGCTGGCATCATGATCAATGGCCATACGTCCCTCTATGTGCTTCCAACTGGGACTATGACTGGCCAACGATACATTAATGATGTTCTGCTACCTCATGTTCGCATGTTCCGTGGTGCTGTCGGTGATAGATTCATTTTCATGGACGACAACGCAACATGTCATGGAACAGTCGCTGTCCAGGAGTGTCTTGAGAGCGAGGATATTCAACGCCTTGTATAGCCAGCACGTTCTCCAGATCTGAATCCCATTGAAAATGTGTGGGATGCTTTGGGGAGGAGTCTTGCTGGTCGCCAGTGCCCTCCAATAAACAAGGACACCCTCATCCGTGCACTGACAGAGGAATGGGATAAATTACCCCAACAGCTGCTTGATAATGTTGTGCAAAGCATGACACGACGTGTGGAATCTTGCATCGCCCTCCATGGTGGCCATATCCCGTATTGACATCTTACGCCAGAACGCCTGCGGACGGTAATTGCATTGTTTTCACGTTTACGTATTCTGCACAAAATGGCCTGTTTGTCCCTTGAACACGTTCCAAAGCCTTCTGGATTTCAGAGCACAATAAATTGTCTTTCTTGTAATGTCCTGCCATTTCTGACATTATTTTATTTCACTTGGCATCCAACCACACTTGCTTTTTTATGCGCTATATAGCCGTTTATGATCCGTCCTTAGCAATTGTCCAGCAGTGTAATATTGTATATCATCATCATCATCATCATCATTGTCAACCATTATCAATCCACTGCTGGACGAAGGTCTCCCCAAGTTTCCTCCACAACGGTCTGTCTTGTGCCAGTCTACTCCATGTCACCCCTGCATACTTTCGAATTTCATCCACCCATCTCCCATGTGGTCTTCTTCTGGGTCTTTTCCTGTCCCTTGGAATCCAATCTAAAATTTCGGCTGTCCATCGATGATCTGTCCTTCTGGCAGTATGTCCAGCCCATTGCCATTTCAGGGATTTAACTCTGATCATGATGTCTTCCACTCTTGTCATTTTTCGGATCCACGAGTTCCTCTTCTTATCTCTCCTGGTTACACCAAGTATGCACCTCTCCATGCTTCTTTGAGTTGTATTGTATATATATATATATATATATATATACGTACAATGTGTGATCGGACAAGATTTTGAAACATGGTTACGCCACTGCGCTGGCACCAGTATCGAGCACAAAATTTCACACTACGCATTTTTTTAAATATTTTTTTTCTTTTCAAAAATAAAACAGAAATAAAACCGGGTTGAAATCGGGTCAGGATCACATTCACCCGACCCGTTTAACCTGCAAGAAATTATCGACCCGTTGACCCGTGACCCGTTTGCATTTCTGAGGTTACCGTAATTTCTAAAGTTAATAAAAGCACTGGAGGAAAGTTGATACGATTCCAATACAAACATGATATTCATGCAGCGAAATATTGTTCCGTATAATTCTTCGATGTAGACAAGCAGATTCTGCAGTGAATATGGCCGATTCGTGTTTGAATACTACACGCGTGATATGCCATGCACTTTCTGCGGAAGCGTCTACACTTTTTCGTTTTTTCTTTTATATATCAAATGATTTCTTTAAGGTAGATCCACCTAAACTCTTTGCCTTGTATTTCCAATGGGAAAACTTCTGTAGCCATCTTCTTCACAATTAATGCGTTCCCAAGGATGAAAATTTGAATATCGATAAAAATACTTCATATTATAATCTAGTATACTTAATATTTTCTAAAACTTGACCATAATTATGCAATCCGACATTTGTTTGACTACTGACGTCATCAATGCACAGGTCGCGCCATCTATATTCTGGTTTCAACCAGAGATGGAAACGGGTCACGGATCGACAATTTCTTGCGGGTCCAACGGGTCGGGTCAAGGTGTTCCTGACCCGATTTTGACCCGGTTTTATTCCCGTTTTATTTTTGAAAAGAGAAAAATACATTCCAAAGAAAAATGCGCGTTATGGAATTCTGTAGTCGATACTGGTGTCCACGGAGGGAATAATGATTTGCCATGTAAAAATATTGTCATCTCTTTCTTAAAGCAACGAAGATTTCCACCGAACGCCGTCAGACAACACATCGATTCCATATCGTAAAAAGATCCTTCCTTTGCGTTCTTTTACAGTGCGATTGTCTATGGCAAGGTACAGGCAAACGCCATTCGCCTGCTTCTCAGCTGATTCACTCTCTCCGTGCGAAGTTCACTGTATGACTAAGAGTTACTTTTCACATCACATCTTTTACATTGTGCATTCAGAGGTTTTCGATTGATGAGCTAAAATCTCGTTCCCATGATATGTCATGTCGAAATTAATTCCTTATTTGTTAATATGGATGGATTTAATATTAAGGAGGTTGAGAAAGGCGTCGAGGCCAACAAATACGTGCTTGCTGAAAACCACAAGGGGAAGAGTGAATGCTGGAAATTGTTTCGTCTCATTAAGGAAACGATGAATAATTCTGTGTTGTTTGGCCTTGCTTGTTGTTCAAAATGTGGAAAGTGTATAATTACAAAGAAAGATGTCGACGGTGTAATAAAAGATTATGGAACCGAAAATCTAACTGCCCATATGAAAGTATGCGCACCTCCATCAAAGCGTGGAGAGATCGAACAATCTAAACACATTTAAAAAAATGAATTTGTGTAATCGTAAGTAATGATTCCCATTTGTAATATACTCCAAGGTCACGGTCATAGTCAGCCATTGCTTCTGGATTACGCAAAATAGTGGCACTAAAATTTAGCAAGTAACCAAATTTTATTATTAAAAAAGGATTTCAGTTATTAAATATCAAGCAGTTATTGGGATGAATACATATATTACGTTTATATGTACATATATATATATATATATATATATATATTCTATAAAGAAGATACCTAAGCAAAAAAATGCAAATATAATTTTGACTCACACCTAGTACAACATAGAAAAGGTTATGTATCTACCTGTGTGAGTAAAAGGAGAAAAGACAAAAAAATAAAATAAAACAACTGAATGTAGAAGGTGTCGAGAATACTGAGCCTTGGCTTTATCAAGGACCAGCAAAAACTCTGCATTTTCTCACTTCCACAAAGACCTAGTTGGAAATGGGTTTCTGCAAGGCCATAGATGCAAGTAACATTCCCACCTAAAATAGTTTAAAAAATATATATATAAGTCATGTCCTCCGTAGAGTCATGTCCTCCATGACCTAGCACTAGTTAACAATTTCGCTTGCATCCATTAACCTTCATGGCCCGACCCATGCTCTTCATCTGTTACTATTAAACAGAGAGAAGAAGATTAAAGAGAACTCAAGCTGTGAGAGTGACATAATAATTAGAAATGATTTTCAGCCATAACGAAATTCCAAGTTCGATTGAGAGAGAATTTAAACCTGAAAATCAATGCAAAGAAATCCAAATTTTACATTGCAATTAAAAAAGGAAATGTTAATTTTTAACGAACAGATTTTTGAAAGAAAACTTGAGTCTAAAACCCCCTACTCTACAACTTATGACAGCACGAAAACGAGAATAAGTTAAAGATAATAATTAACTAAAGAAAACTTTGTGAAAGTTATATACCTTAAACAGTTAGTTGCAATATGTACAAAGTATTTCAGCAGTGCTTTAAGTGCATAATTAATTAGTTATTAAGAACTTAACTACTTTGAAAAAACAGCACAGAGACAGCGCATAGAAAAGGAACAAGCTTAGCCATCTTCTGTTCCTAGGTACCCCAAAAGACGCTCAAAGTTACAAAGAAAAGAAAGAGTTAAAACCCGCAAAAATGTTAACAGACAAACCAATGCCTAAAAGCTGAAAAGCTAAAAAACGACAGAGAATAAGTACAAACATTGAACTTATAAAACCTAGAACCCAAAAACAAGGAAGAGAGCTTACCTCTTGTGTGACAAAACTTTTCTCCTCACAAGAGAAGAACATGGCTGACCTCTTCCGCCACTCCTAGACGCTGGGGGGCAGTGAGGGTGGGGCTGATGGCCTCCTCATACAGCAAGGAACCAACGCGCGGAGATTTTAACCAGAGAAAAAAATATATAAACTTAAGACTGTGGATCTGTATGATCAGAAAGAGCAGAATTAACTCTCCAGAATACATGAGAAATATTATAAAATACACGAGCAGTTTATTTAATAATCTTTGCATGTATTAAATCATCTTAGTGAGCTTCTATAGATTAATCAGAATCTTATTAATTTTAATGTTGGTTTTACTATTTTTAGTATAGCTATCCTAGTGATGAATAACTAGTTTTCTTTTTTATTTGTTTTTATTTTCTTTTATAAACAGATTTTTAAGCTTTTTTGTGATTTTGTTTATATTATTTAATTTTTTGTTTTAATAGGACCGTCATATCCATAGCACTAAGGTTCCTTTAGGTAGTTAATAGGCATCCTCTAGCCAACTTCCTTACGGCTTTGATTGGTCAGAATCATATTATTAACTGTGTAGAAAATTAAAGCAGATCTGCCAACCTTACTCTATTATTCAGAATAATTTTTCTTAAAGTTCTTTTGATGAAAAGAAGAAGGAATTTCGTTCTCTAGAAAACTTTCTAATAGTATATTAATGTGGTAATTGAAGTACAAATTGTTGCTGCAAATTCTTGAAATTCTTAGGACCTGAGAAATTAGTACATTCTCAATTACTTTGGTTGAAATGTTATTATTCCAGTGTAGATATTTAATTACTTTGAAAGGAAAATTAACTCTTTTATCAAAGAGGCTAATAGATGGGTTACCTCTGTTGAGCTTAATGCTTAAGTCTAGGAACTCAAGTTCCTGATTACTGTGGTTGGTTTTACATAAGTTAAGAGAGCTAGGATAGATATTATCAAAATCACTCTCTATAACTTCTGAATTATTGATACACAGCAGATCATCAATATATCTAAAAGTGTAAAGGTAGTTATCTGAGCAGGTGGGGTGATTTTTAATGAATTTATATTCCTTAAAGAACAGGAATAGATTAGCGATATTCGTGGACGTTGATGTTCCCATTGGAATACCGTTCACTTGCTTATAGAGAGTATTATTATATAAGATATGGTTATTTTTTATGCAGCAATTGAGATAAGAGTTCCAAGTTCCTACATCAACAAATTGGTTAAGTTTAAATTCTGCATACAGCTCTTTAAAGGTAGTGATTATATCTGATAGAGGCAGATTAGTATATAGGTTTTCAAAATCATAACTATTAATATCTAGGGGACAAACTTTGAGAATAGTAGAAATTTCTTCTGCATTATTATTAATTATCCAAAAATCTCTGTTCATCAAGTTAGAACAGTTTCTAATGTGTTTCAAAACCTTCTTTAAGACATCTTCAAAAGCAAGATCTATTTTCTTTTTATGACTCCTTACTCCACTAGCTATGAACCTGAACTTCACAGGATCCTTATGAAACTTAACCGTTGCAAAAAGAAATGGAAATTCAGGCTCATATCTTCTAGTTTGTGTCATAAAAAGAAAATAGATCTTGCTTTTGAAGATGTCTTAAAGAAGGTTTTGAAACACATTAGAAACTGTTCTAACTTGATGAACAGAGATTTTTGGATAATTAATAATAATGCAGAAGTAATTTCTACTATTCTCAAAGTTTGTCCCCTAGATATTAATAGTTATGATTTTGAAAACCTATATACTAATCTGCCTCTATCAGATATAATCACTACCTTTAAAGAGCTGTATGCAGAATTTAAACTTAACCAATTTGTTGATGTAGGAACTTGGAACTCTTATCTCAATTGCTGCATAAAAAATAACCATATCTTATATAATAATACTCTCTATAAGCAAGTGAACGGTATTCCAATGGGAACATCAACGTCCACGAATATCGCTAATCTATTCCTGTTCTTTAAGGAATATAAATTCATTAAAAATCACCCCACCTGCTCAGATAACTACCTTTACACTTTTAGATATATTGATGATCTGCTGTGTATCAATAATTCAGAAGTTATAGAGAGTGATTTTGATAATATCTATCCTAGCTCTCTTAACTTATGTAAAACCAACCACAGTAATCAGGAACTTGAGTTCCTAGACTTAAGCATTAAGCTCAACAGAGGTAACCCATCTATTAGCCTCTTTGATAAAAGAGTTAATTTTCCTTTCAAAGTAATTAAATATCTACACTGGAATAATAACATTTCAACCAAAGTAATTGAGAATGTACTAATTTCTCAGGTCCTAAGAATTTCAAGAATTTGCAGCAACAATTTGTACTTCAATTACCACATTAATATACTATTAGAAAGTTTTCTAGAGAACGAAATTCCTTCTTCTTTCATCAAAAGAACTTTAAGAAAAATTATTCTGAATAATAGAGTAAGGTTGGCAGATCTGCTTTAATTTTCTACACAGTTAATAATATGATTCTGACCAATCAAAGCCGTAAGGAAGTTGGCTAGAGGATGCCTATTAACTACCTAAAGGAACCTTAGTGCTATGGATATGACGGTCCTATTAAAACAAAAAATTAAATAATATAAACAAAATCACAAAAAAAGCTTAAAAATCTGTTTATAAAAGAAAATAAAAACAAATAAAAAAGAAAACTAGTTATTCATCACTAGGATAGCTATACTAAAAATAGTAAAACCAACATTAAAATTAATAAGATTCTGATTAATCTATAGAAGCTCACTAAGGTGATTTAATACATGCAAAGATTATTAAATAAACTGCTCGTGTATTTTATAATATTTCTCATGTATTCTGGAGAGTTAATTCTGCTCTTTCTGATCATACAGATCCACAGTCTTAAATTTATATATTTTTTTTCTGGTTAAAATCTCCGCGCGTTGGTTCCTTGCTGTATGAGGAGGCCATCAGCCCCACCCTCACTGCCCCCAGCGTCTAGGAGTGGCGGAAGAGGTCAGCCATGTTCTTCTCTTGTGAGGAGAAAAGTTTTTGTCACACAAGAGGTAAGCTCTCTTCCTTGTTTTTGGGTTCTAGGTTTTATAAGTTCAATGTTTGTACTTATTCTCTGTCGTTTTTTAGCTTTTCAGCTTTTAGGCATTGGTTTGTCTGTTAACATTTTTGCGGGTTTTAACTCTTTCTTTTCTTTGTAACTTTGAGCGTCTTTTGGGGTACCTAGGAACAGAAGATGGCTAAGCTTGTTCCTTTTCTATGCGCTGTCTCTGTGCTGTTTTTTCAAAGTAGTTAAGTTCTTAATAACTAATTAATTATGCACTTAAAGCACTGCTGAAATACTTTGTACATATTGCAACTAACTGTTTATGGTATATAACTTTCACAAAGTTTTCTTTAGTTAATTATTATCTTTAACTTATTCTCGTTTTCGTGCTGTCATAAGTTGTAGAGTAGGGGGTTTTAGACTCAAGTTTTCTTTCAAAAATCTGTTCGTTAAAAATTAACATTTCCTTTTTTAATTGCAATGTAAAATTTGGATTTCTTTTGCATTGATTTTCAGGTTTAAATTCTCTCTCAATCGAACTTGGAATTTCGTTATGGCTGAAAATCATTTCTAATTATTATGTCACTCTCACAGCTTGAGTTCTCTTTAATCTTCTTCTCTCTGTTTAATAGTAACAGATGAAGAGCATGGGTCGGGCCATGAAGGTTAATGGATGCAAGCGAAATTGTTAACTAGTGCTAGGTCATGGAGGACATGACTCTACGGAGGACATGACTTATATATATATTTTTTAAACTATTTTAGGTGGGAATGTTACTTGCATCTATGGCCTTGCAGAAACCCATTTCCAACTAGGTCTTTGTGGAAGTGAGAAAATGCAGAGTTTTTGCTGGTCCTTGATAAAGCCAAGGCTCAGTATTCTCGACACCTTCTACATTCAGTTGTTTTATTTTATTTTTTTGTCTTTTCTCCTTTTACTCACACAGGTAGATACATAACCTTTTCTATGTTGTACTAGGTGTGAGTCAAAATTATATTTGCATTTTTTTGCTTAGGTATCTTCTTTATAGAATGTGAATTCTGAATTTTCAAAACTGCTGCGTTGCGCGTTTTGATTTTCAGGTTATTTTGCAACCTTCGTTTTAAATTCTTAAGTTTTTCCTTAGTCTTCAGTTTTGCTCTTAAGTATATATATATATATATATATATATATATTGAGTTTCAAATTTATAGCTCAAAGCAGATTTGTCCGGGTCAGGTCTGGGTCGGGTGCAGTTCTGGGACGTCCGGGTCCGAAATTTTTGACTTGTTTCCAACTCTGGTTTCAACACCACCAAAGGAAAAGTCTTTGTTTTTTTAATATAATTATGGGTAAGTTTTAGAAACTATCATGTATACTAGGCTATAATATAAAGTTATTGTTATCGATGTTCAAATTTTAATCCTTTGGAATGCATTAATTGTGAAGAAAATGGCTACAGAAATTTGCCCATTGGAAATACAAGGCAAAGATTTAGGTGGATCCATCTTAAAATGCCAAACATTTATTGCTGTTAGCTGAGATACTGAATGCATACCAATACATTTCAGCACCCAAGGCGAATATGATTTAAAATTTCGAGTGGCAGATGAACCAAGGGTGAAAAGAAAAATGCAGAATAAAGTAGAAGTCGGGATCGTGGTGTGCAGCAGGGAATATCCGGAAAGGCAAGCTATGAGGCGGGGAAATGAAAGTTGCAAGCGAAGTGACGGAACCGGAGAGGGGGTGGATTTTCAAAGGGGGCTGCTCCATGTGACTGAAAAAGGCAGGATTATTTTTTGGATTACTTCCATTGCTGCACTGTGACTGAGTGACCACAATAGTGTATACATTCATAGTGTATACATGATGCAGACAGATGTCTTTCTAAGCTATCAAGCTTCGGCTGTCCGCTAAAAGAGGCATTATTCCCTGGAACAGCGAGGCTCTGTGGGGACAGCGGAAGGGAGCGAAGGAAAGCACAGCTCAAAAGGATCACGGACTGTCACAGTGACATTTAAACAACTCAAAAGCTGAAGGCCTGCATGATTCACTGAAGAAGAAAAATTGAAGTTGGTTGGGGAATCTCTTTAACCCTGCCAGGTATAATGACAGTACCTAAAGATTACGGCAAGAGGTCTTAAGGTTCGCATTCCACTTGGCAAGAAGAAAAATTCTCTGAGAAAACAAATTTTGTCTTGTCGGTGTTCATTCTTTGGGAGAATGTGTAAGTATGACATTTCATGGAGTTGCAACTGCAGTGTCCTTATTTCTAGGGATCAGCAAATCTACCGCTACGTTATTTTTATTTGTTTTTCAGCAAATCTACTGCTAAAAATAGAAATATCATGAAAGAAATACGGGATTACGCCATGTAATAAAAATTTTAAAGATGACAATCCGATTTTTGGCGTAAATGTGACAAGGATGGTATCCTGTGATGGTTATATTCAAATTGATCGGAAACTTGAGGTTTGGTCGTTCTAGGTGGTGTAGTGGTTAGCATACCCGGGCGTTTTCTGGGAGACGCGGGTTCGAGTCCCGCTCCAGGACGATGAAAAACAAATTTCAAGTTTTCGAATATTATCTGACTTACCATCCTTGTCACATTTACGCCAAAAATCGGATTGTCATCTTCAAAATTTGTAGAAATATCAACTTATCGAGCGCTGTAATAGTCTTATTTGTTGAGAACATTGAGAAGTTCAGGGGGAAAATATTTTAGCTCGAACACCAAATTATTCTGTGATGCAGCTCATTGCAAGGGCAGTAGCGGCGAAGCAAATTCTCTCTCCCAGCTGCTGTGGTTTGTGCTCTATGTGGAAAGCAATTCACGTTCAGAATGCTATTGTTTCTGGCTTTCCAGCACCATAATTTCGTTTTCCCTAAAATTTATATATATCAGAAATGAAATTATAAACGTGTAATACTAAGCTCTGCACTTCGCCTCAGAACCGCGCGTAGCTGCAGGAACCAAAGAAAGAGTATATGAGCAATAATTCACTCACAACCAACATAGAACTCCCCACAGAAACCATTAACCCATCGGGCGACCAAGCTCCAAAACTCTCATGAACAAACCAACGCTAACTAAAACACTTACAAATACAAATATATATTTAAGAACAGCAATAATAATAAATAATTAATGATAAAAAACACGAAAATAAAAGACGGGGCCCGGGAATCAATCATTTATTTGTATTTATTTTATTAATCATTTATTTTTGGTGTCATTGGTTCAGGTAGGAAAGACCTGGTGTTTTAGCCCTAAATTTCAGCAAAATTTCTAACCCTTATTTTTGGGAACTGTTTAAGTTAATTTGACACCTGCATGAGACCTGAAAACCTTAACAGGAACGGGAGTCGGTGGTGTCTTTCCCTGATGATTGATTCCCGGCACCCGTCTTTCATTTTCGTTTTTTTTTTTTTCATTATTTTTATTATTATTGCTGTTCTTAAACGTATATTTGTGTTTCTATGTGTTTCAGCAGATATCAAGCACTAATTAATCGATGTATAAAACTTGGTTGGATGGAGAGCTTTTTGGAAAAAACAATACAATGTTTAAGAGCAATATGCCATTATGTCTTAAAAAAAGTACTGAATCAATGCATCCTTCCAGTGCTTACATGCGAGCAGAGACGTGGATCTTAACAAAAAAAGACATACAAAGACAGGTGACAACTGAAAGCAGCATGGTATTATCGCTCGGGTTCCTAATTGGGTTCACCCGGCGTAATATTGGGAGCCAATTGGGTGTCGAGTGGATTGTGATTCTGCGATTCCCTGATTTAGGGCTGACGCAGCTTCAGAATCCACTGACGGGGCGGGGCGTTGTGTTTCACACAGCAGATTTTCCTTTGGGAGTCAAAGGGTCCGCTGTGTGCCGCAATATTTTTGTGACCGTCTAGATTTAAAATAAAAAGCATAAGTGAAGTGATTTTCTAAGTTCCGGTTCCAAAAGATATATATATTCTCCAAATAATCTAGGGTTGAGCACACATATTGTAGTTAACGACACACTCATCATGGAACTGAGACAAAATTAACAACAAAAACAATTTATTGGTTATGATTTGGCATAATAATAAATATATGCTCATGATATTAGCAAAAATGATTTAAGACTCTCTGACAGGAACCTGTACTCAATTACTTATTTGCGCATAAAATTATTTACTCTAACGGAAGACTCGTATGGACTAATCCGATAAACAAGGTATGAGGGGACACCAAAAAAAGAATAGGATGGATTTCCTACCTTAACCTCCGAATCTGGCCTAGATATCGCGCTGCTGACCACTCCTGATCCGGGAGAATTCTCGTCAGCCAAACACTGTTATCGTTGTTCCTCCACATAGGGTACTGGTCTGCGATGTCTGCCCCGGTTCGTCAAACTTGGTGCGGGCCCTCGTCATCCTTTGCCGGGTTCCTTTCCGTAGCACCTCGGTTTGGATCCTCCATCCATGTCGGGACACGGTACGTAGTAACGGATGTCCTGCTGCAATATTTGGCAGCGATTAAGCTGCCAGTCTCTGATACATCATGGCTGTGTCCACGTATTGGACCACCAAAAAAACCTAAGTGACAAGTCACCAGTAATAAAAAAAGTGCAAGTCAAGCACCTCGACTTAGAAGAACAAGTGAAAAGATGAAAGTGACGAAGTTATTCTCTTCCCTTGTTAAAATTTTCGACGACCCCCAAGAAGACTCACACTACCTCAAAATATCCCATCATCCAATCACTAGATGGCAAACGCAAGCCTCCCTGAATTAAATTACCCAGTGTAGATCTTACTGGTCAGAGAATTAACATTTTGATCTTCCATTCACTAGGGGTCAAGATTCCTACCCGCTCCAGTGAAATTCTGAGAACCCCTGAAGTTACGTTTGCCGCTTGATACAACCACCGGCCATAAATCCTTACCCCAATTAAACTGTTAGCTCTGGTTCCAACAAGTCTACGGTCGGGCCAACACGCATTGTGGATTCTATAGACGGTGGACACTTCTATTGCCCCCAATAAAACATACTACAAAGCCAGCTCGCCGATGGCTGTCGCCAGCGTTTACTCCTTACAGTGTCGGTCTGTCCTGTGACGCCTTGTACTGGGAGAGGGGGGACGGAGAGGAAAAAAAAAAAAAGAAAAGATTCACCCGAAAGTATATGGCAAAATAAAACGTACTCCTTCTTCAAAAAAATAATACATGAATTAATGAAAATGAATAAATAAATAAATAAATGAATAAATAAATAAATAAATGAATAAATAAAATAATAATTAAATAAATAAATAAACTAGGGAATGGGTTCTCGACTAAATGTGAAGCGCTCAGTTTGGGCGCTGTCACAATGGAGCGATGCATGCTTGGTGTAACCAGGGACATAAGAAGAGGACTCATGGAAAAGAAAAATGACAAGAGCGGAAGACATCATGATCAGAGTAAAATCCTTGAAATGTCAATGGGCTAGACATGTTGCCAGAAGAACGGACCACTGATGGACAACCGAAATTTTAGACTGGATTCCAAAGGACAGGAAAGGACCCAGAAGACCACACGGGAGATGGATGGATGAAATTCGAAAACATGCGGGAGTAACATGGAGGAGACTGGCGCAAGATAGATAGTTGTGGAAGAAACTTGGGGAGACCTTCGTCCAGCAGTAGACTGATAATGGTTGATTGATGATATATATATATATACTACACTGCTGGCCACCCAAAATGCAACACCAAGAAGGAAGCATCCGATTGGCCTAAAATTCACAGCATGCGTTGCCCGCGAGAGGTCATGCAAACGATTAGCTTTGCAGGACATATGCAAATCATGTGCGCCTGGCACGCCACCGAGAAGCACTATAAGAAGGGTGCACAGAAGGCGAGGTGTAAGTAGTGGAAGTGTGTTGTGCTGCCGGACCTGTGCGTGGGAAGATTCCTGATGCCTCGTCGCAGAATACGGCAGTCATTCCATCACGTTTCGGAGATCGACAGAGGACGAATAGTGGCTTATCGCGACAGCGGTTTATTGTACCGAGACATCGGCGCCCGTGTGGGACGACATCCAGCCACAGTGAGGCGAGTATGGATTCGGTGGGTGCAGGACGGACGGAGGGACCGACGTGAGCTACTGCCGCGGTACACCACGGAACGAGAGGACCGGCATGTTGTGCGGCGGGCATTGACAGCTCGCACCGCCAGATCACGAACGTTAGCGCAGGAATTAGGGTGTGTTGCGCAAAAATCTGTGTCAGCACGCACCGTTCGACGTATTCTGCAGGGGCGGGGACTTGTCGCACGGCGCCCATTGCTCCGATTACCATTGACGGTACACCACCGGCGAGTGCGGCGGCAGTGGGCCGTTGAACGCCGCACCTGGACTACGGAATGACACGACATTGTCTTCTCCGACGAATCCCGCTCTCGCACCAATTTTTCGAGCACCCACGATCACCCCATGTTCAAAGCCCATCAGATCGCTTTTATCCATTATTTCTTGAGCAATGCACTTCACTAGTCTTTGCATATCTTCAGCGTTTCCTTTTTATACCGATTCAGCCATTTTTCGTCAGCAGCATCTGCGGGATAATTACTTTGCATAAAATGGTGATGGTCATAATAATTTGGACACTTTGTGTATATTCTTTATTTAAAACGTAAATAGTAATGTAATATGTGATATAAGATATCCTCTGAAACTTTCAATAAATTTCCAAAAGGATTACACGAGGTGTTTGCATTTTTGTTCTACTTCCTCAAATTATGAGCATGTAAGATTTAAAAATTGCTATAAAATTTTAAAATGGCTCAAGTGAAAAAAAAAGAAATAAAAAAGAAGAAGAATGAAGACAAGCTTGCATAAGTTCCAAGAGCTGTGCAAAACTAAAAAATACGCCAGTGCCTCTGGCCCCTACCAGGCTTTCACTACACTGCTAGTTAGGTTAGAGATAATTTGCTGATTTTGTGTTACAGTATGAGTTGTTCCACGCGATGGCGCTGCTAGTCTGTTTTCCGCTGTAACTGTTGATTAGCAACTCGTGGGCGAACTAGATCCTTAGCAGACAGAATAAATAAAGAAAAGAGTCTTCCAGAATTCTTTGTAAAAGACTGAAGTGTTATGTCCGTCCCCCTCCCTGATTGAGATTTCGAATCCTTGTACGACGTTCTGACCTCCTAGGCATGTGAGTCCTGGAGCATTGCCAGAAGGGCGAGGTCACACCTCCTTCCGAACAGTGTGGAAGAACTGGGCGTATCACTTCTTCCCCCAACGAGGTTACATAGACACATCATTTAAAACTGTTACTGTGTAGCAATTTGTTCTTGGTGACAATGACCGGCCTCACACGTAGTGATTATCCATCCCTCATCGCAGATCAGTATTTTCTGCGTTCTTCACAATTGAATGGAATTCCTTTCTGAGATAAACGGCAGATATATATATAAGATTAATTATGGTTAGGCTGGATTGGCGAACAAAAAAACATCGATATATTGGCTGCATTAAAAAAATTATCATCAAGGCTGTTGCTTTAAAATAAAATGTGCACATAAACAAATCAATACATTGTTTATTTTCAACGTGATATGACAAATATAACACATATTGATATTAAATGTTTTTGATATCTACAGGATCATTGTCAACTATCATCAATCCACTGCTGGATGAAGGCCTCCTCACGTTTTTTCCACAACAGTCTGTCTTAACCCAGTCTTCTCCATGTCACTCCCGCATGTTTTCGAATTTCATTCATCCATCTCCCCCGTGGTCTTCTTCTGTGTTTTTTCCTGACCCTTGGATACCACTCTAAAATGTCGGGTGTCCATCGGTGGTCGCCCTTCTGGCAATATGTCCAGCCCATTGCCATTTCAGGGTATTTACTGTGATCACGATGTCTTCCATTCTTGTCACTTTCCTTACCCACGAGTTCCTCTTCTAATCTTTCATGGTTACACCAAGCATGCATCTCTCCTTGCTTCTTTCAGTTGTCTACAGTCTGTCAGCAGTCTTTGTATGACTTTTTAAGTTAAGGTCCACGTCATTGCCCCGTATACTGTATAAGCACTGAAAGGATGCATTGATTGAACACTTTTCTTTTAAGACATAATAGCATATTGCTCTTAACAATTGTAGTGTTTCTTCCAAAAGCCCCACAGCCAAGTTTTATACGCCGATTAATTTCTTCACCAGTGTGACCCTCCCTCACTTGATACCTGCTGCCCAAGGTAAATGTAGGTATCGGTTATCTCCAGCTTTCCCCCATCAATTGATAAATCTTCATTTCTTGTAAAAGCACTGTACCACAGTTTTGTCTTGTGAAAGTTCATTTTTTAATCCATCAGTTTTGTCTTCTGAAAGTTATATATGTACATGTATATATGTATATGGGATGTAAGGTCAGGTGATGCGTAACATCACAGCCTCTCCTTGACAAATGTCAACCCCGCCTTCTCGTGGTGCATCCTGTTCCCACTAAAGGGGCTCTGACGACCGCAAATAGCGGTATAACTATACCATCGGGATCAGAGGAAATGCTATCCCACACTCACCAACCCGCTTGGCCAGCGTGGTGAGTTATGGCCAAACACCTCCAAAATGACTCTACAACTTAAATCTTGGCCGCTGCCTTGGCCAGGTACATTCCGGCAGCAGGAATGTACCTGGCCAAGGCAGCGGCCAGTGCGACATGAAGGCAGAGGGTGCTAAGAATCCCCGGAGGACCGGACTAGGCTGCCATTTGATGCTGACCTTGGCTACCTACAACGGACGCTCCCTATCTTCTGATTCAAGGCTTCTTGAATTGGAAGAGGAACTACAAAGGATCAAGTGGGACATCGTCGGGCTGAGTGAGGTAAGGAGAAAAGGAGAAGATCTCATTGAACTGAAAAGTGGACATCTCTTCTATTATCGTGGGACAGATACTGGCAGAACTAGTGGTGTTGGATTTATAATAAACAAGAAACTGAAGGATAAAGTGGTAGAAGTTGAAAGTTCCTCTGACAGAGCTGCACGACTCGTTATCCAACTATCGAGAAGATACCAGGTTCAGATTATTCAAACTTATGCACCCACCACAAGTCATCCTGAAGAAGAAATTGAAGAATTTTATGAGGAAATTCGTCATCTAAATAATAAAGGTAAGCAGCACTTGAAGATAATTATGGGAGATTTCAATGCAAAAATAGGGCACCGGCAACAGAATGAAACTTCAGTAGGTAAATTCGGTCACGGCAACAGAAACCAGCGTGGAAATACTCTCGTTGAGTTTGCAGAGGCAGAAGGATTTTTCATCTTGAATTCCTTTTTCAAGAAAAAGCCACACAGGAAATGGACATGGAGACATCCAATTGGGACGACAAGTGAAATTGATTTTATTATGTGTAACAAAAAATTCGTCATCGAAGACTGCAGTGTGCTAAACAAGTTCAACACAGGTAGTGACCATAGATTGGTGAGATGTAAGATGCACCTCAACACTAAACTGGAACGTGGCAAGCTCATAAGACAAACAAAATGTATTGACATAACCAACCTTAAAAAACACCATAATACTTTCAAGTTGGAACTGAAGAACAGATTCTCTGCTTTAGAAGGCCTAACATCGGAAGAAGTGGATATTTCTGAAGTTAACAGAAAAGTAACCAAAGCTCTTATGGAAACAGCAACAAAATTAGCTGGGTCTAAGAACAAGTTGCATGTAAACAAATTATCAGGAAAAACCAAAATGTTGATGCAAAAAAGAAGAGAGATGAGGACAACTAAAGAAGATGTGACTTCCAAAGTGGAATATATAGAGCTATGCAAGACAGTAAGAAAAAGTATCACTGAAGACGTAAGAAAATTCAACTGTGAACTAGTAAGGAAAGCAATTGAAAACAACCAAAGCCTAAAGATAGCAAAGGGACATCTCAGTAAGGGAAGAAAACAGATTATGGCTCTGAGAAAAGAAGATGGTTCTATAACAAGAAATAGAGGCGAAATTTTGACAAGAGTGAAAGATTTCTACTCCAAACTATATGAAAGGGATGATACATGTACTCCAGACATCATGAAAGGTACCAGAGTTCTTCCAGTCCTCCCAGCAGAAGTTGCTCATGCAATCAAGAACATGAAGCGGGGGAAAGCTCCAGGAGAAGATGGAATTACTATAGACATCATACAAGAAGCAAGTGGAGAAATTGAAACAGTACTCGCCCAAATTTTCACTCGATGCCTTAATGAAGGGAAGATTCCTGAGGATTGGAACAATGCTACAATGATCCTGCTACATAAAAAAGGTGGCATTGAGGATCTCAGGAACTACAGACCTATCAGCCTCCTATCAGTGGTTTATAAAATCTTCACTAAAGTTCTTTCACACCGCTTGAAGGTAACACTGGACATGGCTCAACCGAGAGAACAAGCTGGATTCAGGAGTGGCTACAGCACAATAGATCATATCCACGTACTGAGAGAACTAATTGAAAGAGCGAGGGAATATGAACTTCCATTGTGCATGGCTTTTATCGTTTATGAAAAAGCCTTTGATTCGGTGAAACCATCAGCATTTACCACGGCTCTGAAATCCTGCGGTATTGAAGATGCATACATTAATATTATTAATAACATCTATGAAAATGCAAGTGCAAAGATTCGGCTGTTTGAAAATACAACACACATAAAAATTGGAAAGGGAGTGAGACAAGGTGACACCATATCTCCGAAGCTCTTTAATGCCACATTGGAAAATGTCTTTCAATCACTGAACTGGGAAAACAAAGGGATAAAGATTAATGGAGATTATCTAACCCACCTTCGTTTTGCTGATGACGTAGTCATTTTTGCAACTACCCCATCAGAGCTGCAGAGTATGATCCAGGAACTTGCTGACAAGAGTAAAGAAGTGGGATTAAAAATGAACTTTCAGAAGACAAAAGTGATCTTCAATGCTTTTACAAGAAATGAAGATTTATCGATTGATGGAGAAAAACTGGAGATAACAGATACGTATGTTTATCTTGGACAGCAGATATCAAGTGAGGGTCACATTGATGAAGAAATTAATCGGCGTACAAAACTTGCCTGGAGAGCTTTTGGAAGAAACAGCATAATTTTCAAGAGCAATATGCCGTTATGTCTTAAAAGAAAAGTGTTTGATCAATGCATCCTTCCAGTGCTTACGTATGGTGCAGAGATGTGGACCTTAACTAAAAGAGACATACAAAGGCTGCAGACAACTCAAAGTAGCATGGAGAGGTGCATGCTTGGTATAACCAGGAGAGATAAGAAGAGGAACTCGTGGATCCGAAAAATGACGAGAGTGGAAGACATCATGATCAGAGTTAAATCCCTGAAATGGCAATGGGCTCGACATACTGCCAGAAGGACAGACCATAGATGGACAGCCGAAATTTTAGATTGGATTCCAAGGGACAGGAAAAGACCCAGAAAAAGACCACATGGGAGATGGGCGGATGAAATTCGTAAATATGCGGGAGTGACATGGAGGAGACTGGCACAAGACAGACCGTTGTGGAGGAAACTTGGGGAGACCTTCGTCCAGCAGTGGATTGATAATGGTTGACAATGATGATGATGATGATGATATATGTATATATACCGATGAGCCATTACGTCATGACCACCCCCAGCCTATAGAAATGAGCGCTCCTGGACACCGAACGGTGGCGCAGGTGAAGTTCAGAGAGCAGTATATACAACACAACCCGAGGGCCGTCTTTTGGATAGTAGAGTGTTCGGAGTCAGAATGAGAAATGCTGCCGATTTATCGGAGTTTAATAGAGGACAAATTGTGATGGCACGGCGTCTTGGAACTACGATCTCGGAAACGGCGCGGTTTGTGAGTTGTTCACATGCCGCTGTAGTGAGTACGTATCAAAAGTGATGCACAGATGGCCAAACGACGAACGGTCGTCCAGCAGTGTGTCATCCGCAGCTCATTGATGCCAGAGAGGAGCGGAGACTGTCACGCATAGTTCACAGCGACCGCAAGGCCACAGTGCAACAAATCACCCACAGCTACAACAGTGGTGATCAGGGCAATGTATCACAGCACACAGTTCATCGCAGCCTTTCATCCTGCGAAGCCGAAGACCCAGTTCATTTCAGCCTACGTAGCCAAAGACCCAGCCGGGTCCCCAAGCTCACTGCACATCATCGCCAACAACGCATGAAATGGGCTCCAGGTCATCGAGATTGGACCTTGGATGATTGGAAGAAAGTGGTCTGGTCAGTCGAATCAAGATTACTGCATCACGTAGCCCGTAGACGGCCGAGCGCTGCTGCGCCGATTACTAACGGAGGCTATGACACCTGGATGCACTGTTGGGCTGAAACAGGCCGGCGGTGGCAGTATTATGATGTGGGTGATGTTTTCTTGGGCCACTTTAGGCCCCATTATCCCAATAGCTGACAGCTGTCAGGTATATGAACATAGTTGCGAACCAAATTCACCCATTCATAGGAAATGCGCCCTACTGGTGATGGCCATTACCAACAGGATAATGCGCCATGTCACACTGCCAGAATCGTCAAAGAGTGGTTCGAGGAACATGCTGATGACTTTCTGTTAATGCCGTGGCCTCCAAATACACCTGACGTGCACAAAATTGAACATTTGTGGTTCGACTTGGAAAAGCGGGTTCGCGCTAAATCACCACCACCCCGAAACGTACGGGAACTGATTGACATTATGGTACGAGATACCCCAGGATACCTATCGCCACCTCATCGAATCGATGCCTCGCCAAGTGGCCGCTGTTTTGCGGGGAAAATGGGGTCTTACAGCTTATTAGGTAGGTAGTCACAAAGTAATGGCTCGTGTGTGTATGTATAGTTAACGGGAAGCTGTTAAAGTGCAGTGGTTAACTGGTTTTCTTATCTTCCGTTCGAGTTCGATATCTTTGCCTAATTGTAATTGCAGCTCGTTGCGAATGTTATGAAGAAAACATATCACGAAAAAAATATTAAATGCAGTTGCGGTATTAATATGTTCTTTATTACCAACCAATGCTGTTTAACGGCTTGTCCAGGAATAATCTTAGATTTCTTCTTAAAGTCTTAACTCCTCTCGCTGTTTTTACTGCTTATTAATTACTTGCTCTTTCGTACTCACTCTAATTCTATGTAACTTTTAATACTCTCGTCTTTCGAAGGCCAGGAAGCACCTCGTTTCCCAAATATCTTTCCCACTCTGATGTCTCTCGATCTCTGTGTCCGACTGCTCTCTTTCCATAAACCCCCTGTTCTTTCTGAACTCCTCTTTTTCTTTTTTTAAAAGCACTCTGCCGCCGTGAAGAGTAATTAACTCATTATGTATAGTCTGGGTACGCTATTGCTGAAAGCCTCGTTTTGAAGATTTCCGGACGAATCTTCATCATTCATCCTGATGAAGCTGGTCCATATACGCACACCAAACTGCGCTCGACAAGGTTTATTTACTCAAGGTTTGTTGTAACTAAATGTGGTTCTATTTGTTTCTATTCAGTAAGAATGTGTTCCGAATTTATTGTATTTCATTAGCTTAAATGAATTAAGTAATACCATTCGCACTACTGAGTTAAGTTTGGTTCTGTAATACCAAAATATTTTGCGGAAATTTCTATTTGGCCGCCCCGGTGACCGAGTGGTGCGGGGCAGTGACTCATCCGAGACGGTTCCAGGTCCGAATCCTGGGCGAGATATAAAGGTGCGCGTGCCTTAAGGCACTGCCCCCCCCCCCCGAAAGTAACTTTCCAAAATTAGGGATGACCGACTGCTTATAGTTAGTTCACTGAAGTGTTCAAGATGGCCTTAAACCCCTAAAATTAAAAAAAATGACTTTTTAGAAAATAAGGATTTTTAACAATAAAAAACACACCTGATATTTATAAAAAGCGATATCCCTGCGGTTGGTAGGACGCCGGTGGAAAAGGTTTACGGTCGCACTTTTTTATTTTTATATGCCACTGCAATTTAAGAGGATTTCCTTTCTTCTTAAATGGCTTCATACAACACGAAAATGGGTAGCGGAAAAGTATATCAAGACGCTGAATTTTTAATATACACTGCTGGCCACACAAAATGCAATACTAAGAAGGTCACGAGATAGCAAAGCCAGATTTACTGGACACATAACAACAGATACAAAGATGAAACGATTGAGTTTACAGGCCCGTGCGACTTGCGGAACACGCAGACATCAATAGTTCGTGTGGCCCCCATGGCTGGCAATAATGGCCCCTACGTGCCGCAGCATCGAACGAAAGAGACTTTGGATGTGGGCTTGGGGAATGTCGGTCCAGGCTGCTTCCACACCTTGCCACAGTTCATCAGGCGTAGCCGCGGGTGGTGCTTGCCGGGCCACTCGGTTGCCGATCAGCGACGAGACTTGTTCGATGGGTGACATATCGGAAGAACAGGCGGGCCACGGCAGCAGTGACACCTGGTGGGCCGTGAAGAATTGTTGCACGATGCGTGCCACGTGCGGGCGCGCATCGTCCTGTTGAAACGTGGCCGCTGGCAGGTCCTGCAGGTAAGGGAGGACTATAGGCTCCAAAACGTCGGAGATGTAGCGGTGACTGTTGAGTGTACCGGCAATGCGTACCAGAGGGGTGCGGGTGTCATATCCAATTGCGCCCCAAACCATAACGCCAGGAGATGGACCGGTATGGCGATGCTTAATGCAGGCGTCATACAGTCTCTCCGCGCGGTGCCGCCACACGCGGATCCGACTATCGTGTTGCTGCAGGCAGAAGCGGGATTCGTCGGAGAAGACAATGTCGTGCCATTCCGTAGTCCAGCTGCGGCGTTCAACGGCCCACTGCCGCCGCACTCGCCGGTGGTGTAACGTCAATGGTAATCGAAGCAATGGGCGCCGTGCGACAAGTCCCCGCTGCTGCAGACGACGTCGAATGGTACGTGCTGACACAGGTTGTTGCGCAACACACCCTAATTCCTGCGCTAACGTTCGTGATGTGGCGGTGCGAGCAGTCAATGCCCGCCGCACAACATGCTGGTCCTCTAGTTCGGTGGTGTGCCGCGGCTGCGCCAATCGCTCACGTCGGTCTGTTCGTCCCTCTTGCACCCTCCGAATCCACACTCGCCTCGCTGTGGCTGGATGTCGTCCCACACGGGCGCCGATGTCTCGGTACGATAAACCGCTGTCGTGATAAACCACTATTCGTCCTCTGTCGAACTACGAAACGTGCTGGAATGACTGCCGTATTCTGCGACGAGGCATCAGGAAGCTTCCCACGCACAGGTCCGGCAGCACAACACACTTCCACTACTTACACCTCGCCTTCTGTGCACCCTTCTTATAGTGCTTCTCGGTGGCGTGCCGAGCGTACATGCTTTTCATATGCCCTGCAATGCTAATCATTTGCATGTCCTCTCGCGGGCGACGCATGCTGCGAATTTCAGGCCAATCGGATGCTTCCTTCTTGGTGTTGCATTTTGGGTGGCCAGCAGTGTACTTCAGTTAAAAACTCTGATAAGGTATTTTATTTCAGTATGATAAAATAAACGGCAAATAGGTTGATGTCGTCGCTTTTGCGGCCATTGCGTTTGAGGCCGGTGCCGAAAACGTCGGCCACTTCCTTATCGCAATGTGATAACAGGTGTATATAAGTGGGGATAAACAAACATTTTGTTTTTAGCTGAAAGACAGAAGCTTCAAATTTGTTAAGTGTCCTTCATAATTTGCCCATACTTAAGACTGGCAGAGTTTACTCTCATAAGGAAACGGTGGAATGTTTAAAAGTTATATATATATATTTTTTTTTCGTTTATTTTTTCATATCTTTTAGTTGATTTTTTCCGTATTCTTTTATACTCATTTCTCAAGATTTTTGTGAATCCTTTTAACGTCTTTTGTGCCACTATATTTTTGACAAGGATTACCTGTGTAATAAATAGGAACTGTACACCAAATTATACTAAAAATAGTATAACTATACTAAAAATCCGAAATTTCTTGGCGTAGAATACAAATGAAACTTTCCAAGCTTTCCCACATCAACCAGATGGCTTTTTCAAGGAAGGTAGACAGCTAGACTCGCACATCAACCAGATGGCTTTTTCAGAAATCAAGTTAACCCATTGAAGACATTCGGCCGATACATTTTTTACTCTTTTCTTTCGAGCAATTCCATATTATCGAGCCATTCTTATTGTTTCTCTTTATCGTATATCGATAATCATCACATATAGTACATGGTTCACTTTTTGTTGTCTCAAAGACGTCAAATGATTCCATTGCTGAGCATGCGAAACGATGTGCGTTCTAAACGAATTGTAATAAAATGTCAGTCCAAGTGTCCTGTCAGACAGGGCGATTTATTAACCATACCATGTCTTATATTGTGTGGAAGAAATATTCTTCTCATAATACGTGGTCAGTACGTCATGATAATTAATACAGCAATCACACCTCGCTGAACTGACTATAATTACTGTTTCACACGTAATACTGTATCAATCACATCAGAAAACTTGAAAATTTCATCGCCCTGGAGCAGGAATCGAATCCGCATCTCCCGATTACCGTTCGAGCACGCTATCAGATACTTGTGACTTTCTCGTCCTGGGTGGTGTAACGGTCAGCATACTCGAACGGTAATCGGGAGATGCGGGTTCGATTCCTGCTCCAGGACGATGAAATTTTCAAGTTTTCTGACGTGATTGATATTACGTGTGAAACAGTAATTACAGTCAGTTCAGCGATGTCTGATTGTGTGCTAATTATCATGATATCATGTCTTGCCTCAATCCGGCAATCGGTGTTAGGGATAAAGCACAAATGGTACGGATACTTGGATTTTTATCATTAACTGAAGGAGCCCAAAAGGGCCAGCCCCTGTTTCATCTTACAAGGGGAAGTCAGTCTGCGAGTGGCCGCATAAGCTACGGTTTTCAACACTGGCCGCAAAAGCGACTACTTCAATAGGTTACCTGTAAAGTAGTTTAGAATTTTGTTTTAATAGAACTAGATGTCTTCACGTTTAATTTTATTAAAAAGAACTGGGGGTCCATCCCATTACGAAGGTCCCACAGTTTTTATTCTTCCTCTACCTAAAGACACTTTTTTTTTATTCTTGCTCTACCTAAAGACACGGTTCTACTTCTCAAGGAACCTTGTCTTTAGGTAGAAGAAGAATACAATTCAATCACATTAGTTTTATTTAAAAAAAAATAAAAAAAAAGGAGGGGGGGGGGGGGTGTTCCCATTACGAAAAAGTTTCAGGGAACCGTGTCTTTAGGTAGAGGAAGAATAAAATTCAATTCTGAATGCATTAAGCTCTCTCTCGAATCGTTCTCCCCCATTGTGAAACGTTGCTAATTGATGATGTAATGCTCTTTCAGTGATCTTCTTTTGCCTTTCATACTTGAAATTGGTAATTGAATAAGAGACGTATGTTATCTATGTGCACCCTCGTTCTTTTTTCCCGTAAAAAATGACATTAGCAGGAAGTGGCGTTACGAGTGGTTATGGCGATACGAATACAAAGGTTCTGTTTCGCTTTGTTATTCGTATTTCTTTCCCACTGACACAGACAAATGGTTTTGTGCTCCGATCCCAATGGATACTCCTCTTGTTTAGTCTTCCCTGCAGGACCACCCTCGGAGTTAGTTTCAGACATATATATATATATTCATGACAATTGATTAAACAGATCTACAAGGGAGACCTTCTGCATATAATCTCATTGTTCATTTTTCATCTGCCAATGTAGATCTGCTGTTTATTTTTTATTCGCCCGGTGACTGCAATTCAGCTTAAAATCCATGCAAAGTTTTATCACAAGCCACCGAACGTTAGCGTTGGATGCCCAGATAAAACCTCCAGACGTCTAGCTTTGTGACGGCATGCCTAGTAATGCTAATGAAACACACATTATCAATCACGGAACGCTTATTCTAACTCGACTGTCACTAAATACCTTTTGTATTTAGTTCTTATTTGACTGGACCCTGGGCCGGATTAAGACCATATTGGGCCCCTAGGCTAAGACATTTGATTGAGCCGAAGGCTAAGTCATCTGAGTGTGTCCCCAAAGAACTTATGACGAGAAATTATTAGGAAGTCCGTTAAAACACGAAGCTGTAACTACGAAATTATCTGCACAGTTTTCATAATAAGTCACTGCATTTTCCACAGTTCTCACAAAAACACGAGTTAAAAGCATAGGATTCCTAGATTTTATCTTGAATTTTCTAATGATTTAGTATTGTATACTCTTCTTAGTGCATCTTTTTCTTATACAATGAGAAGCCGCAAAAGACTCGGACCATTAACGGTTCCAAGTGCAAATTGGGAGGTGTGGGTGGATGGTAGTGAAAAAAGTGAAGCTGTCTCTCCAGCCTCTCTGTACGCAGCGACATGAAACCTTTACTCTTGGTGAGTCACTGCCTTGAAATCTGTTCGTCTTCCAGCCTCTGTTTCTGACCCAGTGGAAATCATACGAGACAAAAGTAAAACTATTTTATAAGCCTCTCTCTTTCTCTAAAAGTTTACCCTTGGTGAGTCACTGCCTTGAAATCTGTTCATCTTCCAGCCTCAGTTTCTGACCAAGTGGAAATCATACGAGACAAAAGTAAAACTATTTTATAAGCCTCTCTCTTTCTCTAAACCTTTAACCCTTGGTGAGTCACTGCCTTGAAATCTGTTCGTCTTCCAGCCTCTGTTTCTTACCAAGTGGAAATCATACGAGACAAAAGTAAAACTATTTTATAAGCCTCTCTCTTTCTCTAAACCTTTAACCTTTGGTGAGTCACTGCCTTGAAATCTGTTCGTCTTCCAACCTCTGTTTCTTACCAAGTGGAAATCATACGAGACAAAAGTAAAACTATTTTATAAGCCTCTCTCTTTCACTAAACCTTTACCTTTGGTGAGTCACTGCCTTGAAATCTGTTCGTCTTCCAACCTCTGTTTCTTACCAAGTGGAAATCATACGAGACAAAAGTAAAACTATTTTATAAGCCTCTCTCTTTCTCTAAACCTTTACCTTTGGTGAGTCACTGCCTTGAAATCTGTTCGTCTTCCAACCTCTGTTTCTTACCAAGTGGAAATCATACGAGACAAAAGTAAAACTATTTTATAAGCTTCTCTCTTTCTGTAAACCTTTAACCCTTGGTGAGTCACTGCCTTGAAATCTGTTCGTCTTCCAGCCTCTGTTTCTTACCAAGTGGAAATCATACGAGACAAAAGTAAAACTATTTTATAAGCCTCTCTCTTTCTGTAAACCTTTAACCCTTGGTGAGTCACTGCCTTGAAATCTGTTCGTCTTCCAGCCTCTGTTTCTTACCAAGTGGAAATCATACGAGACAAAAGTAAAACTATTTTATAAGCCTCTCTCTTTCTGTAAACCTTTAACCCTTGGTGAGTCACTGCCTTGAAATCTGTTCGTCTTCCAGCCTCTGTTTCTTACCAAGTGGAAATCATACGAGACAAAAAGTAAAACTATTTTATAAGCCTCTCTCTTTCTGTAAACCTTTAACCCTTGGTGAGTCACTGCCTTGAAATCTGTTCGTCTTCCAGCCTCTGTTTCTTACCAAGTGGAAATCATACGAGACAAAAGTAAAACTATTTTATAAGCCTCTCTCTTTCTGTAAACCTTTAACCCTTGGTGAGTCACTGCCTTGAAATCTGTTCGTCTTCCAACCTCTGTTTCTTACCAAGTGGAAATCATACGAGACAAAAGTAAAACTATTTTATAAGCCTCTCTCTTTCTCTAAACCTTTACCTTTGGTGAGTCACTGCCTTGAAATCTGTTCGTCTTCCAACCTCTGTTTCTTACCAAGTGGAAATCATACGAGACAAAAGTAAAACTATTTTATAAGCCTCTCTCTTTCTCTAAACCTTTACCTTTGGTGAGTCACTGCCTTGAAATCTGTTCGTCTTCCAACCTCTGTTTCTTACCAAGTGGAAATCATACGAGACAAAAGTAAAACTATTTTATAAGCCTCTCTCTTTCTGTAAACCTTTAACCCTTGGTGAGTCACTGCCTTGAAATCTGTTCGTCTTCCAACCTCTGTTGCTGACCCAGTGGAAATCATATGAGGGAAAGGTAGAATTATTTTCCAAACCTCTCTCTCTCTATATATATATGCGATGTATATGTCTATCTATTACTTGCCCAGGCATACCTCCTGGTCCCTTGGTCATGGTGGGCCCCAAGGCTATAGCCCCTATGGACCCCACCTTAATCCGGCCCTGACTGGACCATTAGACAAAGATGAAAAAAGTAAAAAATCAATAAAACCAATGCACTGATCGTCTGCGTGCGTTTCTTCAGGATCACTGGTGTAATGTCACAGGTCTCTTTATTTTTTCTCAGGGGGAGGGGAGTGACCATAACCATGGATAGCTCTAAGGGCTATAAGCAGTCGCCCATCCCTAATTTACAGTTCCAGGGAAGAAAGAGAGCCAAAGACGTAACAAACGTACCACGACGCCTCTCCTCCGGGTGTTAAGCCCGGACTCAACTTGGACAACTAGCTAGAAACCTGCTCCCCTTATCATTCGGAAATCGAGACGGCTAACAGCCGGTTGGCTAAATAGAAACGAAAGGTTTGGTCCAGCGTTGCACGAACTGCTTTATGTCGTCAGAAAAAAAAATCTCTTTGCTGAGACATGAGCTACTTCTTGGTCCGTGACAAATCGACGGCCTCTCAAAGCATCTTTGAGTAGACTAGACAGGTAATCTTCCTAAGTGGCGGGGTCAGAACGTACTCAAGTTACTCCAATTGTTTAAGTTTAATTTTCTGGAAGGGTTTCAACAGTGTGTATGAAGCAGTATGAAGAGGGGCATTATCGTGCAACAACAAAACACCTTTCCAACAGTAGTCTTTGGCGTTTACTTTCAAATATGAACTTGACCCGATGTTTTTAGCATGTTAATGTAATGAGCACTGTTGGCCCTTCTGAGTTCAGAGAAAACAACGATACTTTTCCAGCTACTAATTGACTTTTGAACTTTTTATTTATTTATTTATTTATTTATTTATTTATTTATTTATTTATTTATTGACTGGCGATGTCGGATGCCTCTATTCTAATTTCTGATGCTCGTAATGGTGGATCCCTGGTTTGTTCTCAGTGATGATAATTTCAAAGAAAATATAGGCGCCGTCCCTATTACACAGCGGTCCAAAAGCCGTTAGCATATGCACAAAATCTTGCATTTGCACTTCTACGAGAAGTTTTGGGACCCATATTGCGTAAACGTCACGAAATTTAAATCTTTTTGAATAATTTCTCACGGAGAACAATGACTAATTAGCATATGATTTGCCACTTCATCAATATTCATCCATATGTTTGCCAAATTCATGGCATGGAGTTGCTCAATGTTGTCATCAGCAGTGTACGGGCCGGGCTTTCCGCTTATTCTTCATGCAGTTACACTTGTGCTCTCATTGTTGAACATGGAAGTAATTCATAGAAACTTCGCAGTGGCAAAACTTTGCTGTTGGACTGCACTGATAGCCTTTGATGAAGTTCAGCCACCGGCATGGGCGGCAGATCGTAAGGGACACGGGTTCCGGACCCCTGGAATATCATGCCCCCCCCCTTCACGGGGGTGGACCTACAAAACGTCCTAAAAATATCTGGTTAAATTATAATTTATTATTTTCTTACGAAGATTTCCTGCAGACACCCACCACGCTTCGCAGTTTAGTGAAAAACGCTTAAAGTACAATTTTTAAAATTGATTTCGAACAAGTAAGTTGGAAGTTAGCTCAACGCTCTGTTTTTCTTTTTAAAAAATAACTAAAGATTTCATGAAATTTCCTTAAAGCGATAACCAGGGCGGGCTTTATTTCTCTCTCTCTCTCTCTCTCTCTCTCTCTCTCTCTCTATCTCCTTAATTTTTTTTTTTAACTTGTTTTCGCTCTTGGAGAAGTTGGACCCCTCTGAAAATATTAGTTTCCGCCGCCCCTGGCCCCTGGTACACCTTCAACCCCCCCCCCCCCCAAAAAAAAACGGACCAATATCCCGTGTCGTCCCACTTCCGTACGTGCCATTCCCGTACAAATGATTTTTTTCCCATTTCCGTACACATCCATATCATCTAGTGCCATTTCCGTACACATCCAGATCATCTTGTGCCATTTCCATACACAGATGCGATAATCCGTAAGCAGTGGGATATGCGTGAAGGAAGACAGAGGATCAGGGACATACTGATAGACCTCGCGACCCCCCCCCACTCCTTCCCCGCAGCAAGAGGGTTCACGGCTGTAAGATCAGGAAAAAGATTTTACGAAATCTTTGTGGAAACTCATACGAGACTGGTTAAAGAAATAACCCGGAATTTTTGACGGCAGCTTTCAACGAAATATTAAAAAGAAAACAATTTTTTTTCCGTGGTTTTGAAATTAAAATTCTGCGACGAATGCTGAAGACCATAAAGATGGCATTAATGGACAGTCTGTATACCCTTCAGTTTTTATTGCTGTTCCCGCTTATCGTACCACGAGTGCCTATTGGTTGACGAAAACAATCAATGGGGATCTGTATGACGTCGGAGGAATTCAACAGGCTATCAGCATTTACTTTCTCACTTAACATTCCCCCACGTCTGATACCAGGCGCGGTAAAACTGAAAGGAAATTGTGCTAACCGATTTGCTATGTATGGAAATGACACTAACCGATTTACTATGTACGGAAATGGCACGTACGGAAGTGGGCGACAATCCAATACCCCTTGTTCTGTGTGTGTGTGTGTACGAAAGAGGAGCGGGAAGGACAACAACGACTGATCGACCAAGATCAAACTTCCAATACAGTGATCATAACGGCACCATATGCTCACACAACGAGCAGCACAACTAAATTTCTATGACCAGGCCAGGTCCGGTAGTCCGTACAACTAATAGAATTTTCTATTTGTGCAGTTCTCCAGATCTCTGCTTCCTACATTCATCACTTCGTAGATCTTTCTTAGGATTTTTACTTCCAGGTGCTGAGGGTACACATCACCGCTGGTTCTTGATACCTGCAGCTTCATGAGGATCTTTTAGTTTAGCGTCACTTGTTTTCGTAAATTTCTGTCTCAAATATTGAAATACAGATTGTTCACGATTCATAGCTTTGACAAAGTTCTTCATTAGTTTTGTATACAATGGTGGAAAACAGATTTTCTCCGCCTCTAATTTCTTTTTGTTCACCAAATGGTAAAGTTTCACTCATAGGCCATTGTTTCACCATATAATGATTCTTCTTCGCTGGGATACCCTTCGAGAGAGATTTCCTATCTGAGGTTGAGAGACCCGAACCCTCTGCGCTCTTCGCCTTTTGTCAGGTGAAAAAGAAGAAGATAAGATATTTGGGAACAGATTTCCCTGATAGAACAGCATGAAAGAAAAGTACAGAAATATTAGAGCAAAAGGAGTATACGGTTTCCCGTTAAGTATTGAAGTTGTAAGCTACCCTACATACTTACCTGCAACAAATCAATCAAAGCAAGTCATCCCGCAATCAACGCCCGGCCGCAGGGAACCGGGGAAAGGACAGGGAAAAGAGGTGCCTAAAAAAAGAAAAGAACCACACAAGAAAAATCCGACAGATAAACACACAGTTTTGACACAAAACCATGTGTTGCAAGGCACCTTAAACCACACATTCGTCGTTTGCTCAGTTCCCGTGTAGGAGTCGTACCTTGTTTCTGGGCCAGTCTCATATATGTGGACTGAAATATTTCTTTTTGCAAAACAAGTTCAGCCCCTAAAAGAGCCTTTTTTTTTTTAACAAGATTTCTTCACATGTGTGAAGTATTTTTGCAAAACAGAGTACGGCCCTTAAAAGAGCCTTCTTTTTTTCTTTTTTTAAACAAAAATTCTTCTTATGTGAAGAATACCCTCTGAACACTAGTCCCAATTATTGTTATTTTTTTTTGCTAAGGTAGCTGTGAATTGGGTTCATTTCTGGAACTTTATTCAAGATAGCTTTTGGCCTTTTATAACTGTCAGTTTCATTGACAGTATAGTTAATGGCCTCTCTGACTAGAGGATTAGGATGATTCTTAGCTTTTTCATAGTATCCTTTAGCTAAGTCATACATCGTGTAATGGATAGAATTAATATTTAGCATGCTTCGGATAGCATTTTTTGAAGTTCTTCCATCAAGTCCAACCATATAACGTAGGGTTTTATTTTGAAATGAGGTAATCTTATTTTTCTGCTGTTTGTTGCAGTTACCCCAGATAGGACAGGCATAAGTAATAACAGGGCTGATACAGGCTTTCCATATCAAAGTTTTGTTTTTCCTGCCAAGCCTTTTATTTTTTATTATTGGCTGGAGACTTCCTCTGATCTTAAGAGATTTGGTCAGAGTTTCTTTAATATGCTTGTTCCAGTTTAGGTTGTGGTCCATATACTTGTTCCAGTTTAGGTTGTGGTCCGCTGGGCTACCCTGTAACGTACCAGGAGATGTGACGTATCTGCCAGAAGGACGCACACGACATAAAAAGCAGATAGCAATTAGAATCAATGTCCGCGTAGCTCAACTGGTAGAGCAACTTATTCCGGAATGAGTGGACCCGGGTTCGAATCCTGGCGCGGATAAAAATGACGGAGAAATTCACTTCGTTATAATGGCGCCCGAACTATCCGGATGACCCGACCGTTCAAAATCTCGCATTGGTGTGATGTTATTTCCACACCGCGAGATAGGAAAAATATGAGCAGCACTTCGAAAGAAAAAGAAGGGGGAGATGATGTAACGTACCAGGAGATGTGACGTACCTGCCAGAAGGACGCACACGACATAAAGGCAGATCGCAATCAGAATACATGTCCGCGTAGCTTAATTGGTAGAGCAACTTATTCCGGAATGAGTGGACCCGGGTTCGAACCCCGGCGCGGATAAAAATGACGGAGAAATTCACTTCGTTATAACCCCATTTACACAGCAAATGTATAGTGTATCCAGCTTGTAGTACAAGCAAAATGGCTATCACTTTAAGATGCTCCATTTTTGCAGATGTTCCATTTGTTGGGATCCTGATTAATTTTTGAAAAACAAATTTGCCGCCCCTGTGGCCCCGTAGGTCTAAACGCTGGCTTATGACCATTCGTCCGAGATGGGTCCGGGTTCGAATCCTGGTGATGCATGGATGTTGTGTTTATCTTACGGGCACTGGCTCTCTCTCCGTTCCCTGGAGCATAATAGCCCATTGAGTTGCTCACGGTGGTCGTTATACCTTCAATCAAAAAAAAAAATAAATAAAAAAAATTCATACTTCCGTACTTTGTTTTCATAGTAACTGAATGTATTTTTGGGGTGGATCGATAAGTGTCCATTGTGAAGGACAGTTTTCGGACAGACCTTTGTTAAAGAAAAATAAATGTGCATTCGAGTGGTCTGTGTTCAAATCCAAAGGACTTAACCTATCTAGACCATTGCACAAGGTCAAGTCACCACATTCAGGAAAAAGTTTTACATACTCATTTTGACCACTGCTGAAAAATACTTCAGTTTCTTTGGTAAGAAGATTCCGTCTATCGCGTCGTGACGCCAAAAGGTACACATGAACTTGCAAAAGATTAAGGTCTCTTACTAGCTCTTCTTGAGTGAACAAGTGGAGGTCCGATGAATATTCAACTGTAAAATCTTAATCATTGCTAGGTATTTCACCTGGCTCTCAATCTCTGTATGTGCTGGTTGTTTTTCTGCAGGTGAAGGTCTGCTGACACTGATAAACAAACGGAATAAGACACTGGTGGCAAAGCTGATGAAAGATTTAGATACACAATGAATTCCTTATTTTTCGATGAAAATCCGGAAACATTTGTAAGGCAAAAGTAGCAATTTTTGATGTGGCCCGTTGCCTCGCTCAATGCCATTGGAACAGCAAATGGAATACAGCGTCCAATTCATTTAAGTCATGATCGAAGACTGATCATGCAGCTTCCGCAACATGCGCATGGCTCCTAGCAGTGGTTTTTCTTTCTCTTTTTTTCACAGTTTTATTTGATGTCTTTTTGTTCTTTAAAATACTGTGAAGACAATGATATCATAATGCATTTATTAGTGCTCAGGAAGTTCCACGTCTCTCCCTCCTACAACGCTGTAGCTGTACCTCTAATTGAGAGCGCCCGAATTTCGAAGAACTATAAGGAATTTCGCATACCGGCATGAAGATCATTACGGGCACGATACCCAGTAGCTTCAATTTCATACGGAGAAAGCAATAGATCTGTTTTTGTTGGTTTGCTTCGGGGTTTGACGACCGTAGTGATGATCTAATCTCATAAATAGTGATGATCTAATACCATAAACAGACACCTGTCCCTATTTTAAGGGACACTGGTTTCAGGGAAAGTACAAAGGTGCTACGGGGCAAGGATACAACCAATGCCGTGTCGAGGACTCGAACCCTGACCCCTCTCAGATAATTGGCCAGAAGCCTTCGCCTCTGACCTTTAGGCCACCGTAGGTCTTTTTGAGTACAGCAAAATGAAATATGGCAAGAGTGCTGTGGATGAAATCTCCAGAGCAAGTTGCGGTTTGTTCTACAGGTTTAAGAAAAAGGTAGTTTGTATAAAATTAAGATCCCTGGGGAATCACCGAGCGCCAACTTTGTCCCCGTGGTGGGATTTCTGAAGATACTTCGCCGATGTTACCAGAAAACGTAATTTCCAGCCGTAACAAATATCCAACATAGATGAAAACAGGATTGCATTAACAAGTGATGAAGTATAGGACTTGCAGATCAAACGAAGAGAACAGTAGGCTAGTCTACCAGCCTTTGAAAATATGTTTAACTTTTGTCTGGTGACAATGTGTCACGAGATGGCAGTTGTAATCCACTTTTTGCCCATCACTGAGAGTAGGGTAAAAATACCTATAAAGCATCATCCACTGTGGTGTGGAAGCCGGGTCCAAAGCTCTAGGGATCTTCCAGGGGTGTTTCTTTCAGCATTTTCTTCAGGAGATGAAAACCAATGCTACAACAACAACCTGTTCTTCAAAATTCTCCTCCTATTGGACAATGTCTTTGTACATCCAGCCTTCACTGATGATTGCCATGCAAATATCATGATAGTGATGTACCCAGTACCGCTCCAGTGATTCAGCCAGTGGATATGGGATATCATTTCCAATTTCATGAGGTCCAACCACTGAATCACTTTCAGACAGGCAGTGTTGGCCACGAAAAGGAACAATGATGTGACACTGAAACAGTTCTGAAAAAACTTATAGCATCTACAATGCTACCGAGACATTGATTTTTCTTATTATGGCTTAACCACCAACAGTATGAATGGTGAAAATTCTCCAAATACGTGGCGTCAGTAAATAAATAAATACATCTCTCTTTCCACGTTCCAGAAACACACAGCAACCGAAAAATTGTTATCAGCCGCCGCCGTGGAATCGAACCACGGATCTCTCGATATCTAGTCGAGCGCGTTACATTTGCACCACGGTGGCTAACAATCCACGGTGCTATGTGTATTTTTAAGTCAGCTTCTGACATCATAAATCCGTAAGATGGGCTCAGCTACTGAGACGTCTCCATCCGGTGGGCATTAACAACGGCACTGGCTATATATATTATAGCAATTAAATCCAAAGGGCGAGATCCAAGGTGAAAATTCTCCAAATACGTGGCGTCAGTAAATAAATAAATACATTGCTCTTTCCACGTTCCAGAAACATACAGCAACCGAAAAATTGTTATCAGCCGCCGCCGTGGCTGATAACAATTTTTTTTTTAAGATGGAGACGTCTCAGTAGCTGAGCCCATCTTACGGATTTATGATGTCAGAAGCTGACTTAAAAATACACATAGCACCGTGAATTGTTGGCAACCATGGTGTAAGTGTAACGCGCTCGGCTAGATATCGAGAGATCCGTGGTTCAATTCCACGGCGGCGGCTTTTAAAAATGTTTCGGTTGCTGTGTGTTTCTGGAACGTGGAAAGAGCGATGTATTTATTTAAGTATGAATGGTATGTGAAAGAAACTTTGTATCCAGTATTACACGATTTTAAAGGTTTTGAAGGGAACAATTTGCGCATATTAGCTATGATCTGGAGTTGAATCTGCATGAATAAGAACTTTCAGCGGTTTTTGGAAAGTCGTGAAAAAGAGCACTTCCTCCAAAGACTTGTTTTCGTTCCACTGTAAATCCTGGTGCTAACATTTCCCCAGGTAAACGACGCACACCTACCCGGCCGTCAACATGGTGTAATGGGAAACGAGATTCATGGGATCAGACGACCTTCTTCCAATCATTCAATGTCCAGTTTGGTGCTCGCTTCCGCATTGTAGGCGCTTTCGACAGCGAATCGAGGTTAGCATGACCACTTGGAGCTGTATGCGGCTACGTAGCCTTATTTTTAGCAGGGTTCGATTGACTGTGTGCTTTGGAACCTTGCTGTCATCACCAGCGTTCAAATTACCGGCGAGTTGCGCCACAGTATCCCTTCTGTTAGCTCGTAACATACGGGATAGCCTTTGCTCAATTATCGCATCGATGAGCCGTGGTTGGCTCACACCTTGCCGAAAGTTCTTAGTTTTACCTACTCGGACCACTTTTTGAAGGTACTAACCACGGCTGACCATGAACACCCCACAACCCTTGCCGTTCCGCAAAAGTTTTGACCCAGTCGTCTAGCCATTGTAGTTAGGCTTTTGTCAAACTCGCGTACTTCCCCTGCCTTTCCCATCTCAAGAACAAGAATAACACTGATTAACAGAGCTCAGTATCAGGTGTTGTTTATACCGTTTCATGACCTTCACACGCGCCATCCTTTACTGGCAGTTGCTTCTATTTGCATAAAGATGCTCAGGTCATAACAGGGGCGTAACCATGTTTCAAAATTTGGGTAGGTCCGATCACACATACACAGGGATCAACCCCCCCCCTTACACACACACACGCAGGTGCAAAGCAGTTGATGAGGCGCGATCTAACGGTTACGACATAGGCGCCTCTGTTGGCGAATTGTGGAACTTAGCGAACACAACTGTTAAACTATGATAGATAGGGAAGAAATGTAAATTACAAATTTGTAGAGCTGACTTTGCTTATTAGGAATCGATATTGCTGTTTTATTAAGTCCACATTATACACGTGTTAGCATTCTACGAAAAATTAAAATCTTGTATTATTAAATTTAGTCAGTTCACATCATAAGAAAGTGTGCATTATATCATTATATTCCCGAAAAATTTGGAGGGTCCTTTACATTGGGGATCCCCGACTCTGAAAATATGGAGGGTCCTGACCCCCTCCCACCCGACCCCCAGTGGTTACGCCAATGGGTCATAATATTCTGGCCATTCGGTATATGCAGGGAGGTCAGAATAAGATAACTGGAGATGCACTCATCAATAGAGCAGTGCCACTTTGCGTGAAGCCTATAATCGCGACCGACGACCGTCAAAGTGTGGGAAAGCTTATGGGTTTCAAGGCCATTGCAATGCATTTTGTGTTGGCCGAATCGCCTTCTTTCTTCGCAATTTTTTTCGATTTCTCATCGTAACTTGCTACCACTGTGTGAGAAAATGTCGAATTTATAAAATTATTAATTATTTTGTGGCTCCTTTCCATTTTTATTTTAAATTGAAATACACGAACGTAAGCGTGAATTCTAAACAAAACATAACGTTAAAATTGAAAACTTCACTCGTTTAAGAAGTATAATTCATTCCGGTTTGATATTAATACGGTGTTTATAACCAGAAACCACGCAATTCCAAAAAAAGACACAGTTGAAGCTACATAGGTGTCATGTAAACAATGTCAAATTCCCACACCATGCGGCTTCACAGTTAAGAGACCAGGGCACCTCCAGAAGTGTTATTCAAGCCTGCTTGGGTATATGTACACAATGCGATAATTAAATGATGACTAATTTAAAAAAAAAAGTGTAAAACATACTGGTCAGGAAGGCATGTTTCTTCGATAAGTCATTTATCAGCTATGCGATGGCAATAGCGTTTGCGTGAGAATTGCGCAGATGATTATTTACGCTGTGTGTGACGTCATTCGGAGTAAGAACATTGCCACAGCCCTTTCATGGAGCAGAGAGCAAATATTCGGCTCTGTTTAAAATCGGTAAAGCTGCATCTGAGATTGTTGAATTGTTGCGTGATGCATATGGGGCTAATTGCCTGTTTCGTGCACAAATATTCCGATGTACGCATGTCTCAAGGACGGGCGAGAAGATCTGGAAAATGTCGAAAGATACGTCCGTCCGATTTCAGTGCGCACGTCTGAACTCGTTGAGAAAGTTTGAGGAAGGATAAAAAGTGATCGTTGTGTGACCTTGAGGATGCTGGAATGTGAGCTCGGTGTTGATAAGGAGACGATTCGTCAATTTTAGTGCAAGGTTTGGAGGGGGGTGGGGTATGTTCGTTTTGTTTCGCATGCTGTTTCAGATGACCACAAACATGCACGAGTGGAGTGTCAAAAGACAGACTGGAGAAACAATGCAAAATTTTCTCGAAGGCGTTCTGGAAGAGGACGATACATGGTATTTTCGTTATGATCCTGAAACGAAGCATCAGAGTGCTCAGTGAAAGTCGCCACAGTCACCCAAAGGAATGAAGGTCAGGTTACAGAAGTCCAAAATCAAGACAATGCTTGTGTGCTTAGAGAATTCTATATAACAAGGAAAGTTTGCATCAGTAGTTCATTCCCGAAGGTACAGCTGTCACTGGCAGTACTTACATATCCATTTTGGAACGATTGTGGAAGAGGATTTGTTCACATCAGGCCTGAGTACAAAACGAGCAATGGTTTCTTTTTCAATGTAACTCACCCACATACAGGGCAATCAGTGTACAGTAACTTTTGGAGCGAAAACAAGAGTGTGTACTCAAGCATCCCACATTCTCCGGATTTGTCACAGTGTGATTACTTTTTATTCCCTAAATTAAAACTGCCTTTGAAAGGAAAAGTTTTTCAAGACATTGAAGACATACAAAGAACTTTGACATCTGCTCTTCACTCCATACCAAAAAATAAGCCCTACAAGTCCTTTCTTTCGTTGGCTAAATCGTGTCACTTAGCTTGTATTAAAGCAGGAGGAATGTACTTCGAATAAAATATATTCACCTAAGTTTTCTTGCTTTTCCTTTTTTTTAAATTCAGTCTCATTACTTAATTGCCTCACTGTATATACGTGATTAATTTTCAAAGCGTTTGCAATTATGCATCTTTCATTTTGTTTTACGCATAATTTTGCAATAACGGTTGAATATCGGCAAATTCTGGAGCGACGTACATATACTACTCGTTTTTCGAATCGATATAATTTCGCCAGAAGCTGAAAATGGTTTTGGTGCAACATAAAACTATTAGTTTTACTGCTTAATGATAGCAACCTCGTTAACGATTCAAAACCGTAAAGTTTTCAGACAATTTTTTATAGTGTAGAGTTGCTCTCTACAAAGAAGTAAGAGAACTAGAATAGTAGAACAACCACAGCACCTTTACTTCATGTTGTTTTAAGCCCAGACCCTCTGAATCAGAAACTGTTAATAACTGTTCAGCGACATATTGACCGACTCCATACGTTCCTCAGGAGAAAAAACAGTGGTTATCGTACTCCAATTGAAATCAACAGATGGAGGTTTGATTCTCGATCTACGAAAATGCAATTTTCAAGTTTTCTAAGGACTCTTCTTACGAACAGCTGCTGCCAAAGTCACTGCGTGAATCACCAAGTGTTCGAGAAATAAAATAACAATTAATTTCTTTAGCATTCCTCACACTTTATTTGATAACACATAGAATGTGAGTGCTGCAATGAATGAAATACTGTGAAAGGTTTGTAATTTATACTTTCAAATAACTTTCCCTTTGAGTCTCTGTTTTCTTATGTAAATTTAGTTAGTTCTTGGTTAAACATTTTCTAACTGAACAGCACACCACTTATAATGAATAAAGCTTTTAACTAAGCTAGTAATGTTTTATAATGCTTCTGCTACTGAATTATATGCTTGTACTAAGCTAATGCTTCTTCTAATGGTTGTTGTTTGTTAATTAAATCATGAATAAACTTTCCTGCTAGTAGTGTAGTAACAATAATGAACAAGCTTTTAACTGCTAGTAATGTTGTGGTAGTAATTAAGATGAATAAAGTCTTAACGCTGGTTGTTAATAATAATCAACTAATGACATAAACCAAACAGCCAGACAGAGATCTGACAAAAACTATGAACTGAGAAAGACGTACTTACGAAAAAGCTCTTTTATTAGATAACTCTTGAATCATCCAAGGCACACACACTACTCGTATCACAATAATGAAGAATCAACCTAATCACATAGAACGAAGCTCTCCCTATCCAACAACAAACGCTCTGGCTATACAACAACAAACGCTCTCCTTCACATAAACCAACGCTCTCCCTACGTACCGTTGAACGCGCCTATTTATACTGGCTACCACCACGTCATGACTTACACTCATTGCCAGATCTCATTCCGCGGGTGAAATAACATCTCGTTCAGTAAGAAGATAATTTACATAGTAAAATAAAATAACCAGAGATAGTAAAAATCAAAAGGAAAGTGAATATAGAGTATACGTTACACACTTTCCAAATAGCTTTTACAACCTGGTAACACTGACAGTGAGTCAGAGTGACATAAAATGACTATATTGAATGTACATATAGTGGAGATGTCGAGAGGCTACGAGTGGATTGTTAAGCGTTGATATTACGAAAGAGTAAAAGCCAACACATGTGATCAACGAATAAGCGTCATCGTTATACGATTGATGTCTGTGTTGATACTAACGAGATTCTATTCTGGCAGTGGATTATATTGACGTCTTGAAGTACAGAATAAACTGTTGGTATTAAATTAGTCAATTGCTGATTTTTTCTGCATGACCGTTTGGTTACTTCTTTCTAAAGTGTGATTTATGTGTTACGAAGCGATCTCAAAACTTTAGCCAATTAGCTAGCTAATCAATTAATTTAAACTGCAGCTTACTGAGTAAAAACTATATAGGCTCTATTCGGGGAAAAGAATTTCCTGGAAAACTGTCGTGGGAAAAATTATTCGTAACTGTTCTGCGATATAACGACCAATGGTTATCAAGAGTAATTCCATTTCTTTTTTATTTTGGGTTCGGTCTTCATATCTCCGAATACTTACGATATTTCCAAAGAAAGTTTTCCGGACTTCTGATCGATAGTTAATATTTCTAGGCTAGTGGATCACGCAGTGGGTGGCCTAAGCCCTCCCGCCCTCCCCATGTGATATCACTTGGCCCTTCGTCCTTTGTAATTGCTGTTTATTTTTAAATATGTTTGTATACATTTTTTACAAACATATTTAAATATGTCTATATATGTTTTCACACACAAATATGTTTTTATATGTTTTTAACTTTAAATTTTACGAATAATTGGAAACGCATTTTAATATGGCAGAGATTTTTTATATCTTCCCAATACTTCAGATGTTTATCTAACGGGAATTTTTATTTTCAGCTTTAACATTTTGGGTCACCTCCATTAACAAAAATCCTGGATGCCCCATTGTTCTAGGCCTTAAATACGCACTTGATATTCCCAAACAAACCGTTTTGTTTTTTCTTGAGAAAAAGTAAAGGGGTAGTAAGAATTATTTAACAAGAGAATTTTTATAACGAGTAACTTGATGGTAAAAAAGAATTTCCAGTGTCCTTTGAGGAAGATCAATAACGATGGGGTTGTAAGCTCACCATTCGACCATAATTACTGAATCCGATGAGACTGAACGTTTAACGAAACGCTCTTTTAAAGGGTATCTATAAAAAATTATAATCATGGAATTACAATTTAAAATTCTAATTTTCCGCTTTTTAAAGGAAAATTCAGAAAGCTGTTTCGGTGATCACCAAGAATGGATACTGTGAGAGCGGGCGCATTATTTATGCCCGGGAAATAATGAACTGAACATTATGCCTGTAATATCAGGAAAAACATACATTAATGGCTAATGAGAAGAGCATTATGTTTATTTGATATCATGTTAATGTGTGTTCGGATGGACTTAGGATGAAAGCATCCATATATATATATATCATCATCATCATCATCATTGTCAACCATTATCAATCCACTGCTGGACAAAGGTCTCCCCAAGTTTCCTCCACAACGGTCTGTCTTGTGCCAGTCTCCTCCATGTCACTCCCGCATACTTTCGAATTTCATCCACCCATCTCCCATGTGGTCGTTTTCTGGGTCTTTTCCTGTCCTTGGAATCCAATCTAAAATTTCGGCTGTCCATCGATGATCTGTCCTTCTGGCAGTATGTCCAGCATATTGCTATTTCAGGGATTTAACTCTGATCGTGATGTCTTCCACTCTTGTCATTTTTAGGATCCACGAGTTCCTCTTCTTATCTCTCCTGGTTACACCAAGCATGCACCTCTGCATGCTACTTTGAAGTTGTCTGCAGCCTTTGTATGTCTCTTTTAGTTAAGGTCCACGTCTCTGCACCATACGTAAGCACTGGAAGGATGCATTGATCAAACACTTTTCTTTTTAGACATAATGGCATATTGCTCTTGAAAATTATGCTGTTTCTTCCAAAAGCTCTCCAGGCAAGTTTTGTACGCCGATTAATTTCTTCATCAATGTGACCTTCACTTGATATCTGCTGTCCAAGATAAATGTACGTGTCTGTTATCTCCAGCTTTTCGCCATCAATCGATAAATCTTCATTTCTTGTAAAAGCATTGAACATCACTTTTGTCTTCTGAAAGTTCATTTTTAATCCCACTTCTTTACTCTTGTCAGCAAGTTCCTGGATCATACTCTGCAGCTCTGATGGGGTAGTTGCAAAAATTACTACGTCATCAGCAAAACGAAGGTGGGTTAGATAATCTCCATTAATCTTTATTCCTTTGTTTTCCCAGTTCAGTGATTGAAAGACATTTTGAGCCGCCCCGGTGGCGCAGTGGTCTAAGGCGATGGCCTCTGATAATTCATCCGAAAGGGGTCCGGGTTCGAATCCCGGTGAGACATGGATGTTGTGTTTGTCTTACGACACTGGCTCTCTCCCTTTCCTGGAACCAGTGACCCTAAATTAGGGACGGGCGACTGCTTATAGCCCATTGAATTGCTCACGGTGGTCGTTAAACCTCCAATCAAAAAAAAAAAATTTTGCAATGTGGTATTAAAGAGCTTCGGAGATATGGTGTCACCTTGTCTCACTCCCTTTCCAATTTTTATGTGTGTTGTACTTTCAAACAGCCGAATCTTTGTACTTGCATTTTCATAGATGTTATTAATAATATTAATGTATGCATCTTCAATACCGCAGGATTTCAGAGCCATTGTAACTGCTGATGGTTTCACCGAATCAAAGGCTTTTTCATAATCGATAAAAGCCATGCACAATATATATATATATATATATATATATATTCTATAAAGATACCTAAGCAAAAAAATACAAAAATAATTTTGACTCACACCTAGTACAACATAGAAAAGGTTATGTATCTTCCTGTGTGAGTAAAAGGAGAAAAGAAAAAAATAAAATAAAACAACTGAATGTAGAAGGTGTCGAGAATACTGAGCCTTGGCTTTATCAAGGACCAGCAAAAACTCTGCATTTTCTCACTTCCACAAAGACCTAGTTGGAAATGGGTTTCTGCAAGGCCATAGATGCAAGTAAATTCCCACCTAAAATAGTTTAAAAAATATATATATAAGTCATGTCCTCCGTAGAGTAGCATGACCTAGCACTAGTTAACAATTTCGCTTGCATCCATTAACCTTCATGGCCCGACCCATGCTCTTCATCTGTTACTATTAAACAGAGAGAAGAAGATTAAAGAGAACTCAAGCTGTGAGAGTGACATAATAAATAGAAATGATTTTCAGCTATAACGAAATTCCAAGTTCGTTTGAGAGAGAATTTAAACCTGAAAAACAAATTTTACATTGCAATTAAAAAAGGAAATGTTAATTTATAACGAACAGATTTTTGAAAGAAAACTTGAGTCTAAAACCCCCTACTCTACAACTTATGACAGCACGAAAACGAGAATAAGTTAAAGATAATAATTAACTAAAGAAAACTTTGTGAAAGTTATATACCTTAAACAGTTAGTTGCAATATGTACAAAGTATTTCAGCAGTGCTTTAAGTGCATAATTAATTAGTTATTAAGAACTTAACTACTTTGAAAAAACAGCGCATAGACAGCGCATAGAAAAGGAACAAGCTTAGCCATCTTCTGTTCCTAGGTACCACAAAAGACGCTCAAAGTTACAAAGAAAAGTAAGAGTTAAAACCCGCATAAATGTTAACAGACAAACCAATGCTTAAAAGCTGAAAAGCTAAAAAACGACAGAGAAAAGGTACATGAAGTACAAACATTGAACTTATAAAACCTAGAACCCAAAAACAAGGAAGAGAGCTTACCTCTTGTGTTACAAAAACTTTTCTCCTCACAAGAGGAGAACATGGCTGACCTCTTCCGCCACTCCCTAGACGCTGGGGGGCAGTGAGGGTGGGGCTGATGGCCTCCTCATACAGCAAAAAACCAACGCGCGGAGATTTTAACCAGAGAAAAAAATATATAAACTTAAGACTGTGGATCTGTATGATCAGAATGAGCAGAATTAACTCTCCAGAATACATGAGAAATATTATAAAATACACGAGCAGTTTATTTAATAATCTTTGCATGTATTAAATCACCTTAGTGAGCTTCTATAGATTAATCAGAATCTTATTAATTTTAATGTTGGTTTTACTATTTTTAGTATAGCTATCCTAGTGATGAATAACTAGTTTTCTTTTTTATTTGTTTTTATTTTCTTTTATAAACAGATTTTTAAGCTTTTTTGTGATTTTGTTTATATTATTTCATTTTTTTGTTTTAATAGGACCGTCATATCCATAGCACTAAGGTTCCTTTAGGTAGTTAATAGGCATCCTCTAGCCAACTTCCTTACGGCTTTGATTGGTCAGAATCATATTATTAACTGTGTAGAAAATTAAAGCAGATCTGCCAACCTTACTCTATTATTCAGAATAATTTTTCTTAAAGTTCTTTTGATGAAAGAAGAAGGAATTTCGTTCTCTAGAAAACTTTCTAATAGTATATTAATGTGGTAATTGAAGTCCAAATTGTTGCTGCAAATTCTTGAAATTCTTAGGACCTGAGAAATTAGTACATTCTCAATTACTTTGGTTGAAATGTTATTATTCCAGTGTAGATATTTAATTACTTTGAAAGGAAAATTAACTCTTTTATCAAAGAGGCTAATAGATGGGTTACCTCTGTTGAGCTTAATGCTTAAGTCTAGGAACTCAAGTTCCTGATTACTGTGGTTGGTTTTACATAAGTTAAGAGAGCTAGGATAGATATTATCAAAATCACTCTCTATAACTTCGGAATTATTGATACACAGCAGATCATCAATATATCTAAAAGTGTAAAGGTAGTTATCTGAGCAGGTGGGGTGATTTTTAATGAATTTATATTCCTTAAAGAACAGGAATAGATTAGCGATATTCGTGGACGTTGATGTTCCCATTGGAATACCGTTCACTTGCTTATAGAGAGTATTATTATATAAGATATGGTTATTTTTTATGCAGCAATTGAGATAAGTGTTCCAAGTTCCTACATCAACAAATTGGTTAAGTTTAAATTCTGCATACAGCTCTTTAAAGGTAGTGATTATATCTGATAGAGGCAGATTAGTATATAGGTTTTCAAAATCATAACTATTAATATCTAGGGGACAAACTTTGAGTATAGTAGAAATTACTTCTGCATTATTATTAATTATCCAAAAATCTCTGTACATCAAGTTAGAACAGTTTCTAATGTGTTTCAAAACCTTCTTTAAGACATCTTCAAAAGCAAGATCTATTTTCTTTTTATGACTCCTTACTCCACTAGCTATGAACCTGAACTTCACAGGATCCCTATGAAACTTAACCGTTGCAAAAAGAAATGGAAATTCAGGCCCATATCTTCTAGTTTGCGGAATTTTAAGTTTCTTGAAGAATGCCTTAAACCGATTTTCTAACTGCTTGGTAGAATAACTTACGGGCTCGTATGTTACTCTATTATTGAGTTCCATAGTTAACAATTCAAGATAGAACTTCTTACAGATAATTGCAAAATTATTGCTAGCTTTATCCGTAGTGGTAAAAATAAATTGGTCTTGTAGTTTGGAGAGTGACCTTTTAGCTTCTCCAGAGAAAAAGAGATTTCTGTCGAAACAAAAGTCCAGACCTGCCAACTCACCGGTGAAGCTATTGATTATATTATATTTCCATTCTGCGAAGGCCTCAATAGGCAGATTGTACGTTAAACTGGTTTTTACGATGTACTTATTTACATCTTGAGTGAAGCTCTCAAGAATCCTTTCTTTGGAAATTGTGAAGGAAGGTCTGAATTTAGAGCCATACTCTAATAAATTCCTAAGCTTTTCATTTTCAACAAAACTCAAGTTTCCGGTGATAATATGGTTGTAATTCTTATCATAGTGAACTGTTTCTTTATGTTCATCACAAGAACAAGTAGTAATTACAGGAATGTAGCTCGAAGAGTTAAGTTTGTAGTTTTTAACTATTGACCCTAAGGTCTTAACATATTTAAAACTTACAATAGACTGGTGCCTGTGGATGGGAAAAAAAATTGCATTATTGTAGAACAGCTTCCTTACATTGAGATTATCGTAGGCTTTATTTAGGAACCTGATGGTAACAAAATTACTGGAAAATTCTTTAAGAGAAATTTTATCTTTAAGAATATGTTTAAGAATGTCCAGAACCAAAAGCAAAAACATGCTTATCAACATGGTCAGCAGTTTCATTCCAGAATTTGAAAAAACATTTAAGGACAGAGTGCTTGAAGGACTTGAGAATTTTGTAAGTATTTTTAACAAAATTAGTGCCAGTTTTAAAGCTTTCCAGAGTTTTTAGCAAGTTAGCAAAATCAACTTTGCTTGATGTGCGAAATAACCTCTGTCCTCTATTACCTCTAGAGCAGCTCTTATTATTAACAAGAAAGAAGAGTTCACGAATTGAAAATTTATGCTGATTATGCTTATTGTCAGATAGAGTGGAATTAAGGCCATAGGGATAAAGAGACTGATGCTGCAAAATTTCGAGGGATTCAGTTTCTAGCCGAGCATAGAGGTCAGGGATAATATGTAGTACCTCTATTTTCACTTTGTCAAAACCATGAGTATGGAAATGCTCTAATTCAAAGGTAGAGTACTGGTTGGCGTTTGTGGAGGGGTTCACTCCTGAATTAGAGAACTTGTTTACTAGAGACCTGTGACCATTAATCCTAAGATGAAGAGGATTTTTACTTTGGCCAATATAGCTAAGGTTGCAGACAGTACAGGTGAGCTTATAGATGGTATTGTAGGCTTTGCAAAACTTGTTGGAGCAATTATCCTCAACAGAAGAATACAGGTTAGGATCTGCAGATTTACATGTCAAACAACGTTTGTCATTTCATAACTTTAGATTACCTTTGCCAGCGAGTTCATACACTATGGGAAAGGGTGCTAGCCTAACCGAGCGGGAGGACTTAAAATATCTGAGCTGACCTCCAATCCTTTCATCGTCCTTAGAACTCCACTTGGGCCAAAACATACAAATTCTGAGCAAACCAACTAGGAAAAACTTTTTAGAAATAAGCAGTCCAAGAAAAGACCAAACTCGAGTATAAACTACACTCCAAAAAGCTGCATCCAAAACATACTAAAAAGAAAAATTAGAAAATGAAAAAAAAACCTCAAGTAAAAAAATAGTAATAAAAAAAAAAAAAAATAAAAAAAAAATAATAATAATAAAAAATAATAAAACATTAATAAAACATTTCAACTAGAATTTGCGCATGAGCTGCTAAATAATAAATTGAAATTAGTTACTTAAGAGCAAAACTGAAGACTAAGGAAAAAATTTTAGAATTTAAAACGAAGGGAGCAAAATAACCTGAAAATCAAAACGCGCAACGCAGCAGTTTTGAAAATTCAGAAATCACATTCTATAAAGATACCTAAGCAAAAAAATACAAAAATAATTTTGACTCACACCTAGTACAACATAGAAAAGGTTATGTATCTTCCTGTGTGAGTAAAAGGAGAAAAGAAAAAAATAAAATAAAACAACTGAATGTAGAAGGTGTCGAGAATACTGAGCCTTGGCTTTATCAAGGACCAGCAAAAACTCTGCATTTTCTCACTTCCACAAAGACCTAGTTGGAAATGGGTTTCTGCAAGGCCATAGATGCAAGTAACATTCCCACCTAAAATAGTTTAAAAAATATATATATAAGTCATGTCCTCCGTAGAGTAGCATGACCTAGCACTAGTTAACAATTTCGCTTGCATCCATTAACCTTCATGGCCCGACCCATGCTCTTCATCTGTTACTATTAAACAGAGAGAAGAAGATTAAAGAGAACTCAAGCTGTGAGAGTGACATAATAAATAGAAATGATTTTCAGCTATAACGAAATTCCAAGTTCGTTTGAGAGAGAATTTAAACCTGAAAAACAAATTTTACATTGCAATTAAAAAAGGAAATGTTAATTTATAACGAACAGATTTTTGAAAGAAAACTTGAGTCTAAAACCCCCTACTCTACAACTTATGACAGCACGAAAACGAGAATAAGTTAAAGATAATAATTAACTAAAGAAAACTTTGTGAAAGTTATATACCTTAAACAGTTAGTTGCAATATGTACAAAGTATTTCAGCAGTGCTTTAAGTGCATAATTAATTAGTTATTAAGAACTTAACTACTTTGAAAAAACAGCGCATAGACAGCGCATAGAAAAGGAACAAGCTTAGCCATCTTCTGTTCCTAGGTACCACAAAAGACGCTCAAAGTTACAAAGAAAAGTAAGAGTTAAAACCCGCATAAATGTTAACAGACAAACCAATGCTTAAAAGCTGAAAAGCTAAAAAACGACAGAGAAAAGGTACATGAAGTACAAACATTGAACTTATAAAACCTAGAACCCAAAAACAAGGAAGAGAGCTTACCTCTTGTGTTACAAAAACTTTTCTCCTCACAAGAGGAGAACATGGCTGACCTCTTCCACCACTCCCTAGACGCTGGGGGGCAGTGAGGGTGGGGCTGATGGCCTCCTCATACAGCAAGAAACCAACGCGCGGAGATTTTAACCAGAGAAAAAATATATAAACTTAAGACTGTGGATCTGTATGATCAGAATGAGCAGAATTAACTCTCCAGAATACATGAGAAATATTATAAAATACACGAGCAGTTTATTTAATAATCTTTGCATGTATTAAATCACCTTAGTGAGCTTCTATAGATTAATCAGAATCTTATTAATTTTAATGTTGGTTTTACTATTTTTAGTATAGCTATCCTAGTGATGAATAACTAGTTTTCTTTTTATTTGTTTTTATTTCCTTTTATAAACAGATTTTTAAGCTTTTTTTGTGATTTTGTTTATATTATTTAATTTTTTTGTTTTAATAGGACCGTCATATCCATAGCACTAAGGTTCCTTTAGGTAGTTAATAGGCATCCTCTAGCCAACTTCCTTACGGCTTTGATTGGTCAGAATCATATTATTAACTGTGTAGAAAATTAAAGCAGATCTGCCAACCTTACTCTATTATTCAGAATAATTTTTCTTAAAGTTCTTTTGATGAAAGAAGAAGGAATTTCGTTCTCTAGAAAACTTTCTAATAGTATATTAATGTGGTAATTGAAGTCCAAATTGTTGCTGCAAATTCTTGAAATTCTTAGGACCTGAGAAATTAGTACATTCTCAATTACTTTGGTTGAAATGTTATTATTCCAGTGTAGATATTTAATTACTTTGAAAGGAAAATTAACTCTTTTATCAAAGAGGCTAATAGATGGGTTACCTCTGTTGAGCTTAATGCTTAAGTCTAGGAACTCAAGTTCCTGATTACTGTGGTTGGTTTTACATAAGTTAAGAGAGCTAGGATAGATATTATCAAAATCACTCTCTATAACTTCGGAATTATTGATACACAGCAGATCATCAATATATCTAAAAGTGTAAAGGTAGTTATCTGAGCAGGTGGGGTGATTTTTAATGAATTTATATTCCTTAAAGAACAGGAATAGATTAGCGATATTCGTGGACGTTGATGTTCCCATTGGAATACCGTTCACTTGCTTATAGAGAGTATTATTATATAAGATATGGTTATTTTTTATGCAGCAATTGAGATAAGTGTTCCAAGTTCCTACATCAACAAATTGGTTAAGTTTAAATTCTGCATACAGCTCTTTAAAGGTAGTGATTATATCTGATAGAGGCAGATTAGTATATAGGTTTTCAAAATCATAACTATTAATATCTAGGGGACAAACTTTGAGTATAGTAGAAATTACTTCTGCATTATTATTAATTATCCAAAAATCTCTGTACATCAAGTTAGAACAGTTTCTAATGTGTTTCAAAACCTTCTTTAAGACATCTTCAAAAGCAAGATCTATTTTCTTTTTATGACTCCTTACTCCACTAGCTATGAACCTGAACTTCACAGGATCCCTATGAAACTTAACCGTTGCAAAAAGAAATGGAAATTCAGGCCCATATCTTCTAGTTTGCGGAATTTTAAGTTTCTTGAAGAATGCCTTAAACCGATTTTCTAACTGCTTGGTAGAATAACTTACGGGCTCGTATGTTACTCTATTATTGAGTTCCATAGTTAACAATTCAAGATAGAACTTCTTACAGATAATTGCAAAATTATTGCTAGCTTTATCCGTAGTGGTAAAAATAAACTGGTCTTGTAGTTTGGAGAGTGACCTTTTAGCTTCTCCAGAGAAAAAGAGATTTCTGTCGAAACAAAAGTCCAGACCTGCCAACTCACCGGTGAAGCTATTGATTATATTATATTTCCATTCTGCGAAGGCCTCAATAGGCAGATTGTACGTTAAACTGGTTTTTACGATGTACTTATTTACATCTTGAGTGAAGCTCTCAAGAATCCTTTCTTTGGAAATTGTGAAGGAAGGTCTGAATTTAGAGCCATACTCTAATAAATTCCTAAGCTTTTCATTTTCAACAAAACTCAAGTTTCCGGTGATAATATGGTTGTAATTCTTATCATAGTGAACTGTTTCTTTATGTTCATCACAAGAACAAGTAGTAATTACAGGAATGTAGCTCGAAGAGTTAAGTTTGTAGTTTTTAACTATTGACCCTAAGGTCTTAACATATTTAAAACTTACAATAGACTGGTGCCTGTGGATGGGAAAAAAAATTGCATTATTGTAGAACAGCTTCCTTACATTGAGATTATCGTAGGCTTTATTTAGGAACCTGATGGTAACAAAATTACTGGAAAATTCTTTAAGAGAAATTTTATCTTTAAGAATATGTTTAAGAATGTCCAGAACCAAAGCAAAAACATGCTTATCAACATGGTCAGCAGTTTCATTCCAGAATTTGAAAAAACATTTAAAGACAGAGTGCTTGAAGGACTTGAGAATTTTGTAAGTATTTTTAACAAAATTAGTGCCAGTTTTAAAGCTTTCCAGAGTTTTTAGCAAGTTAGCAAAATCAACTTTGCTTGATGTGCGAAATAACCTCTGTCCTCTATTACCTCTAGAGCAGCTCTTATTATTAACAAGAAAGAAGAGTTCACGAATTGAAAATTTATGCTGATTATGCTTATTGTCAGATAGAGTGGAATTAAGGCCATAGGGATAAAGAGACTGATGCTGCAAAATTTCGAGGGATTCAGTTTCTAGCCGAGCATAGAGGTCAGGGATAATATGTAGTACCTCTATTTTCACTTTGTCAAAACCATGAGTATGGAAATGCTCTAATTCAAAGGTAGAGTACTGGTTGGCGTTTGTGGAGGGTTCACTCCTGAATTAGAGAACTTGTTTACTAGAGACCTGTGACCATTAATCCTAAGATGAAGAGGATTTTTACTTTGGCCAATATAGCTAAGGTTGCAGACAGTACAGGTGAGCTTATAGATGGTATTGTAGGCTTTGCAAAACTTGTTGGAGCAATTATCCTCAACAGAAGAATACAGGTTAGGATCTGCAGATTTACATGTCAAACAACGTTTGTCATTTCATAACTTTAGATTACCTTTGCCAGCGAGTTCATACACTATGGGAAAGGGTGCTAGCCTAACCTAGCGGGAGGACTTAAAATATCTGAGCTGACCTCCAATCCTTTCATCGTCCTTAGAACTCCACTTGGGCCAAAACATACAAATTCTGAGCAAACCAACTAGGAAAAACTTTTTAGAAATAAGCAGTCCAAGAAAAGACCAAACTCGAGTATAAACTACACTCCAAAAAGCTGCATCCAAAACATACTAAAAAGAAAAATTAGAAAATGAAAAACACCTCAAGTAAAAAAATAGTAATAAAAAAAAAATAAAAAATAAAAATAATAATAATAAAAAATAATAAAACATTTCAACTAGAATTTGCGCATGAGCTGCTAAATAATAAATTGAAATTAGTTACTTAAGAGCAAAACTGAAGACTAAGGAAAAAATTTTAGAATTTAAAACGAAGGGTGCAAAATAACCTGAAAATCAAAACGCGCAACGCAGCAGTTTTGAAAATTCAGAAATCACATTCTATAAAGATACCTAAGCAAAAAAATACAAAAATAATTTTGACTCACACCTAGTACAACATAGAAAAGGTTATGTATCTTCCTGTGTGAGTAAAAGGAGAAAAGAAAAAAATAAAATAAAACAACTGAATGTAGAAGGTGTCGAGAATACTGAGCCTTGGCTTTATCAAGGACCAGCAAAAACTCTGCATTTTCTCACTTCCACAAAGACCTAGTTGGAAATGGGTTTCTGCAAGGCCATAGATGCAAGTAACATTCCCACCTAAAATAGTTTAAAAAATATATATATAAGTCATGTCCTCCGTAGAGTAGCATGACCTAGCACTAGTTAACAATTTCGCTTGCATCCATTAACCTTCATGGCCCGACCCATGCTCTTCATCTGTTACTATTAAACAGAGAGAAGAAGATTAAAGAGAACTCAAGCTGTGAGAGTGACATAATAAATAGAAATGATTTTCAGCTATAACGAAATTCCAAGTTCGTTTGAGAGAGAATTTAAACCTGAAAAACAAATTTTACATTGCAATTAAAAAAGGAAATGTTAATTTATAACGAACAGATTTTTGAAAGAAAACTTGAGTCTAAAACCCCCTACTCTACAACTTATGACAGCACGAAAACGAGAATAAGTTAAAGATAATAATTAACTAAAGAAAACTTTGTGAAAGTTATATACCTTAAACAGTTAGTTGCAATATGTACAAAGTATTTCAGCAGTGCTTTAAGTGCATAATTAATTAGTTATTAAGAACTTAACTACTTTGAAAAAACAGCGCATAGACAGCGCATAGAAAAGGAACAAGCTTAGCCATCTTCTGTTCCTAGGTACCACAAAAGACGCTCAAAGTTACAAAGAAAAGTAAGAGTTAAAACCCGCATAAATGTTAACAGACAAACCAATGCTTAAAAGCTGAAAAGCTAAAAAACGACAGAGAAAAGGTACATGAAGTACAAACATTGAACTTATAAAACCTAGAACCCAAAAACAAGGAAGAGAGCTTACCTCTTGTGTTACAAAAACTTTTCTCCTCACAAGAGAAGAACATGGCTGACCTCTTCCGCCACTCCCTAGACGCTGGGGGCAGTGAGGGTGGGGCTGATGGCCTCCTCATACAGCAAGAAACCAACGCGCGGAGATTTTAACCAGAGAAAAAAATATATAAACTTAAGACTGTGGATCTGTATGATCAGAATGAGCAGAATTAACTCTCCAGAATGCATGAGAAATATTATAAAATACACGAGCAGTTTATTTAATAATCTTTGCATGTATTAAATCACCTTAGTGAGCTTCTATAGATTAATCAGAATCTTATTAATTTTAATGTTGGTTTTACTATTTTTAGTATAGCTATCCTAGTAATGAATAACTAGTTTTCTTTTTTATTTGTTTTTATTTTCTTTTATAAACAGATTTTTAAGCTTTTTTTGTGATTTTGTTTATATTATTTAATTTTTTTGTTTTAATAGGACCGTCATATCCATAGCACTAAGGTTCCTTTAGGTAGTTAATAGGCATCCTCTAGCCAACTTCCTTACGGCTTTGATTGGTCAGAATCATATTATTAACTGTGTAGAAAATTAAAGCAGATCTGCCAACCTTACTCTATTATTCAGAATAATTTTTCTTAAAGTTCTTTTGATGAAAGAAGAAGGAATTTCGTTCTCTAGAAAACTTTCTAATAGTATATTAATGTGGTAATTGAAGTCCAAATTGTTGCTGCAAATTCTTGAAATTCTTAGGACCTGAGAAATTAGTACATTCTCAATTACTTTGGTTGAAATGTTATTATTCCAGTGTAGATATTTAATTACTTTGAAAGGAAAATTAACTCTTTTATCAAAGAGGCTAATAGATGGGTTACCTCTGTTGAGCTTAATGCTTAAGTCTAGGAACTCAAGTTCCTGATTACTGTGGTTGGTTTTACATAAGTTAAGAGAGCTAGGATAGATATTATCAAAATCACTCTCTATAACTTCGGAATTATTGATACACAGCAGATCATCAATATATCTAAAAGTGTAAAGGTAGTTATCTGAGCAGGTGGGGTGATTTTTAATGAATTTATATTCCTTAAAGAACAGGAATAGATTAGCGATATTCGTGGACGTAAACAAGGAAGAGAGCTTACCTCTTGTGTGACAAAAACTTTTCTCCTCACAAGAGAAGAACATGGCTGACCTCTTCCGCCACTCCCTAGACGCTGGGGGGCAGTGAGGGTGGGGCTGATGGCCTCCTCATACAGCAAGAAACCAACGCGCGGAGATTTTAACCAGAGAAAAAAAATATATAAACTTAAGACTGTGGATCTGTATGATCAGAAAGAGCAGAATTAACTCTCCAGAATACATGAGAAATATTATAAAATACACGAGCAGTTTATTTAATAATCTTTGCATGTATTAAATCACCTTAGTGAGCTTCTATAGATTAATCAGAATCTTATTAATTTTAATGTTGGTTTTACTATTTTTAGTATAGCTATCCTAGTGATGAATAACTAGTTTTCTTTTTTATTTGTTTTTATTTTCTTTTATAAACAGATTTTTAAGCTTTTTTGTGATTTTGTTTATATTATTTAATTTTTTGTTTTAATAGGACCGTCATATCCATAGCACTAAGGTTCCTTTAGGTAGTTAATAGGCATCCTCTAGCCAACTTCCTTACGGCTTTGATTGGTCAGAATCATATTATTAACTGTGTAGAAAATTAAAGCAGATCTGCCAACCTTACTCTATTATTCAGAATAATTTTTCTTAAAGTTCTTTTGATGAAAGAAGAAGGAATTTCGTTCTCTAGAAAACTTTCTAATAGTATATTAATGTGGTAATTGAAGTCCAAATTGTTGCTGCAAATTCTTGAAATTCTTAGGACCTGAGAAATTAGTACATTCTCAATTACTTTGGTTGAAATGTTATTATTCCAGTGTAGATATTTAATTACTTTGAAAGGAAAATTAACTCTTTTATCAAAGAGGCTAATAGATGGGTTACCTCTGTTGAGCTTAATGCTTAAGTCTAGGAACTCAAGTTCCTGATTACTGTGGTTGGTTTTACATAAGTTAAGAGAGCTAGGATAGATATTATCAAAATCACTCTCTATAACTTCGGAATTATTGATACACAGCAGATCATCAATATATCTAAAAGTGTAAAGGTAGTTATCTGAGCAGGTGGGGTGATTTTTAATGAATTTATATTCCTTAAAGAACAGGAATAGATTAGCGATATTCGTGGACGTTGATGTTCCCATTGGAATACCGTTCACTTGCTTATAGAGAGTATTATTATATAAGATATGGTTATTTTTTATGCAGCAATTGAGATAAGAGTTCCAAGTTCCTACATCAACAAATTGGTTAAGTTTAAATTCTGCATACAGCTCTTTAAAGGTAGTGATTATATCTGATAGAGGCAGATTAGTATATAGGTTTTCAAAATCATAACTATTAATATCTAGGGGACAAACTTTGAGTATAGTAGAAATTACTTCTGCATTATTATTAATTATCCAAAAATCTCTGTACATCAAGTTAGAACAGTTTCTAATGTGTTTCAAAACCTTCTTTAAGACATCTTCAAAAGCAAGATCTATTTTCTTTTTATGACTCCTTACTCCACTAGCTATGAACCTGAACTTCACAGGATCCTTATGAAACTTAACCGTTGCAAAAAGAAATGGAAATTCAGGCTCATATCTTCTAGTTTGTGGAATTTTAAGTTTCTTGAAGAATGCCTTAAACCGATTTTCTAACTGCTTGGTAGAATAACTTACGGGCTCGTATGTTACTCTATTATTGAGTTCCATAGTTAACAATTCAAAATAGAACTTCTTACAGATAATTGCAAAATTATTGCTAGCTTTATCCGTAGTGGTAAAAATAAATTGGTCTTGTAGTTTGGAGAGTGACCTTTTAGCTTCTCCAGAGAAAAAGAGATTTCTGTCGAAACAAAAGTCCAGACCTGCCAACTCACCGGTGAAGCTATTGATTATATTATATTTCCATTCTGCGAAGGCCTCAATAGGCTGATTGTACGTTAAACTGGTTTTTACGATGTACTTATTTACATCTTGAGTGAAGCTCTCAAGAATCCTTTCTTTGGAAATTGTGAAGGAAGGTCTGAATTTAGAGCCATACTCTAATAAATTCCTAAGCTTTTCATTTTCAACAAAACTCAAGTTTCCGGTGATAATATGGTTGTAATTCTTATGATAGTGAACTGTTTCTTTATGTTCATCACAAGAACAAGTAGTAATTACAGGAATGTAGCTCGAAGAGTTAAGTTTGTAGTTTTTAACTATTGACCCTAAGGTCTTAACATATTTAAAACTTACAATAGACTGGTGCCTGTGGATGGGAAAAAAAATTGCATTATTGTAGAACAGCTTCCTTACATTGAGATTATCGTAGGCTTTATTTAGGAACCTGATGGTAACAAAATTACTGGAAAATTCTTTAAGAGAAATTTTATCTTTAAGAATATGTTTAAGAATGTCCAGAACCAAAGCAAAAACACGCTTATCAACATGGTCAGCAGTTTCATTCCAGAATTTGAAAAAACATTTGAGGACAGAGTGCTTGAAGGACTTGAGAATTTTGTAAGTATTTTTAACAAAATTAGTGCCAGTTTTAAAGCTTTCCAGAGTTTTTAGCAAGTTAGCAAAATCAACTTTGCTTGATGTGCGAAATAACCTCTGTCCTCTATTACCTCTAGAGCAGCTCTTATTATTAACAAGAAAGAAGAGTTCACGAATTGAAAATTTATGCTGATTATGCTTATTGTCAGATAGAGTGGAATTAAGGCCATAGGGATAAAGAGACTGATGCTGCAAAATTTCAAGGGATTCAGTTTCTAGCCGAGCATAGAAATCAGGGATAATATGTAGTACCTCTATTTTCACTTTGTCAAAACCATGAGTATGGAAATGCTCTAATTCAAAGGTAGAGTACTGGTTGGCGTTTGTGGAGGGGTTCACTCCTGAATTAGAGAACTTGTTTACTAGAGACCTGTGACCATTAATCCTAAGATGAAGAGGATTTTTACTTTGGCCAATATAGCTAAGGTTGCAGACAGTACAGGTGAGCTTATAGATGGTATTGTAGGCTTTGCAAAACTTGTTGGAGCAATTATCCTCAACAGAAGAATACAGGTTAGGATCTGCAGATTTACATGTCAAACAACGTTTGTCATTTCATAACTTTAGATTACCTTTGCCAGCGAGTTCATACACTATGGGAAAGGGTGCTAGCCTAACCGAGCGGGAGGACTTAAAATATCTGAGCTGACCTCCAATCCTTTCATCGTCCTTAGAACTCCACTTGGGCCAAAAACATACAAATTCTGAGCAAACCAACTAGGAAAAACTTTTTAGAAATAAGCAGTCCAAGAAAAGACCAAACTCGAGTATAAACACTCCAAAAAGCTGCATCCAAAACATACTAAAAAGAAAAATTAGAAAATGAAAAAAAAACCTCAAGTAAAAAAATAGTAATAAAATAATAATAATAAAACATTTCAACTAGAATTTGCGCATGAGCTGCTAAATAATAAATTGAAATTATTTACTTAAGAGCAAAACTGAAGACTAAGGAAAAAAATTTTAGAATTTATAACGAAGGGTGCAAAATAACCTGAAAATCAAAACGCGCAACGCAGCAGTTTTGAAAATTCAGAATTCACATTCTATAAAGAAGATACCTAAGCAAAAAAATACATATATAATTTTGACTCACACCTAGTACAACATAGAAAAGGTTATGTATCTACCTGTGTGAGTAAAAGGAGAAAAGATAAAAAAATAAAATAAAACAACTGAATGTAGAAGTTGTCGAGAATACTGAGCCTTGGCTTTATCAAGGACCAGCAAAAACTCTGCATTTTCTCACTTCCACAAAGACCTAGTTGGAAATGGGTTTCTGCAAGGCCATAGATGCAAGTAACATTCCCACCTAAAATAGTTTAAAAAATATATATATAAGTCATGTCCTCCGTAGAGTTGCATGACCTAGCACTAGTTAACAATTTCGCTTGCATCCATTAACCTTCCTGGCCCGACCCATGCTCTTCATCTGTTACTATTAAACAGAGAGAAGAAGATTAAAGAGAACTCAAGCTGTGAGAGTGACATAATAATTAGAAATGATTTTCTGCCATAACGAAATTCCAAGTTCGTTTGAGAGAGAATTTAAACCTGAAAAACAATGCAAAAGAAATCCAAATTTTACATTGCAATTAAAAAAGGAAATGTTAATTTATAACGAACAGATTTTTGAAAGAAAACTTGAGTCTAAAACCCCCTACTCTACAACTTATGACAGCACGAAAACGAGAATAAGTTAAAGATAATAATTAACTAAAGAAAACTTTGTGAAAGTTATATACCTTAAACAGTTAGTTGCAATATGTACAAAGTATTTCAGAAATAGAGTAAGGTTGGCAGATCTGCTTTAATTTTCTACACAGTTAATAATATGATTCTGACCAATCAAAGCCGTAAGGAAGTTGGCTAGAGGATGCCTATTAACTACCTAAAGGAACCTTAGTGCTATGGATATGACGGTCCTATTAAAACAAAAAATTAAATAATATAAACAAAATCACAAAAAAAGCTTAAAAATCTGTTTATAAAAGAAAATGAAAACAAATAAAAAAGAAAACTAGTTATTCATCACTAGGATAGCTATACTAAAAATAGTAAAACCAACATTAAAATTAATAAGATTCTGATTAATCTATAGAAGCTCACTAAGGTGATTTAATACATGCAAAGATTATTAAATAAACTGCTCGTGTATTTTATAATATTTCTCATGTATTCTGGAGAGTTAATTCTGCTCTTTCTGATCATACAGATCCACAGTCTTAAGTTTATATATTTTTTTCTCTGGTTAAAATCTCCGCGCGTTGGTTTCTTGCTGTATGAGGAGGCCATCAGCCCCACCCTCACTGCCCCCCAGCGTCTAGGGAGTGGCGGAAGAGGTCAGCCATGTTCTCCTCTTGTGAGGAGAAAAGTTTTTGTAACACAAGAGGTAAGCTCTCTTCCTTGTTTTTGGGTTCTAGGTTTTATAAGTTCAATGTTTGTACTTCATGTACCTTTTCTCTGTCGTTTTTTAGCTTTTCAGCTTTTAGGCATTGGTTTGTCTGTTAACATTTTTGCGGGTTTTAACTCTTTCTTTTCTTTGTAACTTTGAGCGTCTTTTGGGGTACCTAGGAACAGAAGATGGCTAAGCTTGTTCCTTTTCTATGCGCTGTCTATGCGCTGTTTTTTCAAAGTAGTTAAGTTCTTAATAACTAATTAATTATGCACTTAAAGCACTGCTGAAATACTTTGTACATATTGCAACTAACTGTTTAAGGTATATAACTTTCACAAAGTTTTCTTTAGTTAATTATTATCTTTAACTTATTCTCGTTTTCGTGCTGTCATAAGTTGTAGAGTAGGGGGTTTTAGACTCAAGTTTTCTTTCAAAAATCTGTTCGTTATAAATTAACATTTCCTTTTTTAATTGCAATGTAAAATTTGGATTTCTTTTGCATTGTTTTTCAGGTTTAAATTCTCTCTCAAACGAACTTGGAATTTCGTTATGGCTGAAAATCATTTCTAACTATTATGTCACTCTCACAGCTTGAGTTCTCTTTAATCTTCTTCTCTCTGTTTAATAGTAACAGATGAAGAGCATGGGTCGGGCCAGGAAGGTTAATGGATGCAAGCGAAATTGTTAACTAGTGCTAGGTCATGCAACTCTACGGAGGACATGACTTATATATATATTTTTTAAACTATTTTAGGTGGGAATGTTACTTGCATCTATGGCCTTGCAGAAACCCATTTCCAACTAGGTCTTTGTGGAAGTGAGAAAATGCAGAGTTTTTGCTGGTCCTTGATAAAGCCAAGGCTCAGTATTCTCGACAACTTCTACATTCAGTTGTTTTATTTTATTTTTTTATCTTTTCTCCTTTTACTCACACAGGTAGATACATAACCTTTTCTATGTTGTACTAGGTGTGAGTCAAAATTATATATGTATTTTTTTGCTTAGGTATCTTCTTTATAGAATATATATATATATTAATAATACACACACACATATATATATATATATATATATGTATTATTAATTGAACTTAAAATATGGTTCAAGTGTATACAAGAGCAATAGATTATTCTAGAATATTTTTCAAAGGTACTGCCATGTTACAAAGAAGTTCTGAAATTCTCACGCTCTGGGAAGTGTGATAACGTTCCCAAGCAAGATAGACATCAGTAATTAAGCGAGCGACATCCGCTAGTATTGTCAGCGGAGAGCAGACGCATAAATGTCTCGAAACCTATACCTTACCTATTGTACGCATGTAGCAGTGCGCATTGTACTCCATGCTTTTCTGTACTTTGCGGTAAGTTGAGTCTGTTCAAGAAGAGAACCGCTAATGGAAGATCAGACGAGCTGACTGTCTAGTAAAGAGCCGAGGAATTCGTAAACAGGAAGGGCGAAGCAAGCGAACGGAGAAAAGAAACGCGCTGGTCATCGTGACGTACTACGTCAGCAGAGAGAGAGAGAGAGAGAGAGAGAGAGAGAGAGAGAGAGAGAGAGAGAGAGAGAGAGAGAGAGAGAGAGAGGAGTGGTACGCCTGAAGGCAAGAGCACGCACGTGACAGATGCGCGACGTCGACGAAGCAGGGAGAGGTAGGCGCATGAGAGAATTGAGTGAGTTAGTCTGTTTACGCGAAGTGGAGAAGGAAGTTCTCCAATAGACGTGACTCGAAGTGTTTCGAGGGATACGGACGCCCAGCGCTACGGGGCCCAGTAGTTCAGTCGATTACTGAATGGTGTTGAAGTATCTTTGCGAAGATAGCGTTTAGCCGTGAAACAGGTCCCGGAACCAGGGAATCTCACGGTATTTTCTTAAGTATCCAAAAGGGATAATTTACTGAAATAGCGAAGATGACGTTCGGAGCTGAGTTTGATACGATTCGGAAATAGGAATTTTCATCGGAGCCACAGGTCTTATCGAATACGAGAAAGACTCTCTCCCAAGCTTAGGAAAATATCATTAGGATCGAGACGTCAAGTTTTACGTTGACGATTTACCAGGTCTTTTACTATTTAAGGAACGTCTGATCGATATCCAGAAAGCGGCACTTCTACGGACAGGCTGACTTTCCGACTTCAGATCTTTCTAGAACAAATTTTTTTATGTTTGAACAAATCCTCCTGTGTTATTTTATGACATTAGCAACTTCTACTTTGAGTTTCAGCGGTATCGATCCATCTCCCTGATTCGCAGATAATCACTTATAGAAAAGCGGGGAAGATTTCGTCTGTTCACCCAATCAGAGTTTGGGTAAGTTCTTAGGAACGAACCTTTAGAGTATTTCTATTGACTGAGAGGGGAGCCTATAGCGTGGACGCCACAGAAGCATAAGTTTGGGGCGTGTCCACGTGAGTAGGTAAGTACGTTCGCTCTCACAGTTACAGTCAGTGGCGATTGCAGAAATTTGAAAAGGGGTGGGGGCTCCTTAATACCACTATCAGTTTGATCGAATGTCAGAATATGTTACCTTAGTGTCTTGGGGGTGGGGGTGATGTTCCATACATATATTATCGATTTTACGTTTCTTTTTATCGGAGAATAAGTTGCGTGATTATATGAGTATTTTGATCGGGTCTATTCAAGGGTCATTTTAAGTGTACGAATTTATTGAATAACCCGTTTTAATAAAGAAGGGAATGTGTGTTACACAAAAGTGAGTCCCTTCGGAAGCATTCGAACAAATCTCAATAAAAATCTCATCAATATTTTTAGGGCAATGTTTTGGGGAATATGCATTAACTCTAGTCTTGTAAGACGCTGCTGGCCCATTGTGGTTCTTAGATATGTTTTCAGCCTTTTCATAGCTGAGAAGGATCTCTCTAGCACCGCTGTTGTAACGGGAACAACAGCTATTGCTGCTAGCAGATATTTGATGTTCAGGCAAATCAGACCTTCATTGGTCTGAATTGCAGTAATGCATTCTATGGCAGATTCTGAAAAATAATCTACTTTTCTTCCTGCTTCACATTGGCTTGACTCTTGGCAGATGATTTATTTATTTCTGAGAAAAGGGGACATCAAGAGTTTCATGAACTACTTAGGTTATTTTACAAGCTTTAACAGTACAAAAAATACATAGGCAGATGTGTATTTTTGTCAAGGTGTAAAAATACAGAAAATTAAAAATTTCGTCCTATCAGGGGTGGGGGTGGAGGGGTCGTGCAAATGCCCTTTGTTACAGTACCTCTTCTATTATCAGTCCCAATAAATTTCCGCTGTAATACTGCAGGACAAAGGTTTTTCACAAAAATTTTCCGGACTTGATAACTAAAGTGCTAATAATTGCAATTTCAACAAGCCTCCGCGACGCTTTCCTCACTCGTAAAGCAGAATGATTATTTTGATGAATGCGCTGCCTGCAGTGATTAATCACATATACTGACTGTACATGTGGCAGTGATAATGTGTTGTGAAATTTGTTTGCTTAGCGCACTAAACGAAGCAAAGTGTCGAATGTCAGTTCCTAAGAATTCCGAAGTGGTATGTGATTTCTTACAACATCCCCATAAAATTAATTGGAAGACTGCTCCCTAACAACCGAAATCAAATGTATATGGGAATACATTATTCTTTTTTTACTCCTTTTTTTTAATGAATGATATCAAGTTACATCTTGCAAAATGTTTCTTCCATCTGTGTCATAAAGACAACCTTCCCTCTTTTACTTCAATTTCTACTTCCCTGCCACCTCGGAGAGCGAATCCTTCCTTCTCGAAGATACAGAAAAAAAATATTTTTTTTTCCACATGTGGTATGGGAATTTAGCCTGTTACTCTTGGCAAGCTCTCAGACCATAGATCAACATTATAACGTGTTTTTTCTTTCTTCCTTTTTTTTTTTTTTTTTCATTATTAATGGTTCGTGTTCTTTTGAACTGTACGTATTTTGATTGTTTTAATATTTCCGGCTCAGATAGAAAACTTTGAACTGAGATGTCTTTCAGAGACCATTGACACGCAGGAAAAATTCAAATGGGAGGAATTATTCGTCTGAAAATAACAAACGGACTGAGAGCTTCAAGCACCGGCCTTTGACACCTGATTTAACAAACGTATGACGTTTGTTAAATCATGTGACGTACCTGCCAGCAGGACGCACACGACATAAAGGCAGATAGTAGTCAGAACGAACGTCCGCGTAGTGCAATTGGTAGAGTGACTTATTCCGGAATGAGGGGACCCGAGTTCGAGCCCCGGCTTGGACAAAAATGACGGAGAAATTTATTTCGTTATAGTCCTTGTAATTATCGATATGGATTCGTAGAAATATCTAATAATATTCTGAGTGATATAAATTAGCAATATAATGGTGATTTGATTAAAAATGCTTCCATCAAACGAAATTTTGTGCAATATTTACTTTTTCACCTAACAGAGCAAATTGAAACCAATTCTAGAAATTCTGGGAGGTGGCTTATAGATCCGCCTCTGCTACTTCCTCTTGGAAAGTTTTGTTAGGAATTCTGGAAAGCACGTGGATAACTTTAGACTTGAGTGCAACTAAAGACTAAAATTATCTACATATCTTCCTACATATTTTCATCTACATATTTCTTTATTAGTCCAGCATCTGAAAGCGATATCGAATACTTCGTGCCGAGCACTAAGGTATACTTAAGTGGTTTAGCATGAAAATTGTAGATAAGAAACATCTATAAAGTAAAATATTCATAATTATAGCTATCAAAAGCAAATGTAGCTTTTTCCATCCTATCTTCAGAATTAAAAAGATGATGCCAAATACAGATGAATATTTAAACAACCTCAACCAATTCATCGTCTGCACCACCTACCAAAAATTTGTGAACTATACAGAGCACGAAAAAAAAAAACCAAAAAAAAAAAAAAAAAACCCTGGTCATCTATATATTTAAAACACAAGGCCGTCTTTTTCTACAATCCGCCAGCGCCACCCACTGGAGCGATTCAATTTTTTTAATGAAAGCTACTGATTCACAGATTTGTCATCGCTAATTTTTATTGACACAAGTTTTTTTTTTTTTTTTATGTTACCATGGCATTTTCTTTGTACAATCCGCCGTTCGTTATTCTGGCGTTTGCTTTCGCTTCAGTACTTGCAGCGCCATCTGCCTTTCTGCGGTGTTCGGACTTGGAACTAAGTGTGTGATCGTTCGACGATTTGAAAGTTCAAATAGCTCTAAAAAGGTCATAGGACTAAGAATGTAGTATTTAAGGAAAGCTTTGACATGTGAGTATATTTTCGAGATATTGAAGTAGGGAACCTCTTTTGACACGTTGACCCTATATATTAGTATTATATAATGATACCAAAAAGATAAACAATAATTTTTAAAACCAAACTGGAAAAATAAAACATTTTTAACCCCATTGTTTAGTTATCTATAGACACGATATCATTTCGAGTCACTGAAAGAATACGTCAAAACTCCAATGTAAATCCGTCAACGACGGGTAAGCGCATGTTTATACAATAATGAGGAACGTCATCATTAAATTCGTATACGAGTAGTTGGAAAAATTAAGAATTAATGTGAAAATTACGAAAACTTTGTTGTTGCTGACCCATCTTATACACTGCCCATTAATAATTCAACCGTTTATTATATGTATGCATTTTATTACGATTCGTGTTATATGACAAGAAAAAAATTCAGTCACAGCTTTTTCAATCGCGCATGGCACGGATTACGGCCTAGTTTGTTATAATTACGCATAGCAAATGTAGTTTTTACAGTCGCTGTTTTAGAAGCCGAGGTATGATGAATCTAAATATTCGCTTTCGCCTCATGACGATCATAAAAATAAAAAAAAACGTTTCTTTTTAGCCTAATAGTAACTGGTGCGACTTAAAAACAGTTTTCGGAATACGGGTGGCTACAGATGGAAAAATATCAGATCGAAAGGAACGGAAGGACAAAGTAATATCATAAATGCGTCATGTTTTGATTGTACAGCAGGACGTGCTAAAAGAAGAGAGGAAGAAACGCTGACTATCAGTGATGTAGTTCTAATAAAAAAAAAGGGCCTTAGCGGTGAACTGATTAGGTAAAAACGACTTGGAAAGAAGACAAAGTTTTTAAAAGCTTTATGAATTCTGATTCGCTATTTTTATTGTTCAGCATATTTTATAGAACTTTTATTACTAATTACCTTTATTTAACTCTCTTAATTTGAGCAATTTTTAATGAAAGAAAAAAGGTTTGTTGGTCACATCCTAAAAATAGGCATTTTTTAAAGCAATTGTGTCACACTGAATAAATGTAACTAATATAGTCACATCTATTCAGTGTGACTAACGCTTTTTCCTAAAATTCTGAGGTAAATGAAGGAGATATGTATTGTGTTGTTTTTAAAAGTAAAAGTATTCTTGGCACGCATAAAACTCGTATCACTTAACCTTAATGGCCACTTAATTTCTCTCTACAGTTTTTTCTCCGAGCAATGAAATAATTTTGAGGACCACCGTGGCAATGTAATAATTTTGAGGACTTTATACCTTTGAGAAATGCTTATTTTCAGGTATTCTCTTTTCGTAGTCCCGGTGGCCGTGTGGTCAGAGGTGTAGGTTTATGGTTAGTGGTCTGAGCTCCAAAGCATGGGTGGTGCGCTTCCCCCGCCCCAAATCACGGACGGCCGACGGCCTATAGCAGCTCACGGTGAAAGTTAAATCCAGAAACAAACAAACAGCATTCTCTTTACCTTTATCATACGTGAGATGCCCTATTTTGTGATCCGAAAGCTTAACTTCATCCGTGCAATACGAATATTTGGGGTAATGATTGTATATAAAGCACAGTATTCGCTATTTTCGAATATATGATGATCTAAATAATTTCTCTACATATTGTTTGCAACCACCTAACTCATGAAAAAAGTGCCTTAGCGCCGCTAAGCCGCGCTAAGGCCCTTCTACACTCCTGCTGACTAAAGTTTAATATTTGGTAATTTTAATGATCAAAGAGCAAAAACTATCCCTAAACTGCATCCAAAAGAAGTGCATCTCGTGAGGAAAAACGACACGGCAATTGTATTCTTCTACACCGTTAGATTAGCTACATCTGTCGGTCAAACAATTAAAAAAGTATTTGTCCTAATGTTTTTGCATATTTATTTAAATGAACACGTTGTATTATCATGAACATTTCTGTACGTGCAAAAAAGAAGATGAATCTGTTTTTGCTTTTTTTATACGAGATGTGATAAAAAAAAATATCCAGACTGGTTGCATTAGTTCGGAATCGCGCGACACAGCAGGAAGCGATTTGGCACAGTTTGACCTTGGAACCGACTACGCATGTGCCGTTACTCACGTCTCTCCTGCTACTCCGGTTATTTTACAGTAGTGTTTTGTTCCTTACGGGAAGTTTCCGTTGCATTTATGACGTCGCAAAAAAATGATCAAAGAATTTGTATCAGATTTTGTCAAAAACTTGGCGAAACTTGCAAAGACGCATACTTGAAATTACAGAAAGCGTATGGGGAGGATTGCATGAGTCGTACACAATTTTATGAGTAGTATAAACGTTTTAAAGACGGTCGTGAAAGTGTTGAGCGTGATGAACGGTCTGGGAGGCCGTCAGCCAACAAAAGTTGAAACAATGTCGAACTTGTGCGCGCAGCTGTGCGGGAAAATCGGCGAATCACTGTTCATGAGTTATCTGAAGACATCAGTTTCGGTTCAGTTCAGTCGATTCTTACAGACGATTTGCGTATGAGACGCTCCTGAGGCAAATTGGTGCTAAAATTGCTCTCAGCTGAGCAAAAACAAGCCCGTATATATACCAGCTGCAAGTGACTTGCTTGAGTGCGTCGAAAATGACGAAAACTTATTACAAACTATCGTAAGAAGGTAATGAATCATGGGTTTATCGATATGACCCCGATACTAAGGCTCAGTCCTCACAGTGGAAGACACCAAACTATCCCAGATCAAAAAAAGCACGGCAGAGCAGAAGGCAGAAGACGATGCTGTTTTTTTTTTTTTTTTTTTAAAGACGAAGCCGTTTTCTTTAAAGACTATGCTTTTTTTTAAAAGACGAGGGTGGTTTTTTTAAGGACGAGGCTTTTTTTTAAAGACGCTGTTTTTTGTTTAAATCATGAGGGAATTGTGCATCATGAATACGTTCCATTAGGCCAGACCAGAGATGTGGAACCTTTTCATGTTGGAATGCCGCATTAAGTTAGCTGTAATCTAACAAGACTTCATTCCTGAAACTTCAATTAGATGTACTTCGAAATGTATATTACTTTGTAAAAATCTTACTACGTACTAACTAACTTCAAAAAATAGAAAATGAAATTGTTAATTCTAAAGTTAACAAACCTTTTAATGACTTTGTTGTGACTGCTTTCTGTTGGAAAGCATTTAAATATTTGGTTGCAACATGGAGGTCCGCACTTTCAGTTGATGCTTTAGATAGGTATCCGTAGGGCAGTAATTTTATCGCAGGAAAAAAAGGCAAAATTCGCGGAATGGTCGCTTGGTAAATTATGAAATTTCGCGAAAAGTTCGCGGCCGATGATATACACTAACATTTCCAAAAAACAAAAAAGTCTACCAAGTTACGAAGCAGTGGCTCATTACTTAGTGGCTCATTCTCAAAATTAAAACACAATATCTAGAAACTTCATAAACTACTCACACGAAAGTACAAATTTCCTAAGCTATGCTTCTGCGAAACACTCTTTTCTGTGAGCTGCTTTCCCAGCTAAAATTACTAACACAACTGACAACATCAGGTTTACGGTTTGCTAGTCCGACAAGTCGCAAAGGTCATTCAACAGTAGCGGAAGGGGGGATCACAAAAGACCACGTGTGCATTCTTCAGCAGAGTGCATGTGACCTTGAATTACCCGTCACGCTTGTTCGAAAAGAGCATCTTCGTAACGAATAACCTTGAGAAGTAATTCAAGGTTTAAAGCCCTGGTTTGGACTTCGAGTACGATTACTTTGCGGTATATTTTTCGAGTAAATTCTAACGAAGGCTGTATTAAAATTATTTAATTATGAAAAATACAGTAATTATAAAATTATAATAGAAATTAGGCAAAAATAGGAAAAAAATCTGAAATTCGCGGATATATTTAATATTCGCGAAATTACAGAAAAACCCCTAAAAGTTGCGAAAAAATCGCGCCGCAACAGCCCTAGGTATCCGTCATTTGTGACCTTAAGGGCGTCTTGATTTGGGTTAAGTAGGCTAATGTAGATTCGCAGCAACAAGTGCTTGAAAAGCAAAAAATAATTTTTCGCTCATGTTGCCAAAGTTATGGGTATTCTATTGCATTTTTTCCATATCTTTTTTTTTTTTTTTTTTTTGATTGGAGGTTTGGACTTGTTTGACAGACACAGTTACATATATAGTGAACATATATTGGACTTGGTTGACAGATATACGTATACAATATAGACATTCTGTATTTCAACGACAGCAATGTACGTAGGTGAACAAAGAACTCAGCGAATAAACCTCCGAAAGACAAACACAAACAACCCTGCCTTAACTATATTCGAACCCGGACCCCTCCGTCGGGTGAATGATCAGCAGCCATCGCTTAGACCACTACGCCACCGGGGCGGCTTCCATATTTCAACTGGATCTTTCTTAGCGCCAAATAAAGACTTTAAAATGTCATCTTCTGAGAGCTCAATCAATTCCATCTGCAGTTCTTTAGGAGACATAGAATGAAATCATTAGTGTAGCAGATGTCAAAATAGCTCTTATGACTTACTAACAGGTTAATTGTGGCCGTCAGTCGGGGAACATTATTTCCTTGAATCTTCTTTTACTCTTTGGTATTTTAAATATGGTCATTTTAAGATTAAAGTAAAAATAATAAAAGACGAACAAAAACATATTAATAAAAATAAAAGCATTAGTTCTGGAAAATTTAGATTCAGTCAAAAGGCCACCCTTAATGGCCTATAAAGCCGCAGGTTCCTCACCTCTGGGCTGGACTATCAACAAGGAGTACTACTGTCCAGTTTTGTGGCATTTGAAGGCCGCAGTTCGTCGCAAAAGGCCGGCATTGCATCAGAGTGTCAAGTGAGAACGCCACCAAGACTACGTGCCTACCCAGGCATAGCAACTTTTGCTAAGTACCGCATTGCACAGGCCCGACAGCCACCCTATTCGCCAGATATCCCTCCCTGTGAATTTTTTCCTTTCCCCAAAATCAAATACCACTTGAAAGGCAAAAGATTTCAAAATATTGAGGAAATACAAGAGAATACAACGAAGCAGCTGTTCGCTACTACAGAAGAGGACTTCCAGAAATCGAACAGTGAAAACAGCTATGGGCTGAGTATATGGCATCGGAAGGGAGTACTTCGAAGGCGATTAAGTTTCAAATCTGTAAGTCTTGCACTTTTGTTTTAATAAATCCAGTCTGGATACTTTTTTATCACACCTTGTACTCACTCCAGTAAGTGGAAACACTGCATGAGCTGTTACTCACCCCAAAACGTGTTTCCCTCCTGTCTGTATATACGTCTGAGGAGCTAAAAAGCATGAGGTTATCGCGATTCCCATTTGTTTATCTTCAACGAATTTAAAAAGGAAATGGAAGGTACAAAGATCTCATTTGGTCTACTTGTTCCACTGAGACCAAAGAAATGGAAATCACAAAATTCAAATAAAACGTATTTTTTCTGTTGCGTTCACACGAGCAGAACAGACGCCGATTTTAGAATGGTGTAACATCAAGTGAAGTCCTGCCATAAGCCAGAAAATATATGAAAAACAAATTAAAGCATGGTTGACTTTTTTGGATTCTGTATCATTATCACATAGCAAGTGTTGGCATAGACTCGTTGACTTAGTATTACATTTGTAAGCCTCTTGTAGACTATCCTGCGATATTCGTTCATAGCAAATTCTTGCGCAATGGTGGATATCGATCGAGCCTTACGTCAACTAAATCATGAACCTAAGTCGACAGAAATTCGACTGTGAAACATCTAAGTATTAAATTAAAATAAACTAAAAAAAGGGCATTGAACTAGTTTAGCTGTGAGAGCGATGCTTCCCAAATAGAGGTGTGTGAATTGTTTCCATGGAGTAAAAAGGGTTAAATTAAAATACAATAAACAAAAGGCATTGAACTAGTTTCGCTGTGAGGGCTTTGGTTTCCAAATAGAGGTATATGAATTGTTTTCGTGGAGTAAAAATTATTACATTAATACAAATTTTTGAAGATGACAATCCGTTTTTTGGCGTAAATGTGACAAGGATGGTAAGTCAGATAATATCAGAAAACTTGAAATTTTTTTTTCATCGTCTTGGAGCGGGACTCGAACCCGCGTCTCCCAGAAAACGCCTAGTGGTTAGCATACCTAGGCGTTTTCTGGGAGACGCGGGTTCGAGTCCCGCTCCAGGACGATGAAAAAATTTTTCAACTTTTCGGATATTATCTGACTTACCATCCTTGTGACATTTACGCCAAAAATCGAATTGTCATCTTCAAACATTTGTATTATATGGCGTAATCCCGTATTTCTTTCATGAATTATTGCATTAAACTAAACTAAAAAAAAGGCATTGAACTAATTTAGCTGTGAGGGCATTGCTTCCCAAATAGAGGTGTGTGAATTGTTTCCATGGAGCAAAAAGTATTAAATTAAAAAAATCTAAAAAAAGGCATTGAATTGGTTTAGCTATGAGGGTGTTGATTCTCAAATAGAGGTGTGTGAATTGTTTCCATGTAGTAAAAAACCAGAAATGAAAAAAAAAAAAATAGAAAAAAAAATAAGGAGCGTTAGACTAGCTCTCCAGATATATAGTACGAAATGCCTCGTGTTTAAACATGAGGGAAATAAGTTAAAATTAGCATTTTTTTTCTGCTGGACCTCTTGCTGTTCATAAGTCATGGAACTATCTATAGAATATCAATGATCAATTAATGATTTCACTGCTTTCTTGGTAGCATGCATGTTGGAGGCTCCTAACCATTATCACACTAAACTAGAACAATTAGTTTTTTTTTATGCTGATTTCCTGTTTATCGCTTGTAATGATTTAACTCTTTTGTACCTTGAATTGGGATTAGTGGAATTTTCAACGCTTCATGGGCCCATTAATAGCTGTTGTCTTGTATTAGATAAATAATAAAAAAAGGAACCGGAGAAAGTTAAAGCTGAGCTATTAAGCGTCGCAGTGTGATTAGAGGTACTCAAGTGCGCATGTCCCCAAAGCATGATGACTATTATGAAACTCATGTATGTATGAACTTGAAAATAAATTGCTCGGGAGCGTAGTATCTCTAGTCGATCATAATATAAATATGCATTAATACGGGAGACACAACTTTCACGGCAATTTCAGCCACGTCTAGGCGATCTTTCCGTCAAGATGACACTTAGGAAGAGTAAACATGAAAAAGAGAAGATGGAGGGGGGGGGGGGGTTGAAATGTGAGAGAAAGGCTAAAATAGCTTCAAGAGGAGGTATAAGCATCATCAATCACATCCGTCTTTTCTCCTTGGTGTAATATCGTTTTGCACTGTAATTATGATCCAGAGACGTGAATGGCAATAAGTTTATGCCTCACCTGGAAATTATTTCTCTCTGAAGTTCCAAAGAAGAAAAGGCCCTCGGGGTGCTCGTACGTTCCAGTTTTCTTGAACCTCGGCTTTTTTTTTTTGGCGACATGGATTTCATTTTTTTTACGTCTGAACGCACAACTTTAAACCTATTAAAATGAATTAAGATTCGGGGTGGAATTTTTATGCTCTTTCTGGAAGTGAAGCTGCGTGAGGGAGGTCTCATTCCTAGCACTGGTTAACGAGCGTTGTGAATACTGAATAGTTTTGTGTGATATATTTTTCAGCCAGTGAAACAATGAGCATTCGAATAGAATACAAAGCACTGTGTCATGGTTCCATTGAGGTAAAGATGGATACTACAGAGCAATTACTGTATATGAACGCTGTATGTAATGTTTGATATATATAACAATATAAAGCCACAGTAGAGGGAACATATTCTGTAGTTTCCTTATTTTCTTACAATACGAGAAAGAAGTCATGTTGAAGCAACTAATATTTAATCCTGTGGTGTATCTATGTAAATATTTTGACCTTCCGTTTCTGTTTACTTTCTCTAATGTACATTTTGGTTACCTCTAGTGTTATGCTTTCTACACTGAGCGTCAGGTCGGAAATCCAAATAGGTTTTTCTTTTTTTTGGTGGTGGGGGGGCTACGCTGGCAATAAATCAAGCCATGATGATTTGGATACAAATAAAACCGTGTTTGCTGTATGAACTGCATATATATATATATATTCAATCACTGAACTGGGAAAACAAAGGGATAAAGATTAATGGAGATTATCTAACCCACCTTCGTTTTGCTGATGACGTAGTCATTTTTGCAACTACCCCATCAGAGCTGCAGAGTATGATCCAGGAACTTGCTGACAAGAGTAAAGAAGTGGGATTAAAAATGAACTTTCAGAAGACAAAAGTGATGTTCAATGCTTTTACAAGAAATGAAGATTTATCGATTGATGGAGAAAAACTGGAGATAACAGATACGTATGTTTATCTTGGACAGCAGATATCAAATGAGGGTCACATTGATGAAGAAATTAATCGGCGTACAAAACTTGCCTGGAGAGCTTTTGGAAGAAACAGCATAATTTTCAAGAGCAATATGCCATTATGTCTTAAAAGAAAAGTGTTTGATCAATGCATCCTTCCAGTGCTTACGTATGGTGCAGAGACGTGGACCTTAACTAAAAGAGACATACAAAGGCTGCAGACAACTCAAAAAAGCATGGAGAGGTGCATGCTTGGTTTAACCAGGAGAGATAAGAAGAGGAACTCGTGGATCCGAAAAATGACGAGAGTGGAAGACATCATGATCAGAGTTAAATCCCTGAAATGGCAATGGGCTAGACATACTGCCAGAAGGACAGACCATAGATGGACAGCCGAAATTTTAGACTGGATTCCAAGGGACAGGAAAAGACCCAGAAAAAGACCACACGGGAGATGGGTGGATGAAATTCGTAAATATGCGGGAGTGACATGGAGGAGACTGGCACAAGACAGACCGTTGTGGAGGAAACTTGGGGAGACCTTCGCCCAGCAGTGGATTGATAATGGTTGACAATGATGATGATGATGATGATGATATATATATATATATACAAATTCTGGAATGAAACTGCTAACCATGTTGATAAGCATGTTTTTGCTTTGGTTCTGGACATTCTTAAACATATTCTTAAAGATAAAATTTCTCTTAAAGAATTTTCCAGTAATTTTGTTACCATCAGGTTCCTAAATAAAGCCTACGATAATCTCAATGTAAGGAAGCTGTTCTACAATAATGCAATTTTTTTCCCATCCACAGGCACCAGTCTATTGTAAGTTTTAAATATGTTAAGACCTTAGGGTCAATAGTTAAAAACTACAAACTTAACTCTTCGAGCTACATTCCTGTAATTACTACTTGTTCTTGTGATGAACATAAAGAAACAGTTCACTATGATAAGAATTACAACCATATTATCACCGGAAACTTGAGTTTTGTTGAAAATGAAAAGCTTAGGAATTTATTAGAGTATGGCTCTAAATTCAGACCTTCCTTCACAATTTCCAAAGAAAGGATTCTTGAGAGCTTCACTCAAGATGTAAATAAGTACATCGTAAAAACCAGTTTAACGTACAATCAGCCTATTGAGGCCTTCGCAGAATGGAAATATAATCTAATCAATAGCTTCACCGGTGAGTTGGCAGGTATGGACTTTTGTTTCGACAGAAATCTCTTTTTCTCTGGAGAAGCTAAAAGGTCACTCTCCAAACTGCAAAACCAATTTATTTTTACCACTACGGATAAAGCTAGCAATAATTTTGCAATTATCTGTAAGAAGTTCTATTTTGAATTGTTAACTATGGAACTCAATAATAGAGTAACATACGAGCCCGTAAGTTATTCTACCAAGCAGTTAGAAAATCGGTTTAAGGCATTCTTCAAGAAACTTAAAATTCCACAAACTAGAAGATATGAGCCTGAATTTCCATTTCTTTTTGCAACGGTTAAGTTTCATAAGGATCCTGTGAAGTTCAGGTTCATAGCTAGTGGAGTAAGGAGTCATAAAAAGAAAATAGATCTTGCTTTTGAAGATGTCTTAAAGAAGGTTTTGAAACACATTAGAAACTGTTCTAACTTGATGTACAGAGATTTTTGGATAATTAATAATAATGCAGAAGTAATTTCTACTATACTCAAAGTTTGTCCCCTAGATATTAATAGTTATGATTTTGAAAACCTATATACTAATCTGCCTCTATCAGATATAATCACTACCTTTAAAGAGCTGTATGCAGAATTTAAAATTAACCAATTTGTTGATGTAGGAACTTGGAACTCTTATCTCAATTGCTGCATAATAAATAACCATATCTTATATAATAATACTCTCTATAAGCAAGTGAACGGTATTCCAATGGGAACATCAACGTCCACGCATATCGCTAATCTATTCCTGTTCTTTAAGGAATATAAATTCATTAAAAATCACCCCACCTGCTCAGATAACTACCTTTACACTTTTAGATATATTGATGATCTGCTGTGTATCAATAATTCAGAAGTTATAGAGAGTGATTTTGATAATATCTATCCTAGCTCTCTTAACTTATGTAAAACCAACCACAGTAATCAGGAACTTGAGTTCCTAGACTTAAGCATTAAGCTCAACAGAGGTAACCCATCTATTAGCCTCTATGATAAAAGAGTTAATTTTCCTTTCAAAGTAATTAAATATCTACACTGGAATAATAACATTTCAACCAAAGTAATTGAGAATGTACTAATTTCTCAGGTCCTAAGAATTTCAAGAATTTGCAGCAACAATTTGGACTTCAATTACCACATTAATATACTATTAGAAAGTTTTCTAGAGAACGAAATTCCTTCTTCTTTCATCAAAAGAACTTTAAGAAAAATTATTCTGAATAATAGAGTAAGGTTGGCAGATCTGCTTTAATTTTCGACACAGTTAATAATATGATTCTGACCAATCAAAGCCGTAAGGAAGTTGGCTAGAGGATGCCTATTAACTACCTAAAGGAACCTTAGTGCTATGGATATGACGGTCCTATTAAAACAAAAAAATTAAATAATATAAACAAAATCACAAAAAAAGCTTAAAAATCTGTTTATAAAAGAAAATAAAAACAAATAAAAAAGAAAACTAGTTATTCATCACTAGGATAGCTATACTAAAAATAGTAAAACCAACATTAAAATTAATAAGATTCTGATTAATCTATAGAAGCTCACTAAGGTGATTTAATACATGCAAAGATTATTAAATAAACTGCTCGTGTATTTTATAATATTTCTCATGTATTCTGGAGAGTTAATTCAGCTCTTTCTGATCATACAGATCCACAGTCTTAAGTTTATATAATTTTTTTCTCTGGTTAAAATCTCCGCGCGTTGGTTTCTTGCTGTATGAGGAGGCCATCAGCCCCACCCTCACTGCCCCCAGCGTCTAGGGAGTGGTGGAAGAGGTCAGCCATGTTCTTCTCTTGTGAAGAGAAAAGTTTTTGTAACACAAGAGGTAAGCTCTCTTCCTTGTTTTTGAATTCTAGGTTTTATAAGTTCAATGTCTGTACTTCATGTACCTTTTCTCTGTCGTTTTTTAGCTTTTCAGCTTTTAGGCATTGGTTTGTCTGTTAACATTTTTGCGGGTTTTAACTCTTTCTTTTCTTTGTAACTTTGAGCGTCTTTTGGGGTACCTAGGAACAGAAGATGGCTTAGCCTGTTCCTTTTCTATGCGCTGTCTATGCGCTGTTTTTTCAAAGTAGTTAAGTTCTTAATAACTAATTAATTATGCACTTAAAGCACTGCTGAAATACTTTGTACATATTGCAACTAACTGATTAAGGTATATAACTTTCACAAAGTTTTCTTTAGTTAATTATTATCTTTAACTTATTCTCGTTTTCGTGCTGTCATAAGTTGTAGAGTAGGGGGTTTTAGACTCAAGTTTTCTTTCAAAAATCTGTTCGTTACAAATTAACATTTCCTTTTTTAATTACAATGTAAAATTTGGATTTCTTTTGCATTGTTTTTCAGGTTTAAATTCTCTCTCAAACGAACTTGGAATTTCGTTATGGCTGAAAATCATTTCTAATTATTATGTCACTCTCACAGCTTGAGTTCTCTTTAATCTTCTCCTCTCTGTTTAATAGTAACAGATGAAGAGTATGGGTCGGGCCAGGAAGGTTAATGGATGCAAGCGAAATTGTTAACTAGTGCTAGGTCATGCAACTCTAAGGAGGACATGACTTATATATATATTTTTTAAACTATTTTAGGTGGGAATGTTACTTGCATCTATGGCCTTGCAGAAACCCATTTCCAACTAGGTCTTTGTGGAAGTGAGAAAATGCAGAGTTTTTGCTGGTCCTTGATAAAGCCAAGGCTCAGTATTCTCGACACCTTCTACATTCAGTTGTTTTATTTTATTTTTTTATCTTTTTTCCTTTTGATCACACAGGTAGATACATAACCTTTTCTATGTTGTACTAGGTGTGAGTCAAAATTATATATGTATTTTTTTGCTTAGGTATCTTCTTTATAGAATATATATATATATATATATTTGTCATCTAAATAATAAAGGTAAGCAGCACTTGAAAATAATTATGGGAGATTTCAATGCAAAAATTGGGCAACGGCAACAGAATGAAACTTCAGTAGGTAAATTCGGTCATGGCAACAGAAACCAGCGTGGAAATACTCTCGTTGAGTTTGCAGAGGCAGAAGGGTTTTTCATCTTGAACTCCTTCTTCAAGAAAAAGCCACACAGGAAATGGACATGGAGACATCCAAATGGGACGACAAGTGAAATTGATTTTATTATGTGTAACAAAAAATTCGTCATAGAAGACTGCAGTGTGCTAAACAAGTTCAACACAGGTAGTGACCATAGATTGGTGAGATGTAAGATGCACCTCAACACTAAACTTGAACGTGGCAAGCTCATAGGACAAACAAAATCTATTGACATAACCAACCTTAAAAAACACCATAATACCTTCAAGTTAGAACTGAAGAACAGGTTCTCTGCTTTAGAAGGCCTAACATCGGAAGAAGTGGACATCTCTCAAGTTAACAGAAAAGTAACCAAAGCTCTTATGGAAACAGCAACAAAATTAGCTGGGTCTAAGAACAAGTTGCATGTGAACAAATTATCAGGAAAAACCAAAATGTTGTTGCAAAAAAGAAGAGAGATGAGGACAACTAAAGAAGATGTGACTTCCAAAGTGGAATATATAGAGCTATGCAAGACAGTAAGAAAAAGTATCACTGAAGACGTAAGGAAATTCAACTGTGAACTAGTGAGGAAAGCAATTGAAAACAACCAAAGCCTAAAGATAGCAAAGGGACATCTCAGTAAGGGAAGAAAACAGATTATGGCACTGAGAAAAGAAGATGGTTCTGTAACAAGAAATAGAGGCGAAATTTTGACAAGAGTGAAAGATTTCTACTCGAAATTATATGAAAGGGATGATACATGCACTCCAGACATCATGAAAGATACCAGTACCAGAGTTCCTCCAGTCCTTCCAGCAGAAGCTGCACATGCAATCAAGAACATGAAGCGAGGAAAAGCTCCAGGAGAAGATGGAATTACTGTAGACATCATACAAGAAGCAAGTGGAGAAATCGAAACAGTACTCGTCCAAATTTTCACTCGATGCCTTAATGAAGGAAAGATTCCTGAGGATTGGAACACCGCTACAATGATCCTGCTACATAAGAAAGGTGACATTGAGGATCTCGGAAACTACAGACCTATCAGCCTCCTATCAGTAGTTTATAAAATCTTCACTAAAGTTCTTTCACACCGCTTGAAGGTAACACTGGACATGGCTCAACCGAGAGAACAAGCTGGATTCAGGAGTGGCTACAGCACAATAGATCATATCCACGTGCTGAGAGAACTAATTGAAAGAGCGAGGGAATATGAACTTCCATTGTGCATGGCTTTTATCGATTATGAAAAAGCCTTTGATTCGGTGAAACCATCAGCAGTTACAATGGCTCTGAAAACCTGCGGTATTGAAGATGCATACATTAATATTATTAATAACATCTATGAAAATGCAAGTGCAAAGATTAGGCTATTTGAAAATACAACACACGTAAAAATTGGAAAGGGAGTGAGACAAGGTGACACCATATCTCCGAAGCTCTTTAATGCCACATTGGAGGGTGTTTTTCAGTCACTGAGCTGGGAAAACAAGGGGATAAAGATTAATGGAGATTATCTAACCCACCTTCGTTTTGCTGATGACGTAGTCATTTTTACAACTACCCCATCAGAGCTGCAGAGTATGATCCAGGAACTTGCTGACAAGAGTAAAGAAGTGGGATTAAAAATGAACTTTCAGAAGACAAAAGTGATGTTCAATGCTTTTACAAGAAATGAAGATTTATCGATTGATGGAGAAAAGCTGGAGATAACAGACACTTACGTTTATCTTGGACAGCAGATATCAAGTGAGGGTCACATTGATGAAGAAATTAATCGGCGTACAAAACTTGCCTGGAGAGCTTTTGGAAGAAACAGCATAATTTTCAAGAGCAATATGCCATTATGTCTTAAAAGAAAAGTGTTTGATCAATGCATCCTTCCAGTGCTTACGTATGCTGCAGAGACGTGAACATTAACTAAAAGAGACATACAAAGGCTGCAGACAACTCAAAGCAGCATGGAGAGGTGCATGCTTGGTGTAACCAGGAGAGATAAGAAGAGGAACTCGTGGATCCGAAAAATGACAAGAGTGGAAGACATCTTGATCAGAGTTAAATCCCTGAAATGGCAATGGGCTGGACATACTGCCAGAAGGACAGATCATCGATGGACAGCCGAAATTTTAGATTGGATTCCAAGGGACAGGAAAAGACCCAGAAGAAGACCACATGGGAGATGGGTGGATGAAATTCGAAAGTATATAGGGGGGACATGGAGGAGACTGGCACAAGACAGACCGTTGTGGAGGAAACTTGGGGAGACCTTCGTCCAGCAGTGGATTGATAATGGTTGACAATGATGATGATGGGATGTAAGGTCAGGTGATGCGTAACATCACAGCCTCTCCTTGACAAATGTCAACCCGGCTTCTCGTGGTGCATCCTGTTCCCACTAAAGGGGCTCTGACGACCGCCAATAGGGTATAACTATACCATCGGGATTTGAGGAAATGCTATCCCACACTCACCAACCCGCTTGGCCAGCGTGGTGAGTTATGGCCAAACCCCTCCAAAATGACTATACAACTTAAATCTTGGCCCTCAGTCTCCGGCAGCTGGAATGTACCTGGCCAAGGCAGCGGCCAGTGCGACATGAAGGCAGAGGGTGCTAAGAATCCCCGGAGGACCGGACTAGGCTGCCATCTGATGCTGACCTTGGCTACGTATAATGGACGCTCCCTATCTTCTGATTCAAGGCTTCTTGAATTGGAAGAGAAACTACAAAGGATCAAGTCGGACATCGTCGGGCTAAGTGAGGTAAGGAGAAAATGAGAAGATCTCATTGAACTGAAAAGTGGACATCTCTTCTACTATCGTGGGACTGAAACTGGCAGAACTAGTGGTGTTGGATTTATAATAAACAAGAAACTGAAGGATAAAGTGGTAGAAGTTGAAAGTTCCTCTGAGAGAGCTGCACGACTCGTTATCCAATTCTCGAGAAGATACCAGGCTCAGATTATTCAAACTTATGCACCCACCACAAGTCATCCTGAAGAAGAAATTGAAGAATTTTACGAGGAAATTCGTCATCTAAATAATAAAGACAAGCAGCACTTGAAGATAATCATGGGAGATTTCAATGCAAAAATAGGGCAACGGCAACAGAATGAAACTTCAGTAGATAAATTCAGTCACGGCAACAGCAACCAGCGTGGAAATATTCTCGTAGAGTTTTCAGAGGCAGAAGGGTTTTTCATCTTGAACTCCTTTTTCAAGGAAAAGTCACACAGGAAATGGACATGGAGACATCCAACTGGGACGACAAGTGAAATTGATTTTATTATGTGTAACAAAAAATTCGTCATAGAAGACTGCAGTGTGCAAAACAAGTTCAACACAGGTAGTGACCATAGATTGGTGAGATGTAAGATGCACCTCAACACTAAACTCGAACGTTTAAAGCTCAAAAGACAAACAAAATCTATTGACATAACCAACCTTAAAAAACACCATAATACTTTCAAGTTGGAACTGAAGAACAGATTCTCTGCTTTAGAAAGCCTAACATCAGAAGAAGTGGATATTTCTGAAGTTAACAGAAAAGTAACCAAAGCTCTTGTGGAAACAGCAACAAAATTAGCTGGGTCTGTGAACAAGTTGCATGTGAACAAATTATCAGGAAAAACCAAAATGTTGATGCAAAAAGAAGAGAGATGAGGACAACTAAAGAAGATGTGACTTCCAAAGTGGAATATATAGAGCTATGCAAGACAGTACGAAAAAGTATCACTGAAGACGTAAGGGAATTCAACTGTGAACTAGTGAGAAAAGCAATTGAAAACAACCAAAACCTAAAGATAGCAAAGGGACATCTCAGTAAGGGAAGAAAACAGATTATGGCACTGAGAAAAGAAGATGGTTCTGTAACACGAAATAGAGGCGAAATTTTGATAAGAGTGAAAGATTTCTACTCTAAATTATATGAAAGGGATGATACATGTACTCCAGACATCATGAAAGGTAACACTGGACATGGCTCAACCGAGAGAACAAGCTGGATTCAGGAGTGGCTACAGCACAATAGATCATATCCACGTACTGATAGAACTAATTCAAAGAGCGAGGGAATATGAACTTCCATTGCGCATGGCTTTTATGGATTATGAAAAAGCCTTTGATTCGGTAAAACCATCAGCAGTTACAATGGCTCTGAAATCGTGTGGTATTGAAGATGCGTACATTAATATTATTAATAACATCTATAAAAATGCAAGTGTAAAGATTCGGCTGTTTGAAAATACAACACACATAAAAATTGGAAAAGGAGTGAGACAAGGTGACACCATATCTCCGAAGCTCTTTAATGTTACATTGGAAAATGTCTTTCAATCACTGAACTGGGAAAACAAAGGGATAAAGATTAATGGAGATTATCTAACCCACCTTCGTTTTGCTGATCACGTAGTCATTTTTGCAACTACCCCATCAGAGCTGCAGATTATGATCCAGGAATTTGCTGACAAGAGTAAAGTAGTGGGATTAAAAATGAACTTTCAGAAGACAAAAGGGATGTTCAATGCTTTTACAAGAAATGAAGATTTATCGATTGATGGAGAAAAGCTGGAGATAACAGACACGTACGTTTATCTTGGACAGCAGATATCAAGTGAGGGTCACATTGATGAAGAAATTAATCGGCGTATAAAACTTGCCTGGAGAGCTTTTGGAAGAAACAGCATATTTTTCAAGAGCAATATGCCATTATGTCTTAAAAGAAAAGTGTTTGATCAATGCATCTTTCCAGTGCTTACGTATGGTGCAGAGACGTGGACCTTAACTAAAAGAGACATACAAAGGCTGCAGACAACTCAAAGCAGCATGGAGAGGTGCATGCTTGGTGTAACCAGGAGAGATAAGATGAACTCGTGGATCCGAAAAATAACAAGAGTGGAAGGCATCATGATCAGAGTTAAATCCCTGAAATGGCAATGGGCTGGACATACTGCCAGAAGGACAGATCATCGATGGACAGCCGAAATTTTAGATTGGATTCCAAGGGACAGGAAAAAACCCAGAAAAAGACCACATGGGAGACATTCGTCCAGCAGTGGATTGATAATGGTTGACAAAGATGATGATGATGATGATATATATATATATATATATATATATATATATATATATATATATATACTGCATATATACGTATATATATATATATATACTATATTGACAAAAGTCACCAGACACCCCTTCAAAAGCATATGAACAGATCCGCTGCGTTGTTAAGATGCCAAGTACAGCTACAAACGGTATAAAAACAAGCCTGCAGCTGACCGCGATCATTTCGCACTGTGAGGTTGAGTGAAAATGTCGCGGCGGGAGAGAACTGACTTTGAGAAAGGAAAGATTGTTGGGTGTTATATTAGTGGGTTGTCCATAAGAGAAACCGACAGGCGTTTAAACATACCCAAGTCAACTGTTTTGGTTGTACTGAATAAGTGGAAAACACATGGCGTGCCTGAAGCAGCGAAACGTACCGGCAGACCAAAGAAAGAAAATGGTTTGACGATAATTCCGTATCGTGTGTGGACTGGCCAGCACGTAGCCCTGATCTTAATCCCATAGAGCACCTATGGTATTAATCAGAGCCCCGCATAAGAAGTTTGGAACCAAGGGCTACTGGTAAGCTACAGTTAGTGCCAGCATTATGTACTGAATGAAAGCGCATACCTATCGCTGGGTTCCAAAACCTTGTCGAAAGCATGTCTCGAAGGGTCAGTGCATACATTAAGGCCAAAGGTAGACCGACACCGTACTAATGTATGTCAATAAATGCTATGTTGTGTTTCTCTTCTAGGTGTCCCGTGACGTTTGTCAATATAGTGTATATATCATCATCATTACCAACCATTATCAATCCAGTGCTGGATGAAGGTATCCCCAAGTTTCTTCCACAACGGTCAATCTTGTGCCAGTCTCTTCCATGTTACTCCCGCATACTTTCGAATTTCAGTTTATCCACCCATCTCCCATGTGGTCTTCTTCTGGGTCTTTTCCTGTACCTTGGAATCCAGTCTAGAATTTCGGTTGTCCATCGATGGTCTGTTCTTCTGGCAATATGTCCATCCAGCCCATTGCTATTTCAGGGAGTTTACTCTGGTCATGATGTCTTCCACTCTTGTCATTTTTCGGATCCACGTGTTCCTCTTCTTATCTCTCCTGGTTACACCAAGCATGCACCTCTCCAGGCTGCTTTGAGTTGTCTGCAGCCTTTGTATGTCTCTTTTAGTTAAGGTCCACGTCTCTGCACCATACGTAAGCACTCGAAGGATGCATTGATGGCACACTTTTCTTTTAAGACATAATGGCATATTGCTCTTGAAAATTATACTGTTTCTTCCAAAAGCTCTCCAGGCAAGTTTTATACGCCGATTAATTTCTTCATCAATTTGACCCTCACTTCATATCTGCTGTCCAAGATAAATGTAGGTATTGGTTATCTCCAGCTTTTCCCCATCAATCGATAAATCTTCATTTCTTGTACATCAGTTATGTCTTCTGAAAATTCATTTTTAATCCCACTACATTACTCTTGTCAGAAAGTTCCTGGATCACTCTCTGCAGCTCTGATGGGGTGGTTGCGAAAATGACTACGTCATGAGCAAAACGAAGATGAGTTACATAATCTCCATTAATCTTTATCCCTTTGTTTTCCCAGTTCAGTGATTGAGAGACATTTTGCAGTGTGGCCTTAAAGAGTTTGGGAGATACAGTGCCGCCTTGTCGCACTCTCTTTCCAATTTTATGGGTGCTAATAGATAGATATAAGGGGGCGCAATATTTTATGGATTCATCAAAGCATTGGCCGGGGAAGTGTACAGTCAGCAAAGGATGTTTCGTCGTACTAATACACACACACACACACACACACACACACACACACACACACTTTACTCTCGACGTGGCTTTTATTTACTTTCGGACTCACTCTCAGTTGCTGCCGTAAAGCTGTGCTGTCCGATTGCAGTCCTGCTGAACGAAATTTTATATATTGAAAACAACAAATTTAATTTATGGCGGCAACCGTACCATTACGCATAGAAAATTCGAAAAGTTTTTGGATAAACTTGACGTTAATTATGGGGACTTACTTTTGCACAATCGAATCCATTGGTTGAGGGCTGAAAAAATGTTTTGTGAGATTTTTCTAACTTACGAAAGAACTTAATGTGATATTGATCTAACTAAAAATCTCAGTGATATTGATATCGCTTTTCTTAGCTCATTAGCTTTCCCAATTGACACCGCGCAGCATTTGCTCTACAAGAGAAAGACTAAAATATCTATAATAATCTATGCAGTCATAAGGCTGGTTTTCGTAACAAGCTTCTTCTTCTTCTTGGTTACTCAATCCAAGCACTGGATGTTCAGTAAATTTACTCTGTCTTTCCATCCCTCTCTATTCTCCGCCGCTCTCTTCAAGTCATAGTATGTCCTGGTAATAGTGTCTTGGATTAGCTGTGCCACAAAACTATTCCTTGGCCGCCCTCTTCTTCTCTTGCCTTGAAATTTTTCCTTCCAAAACCTTTAGAATCAGGCCTCCATGGCGCAATGTGTGTCCCATCTATAACATTCTTCATCTCTTTAACATGTTGGTCAGATTCCTGGATTCTCCCACTCTCTTCAGGACCTCCTCATTAGTCTTTCTATCGAGCCAACTTATTCTCTCTATTCTTCTATAACTCCACATCTCAAATGCCTCCAGACTTTTCACTTCCTTTTTGATCAATGTCCATGTCTCAGAGCCATAGAGAGCTACTGGCCAAACATATGCCTTTAAAATTCTCTTCCTCAATTTTAGATCTATATTTGTGGCAGTCCATGGTCTTTGATTCTCTCTAAAGGCCGTTTTTGCCATCTCCAGTCTCATTCTAATTTCCATTTCACATCTCGCATCTTCAGTAATAATTTGACCCAAGTAGCGAAATGATTTAAGTTGTTCGACGAATTGTCCCTCAATTTCAAAGAAAGCCTGTTTTGGATCCGTCCCTATTACTATTAGTTTTTTTCTTATTTGCATTTATCTTCATTCCATACATAATCGCATTTTTGTGTATTTTTGACATCATGCGCTGTAATGATTTGGCTGATCCTGATACCCTGGTCGTCAGTAAACTTGATGGCCTTAATTCTCTCTCCATTAACCCAAACTCCTTCATTGGTGCTTCCCAAGGCCTGTTCCATCATTATTTTGGTATAAATAATAATAATAAAAAAAAAGGTGGCAACAAGCATCCTTCCCTAACACCTTTATTTATTGGGACTGGATCTGTCATTCCCTCTTGAATTGAAGTCAATGCTTCCTGATTTTCACAGATTTTTGATAAGCTGGATACTGTCATCATCTATGCCGAGTCTTCTTAGGATTGGAAAAAGTTTTGTTCAAGGCACTTTGTCGGAGGCCTTATCATAATCGCACTGAAACAAGCTCTCGTGATTTCTAGTTGAGGAACAATAATGGCATTTCATAAAAAAAACCTCCTTTCTCCTAAGGAGTTTTTTTTTTTTTTTTTTTGGTAAAATGATATTGTTGGTGAAACTATGGATTTTGAAGTATTTGTTCCTCACTCTTATTAGGAATTTTGACGGCACAATTTGGTGAACATAAACCAAACATACGTGTGTTCAGCAATCCATTGAATGTTGGCATTGAAAGCACAAATCACAATTCTCAAATGGAATTATGTGACTTCAAGCAGATGAATTTATTAGAGTTCGATCAGAGACTGGAACAGAATTGTTTAAACTTTTTTTCACTGAGAAATGCCCAAACATAAGAAATTTGGGATTAAACGTTATTTCAATGTTTGGAAGTGCTTCCATATGGGAGACGACATTTTTTGACACGCAATGCGTAAAGTCCAAACACAGGAACACTATGAATGACTCTACTCTTCAACAATTACTTCGACGAGAAGTATAGAAGTGGACATGCAACAAATTTAGTAGAGTTTAATCACACACAGTGTTCTCATTAAATGTAAGTTCTTTCAAATTTTAAATTTCAGCTGTGCTAATATTAATTAAAAAAGCTTAAAGATTTAATAAATTAAGCAGGAGGTTTTATATTTACATCGTCTTATACACAGTCGAGTTACACTACTGTGACCACCCACCTCTTACTTTTGATGTCAACAGCGCGTAGCAAATGAAAGAAAGCACGCGTCGTGAGCTGGCTTGGAGGGTATATATAAGGTACGCTGTAGGCATTCTGAAAGCACATCACTCATTACTGTCATGGATAAAAGGAGCGATTTATCAGATTTGCAAAAAGGAATGATTATCGGCTTTCGGGCCAAGAGTGGCAGTATTTCTGAAACAGCGCAGTTTGTGAACTGTACGCGTGCTGCTGTGGTTAAAGTTTTCGTGATTGGAGAAATGGACCATTGCGAATGAGCGACGTGGAGACTGCGGTGCACCACGTGCCATTTATGTGAGAGGTGAACGTCGGCTTCGAAAGTGCGTGAGGGCCGATCGACACGCTACAGTGAAGCAACTCACTGGCCGAATGAACCAGGGGGCTACCGGAAGTGTGTCTAAAACAACAGTTAGCAAACCCTGCTGAGTATGGGGCTCCTATGCAGACGGATGATCACTGCACCTATGCTAACGAAGGTGCATCGGCAGAAAAGGCTTACATTTGCATGACCGTATCGGAATTGGACCTCCGCTGATTGGCAAAGGTTTGCCTTCTCCGATGGGTCACGTTTTCTGCTTCATGGAACGGATGGACGTTGGCGTATAAGGCGAGAAACATCAGAGAACAAACACTCTTCAACCATTGCTGGCTGGGCATAAACTTGTGGGGACAGCGTTATGGTCTGGGGAATGTTTTTGTGGCATTCCCTGGATGCGCTCATACCTGTGGAAGGCACTATGGTCCGAATTCGTTATGAATGCATGCTTGCAGACCACGTACATCTATGCAGGCTGATTGTTTTCCCTGGGGCGGATGGGATCTTCCAGAATGACAATGCGACTTGTCATACAGCTAGAAATGTCCGAGAGTGGTTGGAAGAGCGTGATGAAGACTTCAAAGTACTTCCCTGGCCCCTTAATTCCCCAGACTTAAACCCAGTTGAGCATCTGTGGGACCACCTCAATCATGTTGTTCGCTCTATGGATCCTCCACCGCGCACCCTCCATCAGCTGTCAGATGAACTGCAGTCAGCATGGCTCCACATACCTGTGAACACCTTCCTGCCCGTCTAGTCTGCGCTGCACACGGCTGTTACCGTGGATATTAGCTCGTGGTACAATAATATGGCTCGATCGGGTATATATTTTTAAAAAATGTGGCCCGCCATTTAATTCTTTTAAAAACCTTGGCCCACGGTTTGACAGAAGTTGGACAGCACTGCCATAAAGTATAAGGAAATTCGGGGAGGTAACGAGTGCCGGATTAAGGCCTTAGTGGGCCCCTAGGCTAAGACATTTGAGTGGGCCCCCACAGAACTTATGTCGGGGTATCATTATGAAGTCCGTTAAAACACGCTGTAGCAATAATACCTATGTGATAATTAATACTTAGTGCATTCTTCAAACTAATAAATTATCTGCAGAGCTTTCATAATAAGTCACTGAATGTTTTGTCGTTCTCATAAGAGCGTGAGTTAAAAGCTTAAGATCACTAGATTTGGTACCGGATTTTCTAATGAGTGAGTTTTCTTTTCTTTGAGCATCTTTTTTATTATGCAATGTGAAGCCACAGGGGACTTCGTTAACGGTTCCAAGTGTAAATTAAGAGATACGGATGGATGGTAGTGAAAAAGCTGAAAATATCTCGCCAACTCCTCTGTACACAGCGACATGAAACCTTTATCCTTGGTGAGTCATTTATATCTGTCTGTCTTTCAGCTTCTGACCAAGTAAAAATCACACGAGACAAAAGTAAAACTACATGTATTTTATAAACCTCTCTTTCTCTTTCTTATTTGCCCAGGCATGCCTCCTGGGCCCTTAACCATGGTAGGCCACAAAGCTATAGCCCCTGTAGACCCCCTGCCCCTTAATCCGGCCCTGGAAGGGACGTGCCGTTCAGATGGAACATAATTTATACAAAAATAGAAACTCAAAAAGGAAGGTTAAAGTAGAGATACACGCCACTCATCGTTGAAATGCACTTTAATTACTAGAATGCATCTTTTTTTACGCCACTCATCATTGAAATGCTCTTTAATTGCTGGAATGCATCTTTTTTTTTTAATGAAATACCTGACATTTGTGTATTTTACTTTGTCATTTATGAAAGAAACTGAGCTCAGTTTCTTCCGTAGATAAACATGTATAGGCTTCCCGATGAACACATACAAAAAAAGCATTTTGCTAATAAGTGGGGCAGGCTCAATTACATTATGCCTAGGGTTGGCCCATTTTGACCTAAAGCTGACCCCTTGGTCCCTCCCTAATCCCGTAACAGGACACACACACAGAATTATCCACCTGGCAGGCATCTTTGCTTAAGACTTCTAGTTGCTTCATTACTTTCTCTTGAAGCCAGACGTGTGTCAACTAATACAGTTGTTACTTCTTCACCAAGATCTTCGAAAACAGTCCTTTGTTTCACTCACCTCAACAGGTCATTTTAAAATAATTATCCCGAAAGCAACGACTATGTGAAAAGCAACGGGTCTGATGTCTTGAATTTAAGTGGGTGATGTTCTCAGAGAACTGAGCTCAACACCCAGTGTGCTGGTCTTTTAATGAAGAGAAGACCTAAGACCTCTGGCAACCGTCTGTCATTAATTACCAAAGTGTATGGCACCTGGAAACAGCTTCGGATGGACCCAAATAGGCGGGCGCGAACAACCTACCCCGAAAATATCTCAAGTGAGAGTTGCCTCGAGGTCTATGTCGGCTGCGTAATTGTAGGCTGATATAATTAGTTTGTGTATTTACTTTCATGGCACATAATAAACCTTGTCGTATCTAAAATATAATCAGTATTTAATGACACGCATAATGCAGAAGGGCTTTTTTAATATCAAAGATACCGAACTTAGTTTTATTCGAAGCAAATGGGGAAAACGTTTAACGGCCAACTCGCAGTAACCTTCTAATGAGCCTATACAGGAGTGCCAAGAGCCATGCTTGAAATAACAATTCCCGTAAATCTTGCAGTTTAATTTAATTTTGTGATGGGCAGTTTAATAGATTCACGCTTCGCTTTTCAGTCTCTTTTCGTCTATGCAGAGGCATCTATTCCAGATCCGGGTTGATTAATTTCAGCTCATGATGCCACTATGTGAAGTCTATTACTGTCGATTGGTCTGCTAATCGCAATTGCGAGAAGGACCTTATCATAATTAATGTTAGATTATGCCATAAAACATTTAGAAGTAAATTAGAAGCATCGGTATCTTTGATTGGTATTACCAAGGTCATAGTTCTGTAGAGTTGTTCCTTGCCCCATTTCTTGCACTCTCCATCTCTCAACAAACAGCAATACCCACTTAACATCCATTATGTATAAAACTAACACAAATCCACACTAATCGCTTTACCACTCTACTGATTCTTACGAGACTGTGTAGCGCTCTTAACTATTTGAAACGTATGTATTCTCGAGAACACTACTTAAGATGTCCCCTTCTTATTTACTCTCTCTCTCTCTCTCTCTCTCTCGAAGTGAAACAAAAGTCACCCAAACAAAGTTTCAGAAAGTCTTACTTACTATTAACTCTTTTATTCCCGCAGTGTCGTACAGAGGTTGCAATAGGCAAAGGCAGTGGCGGTTGCAGACATTTGGAAAAGGGAGGGCACCTATCAGTTTGATCAAATACACAATACCACTATCAGTTTGATCGAATGTCAGAACATCTTACCTTAGTGTCATGGGGGGGGGGGAGGTTCGTTATATGTATTATCGATTTTACATTTTTTTTTCGGAGAATGACATGCGTGATTGTATGAGTGTTTTGATCGGGTCTATTGAAGAGTCATTTTAAGTGCACGAATTCATTGAATACCTCTTTTGAATAAAGAATGGAATGTATGTTACACAAAAGTGAGTCTTCTTGGGTGCATTCGAACAAATCTTTCCCAAAATCTCATTAATATTTTTATAGAAATATTTTGGTGAATATGCATTAACCGTAGTCCTATAAGACGCTGCTGGCCCACTGTGGTTCTTATATATGCTTTCAGCCTTTTTATAGCAGAGAAGGATCTCTCTGACGTCACTGTTGTAACGGGAACAACAGCTAATACTGTTAGCAGACATTTGATATTGTTCAAGCAAATCAAATCTTCATTGGTCTGAATTGCAGGAATACAATCTATAGTAGATTCTGGAAAAGAATCTACTTTTCTTCATGCTTCACATTGGCTTGACGCTTGATTGATTTCTTTCTGAAAAAGGTGACATCAAGAGTCTCAAGAACCACCTGGATTATTTTACAAGCTTTAACAGTACGAAAAATAAATAGACAGATGAGTGTTTTTTTAGCAAGGTGTAAAAATATATAAAATTAAAGATTTCGTCCCTTTTTTTAGGGGGCAAGTGCCCCAAGCCCCCCCCCCTGCAGCCGCCCTTGTGCAAAGGTATCCAAATAGCTTTGTTTACAACCTCAAGTCCTGCTTAAGTGCATTTAAAGTGACTTGTTGCAAAATTTATTTCAGGATGACGACAAAATGAGCAACTTAACGGACTTCGAAAGAGGGCTAATTGTTGGTGGCCGGCTAGTTGGTGCCTCCATGACAACAATCGCCAGGGTATTGGGGGTATCGAGAGCAATTGTATCTAGTGTCATGACAGCATACCGTGTTCGTGGCAAAACCTCGTCTGCGAAACACAATAGCGGCTGGAAAACGACCCTGACTGATACAGACAGGAGATCATTGAAGAGGATTGTTGCCCGCAATAAGAAGACCACGGCGCCGAAAATTAGTGCGAAGCTCAATCTGCTTCACTAGTATAAACGAAAACAGTGTGCAGGGAACTGCATGAACAAGATATTCATGGAAGAACTGCTATTGCAAAATCTCTAATAACCCGGGTGAATGCACAACGGCGACGGCAGTGGTGCCAGGAGCATACAACGTGGACTGCTGATGCATGGAAGCGTGTAATGCGGTCGTATGCCTCCACATTCCCACTTTTCCCCACCGCAGGATGTGTTTACGTGTGGAGAACAACGTCAAAAGCGTACAACCTAGAATGTCTGATCCAACAGTGCAGCATGGTGGTGGTTCTGTCATGCTCTGAGCGGTCATATCGTGGTTTTCAGCAGGTACCCTGATCACCTTGAAAGGACCGATGATTAGCAGTGTGTATGAAACCATTTTGGCCGACCAAGTCCATCCAATGGCTCAGACATTGTTTTCTGCGAGGGATGCCATTTATCAAGATGATAACGCCCCAATTCACAGAGCTCGGAATGTCCAATCATGGTTTGAGAAACATGAGGACGAACTTTCACACTTTAATTGGCCTTCCCAATCAGCGGACTTAAACATCATGGAGCCCATGTGGTCTCCGTTGGAAAACAGTAAGATCGCGTTATCTTCCTTCTGCATCTGTGAAGGGCCCGGAGAAGTTTCTGCATGAAAAATGGTGTAACATCGCACTAAAAGCAGATTACTCTGCAATGCGAAGAAAATGAAATAAAACATACATAACACCTACGTAACAGAAAAAGCGTCGCAGGCAGTTGTTCGAGCTCGTGCGTGTTGCCACAGATGAAGTCGTTTGTTTTACTAACTTTATTTTATTTTCCGATATTTCTCCTTGATTTTACGTATCGTGCGGTAGCGGTGAGCTTAGTTCCGATTTCGGCCACCGGATGAAAGCAGATGGCGCTGCAAGTACTGATGACGTCAGAGCGTTAGGGACAGACGTAGTCTACTATATAGATTTTATGATTGTAAGATGTCTGTCTACGTCGTATCAGTCTGCGGACTGCTTAAAACAAAAGCTATTGTAGCTTTAAAGAGTAAATTTTATATTTAAAAGGTTTGTGAAATAATACTATAAAAACAGTACGTTTCACCATTTCCTAAAGATACAGGAAAGTCATCAATGACAGTTGAAAACAAGATCTCGAGTTGCAAAGCATTCTGTTGCTTTGAAATATCAGGTTGAAAAAAATACTTAATTTGTGTTAAATCCTCCTACAAAAAAAAATAAAATGATTGCAAACGTATTCAAAAAATAATAAGCTCCAACAAAAAATAAAATGACTAAACCAACCTCATTAATGAAAAAAGAAAAAGAAATGTATCATCTCGTAAGTGCAGTTCGTAAGACTTCCTGGCTCAATGGTTAAGACGCGCGGCTTGCAACCCCGCGGACCTGAGTTCGATCCAAGGAGAATTGAATCTCTATGTCAGCCAAAGTATGGCAATCCTTAAAAATTAAGACTGCTATCGTTAAAATGCTGTTTCTGGTTGGTTGGACTATCGGTAATTTTATTGAACTGGAGCAAAAAAAAAGTAGCAGGAAGGAAAATACGTTGTTGCGTCATTCGTTATAGCACGGAAAGTTGTAATTTTTAAATCTCGAGAACAGCCATAACGACTCTTGTGTTGTTTTAGATAAACATCTGAAGAAAAAAAGCAACTAGATAAGCATCTGAATTGTACAGTTCACTTGTAAGTCTCGTTGTACGTAAGCAGATAAATTTTCAGAAAGCTCTTTAATTGATAGATAAATAAAGTAACCAAAGGAAAAAAATTACAAACGGAGAAAAAGGAAACTCAAGGGTGGCTTTTAGAACGTACTATAAAGTTGAGAAAAAAGTTGTCAACGTGGCAGGATAGGCCGTGTCGTATTGCATTAAAAATACACCGAATCTTTTGGAGGCTGTTGATATTTGATCTGTTCCAAGAAGATCTCAGAAAACGAAACTGTGTAGATTTCTCGGTATCCAAGCAAAGAAATCACTTTTCTATGAAATGTCCTCCAGAGAGTTTATTTATTCTTGTCACGTTTTTTGAACGCCAGCATTTTTTTTTTCTTCGAGTTTGTTCATCAGAGCAGCAAATTAAATCAAATCGCTTTCATTTTAACACTCCTTCTCAAAAGATTTAAAAAAGAGGGAGAGAGAACACACACACCGAGGAAGACGACCGTGGGATTTTAGAAGGACATTATGAAGTTTAACTGGCAACGGCTAAAACAGATATGCGTATAAAATAAAAATACCAACGTTTACCACAATCAAAGGTTTATTATATATCGACTATAGTTTCGCAGAGCTATTGGCTCGGCATCATTCGTCCTGATGATGCCGAGCCAATAGCTCTGCGAAACTATAGTCGATATATAATAAACCTTTGATTGTGGTAAACGTTGGTATTTTTATTTTATCTCAAAACCACAAGTTTTGTAGTCATAAATTATATATAGATATGCGTATAGTAATTAATTAAATCAGTACCATCAACAGATATTCACGAGGAAATAATAAATATCCTGTTCTCATGGAAGGCTGATATTTGTTCTGGATCCCTTTTTTGAGCGAGGGTCACTGCTACTGCCAGGCAGTCACACCATTAACGCAATCCGAAAATTCGTTTTAACAAGCTTCTTTTTTTGTCTTTTTTGTTCTTCTTCTTTTTAATGTTTCGGGCTTTAATGATCACAATGAGCATCCGCAGATATAGGCAGATTCCTGTCTCTGTTTTTAGGGCTTTTGGTTCAGGGGAGTGAAGGCGTTGCCTGTGCTTCATCAAATCTTGGACCCGAGCCCAGCGCAGACAATTAGCCATAGGCCCGCACTTCTGACCACTTGCCCACGAAGATGGCCTAGTAAGGTCCAGTCACTTGTACGTTAATTAATCGTAGTATCCTGGATAGATTTTAATCTGAACATGGAGGCATGTTCAGACTAAAAGTTAGAAACGCGAGTTCAGTTTACGACTCATAGTAATGCACTTTTAAAATTTTTAGTAGTAGGCCACACGAGTAAAATACTTATTATGGTGTCTCTGTATCACAAAATCATGGGTTAGTATCTGTAGCTTCGTTCTTCTACACCAGCTTTTTTTTTTTTTTTTTTCTAAAGAAAACGTTCACGATAATATATGCCTTGGGATCCCAAATTGATTTTTTTAAAAGCAAGGAACCGTCGTACTTCTATAGAGTAAATCGTTACGCCTTGGAATAGTTTTCAAAAGCGAAAATACACTGACGGAAAAAAATCCCAACACCAAGAAGGGGTTATGTTAGATAAACGGCAGTTGGTAGGCGGTGAGAGTACATCTGTAAGATGACGTCTATGCAAATTTTGCGCTCGGCGCATACGTGTGGCGCTAGTAGCGCCCCTCGGAACATGCAAAGCAGGTTTGCTGTAAATACGCGCTGTAACGTTCGTGAGCGTTAGTTATCGTTGAGATTCGACGTAGTGTGTTGATGTTAGTCAAGAATATCTTTAAGAAGACGAAGAAGCCATTATCAACAGCTCACGGAGTTTGAACGAGGTCATGTAATAGGGCTACGAGAAGGTGGATTTTCTTTCCGCAATATTGCAGAACGACTTGGCAGGAATGTAGCCACTGTGCATGATTGTTGGCAGCGGTGGTCAAGGGAAGGTACTGCCTCAAGAAGACCGGGTTCCGGCCGGCCACGTGGCACTACTGAGAGGGAAGACCGCCGTGTACGGCGTATGGCCGTGGCGCATCGTACCGCGTCTGCGGCAGCAATTCGAGCTGCAGTTGCCACCACAGTGACACAACGAACTGTTACAAATCGGTTACTTGAAGGACAGCTCCGAGCCAGACGCCCTGTAGCGTGCATTCCACTTATTCCAAACCACTGCCGTTTGCGACGTCAGTGGTGTCAAGCTAGAGCTCATTGGAGGACCGAGTGGAGATCTGTTGTGTTTTCTGATGAAAGCCGGTTCTGCCTGGGTTCCAGTGATGGCCGTGTGTTGGTTAGAAGGAGGCCAGGTGAGCGCCTGCAACCAACCTGTCTGCGGCCGAGACACACTGGACCTACACCTGGAGTTATTATCTGGGGAGCAATTTCCAATGAAAGCAGGAGCACTCTCGTGGTTATCCCACGCACCCTGACGCACAGTTGTATGTCGGTCTGGTGATTCAACCTGTTGTGCTGCCATTCATGAACAGCATTCCAGGGCGTGTTTTCCAACAGGATAACGGTTGCCCGCATACCGCTGTTGTAACCCAACATGCTCTACAGAGTGTCGACAGGTTGCCGTGGCCTGCTAGATCACCAGATCGAGCACGTATGGGACATCATTGGACGACAACTCCAGCGTCACCCCCAACCAGCATTAACCGTGCCTGTATTGACCGACCAAGTGCAACAGGCATGGAACTCCATCCCACAAACTGACATCCAGCACCTGTACGACACAATGCATGAACGTTTGCGTGCTTGCATTCAACATTCTGGCGGTTACACCGGTTATTAATGTACCAGCATTTCACATTTAAAATGGCTCTTCTCGCGCTTACATTAAGCTGTGATCTTGAAACCTTAATCGATTACATATGTTACCTATACAAAGGTATTGCCGCCATTTCATTCCTCTACAACTATTTTTTCGTGGTGTTGGGATTTTTTTTCCGTTAGTGTAAGTTCAAAGCAATATTTTTATACCATTTAATATCAATTAACCATAGCAGTAGGTAAATCTAAGTTTAATTTTGATCAGCGTTTCTTTATTTGAGATACTGCATTAGCCATGGAAAGTTTATGACATGCTAAATAAAAGAAGAAAAAACAAAGAAAAGATGAAGCCTCAGTTTTTTTTTTATTATTATTTAACTCATTTAGGGGCATTACTGAAATCGCAAACACTTTTTAACAAACTCTGCTATAAAATAATTGAGCACTGTTCAATTTTTGAATTTTGCATTTTTTTTTTTTTGTTACTTAATACACCGGATGGATGGAAGATATGCAACGTATATTCTGCACTACGAGACATGGCCCTGCGATATTGTTGCAGGTTCGGATCGAAAATATGTGAAAATATTTTTCCTATCATGAACTTTGTGAAAATTAAGTACCGTTCATCAGTGGCTTACCCATACTTGAATATATGGGTGGATGTTGCTTGTGGAAGTGAGAAAATGCAGAGTTTTGCTGGTCCTTGATAAAGCCAAGGTTTGGCATTCTCAACACTTTCTACATTCAGGTTTACTATTACTTTATTACTTTATTTTATTGTTTACTCATGCCTGTTGGGCTTTGAAGTTTTCTATATTGTTTTAGTTCTTGCTAAATAATTTTTTTTACTGTCTCTACTTAGTAGTGTGTGAGTTCTGAATATTCATAACTGCTGCATTGCGCGTCATGATCTTCAGGTTGTTTTTTAAGAAAATTTAGTTAAAATTCTTTGGTGTAAAATTTAGTCTTTGATTCTGCTCTTGGGTGTATATATATACACTGAAGAGCAATTGGATTAGAGACAGCTGGCGTTATGCAAATGTGGCGCTGTGGGCGGCCCTGTAAACGGAAACGACATGACGTATGCAGCGATCCGACAATATAAGGAGTGATGCGACGGGAATCAGTAAGAGAGCCGCGGATGGCTTAGTGGTTAGTGTTTCAGGTTATCGATGCCGGGTCCCCAGGTTCTAGCCTGGGCTGATCTTTCAGAGATGGTGTGATTTACTAACAATCGCTGAATATCGGACGAGTACGTAAAGTGACGGCCCCCAGGCTGGACCCACTGGTTAAATGGGTATCCTTTCCTATGTCCTCCCTGAAATTCTCTCACGCGTCTATGTGCAATATCGTACTTGTACGGTGGCGCCATCTGCTGTACTCTAATCTCACTACAAACTGTTCTGTCAAAAGTCGCTAGATTTGCTCTCATTCCTTCCGTTTCTGTGTCCTGCCCAAAAGGCGATCTCGCTGTAGGTGACCTAAACTCTACTCCCTGTGGACGGAAGTCCTACATACAAATGAATCAGTAAGAGTCGGACGCAGTATGTATAAGACGAAGGATCTAAGCGCATTTGATCGTGGGCAAATTGTCGGGGCCAGACGAATGGGTCACTCCATCTCGGAAGTCGTGCAGGCACTGGGATTTTCATGAGCCACGGGTGCACCGTGAAAACATCGAATCCGGTAAAACCATCCCTGCAAGGGCCAACTGCCGTAGACAACAGCGTGTGGATGAGCGGCGTCATCGTCGGCTAGCCCGGATTGTAACAGCGGCTAGACGGACCACAATGCAAGAAATCACTCGGCAATTTAACGCTGGTGCACAAAAATGTGTAAGCATCCAGAACCATCTCCTCGCTATGGGGTACAGAAGCCATTGACCGCACATCACAGGGTGCAAAGATTAGCATGGGCGCGGAAACATGGACCCTGGACATATAGCAAAATGTTGCCTGGACTGATGAGTCAAGATTCACGTTGGTACATGTGGATGGCAGGATACGAGTACGGCGCAAACCACATGAAGCGATGGATCCTTCTTACCATCAGGGTAAGAAGGATCCATCGCTTCATCAGGGTAAGAAGGATCCATCGCTCATACCATCAGGGTAAGAAGGATTCAAGCTGGTGTGGGTGGCATTCATGTCTGGGAACCTGGTACGTGTGACATCGTCCCTCACAGGTCAACGTTAACGGGATATTCTGGACGACCATTTGCTCCCGTTTGTGCGTCTTCAACATCCCACTGGGAACCTCATCCTGCAACAACACAAAGCACAGTGCCATCGCTCCCGAATGGTTGGATGAACACTCCACCGACGTGACCTCGCTTCTTTGGCCAGCTAGGTCACCTGATCTCGAGCACATCTGGGATGCCATTGAGAGAGATGTTCGAGGCGCTGACACCCTCCATCAAATCTTCGTGAACTGTGGGAGCTTGTTCAGGGGTCGTGGATCCGTATGGCTTCCCAACGCTTCCGGTATTTTGTTGAGTCCATGCCGAGACGAATCGCCGCCGTCATCAGGACGAAAGGTGGTGCTACACGTTACTAGACAGGTATCTCTAATTCAATTGCTCTTCAGTGTGTGTATATATATATATATATCTCATCCTAATCACCAACCATTATAAATCCACTTCTAGATGAAGATCTCTCCAAATTTCTTCCACAATTGTCTGTCTTGGGCCTGTCTTCTCCATGTCACTCCAGCATACTTTCGAATTTCATCCTTCCATCTCCCATGGGGTCTTCTTCTGGCTCTTTTCCTGTCCCTCGAAATCCAGTCTAAGATTTCGGTTGTCCATCGGTGGTCCGTTCTTCTGGCAACATGTATAGCCCATTGCCATTTCAGTGATTTCACTCTGGTCATGATGTCGTCCACTGCTGTCATTTTCCTTATCCACAAGTTCCTTTTTTTATCTTTAATTGTTACACCAAGCATGCATCTGTCCATGCTTCTTTGAGTTGTCTGCAGTCTTTGCATGTCTTTTAGTTAAAGTCCACGTCTCTGCTCCGTATGTAAGCACTGTAAGGATGCATTGATTAAACTTTTCTTTTAAGACATAATGGCATATTGCTCTTAAAAATTGTACTGTTTCTTCCAAAAGCTCTCCATCCAAGTTTTATACGTCGATTAATTTCTTCATCAATGTGACCCTCACAGATCGAAGATTTATCGATTGATGGAGAAAAGCTTGAGACAACCGATTCCTACATTTGTCTTAGGCAGCAGATATCGAGTGAGTGTCACATTGATGAAGAAATTAATCGGCGTACAAAACTTGGATGGAGAACTTTTGGAAGAAACAGTACAATTTTTAAGAGCATTATGCCATTATGTCTCCAAAGAAAGTTGTTTAATCAATGCATTCTGCCAGTGCTTACGTATGGAGCAGAGACATGGACCTTAACTAAAAAAGACATACAAAGACTGCAGACAACTCAAAGAGACATGGAGAGATGCATACTTGGTGTAACCAGGAAAGATAAGAAGAGGAACTTGTGGATAAGGATAATGACAGGAGTGGACGACATCATGACTAGAGTGAAATCATATATATATATACAGGGTGGTTCAAAACTATATGTCAAAAATGTAAAGGCAGGTAGAGGGGACCTAAATAAGCAGATTTCGTATAGAAATGTGTGTGCGGTAATGCCGCGTTGAACCGGTAGAGAGCGCTGATGAGTGCAGCGTTGAACCGGTAGAGAGCGCTGATGTGCTTAGTGGTTAGTGTTTCAGATTATCGATGCTGGGTCCCCAGGTTCTAGCCTGGGCTGATCTTTCAGAGATGGTGTGATTTACTAACAATCGCTGAATATCCGCCGTGCATCGGACGAGCACGTAAAGTGACGGCCCCCAGGCTGGACCCACTGGTTAAATGGGTATCCTTTCCTATGTCCTCCCTGAAATTCTCTCACGCATCTATGTGCAATATCGTACTTGTACGGTGGCGCCATCTACTGTACTCTAATCTCACTACAAACTGTTCTGTCAAAAGTCGCTAGACTTGCTCTCATTCCTTCCGTTTCTGTGTCCTGCCCAAAAGGCGATCTCGCTGTAGGTGGCGGTGACCTAAACTCTACTCCCTGTGGACGGAAGTCCTACATGAAAATGACAAATGCTCTCATGAGGATTCTTCATTTCCCGCACGGATCTCGAGCAGCATGCATCGTTACACTAATGCGGAGCTGGCCGACATGCATTTCATGTATGGGGCTGCATAAGGAAATGGATTAGCTGCTCAACGGATGTACAGGGAGCGATTCCCGGATAGGAATCAGCCAGATCGTCGAACATTCGAGCGGCTTCATCGGGAGTTAAGCACGAGTGGATCATGAAAGAAATACGGGATTACGCCATACAATACAAATTTTGAAGATGACAATCCGATTTTTGGCGTAAATGTGACAAGGATGGTAAGTCAGATAACATCCGAAAACTTGAAAATTTTCATCGTCCTGGAGCGGGACCTAGCGAATCCTGTGATGGTTATATTCAAATTGCTCGGAAACTTGAAACTTGGTCGTTCTGGGTGGTGTAGTGGTTAGCATACCCGGGTGTTTTCTGGGAGACGTGGGTTCGAGTCCCGCTCCAGGACGATGAAAATTTTCAAGTTTTCGAATATTATCTGACTTACCATCCTTGTCACATTTACGCCAAAAATCGGATTGTCATCTTCAAAACGAGTGGATCGTTTTATGTTTCCAGGCGTGATACTGGCATTGGAAGATATCGCAGAACTCCTGCAGTGGAAGAAAGAATACTAAACACAGTAGAGGATAATCCGTCGACAAGCTCGAGAGCTGTAGGACGTGCGTTGGGTGTGAGCCATCCAACAGTTTTGAGGACTTTACATGAAGACGGAATGCATCCGTATCATTTACAGAGAGTGCAAGCAATGACCCCTGACGATTATCTTCCACGTCTCAACTTTGCCCGTTGGTACCTACAGCAGACTGCAGCCAATCCAACCTTCCCTGCAGATGTTTTATTCACTGATGAGGCTACCTTTACGCGGTCGGATATGTTTAACATCCATAATTCTTACCTGTGGGCTCATGATAACCCACATGGCACAATAACACACGCCTACCAAGAACGGTTTTCCATTAATGTTTGGGCAGGCATTGTGCACAATAATTTAGTAGGACCGTACATTCTAACTAGTCGTTTAACTGGCCACACATACGGCATCTTCCTACAGGTGGTCTTACCTGAACTTTTGGTCGATGTTCCTCCAGATGTTCGCAAACGAATGTGGTTCCAGCACGACTCACTTCAGCCGAAACGTCAGGAATCACCTGGACGCTGTCTACGGTCAGCATTGGATAAGACGGGGCGGACCAGTTCCCTGGCCACCGCGTTCTCCTGATTTAACCTGCTTGGATTTCTTCTTTTGTGGTCATATTAAAAGCCTCGTGTACGAGAGTCCCGTCACATCTGCAGAAGATCTTGTTGGCCGCTTCTCTGTTGCTGCTGGACATGTGCTCGACATGCCTGACGTCTTTTCTAATGTACGCCGATCCATGCGCCGCCGCTGTGAATCTTGTATTGCTGTTGGTGGCAGCTCTTTCCAGCACCTCTTGTAAACTGTTAATAAATTTTTGTTTTCTTTTGTCTTTACTTGTCTTTTCAGTTTCCTGTGATTTATACTGCTTTACGTGCTAGCGCTTTAATGCAGCATTACCGAACACATATTCCTATACGAAATCTGCTTATTTAGATCCCCTCTACCTGCCTTTACATTTTTGACATATAGTTTTGAACCACCCTGTATATCATCATCATCATCATTGTCAACCATTATCAATCCACTGCTGGACGAAGGTCTCCCCAAGTTTCCTCCACAACGGTCTGTCTTGTGCCAGTCTCCTCCATGCCACTCCCGCATATTTACGAATTTCATCCACCCATCTCCCATGTGGTCTTTTTCTGGGTCTTTTCCTGTCCCTTGGAATCCAATCTAAAATTTCGGCTGTCCATCTATGGTCTGTCCTTCTGGCAGTATGTCCAGCCCATTGCCATTTCAGGGATTTAACTCTGATCATGATGTCTTCCACTCTCGTCATTTTTCGGATCCACGAGTTCCTCTTCTTATCTCTCCTGGTTATACCAAGCATGCACCTCTCCATGCTTCTTTGAGTTGTCTGCAGCCTTTGTATGTCTCTTTTAGTTAAGGTCCACGTCTCTGCACCATACGTAAGCACTGGAAGGATGCATTGATCAAACACTTTTCTTTTAAGACATAATGGCATATTGCTCTTGAAAATTATGCTGTTTCTTCCAAAAGCTCTCCAGGCAAGTTTTGTACGCCGATTAATTTCTTCATCAATGTGACCCTCACTTGATATCTGCTGTCCAAGATAAACATACGTATCTGTTATTTCCAGTTTTTCTCCATCAATCGATAAATCTTCATTTCTTGTAAAAGCATTGAACATCACTTTTGTCTTCTGAAAGTTCATTTTTAATCCCACTTCTTTACTCTTGTCAGCAAGTTCCTGGATCATACTCTGCAGCTCTGATGGGGTAGTTGCAAAAATGACTACGTCATCAGCAAAACGAAGGTGGGTTAGATAATCTCCATTAATCTTTATCCCTTTGTTTTCCCAGTTCAGTGATTGAAAGACATTTTCCAATGTGGCATTAAAGAGCTTTGGAGATATGGTGTCACCTTGTCTCACTCCCTTTCCAATTTTTATGTGTGTTGTATTTTCAAACAGCCGAATCTTTGCACTTGCATTTTCATAGATGTTATTAATAATATTAATGTATGCATCTTCAATACCGCAGGATTTCAGAGCCGTGGTAACTGCTGATGGTTTCACCGAATCAAAGGCTTTTTCATAATCGATAAAAGCCATGCACAATGGAAGTTCATATTCCCTCGCTCTTTCAATTAGTTCTCTCAGTACGTGGATATGATCTATTGTGCTGTAGCCACTCCTGAATCCAGCTTGTTCTCTCGGTTGAGCCATGTCCAGTGTTACCTTCAAACGGTGTGAAAGAACTTTAGTGAAGATTTTATAAACCACTGGTAGGAGGCTGATAGGTCTGTAGTTCCTGAGATCCTCAATGTCACCTTTTTTATGTAGCAGGATCATTGTAGCATTGTTCCAATCCTCAGGAATCTTCCCTTCATTAAGGCATCGAGTGAAAATTTGGGCGAGTACTGTTTCAATTTCTCCACTTGCTTCTTGTATGATGTCTATAGTAATTCCATCTTCTCCTGGAGCTTTCCCCCGCTTCATGTTCTTGATTGCATGAGCAACTTCTGCTGGGAGGACTGGAAGAACTCTGGTACCTTTCATGATGTCTGGAGTACATATATCATGCCTTTCATATAATTTGGAGTAGAAATCTTTCACTCTTGTCAAAATTTCGCCTCTATTTCTTGTTATAGAACCATCTTCTTTTCTCAGAGCCATAATCTGTTTTCTTCCCTTACTGAGATGTCCCTTTGCTATCTTTAGGCTTTGGTTGTTTTCAATTGCTTTCCTCACTAGCTCACAGTTGAATTTCCTTACGTCTTCAGTGATACTTTTTCGTGCTGTCTTGCATAGCTCTATATATTCCACTTTGGAAGTCACATCTTCTTTAGTTGTCCTCATCTCTCTTCTTTTTTGCATCAACATTTTGGTTTTTCCTGATAATTTGTTCACATGCAACTTGTTCTTAGACCCAGCTAATTTTGTTGCTGTTTCCATAAGAGCTTTGGTTACTTTTCTGTTAACTTCCGAAATATCCACTTCTTCCGATGTTAGGCCTTCTAAAGCAGAGAATCTGTTCTTCAGTTCCAACTTGAAAGTATTATGGTGTTTTTTAAGGTTGGTTATGTCAATACATTTTGTTTGTCTTATGAGCTTGCCACGTTCCAGTTTAGTGTTGAGGTGCATCTTACATCTCACCAATCTATGGTCACTACCTGTGTTGAACTTGTTTAGCACACTGCAGTCTTCGATGACGAATTTTTTGTTACACATAATAAAATCAATTTCACTTGTCGTCCCATTTGGATGTCTCCATGTCCATTTCCTGTGTGGCTTTTTCTTGAAAAAGGAGTTCAAGATGAAAAATCCTTCTGCCTCTGCAAACTCTACGAGAGTATTTCCACGCTGGTTTCTGTTGCCGTGACCGAATTTACCAACTGAAGTTTCATTCTGTTGCCGGTGCCCTATTTTTGCATTGAAATCTCCCATAATTGTCTTCAAGTGCTGCTTACCTTTATTATTTAGATGACGAATTTCCTCATAAAATTCCTCAATTTCTTCTTCAGGATGACTTGTGGTGGGTGCATAAGTTTGAATAATCTGAGCCTGGTATCTTCTCGATAGTTGGATAACGAGTCGTGCAGCTCTGTCAGAGGAACTTTCAACTTCTACCACTTTATCCTTCAGTTTCTTGTTTATTATAAATCCAACACCACTAGTTCTGCCAGTATCTGTCCCACGATAATAGAAGAGATGTCCACTTTTCAGTTCAATGAGATCTTCTCCTTTTCTCCTTACCTCACTTAGCCCGACGATGTCCCACTTGATCCTTTGTAGTTCCTCTTCCAATTCAAGAAGCCTTGAATCAGAAGATAGGGAGCGTCCATTGTAGGTAGCCAAGGTCAGCATCAAATGGCAGCCTAGTCCGGTCCTCCGGGGATTCTTAGCACCCTCTGCCTTCATGTCGCACTGGCCGCTGCCTTGGCCAGGTACATTCCAGCTGCCGGAGACTGAGGGCCAAGATTTAAGTTGTAGAGTCATTTTGGAGGTGTTTGGCCATAACTCACCACGCTGGCCAAGCGGGTTGGTGAGTGTGGGATAGCATTTCCTCTGATCCCGATGGTATAGTTATACCGCTATTGGCGGTCGTCAGAGCCCCTTTAGTGGGAACAGGATGCACCACGAGAAGGCGGGGTTGACATTTGTCAAGGAGAGGCTGTGATGTTACATCATCAACATCGTGATTGTCAACCATCATTAATCCCCCACTGCTGAATGAAGGTCTCCCCAAGTTTCTTCCACAACTATTTGTCTTGAGTCTGTCTCCTCCATGTTAACTCCGGCGTGTTTTCGAATTTTGTTCAGCCATCTCCCATGTGGTCTTCTTCTGGGTTTTTTTCTGCCCCTTGGTATCCAGTCTAAAGTTTCGGTTGTCGATCGGTGGTCCATTCTTCTAGCAACATGTCCAGCCCATTGCCATTTCAGGGATTTTACTCTGATCATGATGTCTTCCACTCTTGTCATTTTCCTTATCCACGAGTTCTTCTAATTATCTTTCCTGGTAACATTAAGTTTTAATCTACAAAAGATGCATTGATTCAACATTTTCCTTTTAAGACATAATGGCACATTGCTCTTAAAAATTGTACTGTTTCTACCAAAAGCTCTCCAGCCAAGTTTTATATGCCAATTAATTTCCTCAACAATGTGACCCTTGCATGATATCTGTTGTCCAAGGTAAATGTAGGTATCGGTTACCTCGATTTTTCCCCCATCAGTCGCAAAATCTTCATTTCTTGAAAAATAATTGTACATTAGTTTTGTCTTCTGAAAGTTCATTTTTAGTCCCACTTCTTTACTCTTGTCAGCAAGTTCCTGGATCATGTTCTGCAGCTCTGAAGAGGTAACTGTAAAAATGATTAGGTCATCACCAAAAAGAAGGTGAGTTAAATAATCTCCATTAATCTTTATTCCCTTACTTTCCCAGTTCAACGATTGAAAGACAGTTTGCAATGTTGCATTGAATAATTTGAAAGATATGGTGTCACCTTGTCTCACTTCCTTTTCAATTTTTATTAGTGCTGTATTCTCAAATAGCCGAACTTCACACTTGCATTTTCATAGTTGTTATTAATAATGCTAATGTAAGTATCTTCAATACCGCAGGATTTCAAAGCCATTGTAATTTCTGATGGTATTACGGAATCGAAGTCCTTTTCATTATCAATAGGAACCATGCATAATGGGAGTTCATATTCCCTCGTTCTTTCAATTAGTTCTGTCAGTACGTGGATATGATCTATGGTGCTGTAGCCACTCCTGAATCCAGCTTGTTCTTTCGGTTGAGCCATGTCGAATGTTACCTTCAAGCGTTGTGAAAGAATATTATTAAAAATAAGGTTCTTTCACATCAGTTGTCTCCCTGTTCTCCTCCTACTGTACTTCTGGGCCTTCCTGATATGTAAGTGAAATCAAGTCACTGATTGCCAATGAAAACTTGGGGCTTCTTTTCAAGGTGTCATCTGCTACAGAATGTTGTCCCAACCTCTTGTAATAAGAGTAAATAGCACATGGCACAACACAGAAATTGATCAGCTGACTTCATTTTGCGAATCGTTGTTTAAGATCGCTTTACTAACTCATTCATTCATTCCTGCTTCAATGAATTCTTGAAGTTCTTAGCAGCTCGCGTTTTCTCTGGCACTTTGGTCTTCAGCTATTTGAATCGAGCTGAAAAAAGTTACTTTTGAGTGCTGACATATAAAACCTATATTATAGACTACGTTTGTTCCTAACGCTCCGACGTCATTCAGTGCTTGCAGCGCCGTCTGTTTTTATCTGGTAGCCGAAATCGGAACTAAGCTCACCGCTATCGCACGATACGTAAAATCAAGGAGAAATATCGGAAAATAAAGTTAGTAAAACAAACGACTTCATCTGTGACAACACGCACATGCTCGAACAACTGTCTGCGACGTTTGTTCTGTTACGTAGGTGTTATGCCGTGTTTTATCTCATTTTCTTCGCGTTGAAGAGTAATCTGCTTTTATCCGGTGGCCGAAATCGAAACTAAGCTCACCGCTATCGCACAATGCGTAAAATCAAGAAGAAATACCGGAAAATAAAATAAAGCTAGTAAGACAAACGACATCATCTGTGGCAACACGCACGTGCTCGAACAACTGTCTGCGATGTTTGTTCTGTTATGTAGGTGTTATATCGTGTTTTATTTCATTTTCTTCGCACTGCAGAGTAACTTCATAAAAAATAATAACATTTCAGAGTAATTTCAAAAAAAGGAATCAGCGTTATTTTGTTTCATAAAAAGAACTTTTCCTCCAAGTGGGTGCTCATTTCGCATAATGCTATTGTTGGAAGAATGTGCACTGTTATAATCAAAGACCAGGAGACATTCTACCTTCGCCTACTCTTACTTATTTGGTCGATGTGGGCCCAAGTTTTTAAAGGGTTTTTTCTTCATCACTTAATAAATAACAGGTGATCCAATGAAAAGTCCCTTGATTTATTTAACTTGCACGAACAAACTTTACAGCTTAACTTCACAGTCTGATGTCAACGCTCTAACGTCATTAAGTACTTGCCGCGCCATCTGCTTTTATCCATTGACCGAAATCGGAACAAAGCTCACCGCTATTACACGATACGTAAAATCAAGGAAAAATACCGCAAAGTAAAATAAAATTAGTAAGACAAACAACTTCATCTGTGGCAATACGCACATGCTCGAACAACTGTCTGCGACGTTTGTTCTGTTACGTAGGTGTTATATCGGGTTTTATTACATTTTCTTCGCATCGCAGAGTAATTTCATAAACAGGAATAAATTTGCAGAGTGATTTCATAGAAAGGAATCAGCATTATTATAAATATAAATACCGAGATCTATTTTCGCTCTGACCTTCAATAAAAACTGAAAATTTTGAGATGTCAAAGTGAGCAAAATCGCAGCTGAAAACATTTTTAGCTCTTGTTTTACTATATTTTCTTACAGAAATCCGGCGTCTATTTGATGACTTTTTTGTTGTTGTTGTTGAGGGTTTAACGACCACCGTAAGCAACTCAATGGGCTATAAGCAGTCGCCCGTCCCTAATTTAGGACCATTGGTTCCAGGGAAGGGAGAGAGCCATTGCCGTAAAACAAACACAACATCCATGCCTCACCGGGATTGGAACCCGGACCCATCTCGGACAAATTATCAGAAGCCATCGGCCTTAAACCATTGCGCCAATATGCTTCCATTCTGCTTCAATTAAAAATTTCACCCCGTCCTAGGTCGAACGAAGTTCCCTATATATGAATATTTATTTAAAGCTTAAAAGCAGCCTTCCTAGGACGGGCTGCAGGCCAGTTTTGAAATAGGAAGACAATGAATGAAATACGGGATTACACCATTGTGCAATACAAATTTGGAAGATGTGAATCCGTTTATTGGTGTAAAAATGTGATATGAATGGTAAGTCAGATAATATCTGAAAACTTGAAATTTTCGTCGTCCCACGCAGATTCGATACCCGCTCTAGGACGAAAAAATTTTACAAAATAAAAAGAATTTAATAGAATAATTCAGAAATAAAAAAAAATCATAAAATTTCTATCGTGATCCTCTCTGCAGGACGACGAAATTTTGAAGTTTTCAGATATTATCCTTACCATTCATGTCATATTTACACCAAAAAACGGATTCACAACTTCAAAATTTGCATTGTACAATGGTGTAATCCCGTATTTCATTCATCGATATTCTGCACCTCCGGGCAATCACGGGAATAAATTATAAACCCCCAGTTTCGCTATATATGAATGCCAGTTGCTTCGACTAGCGAAAGCTGTGATGGTTATATTCAAATTAATCGGAAACTTGAAACTTGGTCGTTTTGGGTGGTGTAGTGGTTAGCATACTCAGGTGCTATCCTGGAGACGCGGATTCGATTTCGGCTCCAGGACGACAAAATTTTCAAATTTTCGGATATTATCTGACTTAACATCCATGTCATATTCACACCAATAAACGGATTCACAACTTCAAAATTTGTATTATAGGAAGACAAATGGGTCACATTTTGCCTTTCAGGCTCTCGTATTAAGAATTATAAAGTAAAAAATGGTAGTAAAGAAATTTTTCATTTTAGTGAAACAAATAAGCCGATTGTGCACAATTTTCAATGAAAAACTAACCTGGTTTTCTTTTAGGTGAGGTTTAACGACCACCATGAGCAACTCAATGGGCTATAAGCAGTCGCCCGTCCCTAATTTAGGGCCACTGGTTCCAGGGAAGGGAGAAAGCCAGTGCCGTAAGATAAACACAACATCTATGCCTGACCAGGATTCGAACCCGGACCTCTTTCGGACGAAGGATCAGAGGCCTTCGCTTAGACCACTGCGCCACCTGACCTGTTTGCCTGGATACGAAATTTTAAAGTGATTTTTGGCGCTTTCATCAATTTTGCACTGTCTATGGCTCATGGAAAATGCCCTGACATCGCACAGAAGAATGTTCAATGATCGGGAAATTTCAAGGAGATTTTTTTTTTCATAATTCGTCTGAAAACCTGGCTAAAAGTAATATAGAAATAGCTGTGTATAAAATGCCTGTGCCGCTAATGAACAACTTCATTAAGCGATCTTTTCAGTTGAAGAGGCGGACAAGTTTTCTCACGACAAGTATGAGTTAGGTCACATCATAAATAAGAAAGACATGTGCTTGATATCGCTTCATTTTTCTCATTCGTTCTTTCTTTTCTGAAAGACCTGTGATTTTTTAATTAAGTTTTTCCTTTTCTGTGTTGACGCATGCGTTCGCTGACCCCCTCCCCTCCCCTCCCCCACTCCTCAGCGGAACAAGTTTGAGAGATATTTCTATAGTACGGAACCTTTATGATGGTTCTTTCACCCGGAGATTGGCTACAACTTGTTGATTGCTTATCAATACATTTCTCCGGGCAACGTTTAGAATTCAAGTTGTAGCAAACCTCGCACCTTTTTTTGATCCAATTAGATATTTATTCATGGTGACATTTCCTCATTTAGTTAGTACTAAATAATCTTTCTCATAGTTTTTTAGATTTGAACTTAAAACTGATACGAATCAGTTCCGGTAAACCAGGACGAGTTTTTCCGGAAATCTACCATTGGTACATGAAGTTATGTAAAACTCTTCTTACTTCTTAAGCGCAGTCAAAAACTAAGCACATGGTAATGGACGTGACAGAGTTCCAAAAAAAGGACAGGGGTGAAAGGGTAAAGTTTAAAGAGCAAAACATTTACTAATTTTTATGACAACGTAATGGAGGTCAGCCGGAAACCGATTGTTTTTGGAAAGGTTTTTAAGAAAGTACAAGGGTCAAATAAAGTTGTCACGCATTTTAAAACCTGCGCAGCTATATTTTTTCTCTTTTTTGGATTAACCCGATTCTATATTTTTTCTCTTTTTTGGACTAACTTGATGAATTAGAAAAATGTTTATGAACGCAAATAGGTAAATGTTCGTGGATGAAATTTAGGATCCCTATTTCTCACAGCCGTAACCTCGTTATACCTGCCGTGTTATTGTAAATGAGCTGGATTATTCATTCTCTCCGTGCGCGTTCACCACGTCCACAGCAGATAAAAGTGTATTAAACTATTAGAATGAAACTCGCCTAGCTGTCAGTTTGTGTGTTGCAGTTCCAGATAGTTCGCGCAATTCTGTCAACGTAAATGATGTAGGCAAATTTCACAACTGAACGGAGCTTTTTTTTTTTTTTATTGAAGTTTTCACAAAGCCACCCCTGTAGCTCAGTGGTCTAAGCGCTGGCTCATGACCACTCGTTCGAGATGGGTCCGGGTTCGAATTCCGGTGAGGCATGGATGTTGTGTTTCACCGGAATTTGAACCCGGACCCATCTCAAAGTCGCCCGGTAGCTCAGCGGTCTAAGGCCACTGAGCTACAGGGGCGGCTTTGTGAAACCGGTGACGCATAGATGTTGTGTTTAGCCACCCCGATGTCGCAGTGGTCTAAGCGATGGCTTCTGATCATTCGTCTGAAAGGGGTCCGGGTTCGAACCTTGCGGTGAGGCATGGATGTTGTGTCTGTCTTACGGCACTGGCTCTCTCTCCCTTCCGTGGAACCAGTGGCCCTAAATCAGGGACTGCTTATAGCCCGTTGAGTTGCTCACGGTGGTCGTTAAACCTCCAATGAAAAAAGGTTTTACAACCACCGTGAGCAACTCAATTGGCTATAAGCAGTCGCCCGTCACTAATTTAGGGTCACTGGTTCCAGGGAAGAGAGAGAGCCAGGGCCATAAACAACCATGCCTCACCAGGATTCGAACCCGGATCCTTCTCGAACGAATGGTCATATGCCAGCGCTTAGACCACTGTACCACTGGGGCGACTAACGGAGCTTGAACGAGATATGATTACTGGTTCCATGAAAGCAGGTGCTTTTTTACCATTACTGAAGCAGTTCATCTAGTAGAATGTTCCAGACTGCCTGGGTGAAAGTGTGCTATGACTAGTAGCATGGCAGTAAAACAAGGCTTCCAGCCAACCCGGTGCCCGAGTAGTTTGAGGCTCTGACTTCTGACCAGTCGTCCGGGTTCTAGTCCCGGATGAGGCATGGGTCATGTGTTTGTCTTTGGCGCTGGTTCTCTTCCTTTCCTGGGGCCAGTGGCCCTAAATGAGGGACGGGCGACTGCCTGTAACCCTTAGAGTTGATCACGTTGGTCGCAAAACTACGAAGCAAAACAAAAAAATATATATTTACGTTTGCTGCGCACACAAACTTAGCAACTTTCTTAGGAAAGTTCCTAAGTTTGTGTGCGCAGCAAACAACCTGTCGGTTTTTCAGCTTCTGACCTTGCTGCCTACCGTTCTTGTTCGAGACAGCTCCTTCGACTGCATCCCGACACATACCAGCAAACCTATGTTCAGCTGGACTACGAAAGAACTGTATCCAGGAACTTCGGAATAAGAACCCGACCGGTATTAATCGAATCTGCAACTTGTCCCAGAAAGCCTGGCGCATGACCAGTGTTGCCATTCTACTGATTTATCAGTAGATCTACTGATTTTGACTCCTGTCTGCTGATAGATTTTCGTAATATACTGATTTTTTTTCTACTTTAAGACCACCTACACTCTCAGGGATATGCTGTCTAAGAATGTCTGCATTCTTTCAGTACTCACGATCTACTGATCCAATGGACAAGACTCACACCAGAATTGGTCTGCAGCTAACCAAAACTAAAATTGTTCAATACTTGTTACCTATTATTTTTTTAAATTCATACTAGTTGTTGTGATTTTTTTTATTCTAAATAATTAATTAGTCTGTTATACAAAGATTTTCCCTAGTTTTGTCAAAACGCAGAATACCGTGAAAAGTTCTATTGCACGACATCTGTATTAAATATACTTTTTTGAGTATAGCATATATTTCACGTACTTTGGGAACATTTCGGTATCGTGAGTAAGAAGCGTAAGTATATAACTTTGTTTTTAAGAAGATAAGTGGGACAGATCCAGCGGGGTCTACGTTAAAAGGCAAATGCCATGATCATTTACACAAACATTAATTTTAATGATGAGCATTATTTTATTAGCTGTGTAACTTAATTCTCGGCCCCTAACCGCAAGTAATCATAGAACGTCGGCAAATACAAACAGCTGTGTGCGATAATGGCTGATTGCAGCGCCATCCAACAGCTTTCCGGGCAACCGTAACCGCTCACAGTTGTAGAGACAGAAGGGACGAAAGTTGACGGTGAAAGCAATGTCGTTCGAGAAGCAACATTTGAAGCACTGCCTCCTGTTCGCGTTTCAGCTGACAAAAAGCGCCGCGGAAGCACGGCAAATGATCTGTGCTGCTTTGGGTGAGGCTGCCGTGTCCTACAGTACGAGTAAGAAGTGGTTCCAGCGGTTTAAGCAGGGAAATTCTGATCTCCATGATGCAGAACGTCCGGGACAGCCACAGAAAGTTGACGATGAGGAACTGGAACAACTGTTGGACGCAGATCCCTGTTGCACACAGTCAGAGCTCGCCCAGGAACTCGGAGTAACACGGCAAGCCATTGCAAAGCGCCTGCACAAGCTTGGACGGATTCAGAAGGAGGGCCGTTGGGTGCTCCACCAACTCACAGCTGCTAACAAGTCTAGGCGCTATGACGTTGCTGTGTCCTTGCTCTCCAGATTCAAGAAGAAGGATTTCCTCCACAAGATTTTGATCTGTGATGAAAAGTGGATCCTCTACGATAATCCTAAGTGGCGCAAATTGTGGGTTTATCCAGGTCAGCCTACCACCAGTACCGCCAAACCGAATATCCATGCCAGGAAGTTGTTGCTGAGCATATGGTGGGATCAGCGCTGTGTCGTACACTATGAGTTGCTCAAACCTGGTGAAACGGTCAATGCTAAGCGTTATTGTCAGCAACTCATTCGTGTGAGTGACGCAATGGAGGCGAAAAGGCCATACACCGGCAAGGGCAGAAGGTCGGTCCTGTTGCTTCAGGATAATGCGCGTCCTCACACCGCAAAAACTACTTTAAACACGATCACCGACCTGGGATGGGAGATTTTGTCTCACCCGGCGTATTCTCCAGATTTCGCCCCGTCGGATTATCCCGTCTTTCGTTCCCTGCAACATCACCTGAGTGATACGCACTTCACTTCTGTCGAGGAAGTCCACACAAGTATTGATCCCTTTAACAACTCGAAACATACCTCTTTTTTCCGCAGTGGCATTCAGCAGCTTCCTGACCGATGGCTCAAATATATCCAACACGACGGGGATTATTTCCCTGATTAGATACGTGTTCGATTTGCTGTAATTTGCTGTCAACGTATCGTGCCTGTGTCCGAGAATTAAGTTGCACGCCTAATATAAAGCTGGCCGCCCCGGTGGCGCAGTGGTCTGAGCGATGGCCTCTAATCTTTCGTCCAAAAAGGGTCCGGGTTCGAATCCCGGTGAGGCATGGATGCTGTGTTTGTCTAACGGCACTGGCTCTCTCCCTTCCCTGGAACCAGTGACCCTAAATTAGGGACGGGCGACTGCTAATAGCCCATTGAGTTGCTCACGGTGGTCGTTACACCTCCAATAAAAAAATATATATATATATAAAGCTGATCATCCGTAATATCTTATAACATGAAAGATGACACCAAATTTTCGGGTGTAATAAGCACGTCTTTTGAATTCGTTCTGACGCAAATTAAATTTATCAAAGCTATTCAAAGTCAATGGAACCGGTATGGAAAACAATAGTATCTGACGGAAGAAAGAAGTTTTTCAATCGGGTTTTTAATCCCTTAGATATTGCTGTAAACGAAATCATGAGCTTACGCCCTCTGGTTGCAGACTTGTGCGTTAAGAAAAATATGAATTTATATGAGAAACATTCCGCACCGGAAACGCTTTCCAACACCGAAAGAATTTTTCAGATCGGACTCTTAGAAACAGAGATATCGACAAAAATAAGATGTGACTTTACCTCCCCTGGTGGGAAAACCATGCATTATTTTTGGAAGAAAGTATTCTCAAAAGGTTTTTCCATATGAGCGGTATCGATCCAAGACAAAAAAATTCAGTCTAGTTTTCAGGAGCCCAGATTTTGCTACAAATACATCAGAAGCAGAAATTAACACTTATGCCCGGCAGTGGCCAAACTATTCTTTACCAAACATTAGAAATTATGTGAAAAATATTTTCCATCAGGTCTTGTACGCGATTCAGGAAGAATTTTTCAAATCAGTGTTAGAAGCAGAACTAACGCAGAAAATGCAATTTACCTTTGTGCCCCCCTAGCGAAAAGTCTATGATTTACTTGAAAATTTTCAATTTATAGGAAACACATTTCGCATCGGAAACACTATCCAACAAAGAATAAATATTTCAAATCGGACTCCTAGAAGTCGAGATATTGACAAAAATAAGATATAAATCTACGCCTCCTGGCGTAGAAACCATGTATTATTTCAAGAAGAAAATGTTACTAAAATGTTTGTCGACATGAGTAGTATCGGTCAACAAACGACGTTTTTTGCAATCGAGATTTTAGAAGCTCATATTTTGCTGCAAATACATCAGAAGCGGAAATTAAGACTTACGCCACGTGGTGGACAAACTATTTTTTACAAACTTTAGGAATTAAGTGCAAACGATTTCCCATCAGGAGCTGTATCCGGTGCAGAAAGAATTTTTCAAATCGGAGAATTAGAAGCAGAGATATAGGGGGAAGCGCAATTTACATCTACGCCCCTAGCGGAAAGTCTATGAACTACTTGAAATTTTTGAAATTATATGAAAAACATATCACACTGAAAACACTATCCAACAAAGAAAGAATTTTTCACATCGGACTCCTAGAAGTAGAGATATTGACAAAAATAAGATATACATCTACGCCCCCTGGCGGAGAAACTGTGGAATATTTTAAGAAGAAAATATTCCGAAAAGGTTTATCGATGTGAGTGGCATCAGGCCACGAAATAATTTTTCTATCGATATTTTAGAAGCTCAGATTTTATGGCAAATACATCAGAAGCAAAAATTAAGACTTACGCCCTCTGGAGGCCAAAGTATTCTTTACTAAAAATTAGAAATTATATGCAAACGATTTTCCATCAGGAGGTGTATCTGCTGAAGAAATAATTTTTCAAATCGGAGTTTTAGAAGCAGAGTTATCGGGAAAATTGTAATTCACTTTTACGCCCCCTAGCGGAAAATCTGTGCGTAATTTGAAAAAGTAACTATATCTAAAATGCTCTTCAACATAAATGGAATCGAAAGATAAAAGATTTTTTTCAATCGGATGTTTAGAAACAAATATGTGGAATAAAACGTATTTTTGAATTCGACATCATCTGCATTTACGCCCTCTAGCGGCGAAATTGTACATCTTAAAAAAAAACGAAATAAAGGATCATCATTCGCATATTTCAAGCTTCCCAATGTAAAAATATTATTTTTCAAATCGGATTAATAGTTACGGAGATATTGTGGGTACGGACGGACGGACGGACAGACTAACAGGTAACATAAGCACGATCTTTTTTTATAAAAGTCGTGCTAAAAAAGCGACTTAGGGTTGTATTGGTTTGAATTTTCATTCCGCTGTTCAACAGTAGTTTGTGCAGTAGTGGTAATATTTGATATATCAGTAGATTTAAGAGTTCCTTCATACTGATATTACATCTAATAACACATTACATTTGTGAGGTGGTACATATTTCAAGCAAAAACATCTGATCTACTGCTTTTTTGAGCTCAGTTCTGCTGATTTCAGATAAAATTCTCTGGCAACTCTGCGTTACTCTCCGCCGCCTTGGGATTGTCGGATCCTCGAACTGCATCTTCTGTGAAGGGCCAAATGATATTCAACGTGCGTTTCTCGGGGATCGCATGATTCAACCATTGTTGCTGCAACGTTATTTTAAATACACCGGACTGTGAATACTCAAAGAAACGTATATAGCGTATTAAATCCGTTTATGTTTATGGTGCATAAGCACAAAGATTCGCCAAGCTTTCGCACTCCGCTCGGAGGCTTTTTCAAGGCAATGATGGACATAAAATTGCAGGGAATTGGAACACGTAAGGAGCAAAGATGATTTTTTGGAAAATAACGTGGGTGACATCACGAGCATATTACATGAATTTTTATCACGTAATTATACGGCGCGCCGCGATGTTTTTCCAGCTTTTAATAACGCATGCCAAACCACTGGTAGTTAAGTAGAGACCATATCATTGCATGTTAGTTTGCTGGAGATGATTTCGACTGTTTCCCGGATGTCAGTCTCTTTAAAGGTCGTGTAAGGGGCAATTCCTCTAATACTATTCCATACAGGAGCGGCAGGTGAATTCATGACTTCTCTGGCGAGGATTGTATTCTACATGTTCTGGTTGTGTTCTTTACATTCAGTGTCCAAGGATCGCTTTTTTATTCCGCTATATATCTTTTCCGTGTTGTCAAGATATACCAACGGTATAGCGTACACACCCGCATTTTCTTTCTCACACTATATCTCCTTGCAGCTTGATATTATATTTGTGCTTATTACACCACAAAAATAAACGGATTTAATACAGAGGGTGAATCGAAAGGTTTGCAATATTTGCATAAACGCATGTGCTGCGCCGGGTATGTCACGTGTTTAAACGAATTCAGGTAGCGCACAGCAGTCAGTCGAAAGGGGTATAAAGTGGTAGTCGTTGCTGTGAACAGCATTGCATGTCGTCATTCTGTCTCTGGTTGGGACTCGTAAAAGATGATCAGCCACAACCGACTAAGGAACTTCTGCTTTACGAATTTGAACTCGGTCATAACGCTGCTCAAGCAACACGAAACATTTGCCATGTGAAAGGGGAAGGTTCCGTGGACCACAGCACCGCAAACAGATGGTTCAAGAAATTTCGCTCAGGTGACAGAAACCTCGACTATCAGCCAAGGTCAGGTAGGCAGCGAACCGTGGATTCAGAGGCCGTGCGCCAGGGCGTATAGGCAATTCCGACAACCAGCACTCGGAGAGTATCAGGCGAGCTGGGCATATCACAGACCACCGTGGTTCGTCACCTTCAGGACCTCGGCAAGGTCTACAGGAGCTGCCTCGTTGTCCCTCGCGAAACTGACGCCAGCTGAAGCAAACCGCTGGGTGGAAGTGTGCACGAAACTCCTAGAAAACCCGCGAGATGTACATTTCATCAAGATAATTATTACGTGCTATGAAAAGTGGGCCTGTTTCCGTAATTCTAACACACAATGGTAGTGGTTCAGCCCGGGCCAGCTTTCTGAACCTGTTGCCAAACGCGAGCGCTTCGAGCACAAGGTGATGCTCTGCGTCTGGTGGAAATTCGAGGAGGTAATCCATTAAGAATTGGTTCCAGACGGTCGGACGTTCAAAGCCAACCTCTACTCTGAACAGCTGTAGTGGGTGTATGCCGTTTTGGAGGAGAAGTAATCGGCATTGGTGAACAGAAAGCGCGCTCTCCTACAGCAGGACAACGCTCGGCCTCATACTGCGCGAACGATCCTGGCAAAACTCCTGGAACTTGAGAGCATCGAACTGATGACACCCAGCATATAGTCCGGAACTTGCCCCTTCGGATTATTTCTTGTTCTGGTTTATGGCCCACTTCCTTCGCGGGCGGCACTTCAACAACCAGGAAGAGGTGGAAGCTGGGGTAAAGGAGTTCTTAGCCTCGAAGGACAAGAACTGGTACCGCCGCGGAATCGAAAAACTGGCAAACAGTATGGATAAAGACGGTGCAACACGATGTCCTATACTTTGAATGCCAGTCGGCTTTCGTCGTAAAGGTACGTATGAAGACATAAAGTGATGCAAATATTGCAAAACTTTCGACTCACCCTCTGTACGCTATATACGTTTCTTGAGTATTCCTTATTGTGGCATATAACATTTCTCCTTCATAGTTCCCGTCGTCACATATTTTGTAGCACAACCATACACTGGTATATGAAACCCCATTCGTTCCAAAACAGCATCTTCTGTGCTCCATTTGATTTGTTTTAACGAAAGATGTTATCCATCTGTTGCATTTATTCAGGGCTCCATGAAACTTTTGCGGGGCCCGTGGATAAATTTCATTGCGGATTCTGGGAGGAAATTTTATTGCGGGGCCCGGGAGGAAATTTTATTGCGGGGCCCGGAGCAAAATTTCACTGCCTGCCTTAGAAAATAAATCCCATATTTAAATAAAGTCGTTAGATGAAAGATATCGTCTGTAAAGAACACACACGAAAACTATTATGAAAAACTTATCTCGAAGGAGTACTTTCTTTAAGCTTAAGAAACGACCATAGTATAGATTGAAAGTTCAGAGAAAGGAAGAGAGAAAGTAAAATGTGTTAAAATCTAAAATTTACTTTCCGGCGAGAGGGGTTGAAATTGTATTTTGATTCTTATAAAAACTTCTTTGCAAAATGATAAAAAGATAATTTCAACTAATCTGCTAAGCGAATATAAGAAAATAGTAATAAATATAAGAAATTCTACCATAAATGATTTTGTTTTTATTACCTAAACTGCGGGTCACCCTGAAGGCGCGAGGCAGTTGCCCCAATGATCCAGCCGGCCCTGCAGTTATTCCATCGTTAACAGCTCGAGCAATTTTTTTTTTATATGCTTAAAATGGCTTGATAAAAATGTTTTAAAGTCATCTTCGATGTCGTTTACAAGAATACCATTTCAGTGACTTGCGTTACTCTGCGCATTCTTTTTAGGACCTCCGGAATTCGAGGTCGAGACTTTTTACCATTGTAAATAAGTTTTTTTTCCCCTACCTGAGTACCTCTTATGTAGAACTTACACCATAACGAATGGATGATTTTCTTTGAACTCACGTTACTGATTTTTTTAGTACGTCTTTTGAAAGAAAGAGAAAAAAAAAGATTTGTTTATGTTATCATTATGTCCATTTGTCCGTCTGTGGATATAATATCTCTGCATCTATTAGTCCGATTTGAAAAATTAGTTTTGCATTTGGAAGCTTTAACTGTAAGAACAAAAATCCTTGTACTTTTTTTCCTTTTCTGATGCATGACTTAGCCGCTACGGTTCGTAAATGCGATGCTATCGAACTCAAAATATATTTTATTCCGTATAATTGCTTTTGAAACTCCAACTGGAACAATTATTCTTTCCTTCAATCCCTTTTTTTTTTAAAAGGTCATTTTGCGCACACTTGTTCAAATAATGCAATTCAGATGCTAGGGGTTGTAAATGTGCATTGCATTGTCCTTGACACATGTTTTTAAAAGTCCTGTTTGAAAAATTCTTCTTGCTTCGCATAGAGGTGAAAATGTATTGAATTTCTTAATTTTTGTAACACGATTTGGCCGCATGGAAGTGTAAGGGCTCATTCTGTTTCCCATATATTTGCTGCGCTCCATAAAATTCGATTTAAAAAATCCTTTCCTGTCAGATACCACTCACGACGGAGCACATTTTCCTACTCAAAAGGGGGTGTAAATATATATCACAGTTTTCTCAACACCTCTGCTTCCAATAGTTCGATTTCAAAAATACTTTTTGCAACCGATAGCGTTCATAGCGAAGAATCTTCAGAATATAGTTTCCAAGTTTTCGTAACAAACAGTTATTCTCCTAAAGGGAGTAAGGGCATATTTCTGTTTGCAACATAAACTGGTGTCCAAAATTAACGTGACAAATGCAAATTCGAGAATATGTCCAAAACGAGACAACCTATTGTAAAGATTTTTCAGAGACATGAAAAACGGAAATGCTAAGTTTACGTACGTAAGTAACATTGTGCTATCTCTTATGAAAATACGCAAAGAATACCGTACGTCATCGAGCTGGAAGGAACACGACCTTGATAAACGTTGTTCTGAGCGAGGTGACCTTGAAAAACGTTGTTCTGAGCGAGGTGACCTTGAAAAACGTTGCTCTGAGTGGGATGGTCTTGATAAACGTTGTTCTGAGCTCGATGTTCTTGATAAACGTTGTTCTGAGCTCGATGTTCTTGATAAACGTTGTTCTGAGCTCGATGTTCTTGATAAACGTTGTTCTGAGCGGGATGACCTTAATAAACGTTGTTCTGAGCGGGGTGACCTTGATAAACGTTGTTCTGAGTGTGATGACCTTAATGAAGGTTCCGGTCGGGATGACACTGATAAACGTTCTGAGCGGCGTAACCTTGATAAAAGTTGTTCTGAGCAGGGTTCGGTAATTGAAGGCTGAGTTGGACTGTTAGTGGAAGAATGTCTCTGCACCATCGCGTAGAAGAGCAGGGCAATCGCAAGCTGAGGAAGAAAGATGGTTGAATGTGTCGAGGCAAGTGGTCTCCAATTTGTGGACACAGTTATAAGAAACCAAAACAGTAGCCAGAAGTCTGCCCACGAGCCACAAGTCAAGACAACCGGTATATGTGTCTAACAGCTCGCCGCCGTAGGGAGTCGACAGACAGACCACTCACGCAGGAGCTCTCCATTACTACGGGAACTGCTATATCGAGGCAAACAGTTTATAGAAGACTCAACGAGATAGCTCTCTATGCAAGAATACCAATGGTCTACGTCCCACTCGCCTCATCGCATAGAAAGATCCGTCTGAATTGGCCCTGACATCATCACCCCTGGACACCTGATCAGCAGGCCTGTGTTCTTTACAATATCGAGTTGAGGTACAGCCTAGACGCGGATTATCGACATGTGTACATTTGGAGAAAGGCGGAAAGCCGAAATCTTCCCTACAACATTAGGAAAATTGCCCACTACGGTGGTGAAAGACTCCTAGTTTGGGCTGGCAGCATGTTAGATGGATGCACGCCTCTGCATGTGTTTCCACGAGGCACCCTGACTGTTGCATACTACAGGGATGTTCTCCTGGAGCCCTATGTACTGTTTTTCGGGGGAATTATTTTGCCCTCGGTTCCTTTTTATGGACGATAACGCCCGTTTCCATGGGGCTTGGCTAGTCAACAAATACCTGGAAAGTGAGGATATTCACAGGATTGGGTGACCCCTCGAGATCTCCGGACTTGAATCCGATAGAACATGTCTTGGATGCCCTGGGAAGAGCAATTTCAGGTCGGCAGGGCGTGTCATAACTGAGCCATCAAGAAGCCCGTGCAATGGGAATAGGGAAGGTCTTGTCGTAATTTGGAAGAGGAATGATAATCAGCATGCAAAAGATGGGACCAGCATTTCGGCAACTATAGGCATTACAGAGACATCGTTCTTTCCACGTTTTACTGACGCCATGTATTTGGAGGATTTTTAACTGTAGGTATTGTTGACTGTTGAAGAGTCGCCGTGCTGAAAGTGTGGCGGAAACACACATCTCTCCAATGTGTCGGAAAGGGAAGGCCACCACTGGTTCACAGTCAAAGTGAACTCTGGGACAACAGTTTTTACGCTAGGGGATGGCAATATGTACCTTAGTTTTCTTCATATATTTGCTGCTTAAAGTCCGACTTCAAAAATTCTTTTTAAGCAGATGTCATTCACTGATATCTGATATAAAAAAATTTCCAAAGATATAAACATACTGCTCTGAATACATACGAGGATCTTTGAAAGTTTCATAACGCACAGTTCTGCCCATGATGTCGTAAGATTGCATTTCTGTTTCTTTCTGCATTTCATCTTCTAAAAATCCGACTGGAAAAAATTATTTTTGTTGTTTACGCCATTGACTACTACACTGTCTACCAACAAGTAATTGGACACCCCTGCAATTGACGATATCTGCGGTCCTGATACACGTCACGGCCGTCGCCGTTAAATATCGTGTGGAAAACAACAACGCAACTAGTCGCATGCAAGATGCCACGCAGTTCGGAGCTCTCTGATTTCGAGAAAGGTGTAATCGTCGGGTATCACAGAAATGGCCGATCCATACGTGACATATCCAGCGAGTTGAAGTACCCAAAATCGACAGTGGCCTACGTGATTGGCAAGTGGAAGATGAGAGGTGACTGTCGGAATATGCCCCGACCCGGCAGACCCACAAAACTGGGAGTTAGAGACCGACGGGTGCTGGCCAGAGAAATTCGGAAGAACCACATCAATTCGATGGGCCACATCCGCGAGGAGTTTCAACAGGCATCCGGGAGTGTTCTTTCGATGAATACCATCCGTAAGGAAGCCCATCTGCTCGGTTATCATGGACGTGCTGCCGCCCACAAGCCTTTGATCACCAAGTCCAATAGCGCTGCTCGGCTAACGTGATGCAAAGAACGTCGACAGTGGACTGTTGAACAGTGGAAACAGGTTCTCTGGAGCGACGAATCAAGGTTCACTCTTTACCGTTCAGATGGCAGGGTCTGGGTTTGGCGTCTGCCTGGAGAACGCCTCCTGCCGGAATGTATTGTGCCAAATGTGTAGTTCGGCGGCGGTGGAATTATGCTATGGGGGTGTTTCTCCTGGTATGGCACGGGACCCTTGGTCGCAATTCCTGGTAGACTCAACACCGAGACCTATTGCACCATTTTGGATGACCATGCGCTTCCTACGTTGTGGCAGTTTCACGGGGTGGACCCATGTTACTTTCAGGATGACAATGCCACCTGTCATGTTGCGAGGTCCACCATGGCTTGGTATGGTGACAATGGGGTTAATCGAATGGACTGGCCTGAGCAGAGCCCGGACCTTAACCCTATCGAGCCCCTCTGGGACGAGTTTGAGCGCCGATTTAAGGGGTGCCCCCACCGTCCGAAATCAGTGAAGGAACTGACCTGTCTTCTTCAAGCTGAGTGGAAGAAAATACCGCTAGCCGTCGTACAACGCCTGGTTGAGAGTACGCCCCGGAAGGTCGCAGCTGTAATCGCCGCTCGTGGAGGCTCTACCAACTATTGAAGGTGAATAAACTTCGTTTTCCTTTGCTATCATAGGTGTCCAATTACTTGTTGGTAGATAGTGTATAAAGATTGAATAACACAATGTTTTTGGGAGGTATACTTACAAATGTTTTTCTTGCTACTTTTGCTTCTGAAAGGTATATTTGGGAAATTCTTTATATCTCGTATAGCTCTCACTATGACGAATATTTTGCGCATATGTTCTACTTTTTCATAATGCATAGTTCTGCCGCTAGAGGTGTCGCAAGAGTATCTTGACTATGGACAGCATTTCCGTTCTATTTTCTTCTACAAATGTCGCCCTTTTTTTGTTAGGGACGTGTAGTTATGTTAACATATCTCTGCTTCTAATTAATTGATTTGAAAACCTTTCTTTCCTTCGCGTACCTTCCCCTGTAAGGAACATTTTGCATACAACTTGTGGTTTTTTGTAAAGCAGATTTCTTCCGCTAATGGGCGTAAATAACTATTTGTACTTGCAAGTGTTTTGCCATTTTAGAAATCCAGTTGAAGAAATTATTTTTGTGTCTTGTTTCATTCGCCATGAAGGTCACTGCGTACATTACGTATTATCAATAATGCGTATTATTACGTATATCAACATTTTTATATAATTTTTAAAATATATTTTATAATGCATAATTAATAATTTCCCGCTAGGGCCTAAATGCATCTTTATCACCGTTTTTTCTTTTAAAAAAATCCGATTTGAAGTATTCTTTTTGTTTCGGAAAGTATTCAGAAAATATACTCGTTTGAGCCGAAAATATCGTGTCTTCTGTATCGTTTAATAATATGTTCTGTATTTCTCCATAACACAAAAGTATAGCTGAAATTTTAGAGATATAATAAGTCCGACTGGCATCATTGTTGAAGGCTTTGTATGATTTTTTAAAGTGCTGAATTCAAAGTTATGTAAATTGTCCAATGTTCTGTTTTACCTGGTTCATTCATATTACCAATTCGCTGAGATTGTTTTTCGTATAATGCTGAAAATATTTGCTTGTATAGATGTATTGTTCTATACTGTTGACAGTGATTTTAAAATTCGCAGTGCATAAAAGTTCACGCATTATTGATGTAATGGTAGAAATCCTATAATGACGGAAAAACTATCAGGTCGCGCTTTCCATTGTTTAAATCGTGGGATCGTGTTAAAGCGATCAACTTATTCTTTTCTCTCGTTTTCCATTATCTGGCAACATTGATGCAAACAGTATACAACCAATCAGCATCACGACCGAGCTGAGCTTCGTGAGCCTTAGCGATCCGCCTACTGGTCTAATGAACAGCAAGCACTCAGTGCCTGCGTAGATCTCTCTTTCTCTCTACATTGAGCTGAAGAAGTGTGTTGGTGAAGGGGATGAGGAGGGGAAGATCGTGTGCAGAGATATGAAGAGCTTCATCTCCTTTCCTTTTAGCCCCCCACCCCTCCTCCCAATATTCTTTACGGCATCCCTTCTTCCGCCTCTTCATCTACGGAGAAGAATGTTTCCGAACGGAAGTGCTTCCCTGAGTTGAGAGGTCGGAGGTCAAAGTCGGCATTACCATAAAATCTTACACACCTCCACTCCCAAAGTATTTTTTATGTGACGTAGTTTTCGTCTCGTGAAAACGCAGCCCACACCGCAGGAGGCAACGCACACAGCTGCTGATGATGACCATCTGATCTTGACGATAGTACTGGTCCACTGACCAGAACGATGAATCACTGAAGATTAGTTTCGGTGCTGAAGTTACCGGGGAAAAAAAAAAGTTATTTCAATTTACTACCTTTCTTTGGAAATTTATGTAGCAGTTATTTAATGTAAGAGTTTTCAACCGTTCCGATTTCGTCTTTCTCATGTCAAATGAATAGCTGACATTTTCCCTCGTTTTAGGTAATTTTGATATGAACGTTGATAAGGAATTACCAACGACAAATTGGAATGAATTTTCTGCATGTCATGTTAAATTTTCCTGGGGTTTCTGTTTCGTTTTTTTTTTTTTTTTCTTACGTTGTCATGTTTCAATGTTCTTGTTACATGTTACTCATAAGACAGAATGGATGAAATATGGCCATACCATTGTGACGGCGTATGCTAGGATTGTATCGAATTAAAAGTTGGTAAAGATGTCCACATTTTTAAAAAATATAAAATGTAAATGTATAATTTTTTTTTTGAAAATATAATTTCATACCACTACTTGTTCCCCATAAATATCGCTCTCAACACATTGAGGCATCGTTATTATGCATTTACTACTAACTACTAATATATTTAATATTATGCTCCCTTGATGTTACGTATTTTATTACTTGACTTCTGCTTATTTTGTAGGGAGATCGGGTCTCGTCATTTTGGCCTTTTTTTCTGATCTCTCTAGCTCTTATATATCTATTAACTTGTTACTTCTAGTGAGCATTTTGTATGTGTATAATAACAGCTAAACTAATAAATTGAATTGAATTGAAATGATTAGCACTGTGCTAACTAATACTACCTGAAAACTGTATTAAACAAGAAAGGTGAAATCAAAATTTCGGTGCAATGAGCACGTCTTCAGACTCCTTTCTGACAAGAAAAAAATATTTCAAAAAATTTTAGAAGAAAAAATTCAGCGATAAAAAGAATGCATTTACATCTCCTAGAGAAAATCTGAGCACAATTTAAAATGCGCAGTGTATTCAGTGTTCTTCGTTGCATATTGAGCCGGTTAAATATACAGGGTAATTCAAAATGATTCATCTGATTTCAAAAGAGCATAATTCTATACCTATCAACCGTGGCCTGAGCATAAACCAAATGAAAGAGGAAATCTCCGAGTTTTAGTAGGTCATCATGAGAGGGCTCCACTGTCGCTGTGGGGCCACCTCATAGGCATTGTGCTCTTCACCGTTTCCTTAACGAAGTGCTCCTTTGCCATTTGATTGGTTGCAATGGATCCCATGACTTGGTGCTCTACAGCTAGCCACCTCGGTCACCGGAACTTACACCGTGCAACTTCTTCTTTTGGGGGTATGTTAAGGATACTGTGTGCAGGCCACCATTGCCTACAACTCTGGATGAGCTCAATAAACGCCTTGTAACTCAGGTAGAGTCAGTGACAACAGACACGCTGGAGCGAGTATAGGAGGAAATAGACTATCGTCTCAAAGTTTTTAGTGTAACTCGGGAAAGTCACACAGAGCACTTATAAGATGAGAAAGCACTTATATATATATATATATATATATAGGATGTAAGGTCAGGTGATGCGTAACATCACAGCCTCTCCTTGACAAATGTCAACCCCGCCTTCTCGTGGTGCATCCTGTTCCCACTAAAGGGGCTCTGACGACCGCCCATAGCGGTATAACTATACCATCGGGATAAGAGGAAATTCTATCCCACACTCACCAACCCGCTTGGCCAGCGTGGTGAGTTATGGCCAAACCCCTCCAAAATGATTCCACAACTTAAATCTTGGCCCTCAGTCTCCGGCAGCTGGAATGTACCTGGCCAAGGCAGCGGCCAGTGCGACATGAAGGCAGAGGGTGCTAAGAATCCCCGGAGGACCGGACTAGGCTGCCATCTGATGCTGACCTTGGCTACTTACAATGGACGCTCCCTATCTTCTGATTCAAGGCTTCTTGAATTGGAAGAGGAACTACAAAGGATCAAGTGGGACATCGTCGGGCTAAGTGAGGTAAGGAGAAAAGGAGAAGATCTCATCGAACTGAAAAGTGGACATCTCTTCTACTATCGTGGGACAGATACTGGCAGAACTAGTGGTGTTGGATTTATAATAAACAAGAAACTGAAGGATAAAGTTGTAGAAGTTGAAAGTTCCTCTGACAGAGCTGCACGACTTGTTATCCAACTCTCGAAAAGATACCAGGCTCAGATTATTCAAACTTATGCACCCACCACAAGTCATCCTGAAGAAGAAATTGAAGAATTTTATGAGGAAATTTGTCATCTAAATAATAAAGGTAAGCAGCACTTGAAAATAATTATGGGAGATTTCAATGCAAAAATAGGGCAACGGCAACAGAATGAAACTTCAGTAGGTAAATTCGGTCACGGCAACAGAAACCAGCGTGGAAATACTCTCGTTGAGTTTGCAGAGGCAGAAGGGTTTTTCATCTTGAACTCCTTCTTCAAGAAAAAGCCACACAGGAAATGGACATGGAGACATCCAAATGGGACGACAAGTGAAATTGATTTTATTATGTGTAACAAAAAATTCGTCATAGAAGACTGCAGTGTGCTAAACAAGTTCAACACAGGTAGTGACCATAGATTGGTGAGATGTAAGATGCACCTCAACACTAAACTTGAACGTGGCAAGCTCATAAGACAAACAAAATCTATTGACATAACCAACCTTAAAAAACACCATAATACCTTCAAGTTAGAACTGAAGAACAGGTTCTCTGCTTTAGAAGGCCTAACATCGGAAGAAGTGGACATCTCTGAAGTTAACAGAAAAATAACCAAAGCTCTTATGGAAACAACAACAAAATTAGCTGGGTCTAAGAACAAGTTGCATGTGAACAAATTATCAGGAAAAACCAAAATGTTGATGCAAAAAGAAGAGAGATGAGGACAACTAAAGAAGATGTGACTTCCAAAGTGGAATATATAGAGCTATGCAAGACAGTAAGAAAAAGTATCACTGAAGACGTAAGGGAATTCAACTGTGAACTAGTGAGGAAAGCAATTGAAAACAACCAAAGCCTAAAGATAGCAAAGGGACATCTCAGTAAGGGAAGAAAACAGATTATGGCACTGAGAAAAGAAGATGGTTCTGTAACAAGAAATAGAGGCGAAATTTTGACAAGAGTGAAAGATTTCTACTCCAAATTATATGAAAGGGATGATATATGCACTCCAGACATCATGAAAGATACCAGTACCAGAGTTCCTCCAGTCCTTCCAGCAGAAGTTGCACATGCAATCAAGAACATGAAGCGAGGAAAAGCTCCAGGAGAAGATGGAATTACTGTAGACATCATACAAGAAGCAAGTGGAGAAATCGAAACAGTACTCGCCCAAATTTTCACTCGATGCCTTAATGAAGGAAAGATTCCTGAGGATTGGAACACCGCTACAATGATCCTGCTACATAAGAAAGGTGACATTGAGGATCTCGGAAACTACAGACCTATCAGCCTCCTATCAGTAGTTTATAAAATCTTCACTAAAGTTCTTTCACACCGCTTGAAGGTAACACTGGACATGGCTCAACCGAGAGAACAAGCTGGATTCAGGAGTGGCTACAGCACAATAGATCATATCCACGTGCTGAGAGAACTAATTGAAAGAGCGAGGGAATATGAACTTCCATTGTGCATGGCTTTTATCGATTATGAAAAAGCCTTTGATTCGGTGAAACCATCAGCAGTTACAATGGCTCTGAAAACCTGCGGTATTGAAGATGCATACATTAATATTATTAATAACATCTATGAAAATGCAAGTGCAAAGATTAGGCTGTTTGGAAATACAACACACGTAAAAATTGGAAAGGGAGTGAGACAAGGTGACACCATATCTCCGAAGCTCTTTAATGCCACATTGGAGGGTGTTTTTCAGTCGCTGAGCTGGGAAAACAAGGGGATAAAGATTAATGGAGATTATCTAACCCACCTTCGTTTTGCTGATGACGTAGTCATTTTTGCAACTACACCATCAGAGCTGCAGAGTATGATCCAGGAACTTGCTGACAAGAGTAAAGAAGTGGGATTAAAAATGAACTTTCAGAAGACAAAAGTGATGTTCAATGCTTTTTTACAAGAAATGAAGATTTATCGATTGATGGAGAAAAGCTGGAGATAACAGACACGTACGTTTATCTTGGACAGCAGATATCAAGTGAGGGTCACATTGATGAAGAAATTAATCGGCGTACAAAACTTGCCTGGAGAGCTTTTGGAAGAAACAGCATAATTTTCAAGAGCAATATGCCATTATGTCTTAAAAGAAAAGTGTTTGATCAATGCATCCTTCCAGTGCTTACGTATGGTGCAGAGACGTGGACCTTAACTAAAAGAGACATACAAAGGCTGCAGACAACTCAAAAAAGCATGGAGAGGTGCATGCTTGGTGTAACCAGGAGAGATAAGAAGAGGAACTCGTGGATCCGAAAAATGACAAGAGTGGAAGACATCATGATCAGAGTTAAATCCCTGAAATGGCAATGGGCTGGACATACTGCCAGAAGGACAGATCATCGATGGACAGCCGAAATTTTAGATTGGATTCCAAGGGACAGGAAAAGACCCAGAAGAAGACCACATGGGAGGTGGGTTGATGAAATTCGAAAGTATGCAGGGGTGACATGGAGGAGACTGGCACAAGACAGACCGTTGTGGAGGAAACTTGGGGAGACCTTCGTCCAGCAGTGGATTGATAATGGTTGACAATGATGATGATGATGATGATATATATATACTGAAGAGCAAAACTGAAAACTAAGGAAAAACTTTAGAATTTAAAACGAAAGTTGCAAAATAACCTGAAGATCAAAACGCGCAACGCAGCAGTTTTGAAAATTCAGAATTCACATTCTATTAAGAAGAGACCTAAGCAAAAAAAAATACCTATATATTTTTGACTCATACCAAGTACAACATAGGAAAGGTTATGTATCTACCGGTGTGAGTAAAAGGAGAAAAGATAAAAAAGTAAAATAAAACAACTGAATGTAGAAGGTGTCGAGAATACTGAGCCTTGGCTTTATCAAGGACCAGCAAAAACTCTGCATTTTCTCACTTCCACAAAGACCTAGTTGGAAATGGGTTTCTGCAAGGCCATAGATGCAAGTAACATGCCAACCAAAAATTGTTTTAAAAAATATATATATGTCATGTCCTCCGCAGAGTTGTATCACCTAGCACTAGTTAACAATTTCGCTTGCATCCATAACCCTCCTGGCCCGACCCATGCAGTTTCCTCCACAACGGTCTGTCTTGTGCCAGTCTCCTCCATGTCACTCCCGCATACTTTCGAATTTCATCCACCCATCTTCCATGTGGTCTTCTTCTGGGTCTTTTCCTGTCCCTTGGAATCCAATCTAAAATTTCGGCTGTCCATCGATGGTCTGTTCTTCTGGCAGTATGTCCAGCCCATTGCCATTTCAGGGATTTAACTCTGATCATGATGTCTTCCACTCTTGTCATTTTTCGGATCCACGTGTTCCTCTTCTTATCTCTCCTGGTTAGGTTACACCAAGCATGCCCCTCTCCATGCTGCTTTGAGTTGTCTGCAGCCTTTGTATGTCTCTTTTAGCTAAGGTCCACGTCTCTGCACCATACGTAAGCACAGGAAGGATACATTGATCAAACACTTTTCTTTTAAGACATAATGGCATATTGCTCTTGAAAATTATGCTGTTTCTTCCAAAAGCTCTCCAGGCAAGTTTTGTACGCCGATTAATTTCTTCATCAATGTGACCCTCACTTGATATCTGCTGTCCAAGATAAACGTACGTGTCTGTTATCTCCAGCTTTTCTCCATCAATCGATAAATCTTCATTTCTTGTAAAAGCATTGTACATCACTTTTGTCTTCTGAAAGTTCATTTTTAATCCCACTTCTTTACTCTTGTCAGCAAGTTCCTGGATCATACTCTGTAGCTCTGATGGGGTAGTTGCAAAAATGACTATGTCATCAGCAAAACGAAGGTGGGTTAGATAATCTCCATTAATCTTTATCCCTTTGTTTTCCCAGTTCAGTGATTGAAAGACATTTTCCAATGTGGCATTAAAGAGCTTCGGAGATATGGTGTCACCTTGTCTCACTCCTTTTCCAATTTTTATGTGTGTTGTATTTTCAAACAGCCGAATCTTTGCACTTGCATTTTCATAGATGTTATTAATAATATTAATGTATGCATCTTCAATACCGCAGGATTTCAGAGCCATTGCAACTGCTGATGGTTTCACCGAATCAAAGGCTTTTTCATAATCGATAAAAGCCATGCACAATGGAAGCTCATATTCCCTCGCTCTTTCAATTAGTTCTCTCAGTACGTGGATATGATCTATTGTGCTGTAGCCACTCCTGAATCCAGCTTGTTCTCTCGGTTGAGCCATGTCCAGTGTCACCTTCAAGCGGTGTGAAAGAACTTTAGTGAAGATTTTATAAACCACTGATAGGAGGCTGATAGGTCTGTAGTTCCTGAGATCCTCAATGTCACCTTTTTTATGTAGCAAGATCATTGTAGCGTTGTTCCAATCCTCAGGAATTTTCCCTTCATTAAGGCATCGAGTGAAAATTTGGGCGAGTACTGTTTCGATTTCTCGACTTGCTTCTTGTATGATGTCTATAGTAATTCCATCTTCTCCTGGAGCTTTCCCCCGCTTCATGCTCTTGATTGCATGTGCAACTTCTGCTGGAAGGACTGGAAGAACTCTGGTACTGGTACCTTTCATGATGTCTGGAGTACATGTATCATCCCTTTCATATAATTTGGAGTAGAAATCTTTCACTCTTGTCAAAATTTCGCCTCTATTTCTTGTTACAGAACCATCTTCTTTTCTCAGTGCCATAATCTGTTTTTTCCCCTTACTGAGATGTCCCTTTGCTATCTTTAGGCTTTGGTTGTTTTCAATTGCTTTCCTTACTAGTTCACAGTTGAATTTCCTTACGTCTTTAGTCATACTTTTTCGTACTGTGTTGCATAGCTCTATATATTCCACTTTGGAAGTCACATCTTCTTTAGTTGTCCTCATCACTCTTCTTTTTTGCATCAACATTTTGGTTTTTCCTGATAATTTGTTCACATGCAATTTGTTCTTACACCCAGCTAATTTTGTTGCTGTTTCCATAAGAGCTTTGGTTACTTTTCTGTTAACTTCAGAAATATCCACTTCTTCCGATGTTAGGCCTTCTAAAGCAGAGAATCTGTTCTTCAGTTCCAATTTGAAGGTATTATGGTGTTTTTTAAGGTTGGTTATGTCAATACATTTTGTTTGTCTTATGAGCTTGCTACGTTCGAGTTTAGTGTTGAGGTGCATCTTACATCTCACCAATCTATGGTCACTGCCTGTGTTGAACTTGTTTAGCACACTGCAGTCTTCTATGACGAATTTTTTGTTACACATAATAAAATCAATTTCATTTGTCGTCCCATTTGGATGTCTCCATGTCCATTTCCTGTGTGGCTTTTTCTTGAAAAAGGAGTTCAAGATGAAAAACCCTTCTGCCTCTGCAAACTCAACGACAGTATTTCCACGCTGGTTTCTGTTGCCGTGACCGAATTTACCTACTGAAGTTTCATTCTGTTGCCGTTGCCCTATTTTTGCATTGAAATCTCCCATAATTATCTTCAAGTGCTGCTTACCTTTATTATTTAGATCACGAATTTCCTCATAAAATTCTTCAATTTCTTCTTCAGCATGACTTGTGGTGGGTGCATAAGTTTGAATAATCTGAGCCTGGTATCTTCTCGAGAGTTGGATAACGAGTCGTGCAGCTCTGTCAGAGTGTAACGTACCAGGAGAGGAGATGTGACGTACCTGCCAACAGGACGCACATGACATAAAGGCAGATAGCAATTAGAATCAATGTCTGCGTAGCTCAGTTGGTAGAGCGGCTTGTTCCGGAATAAGCGTACTCGGGTTCGAATCCCGGCGTAGACCGAAAATGACGGAGAAATTCACTTCGTTATAATGGCGCCCGAACTATCCGGATGACCCGACCGTTCAAAATCTCGCATTGCTGTGATGTTATTATCACACCGCGAGATAGGAAAAATAAGAGAATCCTTTCTCCAGCACTTCGAAAAAAAAAAAAAAAATAAGGGGAAGATGATGTGACGTACCTGCCAGAAGGACGCACACGACATAAAGGAAGATAGGAATCAGAATAAAACGTCCGCTTAGCTTAATTGGTAGAGCAACTTATTCCGGAATGAGTGGACCCGGGTTCGAACCCCGGCGCGGATAAAAATGACGGAGAAATTCACTTCGTTATAAGAGGAACTTTCAACTTCTACAACTTTATCCTTCAGTTTCTTGTTTATTATAAATCCAACACCACTAGTTCTGCCAGTATCTGTCCCACGATAATAGAAGAGATGTCCACTTTTCAGTTCAATGAGATCTTCTCCTCTTCTCCTTACCTCACTTAGCCCGACGATGTCCCACTTAGCCCGACGATGTCCCACTTGATCCTTTGTAGTTCCTCTTCCAATTCAAGAAGCCTTGAATCAGAAGATAGGGAGCGTCCGTTGTACGTAGCCAAGGTCAGCATCAGATGGCAGCCTAGTCCGGTCCTCCGGGGATTCTTAGCACCCTCTGCCTTCATGTCGCACTGGCCGCTGCCTTGGCCAGGTACATTCCAGCTGCCAGAGACTGAGGGCCAAGATTTAAGTTGTGGAGTCATTTTGGAGGGGTTTGGCCATAACTCACCACGCTGGCCAAGCGGGTTGGTGAGTGTGGGATAGCATTTCCTCTGATCCCGATGGTATAGTTATACCGCTATTGGCGGTCGTCAGAGCCCCTTTAGTGGGAACAGGATGTACCACGAGAAGGCGGGGTTGACATTTGTCAAGGAGAGGCTGTGATGTTACGCATCACCTGACCTTACATCCCATATATATATATATATATATATATATATATATATATATATACCTAGGGTATACATACATGTATAGCATTATTAATAAAATCTATAAAAATGCAATTGCAAAGGTTCGGCTATTTGATGATACAGCACCAATAAAAATTGGAAAGGGAGTGAGACAAGGTGACACCACATCTCCCAAACTCTTTAATGCCAGGTTGCAAAATGTCTTTCAATCACTGAACTGCGAAAAAAAAAAAGGATAAAGATTAATGAAGATTATTTAACTTACCTTTGTGTTGCTGATGATGTCGTCATGTTTTCATCCAGGAATTTGCTGAGAAGACTAAAGAAGTGTGATTGAAAATGAACTTTCAGAAAACAAAACTGATGTATAATGCTTTTACAAGAAATGAAGATTTATCGATTGATGGGGAAAAGTTGGACATAGCTGATACCTACATTTACCTTGGACAACAGATATCAAGCAAGGGTCACATTGATGAAGAAATTAATCTGCGTGTAAAACTTGCCTGGAGAGCTTTTAAAAGAAACAGTATAATTTTCAAGAGCAAGAAAAGTGTTTGATCAATGCATCCTTCCAGTGCTTACATATCCAATGCATCCTTCCAGTGCTTACATATAGGGCAGAGACATGGACCTTAACTAAAAGAGACATACAAAGGCTGCAGACAACTCAAAGCAGCATGGAGAGGTGCATGCTTGGTGTAACCAGGAGAGATAAGAAGAGGAACTTGTGGATCCGAAAAATGACAAGAGGGAAGACATCATGATCAGAGTTAAATCCCTGAAATGGCAATGGGCTGGACATACTGCCAGAAGGACAGATCATCGATGGACAGCCGAAATTTTAGATTGGATTCCAAGGGATAGGAAAAGACCCAGAAGAAGACCACATGGAAGATGGGGGGATGAAATTCGAAAACGTGCTGGAGTAACATGGAAGAGAGTGGCCCAAGATAGACAGTTGTAGAGGAAACTTGGGGAGACCTTCATCCAGCAGTCCATTGTACATCACTTTATGATGATATCATCATCATTGTCAACCATTATCAATCCACTGCTGGATGAAGGTCTCCCCAAGTTTCCTCTACAACTGTCTGTCTTGGGACACTCTGTTCCATATTACTCCAGCACGTTTTCGAATTTCATCCATCCATCTCATATGTGGTCTTCTTCTGGGTCGTTTTCTGTCACTTGGAATAAAGACTAAAATTTCAGCTATCCATCCATGGTCTGTCCTTCTGGCAATATGTCCAGCCCATTGCCATTTCAGGGATTTAACTCTGATCATTATGTCTTCCACTCTTGTCATTTTTCGGATCCACAAGTTCCTTTTCTTATATCTCCTGGTTACACCAAGCATGCATCTCTCCATACTCTTTGAGTTGTCTGCAGTCTTTGTATGTCTCTTTCAGTTAAGGTCCACGTCTCTGCACCATACGTAAGCACTGGAAGGATGCATTGATCAAACACTTTTCTTTTAAGACATAATGGCATATTGCTCTTGAAAATTATGCTGTTTCTTCCAAAAAGCTCTCCAGGCAAGTTTTGTACGCCGATTAACTTCTTCATCAATGTGATCCTCACTTGATATCTGCTGTCCAAGATAAATGTAGGTATTAGTTATCTCCAGCTTTTCTCCATCAATCGATAAATCTTCATTTTTTGTAAAAACATTGTACATCACTTTTGTATTCTGAACTTTCAGAAGATGATGATATATATATATACATGGTCGAGCCACATTATTGTGACCACCAGCTGACATCCAGCGTCACCACCATGTGCAGCGCGGACACCAGCTAGACGGGCTGAGAGTGACCCAATAAGGTGCTGGAAGGTGTTCACAGGTATGTGGAGTCATTCTGACTGCAGTGCATCTGGCAGCTGCTGGAGGGTGCGTGGTGGAGGATCCATTGAGCGAACAACACGATCGAAGTGGTCCCACAGATGCTCGATTGGGTTTAAGTCTGAGAAATTAGGGGGCCAGGGAAGTACTTCGAAGTGCTCATCGTGCTCTTCCAACCACTCTCGGACATTTCTAGCAGTGTGACACGTCGCATTGTCGTGCTGGAAGATCCCATCCGCCCAGGTAGGATGGATTCATAATGAATTCGGTCCATAGTGCATGCCTTCCATACAGTGGCGAAACCATGTTTCAAAATCTGGGGGATCCGATCACACATACATGCATTATATGTATACATATATATACAATATTATATACATACTGTATAAGATAGAGTTTGGGACCCTCTCCCACACACGCAGGAGAAAAGCAGTTGCTGAGGCGCGATCTAATGGGAACGACATAGGCGTCTCTGTTGGCGAATTGTGGAACTTAGCGAGCACAACTGTAAAACTATGATAGATAAGGCAGAAATGTAAATTACAAGTTGTAGAACAGACTTTGCTTAATAGGAATCGATATCGCTGTTTTATTAAGTGCACATTATACACGTGTTTGCATTCTAAAAAAAAATCTTATACACTGCTGGCCACTCAAAATGCAACACCAAGAAGGAAGCATCCGATTGACCTGAAATTCGCAGCATGCGGCGACCGACCGCGAGAGGACATGCAAACGATTAGCATTGCAGGGCATATGCAAATCATGTGTGCCCGGCACGCTACCGAGAAGCACTATAAGAAGGGTGCACAGAAGGCGGGGTGTAAGTAGTGGAAGTGTGTTGTGCTGCCGGACCTGTGAGTGGGAAGCTTCCTGGTGCCTCGTCGCAGAATACGGCAGTCATTCCAGCACGTTTCGGAGTCCGACAGAGGACGAATAGTGGCTTATCGCGACAGCGGTTTATCGTACCGAGACATCGGCGCCCGTGTGGGACGACATCCAGCCAAAGTAAGGCGAGTATGGATTCGGTGGGTGCAGGAGGGACGGACGGACCGACGTGAGTGATTGCCGCAGCAGCGGTACACCGCCGAACGAGAGGACCGCCATGTTGTTCGGCGGGCATTGACGACTCGCACTGCCACATCACGAACGTTAGCGCAGGAATAGGGTGTGTTGCGCAACAACCTGTGTCAGCACGTACCGTTCGACGTCGTCTGCAGGAGCGGGGACTTGTCGCACGGCGCCCATTGCTCCAATTACCATTGACGTTACACCACCGGCGAGTGCGGCGGCAGTGGGCCGTTGAACGCCGCACCTGGACTACGGAATGGCACGACATTGTCTTCTCCGACGAATCCCGCTTCTGCCTGCAACACCACGATGGTCGGATCAGCGTGTGGCGGCACTGCCGCGAGAGACTGTATGACGCCTGTATTATGCATCGCCATACCGGTCCGTCACCTGGCGTTATGGATTGGGGCGCAATTGGATATGACACCCGCACCCCTCTGGTACGCATCGCCGGTACACTCAACAGCCACCGCTACATCTCCGACGTTTTGGAGCCTGTAGTCCTCCCTTACCTGCAGGACCAATGGCCTGTGAAGTTGAGGTTTTTGGATTTCGGATAAGGCGCATATGCTTAAATTGCATTCGGTAAAAATTTCGAAAAAATTAGTCACTTTAAGTTTTTATACATGCTTTAGCTGGTTTTGAAAAGAAAAACATGAAGATAAACCGAAAGGAAAGCAGTTTTGTTGTATTTACCAAAAACGAAGTGAAGTCTACATAACTGTAGCATTATTTTTTAATGTAGTCTGCATGCCATTTCGCACACATTTTGTAATGGTCCACCAGCTTCTTGATCCATCGGATGAGATAGTTTTCAGCTGTACTTGAAATTCTTTATGCGCCACTTATTTAAGCTCTTCATCACTACCGAATAGCCGGCCACGAAATGCTTTCTTAGGCAGACCGAAGAGGTGAAAATCGCTTGATGGAAGAGCTGGGTTATAAGGTGGATGTGGAAGGACTTCAGACTTGAGGTTTAGAATTATTTCTTCATGCAAAAATTTTCTCTAGATGGCGTAAATATGTATTTCTGTTGCACAGAATTGTAGCAGCGATACCCATCATCACGACTGTATGTGATACTAAATTTTCGTACTAGGTGTCGTAAATGTATGTTTGTCCCTCTTGATATTTTTACTACCCCAAGTTGCTTTGAAGAACATTGTTTCTCTGGCTAACAGGTAACATGACCAACAATATTCATAGGGTATCTACAAAATATTTTTTTTTTCTAGTTACCAGTTAAATACTTTAGAACATTCAAAAGTACTTTCAGAGTACTAAGCTCCAGCATCTTTGTCAAAGCCTGTACTTGGTTTTTACCCAGCTTGTTTTGCATAGAAAAAAAAAGCCTACGACAGAGGTGGCAAACCTTTTTGAGAGTGTGCGGCCAAATTGGCGAAAATCTTCTAAAAAGTCCTCTCGCGTGCCCATCCTAATTTTGAGAGCAGATTATCATATATTATTTATCCAATGTTCACTGTTCACTCACAAACAGCGGCAGAAAAATATAAGCAAAGCCAGGCCAATGCCAAGCGTTTTCTTCTATTATTACCACTGATGTATACACTGGTACTGCGAGAATTTCAAGACGTGTCATATGGCATCACAGGTTCTCGCAGTTTTCCACCTGGCACTAAGCCAGTGCCAGACGTCTTCTGTAAACACATCTCACTGTTCTCGTCGCTCAAAAGGAGAGGGGGTAAACAGCATACCTCATTTTCTTTAAGCGACGGTCAGGAGAGAGAGGTGATCGGGTGTGCAAACGTGGTTGTTGAACCCTCCGCGCTTCGCTTGTCCACTAATGTCCCGTCGAGTTACGACCAGGGCAAATCCTTTCGCGCTCCTTCTTAGACTAATCCAGCAAAGTGTCATCTTTATGCTGTTTGGCTGGAGCCCCTCTGTTGGGGCACTTCCGTTCAATGATACATTAAGCTGAAACAAATTGCCTTCGTCTGCGTTTATTGACATTTTCTAAGCTATTCCTTACATTCAGAAATATCCCTTAGTAGCAGTGATGACAATTATTATTTATGTATTTGCTTGTTATGGGTGTGGTTTAAAGAATCAAAGGGGAGGCACTGCATGTCGCGTGCTAACACAATTTTTCTCGTTTCGCCACCCCTGGCTTAGGTCCAGAAATTTTACGCTGCTACGCCTTGAAAGGTATTGTTATGTTTTGCCTTAAAATAATATTTAATAACAGTACCTTTCAATGCTACGTCTTGAAAGGTACTGTTATTAAATTTCCCTCGTTCAACACAAAAAGAGGGGGAAAGGAGGCAGGACACTTAATGCCATACGAAGCCTTTTAACAAATCATATAAAGAGGATAATCGGATATCATCATAGAAATTATAGCACCTACTGAGAAATGAATCTTCAAGAAATGTCTCTGAACCTCTCCAGTACATGTGCCTGCCGTGTACTAGAAATACTGAGATTCACTTCTTCACTAAGTTCTGGTTGTCAAAAGTGTCTGTAATTTCTAAGAAGTATCTGAGAAGCGGTGGTGATTTATGACCTATATCAATTAATAATAAGAAAAAAATAACCACTGACCTATCCAGAGAAGTCAAGTTCAAGTCTGCTGATCCTATATGGAATAATGTAAAGAAATTAGCTTCATATTCCACACCCAAATCTACTGCCATTCGCGAAACCTTAGAGATCATAACAAGCAGCGAGGCTTGCAATGATAACGTCTCTCTAGAGTTACCACGCATTTGGAATAAATTCTTCAAATAATGCTACGTTTTCTACCACGGTACTGCTTGCTCAACCAACGTGACCTCGTTTCTTCGAATGAATTATCACATTTTCGTCTATTCACTTATTGTCTAATCAAATCACCGCGTTCAAATTGTTGAAGTGTCTCACTGTATTATTCAGTTTGCAGTTAGCTGTCTATCTTCCTTGAAAAATCCATCTGGTTGATGTGCGAAAGCTTGGAAACTTTGATTTCTATTCTACGCCAAGAAATTCGGACTACTAGTATAGTTACCCGTATACTATTTTTAGACCTATATCCGTTCCTTGGTTTCAAAGGGTCGGCGAAACAGTCAAGGATACCAGCAAACATCGGTTTTCTTCGACTAGTTCAGATTCCTAAGCTATTGCATATTTGCTTAGCTCCAGTTTTTGGAATTTCTTCCCTTCGGCCACGAAAAGATAGCATACTTGAAAGGAAATCCGGAGATGCAATTTTCAGATTTTCTCAAGAAATGGGAAACAATAGAATTATCGTGCTTTTATGCCTAAAATGGTATTCATAAAAAATCTAATTTCTATTTTTTTTCCACCAGGTTGTGCCACGAACGAGAATCATGGTTCGTATATCTTGGGATTTCTCTTTCGCCCAATTTCCCAGCTAGGTGACATAATGTAAATTTCCATATTTTGTAAAATATCCACACTTATAGTATATCATTAATTATTTTAGTTTTTACACGATAATTTTATCACCCTTCCTATAAACATAATTGAATTTGAGAGATGCTTCTAGTGCGTAATGGCAAAAAAGGTGAATAAGTGTTTTTAGTCTAAAGCAGCCTACTTCAAAGAAGATTAACTTCCTAATCCTATAAGTAAAATATCTCAGTTTTAACAGATTCGGTGTTAATCTACTCCTTCATCATCTCTATATAAACAAAACTGAGTTTGAGAGGTGCTTCCAGTGGTATGGTGGAATAAGTATTTGTAGAGCTAAAGAAGCCAAATTTGAAAGGAATTAATGTTCCATCTATGTGAAATGCAATGAATAGGCAACCCTGATATTTTTTATGAGTCCATAGATGCCATAGAAACTGAGTTTGAGAGGTGCTTCTAGTGGTATGGTGGAATAAGTGTTTGTAGAGCTAAAGAAGCCAAATTTGAAAGGAATTAATTTCCCATCAATGTGAAATGCGATAAATAGGTAGCACGGATGCTTTTTGATGAGTCCATAGATGCCTGAGATAAAATATTTATTTACTTACGAAATGCGAATGAATGGTCTTGCTACGATTACAAGATATCCCCGTTCGTGCTTCAATGGGATATGTTAATGAAGAGATAACGCTGAGTGATGAATCGGCAGTGCAGCTCAAAAATATGTTAAACAAACCCCATTTGTATTCCAATTGCACCTGAATCTTTTAAAAAACGTAGATGAATGCGATATACTCTGCAGACGCCCAGCGGGGGCGAACCTCTTTTTCTCACAGGTGGATGTCTTCATTGTACATTAAAAAAGCCATGTGCCCAAGGGCCTGTCGCCTGCATGGACGCTGAACTCTGTTGGTGGCAGAAATCTGAACGGCGAATCTCAGCCTCTGTTTGACCTCTTCAAACCACACCCGATGTCAAGAAGCCTCGAAGACAGTCAGTCCTCCACCGCACAAAGCGCACATTGGGTTGCTTTTGTGTATGTTCAAGACGCCGTGTAATCTTTCGGGCTTCAGGTGAGAAGCCAGCTGGAACAATTCTGTTGCACTTCGGAGATCAAATTCCCCTTCCGACCTACTAAGCCACGGGGATAAATAAAGGTCTACGCCAAAATAAATTTTATTTCGTACACATTTCAGTCGTGAGGACATTTCAGAATATACAAATGAACATTTCTTTTAATGTCTTTCATAGCATTTCCTTCGGCAGCATTGTATTGTAAATCCGTTCTATTTCCGGCCACTGCAAATTGTTGAAGCGTTCTATTATTCAGTTTGCAGTTTGCTGTCTACCTTCCTTGAAAAAGCCATCTGGTTGATGTGCGAAAGCTCGGAAACTTTGAATTCTATTTTACGCCAATAAATTCGGATTACTAGTTTAATTTTACTATTTTAAGTAACAGTGAAGCGCTTGTGCTTCTTATAATCCCTGAACACACGTAATGGAAAAAAACATAAAACGTAAAGATTCACTTACTTTTTACTTAAACAAAATTTTTGTGTAAATGAGAGAATATCCGTGGTAAAATCTCTTGGAGATAGCAACGAGCAGAGAACTATAAGCAGCATTTTCCTCCTGAACGATATTTTTCTCCTTATTGGCATACTAGGGACTTCGGAAGGTATCCTAGATTATGTTCAACGCTGAAGTTCACATGCTGTGTGGAGATTATTTTCACATTTCTAAAACCTCTTAATGCTGAACGTAAAAGAGAACTTTTGCTGGTTATGAGCTCATTGGTATCTTTTTTAGCCTTGTGACGTATACTCTAATTTAACTTTCCTTTCTTAGCCTTGTGACTTATGTACACTCTAATTTAACTTTCCTTTTTCAGCCTTGTGACGTATACTCTAATTTAACTTTTCTTTTTTAGCCTTGTGACGTATACTATAATTTAACTTTTCCTTTTTAATTTCTTTCTCTATGTAAATTTGCGTCCATTCTCCTTAGAGTGTTTCAAACTTAACGTTATATCTTTTCTCTCGCAAGAGTATGTTTGGCAACACCTTGAGGTTTCTTCCTTTTTTTATTTATTCGAGTTTTAACGACGACCACCGTGAGCAACTCAATGGGCTATAAGCGCAGTCACCCGTCCCTAATTTAGGGACGGGTGACTGCGCTTATAGACTCCTGGGAAGGGTGCGAGCCAGTGCCGTAAGACAAACACAACATCCATGCCTCACCAGGATTCGAACCCGGACCCATCTCGGACGAATGGTTGTAAGCCATCGCTTAGACCACTGCGCCACCGGGGCGGCACACCTTGAGGTCAGAACGTATGACGTGTGGATGTGTCAGATGAGAACCGAACGATATATAATTCGTGAGCAGCAGCAAAAGGGGAAAATGGTGGAAGTTATCATACTAATTGTGGAGAAACGTTTGCTAAATTGAAGTTTGAGTTATTTAAAGGCTGCGTGTTCTGCTTTTGTGTTGTTGTTGTTCTCGTAACCAAGTATTATTATTGCCGTTAACTGACGTTCGTTTTATTATACCTTGTGGAAGTGCCAAAGTATTAGTGACTGAATAAAGACTAATCGTAAGTAACCTTTTCTGGACGCTTACTTGAGTGACTCCTGTTTCACTGTAGGCGAATTTTTATGTAGTGTTCAGTCAGCTATACTTAAATAAACATTACAGCCTTTCATACAGAAAGGCTGTGACAGTCCTGTTATGCTTTGCAAAATATTACCCAGGACATTACCCGACAGAGCTTGTCTCATTTACCACATCCATGTTGGTATTAACGGAAAAACGTTACAAATATAGCGTTTTGCCAATTCCTGTTACGCCAATGCTTTTGAATGTTCAGACGCTCAAGGTTTTCATGGAGCATCCAACCTTCAGATGTGAAGCTTTATGAGAAATAACACCAGCTGGATTTGTATCCAGCGCTTCTCTGGTAAAACTTTTAAGATGTAATCTGCATATACTCTGATTTTTACTGCATTGTGTTGTGAGCACCACCTGCTGAACCTCCCAACCACGATTTTTATTTTTATTTTTGTGCACTCTACAACTGTGTGCAAATTTTGGAAAAGCAGTAATAATACCTCTGGAATACATGAACACTGGGAAATTTTCGGTTACAATTCCATAGTACTTCTTTAGAAGCCAAGGTAATGTTCCTTTCTTTTGGTGCAAAAATGTTTCTTTTTCCTGCCGTTTCGCTTTTTCTGTTTCTATAACTTTTGCTGCAGCCATGAAGTACCTCTTTCCAATTTAATTCTTGTTGGCACACTGGGGATTTAGGAAGGAATAGCATTAAACCTAAATTCCGTTTAAGGAATAGCTTTAAACGGGATTTCGGAAGGAATTAGCCTTTAACCTGCATTAACGGTTCCTATTTAAATATGTGTATCTGCAAATCGCTCTTTATGAACTGTAGGTAAATTTACTTACGCAACTGAAATGCGTAATAGACCGGCAGCGAAGCAGCGTGCCGTACATTCGTTGTCACCAGACATTGAGACCACCGTTGGAATAATATCCAAATAAGGAAAGTTGTTTTGTTTCTCTTAATGCACACGTAATAGGAACATCTTCACCAATTCTACCGCACGCACTTCGGGACTTCAAGGTCACATAAGATTCTCAGCTGTCTGGCTCATAACTTCGTCGTTGCCGCAGATATTTTTAGTACGTCTTTTGTAAAAAAGTATGTGCTTATATGATCACTTTTTCCCGACCGTCCGTCTGTGGATATCATATCTCAGCAGTTATTAGTCCGATTTGAAAAAACTGTTTTTGCATTGGAAAGCTTGAAATGTGAGAACGATGATCTTTGTTTTCCTCTTTTCTCGATGCATAACTTCCCCGCTAGAGGCGTAAACGCAGATGCTGTCGAATTCAAAAGGCATTTTATTCAATACATTTGCTTCTAAATATCCGAAGCAAATGTAAAATAAATATAAAGAATATATATATATGAAAAAAATATATTCTTTCTTCTTTTCGATGTCATTTATAACAAAAACTGTTTTGGGTGCAATTTCTTTTTCAAGTAATGCATATATTTTCCGCTAGGGGTCGTGAAGGTAAATTTGGATTTCCCCATATTTCTGCTTCTAAAAGTCCGATTTCAAACGTTCTTTCTGCATCGGATACAGCTTCTGGTGAGAAAGTTTCTGCCCATAATTTCTAATTTTTTGTAGAGAACAGTTTGGTCACCAGGGGCGTAAGTGTTTACTTCTGTATCTGATGCATTTGCAGCAAAATCTGCACGTCTGAAAACTCGATTGAAAACATTCTTTCGTGGACTGATACCGCTCATCTCGGAAAAACTTCTGCTTGAAATAGGGCATAGTTTTTCCGCCAGGGACGCAGATTTATATCTTATTTTTGTCGATATCCCTGCTTCTAAGAGTCCGATTTCAAAAATTCTTTCTTTATCGGAGAGCGTTTCTGAAGCGAAATATTCTGCATAAAATTTCAGTTTTTTTCTTAACGCACAACTGTGCCACTAGAGGGCGTAAGCTCAAGCTCACGTTTCTGATTACAGTATGTTTGCAGTAATATCTGCGGGATTAAAAACTCTATTAAAAACATTCTCTTTCGATCAGGTTGCTACTAACTATGAAAACATTTTGTGTATATTTCCTTCCCAAAATAATGCAAAACTTCCCCGTTAGAGACGCAAAGGTTTAAAGTGTTTTCTCCATATCTCTGCTTCTATATGGCCGATTTAAAGAAAATCTTTCATCACCGGATACCATTTACCTTGTAGAACACTTTACGCCTGTACTTGCGGTGCCTTTTATATTTCACAGTTCTTTCGCTAGGTGGTGTTTGCGTACTTTTGTTTGCAGCTGTATCTCACCTTCTAAAAACCATATTGATTTTTTTTTTTTTTTTAAAGGTGGAGAACACTGTCCTCTTGTTATCTCTGCTTTCCAGAGACTTGCTTGAAAAATTCTTTTTCCTAAGCATGAAAAATTCTTTTTCCTACTTTCCGCGTATTTTGAACATTTCGATAATGCAAAATTCTTCTGCTAGGGGGCGTAGAGTTATATCATGTTTCCTTCTATATTTCTTCCTTCAGCTGTACGATTTAAAAAACTATTTATCTCTGATAGGAAGTAAGTAGCTGCTTCTATTTCTCGATGTTTTGTCGATTACAGAAATCCGGTTGATTACTTTTTCTAACCAGTTCCGTTGATTATAAATAACTTTCAAAAATTTTATTCGCCTCGGAAAGGATTCGAAGGACGTGCTTTACAACCGAAAATTCTGTGTTATATTTCTTGTTGGTTATAGCTCCGCTTTCATAATTTCGACTTGAAACCCGCCGAAGCAACTCCGACAACAATTAAAAAAAACACACAATTATTATAATGGCAAGAAAATTTTATTGTTAAAACCCGATATGCATTGTTGCTCAATTACATTGTTCCTTTCGGGCGGTGAAACAATTTCTGTTTATACACGGTCGAGTTACATTATTGTGACCACCGGCTAATATCTAGAGTAACCGCCATGTGCAGCACGGACAGCAGATAGACGGGATGGGATTGACTCAATAAAGTGCTGGAAGGTGTTCAAAGGTATGTGGAGCCATGCTGACTGCAGTTCATCTGACAGCTGCTGGAGGGTGCGTGGTGGAGGAACCATAGGGAGAACAACACGATTGAGGTGGTCCCACAGATGCTGAACTGGGTTTAAGTCTGGAGAATTAGGGGGAGGCAGGGAAGTACTTTGAAGTCTTCGTCGTGCTCTTTCAACCCCTCTCGGACATTTCTAGCTGTGTGACACGTCGCATTGTCGTTCTGGAAGATCCCATCCGCCACAGGGAGGACAATCAGCATGTTTGGGTGCACGTGGTCTGCAAGGATGAATTCATAACGAATTCGGTCCATAGTGCCTTTCACAGGTATGAATGGACACAGAAAATGCCACGAAGGCATTCCCCAGACCATAACGCTGCCCCCACCAGCTTGTGTTCTTTCAGCAATGGTTGAAGAGTGTTTGTTCTCCGATGTTTCTCGCCTTATACGCCAACGTCCATCCGTTCGATGAAGCAGAAAACGTGACTAATCGGAAAAGGCAATCCTTTGCCAATCAGCGGCGGTCCATTTCCTATATTGCCGTGCAAAGTTAAGCCCTTTCTGCCGATGCACTTTCGTTAGCATAGGTGCAGTGAGCATCCGTCTGCATCAGAGCCCATACGCAACAGGGTTCGCTCGCTGAACTGTCGTTTCAGACACACTTCCGGTAGCCCCCTGGTTCATTCGGTCAGTGAGTTGCTTCACTGTAGCGTGTCGATCGGCCCTCACGCACCTTTGAAGCCGATGTTCACCTCTCACATAAATGGCACGTGGTCCTCCGCAGTTTCCACGTCGCTTATTCGCAATGGTGCCATTTCTCCAATCACGATACACTTCAACCACAGAAGCACGCGAACAGTGCACAAACTGCAGTGTTTCTGTTTCCTTTTATCCATAACAGCGACGAGTGATATGTTTTCAGAATTCCTACAGCACACCTTATATACCCTCCAAGCCAGCTCACGACACGTGCCTTCTATCATTGGCTACGCGCTGTTGACGTCAAAAGTAGGAGGTGGTCACAATAATGTGACTTAAGTGTGTATGTTCCCGTAAAAATAGCACAATAAATATTTTCGCTTCTAACAAGCCCATCTTTTGGAATTTCGGCTTGAAACCGGTCACTGCAACTTCGACAACGGAGAAAAACAGTCTGCATACATTTTGAAGCGTCTATCACTCTGGCGTTGAGTTATGCCTACTACAGACACTGTGCTGCCCCTGGGACGCAGTGGTCTAACTCTGGCTTCTGTCCGTATGTTCGAATTGACCCGGCTCGAATCTTGGAATTAAGTTATGTTTTCCGGCTCTGGCCTCTGCCTTTCCCGGAAGTTGTGGCCCCAAATCAGGGACGGGCGACTACTATACCCCACAGAGTTTCTCACAGTGACCGTTAAAGTCCGAAACAAACATAAACTTTTGTTTTTATACCGTAGACATGATTTTCCAAGTGCAAGGGATATTCTGGAGAACATTGCCTTTACTCATAGAAAGAAATGCCGTCAAGTACTGTTCGAATGATGACCTCGGAAACTTTTAAAATTGCATTGAATGTCGGGATTGAAATAACTAGATGTCGGTTCGACTAAGGCCAACTAGAAAGTACAAGGCCATGATATTAGAGTGATGAGTTTCTTCCGTTTGTGACGTCACTCTTATGTCATACGACCTGAAACGTTAGCGTCGTGTTTGACATCGTATCAGAGTAATATGACCAACCCTGGAATCACAGTGTTTCCACTTAGGCGCGTCACAGAGTTCACGTGACAAGGTCAACCACACGGAGGTATAAGCGGCCGGCCAGGACAGATGAGCCATAGTGCGTTACGTGAGCACAATGGGCAGAGGTAGTGATTTGACGGACGTTAAAAAAGGAATGATCAATGGCTACCTGTCCATCCTCACTGACCGCATGCATCCCTTCATGTTGGAAGTTTACCCTGGTGATGATGGCGTCTACATACAGGACAATGCGCCGTGCGTCGCTAAGGGGAGCGTGACGTGTTCCGGGAACACGGCACCTCCCTTGACCGACGAAATCGCCCGACCTCAATCCCATTGAACACTTGTGGGACTATTTGGAGCGACAGCTTCGACGTGCCGATACACAGCTATGTCATCTCCGAGACCTCCGTGCTCTGCTGCAATCCAAATGGGCACGTGTGCCTCTTGCAACCTTCCAGGGCCTCATTGAGTCCATGTCACGGCTTTCCGCGGCTGTCATCTGGGCCAAGGATGGTTATTCCCATTGTTAGGTAGGTGGTCATATTATTCTGATACGACCGTGTACACGGCAGCATTGGAAACCAATCGGAAGGCTTGTTATCCGTATGACATCACTAAGAGATGGAACTTATCTCTCTAATATCATGGCCTTGTACTTTCTAGGCGGCCTTGGTTCGACCCGTTCCAGGACGCTTCCTGCATTCTCGAAATGAATGACGGTTGCCGACGGTATTTACGTATCTAAAAAAACAACACTGAGTTGTTGAAATCAAGGACAATTAGTTGCGCTTAAATAGTTTTGCTTAGAAAGAAGAAAAAAAGTGAAAAATAGCATATATAGGCTTTTATGATTAGGTTTTACTAAATTAGATAAAATAAACAAATGCCAGCCTATCAATTTGCGTTTCATTTTCCGCTTGCCACAAGCATTTCTTTGAAATCTGCAAGTGTTGGTCCATTCAAAAAATGAAGTTTGCCGATTTTCAAGAGCATCTGAATAGTTTGTTAGATAAGCAAAGACCTTGATAAGAATTTAGTTTCCGCCTGCAGTAAGAGTGTCCTTGGATATCAACGGGACTGTGCCGCTAGTGTGCAAGAACACGTCAAGAGTTTTAAGATCCCGAAAAAAAAAATCGAGTTCGATGACCAGAGCAGCGGCAGCTCCGGTGAGAATAAAGAGTATCTTTGTAGAAACAGAGAAAACAATGAACCAAGAACAACTCTTAGCGAGCCCGTTTATGGAATTTTGTTGGGTGCTGACACGGAGCATGCGCAAAAGATTCACTTGAGCGCTTTGCTCAGAAGAGGATGCCTGATTCAAGTGACCCTTAAATACTCTAAGAGCTCACAGAATGGTTTTTGTAAGGACGAATCACAAGTGTTTTCTCTACTGCCTATTCACTGACTATTTATAGCCTATATTGTTGTTTCCTTTTATTTCTGTTTCACCTTTTTTGTAAAATGAACATATTCTGTCCGCAAACTGTGAGGCTGAAAGTTTGCTTCACTGTTGCGTGCAACAGATTATTTCATGAACAGTGAATAACTTTCTGGCGAGTTTAAAACTCAGCAGAAGCGTTAAGCAAAAACCTTCTTTTTTATGCAATGCATTTTTCAGTACGCTTTTCGATATCCAGATTCATAATTCCAACATGCAAGTGGCACTTAAGCAGCCGTTTGTGGGCATGATATTTTTGCTTCCAGAGAAAATTACATGTTCACGGCGGTTATGAGGGTATCGCTGTATGCACTCATGGTCCACACTATTACCCCTGTCTCTACTACAGACGCGTGTAACGCACATAGCACTAACGGCACCTTTCGGCACGGAATATATACACAAGGTACGAACAGGGCGTGCCAGTTCGTCAGTACGAAGCCTGTGCAATTGGGAACGAGAAAGACTTGTCTGGGTTTGAACGAATAAGGATTATCGGCGCGAGAAAGGCGGAGGCCAACATCTCGTCAACTTCTTTGTTGGATGCTTGAGACTGCTGTAATGAAGGTGTATAGAGTATGGTTCGGAGATAGACTGACATCCAGCACACGTGCCAGAAAGGGAGAGACCACCATTCGTTGACAGTCCAGTTTCTATGCGCTGTCCGAGACAACAGGCGGCTCATGATCCCCCAATATTTACGATTACAACTAGGGCGTACGAACGTTTTCGAGCACACAGTCAAGCGGTCGCTTTTGCGGCTCACCCAAATAGACCCTGGCCGAGTGGAGGCTTAATGGAGTCCCTACGAAGTTCAAAGAAGGTAAACCAAAAGCTGTAGCACATACACACAATGTTTTGCTCATCTTTTAATTTGACTGATTCGTTTTTGTGAGGTAGTAAAACTACGGCAGATGCTATCAATGTAGAGAACTCGTTATTCATGTATCAGCAAAAAAAGAATTTGCAGTACGAGGGTTGTATCGAAAGTAATGCAAAAGTGGGCAAAACTTCTTTACTAACTGACAGAGGTAGTTCAAATCGTACATGTTGGTAGAGTAACTCTTCCTCTACAGTAACCCTTCTTCTTCATTACATGTAAATAATGGTTTCCAAGCAGAAGCAACGTGCCGTCATTGAGTTCTTGACGAAGGAAACGCGCAGGCTGTCCGATATCCACAGAACTCTACAGAATGTTTACCGAGACGACACCATTGACGAGAGTAACGTACACAGATAGACGAAGAAGTTTAAAGAAGGGGAAACCAGCATTGAAGACGAACCACGCAGTGGTACGACATCATCTACGACCACTGACACAAATCGTCAGCGAGTGGATGAATTGATTTGCGCTGAGAGACGAGTCACAGTCCGTGAACTTGTTGCACAACTGGACTGTGGTCACAATGCCATACAGAAGATGACTTAAGGTATCGGAAAGTGTGTGCAAAGTGGGTACCTCGGTAGTTGACACCCGATTTGCAGGAGAGAAGACTGAAAGTCTGCTCTGATCTGCTGGAAGCGTTTGAAGCCAATGAACACACTTTTTTTCAGATCTGGCGACAGGGGATGAAACGTGAGAGTATCTATATGATCTGGAAATGAAGAATCAATCCATGGAATGGCGTCACACCTCTTCACCAAGGCTTAAGGAGTTCAAGAGCCAGTGATCAGCACAGAAAGTCATGGGGACTGTTTTTTGGGATGATAGGGTTGTCATTCTCCTTGATTTTCAGGAACGCAGCCGTACCGTAACCTGCGAGAGGTACATTGAGACACTCAAGAAGCTGATAGAAGCCAAAAGTAGGAAGAGACCGAACAAGAATCTGAAAAGGATCCACATTCACCTTGACAATGCGAGACCACACACATCTTTGGCAACAAATCAGGCGATCAGCAAATTAGGCTGGTCGGTGGTCCCCCATTCACCGTGCAGCCCAGATCTGGCGCCCTCCGACTTCCACCTGTTCGGTCCAATGAAGGTCCAATGTTTGGACAGTCTCCGGGGACAACGATTTGATGACACAGACGAGGTGAAAGTGGTTGTGAAAAAGTGGGTACAACAGTCCACACCTGAATTTTTTCAAAAAGATGCGAGAGTTGGGTTCGGCGATGGCGCAAATGATTGCTTGTGATAGAAACTATGTTGAGTAGTACCTTTATATAGAGAAAGAGTTACTCAACCAACATGTGTAATTTGAACGACCTCTGAGAGTTAATGAAAAAGTTATTTATGCCCATTTTTGCATTACTTTCGGTATGATCCACGTAGAAGCGAGGAGTTTATTTTCAGGAAACTGAGCATCTTGTCAAAACTACGCTGGACTGCTCACCATCGTTCTTCACCAGCACTGGTTGAAGTCATGCACAAACAAAAAAAAGTTTGTTATGCACTTAAAAGATTCAAATGTTGTGACTTTACGGAGAAACTCTTTCCAAAAATTATCACCCCTAAGAGGAAAAGATCAGTTTACATATTTGTCCCCCCCTCCAGACATCACTTTACACTTATTCGTGCCCCCCTCCCCCTCCATGTTTTTGGTCATGCTACAGCTATGTTTGCAGAGCTGTGATAAACGGTTCTCTATACGTGTAAATTTGTCCCTTCTTTATTTGCTTTATGTGTTCCTCTGTTTGCATACATCAGAGGCTGTTATTGAAGTGGTTGAAACTTGTATTTGTCTGAATAAACGAGAGCTGTTTTAATAAATACAGTAGTTCCCCCTTATCCGCGGTGTCGCTTTCAGCGGTTTCAGTTACCCACAAAGTCAACCGCCGTCCGAAATTGCTAAATGAGAAATTCCAGAAATAAACAATTCATAAGTTTTAAATCTCGCGCTGTTCTGAGTAGCGTAATGAAATCTCGTGCTGTCCCGCCCAGGACGTGAATCATCCCTTTGTCCAGAGTATCCACGCGGTATACGCTACCCGCCCGCTTTGTCAAAAGCCGTCTCGGCTATCAGATCGACTGTAGCGGTATCGCAGTGCTTATGTTCTAGTAACCCCCTAAAGCGCAAGAGTATTCGGATATGTCAAACGGAAGCCTTAAAGTGCTTCCTTTAAGTGAAAAGGTGAAAGTTCTGGACTTAATAAGAAAAGAAAAAAATCGTATGCTGAGTTTGCTAAGATCTACGGTAAGAATGAATCTTCTATTCCTGAAATTGTGAAGAAGGAAACAGAAATTCGTGCTAGTTTCACATTCGGATAACTTATATTACAGTATATTGTTGTAATTGTTCTATTTTAATATCAGTTATTGTTGTAATTGTTCTATTTTATTATTAGTTATTGTTACAATTGTTCTATTTCATTAGTTATTGTTGTAATTGTTCTATTTCATTAGTTATTGTTGATAGTCTCTTATTGTGCCTAATTTAAAAATTAAACTTTACCATAGGTATGTATGTATAGGAAAAACATAGTACACTGTAAAAAATAAGTGGTGTGAATTCACAGAACATTTCTGAAAGTAACGTGCAGCAAAGTTGCCGGTAGGTGTCCGTCTTTTTCAGAAATTTACGTTTTTAAAAGTGCCCGTTTATTTTAACTTCCGAATTTTGACAGGTTTTCCGTAGCCAGAAATTCCATTAATTTCAGAAAAAAATCCATTTCAGCTTTTTTCTGTATTTAAACTGAAATTCCGCCAAATCAACGAGCCTGCATTTTTTATCCCGTACCCCAGATAATCCTTCCGCTTCAGTCAGAATCGAACCCTGTCGTTTGAGTTGGTTCAATAGGTAACGCATACCTTTAACCACTGAGCCACAAACTCTCGGTAATCGGATTCACGTACATCGTATAAGAAACTGCGCGAAGATTTTTATTTTTTTTTATTTTTGTCATTAATGCGAGCGATTTAGTCATTTTATTTTCTGTTGGAGCTTATTATCTTTCTGAATAGGTTTGTAATAACTTTTTTTTTTTTTCTGTAGGACGACTTTTCACAAATTAAGCACTTTTCATCGTGATTTTTGAAAGCTATAAAATGCTTTGCAACCTGATTTTTTTAAAACTGACAATAACTTTCATTACCTTTAAAAAAGGTGAAATGTACTTTTTATAGTATTATTTCACACACACACACACAAAAAAAAAAAAAAAAAAAATCCTAAATATAAAATTTACTCTTGATAGCTGTAATATCTTTTGCCTTAAGTTGTCCAAAGGCATCGTATAATCATCTGTACAATAATTTAAGTACCCGGTTTCTTACAGTAACGCAACATACTATTAACACCTAAATAGCTGGTGAACGAAATAAGGGAGAGAAGAAGAAATATCCGGTGCCACAATAAACAAAATTCATGCGATATGCTATCCGCAACATCTGATCTCACTACGGAATTTTAAAATTCGACAGACGATTGAAATTTAAAAGTAAATCAAACCTCAAGTATTCTCACCAATCGCTTCTGTTTCCGGTAATTTCTCGTCATACGGAAAAGTGAGAACGGAGTTTTCTTGTTAATATACGAAAGGAATTGTGGAAAGGTTTCTGAAAATTCAGAATTTTCCGTTACACATCTCTAAAACGGTAATTTACCGTCAATGTAAGAAATATACGAAAGGAATTGAGAAGATTCTATGTAATAAAATAAAGCCGGAAAACAGAGCAAAACTTTTCAATCAATGTATTGTATAATACCCATTATGATATATGGCGCTGAAACCAGACCTATCAGGAAAAACAACTTAGACAAATTACAAAAAAAAAAAAAAAAAAAAACAGAAAACACAAAGTAAAATGGAAAGATCTCTGCTAAATATAAGACTTCAAGATAAAGTAAAGAATGCATAAGATTCAGAACAAAATTTTTAGACATAGGTAAAAATATACTCAATTTAAAATTGAAATGGGCTGGCCATATAGCAAGAATGGAAAATAATAAGTGGACTAAGATGGTGACAGAATGGAGATCATACAAAGGAAAGAAAACAGTGGGAAGACCAGAGGAAAAATGAATGGATGATATAAACAAAACTGTAGGAAAGCTGTGAAATAGACAAGCTCCGGACAGGAACATTTGGAAAGAAATGAGGGAAACCTATAGCCTCAGTTGGCTATAAAAGGGTTGGAAGAAGATAAGAAAGAAACTGCGGAAAGGTTCCTGAAAATTCAGAATTTTCCCGTGGTGCGAAAAATCCGTGAGATTCAGGTTTCTTTCTGTCATTTCACGGATAAGGTTGTATCAGAAATATGCTTCGTTAGTGAAAATCCTCTAAATACGTGGCGTCAGTGAATAAACGAAGACATCGCTCTTTCCACGTTTATCAACACATAGCAACCGAAAAATTGCCATCCGGTCATTATTATTCGGGCAGATAACAATTTTTCGGTTGCTATGTGTTGATAAACGTGGAAAGAGCGATGTCTTTGTTTATGCTTCGTTAATTCACGAAAGAAATGACCGAAAGTGGTTCGTGAATTTCAGAAAATGTTTTACAGTGTTTATACGTATATAGGGTTCGGTAATATCCACTAGGGGTCTTCCCGCGGAAAAGGGGGGGGGGTTCGGTAATATCCACAGGGGGTATTCCCCGCGGAAAAGGGGGGGGATACTGTAATAAAAATAATAAAAAGCAACAATATTTTAATGAGCGTTGAAGCAAGTCAAGATGCACACGTAACATACGAGTAAACTGTCTCCCGTAAACCTAACAATTTCGCTTCCCTTTGAAGTTCGTTCGGGCCCTGCATAGTAAAGAGCTGAAGAGAGTTATTATGTCATGCCTGCTTTCTGAAAATGCACAAAACAATGAGAGAGAAGGAGAGGAGGAAGACAGAGAATCAATGACCTATATTTTCTTGTCTGTCTGCTCAGCATCCAAAGTCCATTTACAGAAATCCGATCAATACGTCCGACTCCAGGATGTCGCGACAACGGGACGCGAGCCAAGCGCCTTGTGGTCGAAACTCATCTTCCTGCTCCTAATCCGGGGCGGAAATTTCCGCTGAATCAATTATGTCCCAGGATCGCTCTAAGTCATCTCTTAATAAGATCTAAAAGAAACGCGATCAATTCACAGGTCTAACAATTCTCCACCTCCAGCGTATTCTACCAAAAGTTCAGGATTTTCTGAGAAATATTTTCTGTTACATTCACGGAAACCAGCTTTTCCTGCCCGCGGGAACAATATTGTTCTCAAGCATATATCGTTTTATATGCTTGAGAACAACATTGTTCCCGCGGGCAGGAAAAGCTAAAATATTACCCTTCATTTTTAACGTCGTTTCACGAGGCGTATTTAGAGGGGGAAGCAAGCCGTGGCCTTTGCCCCCCCCCCCGAAAGCGTTTTTTTTTTTTTTTGGTTAAAATGCGACTTACTATAGTAAAATACCTTAACTTAAGAAAAATGCGAAAACTTACATTAGAAAAGATGCTTTAATTGTTCCTCCTATTTTTCATTAACTTTAATTTTGTTCTGGTGGATTTCAAGAAAATCCCGTTTTTCGTCCCCTCTACGAAAAATATTTTTATATGCTTCTGGTTGTTTCACATTATTATGTTGATAAAAAAATGTCGTTATTCTATCTGTCCCTCTATGCACATATAAACAGATAATATAAATAAACATATAATGTAAACGACTTATGACCATTTGTCCGAGAAGGGTCTGGGTTCGAATCCCCGTGAGGCATGGATGTTGTGTTTGCCTTACAGCACTGGCTCTATCCCTTCCCAGGAACCAATGGCCCTAAATTAAGGACGGGCGACTACTTATAGCCCATCGAGTTGCTCACGGTGGTTGTTAAACCTTCAATAAAAAAATCTTAATGATGATTATTACGAGAGAAGTTCAAAAAGTTAATGTGCTTACCTACTTCCAGTGAATAGAAATATGCAGTATATCTTCTACAGGTAGTGCATATTTTTGCATGTCACTGTACAAAGTTTCGGTGTGACAGATCTATTTCTCTCTCTTTTTTTATGCTATGCATCTTTCCAGACAGCTGTAAAGTGAATCTCATGAAAAAAATTTCGATGCAACGGAAATGGGTAAAGAAAGTAGTCAAAACCATGGTTGAAATCTGATTTTTGAACGCTATCTCATGAAGTGACGCTGCAATAGTTTTAATTTCATTTTTACTCAACAATATATTTTACTAAATTATCGCCGAACATTATTTCATCAAGTGTTGCATAAATGTTACCAATATCTCTTTGCAATCTGCGTAAATTACGAAACCTCAAGCTAAAGTTGATAAAAGCCATTACAAAAATGCATCTTAACGCAACAGTGAAGATAAATTTTAAAAAAGGAATTATCATGCCACTACTAAGTACTACTACTACAACTACTATTACTACTAAGTACTACCAGTCGAATAGATTGACCGCAACGACCAACAATTATTTACTATTAATAAAAATAGTTACTCTCAAGTAATACCGATTTAAAATTTGATTTTATTTAAAAAGCGATGGAAAAAATGTACCCACAGAATATAAAAAATTCCTCATTTACCAATTCCTAAGATTTTCCCTCTAAAACACCCACGAACACCCACCCAAGATCTACCATCACTGAGTCATCATTCAAGCCAAAAGTGTGCTCTTATCATTTTAAAACCCCACTGGGACTCATCCTTTAGATAAATTTGCCATTGTAATCCTTTTGGAACGTGCTTTACATTCTTCAGCTTAGTGAAGCAGGCTGAAGTGCTAGTATTACTAAGTAGGATCCAAAAGTTCTCAGACTGGGTCCGTAAGTCCATAAATAGTTAGAGTTACATAACTGAAACACAACCTCCTTCAAAATGAAACCGTCTTGCGATAACACACTTCTGCCAGCGGCTGTAGACGTGTAGAGTTTGTCAAAGCACTTTTGGAACCCATTATTTGCAATGCCCTTCAGTGCAACCAGCGATGCAGTTTTTATTTCTTTTGCGCTCGAAAACTGACGACCCTGAAGTCGACATGTTAGCTCAGGGAAGAGGTGGAAGTCGCAGCGGGACGAGGTCAGGTGAATACGGTGGGTGTGGGAGGACAACAGTTCTTGTTTTGGCGAGAAACTCACGAACGAGGAGTAACCTGTGTGCATTGTCGTGCAACAGTACCCACGACTGATCGCCCCACAGTTGAGGGCTCTTCTTGCGGATTGACTTATGTAGACGTTGCATGATGTCCTGTCCAAATAGAGCTTCTTGTTGACAGTGCGTGGTCCTTCAGGGATAAATTCCAGATGAACAATACCCTGCATGTCGAAGAAGACCACTAGCATGGTCTTGCCTTTCTATTGTCTCCACACAAACCACAGAATTTCTGCTTGCGTGGAGACAATAGCGATTTCCACGAAGTTGATACCCGCTTTGTCTGCCGGTCGAAGAGGCAGGCAGCACCATTTTTCATACCCCAATAGGATTCTTCTAAGAAATTATTGGTATTGGTTAGCGATGATTACCAAATCGACAGCCATTTCTATCCGTATGGCCAACTGATCTTCAGTTAACGTGCGTGGGTCGATGTGTTGACACACCCAGTGCATCTTCAGATCATCTGTTAGTATCTGTTGACACGTAGTCTCCGATATTCCAGTAGCTTCTGCTATTTGCTTGATCGTCTGTTGGTGCGTACGATGGCCGCAATCTTCGAAATGTTCGTTCGAAGTGTCATTGGTCTCACGCTTCGTTTGTCGTCTTGGACCTCATTTCTGCCTTCTCTGAAGTGTCGATGCCAATCGAATGTTTGTAACCGTGACAGGATGTTTTCGCTATAAACTTGCTTCAACATCTCGTAAGGTTTGTTGGACTTTCGTTCAAATGAACGCAAAACTAAAAATTTTAACGCGCTGTGAGGGAGATAGACGAAAGCAATTTTGCTGTGGGGGGGGGGGGGGGTATGTTTTTACGTAATCCAATAATCACCGTGGGTATCCGATACACGTACTTTACCATACAGGAGCAGTCCGGGAACTTTTGGATCCTACTCCGTATACAGTAAGAAGCTATACACACGTGACTTACTGAAGAATGCCTCATTACTTGGATTAAGTGACCTGATTTTGTCATGATCAAACCACCAATTAGAGATGTTGTTCGCGAACGACTCGTTCGAAAAGAACGAATCAGCAAGGTGAGTCATTGGCGAACGAATCTTTTCTGAAAAGAATCGATTCCGGCAAAACAGCCGATCTCCTGAATGACTCAGTCAGAATTTCTTTCACTAGACAGCAAAAGTTCATCCTAGTGTCTCGGTGAGGTTCATGTTCTGGTCAGAAAACCTTACCTTATTCAGAAGCGCACAAAATGCAATAAATTACGTGAATGTTTCGAAAGGAACTTGCAAGTAAACCAAGGAAAATAATTTTTCCATGAGAATTAAAAGCAAATTTAAAAGCAATTCACTTAACCGGAAGTGCTAAGAACGTAAACAAACGAATCGTTTCAGTGAGTCGAATCAAATGAATCGGTTTGCCCATCTCTACCACCAATGAGACAGCTGGTCTGCGACCTTCCTGACGATGTTGTAATTTTATTGTTCAGTGGCTCCGTCTGTCACCTAAAAACGTGGCAGCCACAGCAATCAAAGGATGCTGAATCACGGAACTTTCTGTCAGCGTGTCGTTGCTTTTCAGCACCAAGCTGAGATTGCGTAACAAGTTCTCAGTGTCTACTGTACTTTAGAAAATGGGGCCAGAGAGGATGACACGTACGTATATCCCATGTGAGCAATGGGTGAGCCAGGCCCGTTCCTAACTTGGGACCACTAGTTCCTTGGATGGATGAGAGCTATCGTTGTAGAGAAAGCATAGCACCTATGCCTCATTGAAGATTCGAGCCTAGGCCCTACAGGGACAGTTGGCCAGAAGCGCGAATCTCTGATCACTCAGCCGCAGGGACTGCCTTACCAAGGTTATATACCTCGGTAAGGCCGTCCCCGCGAGGTGTATAACCTAGCGGGGAAGGCCTTTTTATTCTTATTTTATGAACAAAGGTGAACTCTGTTGGCTTTGCTCTTTTGTAAACTCTCGTTGCCGTCAGTGCGTTTGTGATTATTGCGAACCAAGCCTAAAACTCTTGAATCGCATATTTGTTTGAAGTGTGAATAAATATGGTTTTGTTTCTATGTAAATCATATTGATCTCCAAGCTATTAGTCAAGCTCGAGTAACAATGACAAAAAAAGAGCGCTTTACTTTTTTTAAAGTTAGTTCTGTTTTGATTTCACTTACTCCTGTGTCATAAAATGTTTTTATCATTGTAGGGGACATCGTTTTCCGTTATCGAGGACAGGAAGAAACATTTTATGTTTTATTACTGTTATTTATTTCTGACTTTCTTTCCGGTATGTAAATAGAGCAACTATTTATTCACCTTTAACGAGTTATCTCGCTAACACAAATGAATATTGTTATTTGGTCATTCGCTAACATCTTGAAGTCGCTTCTTAAATTGAAAACGCTTGTAAGAGGCCTGTAGGGATGTAATTGTGATTCTTCATGTTCTTGTATGCCCAGAATGTTTTACAAGCCGGAAGTAAAAAGTTAGTTCTATAACGTCTGGGACATTTTTCAATTTCGTTATTTTCTCTCAAATGTAGTCTCTCTCTCTCTCTCTCTCTCGGGTATTCTTATTTTAAATACCAATTTTGTAGTTTCTTTTTATTTGAAATTCCGGTTATTTTGTCTTGGGAACACTGCAGGTGGGGTCAGTTTTTTCTTCTTTTCACTTTAAAGCATACTTTTTAAAATTTCTCTAACAACGAAAGACACCAGACACTTTTTTCAACACTTCTTTTGAGATGAAGCCTAATTGTTTTCGGTCAATGCGGAATAAAACCGTTAACAGTTCGTCAATAACGAAAGGAACCCGAGGCTTTTTAACACTTCGGTTTTGGTCTGATGGTTGATTTCTTTCTGTCAACGTGGAACAACACCAGAAGTTTTTTACAACCTGATGTTCACACTAGAACAGAATTAGATTTCTTGCTCTTTTTTAATCTATATTTCTTTACTATTTCCGCGAAACTCAAATAAAGAAAAAAAAAAAAAAGAAGAAGCGAAGTCGAAAGCTGTTTAGTTTCTGCTGTTGTAGTTTAGTTTCTGCTGTTGTAGTTTTCGGTTTTTCCATTCGAGTATCGCAGCTCATGAGTTTTGCTATCCTTTTGAATTCCTTTTAGGACACAGTTTTAAATGTTTTCATTCTTATTTTATTCCATTCTAGGAGAGACTTTTAGTTACCTAAAATATGAGATTACTTAGGAGGTCTTTTGGCTTACGAGGGCCCTAGGTCTGCGGATTCGACTGACACAACCTTATCTTTAGACCGCTTTGTGAACTGTGATTTACGCTATACTAATTTTCCATCTGTCTCGCTTTTTACACCTTTCTTTCTTCTTTCCGTAGCTTTTAATGTTGAATGTATATTCCAGTGTCAGCAAAATCGATTTCACTTTAAGTTGATAAGTGGGGAATGTTATCCGGTTTGAGCCACCAACTGATATATCATTTGGCTGAAGAAGCTTTACTGACTAAGAGCCGTGACCGACCATTTGGCTAATGCGCTCGACTATGGAATGGAATGGAAGGTCTTCACCTCAACTCCTGATGCCGCAGCACAAAGGCGTAACTAAGCGTTTCTGCGCCCTGGGCAAAACACAAAATACTGCGCCCTCACCGCGGATGGCCTAGTGGTCAACGTTCAGGACTACCACGGAGAAACTTCAGGTTTGATCACATGCAAGCTCGAACTACTAAATATTTGCCGAGCGTCGGATGAGTACATTAAACCGCCGGACCCCGCGTACTGTCCCTCCGGTGTTAAATAATGGCTTCTTCCTTTCCACCTCGCTTTCCTGTCATTTTCTTATCGCGTACTCTAGCCCAAATATCTTAGCTTCCTACTTCTAAGAGTTGTTTAAGACCAGGGGTCAAACACTCCCTTCCCAAATTCATCTACATATGATCTGATTTGAATAGCCCTCAGAGAATCTTCACCAATGATATCCTTATCTTGCATTGAACATTTAGCCCTTCCAACTAAAGAAAAACCGCGGGCTCATTGTTGCCAAAGAAGGCTGTGGTTCTTCTTTAGTTGGACTGACTATACAACCTCGTCTTTATTTCCGAATGTGAGCAACTGAAATCTCGCGAACATTTTGAAGAAGGAATGCGAATTTTAAGTGTATCAAAAACTTGTGCAAACATTTCAATTCCAATTTTAATCATATCGCAAGCAGTGATTTTTGCGCCCTCTCTTGAGTTGCCCCCGGGGCAGACGGGGCATGCTGCAGAATAACCGCCGCTGTTCCGAAGACACTTTGAGCAGGCACCTCCAGAGAATGGGCCTCCCATTTTAAATAAGTCGCACCCCCTCATTTCCTTAACAGCCCCCTCATTTCGTCAACAGCGCTTAGCCAATGAAAGAAGGCGCGTGTCCTGAGCTGGCTTGGAGGGTATATAAGGCGTGCTGTAGGCATTCTGAATGGGCCGCTGGTGGCCTAGTGGTCAACGTTAGTGACTGCCACTGAGAAGACCTCAGGTTCGATCCCAGCAGGTACGAACGCTCGAACCACTAAATATCCGTCGTACTTCGGATGGGCACGTTAAACCGTCGGGCCCCGGGTACTGATCACCCGGTTATAAATAAGGGCGTCTTCCTCTCCCTTTCTACTTCGCTTCCGTGTCACTTTCCTATCGGGCACTCCAGCCCAAATCTTCTAGCTTCCTATTTCTAAGGGTTGTTTAAGACCTGTGGTCAGACACTCGCTTCCTAAAATCCTCTACATATGATCTGATCTGATCTGTAGTGTGAGTCACTAGAACGGGCGAAATGAAACACGCCCGACCTGATCCTACCCTGGCTACGGTTCTGATACTCTAAAGCCAAACAAGGAAACAGAACTGACACCGTTAGTACCGATATTAAAGACTCGGAAAACAATTCATACAGCCACATGCAGGGCCGGATTAAGGCCTTAGCGTGCCCCTAAGGTAAGTCATCTGAGTGAGCCTCCAAACAACTTGTGACGGGGAGTCATTATGAAGTCTGTTAAACACGAAATTGGAGCAATATGCTTGTGATTATTATTATTAATATACGTAGTGCATTCTTCAAACTAATAATGTATCTTTTTTTTTTTTTTTTGAGGTTTAACGACCACAATGAGCAACTCGATGGGCTATAAGCAGTCATCCATCCCTAATTTAGAGTCACTGCTTTTAGGGAAGGGAGAGAGCCAGTGTCGTAAGATAAATGCAACATCTATGCCCCGTGGCGTGCCCAGAAATTTTTTCGAAGAAAGGAGGGTAGGGGGCGGTTACGAAAGTTATATTTTGAGCAACTAAATAATGTGTTATGAGTGCATTTTTAAAATCTATGCAACGCAAAAATATTCAAATAAATATTGCTGGAAATTATTAATATTCTTATCACCACATAATGGTTGACTACTTATATTTTGCTATTTATCTGTGCAGAAAACAAGAATACTGCACTACTTACTGTTAAATGATTAAAAGATACAAGTAATACTGGAACGAAATAAAAATTTACCTTCTAATGAAACATTCTTCATTTATGTAATGGCGCTTTTTTTATATTGTACAGTAAGACTAACAATCCTTGACGCTGACGACACTCATTTCGACAAATATTTTTTGGATTTGATTCAACTCTTATGTTACTTTACTATTACTTGAGTCGTATTTCTAGCCTTTTGGGTTTTTTCTTGCTAATTCATCAAAAACTTCAGCTTTCGGTTGTATTCTGGATGAATGTGAAATAATGCTAACCCGTTGAGTCCCAGTTCTGATATGGTATTACGTAGATATGACTTTAAGAGACACAGTGTTGAAACCGAACACTCACTTTTTGAAGTTCTCACTGGTAGAGTACCTAGTATGTGAAACAATGTTTTTATATTGAGTAATGCCACACTGTAGCACAGTTTTAAAGCATTTAATGGATCTTTTGGCCAGCGCTCCTTTTCTTTGCGGGCGGTCCTACGGCACCACAGTCTTAATTCTGTGATTAGTTATTGTGAGCCAAGTCACCTATATACAATTCCGTTAAAGTTTTAAAACCATCAATATCTTGAAAAATGGTGGTACATTGGGATTTGTTTTTATAGTCTTCTGGGTTTTCAGTACTTATGTTACAGCGTTGGCTTTGTTTTGATGTGATTCTTGATATTTTAATCAAAACTCCTTGCATTTCAGCGTCTTTAGAGTAATCTGAAATAAGTCATGGAACTCAAATTTGGCATTGCCTCGTCGCCACAGAAATTTTCAGTATACCCATGTATTGGATTTTCATTGCTATGGGATATCCTGTTCTTTGGTTCCTTGCCGCTTCCTCTTGTAGAAAACACGTTTCAGTTGCTGCCATAGGACATAAAAACAATTTCGAATACTTATAACGAAGTGAATTTCTCCGTCATTTTTATCCGCGCCGGGGTTCGAACCCGGGTCCACTCATTCCGGAATAAGTTGCTCTACCAATTAAGCTACGCGGACGATTATTCTGATTCCTATCTGCCTTTATGTCGTGTGCGTCCTTGTGGCAGGTACGTCACATCTCCCCCCCCGAAAGAGGGCCGGGGGCATGGCCCACGGGTCAGCCGTGACCATGAATCGTTGCAGGCAGCCATCCACTGTAGAACGTGCACTTGAGAACTCCCAGTCAATCTGCTGTGTGGAATGCAACATCACACATTTTTATTTTTCGAAGCGCTGGAGAAGGAATTCTCTGATTTTTCCTGTCTCGCGGTGTGGAAATAACATCACACCAATGCGAGACTTTGAACTGCCGGGTCATCCGGATAGTTCGGGCGCCATTATAACGAAGTAAATTTCTCCGTCATTTTTGGTCTACGCCGGGGTTCGAACCCGGGTCCACTCATTCCGGAATAAGTTGCTCTACCAATTAAGCTACGCGGACGATTATTCTGATTCCTATCTGCCTTTATGTCGTGTGCGTCCTTGTGGCAGGTACGTCACATACTAACAAAATTTTGCCTTTTAAAATTACGTTTTTGAAATATTGAAAGGTTCCAAATCTTTGGGGGTGGGAGGGTTAACACCCGAAATTTCCAGTGAGCCACTCTCATGCCTCACCGGGATTCTAACCTGGATCCTCTCGGACGAATTATCAGAAGCCAGCGCTTAGGCAACTGCGCCACTGGGGCGGCTTGTGGATCTTGCTCTCATTGTCTCGTTGATATTCAATCACGGTATCGCATTTCAATACATCAAAGTCCTTCAGACATAAAAATCTCTTTGGCGTGAAGGCCTTGGGGATAATAATACCTGGGAGAATAAGGGGCAACTGAATTGAACTGAATTGAACTGCACTTAATAAAACCTCATTGGTACTGGACTGAAGATGACTCCAGAAAGGCGTGAACTTCCACGGGCATCAAAGAAAGTTTGATAGGAAAATTAAGTATCCAGTATTGCGCTATACACGGAAGAGAAAAGATGAGCAACACTGTTAAAAATAAGTGCTGTAAATTCACAGAAAATTTCTGAAATAACATACAGCGAAATTGCCGGTAAGTGTCCGTCTTTTAACGAAATTTCCGTTTTTAAAAGTGCCCGTATTTTTCTTAACTTCCGTATTTTCGCAGATTTCCCGTAGTCAGTAATTCTGTTTATTTCAGAAAAGTTGGTATACGTATTTATACAGAAATTCCGCAAAATCGTACACCCTGAATTTTTCAGGGCTTACACCAGAGAATCCGTTCGCTCCGGTGGGCTTTGAACTGAGTGAGGTCGTTTGGGTTGGCTCAACAGAAACCGCGCGTCTTAAGACTAAAAATACCGATTGAACATCTTTTTTTTTTTTCGATCAGATACTACTAACTATGCAAACTCTGTGTGTGTGTGTGTGTGTGTGTGTGTGTGTGTGCGTGTGTGTGTGTATTTTCTTCCCTAAATGACGCAAAATTTCGCCGCTACATGGTGCAAATACTTTATCTCAATATCTCTGCTCCTACATGTGCGACTTAAAAAGTTCTATCTAAAAATTCTATTTCCATTTACCTCGTAGAAAACTTTAGATTGGTATATGAGGAGTTTTATAGTTCACATTTCTGCCGCTAGGTAGTGTTTATGTATTTTAGTTTGCAGCTTTATCTCCGCTTCTAGAAACCCTATTGAGAAATTTCTTCTTTACTGTATGCCATTCGCTACAATAGAGATGTAGAGCATTATCCTATTTAAATAATATACAGACTTCCCGCTAGGGCGCGTAAAGGTCGAAACCTTTTTTTCCGCTATCTCTGCTTCCGGGAGACGTATTTGAAAAGTTGTTTCTTCTCAGCACAGCTGTTTCCATGAAGAATATTTTTCGCCTATTTTCAACTTTTCCACTATGCAAATTCTTCTGCTAGAAGGCGTAGATTTATATCATGTTTCCTTCTACGTGTATATTTCTTCTTTTAACTGTTCGATTTGAAAACCTCTTTGTCTCTGATAATATGTGCGCTATTTGTTAATTTTCTAACATGCTTTTTATCCGATGGTGGAAATAATTAGCTGTTTCTATTTCTGAATGTTTTATCGATTGTTCAAACTGGTTGATTGTTTTCCTAACCAGTTCCATTGACTTTGAATAACTTTAATACATTTAATTCGCGTCAGAAAAGATTAGACGTGATGTTTACAACCGAAAAGCTGTGTGTCTTTTCACATTTGCTCCTATGAACTATCCATATTGATAATTCTACACCTTTTCTGTTTAAACAGTAAGACAGAGAGAAATACAGGCAGATCTGGGCGATCACATGAAATTATTATCATTCATCGAAAACCATGATTATTAGACACGAATCTTCAGCCGTGTAACCCTTGTGAGCAGCCTTGTATAACACTAAGCATGGGACAAAATAAATTCAGACACGGCCGCTGGTTTTGAAGCAAGCACTTAGTAATCGTAAAGTACTTATAAAAAAGTACCATTTCGTTAAAATTTATTTCTATTGTTAGCGAAACAACTGCGCATTCATGGGAATTTTGGGGTGTCGCTGTTTTTTCGAAATGGCAACTTCTATCTAAAAATTCGCTTCACGTAGCCCATTCATCAACGTCAAAACCGTGTGAAATATGATTCCCAGGTTACGTCGAACAAGACCTTTGGTGCTTGGAATCCTGTGATTCTGACGCATTAGAGGAGGTGGCCCACAAAGCAAGGAAGGTGTTTGCCGTTTTCAGATCCTCAAGGGCTTGAGATAAAAAAATTGCCGCCTTGTTTCGTAAAGATCGCTGTTACGTTGAATAACAGCGAGAAATGGAATGGTAAACAAGTGTTTGATGATAAACGCGGTTTGTTCTAAACGTGAGATAGTCTTTGAAGTCGTACGACGCCCGTAGAAATAAATATTTGCTTCACAGCTCTTTACCCCCTACTCAAACAAATTCAAGTCGGGGACCAATATTCAAGAATAGGGTGCTGGCTGGCGTCACTCCTTGTGCAAGCTACCTTTATTATTTTTTTTTTTTCTTGTCATCCTGTACTGGAGTGAAGAGCAAATAATTTACAACTACAGGGGCGGAGAAAATAATGGAAGCATTATTGGTGAAACTATAGATTTTGAAGTATTTATTCCTCAACTAGACACTCTTATTAAGAATTTTGATGACAGGTATAAACAATTTGATGAACTCAACGCAGGCTTATAAGTCTTTTCAGGAATCCATTGAATGTTGACATTGAAAGCACGAACCCTACTATTACAAAAGAATTATGTAAACTTCAAGCAGACGAATTTATTAGAGCACGATGAAAGACTGGAGCAGAATCATTTGAACATTTCTTCACTGAGAAATATCCGACCATAAGCGATTGGGGATTAAAAGTTATTTCAGTATTTGGAAGTGCCTGCATATGCGAGAGGGAATTTTCTGGCATGAAATACATAAGCACAGGTTCGAAGAATATGAATGACTCTACTCTCGAAAAATTTGTAATGTATACTCTAATATAACTTTCCTTCTTAGTTCCTCCTCCATGTAAAATTTGGTTTTTTCTCTTTAAGAAGTTTCCAAATTTAACGTTAACACTTTCTCTCTCGCCCGAATGTCTTTTGGCAACGACATATTACATATTGTAACGTGTATACACTAATGTAATTTTCCTTCTTAATTCCTCTCCCTATGAAAATTTTGGTTTGTTCCCCTTAAGAAGTTTCCAAGCTTAAAGTTTTCATTTTCTCTCTCGCCCGAATACCTTTTGGCAACGACAAATAAGATCTGAGGTTGTATGACGTATGTAAAAAGATGAGATCACTAGGTTGAGTTCAATGTATGTTTGCTGGCTGACTGACTCACGTGATGTAAAGAGTTTTCATTAGGCTAGCTGCCTTTCGTTAAATATCTACTGTTTTACGTTCAATGTTTTTTCCAATAATAGTTCGATGTTTTGAGTCTCTCATTGTGAAGGTCGATTTTAGTAGAAATCGATTTCTACAGCATTTAACCTGTTACAAAGTTTGATATATTTGAAAAGTGTGTCACACTACACTAAAGTGCCAAAAGTCATGGGATAGCAGTATGCGAATTTTTAACTGCCGCTGCCGTCTTATAAAGGCGGTAATCTCGTGAGTCAGGTTGAACAACCGCCTGTAGGATTATGGCAAGCCGGTGTGAATTATCGGAGTTTGAACGAGGCATAGCAATGGGAGCAACACGAATGGGACATTCAATTTCCGAAGTTGTGCGAACATTCAACATTCCTCGATCCACGGTGTCACGTGTGTACCGAGAATACCTCATGGAAGGCATCACCACCCACCGTGGACAGCTCAATGGCCAACCACGGGTGCTTAATGACCGTGACTAGCGGCGTCTGACCAGGATTGTCCATGTCAACAGACAAGAGACACTGGCTCAAATAACATCCACATTCATTGCAGGAGGTACCAGAGACATATCCATCAGGTCAGCGCAGCGTAATTTAGCTTCCATGGGGAATGGGAGCAGAAGACCCACCAGAGTGCCTTTCTTAACACCACGACATCGGACACACCGCCTTACCTGGGTTCGAGAACACGGTAATTGGTCCCTAGAAGACTAGAAACATGTGGCGTGGTCCGATGAGTCACGCTACCGGTTGTTACGAACTGATGGTAGGGTTCGGGTGTGGCGCAGACCTCTAGAGGTCATGGACCCAAGCTATCAACAAGGCACTGTGCAAGCTGATGGTTTCATACAGGTGTGGGGTGTCTTTACGTGGCACTGTTTGGGTCCTCTTGTCCTGGTGTAAACATGTCATTAACCGATAATCACTTGGTTGCTCTGCTTGGTGCCCGCTTGCACACCTTCATGGGCTTCATGTACCCCAACAACGACCGGATTTTCCAGGCGTACAATGCACCATGTCATCGGGCCCAAGTTGTCCAGAATTGGTTCGAAGAGCATTCTGGACAGTTCCGACAGATGGTGTGGTCACCGCGTTCCCCCGAGATGAACCCAATAGAGCATTTATGGTACTTGGTGGAAAGGTCCGAAAAACAAGGGAACTGTGAGCGGTTGTTCAGACGGGATTGCTCAACATCTCTCCAGAAGTCGTCCGGCCACTTGTGGAATCGATGCCACGTCTAGGTGCTGCACCTCGCCGGGCTAGAAGAGGTCCTGCACGATACTAGGTACGTATCCCATGAATTTTGGCACTTCAGTGTGCACGTGAAATGATAAATTATTGCCTTTTTTTATTGGTTGGAGGTTTTACAACCACCGTGAGAACTCAATGGGCTATAGCAGACGCCCGTCCCTAATTTAGGGACACTAGTTCCAGGGAAGGGAATGAGCCAGTACTGTACGACAAACACAACATCCATGCCTAATCGGGATTCGAAAGAGGACCCATGGAGGACGAATTGTCAGAGGTAAGCTTTTAGACCACTGCGCCACCAGGGCAGCTGATAAACTGTGCTGACTAGTGCCTAAAGGACTAAATGAAATGTCGAAGTTTGAGGAAGTACCAAGATACTACTTATCTGCTCGTTTGGACAATCTATGCTTAGTTAAGAACTTTAAATATTAAGCTATCCGATGTTTGCAATAATTAATCAAGCTTCACTTAATGTTAATGTTCAATGTAAACTGACTTTAAACATATGCGGGGGTCCTAACAAAAGTTCTGAACACTGTCCATTTTTGAGAAAGGGTGAAGTAACGGAGAAAACTTAGTTTATTGCCTTTCAATGTACTGCCCTCCGCTGTTAATCACAGTTTGCCAGCGGTGAGGTAGGTCCTAGATGCCCCGTAGTACGCCATCTTTGTTCAACTATCGTGTTACTCGGGTCACGTCCAATGACAGTTCGTCCAGCGATTCGTAGCGGACGCCACGGAACCGATTTTTTAACTTCGGGAAAAAACCAAAGACGTGTGGACTGAGATCAGGACTGTATGGTGGATGGGATAAAGTTTCCTAGCCATATTTCGACAAAAGTTCCCATACCGACCTTGCACTATGATACGATGCGTTGTCATGCAGCAAGATCGCTCCGGCTTCCAACAAGTTGGGGCGACTTTGACGAATACTTGGTATCAGCTTTGTCCTCAAAAAGTCACGGTAATATTATGCGTTGAGATTTTGCCATACTGTCACTCGATCAGAGACTACAAAACCCTGGAATCGTACGCAAAAAATCATCATTTTCTTAACTTTGGATTGTTGCCGACAACGCTTTGTAGGGCGTGGGAAACTTGGATGACTCCATTCCGTTGATTGTGACTTCAGTTCCGGCTCAAAATCACGGGTCCAAGTCTCATCAATTGCGACAATTCTTTTCAGGAAGGTGTTGCCCTCCCTTTCTAACCCGTGTAGGTGATCCTGTGCGATGCTCACTCTGGCTACCTTCTGCTCGGGAGTGAGTTGATGGAGCACTCACCGCGCGGCGATTTTTCTTTTTTCCAGTGAGTCGGTCAAAATTCGGTGGACATGCATGGTGGACAAATTTGCCTGATGAGCAATGTCCTCGACTGTCAAACGGCGATTCTCTTCGAGAAGCGTCGCCACTATGGCGACAGATGTTTTGTCTGTCGCCGTTTGAGGTCGGCCTGAGCAGTGATCATCTTCGATACTGCTTCGGCCCTTCCGAAAGCGCAATTCCCAGCGAGAAATTGTGCTTCGATCAAGAGTTCCTTCCCCACAAACAGTGTGGATCTGAGTCGGAGTTTTTCCGCGCAGAGTTTCTATTTTCGCGTAAAAGCGCTGGTTTAACGCTGTGACTCGACCTGAGGAGCTGCACGCTTCCATTCCCAAACCCTCCTACGTCTACACAGAAAATGATAGCGCGTCGTTCTGACACCACAGCGTTGCTGAGAGTCTGACCTTGACATGGTGCAATCATTTTCCCGATTGCATCATGCGCTTCCGTTTTAGATAAACTTGTGCAGAACTTTTGTTATCACCCTCGGAGTCGCACCGTTAAAGCCTAAGAACGCTATAAATTACATCTACTTCCAACGACAAGCATCGAAGTGGACATGCAACAACTTTTAGTGAAGTTTATGGTCATCTTCCACAGTGCTAATTAAATTTAGTTTTTTTTTGTTTTGTTTTTTTGTTCAAATCTCAGCTATTCTAATATTAAGTTAATGAACTTAAAGGTTTAAGAAATTATAACAGGGCATCTTTATATTTACATCATCTTACATATGTTTAAAAGCAATCTGGCCTGCTATTATTAAAATTGTTTCGAAACTTTTACTCCCGGCTCTATAGAAGTTGGTTTCACTGATATAGGCTATTCTATCCGGCGCCGTCTGATAGACAAGTTCAGACGATGTGACGATTATGCGATGGATGATTGAAAGTAAGGTGATCGTAATCATATTACTGGTAAACACCACTGCATCAGAACTGGATTTCTAGTCGGACAAATAACGGCAGAGGACAAGAAGTACATTCCTTTCCACTGGTCATGATCAGCTTTCGCAGAAACGAGAAAGTGTTTTGGCATCGAATTCAGCAACGTTCGGGAATACGCAACAACACATCATGCCTTAAATTCTGAAACTTGAATCGAAAAGTGAGTGATCGAAATTTATCGGTTTAGGCAGATAGCATTTAAAAAGAGAAAAATGAGCTCAGGACACATTTGCCGCCCCGGTGGCGCAGTGGTCTAAGGCGCTGGCCTCTGATCATTCGTCCGTAAGGGGTCCGGGTTCGAATCCCGGTCTGGCATGGATGTTGTGTTTGTCTTACGGCGCTGGCTCTCTCCCTTCCCTGGAACCAGTTACCCTAAATTAGGGACGGGCGACTGCTTATAGCCCATTGAGTTGCTCACGGTGGTCGTTAAACCTCAAATCAAAAAAAAAAAAAAAAAAAAAAAAAAAAGGACACATTTTGTTAGGTGGCTCCAACTTTCCAAAGAAACAAAATACCTTTCAACGGCTATGTTTTTGGCCACGCGTGACTAAAAACTTTAAATTTATAGCACAAGTGCGTGGTTTCGCACGAAATGACAGAATATTAACTCGTTTAACAGGCTGTAATTTTTTTTTGCTGTTCAATGTGACCAGTAAATTAATATTGACGAATTTTTCAGACGTGTATTTTTTTTCTAATTATTACCTATAAAGTAGAAATGAAATTAATTCCTTCAGAACTTTTTCTCGAATGCTTAGAAAGCAACGAGAGGAAAGAGTAACAACAAGCGATGAATGGCTTTGTGCGATATATTTTTGCCTCGTTAGGTTCAAAAATAATCGTACAAGGCAAAGCATTTGTTGTGTAAATAATAAAAAATGTGAAGCAGCAACGATTGGCGATGCCAAAACTTCCTGTTCAGAGATGCGTTACAGTGACAACCTGGAGCAAGGTTGCACCAAGTGTTTGTGAACTCCAAAGGATCCTGCTTCGAAGAAGGGTTTACCTCCCACCGCTGTAAATAAAATACAGGGTGTCCATAAATGAAGTATACAACTTCAGTACGCTATTGAAAAAAAAACTACAATAAATAACAACTTACTTTCAATGTCAAAACACGTGGTAACTGTGAAAGTTTTTTTTTCTTTTTTTATTTTAAATATCAGTAGGTCTCTACGTGTGCTCCCTTAGTTGCTCGCAGTATGTCTAAACGATAGTCCAGTTCCACCCACGTACGCTGAATGTCAGGTGTAACAAGAACGAATTATGCAGTAATGCGTTCTTTGAGCCCAGTGGTATATGCAACCTTTTTCGTGTACACAATGCCCTTAATAAAAAGCTCAAAAGAAAAAAAAATCACTTGGGGTAAAATCAGGGGACAACGGGATGGCTATGACGTCGGACCTCCACTTCCAATCCAACGCCCTGAAAAATGATGGTTTAAAGATTGCGTACATCTAAAGATCATTGCAAAGGCGCTCCAGCTTGCTGGTAAATGATGTCTTGAATATCCTTGAGTTGTGGAACGGACTTCTTCGGGCTCCTTAGATAAGCCTTACGCACGTCTTCGGGCTCCTTAGATAAGCCTTACGAGCGTCTTCGGGCTCCTCCGTGTTTGACGAGATTTTTCATTACATGGCGCAGTCTATCATTTGACTTAACAAGTTTTAATACTTGCAACGTCTCTTGCCGTTTAAGGTAAGTTTTTTTCTATCGTATTTTCTTAACAGCATACTGAAGTTGTATACTTCATTTATAGACACCGTGTATTTTAGTTTTTACGGATTCATTGTCTATAATTTTTTACCATCTCTCGTGTAAATGTAATTGACTTTGAGAGGTGTTTCCATTGAGCACTGGCTGGAAGTCTGGATGGGATAAGAGTGGAAGTCTGGATGGGATTAGGGGGGGGGAGATTTAACGATCACCGTGAGCAACTCAATGGGCTATAAGCAGTCGCCCGTCCCTAATTTAGGGCTACTGGTTCCAGGGAAGGGAAAGAGCCAGTGCCGTAAAACAAACACAATATCTATTCCTCACCGGGATTCGAACCCGGACCTCTTTCGGAAGAATGATCAGAGGCCATCGCTTAGACCACTGCGCCACCGGGGCGGCTGGGTGGGATATTAAACGTTAGAGAAGCCAACTTCGAAAAGAATTTTACTCCCATCCCTGTAAATAAAAACGTATCTTAGTTTTTATAGTTCAGTGTCATAGATCGATACTTGGTGATACTTGTGAAAACACAAATCTGCCTGCGGCGGAGATCAGTACTTGGTGATACGTGTCAAAACACAAATTTGAGGTTGGCGGAGATCGATACTTGATTATACGTGTATAAACCCAAATTTGCCGGTGGCGGGGATCGATACTTGATGATACTTGTGAAAACACAATTTTGCCTGTGGTGATGATCGAACTCACATCCTTCCGCATCGGAGCCGAATGCTTTCCCAATTACGCTGCACCCACAAGTGCTTATAACTGCCGTTTTGACATGTGCGTCACCTCTGTAGTACATCACATATAACCCCCACTCCCGCTTCGGAGAAAGGCGGGGGCACGAAATCGCAGGTCTCGGGACCACCGCAAACCATGCTTGAAGTAACTCTCTGTAGAAAAAGAAATTCTCATTGATTCCAACTGATGTGTGGAACAAACATCACACCTTTTTCGAAGAACCGAACTGCCAGTAGATCCATTTTAACGTTCGGGCGAAAATGTGAAAACACAAATTTGCCAATGGCGGAGATTGATCCTACATTCTTCTGCATCGGAGCCGAATGCTTTCCCAACTAAGCCACACCAGCAAGTGCTTATCACTGCTACTTGCCGTCTTGACATATGCGTCACCTCTGTAGTACGTCACATTCTGTGTTGATGCTTTTAGATGAACCGTCGTTTAATTTGTTTTTTCATTTTTCTTTTTCGAAAGCTGGAGGGGTTTGAATGCATGATCTGGTTTATTAATCGTGACATTACGGAAGCCTGAATTTGTGTGAGTGGATAACCCTTCAGAGTGCACATGTTCTTGATTGTGTAACAATCATCTGACTATGTGTAAAGTGTTTTTGTAAGCTTCAGCAATAACGCCTAATCCAGTTTCAACGGAGAAACACTTAGATGGTGCATTTGCAGCGCAAACGATTTCCCATGACTTTGGGATGAAACAGATTGCTGCTGCTGAACAAAAACTTGGGTTTGTTTGAATGCTCTTGTATTTATTTCGCTTCCTCAACTTTTTTGCTTTCCAGTGTTCTTTTGAGCCCGCTACTCTCCAGATCTTTCAGCAGATACTTAAGAGCGGATTTATGTTTGACTACCTCGTAAGTGACCCAGAAGAGTAAAGGGGCGAGCCGCTTGATCTTGGCTGCCTTTTAGCTGGAAATTCGATACGGTCGCAAATTAAAAGTCTCTCCTCAAAACTCCTACGCTTTCTGTGCTGCCGTCAGCAATTCACCTCCGTTCCTTTAACGCACAATGCTCTGACTGCTGTACCTTGACATCACTTCGCAGGCCGTTGACTTTCTCGGAACTGTTCAATACACACTCACACTAAACTCTTCTAAAGAAAGAAGCTCCGAAGTAAAGTTTATCCACAAATGAAAATTTTCGAAATTAGAGAATGTTTTAACCAGAAATAAAATTCTTTGCGGAAAATTACTTATAAATAAATACTTTTTAATAAGATTTTACATTTGTTGCATTATGGCTTTCATGAGGTAAGAAATATGTTTAAATTATGCATACTGTCCTGAATTTGGTATTTTATTAGGTAGATCATTTAAATATTTTTACTGCGAAAAAATAACGGTTTAGTATAAATAAATATCAGTTTTTCAGTTTATTTGCGCATATTTAATTCTGCGGTAATGTTCTTATTTCCATAACGTCACCAGCAGTGAAACTATTTCAAGGGTTAAGTTCCAGTGTCGTAATTTAAGGGTTAAGTTCCAAAACTGGATTTTTTTTTTTTTTTTCAGTCAGAGTGAGACGTGTGTGTATGTTTTGCAGATTTGATTGTTTCCATCTTCGGCCAACAGCCCATTTAAATAGGAATGGACGACTAGAGCTCTTCAATGCACTGTAATGCTTTTCGTTTAAAAGGTCACTACTTAAAACATTACTATCCTACTATCTGTCAGTTGAAGTCGTAGCACTGTAACTTCGAAGTTTTAAGCACCGATAGCTAGACCACAAAAATCTTTAATTATACACTGAGCTAAATTAGGTGCCTAACAGCCAGAAAAGAGTCGATTTCAACTTACGAAAATCACTGACCTTTATTATTCAAATATTTCAGGTCAATAAGGCATCTACGATAATCATCAGCCGCACGATAACGAGTATCTCTACTTTTCAATCAAAACCACAACTTCTTTACATATAGAAAGCCGTGAAAACACAACCTAACGCAGCACTAATTATCTTCTCCTCACAACATCGCCACACTTTTCGCGGCTAGCTCCCACATTATATCTCTCGTTTTTATCTGTCAACACGCACACGTCACGCGCTCTGACCTCAAGATTGTTGCCAACGTCATTCCGTGAGTGAGAAAAATGTAACGTTAAAGTTGAAATTCTTAAAGAGAATGAACTCAAAATTTACATAGAGAAAGAAAACTGAAAATGAAATTAAATTAGAATATAGTCAATATACGTCATAGAAGACAACTAAAAATGAGAGTTAAATTAGAGTATACGTCATAGAAGACAAATAAAAATGAAAGTTAAATTAGAATATACGTCACAGAAGACAACTAAAACTGAAAGTTAAATTAGAATATACGTCATAGAAGACAACTAAAAATGAAAGTTAAATTAGAGTATACATCATAGAAGACAACTAAAAATGAAAGTTAAATTAGAATATGCGTCGTAGAAGACAACTAAAAATGAAAGTTAAATTAGAATATACGTCATAGAAGACAACTAAAAATGAAAGTTAAATTAGAGTATACGTCATAGAAGACAACTAAAAATGATAGTTAAATTAGAGTATACGTCATAGAAGACAACTAAAATGATAGTTAAATTAGAATATACGTCATAGAAGACAACTATGAAAGTTAAATTAGAATATACGTCATAGAAGACAACTATGAAAGTTAAATTAGAATATACGTCATAGAAGACAACGAAAAAATGAAAGTTAAATTAGAGTATACGTCATAGAAGACAACTAAAAATGAAAGTTAAATTAGAATATACGTCATAGAAGACAACTATGAAAGTTAAATTAGAATATACGTCATAGAAGACAACGAAAAATGAAAGTTAAATTACAGTATACGTCATAGAAGACAACTACAAATGAAAGTTAAATTAGAATATACGTCATAGAAGACGACTAAAATGAAAGTTAGATTAAAGTATACGTCATAGAAAACAACTACAAATGAAAGTTAAATTAGAGGATGCCTCATAGCACACGAGGGATTTTAAACACAGTAAACAAATAAATCAAATAAATAAAAGATCGAGGGAAAAAGGACGATTTGGAATTTGGAATACGAAATTCCACCTTGCTACTTCAATGCAACAATCTTTTCTTACTATTGAGTTACTTTTTCCGTAAGAAATGCTTTCAGGAACAGAACCACAACGAAAAATTTATTTCCTAGCTTGAAGACATTAAATTTGCATCCCTACGATCGGAAACCTTTTTTTTTTTTTTTTTTTTCATTGGATGTTTAACGACCACTGTGAGCAACTCAGTGGGTATAAGTAGTCGCCCGTCCCAAATTTAAGGGCCACTTGTTCCAGGGAAGTGAAAGAGCCAGGCCGTAGGACAAACACAACATCCATGCCTCACCGGGATTCGAACCTGGATACATCTCGCACGAATGGTCAGAAGCCATCGTTTAGACCACGGCGCCACTGGGTCGGCATTGGAAACTTAATGTCTTCAAACCCAAGTTCGCAAAAGTAGCAAAATTTCAGAGAAATTATTGATGCACATGGCACATACTTTTCAACGAATGAATACAATTCTGTTACGTAATATCTTAATCAGGCAATACTTCTTCCCTTAACTGAATAATTTCCTCCCATCGGCGCATCATGTTTTCCCCTGAGGTGCACAGTAAATTGCTTCGCTACATGCCTTCTAAAATCGGCATTGCCTTAGTTTTCAGACGCAGACTTGATAAGCATTAAACGGTCTCAAATCCATGTGATAAAATAAGTGTGTTTCTGCACTTGAGGACGGAACACCCGCGGCTGTTTAGTGCACTTTGTCAAACACCCATACTTATCTCTTCAGATGCGTTAAAAGTAAAAGGATTCTGTGATAAAGAGGGAAAATCTTTTTAATGAGTGAAGCGTCCCGCAAGTTAAGCTCGACGGACTACAGACCTACCGCATCCATGTTATTTCTCAAAGTGTAACGACCTGAGTCGGGTCTTAGACAGCCGTATCTTAAATTACACCCCTACAGCGATTGCCCGGCTAGTAAGAAATAGGGAACATTAAGAGGGTTTATTTATTTTTTTTTTTTCCTGTACCAAATAGTGATAGCGGGAATTACGAATTACATCAGGTGTGCAGGTGATAGAAATACTTGGTCTTTATCGAACTACAAATTGGATGCGTCATTCATTCATTGATCGAAGAAGTAAACCATGTTTTCATATCACAAAACACAAGAAAAGAATGTTAAAATGAACGATGCAGCGAAATACCAAGTATTGAATCTAATGAGAAGGCAGAGGAAAAATATCGAATTATGAGGTCGAACGATTGCGTCTTCGGACTCAATGTATGATAACATAAATGCAATGAACATCGGATTTTTATTGGCATATAAAACCTTATAACTAAGAATTTATAATAATGAATAAAGTGTTCGCCATAAAACCTGCAGTTCAGTCCAATGTTTCTAAAAGACCCATTTAAAAAGTACTTTTTAAATGGGTCTTTTAGAAACGATTGCGAATAGAAATATCCATTTGTACATATAATTCACACGAAAACTGTTAAAATTAACCACTTGGTCCACATAACAGAAAAACAATATATTGATAGAAAGAGGAAATGCGCGTAAATCTTTTTCATAATAAAGAAACACTTTCTTTAGATATTTTAGAAATGAATTTAGGATTTCGAATGTGAAAATAGACGGTTCTGCCCCTTAGTGGCAGAAATATTCCTTATGAAAAAGTAAAACCTGTACACGACATGTTTTCTGTAATACATGTTTTCCGATACAAAATAATTAATCAAATTCCTAGAACAGGAATTAATCGGGGAAATAATATGTATTCCCGCCGCTACTGGGTAAACTTCGACAGTTTGAAATACACGACGTATGTATATTGTTCATCTTTCATAGTTCTCCATATTCGTTACAAAAGTTGTTTTTCAAGTGGGATTTTAGAAGCGGAAATGCATTTGCGAATAGAAATATGCACCAGCATTTGTTAGAGACAGAACTGTGCTGCAACACAAAATATTAAGAAATGTATGCAAAATATTCCTCATAATGGAATATATCTGATGTAGGAAATAATTTATTAATTTTCAAATCCTTTTTTCAGAAGCAGAAATATCTAGAATATAATTCCACACACCCATAGTGAGAAACTTGCTGATTATTTGAAAAGGAAAGTGTGTGCAAAATGTTCCTCATAGTCCAAGTATAGGACCAAAAGAGGGATTTTTTTACTCGAAAAGAGGGATTTTTTTGCTTTCCCTAGCAATACAAATGCACATCCGAAAAGAGAGAAAATAGGCGCAGCGTATTTCTGATGAATAAAGTTGTGCAACGGAGAGAGAATGTTTCAGAGGACTGCCAAGCTAATGTTAGGGCGTCCGTCAATCGCCGAATGTTTCAGATAACTCAAAAGCGGATGTTAAGGCGTCTGTCAATCGCCGAATGTTTCAGAGGATTGCCAAGTGGATGTTAGGGCGTCCGTCAATCGCCGAATGTTTCAGAGTACTGCCAAGCGGGTGTTAAGGCGTCCGTCAATCACAGAATGTTTCAAAGTACTGCCAAGCGGATGTTAGGGCGTCCGTCAATCACCGAATGTTTCAGAGTACTGCCAAGCGGGTATTAAGGCGCCCATCAATCGCCGAATGTTTCAGAGGACTGCCAAGCGGATGTTAAGGCGTCCTTCAATCGCCGAATGTTTCAGAGTACTGCCAAGTGGGTGTTAAGGCGTCCGTCAATTACCGCCGAATGTTTTAAAGTACTGCCAAGCGGATGTTAGGGCGTCCTTAAATCACCGAATGTTTCAGAGTACTGCCAAGCGGGTGTTAAGGCGTCCGTCAATCGCCGAATGTTTCAGAGGACTGCCAAGCGGATGTAAAGGCGTCCGTCAATCGCCGAATGTTTCAGAGTACTGCCAAGCGGGTGTTAAGGCGTCTGTCAATCGCCGAATGTTTCAGAGTACTGCCAAGCGGGTATTAAGGCGTCCTTCAATCGCCGAATGTTTCAGAGGACTGCCAAACGGGTGTTAAGGCGTCCGTCAATCGCCGAATGTTTCAAAGTACTGCCAAGCGGATGTTAGGGCGTCCTTCAATCACCGAATGTTTCAGAGTACTGCCAAACGGGTGTTAAGGCGTCCGTCAATCGCCGAATGTTTCAGAGGACTGCCAAGCAGATGTTAAGGCGTCCGTCAATCGCCGAATGTTTCAACGACAAGCTCAGTCCCTCTCATGCTTTCGCTTGTAACAGCGCGTGTTTCGCGAGAGTTGTTTCAGTTTGTGTGAAGTGTCAATGAATTAAAATCAGTGATATTATATCTTGAATTCGTGGCTTTGTTGGATTTGAACTGTTTTGATAAATTTTGTGAAAGCTTCCCTGAACATCTACTGTCAGAACTTAAAGAATTCTGTGCTTCAAATTTTGATACAGCTCGACTAAAGAATGAACTGAAGGTGTTTTATTCCCTTGATGGATACAAAACAAACCAGTAAGAGACATTACTTGTTACATAAAGCTGAATAAATTGGACATCGTGTTTAGTGAGGTGTGCAAATTAGCAGACGTAATATTAAAGTTTCCATCAACAACTGCAACTGCCGAAAGAAGTTTTTCGGTATTAAAAAGAATCAAGATACATCTTAGAGCCACACAAGGACATGCACATTCGAGCAACTTGGCTGGTTTGTCAATAAAGAAAACCATTGTTTTTAAATATGGAAAAGTACTCGGAAGAAACATTTTTGTGAAAACGTAAAACTCAAGTTCACACAAGAGGAAAGAAAAATAGAGTTCATGTACAAATAAAGTATTCAGGAGAAGAATGGCGTTCATGTACAAGTAAAGTATTCAGAAGAAGAATGGCGTTCATGTACAAATAAGTGTCCAAATCCTAATCCTCACAATTATTTGGTGTCATGTTAGCAATAGCATGTGCCTAAAATTTTGAAAAAAAGTTACTTCTATTACTTAACAAAAAAAAAAATTAAACTTCGCAATTAGAAAAAAACAGTACTGTGGGGGAAGGGAGGAGGGGATAGCCCAGGTTTCGGACCCAAGATATGCCACAGCCTCTAATGGCTTGTACATTTGACCCTAGGTAGCTGGTATCCATCAATTCGTGCTGTTGACGCAATATTTTGGTCCGTCCATTTGCGTGTATTAACTGAAATCGTGATGACTCATCGGACCAGGGGACCTTTTTTCCAGTCCTCAAGGGTCCAGTTTTGGTGCTCTCGTGCCCGCTGAAGATGAAGGAGAGACGAATGGTATACGAAGGTGACGTCTGCTGTTAATGCCTATTCTCGCCATTGTACAGCTGGCTGTGTATACTAAAATTTTCTTTCGGATACCGCTGTTGTACTGCGCGGTTCCATGACGCAGCGGAGCTCGTCTGTAATCTTGAACAATCCTCCCTAGCCGTCGTCGCTTAGCCGTTTCACCCCACAAGAAGACCGCTGACTGCTTGTTTTGTTGTTTGTGCACAAGTCGCTGTATATCCTGGATACAGTTGTTCTCGCATAGCCGAAAAGTTTTGTCATTTCTGAGATGCTCGTGCCTGCCTGCCTAGGGAGCATTGTCATGTCTCTTTCAAAGTCGCTCAAATCACAAATCTTTCCCATATGCTGCTATCTACATATCATACACGCCTGAATCCTTTGCAGTGAGTTGCTTATAAAACCATCTCAAACGTCATAGTTGTGTACTTAAATGAGGATGGTACGTGTGTGATTGCTGTTGGGTATTCTTAATAATTTGCTACTTCATTATATAATGTAAAGAAAATGTGTGATATCTTCAGAGTGACACGTAAGCAGATGAATGCACTGTTGCCGTCTGCCTGAAAAAATGACTGAAAACTTGCTAAACCAAGGGAAATTCAATTCCTTCCCGTCCAGCAGCATCCGAGATATCGTATGCAGAAGCCATTTGCTGGCAAACCAAAGTTAAGGTGGCATTCTGAAACTACAAAAATGTCATTTTCTTTGTATTGAACACAGCACTTAGAGACATCATAACCGCCCCCGGTGGCGCGGTGGTCTAAGAACTGGCTTCTGCTCGTTTGTCCGAGTGGACCCGGGCCCGAGCCCTGGATGAGGCATGGGCGGTGTGCATTACCGTCTTAACCCTTTTGGGGGCCCTGGACCGTCATATTTTTCGGAGCCCCTGATCTTATATATACAGAACATATACAACATATGGTATTATTACAAAACGTAGTTAATTTTTTATTCACATATGGTATTATTACATTATATACAACATATGTTTATAATAATTTTCATACGTTGTATATATGAATATATATACAACGCATGAGAATTATTATATACACCACCATCACCATGTTATCCATATGAGAGGAAACATTCAATATCCAGTAACTTTTTAAATACCACTTGAATGAAAAATGGCACATGAATACAGAAATTGTAAAACTCCATGAAGTGTAGGAAATGCATTCACATTTTGTTGCTTAGCAAATTAAAAGAAAATGGGTGCTGAAAGATATAATGTTTCTTCCCCATTCTACAAATTATTCAACGAAAATTAAATTAAAACACAAGAAAGAAAGAAACCAACCAGCGCCTTTTCCAGACAATATGACGTACCGGACAGAAATACCGATATGGGGACCCTGTCATTGTTATTTGTTTAAACAGCGACGATTGAAAGAGTTTATGTATAAGTATCCCAGGTGGGCAAACCCCAGTGATAAACATACGTGCACTTCTTCGTGTGGACAACGCAAATGACTGTTTAAAAGGAAAAAACGCGATTTGTGCGTGGCCCTCATGGCGCTCGAGGCTCAAGCCTCAGCCACATTCGGGATCGGGAGGGAGGGAGGTCGGCTTTCTTTTTGGATAAATGAAGAAAGTGTAGTGCACTTTACAATCGGAGCTGCATGTTCTTCTGTGGTAATGGGAGAAGGGTAGCATTATGCAATTAAGTTTTTTCAACCACGATACATGATCAGACGGGGAAACCTTACTTGCATGTTGCGCTTCCGCTTTGGCACACAGGGGTCGAAGCCCGGCCGAAAGTTCAAAGATCATCGTCAATCCGATGCCGCGGCTCATTCCACTGGGTTGAAAAGTTGAATAAGCACCACTCTGCCAATCCCATCCCCGCCCTGGCGCCCTTGCAGACTATGACAAATAGTGGGCGTTACCACGATCGGCGAAAACAGCAGATCGTAATCGACATCAGTCACCACCAAACAGTGAGCGAAATTTATCTTGGCTAGTTAGTACTCGTTTTCTTTCTCGTTCTGGTGAAAAGTCTATTTTTTCCTGCTTGACGTATGTTTTTGCACGTATTGTGCGTGATACATGAAAGTGCGGTATTTCTTCCCAAAGTAACATTTCAGCAAAACGATCAATCCAGGATTTTTTTCGAACACGTTTTAGTCAGAAGAAGAAAAGCATATTAAGTGATAGTGTCCACAAAGCGGATAATGATTATCAGACGGCTTCAACTTCATCAACAGCGTGTGGTGAATCACTAGGAATCAACGAGAAATCTTTAAGTTCTTGTGGTGATTCAGTGGGAATTTTTTATGAACACAATGCTTGTGAAAATAAAACACTGGAAGGACCACATGGTCGCAAAACAAAAAATGTTGAACTCGGAGAGCTTGATATAGCAACTTCACTTTCGGATCAACCCAAACAGCCTGTATTACAACAGTTTCCACAAAAAAAAAAAAAAAAAAAAAATGTGGTAAAGAACAAAGAAACTTCCAGACATATTGGTATAACATGTTTCCATGGCTTGAATATAGTATAAAGAGAGGTTCCGCCTTTTGTTTTCCGAGTAGAATGTTTTCATCAGACGAAGAAAAGCTCGAGTTCACCATCACTCAGCAAGGTTACAACAATTGGAAGAAAGCACTTAAAAAGGATGCAGGTTTTAAAAAACACCAGAACACTTTGACCCACAAAACTTGCTTGGTGTGGTAGACCTCTTTCTTATAAGAAAACGAAATCAAAGAGCGTAGAGTCACCAGTTGCCACACTTCAAAGTGCTGCGTATGCTGCGGAAGTCAAAGAAAATAGGGAGTATATAAAAGAAAATTGCGGATTCGTTAAGATATACAGCTGAGGTAGCACAACGTGGGGATGTCGAAACTTCGAATATTGTAATTGCTGATGTTTCACGGAATCAAAGGCCTTTTCATAATCAACAAAAGCCATGCATAATGGGAGTTAATATTCCCTCGTTCTCTGAGTCCATGGATATGATCTATGGTGATGTAGCCACTCCTGAATCCAGCCTGTTCCCTCGATTAAGCCATGTCCAACGTTACCTTCAAGCGGTATGAAAGATTGGATATGGTCCAACCGAGGGAACAAACTGGATTCAGGAGTTGCTACAGCCCCATAAATATATTGGCAATTATACTCATCATCGTCAACCATTCTCAATTCACTGCTGGATAAAAGTCTCCCTAAGTCTCTTCCAGAACTTTCTGTCTTGAGCAATTATGTTCCATGTTACGACGAAATGCGTTGGAATGGTCTTCTTCTTGGTCTTCTCTTGGCTCTTGATATCCAATCTAGTGTTTCAGTTCTCCAACCATCTTCAGTTCTTCTAGCAATATATCTAGTACTTTCATCATGACGTCATTAGCGTTTGTCATTTTCCTGATGCATAGTTCTTTTTCTTGCCTTTCTTGGTTACACCAGGCATCGTGGTTTTTCGTGGTTCTTTTAGGTATCAGTAGCTGCTGTACGTGTTTTCTTGTTAAGGTTCTGGATCTCAAATCCATAAGTGGAAGGATGCACTGATTAAACCCTTTTTACGGCATAACGGTAAATTGTTCTTGAAAATTTAATTTCTTCTTTCAAATGCATTCCAGCCAAGTGTTATATGACTATTAATTTCTTCTTCGATGTGGCCCTCTTTTGATATCTGTTGCCCAAGGTACGAGTAAATGTAAGCTTCAGTTACTTCTAAATTTGACCTAAATCTTCAGATCTTGAAAAAGCAATGAACATCAAATTTGCTTTTTTGCAAATTCATCTTTAATCTCACACCTTTACTCTTGTAAGCACTTTTCTGGATTATACTGGGTAACTAGTCTTGCAGCTCTGTCTGATGACCTTTCGATCTTAAGAACATTGTCCTTTAGTTTCTTGTTAAATATAAATTCAACACCACTAGTTCTGCTAGTGTGTGTTTCACAGTAGTGGAACAGAATTTCCCTCTTTAGTTCTGTGAGGTTCTCTCCTTTTCTTCTTTCTTCATTATGTCCTATCACATCTCACTTGATCCTCTGGAATTCTTCCTCTAATTCAGGGAGTCTTGAATAAAAGGATAGAGTTTGTCCGTTATATCACGCCAAGGTCAGTATGAGATGGCAGGCTGGTCTGTTGCTCCGGTGATTCTTGGTGCCTTTTGCCTTCATGTTGCGTCTTGGCTAAGTCATTCCAGCCGCCGGGGAATGAGGACCAATTTTTGAGTTGTGAATTCATTTCTAGGGAGAGGAAGGGCGGCTATAACGCATCACACACGCTAGTTAAACGGGTAGGTAAGTGTGGGATAGCATTTCCTCTAATTCCAGTGGAATAGTTGTACCGTTGATTGCCAGTCGACAGAGCCCCTTCAATGGTAAAAGGCCGCACCACAAGAATGCAGTATTCACATTTGTCTAGGAGAGGCATATTGCGCATCACTGGACTTGGCATCCCATATATACGCTTATTGTCATAAAAATCCGTGCACCAAGAAGGAGGCGTCGGATTGAAGTAAGATTTTAGTAATGAGGTAGAACATACCCAAAACAGTAGTGATTACAATATCACAGCAGCAGGACGACTTCCCGCGGACATATGGTACACATTCCGGACAGCGTTAGTACCGCGTCGGACCGCCTCGTGCTCGGATACCTGCGGTGATATGGTTCGGCATGGAGTCGAAGAGACGCCGTATGTTATCCTGGGACACATTGGCCCACACTTTTTGCAACTGACGCTCTAAATCATGAACACTGGGTCATGCAAAAAGCTGGCGTCCCATCTGATCCCATACGTTCCCAGTGGGCGAGAGATCAGGCGATCTGGCAGGCCACAGAAGCGTCGAAGCATAACGTAGACAGTCCTAGGAAACCCGAGCCATGTGACGACAGGCCTTATCTTGTTGGAAAATGGCTCCGGGCCGTCCCACCAGGAAAGGCAGCGCATGGGGCCGCAGGATCTCCTGTACGTAGCGTTGGGCTGTCAACGTCCCTCGGATCACTGCGAGGGAAGTCCGGCTGTCATACGCGATGGCTCTCTAGACCATCACGCCTGCAGTTCGGAACGTGTACCTCTGTACATTGAGGTTAGGATTGCAGCGCCCACCTGCGGTCCTACACACTCTGACACAGTGATCGTTCCGTTCCCATACAAAAGTGGAATTCGTCGCTGAACACTATACGTCGCCAGTCCGTAGCATTCCACGTTGCTCGCTGCAGACACCACTGCAATCGACGCCGACGATGGTCAGGTGTTAATGGCAGAATAGGTAAGGGCCGTCGAGAGTGCAGATTCGCCTCTGCCAGGCGTCTGGAAGTGGTTCTGGCGGACACAGGAGTCCCTTGTGCAGCCGCCACATGTCTCTGGATATTGGACAAGGACGTCGTTGCATCTGTGCGTGCCGCTCCCACGATCCCACGGTCTTCTCTGTTGGTGGGTCATCCATAGCCAGTTCGCCGTGTCTGGGTGCCTTCCCGGGTCCATTGCTCCCAAGATGATCACACCGTACTGTCCGACCGGCTCAAATGGCGGCCGATTCGGCGCGCCGGCTACCCTGCCTCTCTCATCCCGACGATACGGTCTCGTTCAAACTCCGTCAGTTGCCCGTACGCATATCTACGGCGGCTCCTCGGCCTGTCTATCGCTCAAAGATCTCACCGGACTCTTACCGTGCTCTTCGGCACGAATGTGGAATCCCTGCGTGACGCCTTATAAGCTCCAAGGATTGCGATTGCTGCACCGGTCGTGCAGCAATCGCGCGGGAATGCGTAATCGCACGAAACTTTAATCACTCTCATGTCTGCCGTCTCTTCAGCTATTCGCCGAGTCTCGCGTTAAACGCACGGTTTTTTCTTGGTGCGCGGGTGTTTATGACAATGAGTGTATATACACTATATTGACAAAAGTCACCGGACTCCTAAAAGAGAAACCCAACATAACATTTATTGACATACATTTGTACGGTGTTCCTCCACCTTTGGCCTTAATGCATGCACTGACCCTTCAAGAAATGCTTTCAACAAGGTTTTGGAACACAGCGATAGGTATGAGCTTCCATTCAGTACATAATACTGCCGCTACCTGTTGCTTATTAGTAGGCATTGGTTCCAAACTTCTTATGCGATGCTCTAATTCATCCCATGGGTGATCTATGGGATTAACATCAGGGCTCTGTGCTGGCCAGTCCACACACGATACGGAATTATCGTCAAACCACGCCGTAACAGTCCTTGCTTTATGGCTCGGTGCATTATCCTGCTGGTAACAACAGGGCTCGGTTCCATAGTGGTAGGACATAATTGTCCAGAATATCGAAGTACACGTGCTGGTTAACAGGTTTGTCCACGATAACCAATGGACCGGGACCATACCACGAAGAACACCACAACACAAGAGTACACTGCCAGCTCCAAACTTGACCGTAGGAACAGTACGCTGTGGTAAATAGCGTTCCTCCGTCTGCCCCGCCATGCCCACACGCGGGCGTCAGACTGATGGATCGTGTATCTGGATTCATCAGTCAATAGGACCCGTTTCCATTGATCTACGGTCCACGATAAATGTTCTTTACACCATGCTAAACGAGGAGTAGCATTCCTAGTGGAGACGAAATGTTTATGAGCAGCCGCACGACTACGGTAACCCATGGAATAAAATTTTCTGAGAATGGTATGTGTACATACCGAGGTTCCAACATTTTTACTCACCTGTACACTAAGGTCTTGTGCAATACTCCGTCGATAAGCTGTAACGACTCTCCTGAGGCTTCGTCGTCCTCTATCACTGATTTGCTTTGGTCTGCCGGTACATTTTGATACTTCAGGCACGCTATGTGTCTTCCACCTATTCAGTACATCCAAAACAGTTGACTTGGGTATGTTTAATCTCCTCTTGGCTTCTCTTATGAACAACCCACTAATATAACACCCAACAATCTTTCCTTTCTCAAAGTCAGTTCCCTCCCGCCGCAACATTTTCACTCAACCTCACAGTGCGATACGATCGCGGTCAGCTGCAGGCTTGTTTTTATACTGTTTGCAGCTGTTCCGCGCACCTTAACAACGCAATGGATCCGTTATTTTGCTTTTAAAGGTGTGTCTGGTGACTTTTATTAATCTAGTGTACGTACAGTATACACACATCAAAAATAGGTAGTACTAAGAACAAATTGCATATGAAAAAAATATCTGAAAAAAAAAAGAATGCTGTTGTGAAAGAGAAGGGATATGAGGATAAATAAAGAAAATGCAATTTCCAAAGTGGAATGTATGGAGCTATGTATAAGATAGGGCGAAAAAAGCGTCACTGAAGCTATAAGGGAATTTAATTGCGAAGTAGTGAGAAAAGCAACTGAAAAGCAACCAAAGGCTGAAGAAAGCAGAGGGATATCTCAGTAATGGGAGGAAACAGATAATGACATTGATAAAAAAAGAGGGTGCTGTGGTAAGAAATCAAAGCAAGATTTTGCCAGAGCGAAAGAGTTCTACAAAGTACTATTGGAAAGGGATAATGCATCTATTCCGGACAAAAAGAAATGTACCAGCACCAAAGTTCTTGTAGTCGTCGTTGCACATGTAATTAAGAACATCAAACGGGAAAGGGCTCCTGGTAAAAGATGACATTACTATGAACATTATGAAAGAAACCAGCGGAGAAATAAAAACTACTCTCGCCCTTCACTAGATGTCTCGATGAAGGGAAGATTGCTGATTATTGGAATTAGCGCAACAATTCAGAGAATGTCATCGAACGATATACCCCCGAACTGTGAACATCATGGTTTGTCGGTGCTGTATCTTATGATTTGGGCTCCAGTTTAGTGTTGTTTACCATAGAAACTCTGACTGTTTGTCGTTATGTCGTAGAAATACTGTAAGTCGTTGAGATACCGATCGTAGCAGGGTTAAACAACGCATTGTTTCAGCAAGACAGTGCCCGTCTCCATACTGCAAATGCATCGAGCTAATGTCTACAAGATGTCGGCGTGTAAACTTTTCCAGCCCGATCCCCAGATTTGTCGCCTATAGAACGCGCCTGGAACACACTGGGATGACACTTCCAGATTCCGTCAACTACCTCCAACAATAGATGCCTTGCGACACCGTAAGTAATATGTGCGCCACTTGGGGGGTAGAAGTGACGTCACAGGTGGGCGTGTTCAACTTCCGGAAGTGCTTTCCGGTCTCAACGGTGGACGTGGCCCCTGGTGTCCGCCATTTTTTACTGCATGACGTCACATTCACGTAGTTGTCGATGTTGACGAAGCAGCTTTAAATACTCCCCAAGATTTAAAGCTGCTTCGTCAACATCGACGACAACCACATGAATGGGACGGTATGCAGTAAAAAAATGGCGGACACGTAGGGCCACGGCCGCCGTTGCCAGCGGAAGAAAAGTTTCTTTCTCGACGTCCAGGGTAAGAGCATCCGTGACGGCACTTCCGGAAGTTGATCACACCCACATGTGACGTCACTCCCGCCGCCCTAGTGGCGCACATACTACTACCATCTAACCTATAATCTAATCGGACAATCAGACACAAGTCCAAGCTTCTGACCAGTTAACCAGTTTACAGTAAACTTCAGAATCCCCCCCCCCCCAATTCTTAAGTTTACCATCGGCGAGATTTTTCAGAGACGGAACCTTGGGTTGTCGAGGGACTGCTGTGTTTTTAATATTTGTTTTTCTCTCCAGTAGTTTTGGCAACTTAGTGTATATAGACATAAATAAATCGGTCAGGATGGCTTTTGACCTACATATCCTTGCATTACAACAAAAAACGAAAAAAAAAAGCGCGTGCTTACGTTATGGCTTGAAGACTACTATCTCTTCAAGTAAAAATATTTGAAGGACTCTGGTGTAAACCATGGTAACCAACACTTCTGTCGTTGTGAGATACGTAGATTACAAATAGTAAAACAATATAAACGTTTACACTTACCATAAATTGAAAGTTGTATTGCGGCCATATGTTGATATAAATGTATAATAAATATTCTAAAATGCTCAGATTACCACCACAGTTGTTTTTCGCACCAACTCATTTTTTTACAAAAATGTTGGTTACCATGGTTTACGCCCGAACATTTCATTTCTTGATAGGATTGAAAAATAGTACGATAGTTTGTGTCTTACTTAATGTAGGTATACGATACCTTTACTGATGTAAGACGATTAAGCAAAGCTGTTTTTGTATTAGATATAGAAAGCAATAAATAAGATTTATTTTCAAGCTTTATTCCGTCGATACAATGACTTTAATCGAATCGGAACAATTCCTTTTGTATTGGATTAAGACCGTACGGACGCGATTTTCACTTCTTAATGCCTGAACAAAAGCAAGCATTCGAAAAAATCTTCCAAGAGTACTGAATTTTCCCTTTGAGCGAGCAATATAGTATAGTGTAATACGTAATTGAAAAACAAAACAAAAAGCATTCGAACTTCGATCAGACAGCGCGATTCGTTCGTCGTCTTAGAAGATTTTAGCAGGTTGCATGTGATTCTGGAATACTGAGAAACATTCTAAATTAAAATTTATTTTTTAAAGCTTAAGGCAGTTCTGATTGCACTCTGGAGTTCAGTGGCATGACTTACTTTCCTCATAACTGAGACGTTGAAAAAAATGGCAATGCAATAATAACAGTTCTTGTTATGACTGCTTGCAGTCGCTACTTGTTAAAAGGGCACTCGCACGAAGTAAAAATGTTTCAATGAAACACTCGTGCGTATCATCTGACCAAGCTGTTGCTCTTGTTGAACGCCTGCAATTCCTGGAAGTCATGGTTGTTTACATGATCTGTTTTATCTGCTTGTAAAATCTTGTCGGGTGTCTTAAAAAGGTGTTATTCATCGTACTGAAGTATCAGCCAGGCATTCCTCGCCTATCAAACACTGATCGTCTAACAGTGCTTCTCACACACAGGCGGCGCCACATGTTTCCGGAGGAACGCTTGCCCCGCTTCCCTCTTGTTTCCCTACGTAAATATTTTTACTAATACAGGGCTGCTTTTGTCAGAGCTGTCTTTGATGGGCGTTAAAGTTTATACTCGGAAGACAAGTGCAGGTAACATAACCCGGATTTCGTCCTATCTTTTGCTCGCTTCTGAGAGAAACGACGAAAGGCATGCTGCTACACGTGGTGTATATGAGCTACCTATATTCCTTTCGTTTCACGTGCAGAATTTCACTATGATGTTTTTAAAATGCGAACGAAACTATTCAATTCAGATACAGGACAGATTACAATTTAAAAGCTATATGCAACTGAACTCACGATTGTACTCGGCGTTCTCTCTTCCTAAATATATGCATTGGTTTCCATAAATTTAGGGGGAGAAATAGAAACATCTCTATTATTTATAAAGTAAAAGTTGGCAATGCACGAAATTTAGGTACATGACATGAAACGTAATGTGGAGTCAGGGTACCTAATGCTAATCATCGGCGATGGCATCGATTAATGCAATAGCCGCAGCATAAAACGGGTTATTACGGAAATGTGCGTCATGTCGTTTGAGGAGTGTGAAGAAAGGATTTTGAGATAGCATATCAGTGGTAATGGCTGCGAGACATCGTTTAACAGATGAACTGAGGCGGAGAGCGAGCAGAAGAATAGAGGCAGGCCAAAATCAGGTGGAAGTTGCAAGATGGCTGCTTGTGAGTCCTTTCCACAGACCGTGGAACAAATTTCAAAATACGCAATCACCTTCCCGAAGGTACAGCGAAGGAAGGCCTAGGGATACAACATCCGTGGATGTCCGATATTTCCGAATAACTGCGCTGAGGAACAGAACGGTTACTCCGACGCAGCTGCGATCTATCCTTGCTGCGGCTACAGGAGCGGTCGCATCTGTTTCCGCCATGAGCAGAAGGTTTCGCGAAGGAGGATTTACGCTAGGCTACCGTACTCCCGTCACAGGGCGAAACGTTTGAATTGGGGAAGACTTCACGTCAATTGACTGAACATGAGTGGAAGTAAGTACTCTTCACAGATGAGTCTAGATTTGCTTTGTAGAACGATTCCATGTGTGCTATTTGGAGAGAACGAGGGGCACGCTATCATCCCTCTAAAAACTCGTGAAAGAGGCGCTTATGGTGGTTTTAGTAGTAGTGTGTTGTTTTGTAGTGGAATCTCGTTAGGTGGACGTACAGACTGATTCCAAGGGGAACCATTAATGCTCTACGCAATAGGGATCATGTCCTTGACCCCTATGTTCGTCCTTATAAGTGCCATAGGAGATACATTTCTCCTACATGGCGATAACGCTCGTATCCACCGAGCGTTATCGTCTTGTAGGGGAAATGAAAAATACATTCAAGAGGAAACCATTGTATGTGTGGATTGGTCAGCCAGGTCTCCCGACCTCAATCCGATCGAGCATGTCTGAGATGCTCTATAGAGACGTGTTGTTGCCCTCAGTCCCCACTTCTCCGCAAAACCTGCAGGAGTTTACTCAAGCTTTACACGAACAATGATCGTTGCCAACTACTGAGCTCTTGGACACCATCATCAACAGCATGAAACATCGCTGTGAGGCTTGCATTACTGTGAAAGGTGTCCACAGTCCAACTAAGGTACTTTGGCTAATTTATTTGGACACCTTATTTGGTTTACCTGGTTCTGTATGTGATAGTTTTTGTCGGAATGAAGTGTTTCTTAGAAAATGTTTTGGAGTCCTTCTCCAACATACAATATGATGGTTACTTCTTGACTCCCCTATTCTTGTTTCGCCTATTCCTCGTACGTCGAAAATGGGCTCCGCCATTTTAGGCGCGGAAAGAATTCTTGATCTGCGTATTCCTGTCTCGCCTAAAACTTTCACCTGCTAGAGGGGAGGGATTCACATGTAGCAAACTTCTTGATTCGCCTATTCCTGCTACGTCGAAAGTTAATGGGTTTCGCCTATTCCTCTCTCGACGAAAACTTTCACCTGCTAAAGAGGGGGGGGGGGATACTATTACACTATTTCGCACAAGCTGTGAACGGAGTAATTTAAAAAGAAAAAGATGCATTTTAACCTTCGGCGAATTTTTAGCGCGTCTTTTGTAAAAAAGATCGTGCTTATGCTATCAGTTTGTCCGTCCGGCAGTTTGCCTGTAAACACCATATCTCTGCACTTTTTAGTCCGATTTGAAAAATTCTTTTTGCATTGGGAAGCATGACATATGCGAATGATGATCCCTCCTTTCGTTTTTTCTTTACGATGTACAGTTTTGCCGCTAGAGGGCGTAAATACATTTATTCCATATATTTGCTTCTGAACGTCCGATTAAAAAAATCTTTCACCTTTCGATTCCATTTGTGTTGAAGAGTAATTTAAGTATAGTCACTTTTTCCAGTTACGCATCAATTTTTCGCTAGGGAGCGTAAAAGTGAAGGCAAAACAAGAATAGGTGAAAAAGAAAGTTTGCTCCAGGTGAATCCCTCCCCTCTAGCAGGTGAAAGTTTTAGGCGAGACAGGAATAGGCGAATCAAGAATTATTTCCTCGCCTAAAATGGCGAAACCCGTTAACTTTCGACGTACGAGGAATAAGCGAAGCAAGAACAAGCGAATCTGGAAGACACGCAATGTGACCCAGGCTTGCACCAAATCATTATACCATTTGATCATGTACATTTTAAGTTATCATGATTTTTCTGTTTTTTCTTTCATTTATGGAAACCAGTGTATAACATCGGACGGTCTTTAATGTATTGGTAGACAACTTCACTGGCGATTATTAATCGATGGAGTGTAATTCCGCATCAGGAAGTAAAATCTGGTCTCCCCGTGGCGCAGTAGCACAAGTCCTGCCTTCTGACCGTTCGTCCATGACGGGTCAGAGTTCGAATCCCGTGAGGCATGGATGTTGTGTTTGTCTTATGGCACTGGTTCTCTCCCTTCACTGGGACTAGTTGCCCTAAATTAGGGACGGAAGATTGCCTATAGCCCATCCAGTTGCTCACGATGGTCGTTAAACCCGAAAATCAAAACAAAACAAAACAAAACGAAATAAATCCTGTTATGCACTATCTAGTATACTGACGTGGCATCAATTCCACAAGTGGCCGGAAGACTTCTGGAGAGATGTTCAGTCATGTCGTCTGAACAGTCGCCTACAATTCCCTGGTATTTATAGGAGCAGGATCTTGGGTGAGAATGAACCTTTCCACCACGTCCCATAAGTGCTCTATTGGTTCATGTAGGGCGGACGTGGTGTCCACACCATCCGTCGGAACTGTCCAGAATGATTCTCGAATCAATTTTGGACAACTTGGGCCGATAACATGGTGCACTGTCCTCCTGGGAAATCCTATCATTGTTGGGATACATGAAGTCCATGAAGGGCTACAAATGACCACCCAGCAGAGCAACAAAGCCATTACCGGTTAATGACGTGTTTACGAGAACCCAAACCGTGCCACGTAAAAACACCCCACACATGTATGGAACCACCACTATAGGTTTTATACGGGGGTTTTTTTTTTCGGTTTAATTTTTTACTGCGGCCACACTGACACCCTTTGCGGGCAGCCTGTTAAGAACCAGTGAAAGCTCGCATTCGACGGTTTTGATTTCGTACCGTTTGCTGCAGGGCAGAAACTTGAACTATGGTAGTAACAGTGCTGAAGGTTAGCTTTAGAATACCGAAATAAAATTAATTCATAGTGACAATTCGGTACATAGCAGCTGAACAAGGCCGCACTGACTTACGAGAAAGACGGCATACTCTAATTGTTTAAGATGGTGTCTAACAGCAGCGATTCTTTTAGTAACATAATGGAAACTACTCTTTGGTAACTAAATGATAACAGCAGGTATTCCTTTGAGAGGAACCCCCTCTGAGGTGCTCCTTTGTAAGTTACAGTTATCGAGATGTTTAGCTCTTGCAATTTTGACCCCATTATGTCTATGAACTGAATAATTACTATGTACATTTAGGTAAGAAAACTGTTAGGGAATTCCAACTGTAGACATAAATGAAGCTGTTCTTTCCATATACCATAACAACAGAAACTTGTTAAAAAATTTCAAATTTCTGTGGATGTTTTTTGATTACATTTTCAAATTTCTGTGGTTATGGTGGAAAGAACAGCTTGACTTATGTCTATATTAATTATTCCATGTGTTTCCAACTTGAATTCCAACTGTTTTTAAGCTACGAAAAACGATATTCCTTCAGCTGACGCGTTACCTGCGCTCTATGATAGACATTTATACGTAAATTTCAAATGTATTAGGGTTTATTATTTATTCATTAAAATATTTTTTTCTATTTATATTAATATATACAGGGTGTCCCGGAACTTCGTGTACAAACTTGGAGGAGGTAGAGAACAGCGTTAGGAACCAGAATTAAATAGGAAAGCATGGGCGGAAACGTCACTCTCACGTGAGAAAGAGACACAAAAACACAGTAAGGCCACAATATATAGAAAGCAGTGATGAAGCAACCTTTTCACGTGACGGGGTGTTCAATACGCACAACGCGCACATATGGGCCGACCACGAGCCGCACAACAACGCTTCACTGTTAATGTGTGGGCGGGTATCGTGGCGGACAGTTCAGTCAGGCCATACATCTTACCACCTCGACTGGACGCTCGCAAGTATCTCGTCTTTCTTCAGGAGGTTCTTCCGGAAATGCTGCACCATGTCCCCGCACATGTTCGACGCGGAATGTGGTTGCAACATGATGGGGCGCCATCTCATTACGCAAGGTGCGTACGCGACCATTTGATCCCGACATTTGGAACCAAGTGGATTGGGCGTGGCGGTCCCGTCGAATGGCCCCCCAGATCACCTGATTTATCTCCTCTTGTTTATTATCTCTGGGGTGCCATGAAGAGCATTGTGTACGACACGCTAGTAAATTCTGAAATGGACCTGGTGGCACGAATCTCCATCGCTGCTGCTACGACCCGCGAAACGCCAGGTATCTTCGACAATGTTCGCCAATCCATATCGCGTAGGTGTCATGCGTGCATCCAGGCCAATGGGCGCAATTTCGAACACTTTCCTGTGATGCTTGTAAGTCCTACATTGTACTCTTGTGTTGTATAATAAAGCGTTTTACACTGCTTTCTGTATTGTGGCTTTATTGTGTCTTTGTGTCTCTTTCTCACGTGAGGGTGACGTTTCCGCTCATGGTTTACTAATTAATTCTGGTTCCTAACGCTGTTCTCTACCTCCCCTCCAAGTTTGTACACGAAGTTCCGGGACACCCTGTATATATAAGAACACAAAATGTTTTTCAGTAATTGAACTGGGAAAACAAAGGGATAAAGATTAATGGATATTATTTAACTGACCTTCGTTTTACTGATGACGTAGTCATTTTTACAACTGCCCCTTCAAGGCTGCAGAGTATGATCCAGGAACTTGCTGACAAGAGTAAAGAAGTGGGATTAAAAGTAAACTTTCAGAAGACAAAACTGCTGTACAATGATTTTACAAGATACGAAGATTTATCGATTGATGAGGAAAGGCTGGAGATAACCGATACCTACATTTACCTTCCACAGCAGATATCAAGTAATGGTCACATTGATGAAGAAATTAATCGGTATTTAAAACTTGGTTGGAGAGCTTCAGGAATAAACAGTACAATTGTTAAGAGCAATATGCTATTATGTCTTAAAAGAAAAGTGTTTGATCAATGCATCCTTCCAGTGCTTACGTATGGTGCAGAGACGTGGACCTTAACTAAACAAGACATACAAAGACGACTGCAGACAATTGAAAGAAGCATGGAGAGATGCATACTTGGTGTAACCAGGAGAGATAGGAAGAGGAATTCATGGATAAGGAAAATGACAGGAGTGGAAGACATCATGATCAGAGTAAATTCCCTGAAATGGCAATGGGCTGGACATGTTGCCAGAAGAACGGAACACCGATGGACAACCGAAATTGTAAACTGGATTCCAGGGGACAGGAAATACTCAGAAGACCACATGGGAGATGGGTGGATGAAATTCGAAAGCATGCTGGACTGGCATGGAGGAGACTGGCGCAAGACAGACCGTTGTGGAAGAAACTTGGGGAGACCTTCATCCAGCAGTGGATTGTAATGGTTGACAATGATGATGATGGTGATATAAGAACATACACACACTCTCTCCTCTTTGCTCGGTTCGAGAGTCGTGACCCAATTCACATCCTGTCGGCAGCCAAGGTTCGCCATTCCTGTTTATTCTCCACAGTTCTCATGACTTTTGGAACTAATAGATTTGTGAGAGTTTTTACTTGATTGATGAATCTGTCCGGGGGACATACTCTCGTTCTTTTGCCGTCGACTTTTCCCTGTGAATACGAGTTTTTCTAATCCATCTTGCTGGATAGTGTGGCCGAAGAAGGTTAGTATATGTCATTGGATTGTCGGAAGAAGTCGCTTGTGCGCGTCTACGCCGTGCTCTCTAAAAACTGATGCATTAGTCTTATGCACATCCCAGGTTATTCCCAGCATGTATCTGTAGCAGATCATTTCAAACGCCTCAATTCTTCTGCGACACGCACACTGCACAGGGAAGAAGTGTCTCTGAGGACATGGGCACAAGACAAGATGGCGCGCCCCCTCCCCCCACCAAATATTTTCTTTTGCTAAACGGTGCTGGTTCATAACGTGTATGTGTCTGTTTGTCTGGTGTGTGTTTTATTGCGTTATGTTAAGCAATTTTGCAATGATACACTCATTGTCATAAAAATCCGCGCACCAAGAAAAAACCATGCGATTAACACGAAACTCAGCGAATAGCTACGGGGAGGGCAGACATGCAAATGATTAAAGTTTCGTGCGATTCCGCATGCCCGCGCGTCTAAGACCGGCGCTGCAATCTCAATCCTTGGAGCTTATAAGGCACCGCACAGGGGACTCCACGTTCGTACCGAAGTGCACGGTAAGAGTCAGGTGAGATTCCTAAGCGACAGACATGCCGAGGAGCCGCAATAGATGTGCGTACGGGCAACTGACGGAGTTTGAACGTGGCCGTATCGTCGGGATGAGAGAGGCAGGGTGATCGGCGCGCCGAATCGGACGCCATTTGGGCCGGTCGGACAGTACTGTGCGATCGCATTGGGAGCAATGGACACGGGAAGGCACCCAGACACGGCGGACTGGCTCAGGACGACACACCAGCAGAGAGGACCGTGGAATCGGCAAGCACAGATGCAACGGCGTCCTTGTCCAATATTCAGAGACATGTAGCGGCGGCTGTACAAGGGACCTCTGGGTCAGCCAGAACCATTTCCAGACGCCTGGCAAAGGCGAATCTGCACTCTCGACGGCCCTTACCTTTTCTGCCATTAACACCTGACCAACGTTGGCGTCGATTGCCGTGGTGTCAGCAGCTAGCAACGTGGAATGTCACGGACTGGCGACGTATCATGTTCAGCGACGAATCCCACTTCTGTATGGGAATGGAAAACCACCGTGTCAAGCTCTACAATCCCAACCTCACTGTACAATGGCACACGTCCCAAACTGCAGGCGTGATGATCTGGGGAGCCATCGCGTATGACAGCCGGACTTCTCTCGCAGTTATCCGAAGGACGTTGACAGCCCAACGCTACGTTGGGCTGTCAACGTCCTACGGTCCCACATGGGATCCTACGGTCCCACATGCTTTCTTAGCGGGGTGGCGCGGAGCCATTTTACCACAAGATAAGGCCCGTCCGCACACGGCTCGGGTTTACCAGGACACTCTACGCTATGCTTCGACGCTTTCGTGCCCTGCAAGATCGCCTGATCTCTCGCCTATCGAGCACGTGTGGGACCGGATGGGATGCCAGCTTTCTCCATGTCCCAGTGTTCGTTATTTAGAGCGTCAGTTGCAAGATGCGTGGGTCAGCCTGTCCCAGGATAACATACGGCGTCTCTTTGACTCCATGCCGGACCGTATTACCGCATGTATCCGAGCACGAGGCGGTCCGACGCGGTACTAACGATGACCGGAATGTGTACCATATGTCCGCGAGAAATCGTCCTGGTGCTGTGATATTGTAATCACTTCTGTCCTTGGTATGTACCATCTCACTACTACAATCTCGTTTCAATCCGATGCCTCCTTCTTGATGCGAGGATTTTTATGACAATGAGTGTATTTATTATTAATGAAAATTATAGTACGTCTATTTCATTGTGTACCAGTGTACGTTTCAAATTATTGACCTTCGGGATTTTGTGAAAAATAAATACTGTACATTATGGTAATAACGTTTATTATTATAAAGCAATATAATGTACAAGAAAAGTCACAATAATGCGGGAAAAGAAGTAAATATTAAAACGATCTTAGTGAACACTCACGATGCAAAGGAAAATTTAATTAACACTTACTTAATTTCCCCCTTTTCCACCCAATGTCTAACTGCGCCATAATTATAGCATGATCATAGGTTTTTTGCTGGCCTTTGTATGGGCAAAATCATCAATTAATGAAGCGTAGCCTATACCCAGAGTTATGTCCTTTTCTACACACATTATCACGAGTGAGTTAAACTTTTTTTCTCCTAATAAAGTCCTTTTTTTAATTTTTTATTCATGAGACTGCTGAAAATGATCTTTCAGCAGAACAATTCATGACTGGTAAGGTTAAAAACATTCTCAAAGCTATTCTTAAGCTTGAAATGTACTCTGAAGATTGTTTTCAATGATGAAAGTGTACATATCCCTTGATGTGTTCAAGTCTTTGGCATTCATATGACTGGAAATGTAAAAATTTGTTGCTGAGAAAATTTTCTAAGTCTCCTTGATACCTATGAACAAATTTATTTGATTTAGCCTCTTTGTCACGAGCACTGGTCTCTTTCAAATCCCGGAAAAATTCAAACTTTTCCAGAACAACTTCGTATGATTTCCTCTTGGTTGCTAAATTACTGATTAAAGAATCCATAATCTTAAAAACTGTGTTTACTCTTGCTCAGTTAATGCTCTCCGACCACGCATATGGAGTGACGACTACAAATAATGCAAGTTTTAAAAATTAATAAATTTTGTAAGAATTACTTAAGTAAAACTTTTCTTCGGTGATGATGCTAAAATATTCATAAAAAACTCTTACAGCTTAACGCCCCTCTAAATCTGGCGCCCTGGGCCCGGGCCCTCTGAGCCCTTTGCTTAAAGCTTCCCTGGACATTAGGGTGGGCCGAAAAAACTTTTTTTTTTTTTAATTTGCATATCGCCTAGGGCAGAAAAGTTGCCATTTGGGTCAACAAAAATAACAAAATATTTTTTTTTTGAAATCGACTAATATCTTACGTCTCCACACGGTACACTAAGTTCGCGTTTTTCCGACCGCATTGGGCCGTAAGCAAAAACGGATGGAATTTTTTGTAATTGAAATCGAGTAACCCCAGATATATGACCTGATTTTTGGGCAATATCGGGTATCTTTTCGAATTTTTGAGGAAGCACTCAGGCCTTGTCAACTACCATAAGGCAACACCTGGCTCTATTTAGTTTGAGACCAGCTTCGGCGCTGCAGTCTTCAATGCATCTGAGAAATTGCACCATTTCCTCCTCTGAACCAGCTATTATAGTGGTGTCATCCGCATAGCGTAGATTTAATATTTTCCTACCGCTAATTGACACCCCACCATGCCAGGTTTCCGACAGACACACAGACGTATAAAATGTTTGTGCAAATCCGCCCAGACTTGAAACGCTGAACACTGCGTACCTCCAAAACAGATCATCAGCTTTCACCGTTGAGAAACAATGAAAGAAGAGTACGGTCAGATAGCGTTCTTCAAAAAGGATTTCGTTTCACGCTAACTCGATGTCGTTTTGAACTCTCGGGTCAGGCCGGGTCACTCACTTCCGTGAATTCACTTGCCGGAGGTGCCGTGCGTCTAATTTGTGTTTATCAAGGATCGCCGCGCGCTGTGAATCCGCAATGATTTCCCCACAACGTGTTATTACGTCCTCCGAAATCTGCCAAAGGGTGATGGAGTGCCAAGTTAAATGGGACGAAATAAAAAATAAATAAAAAGTGCTCAGTTGATTGAAGGATCACAATCTCCTCCCAAGGTCTTGTTCAAATGTCCAATTGGGACAGTTCCCCTGGCTGTTCAACACGCTACTTTAAAATAACCCTAGAGAATAGCATGATTTGGTTGGTTAATACAAAAGGGGCGAAACCTATACCTGACTTTAAAGGAAAATCCTTAATTGAAAGTCAGGCGAAAAAGTGATGAATGTCTTTCATTTTTCCTTTCAAAGCATGTTTGAATCTCAAAGACGCTTATTACGGGGGAAAAAAATGGAAAAGAACGGTGCAGAATATTTGTTCTTGCTACTAGAATGAATAATTTCTTCATGCTCTTTTTTTCCCCCTATTATATTAAAATGAGTGAGAATTTTTTTAACGTGATTGAATTGTCATTTTAATCAAGATACAAGAGTTTCACATTTTATTCATTTTTTTTAGGTATTGTGTAGTAGAATTAACGATGATTCAAAATGACGCACCTCACAGCAGAGGTCACTGTTTCGTTAAAATGTAACTTCAGACCCTTAATTACTTCAGCGTGTAAATATTTGTGTTTGAGTCAGAGCAGCGTTTAATCCGTGTCGCAATGCATGACTTTTCGGCAATCGCTCTGCCGCCTTTATTTTTTATTTAACACTGGATAAAAAATTAAAATAATCGAATCTGAATATAAAAGAAACACAGTACTTCAATACAGCTAAACGAGTATATCATACGCACGGATATCATAGCAGCAGATGATGAAAGTGCTTATATCTTTTATTTCATTAATCACTTCAGCGTCTATAACGTAATTGTCTTTCCGCTGTAACTTAGTCCTTACTTCAGTAATTACGTTATGCGTGGTAAAGTCAATGTAATATTAGAAGGTACCAGAAAGAGGTCAATTGTAGTACTTACAAATACGTTTATTTTGCTTGCATGGTTTGTACTCCGCACTCACATCTGGTTTATTGGCGTACTCAATACAGTATCTGTGATTTAACATCCAATCGCACTATAAGAGCACGTCTAGCATCAATCAATCCCCTTAAACAACCGCTGCGCCGCCCGTGTGGCGCAGTGGTCTAAGCGATGGCCTCTGATCATTCGTCCAAAAGGGGTCCGGGTTCGTATCCCGGTCAGGCATGGATGTTGTGTTTGTCTTACGGCACTGGCTCTCTCCCTTCCCTGGAACCAATGACCCTAAATTAGGGACGGGCGACTGCTTATAGCCCATTGAGTTGCTCACGGTGGTCGTTAAACTTCCAATCAAAAAAAAAAACAAAAAAAACGCTGCATTGTCTGATTTACGCTTTCCAACCGTAGGATTTCGTTTTTTATTGGAGGTTTAACTACCACCGTGAGCAACTCAATGGGCTATAAGCAGTCGCCCGTCCCTAATTTAGGGTCACTGGTGCCAGGGAAGGGAGAGAGCCAGTGCCGTAAGACAAACACAACATCCATGCCTGACCGGGATTCGAACCCGGACCCCTTACGGACGAATGATCATAGGCAAGCGCCTTAGACCACTGCGCCACCGGGGCGGCAACCGTAGGTTGAAGAAGCGTATGTGCTCCGGCTCTGTCCGTTTGTCCGTCCGCACGATAACTCGCGTAAAAATGGTTCGATTTCGATTAAATTTTTGTATGTGGTAGGGGACCACCTGGAGACATAGGAGCGGGATCCATCCCATTACCTTATGAGTAATAACTTACGTAAAAATGCTTCGATTGCAACAAAACTTCAACATGTTGTTCCGGAGGTAAACTGAACCAGTTCTGTTGAATATAATCGAAATGGGGTCAAAGGTCAAGACACAGGAGCGAAATTTATTCCACAGCCACTATCCTCATAACTTGACTAAAAATGCTTCGATTGCGACAAAACTTTAGTATGTTGTTCCGGAGGTATACTGAACCGGTTCTGTTGAACATCATCGAAATGGGGTCAAAACGTCAGGACACAGGAGCGAGATTTATTCCATAGCCATTATCCTCATAACTTGAGTAATGATTTCTGGTATGTTGGAAAGCGTATCATAATCAATGTATTGCATGATTTACTGACTTGTTATTTATCGTTCTTATCCGGCCATACACACGTCACTTGTTCCAACTTCAGTACGTTGCCAACATCATTCTCGTTTGAGGGAAAAGACATAACGTTAATATTTGAAAATGTCTAAGAGAACGAACTCAAATTTACATAGAAAAAGAAACACAAAAGGAAAGTTAAAAGAGAATATACGTTACACATCTTGTGATATTCTCTGAGACTAGAAGGTTTAACCCTTACACAATATGAATTCTATGCGCCTCGCCGCGGATAGCACAGGGAGGAGGTATGTCATTATTACGTCATTGTGTGCTTCTCCACTGAGATTGCACTGGACGTAAAAAAAAAAAAAAAAAAAAAAAGTATGGTTTCGACACTAATTTTTGACATATTTGCCGTTCTTTCCTGAAATTTAAATCACATACCGACCTCACTGACGTTACGTGTTTTCACCATGACCGAAGAAGTTTCTCAAAAGCTAAGTTTCAGTCCTGTGTATGGTATTATATTTCTTCGGACATTTGTTCAAAGAGGTCGAGCTTCGGTATATGCAATTGCAAACAGCTACAAATGGGGCTCTCATATTAAGAAAAGTGAAAGAGAAAGTGCAATACTCCTCAGGTGTAGTCATGAAAGTCGAAGGTTTGAGGCCGGCCCGGTGGCTCAGTGGTCTAAGCGATGGCTTTTGATCATTCGTCCGAAAGGGCCCGGGTTCCAATCCCGTGAGGCATGGATGTTGTGTTTTTCTTACGGCACTGGCTCTCTCCTTTCCCTGGAGCTGGTGACCCTAAATTAGGGACGGGCGACTGCTCTTAGAGCCCATTCAGTTGCACGCGGTGGTCGTTAAACCTCCAATAAAAAAAAAAAAAAAAGAAGGTTTTGAGAGAAGAAAAGTGAAACAGGAAGTACAGGCGCCTGTAGTTGTAAAGAGCAGTAGTACATGTTCCCGTAAGGTGTCAAGGGAGCGAAAAATTCAAAGTGGCGCAGTAGCAACTGTGCTACAACGTATAGAAGTACGTCAACTGTCATTACTTCATGGCATTATCTCACTAGTTCTACGTCCTTAAAGTATTCAGCGAAGGACAGTTGCCCTCCAATCAAAAAAAAAAAAAAAAGGGCATTTGACGTAGCTCTACGTTGACGTTGTAGGTTGTAGCACAGTTTCTACTGTGCCGCTTTGATTTTCTTCAGATATAAAATTCTTAAAAAATGAAACAAAAGAAAAGTTTTACTTTATTTATTTATTTACTTAAAAGCAATTTATACTATGTACAATTCATAGTAACTTATGCTGATTAAAAATTGGTGTTAGTAGAAGTAAAGGCGCAGTATCATCGTTATCAGCAGTTAATGCTAAAATTGTTTCTGAAGAAATCGTTCTTCAGAAACAATTTTTCAAACTCCTTAGTTGCTTTGTTATACATTTGGCGATATGTCTCAAGCCTAATGTACTCTTCATGTTACTCTTGTTCTTGTCTAGATTCAGGATGCGTCGACGGTATAAAGGTTTGAGACATAATAAATTCATTATCCAGCGAAGTTGTAAAGACTGGCGATGTACAATGGAATTCCATTCTCGGTGTGAACATTTGGATCGATGACATCAATCTCCGTCTGTTTTTGCTGTTCAGGCTGAATTTGTGCAGTTGAAGTGAAAGGTTGTGGCCCTAGAGTCGAACTCGGGTAAAACGCATTCTGGCGCACGGACATTTGACGCTCCCTATATACACTGAAGAGCAATTAAATTAGAGATACCTGTCTAGTAACGTGTAGCAACACCTTTCGCCCTGATGACGGCGGCGATTCGTCTCGGCATGGACTCGACAAGACACCGGAAGCGTTGGGAAGCCATACGGATCCACAAACCCTGAACAAGCTTCCATAGTTCACGAAGATTCGATGGAGGTGGGTCAGAGCCTCGAACATCACTCTCGATGGCACCCCAGATGTGCTCGATGGGATTGAGGTCAGGTGACCTAGCTGGCCAAGGAAGCGAGGTCACGTCGGTGGAGTGTTCATCCAACCATTCGGATACAGTTCGGGAGTGATGGCACGGTGCATTATCTTGTTGCAGGATGAGGTCCCCAGTGGGATGTTGAAGACTCACAAACGGGAGCAAATGGTCGTCCAAGATATACCGGTAACGTTGACTTGTGAGGGACGATGTCACACGTACCAGGGGTCCCATTTCAGTCCACGTAAACAGTCCCCAGACGAGAATGACACCCCCACCAGCTTGAAGAGTACCTTGCTGGCAAGAAGGATCCATCGCTTCATGTGGTTTGCGCCGTACTCGTATCCTGCCATCCGCATGTACCAACGTGAATCTCGACTCATCAGTCCAGGCAACATTTTCCCACATGTCTAGGGTCGAGTAGCGATGTTCCCGCGCCCATGCTAATCTGTGAACTCTGTGATGTGCGGTCAGCAACGGTACCCTCGTGGGACGATGGCTTCTGTACCCCATAGCGAGGAGATGGTTCTGGATGTGTGGCTGCTTACACGTTTTTGTGCACCAGCGTTATATTGCCGAGTGATTTCTTGCACTGCTGCCCGTCTATCCGCTATTACAATGCGAGCTAGCCGACGATGACCCCGCTCATCCACACGCTGTTGTCCACGGCAGTTAGCCCTTGCAGGGATGGTTTTACGGGATTCGATGTACTCACGGTGCACCCGTGACACAGTGGCTCGTGAAAATCCCAGTGCCTGCACGACTTCCGAGATGGAGCGACCCATTCGTCAGGCCCCGACAATTTGCCCACGATCAAAGACGCTTAGATCCTTCGTCTTACCCATTTTGAGTCCGATTCTTACTGATTCCCGTCGCATCACTCCTTGTATTGTCGGATCGCTGCATACGTTATGTCGTTTCCGTTTAGAGGGCCGCCAACAGCGCCACATTTGCATAACGCCAGCTGTCTCTAATTCAATTGCTCTTCAGTGTACATTCCTGTGACCTTTCGGTTGATGACTTATGGGGCCTTTGCGGATTCTTCTCGTTCTCCACCAGCTGTTTCTTGAACTTTCGTCGGTTCTTATAATAATTTCCCCTGGATTTTCGTGGCATTTCTAAATGTTTGTCACCAATTTTTTTGTCTAAAAAATAAATAAATTTTAAATCCACTTCATTTCGGTTTATCACACACGTCTGTTAGCTCTGATTGCTAGCTACCGAATGCGGGGCTGAGGTCATCGCTAGCATTGTTTATTCACTAGTTATCAACCTTCAAACGGCTGGCAGCGAAACAAAATCACGCGGAATTTAGCTTAAATTTCGAACGTTACTGCACCGAAGGGACAAGGGGTGAAGGATTGAAACTTGTTTTGTTGTAAATAGGATTCTATAAACTATCTAATGATGTACTCTAAGATTATTAGTTTCGAAGATATTGTTGGCTTGGTTTAATTTCATGTATTGTGGGGGACGCCAACTTATCAGAAGAATCGTAGTTTGCAGGTTCCTGTCATTGGAGCAGGGAAGCAAATAAATAAGTAATTAAACAAACCGAATGTAATGACAAATTATCTCTAACTGCACTTATCTTTATTCTTCAGATTGGGGACAAAAAGGGGAATATTGGTTAGTCAAAATAAATGGTATGTACTTCCAGCGGAAGATGGATGTTGCGGACGGCTTTCTCTGCGTTTTTCCCGCCAAATCTGTTCCCATCTTTACGTGGCTACATGCCCGCGTGAAATCTTTCCTCGTTCTCTCTGCCTTGTGCCCCAGCAAAATCCTTCCTACTTCTCTTCAAGATCACCAACCAAACTCGTCGTTCATGGCTCCTATTCGTTCCATCTCCATTCACGATCTGTCCTCCAGAAAGATGCTTTTGACGTAAGAAGTTGTACTGTTAATTGCCTACTCCCATTGTCCCTGGCGGGCTCTCAGAGAGAGTCCGGACGGGGGAAAGGGGGCGTCCTTTTGTTCGTGAGAGGTGCCGGTCCGTGAAAGAAGTCTTTCCCCGAAATGAATCTGTGCTAAGCGCCTTTTTGACTGGGGAGTGAATTTCTCTAGCTGCCGTTCACGCACAAAAATAACCGAAGTTACAATTTAAATAAAGTTTGAATATTTCCATATAACAATATAAACGTTCAAAATGTGACATCTTTTCGTTGCATCCGTGCTCACGATGTTACACCCTACCCAGCCCCCAGAAAGACGCAGTTCTACGTCAAAAGCGCAAACACCCGCAGTCTTACAGTGGATGTTCCGGTATTCGTCTGAAGAGAATAAAGTACGAAGGACGGATATAGTATGTATTCAGAGGCGTAACTAGGGCGGGACAGACGGGGCTGCTGTCCTGGGCGCAGCTTGAGAGAATGCACAAAAATCACTGGGTGCAACCTGATTAAAATAGGAATTGAAACTTTTGCATGAGTTTCTGCTACACATTTTTGTCGCATTACTTTGTTGTTTGTCCATTTTCAAAATTTGCCAATAATATATTTCACAATTTTAACTCTACTTAGTCGTTTGTCCGTTTATAGAATTTGCCTATTCTTTTGCTAGTTTTGGTAGCTTGGCAGCCTAAAATTTGCATTTCTTCTTTAAACTGAGGAAGGGTATGTAAGTTGTTCACAATCAGAAACAAGAAAGATGACACCGAATTTTCGGGTGTAATGAGAACGTCTTTTGAATCCGTTCTACGGAACTGGTATGGAAAACAGTCGTATCTGACCGAAGAAAGAAGTTTTCCAATCGGTTTTTTAATCCTGCAGATGCTGCTGTAAACGGAATCGTGAGCTTACGCCCTATGGTTGCAGACTTTTAAGAAAATTTTGAAGTCATGTGAGAAACATTTCGCAGTGGAAACACTCTCCAACAAAGAAATAATTTTTCAAATCTGACTCTTAGAAGCAGAGATATCGACAAATATAAGATATGCATCTACGTCCCCTGGCGGGAAGCACATCTGTTATTTTACGAAGAAAGTATTCCCAAAAGGTTTTTTGATGTGAGCGGTATCGGTCCAGGAAAGCATTTTTTCAGTTGAGTTTTCAGAAGCTCAGACTTTTCTGCAAATACATCAGAAGAAGAAATTAACACTTATGCCCCCTGGTGGCCAAACCATTCTTTACCAAATGTTAGAAATTATATGAAAAACATTTCCCATCAGGAGCTGTATGTGATACAGGAAGAATTTTTCAAATCGGAGTTTTAGAAGCAGAAATATAGGGGGAAAAGTAATTTACCTGAACGCCTCCTAGCCGAAAGTCTATGAGTTATTTGAAAATTTTTAAATAATATGAAAATCATTTCGCACCGGAAACGTTATCCAACAGAAAAGGAATTTTTCAAATGGGACTCTTAGAAATAGAGATAGTGACAAAAACAAGATGTGCATCAATGACCCCAGCTGGCCAAACGATTTTTACCAAAAATTAGAAATTACATGCAAAAGATTTTTCATCAGGATCTGTATCGGTACAGAAAGAGTTTTTCTAATCGGAGTTTTAGAAGCAGAGATATTGGGGGAAACACAGTTTATCATAACGCTCCTATCGGAATGTCTATGAATTATTTGAAAATTTTGAAATTATCTGAAAAACATGTCGCACTCTATCCAATTTTGAAATTATCTGAAAAACATGTCAAACTCTATCCAATAAAGAAGGATTTTTTCAAATTGGTCCATTAGAAGCAGAGATATTGAAAAAAATATGATATAATCTACGCCCCTGGCGGAGAAACCATACAATATTTTAAGGAGAAAATATTTCTGAAAAGGTTCATCGACGTAGGTACACGAACGAATTTTTTCAGTCGAGATTTTAGAAGCTCAGATTTTGTGGCAAATACATTAGAAGCAGAAATTAACACTAACGCTCCCTGGTGGTGAAACGATTGCTTACCAAAAATTAGAAATTACATGCAAAACATTTCCCATCAGGAGCTGTATCAGCTGAAGAAAAAAGTTTTCAAATCGGAGTTTTAGAAGTACAGATATCGGGGAAAACGCAACTTACTTTTACGCCCCTAGCGGAAAATTTATGCGGAACTTGAAAAGTTACTATACCTGAAATAATCTTCGACATAAATGGAATCGAAAGGTAAAACAATTTTTTCAATCAGTTGTTTAGAAGCAAGTATATGGAATAAAATGTATTTTGAATTCGATATAGTCGGCATTTACGCCCTCTAGCGGCGAAATTGTACATCGTAAAAAAAAAAAAAAAGCGAAATGAAGGATCATCATTCGCATATTTCAAGCTTTCCAATGCAAAAAGTATTTTTCAAACGGATTAATAATTGCAGAGATATGGTGTCCACTGACGGACGGACGGACAAACCGATAACATAAGCAAGAATTTTTTTTTTTTACAGGAGACGGTGCTAAAAAAGGGCCGATAAGAATGTCATTCACATTGTTGAAGATTCTCTGGCACCAGCTCTATCATTACTGCTCTAGAGCAAGCTGCATTCGATCCATTTAATGTGGTACCAAAGATCCGAATTCCGAAGCGTAAACCTTGGAAAGGAAACCCAAATTTTCCTACGACGTACTGTCTTCATAGCATCAAAATTACATTTCTGTAATGACTTTTATCACATTTAGTATCAGGTTCTCATAATTTACGCAGCTGGCAATGAGATATTGTTGGGTCTACGTAAACCGGATCAAATAATGTTCGGCGATAGTTTAATATATAAAATATATTGTCGAGTAACAGTGAAATTAACTCTTGTTGCGCCACTTCATGGAACAGCATTAAAAAATCAGATTTCAACAATGCTTTTGACTACTTCCGTTACCCATTTTCGAAATTTATAGCACGTCTTTTGTAAAAAAAAATCGTGCTTATGATATCAGTTTGTCCGTCCGTCTGTCAGTCTGTGGACACCCTATCTCTGCAACTATTAGTACGATTTCAAAAATTCTCTTTGTATTGGGAAGCTTAAAATATGCGAATGATGATCCTTTATTTCGTTTCTTTTTTTTTACGATGTACAATTTCGCGGCTAGGCGGCATAAATGCAGATGATCTCGATTTCAAAATACATTTTATTCCATATACTAGCTTCTAAACTTATCCGATTGAAAAATTTGTTTTCCATTTATGTCGAAGAGTATCTCAGGTATAGTCACTTTTTTGACTTCCGCATAGATTTTCCGCTAGGGGCGTAAAAGTAAATTACGTTTTCCCCGATATCTGTAGCTCTAAAACTCCGATTTGAAAACTGTTTTCTTCAGCTGATACAGCTCCTAATGGGAAATCTTCTGCATATAATATATTATTTTTGGTAAAGAATGGTTTGGCCCGAGCTGGCGTAATTATTAATTTCTGCTTCCGATGTATTTGCTACAAAATCTGAACTTCTAAAATCTCAATTGAAAAAATTCGCTCGTGGACCGATGCCACTCACGTCGATAAACCTTTTCGGAATATTTTCTTCTTAAAATGTTGCACGGTTTCTCTCCCAGCGGGTGTATTTTTGTCAATATCTCTACTTCTAAGAGTCCGATTTAAAAAATTATTTCTTTGCTACATAGCGTTTCTGGTGCGAAATGTTTTTTATATTATTTCAAAATTTTCAAAATAACTCATAGACTTTCCGCTAGGAGGCGTTCAGGTAAATTACTTTTTCCCCGATATTTCTGCTTCGAAAATTCCGATTTGAAAAATTCTTCCTGTATCGCACACAGCTCCTGATGGGAAATGTTTTTCATATAATTTCTAACATTTGGTAAATAATGGTTTGGCCACCAGGGGACATAAGTGTTAATTTCTTCTTCTGATGCATTTGCAGCAAAATCCGAGCTTCTGAAAACTCGACTGAAAAAATGCTTTCCTGGACCGATACCACTCACATCGAAAAATCTTTTGAGAATACTTTCTTCTGAAAATAATACATGTGTTTCCCGCCAGGGGACGTAGATGCATATCTTATATTTGTCGATATCTCTGCTTCTAAGAGTCAGATTTGAAAAATTATTTCTTTGTTGGAGAGCGTTTCCGCTGCGAAATGTTTCTCATATGACTTCACATTTTTCTTAACGCACAAGTTTGCAACCATAGGGCGTAAGCTCACGATTCCGTTTACAGCAGTATCTGCAGGATTAAAAACCCGATTGGAAAACTTTCTTCGGTCAGATACTACTGTTTTCCATACAGGTTCTGCTGACTTTGAATAGCTTTGATAAATTTAATTCGCATCAGAACGGATTCAAAAGACGTGCTCATTACACCCGAAAATTCAGTGTCATCTTTCTTGTTTACTTGGGATTTACTTTATTGCTGTCGGAAAAAATGCATAGCATCAAAACAGAGTCCTGTGACTTTTGCCGTAGAATTTCTGATGAAATATTACAGTAGTTATTTTCGTATTTATTTTATTTCGGATAATAGAGATATTACCCTTTTTTGTTTTCGACAAAAAAAAAAAAAAAAAGTTTCGCCGTGCACCATAATTTCCGAAATTAAAAAACATTTTAATGTTCCGATATGTCAGGGAAAAAAGTTTTGAGCTTTGGGAATTTCTATATACTAACACAGCATCTACTGATGGAGAAAATTCCTAAGAACGGGTGATGGGGCCGTGGGTAGTAACTGCCGATTTCAGTTTTCAAAGGCCGTTGGATTATGCATTTTAAAACTGTCGCCGCATGCTGCGTTTGCAGTCTTCAACGGAGGTCTGATTTTGAAAGACGAATTGGCAAAACTAGTGGATAGGTTTTCGCCGCTAGGGATGTCGATATACTATATTTTTCACTTTGTGACGTACACTCTAATTTAACTTTCATTTTCAGTTCCTTTTTCTATGTAAATTTGAGTTCATTCTCTTTAGCACCTTTCAAACTTAACGTGATATCTTCTCTCTCACATGAATGGAGGTTTGGCAACACCGTCAGTGCGTAAGTCACGTATGCATGTTGATAAGAACGAGAAGTGATAAGTATATTTTGCGACGCAGTTTTTTTGGTGTGATGTTAAATCTTTGCTGAGCTAATTGATTGTACGAGAGATATAAAATGACTAAGCAGCAGATGTGTGTGTGTGGTGCCTCGCTGTGATGTGTTTTGGATTTCGTAAATAGACAACGTTTTGTGATTTCGTCTAAAGTTGCTTGAAGTCTAAAGTTGCTGGACCAATAAAAAGTTACGTACGTGATTTCCTCTTCCTGTATATGTTTCGTCTGGCTCTAAAAGTCTTAATTTAAAGTGAGCTGTTCGGTACAATTAGTGCATCACATTTACCCTTAGTTCAACATCTGTTCAGCCGGACATTTGGAACTTAGCATAACAACAAATCTCGCAAACGGAAAGAGGGTTACGTTATAACTTTTCCAGTTGTACTTAGTAACGTGACCCTCTCGGGAAACATATTTTCGGCAGTTTAAAGTCTTTTCATTCAAACCTAAACTTTGACTGCTTACAACTGCGGACTCTCTAAACATCCTGTCAAGCTTTTGACTCTCGATAAAAAACAAACAAACGTAGATATATATTTGTTGCTATGCTAAGGTATCTATCATAGAAGATGGACAGAAAAATTAATTTGCTATGCTGTACGCTTCGCCTGGATTTTCCGTGTTTTTCTGCTATTTCGGAGCCGATAGGCTTCCCACTGAGTAAACGTGTACTAATGATGTTATTCCTCGGAGAATGATTAAAATGATCGCTTTTTGGATCATATTTTGTCCACTAATCATGATAAATATACGTGGTGCACCATGTATATTTACAATAATAATAATAATAAAAACAGCAAATCTCTCTCGCGCGCGCGGAAGGAATTCTCTTGTGTGAGATATAGGCATGCGTGGCCGAAATTTCTGTGCTTGTTCTCAGTGCAGAATTTCGTCTTTAAGTGGCAACATCATTGTACAGCAGCTCAAAAGAAAAATGCACTTTGGATTGTCTTTAAAGAGAACATCGCCGAATCTTCGTGTGTAACGAGCTCAAGATTATAACACTCCTATACGCTGTTATAAACTCCAGCTCCTTACACACGAAGGAGCGGTGCAACCATCGTTTTTCAGGGATTTATTAGCCATTTTGCTTCGCTTACGGCCATTTCTAAGAACTTCGTTTGCTCAGAATACAGCCAAGTGCTTCTTTTCAAGTACTATTTGAAATGGCTGTTTGCTTGTCAGTCCTGAGCAATACCAATTCATTAGCTAGACATGTGACAAGAATTCAAGTTTTGACTAGCAGTACATGGATCTGTTTTTCAAGTAGATAGGGATGTTGTTTGCAAATGCAGTCCATGCAAGACAAATTCGGCAAGCATTTTATTTCTCATAAACTCCACTTATACAAGGTTTTTGTCTTGAGTGTGCAGAGGATCAATTACACTGAAGTGCCAGAAGTCATGGGATAGCAGTATGCAAATTTTTAACTAGCGCTGCCGTCGTATAAAGGCTTCAACGCACGCCAAGATTTTTATCAGTTGCGAGGTGTAATCTCGTGGGTCAGGTTGAACAACCGCCTGATAATGGCAAGCCGACATGAATTATCGGAGTTTGAACGAGGCATGGTAGTGGGACCCAGACAAATGAGACATTCAATTTCCGAAGTTGTCCGAACATTCAACATTCCTCGATCCATGTTGTTACGTGCGTACCCAGAATACCTCATGGAAAGCATTGTAACCCACCGTGGACAGCGCAGTGGTCGACCACGGGTGCTGAATGACCGCGACCAGCGGCGTCTGACCAGGATTGTCCATGCTATCAGACAAGCGATAATAGCTCAAATAACATCCACATTCATTGCAGGAGGTACCACAGACATATCCATCAGGTCAGTGCAGCATAATTTAGCTTCCATGGGGAATGGGAGTAGAAGACCCACCAGAGTGCCTTTGTTAACACCACGACATCGGAGACAGCGCCTCACCTGCGCTCGTGAACACGGTAATTGGATCCTGGAAGACTGACAGCATGTGGCGTGGTCCAGTGAGTCACGCAACCAGTTGTTGCGAACTGATGGTAGGGTTCGGGTGTGGCGCAGACCCCATGAGGTCATGGACCCAAGCTGTCACTGTGCAGGCTGGTGGTGGTTCCATACATGTGTGGGGTGTTTTTAACCGGCAATGGCTTTGTTGCTCTGCTGGGTGACCATTTGCAGCCCTTCATGGACTTCATACTGTATTCCAACAATGATAGGATTTTCCAGGCGGGCAGTACACCATGTCATTGGGCCCAAGTTGTCCAAATTTGATTCGAGAATCATTTTCGACAGTTCCGACGGATGGTGTGGCCACCGCGTTCGTCCTACATGAGCCCAATAGAGCACTTATGAGACGTGGTGGAAAGGTCCATTCGCACCCAAGATCCTGCATCTACAAATACTAGGGAACTGTGGGCGGCTGTTCAGACGGCATGGCTCAACATCTCTGCAGAAGTCTTCCGGCCGCTTGTGGAATCGATATCACGTCGAGTTACTGCACTTCGCCGGGTATAACGAAGTAAATTTCTCCGTCATTTTTGTCCACGCCGGGGCTCGAACCCGGATCCCCTCATTCCGGAATAAGTCACTCTACCAATTGAGCTACGCGGACGTTCGTTCTGACTGCTATCTGCCTTTATGTCGTGTGCGTCCTGCTGGGCAGGAACGTCACATCTCCCCCTTCCCCGAAAGAGGGCCGGGGGCATGGCCCACGGGTCAGCCGTGACCATGAGTCGTTGCAGGCAGCCATCCGCTGTAGAACGTGCACCTGAGAACTCCCAGTCAATCTGGTGTGTGGAATGCAACGTCACACACATTTATTTTCTGAAGCGCTGGAGAAGGGATTCTCTTATTTTTCCTCTCTCGCGGTGTGGAAAGAACATAACACAATTGAGAGATTTTGAACGCCCGGGTCATCCGAAAAGTTCGGGCGCCATTAAAACGAAGTAAATTTCTCCGTCATTTTTGTCCACGCCGGGGCTCGAACCCGGGTCCTCTCATTCCGGAATAAGTCACTCTACCAATTGAGCTACGCGAACGTTCGTTCTGACTGCTATCTGCCTTTATGTCGTGTGCGTCCTGTTGGGCAGGCACGTCACACGGGTTAGAGGAGATCCTTCACGATACTAGGTACGTATCCCATGATTTTTGGCACTTCAGTGTACATACTTCAGTGCCTTCGATATGCATCCGTTTTGTTTGTGTTTGTGAATTTTGATTAAATAAAAGTTTTCTTCGTTTTAGGTAATTAATCGTGATTTTGTGTTTTCTTCTTTCTGATCCTTGACCTCCGGGGAGGGAAGGGGGACTTGAAAAATTATAGAGAATCTTCGTTTTTCTTTGGAATTCTCCTCCCCAAATTTCCGAGAGAAACCGAAGGCTTCTCTGTTTCGCCTCGAAAATTTGAAAACAATTAAATATCACATTACCCAATATTTTTGCCCCCAGCTTTCTTAGTTCTTTTCGTTAGTTTTACAGAAAAATTACACTGTCGGTGATTTTTAGATGGCTTCTTAATTAATTTTTTTGAATATGTTCATCAGGTATGTGGTGAACTGATTTAGTGAGTGTAGGGTGAGGTTTAATGAGAGGAGCTCGTTTTTGCATGTAGTCAGTGGAGAGAGAAAAAATTAGGTCCAAGACAAGAGCATTTGAAAAAAGATGAGGGAAACCTATAGCCTCAATTGGCTATAAAAAGGGTTGGAAGAAGAATGCGTGATCAAAAGCAATTCAACTGGGAGAAAACAATGTTTTTCTGGAAAACGAGATCCCAGTTGTTTACATCGCATGAAATTTGGTGCAACTTTTCATGTTTTGTGTTATTTCTACCCCCACCCACCCCTACTCTTATGGTAGGCTTATTTGAAACAGAGAGCCATAGTTTGTTGAACTAATGGTTGCGGTTGAAATTGGGTACGGTTTCTGACCTCAGTTTTTCCACGGTTTTCAGTAAACGCTAGAGTAAATATGAGAGAAAAAAGAAAATGAAAGACCAAACACCTGTCCTGCGCACTCACCGGACCACTGACTTGGATATCTTGTGAGTACGAAAGATCGGAGACATTCGTTTAAGAGCAGTGATTCATATCGCATCGCGCGCAGATTCGAATCAAACTCATCAAATCAGGCTGCCAAATATTAAAAAAAACAACAACATATAAACAGAAAATAGAACTTTTTCTGTCGTTAGCACCAAAAAAGAGACGGGAAAATAGCCAGAGCGCACTCGAGATGGGGTTTTATCACTGCTCCGCAGTTTCCGCTGCGGCAACATAGTTCCGCCAAACTCGTCCACTTGACGGCGGCATACAGAAATAACCTGTTTGTGGCGGTCAGTGTCAAAGAGGAAGGCCACTCGCGCACTTGTTGCTTGCTTGGCTGGGTGGGTTGTAGCTGAGTGAGGCAGATGGAAGGCGACTTGACTCTTCAGCAGTGACCGCTGGCTGCTTCGGTGGTGGCTTCAGCGCGCCGGCCGCCGTCCTTGTGCCTTTCCTGCGGATATCGGCACCGTCCGATGGTTAATCGTACCATGGCTCTTGGAAACTTCTGTTATTAGGTCAAGGATTGTTTATACTTCGTTTTTTCATCTTCCTATTCTCCTTCGACATCGCAGCCTGATCTGATGCCGGCGAAAGCACAGTGACCGTTGTTAGGAGGATAATAATGGAGTCGTGGAAATGCCTCAATTCTGCGGTTATGCGGCTGCTGCTGTGTTCGCTTGTGTGGGGTGCGGTGTATTGCGTGCGCCGAACACGTGCCACTCACCTCAACGGCAGCCGAAATGATGTTCAAGACGACACGTGGTGGAACTGGGACCTCGAAAGAGATTCAAGTAAGTAAATTCGCATTTATTTAAGCTGTTTCAGCTTCGCGCCGAAATACCGCTAAGATGATTTCTTCCGAACAATACTAGTTAAAACGTTGTTCGAGAATTCGCCTTTCTCCACGTAAGCGGAGAGCATATTCAGCGTCTCTCTTCCCTAGTAATTATATTAAAAAATTATAATGCATAAAGATATATAACTGTGGAGCGGGTATGTTTGTATTATGTTACTAACAGCGTTGTGTGAATTTTAGGCCCTCCGTAAAATATTTTAAGGCCCTATTAAAAAAAACTGACCCCACCCCGAAAGGCTCTCTGCATTCCACACTAGTTATCTTCAGACTTTTAATCTATCTAGTACCTTTATTTAACAATTGACAGGAAAGAGCAGTTTCGGGTAATCTCCTCATCCAGAAGTGCCCTTGCCTCAGCTAAAGCCAACAAATATAGAATTAAAGGTAAATACAAAATGAAAATGACACTGACTTCATTCTACTGCAACGCTGCCAAGCAAAAATTTCTTCTTCACTGTAAATTTGCGGTGAGACCTAGGGACGTCCTACAGTGGTAAAGCATGTCGCAAGACGACAAATGTGCAAGACGACAAATCTGTATTGTGGGATGCATTCTGTCCGTGTAGTTTAGTTGGGAGAGCAACTTACTCCGGAGTAAGGGGGCGCGATTCGATCTCCGTCACGGACAAAATTGTCTTCACATTAGCGCCCGAGCGTATGTACATCATATGGATGTGCTGGCCGTTGGGCTCTTCGAAAAATGTGCGATGTTTGTCAACAGGTCGTCTGGAATTAATTCAACTAATTAAAAAAATTCTACTTCGCTTCAAATTAAAAAAAAATTAAGAGGGAGATGATGTGACGTACTACAGTGGTAAAGCACGTGTAAAGATGACAAATCTGCAGCGATGTATTCTGTCCGTGTAGCTTAGTTGGGAGAGCAACTTACTCCGGAGTGAGGGGGCGTAAGTTCGATCCATCACAGACAAAATTGTTTTTTTCACAAACCCTCCTAAAGAAGAAATCTTAATTCGACATAACCTGTTGTCAGCCTATTTCAAGTTCTGGTAGTACCGCAGACGTGTGAATCCTTTGAGCGATTGCCGATTAAGGCCTTAGTAGGCCCCAAGTCCGTTAAAACACAAAACTGTAGCAATATGCTTGTGATAATACTAGTCAACATTTTTAAACTTTGTTTTCATAATATGAGTGAAATAAGGTGTTTTTAACTAATTTCCGGGTGCTGAATTCAAATATGACTAAAAATTCTCCATCACGTACAGTTTTTTTGTATGAACATTTGCAATACTTTCAGATACATACATACAGTATATACATTGCAAGATGTACACATTACAGCTTCACATTGTAATGTATTACAGCTTCGAATTGTAATGTATTATAGCATTTATGTGCCTTGTTAGCTATAGAAGTAGTGTTACCATATTCATGTGTCACTGCATATGAGACAGCAAAAGAAATAAAGTAAACAATATTAACACAAACGTAAATATATACACACACATACTCGTATACCCATACAAGTAGTTAATTTTTTTCTCTTATGTGTCGTGTTGTCCTCCTGCAAAAACCAGCACTAATCACTCATCATCGAGGGATCCCACCTGCCTTGATACCTCTCCTCCATCGTTCGGATATCTTGGTGGAACCTTTCTCTTTGTTCATCGCTGACTACTCCTAGGTTGTCAGAAAAGAAGACCAAATGCGAATAGAGGAAATGTATTTTTAAGGACAGATCAGATCAAATGTAGAGGATTTTAGGAAGGGAATGTCTGACCCCAGGTCTTAAACAACCCTTAGAAATAGGAAGCTAGGAGATTTGGGCTAGAGTGCCCGATAGGAAAGCGACACGGAAGCGAGGTAGACAGGGGCAGGAAGATGCCCTTATTTATTACCGGGGGCAGTACCCGGGGCCTCCCGGTAATAAATAAGGCTTAACGTGCGCATCCTACGCACCGCGGATTTTTAGTGGTTCGAGCGTTCATCCCTGCCTGGGATCGAACCCGAGGTCTTCTCCGTGGTAGTCACGAACGTTGACCACTAGGCCACCCGTGGCCCCTAAAGGACATCTGGCACCCAAGGTTTTTATAGTTCTTGAGAAGGTTGTGAATCAGCTATTTGTATTTGCCCTCTCTATGGTTACCTAGAAATCCCTTGACAATGATGATCCCTTGATTATAATTAACGCATTCTTCTAAGTAATAAATAATCTCCAGAATTTTAACAATATGTCACTATTTTTCATTGTGCTCATAAGAACATCAGTTGAAAGCTTAAGATTCCTATATTTTGTCTTGGATTTTTTAATGATTTAGCATTCTATACTTTTCTTAGTGCATCTTTTTTTGTCATGCAATGTGAAGATACAGGACTCTTCGACCATTAACGGTTCCAACCAGAGCCCATTTAAGGGGAGGCTAGGGGGGCTGCAGCCCACGCGGGGCCCCAAAATTATGCAGGATGCTTGAAGAATTGAGTTTTTTTTTTCAGATAGCACAGTGAAAACTATAAGAAACTGCCTTGTGAATTTTTTTTTTAATTTCTTTCCCCCTTTTTTAGGAGTCCGCAAAAAAGTATAGTCGCTCCCAGTCCATTCTCAAATCTTTCAAAAGCATTGCAGAAGATTTTTGTACACATTTGTAATTAGGGGAAATTTTCGTACATTAAAAATTCGTTTGAATCATAATATTTAGATCATATTATTTTACTCACTACTTTGATATAATTTCAGCAAGCTGAACCTTCGGGGAGGGGTAAAACAGAAATAAACTTGCGTTCATTTTCAGCCACGAACTTTTACGTTTTCGTGCTAACACTGATTCGTCCATAAATCATGGATACACACTTCAATATGGCGGGGATATTTTTACGGCTTCCTCATCATATTTTGGGAATGTTTTCTCTTGGGTATTTTTATTCGGCCACTCATAGTTATCAAAGTAGAAGTCATCGCTCTTTCCACGTTTATAAGTGAGTCACGGAAAATTTTTCATCGGCCGCCACCGGGAATCGAACCCAGGTCTTCCAGTTACGCGCCGGATATACTGCCACTGCACCACAGCGGCCTCGAAATTCTCCAGACTGCGGGGCTCCAAAGAAGCAACCTTGTCATGTGGTTTGGCAGTTTGTCGTTTTATCCGGCGCGTAACTGGAAGACCCTGGGTTTGATTTCCGGTGGCGGCCGATGAAAATTTTTCCGTGACTCACTTATAAACGTGGAAAGAGCGATGACTTCTATTTGATGTTCTTGGTCCACGTCAACTGAATATTTTTCACTCATAGTGAAATCCTAGATGTGCCACTAATACTGGGGCCCCAAAATACTGCCAAGCCTCGGGCCCCTGTCTCATTAAATGGGCTCTGGTCCCAAGTGCTAATTAGGAGACATGGGCGGATTACGTGAAAAAGCTGGAACTTTCTCGCTAACGCCCCTGTACCTTGAAATCTGTTCGTCTTCCAGCCTCTGTTTCTTACCAAGTGGAAATCATACGAGACAAAAGTAAAACTATTTTATAAGCCTCTCTCTTTCACTAAACCTTTACCCATGGTGAGTCACTGCCTTGAAATCTGTTCGTCCTCCAGCCTCTGTTTCTTACCAAGTGGAAATCTTACGAGACAAAAGCAAAACTATTTTATAAGCCTCTCTCTTTCACTAAACCTTTACCCTTGGTGAGTCACTGCCTTGAAATCTGTTCGTCTTCCAGCCTCTGTTTCTTACCAAGTGAAAATCTTACGAGACAAAAGTAAAACTATTTTATAAGCCTCTCTCTTTCACTAAACCTTTACCTTTGATGAGTCACTGCCTTGAAATCTGTTCGTCTTCCAGCCTCTGTTTCTGACCAAGTGGAAATCATACGAGACAAAAGCAGAACCATTTTATAAACCTCCCCCTCCCCCCTCTCTCTTCATGCCCAGGCATGCCTCCTGGGCCCTTGGTCGTGGTAGGGGGACAAACCCTTCCCTCCTTACTCAGGCACTGCTTTCAGCACACGACTTTTTTCTTTTTTCAAACTAATAACTAAAATTCAGGTTTCCATCTAGAGTAACTAGTCTTACTCATCACCCATAGTAAAGCAATACAAATAAATGACTGTCTGCATTCAAAAGGAATATATTTTTATATTTTTCCGCTCAAGGACGGGGGGGGGCAGAGCTTGGGTTTTTAAGTGTTCTGACGGAAAAATTTCGTCTTTCTGTCAAGAACTCAGTAGAATATAAATTTTTATATCGAGTTACCCAGTGGAGGAAATAGAACTTAACGTGTTTATCTTTTTTTTTTTTTTTTTTTTTTTTACGGGAAAAGAGTACGCAATTGCTTATGTTGCGGCCTTCATGCGTGCTGTAATTGTGAGAGAGATCTTCCTCGGCGGAAAATGTTTTCTGTAATTGTCGTGAGAGAGATCTTTCTCTGCGGAAAATGGTTTCTGTAATTGTTGTGAGAGAGATCTTCCGCAGTGGAAAATGGTTTTACGCCGTAGATTATTACCATTTGTTTCAGTCATTAATTCCCCGCGAGCAAAGTCTCTGCAATTATTTTTTATGACTCTCATATCAATTGAAAAAGTAATTTTAAAACAAAAAGTTCGAAAATGCATATTTACTGGGGTAGTATCGTGTATATTGACATCAATAGACTTTAAGAATTTACCAATAGTTTTTTTCGTGAGAAAATGATAAAGAAACTCACAAATTCTCGTTTACTGGGGGAGGGGGACTATATTTTGGCATAAGAAGTCATGACGTTATGTAACACAAAATAAATCCATTTTCCAAGAGAAGGTGTTTACAATTCCATCACGTGCGTCTTTTTAAGCATTTGAAAATCTTTTTTTCTCCAACATAAAAAGCGGTAAATTTTATACGTTAGAGTAAATTTAAATAAATGCCGTAGTCTGCTGAATAAAACTACTTTCTGTGTGAAAGGAAAACTAAATGCTGTTGTATACCCAACTAAAGCTTATTTGCGTGCACGCGTATGTGTGTTTTGTTGCTGATGAAATCTGAAATACTGTAAGAATTCTTCAATGACTAGTACTGTAAATCAAAACTTGTAATTGGCACGACGGTGCAAAATTTCAAAACGTTGCACGCAATCAATAAAATCAGGAATATCGAACGCATTGTCTATGGTGGGCCAAACTTGATTATATTCATTTCAAGCGTAACATATAAAGAAAAACGAAAACACTTATTAGAAAATTAGCCGTATTATATGTTACGACTATGGGTTAAATATATTTATTATTGTATTTGCATTGCCGTTATGACCTTTAATGCATAAAAAAGGACGGAACAGACTGAAGTTAGAACCAGTGCAAGAAATGGGCCGGTATATGCGGTATGGCATACCGACACTTCTTTTTTCCTAGTATTTCATACCGACACTAATTTTAGTAGAAGAAACTGCAGAAATGATTGTTGTTTATTTATTATTTGTTTTTGTCCTTGCATTATGAGCGGCCATTCTTAATCGTAGAAACCTTATGTGCCTCGTGCCCTTGTGTAGGGAAGTGTGTACACATTTGGAGGGCGGTGAGATTGCTGTTAATTTAAGACTGAATATACATTCTGATTGAGAAGGTTCTAATTGTCCGACTTTCTACTTCATGAAAATCCCTATTGGAAGGGGGCTGCCTTCTAGACTCGAGACCTTAAAATTCTGGGTTCAAGTCCAGCTGAATCACTAATCATTTGCCGAGGTTCAGAAGTCTCGTTAGTCCCAGGGTAAAGACTCCTCGTTATGAACAAGTCCCATGCAGTCCTCGGTGTAGCATAAGATGTGTTCGCTGAAGTCCACAAACCATCCAGCTCTAATCGACCATCGACCGCTATCGTTTCTGACTTATGGTGCAATAGTATTCCACGGATTTGTTCATTACACGTTCAAACAAAGGATTGTTTCTTTCGGGGATTTTTTTTTTCTTCTTTACTTTTCCAGCTTTGGAGATTTTCTGGCGAAGGTATTTTTTCCGGAGGATTCTTTGCTGAATATGAGCGTACCTGCACTTCAAAATTTCCATTTCGAGCGCTGGTTAGAACTAGCAATGTACTCCTCACCGCAGCATGGAATATGATATCAGTTTGTGGGCAGTTTCAAAGGGATTTGGGTGCATTAGTAATTTGTGGTACTTTTTAGCACGCCTTTTGTAAAAAAAGATCGTTCTTATGTTACCGGTTTGTCCGTCCGTCCGTCTGTATACACGATATCTCCGCAACTGTTAGTCCGATTTGAAACATTCTTTTTGCGTTGGGAAGCCTGAAATATGCGAATGATGATCTTTTATTTCGTTTTTTTTTTTTTTTTTTTTTTTTACGACGTACAAGTTCGCCGTTAGAGGGCGTAAATGCAGATGATGTCGAATTCAAAAATACGTTTTATTCCACATAGTTGCTTCTAAACATCCGATTGAAAAAATTCTTTTATCTTTCGATTCCATTTATGTCGAAGAGTATTTTAGCTGTTACTTTCCAAGTTACGCATAGATTTTCTGCTAGGGAGCATAAAAGTAAATTACATTTTTCCCGTTAACTCTTCTTCTAAAACTACGATTTGAAAATTTTTTTCTTCAGCGGATACACCTCCTGAGGGAAAATCTTTTACATATAATTTCAAATTTTTGGTAAAGAATACTTTGGCCACCAGGGGCCGTAAGTGTTAATTAAGTTTTGCTTCTGTTGTATTTGCCATAAAATCTGAGCTTCTAAAATATCGATTGAAAAAAATTATTTCGTGGACTGATGCCACTCACATCGATAAACTTTTTCGAAATATTTTCTCTTTAAAATACTCCATAGTTTCTCCGCCAGGGGGCGTAGATGCATATCTTATTTTTGTCATCATCTCTATACTTCTAGGAGTCGGATTTGAAAAACACCTTCTTTGTTGGATAGTGTTTCCAGTGTGACATGTTTTTCATATAGTTTCAAAATTTTCAAGTAATTCATAGACTTTCCGCTAGGGGGCGTACAGGTAAATTGTGTTTCCCCTATGTCTCTGCTTCTAAATCTCCGATTTGAAAAATTCTTTCTGCACCGGATACAGCTCCTGATGGGAAATTCTTCGCACATAATTTCTAATTTTTTGTAAAAAATGGTTTGGCCACCAGGTGGCGTAAGTCTTAATTTCCGTTTCTGATGTATTTGTAGCAAAATATGAGCTTCTAAAATCTCGGTTGAAAAAAAGTCGTTTGTTGACCGATACTACTCATGGTCGACAAACCTTTTAGGAACATTTTCTTCTTGAAATAATGCATGGTTTCTACGCCAGGGGGCGTAGATGTACATCTTATTTTTGTCAATCTCTCTACTTCTAGAAGTCCGATTTGAAAAATCCCCTCTTTGTTGGATAGTGTTTCCGATGCGAAATGTTTTTCCTATAAATTCAAAACTTTCAAGTAAAACATAGACTTTCTGCTAGTTGGCACAAAGGTAAATTGCGTTTTCTGCGTTTTTTCTGCTTCTAAAACTCCGATTTCAAAAATTCTTCCTGTATCGCATGCAACACCTGATGGAAAATATTTTTCATATAATTTCTAATGTTTGGTAAAGAATGGTTTGGCCACCAGGGAGCATAAGTGTTAATTTCTGCTTCTGATGTATTTGTAGCAAAAACTGTGTTCCTGGAAACTCGACTAAATTGTTTTTTTCTTGGACCGATACTGCTCATATTGATAAACCTTTTGCGAATACTTTCTTCCTAAAATAATGCATAGTTTTCCCACCAGGGGACGTAAAGTCACATCTTATTTTTGTCGATATCTCTGTTTCTAAGAGTCCGATTTGAAACATTCTTTCTCTGTTGGAGAGCGTTTCCGGTGCGAAACGTTTCTCATATAAATTAATGTTTTTCTTAACGCACAAATCTGCACCAGAGGGCGCAAGCTCACGATTCCGTTTACAGCAATATCTGAGGGATTAAAAACCCGATTGAAAAACTTATTTCTTGCGTCAGATACTATTGTTTTCCATACCGGTTCCATTGACTTTGAATAGCTTTGATAAATTTAATTTGCGTCAGAACGGATTCAAAAGGCGAAAATTCGGTGTCCCCTTTCTTGTTTTTTCTTTTTTTTTTTTCTCAGGGATTAGGGGTTATTAATGAAAGGGGTAAAGTAAGTAGTCGACCTGTAGCAACAGTGCCAATAAAGGCTGTGTGACGACCAGGCAGCACGGGGCCGATGAACTTCTGTTGTGAGCCTGATCCATCTGAACATTTTACACGATACTGACAAACACTGCTATGTAGTTGAATATCGATAGCAACGAGAGTAAGAATCGAGTGTTCATAAGCATTGCAACTGAAAACTACGCTGCATAAATTTTTTCTCGCTTCCGGGAGATTAGAATTTGTTCACAACAAAACATACTAAAGGTAAATCAAATGGGGGCGGAAACTGTTTGTTTCTTATTATTTATTTGTTTCGGTGATAAACATATTTGAAATTAATAAAAAGATGGGAACGACAGGCTACGATATGTTTCTCGATATTCGCGCGATGAATCCGTGAAATAAAATATGTAGACGAAGGGCCCTCTTCATTTAGTATTCTTAAAGATTAAATGCACGAAAATAAAGCTGTAAACTTCTAAACACAACACCGGGTACGCCTATGCGATAAAACGTCTCTGAGCAGATATACGTATTATAGTAAAACGCAATCACTACCATAGCGAATGGTATTCAGTAGAGAATTTTGTTTTTCAGTTGGTTTTTTAGAAGCTGGGATACAATTGCAAATAGAAACACATACTTACGCCATCTAGCTTCAGAACCGTGCATTATAAAAAATTCAAAGATGTACTGGAAATGGTTGATATCAAATGTAAAAAGAAGTTTTCAAGGAGAACCTTTAGAAACAAAGATATCGGGAAAATAATATATCGAAAACAATGTTTTAGTCTTCTCGCAAGTTCCATTACGCCCCCTAGCGGAAAATTCTGTGTGTTACGCAAGAAATCTGCATTGTGTTTTTCGTAGTGAGTAAAATCCAACCAAAACGGAATTTTTTCAGTCGAGTTTTGAGACGAGCATGTACGGCTCCAAATATTTTGTAAACAAAATTATGCACTTATTTTCTCCTGATGCAAAATTGTGCGTTACGGAAATTTTGAATTATGCGCAAAACATGAACACTATCCAACGCATTTTTTTTTTTCAAATCGTGCCTTTAGTAGCCGAGATATCGGGAAAATATGCAATGTACGTAATACAGCTCCAGAAACTGGGAAATGTAAAATTCTATAAAGTTTGCGAAATTGTTATGTTTAAGAAAGCCAAAGTGGCTAAAAATTAAAAAAAAATTAAAAAGGAAAGAAATATTCAAACACAAAAATCAAGGAAAGAAGCAGACTGTATATGCAGCGCAAATTTCTTCAACTCCTACTCAGAAATTGAGTGCGACCGCCATCATTTACACAAAACAGGAAAAGCATTCATAGAAGAGTACAAGCCAGTCAGTCAGAGTCGGAGGAAGTGAACATGAGCCCGATCCTTAGTAAAAATGCGTCACGACGTCCTCAAGAAAGAAGAGAAAGGAAAGGCTAAAGCTCATTTTTGAAGACATCGTGATGCTAAGAAATAGCCTCAACAAAAAATAAACCTAAATTAAAAAAATAGACGAAATATAGGTAGACCTCACAGCAAGAAGACAGAGTAATGGAAGAGGGAAACCAGAAGAGAAACAGTGACGCAGAGCAAAAAAAAAAAAAAAAAAAAAAATTGTGCTGAAGAGAGACAGAGAGAGAGAGAGAGAGAGAGAAAAGAAAATGACAAATTAAATGGTTTAGTAAAAATGATCGCACAGGAATCAAATTACAATTTCGTACGTGAGTCGGATTATTTCCCTGTGCCTGTTATTATCAATGTTCCAGTCTTCCCACTAGTTCTGTCACAAATTTGACTGTTGAGGTGGGGTAAGTTGGAGTGTTCTGTGAAAGAAAATTGTATTGCTGTTATTTAGAGATTTATCGACCACCGTGAGCAACTCTTAAGGCTATAAGCAGTCGCCCGTCCATAATTTAGGGTCATTGGTTCCAGGGAAGAGAGAGAGAGAGAGAGAGAGAGAGAGCCAGAGCTGTGGGACAAGCATACTATCATTGCCTAATCCCAAACTCGAACGCGGACTCAACGCGAATTACGAGAAATCTTCGCCTCTGAACACTTGGCCAACGGAGAGGTCAACCGTTTTGCTATTAGTGTGAAGCCCAAGTGCAGGCATCCAGCTAGTATGTACAAACTACTGAAACTACTTTGTATCGTCATCAGATTCAGCTATTAACTCATTCGGAAATACACTATATTGACAAAAGTCACCGGAAGAGAAACACAACATAGCATTTATTGACATACATTAGTACGGCGTCCGTCCATCTTTGGCCTTAGTGCATGCACTGACCTTTCGAGACAGGCTTTCGACAAAGTTTAGAACACAGCGATATGTATGCGCTTTCATTCAGTACATAATGCTACCGCTAACTGTTGCTTAGTAGCAGGCTTTGGTTCCAAACTTCTTATGCGGCGCTCTAATTCATCCCATAGCTGCTCTATGGAATTAAGATCAGGGCTTTGTGCTGGCCAGTCCACACACGATACGGAATTTTCAGCAAACCACGCCGTAACATTCCTTGCTTTATGGGACGTAAGTCGTGTCTGTTTTGAGCTCCGTGTTTCACCGTCTACTGAGTGTGTTTTGTGTGCTCTGTCGTTTAACTTTTGTGCGTGCCTTCAAGACGAAGGTTGTATCTTTCATTTAAGACATCTCCCGAGTCGGTGAGTACTATTTTAAATTAGCTATCAGCACTTTATTTTCTCGACCAGTTGGTCGTTTTTACTAAATTAGGCCTCGCCATCGGCGATGGCGACTGCTGATAAGAGCAGCATTCCCGCTCTCGTCACAGCTTCTCCTACTACGTCGATCCTTATCTCTGACGGAGCAAACCAATCAGCGTCCGTCCTTGATGATAGGCAAATATCGTCCTTCTCCTGATGCCTATTGCTCTTCTTCTTCTACGCTTCGACTCTCTGACTCCACCACCCCTTCTGGTGGTGAGGCTATGTCGTTCGTTACTGATGCTGCCGATGACGTAATGTATATCTCTGAGGGCGTTGCTTCTCTGCCCTCGGTAGCCTTGCCCAGCGTTGTGTCAGCTCCTTCATCCAGCGCTGCACCTCTGCCTTCCAATGGAGGATTGCCTTCCCGCTCTTATTGTAGTGTTACCTCAGGTGCGTCCCTACCGACGCAAGCGACTCGCCTTCCCCTTGCAGATGCCCATGTCCAGATACATGGTGACTCATTTCAATTGGACGTTCCGCACTTCTCACCGGCTGCGCAGGAACTTCACTCCACCCGCGAGTTGGGAGTGTGCCTGGATGCTCTTCCGAATACGCCGTTGAAGGTCTATTGTGATACGCTCCTTGCTTTTCTTCCAGCCGGTGCAATTACTCACCTCACCCGCCGGCCGCGGATGGTGATTGTTTATTTCACATCCAAAGAGCATGCAGACACGCTTCTAAACTTTGGTCTTGACCTGGGAGATCACCACCTCGAAGCTGAACCGATCGCCAGGTGCCCTGTTCAGGTTTCCTTGCATCCGATGCCCCCCGAAATCTCGGATGCGATGATATGTACTGCACTTAGTAAGTGTGGTAAGATTGTAGATCCTGTTATCACACATTCAGCTGCGCCCAAGGATCCTGCAAATAAGAATGTTCGTAGTTTTCGCCAGAGTGTTCGACTCATCTTTCCATCAGAGGAACATCTCTGTAAGTTCCCACGGATCCTAAACGTCCGATGTGGGCAGCTCTCCTGCAGAATTGATATGCTAACATCAGAACACTGTGCTAATTGCAAAGAACTTGGGCATCAGCGTGCTCGTTGCCCCAACAACGAGTATCCAGCTCCCACGGCTTCTAGAGCGCCTCCCGCCTCTAAGCAGCCTCCTGCTACATCTCGCTCTCGACCTGCACCGTCTTCTAATGTACCAACTGCCCCAGGGCCAGTTACACAAAAAGTATATCTACAGCCTCTCGTCCACGAGCGTCTTTTGATGCTGATCTCACCTCCCACCTTCAATTTCCAGTGCTCGCCTCACCTATTACTCCTCATCCCGTGGCAACATCGGGAGACTTCGCCGCTGGTTTCCCACCAGTCTTCACTGTTGGTGTCTCCGAGTGTGACGGCGGTGCCGATAACTCCTCTGACCCCTGCGTCAGCTTCCCGAGCATTGTCGCTCCCTGGAAAACGATTTTCTGGCACTCGTACAGGTACCCGACGTAAGAAGAAGAAGAAGAAGAAATCTTCCTCTGCGGATGGGCAACCGTTCCGTGCTACCAAATCTTCAGGAGATTTTTCTCCCTCTCCTGCGCCAACAGAAATTGAAAGGGACACTGATGATGATGGGTCTCCGCCTTCGTTTGAGGTCTTTTCAAGTGTACTCTCCAAATGTGGTGCTCCTTCAGAACCTCTCAATCTTGGAGATTACTATCAGTTTTGCACCCACACCACGAACCTGGAGTCGACGTATGACTACCTCCGAGAGCGCGAAGACATTCTTCCCGCGCTGCTCCTGCAAGCCGGATGCATTGCTAAGTACCTTCGTGGGTTTGTACATGACCCCCTGCACCAATCATGGACCCTTGGCTGCGTAAACCGATTACAACAACTCCTGAAAGTTGCTCCGCGACTCCTCCAACCAACGACTGACCAGTCCATTCAAGGTCACGACCCTTAATTTCAGAGGGTTCGCTAGCCCCCTAGCGAATGCTCTTGTAATGGAAGACCTCTCGCCCCTCGGGGCCGATCTGTTACTACTACAAGAAACAAACTGCCATTCCTCCACTCTGTTTACTCGCTGGCCTGCTAGCGATTATGTGTTCCATCATGCATTCCGCTACTCATCTCATGGTGGGCTTGCTATCGGAATACATCAACATTTCCGATCCACCCTCACTGCACTCTCAGTGCAGAACTTATGCCGAGATTTACTCCAGCAAGTCTCCTTCACAATTGGCGATGCTCGATTTCACATCTTTAATGTGTACATTCCGTGCACCTTTATTCATTTATCCACCTTGTTCACCAAACTCCGTCAAGCTCTCTCGAAAGTCTCGCCTTCGGATCATGTGCTCTTGGGTGGAGACTTCAATTGCACCTTTGACCCGGCTCTGGATCGCTCTCCTTCGTCACGAGAGCGTCGGACGGATCTCGTCGCACTACTCCATGACCTTGTTGCTGATTTCTCCTTCACCGATGCTTATAGGCGCCTTCATCCACAAGAGACCTCACACACGTGGCGCTCGTCTGGGAGTCAGCTTCCATCGACTGCACGCTTGGATCGGGTTTACGTTTCCACACCGCTTCTTGCGTCTATTACCGAGTTGCAACATCAACCTACTGCTTCCTCAGACCACTGCACGGTCACCCTCACAGTGTTTGTTGCGGCGTCACTCCCTCGGACTGTACATCCGTGGACATTTGACTCCAATCTCTTCACTGATCCTGAATTTTGTGCCTCTGTCCGTTCTTTCCACGCTGCTCGTCGCGCAGGGTTGCATTCCGCACCCTGTACCTTGACGTATTGGCTTCGTGTCAAGCATCAGCTCCTCTTACATATCAAGCAACTTTCCTTCACCTTGAAGACTTCTAGTCAGATGCGCCTCGATCACGCCAGGCAGATGCTCACACTGATTGGGTTATCAGATCCGCTTTTTCCAGCATATCAGGCAGAGCTCCAGGCTTTGCTGAAACCTCTTGCGCAGCAAGCACTTTTACGTCTGCGCATTAAACATCTCAATCCGGAGGAATGCACCTATGATTTTCTAACATCAATGGAATCTGCATGTAAGTCTTCTACCTCGCTTCGTCATCTTCGCCTCCCCTCTGGCGAAATCACATCCGATTCGGCAGGGATTTGCTCTCACGTTCGTCAGTTCTATACCACCAAGTTCAGTAAAACTCTTCCCCCTTCTCCCTCTGCTTTCCCCCATCTTCTCAATAACCTGCCTCAAGTTCCGTCTCATCTTGCTCACACCCTGTCTCTCTCACCCATATCCACGGAGGTGTCCGACACCTTCTCTTCCCTTAACCCTCATGCCGCTCCGGGTCCGGACGGGCCTCTCTTTTCCTTTTTACCGTGCGTTCTTGCCTCTTTTGTTGCCTTTTCTCCTCTCCGCTTTTTCTGCTGCATTTAACTGCTCCCCCTCCCGAGGAGTTTTACGGACGCACATGTGGTCCTATTTCCCAAGAGGGTGACCCTCTTGACTTGGGAAATTGGCGCCCCATTTCTCTTCTCAATCAAGATTATAAACTCTATACTAAGCTTCTTTCCCGTCGACTAAACTCTATCCTCCCTCACATCCTTGCTGACTCTCAAACCTATACTGTTCCTGGCCGTTCTCTTTCCTCCAATGTTCAACTTCTTCGCGATCTCATTCATCTTGCCAAGACTCATTCTGAACCTCTTGCTCTCCTTTCCTTAGACCTCCGTTACGCTTTCGATAATATCTCACACGCCTATTTAACACAAACCCTGCTACACTTTGGCTTTCCTCCACAATTTGTCTCCGTTCTTCTCTCCCTCTACCGGGACGCCGTTTTCCATGTCAAGACGGCATCTTTTCTCACAGCACATGTTCCCTTCAAGCGGGGAGTTCGTCAGGGCTGCCCGCTTTCTGGTCAACTGTTTGCGATTGCCGTCGAGCCTTTTCTACGCTCTCTGCAAACATCTCTCCTAGCACAACTTCCACCACCAGTTGTCAGCTCACGGCATCACTCAGTCATTTACTCTGCTTATGCAGATGACATTACCGTCTGCATTCGTAGCGACTCACAGTTCCAACTGCTTCGTCGTTTGTTCTCCGCATATGCTTCATGTTCTGCAGCTGAACTGAATACGTCTAAGAGCACTGGATTGTGGTGCGGGTCGTGGTCCAATCGTTTGGATGCTTCATGGGGGGCCACATGGTCATCCACTACCCAACGCTTCCTGGGTGTGCACTTAGGCGCACCACAAGCTACATCCATGCAGTGCAACTCGCACGGAACTCCATCTTCGCCTCCTCCGCACAGCTGCATTCTGGTGTCGTGCGCAGTTCTGTACGTCCTACTACCAGCGTGAAAATCTCACCAGGACATACCTTCTGTCCATCTGCAAGCATTCTTGGATTGCATCTACGACCCCGCTTTTCTGTCTCCAGGAGGTTACACGCTGCCTTACTCGAGTAATGTGGGCGGGTCATCACTGGATTAACGTCCACAAGCTCTGTGCTCCTCCCTCCTATGGTGGTGCTGGCCTACCCGATGTCCCGCTGTGCTACAAAGCAAGCCGAGTGATCAACTTCCATTCACCTTTTCACGGCTCCAGTGGCTTCCGCAGTTCAGGTACGTGACGTTCTTGCCTCCTTGCGTAACCCACATTTTTCCTTTCTTTCTTTAGTTCTCATGGATTGCTTACCTTCCCCCCTCCAAACTCCCACCTGCATATTCTGAAGCCCTCACTCACCTTCGCTCTCTCCCCCTCATTCGCTCCCCTCCCTCTTCAACTCTAGAGCTTCTTTCTGAACCCCTCTTCTTCAACTCCCTTGTTCATCCCCCCATCTCCAATGTTTTTAATTCCCCTCTTGGCTCCAAGCAGGTGTAGTAACCGTACAAGACCTCACTAACTCGGATCTATCCTGGCGCCCTTTCTCTAGCCTCCCCCTGCTATTCTCTCGTCCCCATCCGCCCATTTGGCCTATGACTCTCTGCTAACTGCACTTCTTTCGCTTTTTCCTGATCTTGTCTCCCCCACCGGTCTCGTCTCTGTCTTTTCTGCCCCTCTTGCGCTGCCGTTTTTCCTCCGACTCACAAACTCGGTTCTTCCTCTCTCCTCTCACTCCTCTAAATCTCTTTATCGTTTTCTAGTGCACCTTGCCACCCCTTCACCGCTTTCTATTCTGGAGGTTCCCCCTGCTTCTCTTCCTCTTGTCTGGGCCGCTGCCCGCTCACCCTTATCCGCCCCTCTTGAAATTAATACCCACTGGCTCTTTTTGCATAATCGCCTCCCTGTTCCGTATTTTCTCTTTCGCATGTCCCTTCTCTCCTCCCCTCTCTGCTCCTTCTGCGCACAGGAGGCAGACGTTTCTCACGTCTACCTTTACTGTCCCATCCTGATGCCTCTCCTCCACCAGGCTTTCCGGATTGCCAGTCGCTCTTGTTCTCAAGATCTTCCGTTCACTGCCTACAAATATCTTATTCTGCGGGCTCATCCACCTACGCCTCTTCCGTAAGTATGTGCCTATCTTTTCGTGCTGGTTAAACACGTTATTCACGTATACCTTCAACAACTCCGCAGCGTTTCCTCGCCGGTCTCTTTACACCAGGCCAGCGCAGCACTTTTGCGCCATTTTCAAGATCGATTGCTTTCTCGACTCCGCCTGGAGTACCAGTCGGCTTCTTCCAGTCGTCGAGAAGCCACCTTCTATGCTACCTGGGCGCCGGCCGCTCCATGGTTTGCGGTTGATTCTGGACTGCTACACCTATCAGTACCCTAGGACATTCTACACCTCCTTTGCTGAATTCCGTGGCACCCTGGTGCCCCTCCTCCACTCTACGACTCGTGCAATCTACGCTACCGTTGAATTGTGAATGCTAATGTCATCTCAGTGTATTTTCATGCTTACTCGTGTACATTAATTACTTTCACCTCGCCTGTATTATGTTGCTTTGGTGCCCTCGTTAAATAACTTGCACAATTGTGCACGCTGTGTTTTTATCTCATGTATGTAATGTTTTACCTTCACGGCGGTGTTTGTGCTGTTCCTTTTCTAATTGTGTACTATTGTTTCGCCTGTGTTATCCTGTAAATCATGCCCAGCCAATGTCATGTGACACGATGTGTTTCTCTCTGTCACTTCTGCAATTTTTATGCAATAAGCTTTGCTTGCAGCATCTGTTATTCATCCCCATTGTCATTGCAGTGTATATACCATCATGTTTTAACAGTTTGTATTATTTCCCAGTGAGACGCCCAACGCTGTACGTCTCCCTCTTATGTTTTCTTTTGATGAATAATAATAAAGCGATTTTGAAACCTTGCTTTATGGCTCGGTGCATTTTCCTACTGATACCAACAAGGCTCGGTTCCAGTGACCTTCCTGCCTCAGGTCTTGCGCTTTGACCGCTAGGCTGCCCGCGCTTCCGAAATGGCAGAGGTGAATCTTTCTGATCTTCACAGTACGGGTTACAATGCTGTAAATTCTCAGAATTCCCAAATTTTTATTATACCCTAGATTGGGGTCCCGTTTTAGAAGACACCGCATCTTGACAGTTTTGTTCTGTGATTTCCATTTCTCTTTATTAGTGCATCATTTTTTCTCATGGAAGTACACGAAGAGAAAATTTTAAATTTGCTATGAATATTTTTTTTTTTTCATTTTATAGATTCTATGCTGAAAATTTTCATCTGAAAGCAAAACAATGTACTTTCAAAATTTCTCCTATCCAGAATGGGAAAATGTTCATGTTATGAAAGGAATTTGGAATTTGAGGGGGGGGGGTGAGGATGATTGGGTTTAATCACCCTCAAAGATTACAAGTCGGCCATCCCTATACTTCAATTCATCCTAAAATGACACTGCAGTTTAAGGTACAAGAGCCTACGCACTCGCTGAGCCTTCGGAGTTCGCCGAGAGTTACATATATTCATCTGCGTCACTCCCTATACTGTGTCCTGCTGTTTGCAGCTGTCAGTCACCCCCCCCCCCCCATCAACTCATTGGCATCCTTGTCTCCCAAACACTGCATCATGCGTGTGATGGTCTAATTTTAAAACTTAATTTCTGAAAATAGATCAGCCGCCCCGGTGGCGCAGTGGTCTAAGGCGCTGGCCTCTGATCATTCGTCCGTAAGGGGTCCGGGTTCGAATCCCGGTCAGGCATGGATGTTGTGTTTGTCTTACGGCACTGGCTCTCTCCCTTCCCTGGAACCAGTGACCCTAAATTAGGGACGGGCGACTGCTTATAGCCCATTGAGTTGCTCACGGTGGTCGTTAAACCTCCAATCAAAAAAAAAAAAAAAAAAAAATAGATCATTTCTAGATTTGTCTGAAATAACTGTATGTATACTTATAAGTAAACAGCTAGGACAATACATATTATGATTCTGGGAAATAAATGCGTTGGTCTTCACGGATAATGATGGAAACTACTTTTAGCCGCGGCTACAGCTTTCACGTACTACCTTCCCTTTCAGTGTTATCTTAGGGTGAATCGAAATATAATTTTGGGTCATTCGTTAAGGGAAAGCGCCAACGCCATAGGGTAAACACACCGCTCGTGCTTCACCGTTGGATTCAGAAGATTAGTTTAATCCCCGCCGCTTACCACATGGCCGTCGACTGTTAGTCCGATAGTGGTTCGTTTGGAGATGACTATGGGAGCACCAGTGTTTAATTCTGCAGTAATTTGCCGGGTTATTGCACGTCTGTTCGCTTACACGATTTCCGCCAGTCTCTTTCGATCTTACGGATTCGCAAGCTTTATTCGTGCACAGGATTGCCGATTGCTTGAAGATTTTTACGTGTCGCCTCATTGACGGAAAACCCTTGCTACGGTTGTGCGGGAAAAGTCCAGGAACGGCCGTTTGGGAAAAGCTTGAACCGGAATGTCTAGCGCGAACTATCGTCGAAGTTGCTCAGATCACTCGTTTTTCCCATTCCGATTCTCAACTGAACTCCAACTGATGGTCGATGAGCTGGTCTGCTTGATTTATGCCGCACACCGCACTCATGTGCGGTGTGCGGCATAAATCAGGCAGAACTAATGAACTGGCATCTCAGTGTGCGTATTAAGCGTGATCAAATGAAATCTATTCCAGTGATTTTAATAAGACGAACGAAAAGGTTCATCAGCAGGTGGGGCAGAACTAAACAAAGCAATATATAAGGATATATATTTAACCTTGTGCCGTTCTAATCTGGTTTCACTCAGCGGCCTGATGATGCTGCCATAGTGGTCGCGAAAGTGCTCGCCAGAGCTTTTATCTGCCATATTTTTAAATTGTAAATAAAGACGTTTTTTAGATCCTACGTTTTTTAAAAGGAAGTTTAAAGTGTGGTGCGTGTGCTTTGGCTGCTCCAGAAAAGTTGCCGTGCTTCGACAGCTTTGAATTTTTCTTATTTACAACTGAGCACGAAATACATCTAATTCTTAAATACACTGCTGGCCACCCAAAATGCAACACCAAGAAGGAAGCATCCGATTAGCCTGAAATTCGCAGCATGCGTCGCCCGCGAGAGGACATGCAAACGATTAGCATTGCAGAGCATATGCAAATCATGTGCGGCCGGCACGCCATCGAGAAGCACTATAAGAAAGGTGCACGGAAGGCGGGGTGTAAATAGTGGAAGTGTGTTGTGCTGCCGGACCTGTCCGTGGGAAGCTTCAGCACGTTTCAGAGTTCGACATAAGACGAATAGTGGCTTATTGCGACAGCGGTTTATCGTACCGAGACATCGGCGCCCGTGTGGGACGACATCCAGCCACAGTGAGGCGAGTATGGATTTGGTGGGTGCAGGAGGGACGGACGGACCGACGTGAGCAACTGCCGCAGCCGCGGCACACCACCGAACGAGAGGACCGGCATGTTGTGCGGTGGGCTTTGACGGCTCGCACCGCCACATCACGAACGTTAGCGCAGGAATTAGGGTGTGCTGCGCAGCAACCTGTGTCAGCACGTACCGTTCGACGTCGTCTGTAGGAGCGGGGACTTGTCGCACGGCACCCATTGCTCTAATTACCATTGACGTTACACCACCGGCGGATGCGGCGGCAGTGGGCCGTTGAACGCCGCAGCTGGACTACGGAATGGCACGACATTGTCTTCTCCGACGAATCCCGCTTCTGCCTGCAACACCGTGATGGTCGGATCCGCGTGTGGCGGTACCGCGGCGAGAGACTGTATGACGCCTGTGTTATGCATCGCCATACCGGTCCGTCACCTGGCGTTATGATTTGGGGCGCAATTGGATATGACACCCGCACCCTCTGGTACGCATCGCCGGTACACTCAACAGCCACCGCTACATCTACGATGTTTTGGAGCCTGTAGTCCTCCTTTGCCTGCAGGACCTGCCAGCAGCCACGTTTCAACAGGACAATGCGCGCCCGCACGTGGCACGCATCGTGCAACAATTCTTTACGGCCCACCAGGTGTCACTGCTGCCGTGGCCCGCCTGCTCTCTCGATATGTCGCCCATCGAACACGTCTGGTCGCTGATCGGCAGCCGAGTGGCCCAGCAAGCACCACCCGCGGCTAGGCCTGATGAACTGTGGCAACGTGTGGGGGCAGCCTGGACCGACATACCCCAAGCCCACATCCAAAGCCTCTTTCGTTCGATGCCGCGGCGTGTAGCGGCCGTTATTGCCAGCCATGGGGGCCACACGAACTATTGATGTCTGCGTGTTCCGCAAGTCGCACGGGCCTGTAAGCTCAATCGTTTCATCTTTGTATCTGTTATGTGTCCAGTAAATCTGGCTTTGCTATCTTGTGTCCTTCTTGGTGTTGCATTTTGGGTGGCCAGCAGTGTATATAAGGAAGCAAGAAGGCACCAATGTTAGTCGGGAAAAGTCGCCGTATGCATTCAGACACGCATCCCGCTGCTTGGGGAGCCGGCTGATACCGTCCGCGAAGAAGGACTTTGGTTGCTCCTTGAACCATTGAAACTTTACCGTGGCCATGACGTCTGCATCGGAGTGTAATCGGTATTCCTTTAGAGCTTTTTAAAGGTCCGAACAAATGAAAGTCACATGGTGACAGATCAGGGCTATAGGCTGGGTGCTGCTGAACCTCCCTCCCTTTTCGTGATAACGCATCCTGCACAATGTTCGCAACATGCGGACGAGCATTGTCATGCAACAGAATTACACCGCGCGAAAGCATGCCGGGTCGCTTATTCTTGATGTCTTTATGCAGCTTGTCCAGTGTGTCATTGTAGCGGTTGATATTGATGTTCACGTGAGACTCTTTAAAATCCACCAACAAAAGCCCTTCATGGTCAAATAGTGCAGTCAGCCTAACCTTACCGGCGGAAGCCTGTGACTTGAATTTTTTGTGTTTTGGTGATCGGGGATGTTTCCATTGCCTGCTCGCTGATTTGCTGGACGGCTCAAAGTGGTCGCACCACGATTGGTCGCCTGCCACTATATGTGCGACAGAAATGCATCAGCTTTCGCTTCGTACACAGCAAGTAGTTCTAACTCCAACCCATGCGTTCTTTTTTATGGTGGTCGGTCAGCATCCGTGGGATCCATTCATTGCGAACACACCTTCCGATACTACAGTGTCTTCGCAACCACCGTTTGAACTGTCCCAAACGACAGCGACTTCTTCCGCTAGCAAACCGTTAGCTCCGACGACGGTCCACCCGTATATCTGCATCAATCTTGGTGATGGCTTTGTCTATCGCAACAACATGCGCCTGACCGGCCGCAGAAAATATTTCGTTTCTTCACGTCTTCCCCGAAACATTCGCGCACAGTCAGTCACTGTTGTTTTCGACACACATTTTTCACCATACACCGCCTGTATTCTGCGATGAATGTCGACATCCTTTCGCTGTTAGGAACTGAATCACCGTTCGCTGATCCACATTGGACGTATTCGGAATCACACTGGCCATGTTGTCAACGATCTGCAGCACAAACCACACATGCGAGGAGAATGAACGCGTGCTCACTTGTTCATTGGTCTGCGCTTATCACGCGAGGTGTGACGTCATCATGCTCCCCGTGCGGAGGTTCGCGTGACGCGGCACGAACGGGTTTCATTTGATCAGTCACCGGACACCTAGAAGAGAAACACAAAATAGCATTCATTTACATATATTAGTACGGTGTCGGTCCACCTTTGGCCTTAATGCATGCACTGACCCTTCGAGACATGCTTTCGACAAAGTTTTGGAACACAGCTATAGGCATGCCCTTCCATTTAGTACATAATGCTGCCGCTAACTGTTGCTTAGTAGTAGACCTTGGTTCCAAACTTCTAATGCGGCGCTCTAATTCATCCCATAGGTGCTCTATGGGATTAAGATCAGGGCTCTGTGCTGGCCAGTCCTCACACGATATGGAATAAGCGTCAAACCACGCCGTAACAGTCCTTGCTTTATTGCTCGGTGCATTTTCCTACTGGTACCAAAAAGGCTCGTTTCCGTAGTACTGCCACAAAGTTGGTAGGGCATAATTGTCCAGGATATCGAGGTAGACGTGCTGGTTAACAGGGTTGTCCACGAAAACCATTGGGCCGGGAACATACGACGAAAAACACCCAAACACGAGTACACAGCCATCTCCAAACTTGACCGTAGGAACAGTACACTGTGGTAAATAGCGTTCCCCCGGCTGCCACCATACCCACACACGGCCATCAGACTGATGGATCGTGTATCGGGATTCATGAGTTCATAGGACCCGTTTCCGTTGATCTACGGTCCACGATAAATGTTCTTTACACCATGCTAAACGACGAGTAGCATTCCGAGTGGATATGAAAGGCTTATGAGCAGCCGCACGACCGCGGTAATCCATGGAATGAAGTTCTCTGCGAATGGTACGTGTACATACCGAGGTTCTAACATTTTTATTAACCTGTACACTGAGGTCTTGGGCAGTATTCCGTCGATTAGCTGTAACGGCTCTCCTGAGGCTTCGACGTCCTCTATCACTGATTTCCTTTGGTCTGTCAGTACGTTTTGCTGCTCCATGTGTCTTCCATTTGTTCAGTACATCCAAAACAGTTGGCTTGGGTATGTTTAAACGCCTCCCGGCTTCTCTTATGGACAACCCACTAATATAACACCCAACAATCTTTCCTTTCTCAAAGGCAGTTCTCGCCCGCCGCGACATTTTTACTCAGCCTCGGTGTGCAATATGATCGCAGTCAGCTGCAGGCTTGTTTATACCCCGTTTGCAGCTGTACCGCGCATCTTAACAACGCAGCGTATCCGTTCATTTGCTTTTGAACGGGTGTTCGCTGACTTTTGCAATATAGTGTATATGCACTCAATTAGCTTTGTATTAGGAACACGTACCTAATAACGCGTTGGTCCACCTTTCTGTGCAATCACAGCTTGCAGACGCCTAGGAAATATCTACAAAGTGTCGAACATCCTCCATCTGTAACTCGACCCATCTCCACTGCAGCATAATACATTGAGTTAGCTTTGCATTAGGAACACCTACCTAATAACGCTTTGGTCCACCTTTCTGTGCAATCACGGCTCGCAGACGCCTATAGGAACAGATTCTACAAGGTGTCGAACGTCCTCCATCTGTAACTCGACCCATGTCCGCTGCTGCAGCTCCGTCATTTAACACTGATTCCGTGGAGGATAATTAGCAGTTCTCACATCCTGTTCTAGCACACTAGTTTTCGTGCCAAAAATTGCTGCACACTGAATGCTCTGTGTGCGGGTGGGTTATCGTTAAGAAGGAGCCATTGCCAGTTTTGGTACTCAGGCTTAACACGAACAATCCTCTTCCACAATCGTTCCAAAATGGGTGTGTAAGCATTGCCAGTGACAGTTGTACCTTCAGGAATGAACTCATGATGCAGAATTCCCTTGTTGTGGCAAAGGCCTAATACGAACAATCCTCTTCCACAATCGTTCCAAAATGTATGTGTAAGCATTGCCAGTGACAGTTGTACCTTCAGGAATGAACTCGTGATGCAGAATTCCCTTGCTGTGGTAAAGGCCTAACACGAACAATCCTCTTCCACAATCGTTCCAAAATGGATGTGTAAGCATTGTCAGTGACAGTTGTACCTTCAGGAATGAACTCGTGATGCAGAATTCCCTTGCTGTGGTAAAGGCCTAACACGAACAATCCTCTTCCACAATCGTTCCAAAATGGATGTGTAAGCATTGTCAGTGACAGTTGTACCTTCAGGAATGAACTCGTGATGCAGAATTCCCTTGCTGTGGTAAAGGCCTAACACGAACAATCCTCTTCCACAATCGTTCCAAAATGTATGTGTAAGCATTGCCAGTGGCAGTTGTACCTTCAGGAATGAACTCGTGATGCAGAATTCCCTTTGCTGTGGTAAAGGCCTAACACGAACAATCCTCTTCCACAATCGTTCCAAAATGGATGTGTAAGCATTGCCAGTGACAGTTGTACCTTCAGGAATGAACTCGTGATGCAGTATTCCCTTGCTGTGGTAAAGGCCTAACACGAACAATCCTCTTCCACAATCGTTCCAAAATGGATGTGTAAGCATTGCCAGTGACAGTTGTACCTTCAGGAATGAACTCGTGATGCAGAATTCCCTTGCGGTGGTAAAGGCCTAACACGAACAATCCTCTTCCACAATTGTTCCAAAATGGATGTGTAAGCATTGCCAGTGACAGTTGTACCTTCAGGAATGAACTCGTTATGCAGAATTCCCTTGCGGTGGTAAAGGCCTAACACGAACAATCCTCTTCCACAATCGTTCCAAAATGGATGTGTAAGCATTGCCAGTGACAGTTGTACCTTCAGGAATGAACTCGTGATGCAGAATTCCCTTGCTGTGGTAAAGGCCTAACACGAACAATCCTCTTCCACAATCGTTCCAAAATGGATGTGTAAGCATTGCCAGTGACAGTTGTACCTTCAGGAATGAACTCGTGATGCAGAATTCCCTTGCTGTGGTAAAGGCCTAACACGAACAATCCTCTTCCACAATCGTTCCAAAATGGATGTGTAAGCATTGCCAGTGACAGTTGTACCTTCAGGAATGAACTCGTGATGCAGAATTCCCTTGCTGTGGTAAAGCCCTAACACGAACAATCCTCTTCCACAATTGTTCCCAAATGGATGTGTAAGCATTGCCAGTGACAGTTGTACCTTCAGGAATGAACTCGTGATGCAGAATTCCCTTGCTGTGGTAAAGGCCTAACACGAACAATCCTCTTCCACAATCGTTCCAAAATGTATGTGTAAGCATTGCCAGTGACAGTTGTACCTTCATTAATGAACTCGTGATGCAGAATTCCCTTGCTGTGGTAAAGGCCTAACACGAACAATCCTCTTCCACAATCGTTCCAAAATGTATGTGTAAGCATTGCCAGTGACAGTTGTACCTTCAGGAATGAACTCGTGATGTAGAATTCCTTTGCTGTAGTAAAAGCGCACAAGCACTGTCTTGATTTTGGATTTCTGTAACCTGATCTTCTTTTTTGGGTGACTGTCCCACTGAGCACTCTGACTGTTCGTTTGGGGATCATAACAAAAATACAATGTTTCGTCAACTGCCACAATGATTTTGAGAAAATTTCGCATTGTTTCTCCAGTCTCCATCATGTCTTTTGCGTACTTCACCCGTGCATCTTTCCGGTAGCCTGACAAAGCATTTGGAACAAAACGAACGCAACGCCCCCCCCCCTCCAAATCGTGCGCTAAAATTTGACTAATCGTCTCCTTATCAACACCGAGCTCACATTTCGGCATCCTCAAGGTTATACAAGGATCACTTTTTATCCTATAACGTACAAGTTTGTCAGCGACGGGCATCGAATCTGGGTCTCCTCACTCCGGAGTAAGTCGCATTCCCAATTGAGCTACGGGGACATGTGCTTCCATGCTATCTGTCTTTTATCTGATGTGCGTCCTGCGGTGCAGGCACGCCACATCCCCTTCCCTCCGAAAGAGGGGGGCATGGCCCACGGGTCAGTCGGGACCATGTGTCGCTGTATGCAGTCATCCCATGAAGAACGTTAGTTTGAGAAATCACTGACAATTTGGTGTGTGGAACGTAGGATGAGACTGATTTATTTTTTCGAAACACTGAAAAAGGGATTCTCGTTTTTCCTGTCTCGCCGTGTGGAAAGAACATCACATCATTGCGAGAAACTTCTCCTGGAAGTTCGGGCGCCAACACAACGTACAAGGTTGTTTGCGCTGGACATCGAGTCCGGAGTAAGTCGCTCTACCAACTGAGCTACGCGGACATGTGCTCTCACTACTATCTGGTTTTCAACTCATGTGCGTCCTGCGGTGCAGGTACGTCACAATCCTTTCGCGAACTTTCTGAAATTGCTCAGACGTGAGCACCGATATCGGGCGTACGGGCCTTTCGTCATTTTCCAAATTTTCCCGCCCATCCTTGAAACGTGCAAACCATCGGAATGCTTGTGCACGAGATATGCAATTATCCCCATACACATCCCGCAACAATTCAACAATCTCAGATGCAGTTTGACCGATTTTCAAACACAACCGGATATTTGCTCTCTGCTCCATGACAGGACTGTGACAGTGTTCTTCCACCAAATGACGTCATCCACAAAGTAAATAATCATCTGCTCAATTCTTACGCAGACGCTGTTGCTACCGCCTAGCTGAGTAATGACTTATTAAAAAATTCATGCCTTCCCCGTATATTTTTTACTGGGATTTAAAAAAAACAGTCTCATTACCGCACTGTGTCGAGATAATTAATCTGATAAGGAAGAGGATTATATACTCATTTAAAGCATTAATATGTAAAAAAGCATACTAAAACTGCGCCAAAGATTTAATGATTCGGGCACAATTAAACAAAACGCTACAGCGCAGCTGTTCGCGATTTTCAACATCAAGTTTCGACACGGCTTCGATGAGCTCTGGGAAGAGCTGTGCAACAAGTGCTTTTCGGCTGAAAGAGAGAACTAAATTAAGGTTAACTTTCCATTCTCTAAGTAAAATTTCTTTGTTTTTATGCATTTCGTTTCAATATTTTTCACAAGCCGCCATAATGATGCAGTTTACATGATTATTATTGGAGAATCTTTATAAGTACAGCATAACTGGAAAAAAGTGGCATAATGCGATTCGTTAAAAAAGTGAAAAGCTCGAGTTTCGCCTCGGGTAAGAACTATTCAACTACCGTGGGCATCTGTAAGACATTGTAATTGTTCTGTGACGAAACGTTGTCATTTTCGTTGGGAACTTTTTCTTGAAGCGGATTTGTTTAAGAAGTTGGGAGGCACGTGGGAACACAGTTATGATTGAGTGGCGAGCGGCTGGTTCGTGGGTTTTCGACTGGTAAAGGTCAAGCACTGCCATTAGGAGAACTATCTAATTAGGAGAAGCATTAACAACAGAATTTAAAAGATAAAGAGAGAGAGAGAGTGGTGTCAAAGAACACTAGCTGCCTGAAGCGATTACAAATTGGTATCGATTACTGAAAAAATCAGGTGGGAAGATTGAGTCATTGCTGTGAATAACAGTGGAAGAGATGCGTTGGTTTACTGTCTGACGTATAATTATAATGAAAACAAAACTAACTTCCGTTGTAAAAAAAAGAAGATATTATTATCATTTGCACCAACGCGGTCTGATTTTGCCTTTAAAAATCACACTTCAACTGCAACGTACAAAGATTAGCTGTTTGGTATAGAGGAGCTTTGGATTGAGCCTTCATCGTCAGAAAAAAGTTTTTTTAAAGTTATAACATTAAACAGAAGTCATTGCTCTTTTCACGTTTATAAGTGAGTCACGGGAAAATTCTCATCGGCCGCCACAGGGAATCGAACCCAGGTCTTCCAGTTACTAGCCGGACATGCTGCCACTGCATCACAGCAACCTGGAATTCTCCAGACTCACTTATAATCGTGGAAAGACTTGGATTAAGAACATCTGTTTGATGTTCTTAATCAACGTCAATTGTGTGTATTAATTATTCATTAGCTATTTGTTCAGTTGCTGCTTACCATCTTTGGTGAATCCCCAGCATTGTTCGGGGCTCCAAGAAACAACCTGCCATGTGATTTGGCAGTTAGCCGCATATGAGTCTGGAGAATTTCCGGTCGCTGCGGTGCAGTGGTAGCATGTCCGGCGCGTAACTGGAAGACACTGGGTTCGATTCCCGGTGGCGGGCGATGATAATTTTTCCGTGACTCACTTATAAACGTGGAAAGAGCGATGACTTCTGTTTGATGTTCTGAATTGACGGAAATTGTGTGTATTAAAATTAAAACATTGAAGTGCAATCATAACCCAATACACACGATTTCATAAGATTTGTATACATAAGAATACACGCGTTTCGCAATGTCCTTTCCTTTGTGTATGGCAGGGGTCACGCTGCCGATCGCATTCTTCGCAGTTTGCGAAAAAAAAATCGTTTTGGTGATGGGTAAAAAGTTTTGGCGAAAATATTGGTGATTGCTTTTGCTCAGACGTCGTTTCAAATTTTGCTTCGGCAGTGCCAAGGATATCTTAAAAATTAATATAAAATCTCTTAAATGCGACGGTACCCAGTATTTGTGGATTTCTTATCTTTTTATGTGAACCGTTAGCCAATATTGCACGACTCATATGAAAATAATTATTAGATGAAAGTTCTATACGTAATAAGGTGAATTTTTTCAAAATTTTTATTTTTATACTGGTCCTTTTAGAACCAAGCCACAGAATAAATGTAATACCAAATTTTTCAATTGATTTGAAATTTATCCTGTCAATAATTCTTTGTTTGGAAGTTTATAGGTAGTGATAAATAGAAAAATTGTAAATAATTGTATTTGTTTCTATTACAATTCGGGATCTATAACGTAATATTTTGCTCCTTAATTGTAAAAAGTCTATAACCTATTCTTTATCTCAAAGACTACAGTCTTGTGTCGATTATATATAGATTAAGATAATACAACGTAGTTGTCACAAATGTTTTTTTTTTCCAAGCCGACCATGGTTTCGCTGGGTATTGACCTAGCTTCATCAGGACGAATGGCACGTAAATATTCAAATTGTATATGACATCATGAATGGTGTTTACAGTCACGTGTTTCGGTTAGATGCTTCCACGCGCTTGATAGAAATGGCGTGGATGCCATGTCATTAACAAGTTGCGAAGACTTTTGATATATATGGAAAGCTTCCAAAATATCAAATTTTGGTGGGTGAATTTGGCTTGTCAATTAGTTTTGCTTCTTCAAAGAGAAATTTATGGTCCTTTTCGTAACAGTGTTTAGCCATCGATGACTTCTTTAGGTCACACACAGTTCCGAATATAGGTCTTGTGCTCCTTCAATCGAAAACGCAATGCTCTACGGGTCTGTCCTATATATAAAGCGCCACATTCACATGGAATTTGATAAATTCCCCACGAGTTTTTGTCTTCAACATAGTCCTTTGATCCTAAAAATCTCATTTTGTTTATGGGTTTAAAAATCACCTTTAAAGTTAAAGGTAATTTGATCTCTCGCAACCACAATTTATCGGAAGCCTTTCGCTGTTTCCTCACCTCACATGCCAAGTGCAATCACCCTTGGCCACAAAAACTCAGCGCCTTTTACAGTTGTGTATTTCGCTCGGCCCGAGCAGTGAACAGCATGGTTTGGGGAGCGGTTGTACAACGTATCGTTTTAGAAAGACAGTGCCAGTCCTCGTGCTGCAAATACATCGAGGCAATGTCTACAAAGTGTTGGCATGCTATCTTTACCAGCTCGATTCTAGATGTGTCGCCCATATCGCATGTCTTGAATAGGCTGGGACTACGCCACCCAGTCGTCGTTCAACTACCTCCAAGAATAGATGCCGTGTTATATCATCTCGACAACGTGGTTTGTGCCTCAGGACTCTGTAAGACGTCTATTCAGCGGAGGGTTGCCGCATGCATTGCTCATCAAAAAGATTTACTTCTTACCAGCTTGATCCTCTAAACTTTCTTTTCCAGCGTTACTTTTGTTTTTCTTTTTATCTGCATTTCTGTATCCTGTAAGTTTCACAGCATTTGCTACACTACTTTCTAATGTTGCATCTCTTTTTTTTTTTTTTTTATACATAGTGTATTTAAATAGTATGGTAAGCATCTGAATGCCAGGAAACACAGAGATTTTCTCTCTTTCAATAGGAGTGTGCTGCTAGAAACATTTCCAGTTCTTCAGGCAGTCTGAAGGTATGAAAGTATGGAATACTGAGTTACCGTATTACGAAGAGACATTGTCCAATACATTCGCCAGACCTAACTTCTATATTTACTTTGTATCATCTTATGGGTTATCTGAAGGAGGCAATAGTTTTGAACAATCTCCACTCATTGCTGAGTGTGGTTGTTAACGTGCATTACTAAAAGATTGTCAGTAAAGGTTCAAGGGAGACTCTCTAGTGCATTTTTGCAAACACGTATCGCTGTGTGTTACATATTCTTGGAAGGAGGTAACTTTACATAGGGTGTCCCACTCGCTACTTTACCCAAGTTTTTATTAATAACATCGTGAATCGTGAATAATTATAGTAATTGAGTGATATTTAGTAAGAACATATCTTCATCCATGGAAAGCAGAACCATATCATAAGAGATGTTGAAAGTATCCACCCTATGCATCGAGACAGGCTTGAACAAATTTCGGAAAGTTCGCGCCAGTTGCTCCGGCGCAATTGCTGCCACTGCCTCGTAGATGTTGCTCTTGAATGCCTCAAGGTTTGTCGGCTTGTTTTGAAAACCCCCAGAGAAGTAAATCAGGGGGTGTTAGGTCAGGAGATCAAGGTGGCCACATTCCTTTAGAAATCACGCGATCTCCAAAGGATGACTCAATTTCAGCCATACTCACATGTGATGTATGGCAAGTTGCCCCATCTTGTTGAAAATATCCAGTGGTCAGCTCTTCAGATTGCAGTTGGCTAACGAATGCCTGAAATTTTCCGTGTAGACGGCAGTTGTGACAGTCACATGGAATTTTTGGAGATCGCGTACGATCAGCCTCGCGACAAACGAACAACTGAACTAACCCCGGGGAATCACAAACCTGACATGCGCGATGTCCAAGGTCACAACGAGCGCACTAACAGACATTGAAGAATAATATCTGCGAGGTTGTGGCAGCGATTATGCCGGAGCAACTGGCGTGAACTTGAAATATGGAGTCTCGTGTTCAAGCCTGTCTCGATGCACAGGGCGGACACCTTGGACATCTCTTATTATATGGTTCTGTTTTTCATGGATGAAGGTAGGTATGTCCTTACCGAATATCGTTCAATTACTGTAATTATTCACGATGTTATTAATAAAAACGCGTGTAAAGTAACGAGTGGGACACGCTATATGTAGTCAAATGTAAATTTAGCAGTAATGGCTAAAATGATTTCAAGAAATAGTTTTACCATCACTCTATAGGAAATAAGTTTTGATGCGGACTATTTCACGCAAGACGCAGCATCACTGAGGTATGCATTTGAGTAAGAGAACTATCTCCTCCGTAGTTTAGTCGACTGTTTTATAAAACTTTGGCAGGCAGGTCGTGTGTAAAGCTTTAATCCTCCTGGAATGCTTGCGATCGTCTCTGCAGTGTAGCGGCGGTTCTGTGAAGTATTGCTAATGGTCATCATCGTCTTGTCCTTTATTTACGGTAGAATAATCATTCAGCATGTTCCGACCAGCTGACACTTGGAAAGAGCTCTTGACATCTGCCTGAGAAATGGAAATGAAAAGACGGCAGAAGTGTCTGCTCCTTAAACTGCGCCTCTCTTCAATATGTTGGCCATCTGTCGCCCTTTTCAAACGACAAATATAATCAAAGTGGAATCTCTCTCTCTCTCTCTGGGTCTGTTCTACGCATTCATTCAGTGTGTGAGAGAAAACTTCCCAGTTCACTTAAACATAGCTCGACGTTTGATTGGTCAGTTTGACAATTAATGGCAAAATATCGGGGGTGTTCCTCATTCCTATCATTCTGGTGCGCATTCTTCCTTGGGGCTAGTAACCCTAGACTGTCATAATGCGAATTTTATCCATCTTCACAGAAAGGAAGTAAAGAAGAAGAAAACATTAAAAGAGTAGTTCCTCGTTGTTTCATTCATCAGAATGCAAGATAGCCATAACACTCTAGAATACGTTGGAATTTCTGTACCTTTATTTATTCCCCCATTTTTGTTCAGAAGATTGAATACTTTTTTTAATTTTCAGAAACTAGATGATTGTGCCTGTTTGCCGTCCTCAATATCTTTTTAGTACGATGTAAGCTACGGTCGCCCCTAAATTCTGCGTATTTCGAGTAACACTGGAAATTTTTGTTGACGCTATTTAAATTAGGAAGTATTCTAGTTACCACATTAATTAACTGACTGTGATTAATATTTCTACTTTGCAAGTTTGTACGCAGTTTCCCTTCCACATTTTAGAACAGAGCTAAAGGAAGATTGAGGTTATAAATTATTATTTTTTCTCTGTCCCCTTTCCCGAACTTACAACTGCAAGTCTGTTGAGATCGTGTATTCTGAGAAAACGTCTAGGTGTCCCAAAAACCACTCGTTCTCAAAATTCACAAACTTACAAAGCCTGGATATACAGTATGTAATAAAGCCATAGTCGACTTTTCCAAGGCTTAAGCGAAATTATTTGACTCTGCTCCTCGGTACTTAGTAAAGTTTAAGTCATAAACTTTTCCTTGGCGTTTTCGCAAACATCAGAGCATGTGCAGAAAATATCTCCTGACCAGTGTTCAAAGAGGGCATCACCGCCGAAATTAATAATAAACTACGTGAGCAAACTTGAACGTGACAAGTCGCACAATGACCCCTTAAACTTTAAATCCGCAGCAACAAAGCCTGGAATTTGGAAAGCCGAACTTTGTAATATTTTGAATCCCTATATTTTATTTAATGCAGGACACGAAATTTGCAGCTGGTAGTTTCAAGTGGTTTTTGCCGTGTCCACGCTGCCGAAACAAGCGACGACGTGAAAAGATCAACATCGCTGTCCTTGATCTTCACTCTGCTGTAACTTTGAGTAACTGTAGTTGTGTTCCCGTGGATAGTTTGTAAAAATATAAATTTGTCAGTGACAAGGATCTTCGCTCCGGAGCTAGTTGTTCTAACAGACTAAACTACACCGACAGACTGTATCGCTGCAGATTTGTAGCTTTGACACGTGCTTCATCTATGTACTACGCCACATCATCTCCCTCTTATTACTATTTTTTTTTTACATCGAAAAAGGAATTTTTTCTTTCATTCCGGTCGATGTGTAGAACAAACATCACATATTTTTCAAAGAACCAAACGGCCAGTAGATCCATTTTCCACAATCGGGCCCCAATGTGAAAACACAAATTTGTCAGTGTTAGGCATCGAACACGCGCCTCCTCGCTCTGGAGTTGTTCTAACCGACTAAACTACACCGATGGAATTAATCTCTGCAGATTTGTCTTGACACGTGCTCTTCCTCAGCACTACGTCACGTCATCTTTCTCTTATTTATTTATTTATTTATTTATTTTGAAGCGAAGAAGGAATTTTTCATTAATTTCGGACGACGTGTGAAACAAACATCACACATTTTTCGAAGAACTGAACGGCTAGTAGATGCATTTTCCACAGTCGGGCGCCATTGTGAAAACACAAATTTGTGGGTGACTGGGATCGAACCCGCGCCTCCTTGCTTTGGAGCCATTTGTTCTAACCGACAAAACTACACCGATGGAATGCATTACTGGAGATTTGTCGTCTTGATATGTGCTTCACCTCTGTACTACGTCACGGGTTCCATTGAAAGCAACAGTCGTTTGAAAATGGACACCAATGAAGATTTTTGAAAATTCATTGTTCCTCAGGCGTGTAGACGGACGAAAAAAGAGACGCCATGTTTGAAATACTGTAGTAACATGTGTAGTATTGCCATCAGCTGGAGAAATTAGAAAGCACATTAAAAATTCACCTGCGAATACGATATTTTTAAAAAATTTTACCAACCCAATATGCCAAATAAATGAATTAATGATTTGTACAGACTTGTGTTTTCAAGGTGTGATTCCAGCTGGATGAAACGATCGATTGATTTGGAAGTGGGAACAATTAAATTACCATAATTTTCGTGCTAAGCGGCTCTTATGGTTTAAAAATTACGGGTTTTTCGAACTGCTGCTTTTATATCGATGCAGCAGTTACCCTGCATTTTTTCGAAACAACTGCTCATCAAACAGAAATTATAAGTTTGTTAGGATATCACTCTCACAGTTAATAGCCATAAATTCCCACCCACCCTCCTTTTGAACCATACATTTATCCATGCAAGGTATTGAGAACGAGAGGGAGATCCGCCATCACCATTTTTTCCCAGTGATTTGTCTTTCGTACAAATCTGCACCGAGCAAACGTTTTACAACACCGCGAAATGTATCAGAAATACAGAAATTCAGCATTATGTCACTGAATTTAATATTAATGAGAAAGGAACCGATATTCAAACCTTGCGAGCATTAACATTTTTTCATTAAAGCAACTCGTAATGCACCTTTATTTTTGTATATAAAGGTGCCTGATTAAAAATAATATAAGCATTCCTGTTTAACGATGGCAGCTACTAGAAATTTACACCTTTTAGAGCTCAAACTCGCGGCCCGCGGGCTACATGTGGCCCGGCGCCAACAGTTTTGCGGCCCGCATGAATGATTACAAAATAAAAATAAATCACCCTTTTTCAAGTATATTATAATATATTAAATATAAATAAGCGTAGTAATGCTTGGCAAAGCCATCTGCTTTATAAGTAACAAGTTTACTTACGAAGAATATAACTATATGGAGGTTTGATTGTTCCAAAGACTTGGAAAATATTTTCAATATATTCAAGTCTCCATTTTCCTATAATGCTGACAACGCCCCTGAAGAACATCAGCGTGAATTAATAGACTTTCAGTGTGATTCTTTCCTAAAAGAAAAATTCAACAGCTGCAATCTAACATAGCTTTACCAGTTAGTTTCAAAGGACAAGTACGTATTCATAACCTAGCTACACGGGTTCTGTCTATGTTCGGAACAACATACTCATGTGAACAGTTGTTTTCATCAATAAACCAAGTAAAATGTCTTGAAAGGAATAGGTTAAGTGACAGACATGCTCACTTTTAAAAGTAGCGTTTTCAAAGGACATTATTCCAAATATCGATAAGTTAGTAACAGATAAGCGAGCCGAAGTTTCTGGTCAGAACATGTAATATTTTTTGTACCGTGTAGTACCATGTTCAGTTGGTGAAATGTGATTGTTTTAAGATTTAAGTGAAAAATAATTGTTACGTAAAAGTGATTGTTTTCAGTGATTGACGAAGCATTTGTTTTTACTATTTACCGATATTTAGAAATAATATTCCACTGCAGTGCGAAGCTATTGGTGTAGTTTTGTAAACTTTATATTTATTTCCAAGAAATTTATTAATATTCATTCGGCCCCCTACAGTCCACTTTCTCCAAAACTGGAAAGTGGCCCTTCCAAGGGTCTGAGTTTGAAAGCATTGCTTTAGAGTCAGTCAGCATCCGGACGCGTGAATTCGTAGCGGCATACACTATATTGACAAAAGTTACCGGACACCCCTTCAAGAGCAAATAAACTGATCCGCTGCGTTGTTAAGATGCGCGGTACAGCTGCAAACGGTATAAAAACAAGCCTGCAGCTGACCGTGATCATATCGCACTACGAGGTTGAGGGAAAATGTCGCGGTAGGAGAGAACTAACTTTGAGAAAGGAAAGATTGTTGGGTGTTATATTAGTGGGTTGTCCATAAGAGAAACCGAGAGGCGTTTAAACATACCCATGTCAACTGTTTTGGATGTACTGAATAAGTGGAAGACACATGGCATGCCTGAAGCAGCAAAACGCACCGGTAGACCAAAGAAAATCAGTGATAGAGGACGTCGAAGACTCAGGAGAGTCGCTACAGCTAATCGAAGGAGTACTGCACAAGGCCTCAGTGTACAGGTGAGTAAAAATGCTGGAACCTCGGTATGTACATGTACTATTCGCAGAGAACTTCATTCCATGGGTTACCGTGGCCGTGAGGCTGCTCATAAGCCTTTCATCTCCACTCGGAATGTTACTAGTCGGTTAGCAGTGTAAAAAAACATTTATCGTGGACCGTAGATCAATGGAAACGGGTCCTATGGACTGATGAATCCAGATGCGCGATCCATCAGTCTGATGCCGTGTGTGGGTATGGCGGCAGCCGGAGGAACGCTATTTACCACAGTGTACTGTTCCTACGGTCAAGTTTGGAGCTAAGGTAGGGGGTGTTTTTCGTGGTATGGTCCCGGCCCATTGGTTATCGTGGACAAATCTGTTAACCAACACGTCTACCTTGATATTCTAGACAATAATGCCCTACCAACTCTGTGGCAATACTATGGAGCCGAGCCTTGCTGGTACCAGCGGGATAATGCACCGAGCCATAAAGCAAGAACTGTTACGGCGTGGTTTGACGATAATTCCGTATCGTGTGTGGACTGGTTTGCACAGAACCCTAATCTTAATCCCATAGAGCACCTATGGGATGAATTAGAGCGCCGCATTAGAAGTTTGGAACCAAGGCCTACTACTAAGCAACAGTTAGCTGCAGCATTATGTACTGAATGTAAGCGCATACCTATAGCTGTGTTCCAAAACTTTGTCGAAAGCATGTCTCGAAGTGTCAGTGCATGCATTAAGACCAAAGGTGGACCGACACCGTACTAATGTATGTCAATAAATGCTATGTTGTGTTTCTCTTCTAAGTGTCCGGTGACTTTGGTCAATATAGTGTATATCTTCCATTTGTACGTCATGGGATTTGCATCTTCGCCTTCTCTCTTGCCCGCTTTCCCCACTGGGAGTGGCGAGCTAATTTGTCTCCCTTTGTGTTTTTATGGGTTAACTGTTTCTCAAAATTTTGCATTTTTGCTTGTGAAAATATTCTGTATTTCAGCAATTTCTTTAAAGAAAAATGTTCTTTTTGTTCAGCTGAATCAAATTTTAGCGTTGTGACACGTAGACACAATACTTCCCCCTCTTTAACTCCTTTCTTTCAAGCCAGCGACGTTGCCTTGCATTTCTAAGGATTTGGAAGACTGAATTTTTTCATGGCCCGGAGGATGCCATTTTGATACAACCTTTCTGTGGAGAAGAAAAGAACGTATTTTCTAGGGAAGAAAGAATGCGTACGGATAACGACGAATAACACGAGACTCATATTTCTTGGCTAAGTCCAGAATATATCAAGTACTTTAAAGTTTGAAAAAAAAATCCCAGAAAAATGGCTCATCATGAATTGGGTGCGCAAGAAAAAATTTAGTGTGGGCTCTCCCTTGGCGACGTCCTTTCCTTGGTGTAATGCAAGAGTAAATCAAGATGTATTAGCTTTTTTTTTTCTTTTTGTTTATCCCACTAATTACAGTCATCGTCAAAAAAATAGTTGCACCCAGAAGGACGTGTCGGATTGCAATGCTATTCGGGAAGAAAGTAAAGGTAACCAGGACCAATAAATGATTAAACATTGAGATTGATATGGGCAGCATTTATTGAGCTACAGGACAATAAGTAGTGTCTCTCAGTAGGGCGTTGGGCCGCCATGTTTGCTCACACAACATGCCAGACATCCCGGTATGGCGTTGTATAGGTTCGTAATGGTGTCCTGCGATAAGCCATCCCATGCCGCTTGAATCTTCTCACGCAGTTCCTGCAGATTTTGCGGTAGGGGTGGAGTGTGGATAGCGCGGCCAAATAGCATCCCAGACATTTTCAATCGGTGATAGGTCTGGCGATGCGGCTGGGCATGGCAGAGTGTCAGTGCCTTGAAGGCATGCAAGCTCTCGAAACAGCAGCAGTATGCGGAAGCTTTGTCCTGTTGGAAAACAGCACCGGAGTGAGCTTTTAGAAAAGGTAAAGCCACTGGTTGCAGGACCTCATTAACGTAACGTTGGGTTGTCAAAGTGCCTCTAATAAACACCAAAGGTGATCTGTCATCGTAGGCAATTACACCCCACACCATGACACCAGGCCTTTTGGATATGAGACCCTCGATAACAAACCGTTCACCTTGGCGCTGACCACTGTGCCTCCTTACACGGATTCGTTGCACCTTCGTAGCCGATGTTCACCTCTCACATCACACTTTAACCACAGCAACACGCGAACAGTTCACAAACTGCACTGTTTCAGAAACACTGCCACCATTGGCCCGAAAGCCGAGAATCATCCCTTTTTGCAAATCTGATAAATCGCTTTTTTCTCCATGACAGCAACGAGCGATATGTTTTCAGATCGATGATCATATGTAGATGATTTTAGGGAGTGTCTGACACCAGGTCTTAAACAACCCTTAGTAATAGGAATCTAGGAGATTTGTGCTAGAGTGCCCGATAGGAAAGTGACGCGGAAGCGAAGTGGAAACGGAGAGGAAGACGCCCTTATTTATTACCGTAAGGCCAGTACCCGGGGTCCGACGGCTTAACGTGCACATCCGACGCACGGCGTATATTTAGTGGATCGAGCGTTCGTACCTGCTGGAATTGAACCTGAGGTCCTTTCGGTGGAAGTCACGAACGTTGCCCACTAGGCCACCCGCGGCACCATATGTTTTTAGATCATGATCATATGTAGAGGATTTTAGGAAGGGAGTGTCTGACCCCAGATCTTAAACAACTCTTAGAAATAGGAAACTAGGAGATTTGGGCTAGAGCGCCCGATAGGAAAGTGACACGGAAGCAAAGTAGAAAGGTCGAGGAAGACGCCCTCATTTATTACCGGAAGGCCAGTACCCGGGGTCCGACGGCTTAACGTGCCCATCCGACTCACGGCGGATATTTAGTGGATCGAGCGTTCGTACCTGCCTGGAATCGAACCTGAGGTCCTTTCGGTGGAAGTCACGAACGTTGCCCACTAGGCCACCCGCGGCACCATATGTTTTTAGATCATGATCATATGTAGAGGATTTTAGGAAGGGAGTGTCTGACCCCAGATCTTAAACAACCGTTAGAAATAGGAAACTAGGAGATTTGGGCTAGAGCGCCCGATAAGAAAGTGACACGGAAGCGAAGTAGAAAGGGGGAGGAAGACGCCCTTATTTATTACCGGGGGCCAGTACCAGGGGTCCGACGGCTTAACGTGCCCATCCGACGCACGGCGGATATTTAGTGGATCAAGCGTTCGTACCTGCCTGGGATCGAACCTGAGACCCTTTCCGTGGCAGTCACGAACGTTGCCCACTAGGCCACCCGCGGCCTGATATGTTTTCAGAATGCCTACACGACACCTTATATACCCTCCAAGCCAGCTCACAATACACGCCTTCATTCATTGGCTATGCGCTGTAGACTTCAAAAGTAGGAGGTGGCCACAATAATGTGATTCGAGTATCATTATCATCATCATCATTGTCAACCATTATCAATCCACTGCTGGACGAAGGTCTCCCCAAGTTTCCTCCACAACGGTCTGTCTTGTGCCAGTCTTCTCCATGTCACCCCTGCATACTTTCGAATTTCATCCACCCATCTCCCATGTGGTCTTCTTCTGGGTCTTTTCCTGTCCCTTGGAATCCAATCTAAAATTTCGGCTGTCCATCGATGATCTGTCCTTCTGGCAGTATGTCCAGCCCATTGCCATTTCAGGGATTTAACTCTGATCATGATGTCTTCCACTCTTGTCATTTTTCGGATCCACGAGTTCCTCTTCTTATCTCTCCTGGTTACACCAAGTATGCACCTCTCCATGCTACTTTGAGTTGTCTGCAGCCTTTGTATGTCTCTTTTAGTTAAGGTCCACGTCTCTGCACCATACGTAAGCACTGGAAGGATGCAATGATCAAACACTTTTCTTTTAAGACATAATGGCATATTGCTCTTGAAAATTATGCTGTTTCTTCCAAAAGCTCTCCAGGCAAGTTTTGTACGCCGATTAATTTCTTCATCAATGTGACCCTCACTTGATATCTGCTGTCCAAGATAAACGTACGTGTCTGTTATCTCCAGCTTTTCTCCATCAATCGATAAATCTTCATTTCTTGTAAAAGCATTGAAGATCACTTTTGTCTTCTGAAAGTTCATTTTTAATCCCACTTCTTTACTCTTGTCAGCAAGTTCCTGGATCATACTCTGCAGCTCTGATGGGCTAGTTGCAAAAATGACTACGTCATCAGCAAAACGAAGGTGGGTTAGATAATCTCCATTGATCTTTATCCCCTTGTTTTCCTAGCTCAGTGACTGAAAAACACCCTCCAATGTGGCATTAAAGAGCTTCGGAGATATGGTGTCACCTTGTCTCACTCCCTTTCCAATTTTTATGTGTGTTGTATTTTCAAATAGCCTAATCTTTGCACTTGCATTTTCATAGATGTTATTAATAATATTAATGTATGCATCTTCAATACCGCAGGTTTTCAGAGCCATTGTAACTGCTGATGGTTTCACCGAATCAAAGGCTTTTTCATAATCGATAAAAGCCATGCACAATGGAAGTTCATATTCCCTCGCTCTTTCAATTAGTTCTCTCAGCACATGGATATGATCTGTTGTGCTGTAGCCACTCCTGAATCCAGCTTGTTCTCTCGGTTGAGCCATGTCCAGTGTTACCTTCAAGCGGTGTGAAAGAACTTTAGTGAAGATTTTATAAACTACTGATAGGAGGCTGATAGGTCTGTAGTTTCCGAGATCCTCAATGTCACCTTTCTTATGTAGCAGGATCATTGTAGCGGTGTTCCAATCCTCATGAATCTTTCCTTCATTAAGGCATCGAGTGAAAATTTGGGCGAGTACTGTTTCGATTTCTCCACTTGCTTCTTGTATGATGTCTACAGTAATTCCATCTTCTCCTGGAGCTTTTCCCCGCTTCATGTTCTTGATTGCATGTGCAACTTCTGCTGGAAGGACTGGAGGAACTCTGGTACTGGTATCTTTCATGATGTCTGGAGTGCATGTATCATCCCTTTCATATAATTTGGAGTAGAAATCTTTCACTCTTGTCAAAATTTCGCCTCTATTTCTTGTTACAGAACCATCTTCTTTTCTCAGTGCCATAATCTGTTTTCTTCCCTTACTGAGATGTCCCTTTGCTATCTTTAGGCTTTGGTTGTTTTCATTGCCAAAATTTATGTGTTGAGAGTGTAGTCAAACCAAAAAGGCCCAGTGGAAATTTGCGTATGTTGTTTGTATATATGCAAATTTTCACTGTTTGCCCCATTCTGAAATTAAGTAATAGGCGCCTATGAGAAATACCCATCAAAATACAATATGTGAAGCAAAAGATATTTGCAGATTTTTTTATTTATTTCATACAACACACCCTTCCACCGAGAAAATGCGCAGTTTGGTACATCTTGTGAAAATTTCGCTTCGTGTGCTGTTTAATGTCCCATCATTAATTCGTGCTTGGAGGTTTATCAGGGGTTAATTAATTACCCGTGGTTCATAAGTAATTGCTCTGGTTACAACTTTGAAATTGTGAGAAATGGCCACACAAGAGTACCAATTGAATTGCGTAGGTTTTGTGAATGAAATGTATTCGTTTGGCTGCGTCACGTGGGTCATTATGGTGTTAGGACGAGGTGAGCTGGGAACCACAGGTGGGTCTTTATTTTTACAAGTAAGTAACCTTGAGCAAGATCCTCCCGGTGAACTGGTATCTGATGAATTAAGAAAAAATATTACTGCCGCAAACCGTTTACCAAATTTGGGAAGAGTCGTTAACCTTGGAGATGCTCGAATAGCAACAGCAGCAATACGAAAAACGTGACCGGGCACGAGCCACCTGCAACAGCGTCAGCAACCATTTCTTCTTTCAGTCAGTCGGTCATTCTAACCATCTCTCTGGCTCGTCTCATTCCTCTCGAGAGCTGCATAGAGAAGATGGGGGATGGAACAGGGGATAGGAAGAGTAGCGAGTGGCCGGCGACACCCCTTCCACGGCGTGAGTCACTCATACAAATGCCACGATGGTGCTCTTCGTCTCTCTGTCTCTACAGATCTAGATTTCTTTTTTCCTTTTATGCCGTCTGCCTGTCGCGATCGAATTGAAATGTGGAACGAATTCCAATGGGAATGATTAATCTATCACGAAGAAGAAAGTGAATGTACGCTTAGGGTACCATGACAGTTTTTTTTCTAATTCATTTTTTTGCAATATATGAAACAAAGTGTGATACCAGAAAATAAAGTGAATTATAAACATGTAGTTAAGATAACGGCATTTTGGAATTTCTTTGTTTTTTAATATCTTTAAAATGAAATACAGAACATAATTCAATTACAGTGATTCAGAAAGAAAATATTATGAGCTAGGTTATAATGATTTTTTATTTCTTTACAAATATTTGAAGCAAAGTGTTGCTATTACCATGACCCCGGTTGTACGGTGGTCGCGGAATACTTATTACTCGTCTAATTGGATAAACAGTGAGGTTGCGTTCCCATAAATGTAAAGAACCCAATCTCAAAGTTTACGGACGTCGCGTTGTGTTTCATATGGGCTCGTTACGAGGTATTCGTAAAAAACCCATATGCCGCAAATTGTGAATTTAGAGGAATATACACAGCCTATAAAGTTAGCTACACCCGGTTAGGTAATTAACAATGTTTATTAATAGAAAAAGTATATGTAAACAATTACATCCTTTAGGTGGAGGCCAAATAAAAGTTACGTTAAATTAAAAAAATACTGGAATTAGCCATGTGTACTGATCAACTGCTGCGTACGCCTGTCGCACCCTTGAGCTTAACTTTAAATTAACTCCCTCAATCTATTTCGAGGAGGCATAGCGACCATGCATATGTATATATCTAGTTAACATGGGAACTGGAGTTGGGAAAAATAACGTCATCTTACCTTCCTGTCGTTGGTGTGGTCGCTCGTTGAAGCCCCACGCTGGTAGATGAAAAACTTTCGTGGATGTTGACTCTGGATCTATCGACTACCACGGCTGGGACCGCATACTATGTCCTCCGATTACTATGCGTAAAAAAAAACATCTCTCTTAACTGCGGAACGCCGTTCCGGCTACGACTCTTCGATACTAATTTTTCTAACTCTATCTGATCGCGATACGAATTTTTCCATATCATCACATCTTCTCTCGTGTCTGTGTATATATTTCCGTCCCTTTAATTTTCCACGTGATAGGGGCGTGCCTACCACCTTCTACGTACTCTTCGCCTGGGGTCCTGATTGGTCAGCTGATCTGACCAGTGCTCGGGCGTAGTGGCTATTGGTTGGACCTCTGGTCCAGTTGGCTACCTTTTCGCGACAGCTGGCCTGTTGTGCAGGTGGTACTTTGTTTGAATTCCGTAAGGCCTATTTACGCTCCGCTGAATGGCGAGGAATTTAAAGGGGCTTTCCGCTGCCAGAGTTATGACCGAACTGTGACACCGCGATGTACTTTACGACCATCGCTGGTGCCTCTCTCATCAAGGAGATGGTCGTAAACCGCAACTCGCCTATTCATCTGACCGCGTTCCGGATTCTTGCCTGTGACTTCTGAAATGCCGGGATGTATTGTCCCACCAGCAACGCTAGCACTGGGGACATTTCTTAAATTTTGCGAATGCCATGCTTTTCCTCACAAGAGTGAAAAGAAGGTGAATTCCTTTGGTCATTCTTCACGGGTGTCCGGCAAACCGATTTGACCACCTGGGTTTTCTGCTTCCGTGGGGAAAAGGGGGGTTATGAGGCAGGAAGGGAGCAAAAGAAAAATAATTTAAATTAAGTAAAAAAAATAATTTAGGTAAATTACTACTGGTCTTTAAATTTTAATTAGGCCGTAAACAATGTGACCCGAACTACGAAGTAGTTCCGCGGCAACATTGCATGTAGGATTTTCGAACCCCGTTCAGGACTAAATATTGTAAATATGTCACTAATAATCCTGTTCACTCGAGAACAGGGGCATATTTAAAGGGCGGGGGGGGGGCTCTCCCCAAATGTATTTAATTTCTTTGTTAACATGTGACCTACATTAGAAAAAAATGCATCAACTTACAATGAAAAATAATGCTTTAATTTTTTCCATCTATTTTTCATTAACTTTTATTTTGTTCTGATGGACTTCAAAACTTTAATTTTCATCCCCCCCTCAAAATTCTATATATGCCCCTGCTCGAGAAGTTTCTTTTTTTTTTTTTCGCCGTTTTCAACAATACACCGTGCCAGTTGCGCCAAACATAACAAGTATAACGAAGTGAATTTCTTCGTCATTTTTATCCGCGCCAGGATTCGAACCCGGGTCCCCTCATTCCGGAATAAGTTGCTCTACCAATTGAGCTACGCGGACATTTGTTCTGACTACTATCTGCCTTTATGTCGTGTGCGTCCTGCTGGCAGGTACGTCACATCTGCTGGTACATTACATCATCTCCCCCCCCTTTTTTTTTTTTTTCGAAGTGCTGCACTTATTTTTCCTATCTCGCGGTGTGGAAATAACATCACACCATTGCGAGATTTTGAACGGTCAGGTCATCCGGATAGTTCGGGCGCCATTATAACGAAGTGAATTTCTCCGTCATTTTTGGTCTACGCCGGGATTCGAACCCGAGGCCGCTTATTCCGGAACAAGTTGCTCTACCAATTGAGCTACGCGGACATTTGTTCTGACTACTATCTGCCTTTATGTCGTGTGCGTCCTGCTGGCAGGTACGTCACATCTGCTGGTACGTTACACAAGGATCAACTATCTTTGCGATCGGGTGAAAAACGTTAGGTTCACAATAAAAATAGCGATATACGCAAATGCTTATTTTCTAAAGCATTGTACTGATGTGACTTCTGATCTTCATTGTCCGATGTCGGTGAATGTAAAATCCGAGAATGTTCGAATCTTCAAACCATAAAAAGGAATAAACTACCTAACACTGCTGGAAAGAGGAGATTAAATGCTCCTGGGGACTTCAGAAAGGTGCAAGCAGGGCTGTGCAAGTGCGTTGTTTGGTGGAACAGAGAGAGAGAGAAAGCTGTGACGTACTACAGATATGAAGTACGTGTCAAGACGACAAATGTGCAGCGATACATTCTGTCGGTGTAGCTTAGTCGGTTAGAGCAACTCACTCCGGAGGAAGGAGACGCGGTTTCGATCTTCGCCACAGACAAATTCCTATTTCCACAGAGCTTGCCTTTGATTCCCGTAGACACTCCGAGACCAAGAGAGAATCCTTATATTTGACGACTACCGGCCGCAGTCAGCGGCATATGTATTTCTTGGAGGCATCGAAAGAAAGCGCACAGGAGAGAAATTTAACTTGCGGTAGTGAGCGATCGGGTTTCACGCTCTAATAGCGAACGGATACAGATCAGCCCAAATTACTTTATCCACTGGCTAGAACGATAAGCATGGAAGTCCAGTTAATCTGGTTTTGAAAATTGATTAAACCGTTTTACTGTTTTGTTACGAAAGAAACCTGGACTCGTATCTTACATGTATGGTTCTGGATGCCATAAAAAGTTAGCATTCTTAGTACATTTTAAACAAAAAAGATGACACCGAATTCCCGGGTGTAATAAGCACCTCTTTTGAATATGTTCTGACGCAAATTAAATTTAGCAAAGCTATTCAAAGTCAATGGAATCGGCATGGAAAACAATAGTATCTGACGGAAGAAAGAAGTTTTCCAATCTTGTTTTTAATCCCTCAGATATTACTGTAAACGGAATCTTGAGCTTACGCCCTCTGGTTGAAGACTTGTGCGTTAAGAAAAATACGAATTTATATGAGAAACATTTCGCACCGGAAACGCTCTCCAACACAGAAAGAATTTTTCAAATCAATCGGACTGTTAGAAACAGATATATCGACAAAAATAAGATGTGACTTTACGTCACCTGGTGGGAAAACCATGCATTACTTTAGGAAGAAAGTATTCTCAAAAGGGTTTTCAATATGAGCGGTACCGGTCCAAGATAACAAAAATTTAGGCGAGTTTTCAGGAGCCCAGATTTTGCTACAAATACATGAGAAGCAGAAATTAACACTTATGCCCACTGGTGGCCAAACCATTCATTACCTAACATTAGAAATTATGTGAAAAATATTTTCCATCAGGTCTTGTATGTGATACAGAAAGAATTTTTCAAATCGCAGTTTTAGAAGCAGAAATAACGCAGAAAACGCAATTTACCTTTGTGCCCCCTAGCGGAAATTCTATGATTTACTTGAAAATTTTGAAATTATAGGAAAAACATTTCGCATCGGAAACACTATCCAACAAAGAAGGAATTTTTCAAATCGGACTCCTAAAAGTAGAGATATTGACAAAAATAAGATATGCATCTACGCCCCCTGGCGCAGAAACCAAGCATTATTTCAAGAAGAAAATGTTCCTAAAAGGTTTCTCGACATGAGTTGTATCGGTCAACAAACGACTTTTTTCAATCGAGATTTTAGAAGCTCATATTTTGCTGCAAATACATCAGAAGCGGAAATTAACTTACGCCACCTGGTGGCCAAACCAGTTTTTACAAAAATTAGAAATTACATGCAAAGGATTTCCCATCAAGAGCTGTATCCGGTGCAGGAAGAATTTTTCATATCGGAGATTTAGAAGCAGAGATATAGGAGAAAAAGCAATTTACCTTTACGCCCCCTAGCGGAAAGTCTACGATCACTTGAAAATTTTGAAATTATATGAAAAACATGTCACACTGGAAACACTATCCAACAAAGAAGGTGTTTTTCAAATCGGACTCCTCGAATTAGAGATATTGACAAAAATAAGATATACATCTACGCCCCCTGGCGGAGAAACGGAGAAACTGTGGATTATTTTAAGAAGAAAATATTCCGAGAAGGTTTATCGATGTGAGTGGCATCAGTCCACGAAAGAATTTGTTCAATCGATATTTTAGAAGCTCAGATTTTATGTCAAATACATCAGAAGCAAAAGTTAACACTTACGCCCCCTGATGGCCAAAGTATTCTTTACCAAAAATTCGAAATTATATGCAAAGCATTTTCCATCAGGAGGTGTATCCGCTGAAGAAATATTTTTTTAAATCTGAGTTTTAGAAGCAGAGTTATCGGGGGAAATGTAATTTACTTTTACGCCTCCTAACGGAAAATCTATGCGTAATTCGAAAAAGTAACTATCTAAAATACTCTTCGACATAAATGGAATCGAAAGATAAAAGAAGTTTTTCAATCGGATGTTTAGAAGCAAATATGTGGAATAAAACGTATATTTGAATTCGACATCATCTGCATTTACGCCTTCTAGCGGCGAAATTGTACATCGTAATAAAAAAGCGAAATGAAGGATCATCATTCGCATATTTCAAGCTTCCCAATGCAAAAAGAATTTTTCAAATCGGACTAATAGTTGCAGAGATATCGTGGGTACGGACGGACGGACGGACAAACCGGTAACATAAGCACTATCTTTTTTTACAAAAAGACGTGCTAATAAAAAGAGGGACTAACGACGTCTTGTCGTAGAGGGATCGGATCGAATAAAAATGTGATGACTGTCTCGTTGGAGCCCAAGGATAATTTAATACTTATGTAAAACGGCAGAAAAGTGCGGGGGTCGTTATACAGTTACATTATTTTAATTCGAAAACCCTTTCAGCACGATAAGATATATTTAATAGTACAGTCTGTACTAAAAAATAGACATTTATAAGGCACAACAACTTACAAGATCTTTCAAAGCACCAAGTGCTCCATCGTCAGGTATTTCAATATACATAAACAAAACAACGGATAAAAGCAAGAAGCATTTTCAAATTACGCGAGCACGTGATAACAATAACGATGTTTACATTAAATATAGTAGAAGTTTTGTCATGCGTTAAAGGGTTTCAACAAATGATACTATGAATTGCTATTACATATGCGAAGAAAATATATACACAGAGGATAATTAATAAGTTGACATTATTCGTCAAACTGTAAATGAATTATTAGGAGTTAAGTGTTGCTGGATAGGAGTATGCTGTTCTGGCCGCATTAACATGGCCCAAGGCACTGGAACGAAACGTAGAGTTTCTTCATTACAGCAGTCAGAGTTGTACGATAATATACATAAACTTTCAGCGAATCGAAGAGATCGCTTTGTACGATTTGAGCTCAGCACACTGGCATTGGTCCAGTCTGGTCGGTAGATACCTCTATTAACTAATCGTGCAAGAGAGGTAGCATCAGAGTTATTAGTAATTGAGTACTTATGCTCATATATTCTTGTTCGCAATGGTCTTGCAGTGGATCCAATATATGCAATTGCTGGATCTTCTGGGTCAATAGGAATTAAGGGTATTTTGTAAACCCCATGTCTGTTGAGTGTGGAAACTTGGTCACGGTCTTTTTGCACGATGGCTCGAATACTTTTTGTACTTTCACCAAACGCAATGTGGTGTTTTTTGCATATGTTCTTTAGTATTGTAGTGACTTCAGGTATATAGTCCATATTGCCAACATTTTTTGTAATTCTGGTTTCCCTTTGTAAGGTACTTTTGTCTAGACATTTCACTGATCGAGCAATTTTTTCAACGATCGTTTTATGGTAGCCATGCGCCATCGTAATCATCTGGATATGATTTAACTCATTTCTTCTAGCCTGGATATTGGAGGAGTGGGTGAAGGCTCTTCGGACCATGTACTCTATAGCTCCTAGTTTTTTGTTTTCTTGGGTGCGATGAATTATGAGGAATAATAGCAGATTGTGTTTCAGGCTTTCTGTACACTGAATAGGATAAACAATTGGTATCGGGGTGTCTTTTTAGTAATATGTCCAAGAATGGAAGAGTATTATCATTTTCATGCTCAATGGTAAAATTTATGGAACTGTAATGTTTTGACAGCTCTTTAGCAAACTCTTCAATTTTGTTTTTATGATGCGGCCAGAAAACAAGTATATCGTCTACATATCTAATGTAGAGATCAGGCTTAAGTTGGAAATATTGTAAAACATTGTTTTCTAGGTCTTGCATTAACAATTCAGCGAGCACCCCTGAAAGTGGGGAACCCATCGGCGCACCTCCAGTCTGGCGGTAAATGGTTCCTTCATACCGGAAGAATGTGTGTTTCTGTACAAAACGTAGAGCATTTATAATTGCTTGGATTTCATTAATAGTATAAGAATTCAAAGCCAATAGACGGTTCTCAATAATGGAGTGTACATCTCCAATCGGCACATTGGAGTACAAAGAGACAACATCGAGTGATGCCATAGCAAACGGCTTTCCCTTTCGTAAGAATGGCTTAATGTTGTCAATAGCCTTAACAGAGCTATTAACTGAGTAGGAGGAACCTGTAGTTAATGGTTTGAGGAATTTTGCTAGAGCACTTTCGAGCTGGCGGGTTGGGCTTGCATATCCTGATAGAAGTGGGCGTACAGGAAGACCCTCCTTATGAGTCTTTACTTGGCCAAATAATTCAGGTATTCGAGGGCCTATAGTAGGGTATATATCCTTAGCAACATTTGCAGGTAAGCCTCCATGGTTTCTGAGTTTTGCCACTGCTGATACTGTAGATGAGGTTGGATCCGAAGATACGATCTTGTGCGGTATACTCGCAATGGCATCATTCATCTTATTAACATAGTCTGCTTTGTTTAAGATGACAATTTGTTGCGTCTTGTCAGCTTTTAAAATGGAGATAGTTTCATCAGACTTCAATAACTTCAGCTGTTTAATCTCATTACAAAATTTACGGTCATCCGGTGTTCTAGACTTATTGGCTAACTTTTGTACGGATTTTGCCAGTTTATATCGTACGTGTTCTCTTTCAGTTTGAGGAATGGTTTCAACGATATTTTCCATCTGCGTAATAAGGTGACATTTATTAACTTTGTTTGTCGGGTAAGCAAACTTTAGTCCTCGTTTTAGAGCCTCAGACTGTGTGGGGTTAAGGACTAGGTTACTCAGGTTTAAGAATTGTGTCTGATATAGACCATTTGCATTTTTGCTCATATTCGATGGTTCTCGTTGAGATTCAACCTTGTCAGCAATGAGATTTCTCAGTTTTCTAATGTGTCTTTCTTGCATTGTAGCAACTCTCTGAAGAAGTTTAGACGTAAATAAAACCATAGTTCTATCTTGAATGAGTGCAAGCCATAAAAGTTTTGTTGGCAGAATACGTGTTACGTTGCAGAATATTTATATAAGACCGCTTTCTTCTTATTTCGGCCGTTAGTCGTTTATATTCTGCTTTTTGAATAACAGTTCTATCGCTTATAGAAACTATATGGCATCTTATCCATAAGTACTTAGGAATAATTTGAAGGTCTCGGCAATTTATTAGAAAAGCAAGATGGGCTTCTTCTGTTACCAGGCGTCGCTTGCATTTGAAGAACATTTTTGCTTTCTCATCCGTCATTACAAATAGTTCGAAAACGAAGCAAATGTAAATAGAAGTTTTACAAGGCTTTGACTTTAATAAGGATTCTTCGTGCGCTAAACAATATTTTAATTCGAAAAGCCTTTCAGCATGATAAGATATATTTAATAGTACAGTCTGTACTAAAAAATAGACATTTATAAGGCACAACAACTTACAAGATCTTTCAAAGCACCAAGTGCTCCATCGTCAGGTATTTCAATATACATAAACAAAACAACGGATAAAAGCAAGAAGCATTTTCAAATTACGCGAGCACGTGATAACAATAACGATGTTTACATTAAATATAGTAGAAGTTTTGTCATGCGTTAAAGGGTTTCAACAAATGATACTATGAATTGCTATTACATATGCGAAGAAAATATATACACAGAGGATAATTAATAAGTTGACATTATTCGTCAAACTGTAAATGAATTATTAGGAGTTAAGTGTTGCTGGATAGGAGTATGCTGTTCTGGCCGCATTTTTAGTACAGACTGTACTATTAAATATATCTTATCGTGCTGAAAGGCTTTTCGAATTAAAAATATTGTTTAGCGCACGAAGAATCCTTATTAAACAGTTACATTATTACAAAACAAAGTGAATTCGAAAAATGTAAGTATGATTTCCTCGGCAGCTGTTAGCATGGGGCGATCGCCCCCCCTTCTTAAAATTAATATACCTGAAATTATTTTTGATTTTCCTGATAAAAATCAACTGAAACTAGTTTTTATTTGTCTTGCAAAGCCATATATACACTGAATGGACAAAACATTAGAGATACCTATACCTAATAGCGTGTTGAAATGGTATTGGTATTGGTAAGTGCCGGTACCAAAGGTACCCGGTTTATTGATATCATGGAATACATACATTGGAGATATCACTGAAAAGTCCAACATAGAAAACATAAAAATGAAAAAGTAGAACATGTACAACGTTATAAACATATGAACAAGGGAATTAGAACAAAGTTAACAAATTTAGTAAGAAAAAAAATCCGCAACAAAGGAAAACACTAAAACATCTAAGACATACAATGCGAGCAAATGAAAAACACAAAGCACTATAACAAAAACATGAAACAATAAGGCAGTACGTGAGGGACAACAGAAACAGTATCTGGTGGGGAAGAAGTTCTAAATGTCATCAGCTAGAGGAAGCACGATATCACAAAATTGTTTCTCAGCGAGGTCTTTCAAGGAGGAGAGACGGCGGGTGTATCGTCTCATGAAGACCTGGTATCTATGATCCGTGACACTTAGGAATTTGAAAAAGGACACATACGCTTCAAACTGCATCAACGCTGTACACAGATCAAGATCAGGTGAACGGAGAAATTATTCGGTACAGACAACCGTACGAGCAGACTGGAAAAGGCGTGCAAGTTGTTGTCTGGACAGTGGGCAAGAGGAAACTTATTGATGGCCTGTATAACCTCATCATCAGAGAGAGGATTGACAGGGCCAGAACGAAGATGCAAACTGTTCGAAGGGTCATCAGGCTGAGAAACATCTGAACACTAGAGGAGGCCACAGAAGAAGTACGCAGACGACACATGTCCAGAGAGGTCCTCCATGTAGCGTGGCAAAGGAGTATTTGGTAAGGCATGAAAAAGCACACCTCTATCCAGGAGGTTATGGAACTCACGGCTGATCTGCGAATTGTCATCAATCGTTACCTTCACCTTGTGGTTGGATACCTGAATAATAGGTGTTGATTGCAAAAGACCATTAGGTTGAGAAGAATCGGACGTAGAAGTAGCGCCTCGTTGCACTGTAGAGGCTAATGACATCCTCGAAAGAGACGTCTGTGCGGAGCCGGTAGGCACAGAAGGCTGTGAGGGAAGAGAAGCACAGGCAGAAGGCAAGGCAGTAGTATCCAGGGAAGGCGCAGAGGCAGAAGCTGAAGAAGGAAGCACAACCAAGTCCAGTGAAGGCACTGGAGCAGGAGTACTAGAAAGCATGGAAAGCATCTCAGCAGACACAGATGATCATATGTAGAGGATTTTAGGAAGGGAGTGTCTGACCCCAGCAGGTCTTAAACAGCCCTTAGAAATAGGAAACTAGTAGATTTGGGCTAGAGCGCCCGATAGGAAAGTGACACGGAAGCGAAGTAGAAAGGGGAAGGAAGACGCCCTTATTTATTACCGGGGGCCAGTACCCGAGGTCTGACGGCTTAACGTGCCCATCCGACGCACTGCGGGTATGTAGTAGATCGAGCGTTCGTACCTGCCTGGGATCGAACCTTATGCCCCTCCCGTGGCAGTGACGAACGTTGCCCACTAGGCCACCGCGGCCCCTCAGCAGACACATCTGAGGACGAGAGTATGTGAACTTCCATGGACGTGGGAGGTGTGACGTTACGTGCATCCGCCACGCCCAGAGATGAAAAGGAAAGACCGAAAGCCGCCATGTTGGCAGCTTCCAAACGTAAACAAACCAAGCAAACGATATTAAAACGGATGAATATGAACTAATACAAGGACGATAACGCCAGAAAAAATAGCTCAAAGCGTACACAGTACCTTTAGACAGGCGTGCCACGCAACAGATGAGTGAGGGACGAGGTATTCCACACTAAAATGCATAAAACATTGAAGCCACCAACACTACGTCTGTCAAGAACGAGCAATGGGCTGGACATGTTGGCAGAAGAACGGACCATCGATGGACAACCGAAATTCTAAAGTGGATTCCAAGGAACAGGAAAAGACCCAGAAGAAGACCACATGGGTGATGGATGGATGAAATTCGAAAGCATGCGGGAGTGACATGGAAGAGACTGGCGCAAGATAAACTGTTGTGGAAGAAACTTGAGGATTGAAAATGGTTGTTGATGTATAATGAATTCAGCTTCTTCTACTAATGCTTCTTCTAATGCTTGTTGTTTGTTAATTATATCATGAATAAACTTTCCTGCTAGTAGTGTAGTAATAATAATAATGAACAAGCTTTTAACTGCTAGTAATGTTGTAGTAGTAATTAAGATGAATAAAGTCTTATGCTGGTTGTTAATAATAACAACTAGTGAAATAAACCTAACAGCCAGACAGAGGTCTGACAGTACTATGAACTGAGAAAAACGTACTTACAACACAAGCTTTATTCAGAGAAAGTCCTGGTATCCTCCAACATACACGAAGCTCTACTCACATAAACGAAGATCTCTTTACACATAAAAACTCTCTCACGTAACACAAACAAAAGCTCTCCTCCACATAAAGAACAGCTCTCCCTACGCACATCAACAAAAAGCTCTCTCTACGCACATCAACAAAAGCTCTCTCGCTCATAAACAACAGCTCTCACTACGCACCTCAACAAAAAGCTCTCTCCCTAGGTATCGTTGAACGCGCCTATTTATACTGGCTACCACCACGTCATGACTTACACTCATTGCCAGATCTCATTCAGCGGGTGAAATAACATCTCGTTCAGTAAGAAGATAATTTACATAGTAAAATAAAATAACCAGAGATAGTAAAATCAAAAGGAAAGTGAATCGAGAGTATACGTTACAGATGATATACACTGAAGAGCAATTGAATTAGAGATACCTGTCTAGTAACGTGTAGCACCACCTTTCGCTCTGATGACGGCTGCGATTCGTCTCGGCATGGACTCGACAAGACACCGGAAGCGTTGGGAAGCCATACGGATCCACGACCCCTGAACAAGTTCCCACAGTTCACGAAGATTTGATAGAGGGGGGTCAGAGCCTAGAACATCTCTCTCGATGGCATCCCAGATGTGCTCGATGGGATTGAGATCAGGTGACCAAGGGTGCGAGGTCACGTCGGTGGAGTGTTCATCCAACCATTCGGATACAATTCGGGAGCGATGGCACGGTCTTGTTGCAGGATGAGGTCCCCAGTGGGATGTTGAAGACGCACAAACGGGAGCAAATGGTCGTCCAGGATACCCCGGTAACGTTGACCTGTGAGGGACGATGTCACACGTACCAGGGGTCCCATTTCAGTCCACGTAAACAGTCCCCAGACAAGAATGCCAACCCCACCAGCTTGAAGAGTACCCTGCTGGCAAGAAGGATCCATCGCTTCATGTGGTTTGCGCTGTATTCGTATCCTGCCATCCTCATGTACCAACGTGATTCTCGACTCATCAGTCCAGGCAACATTTTTCCACATGTCTAGGGTCCAGTGGCGATGTTCCCGCGCCCATGCTAATCTTTGCACCCTGTGATGGGCGGTCAGCAGAGGTACCCTCGTGGGACGATGGCTTCTGTACCCCATAGCGAGGAGATGGTTCTGGATGGTGTGGCTGCTTACACGTTTATGTGCACCACCGTTAAATTGCCGAATGATCTATTGCACTGTGGCCCGTCTATCCGCGGTTACAATGCGAGCTAGCCGACGATGATCCCGCTCATCCACACGCTGTTGTCCACGGCAGTTGGCCCTTTCAGGGATGGTTTTACCGGATTCGATGTACTCACGGTGCACCCGTGACACAGTGGCTCGTGAAAATTCCAGTGCCTGCACGACTTCCGAGATGGAGTGACCCATTCGTCGGGCCCCGACAATTTGCCCACGATCAAATGCGCTTAGATCCATCGTCTTACCCATACTGCGTCCGACTCTCACTGATTCCCGTCGCATCACTCTTTGTATTTTCGGATCGCTGCATACTTAATGTCGTTTCCGTTTACAGGGCCGCCCACAGCGCCAAATTTGCATAACGCCAGCTGTCTCTAATTCAATTGCTCTTCAGTGAACTAACCCGACTGTAATGCTGCTAATCGCCTGTTATCAGACGCAAAAAGTCTTAAAACATGCTTATTTCGTCCGCTATGTCCTAAAATGGCGCGAACAAACAGATTCCACGTAGGAATGAGCATATGCATACATATTTATAATTATTTTTTCCAGAACTTGGGGTTAGCGAATCTTAGAACATTTTTACTTATAAGCATCTCTCTTTTCAAAGCAGTTTACCACTAGTTGATATATCATTAGTGCCGAGTAAAATGCTCACCCATCTTTGCTTATTTCAAATCTCTTGAATTCAGGAAAATCAACAACAACAACAACAACAACAAAGAAAAACTATTTAGTAAGTAAGTAAATTTTTAAAGTTATTTAGTAAATTGTTAGTTGCGTCTTGCATTTCATGGCTGCAATCCTCCCCCCCCCCAAAAAAAAACAAAAAAAAACGCAGTCTCGATTCTCTCAAAGTTGTAACATACCGGGTTAGGAACAAAGAATCAAAGAATCGCGTATTTTTAACAATCTGAAATTCAGAATTTAACGTGTCATCGCAAAAAGCATATATACATAAATTACTTATAACCGAATTGTAAAAGCGATTAAAACTACAGTAAAATATATAGATTTACGTGTAAAAATAAAACTGGCGAGCATCAATTTTATATACCAGCATTCTCCTTGTTTTTGAACAACTCTTTATATAAAAGAAAAACTTTGAAAAACGAAAAATTTTCAAATCGGTAAATTAACATTCTTTGTAAATTGTGTTGCTGCACATTAAAGGTTCACCTTCACAAGAAAAAAGGGGGAAAAAAAAAAAAAAAAGGAACTGGTACTAACACAGATTAAGAAAGAAAATCTTTATGAAGCAAATTTGTAGATGCGTCTCAGAAGTAAAGATAATTTCTAGGACAAAGTGTTAAAAGAAACGTTCAGTTGTTTATATATATATATATATATAAAATTGTAAGGTCAGGTGATGCGGGGATGTAAGGTCAGGTGATGCGTAACATCACAGCCTCTCCTTGACAAATGTCAACCCCGCCTTCTCGTGGTACATCCTGTTCCCACTAAAGGGGCTCTGACGACCGCCAATAGCGGTATAACTATACCATCGGGATTAGAGGAAATGCTATCCCACACTCACCAACCCGCTTGGCCAGCGTGGTGAGTTATGGCCATACCCCTCCAAAATGACTCCACAACTTAAATCTTGGCCCTCAGTCTCCGGCAGCTGGAATGTACCTGGCCAAGGCAGCGGCCAGTGCGACATGAAGGCAGAGGGTGCTAAGAATCCCCGGAGGACCGGACTAGGCTGCCATCTGATGCTGACCTTGGCTACGTACAACGGACGCTCCCTATCTTCTGATTCAAGGCTTCTTGAATTGGAAGAGGAACTACAAAGGATCAAGTGGGACATCGTCGGGCTAAGTGAGGTAAGGAGAAAAGGAGAAGATCTCATTGAACTGAAAAGTGGACATCTCTTCTACTATCGTGGGACAGATACTGGCAGAACTAGTGGTGTTGGATTTATAATAAACAAGAAACTGAAGGATAAAGTGGTAGAAGTTGAAAGTTCCTCTGACAGAGCTGCACGACTCGTTATCCAACTCTCGAGAAGATACCAGGCTCAGATTATTCAAACTTATGCACCCACCACAAGTCATGCTGAAGAAGAAATTGAAGAATTTTATGAGGAAATTCGTGATCTAAATTATAAAGGTAAGCAGCACTTGAAGATAATTATGGGAGATTTCAATGCAAAAATAGGGCAACGGCAACAGAAGAAACTTCAGTAGGTAAATTCGGTCACGGCAACAGAAACCAGCGTGGAAATACTCTCGTAGAGTTTGCAGAGGCAGAAGGGTTTTTCATCTTGAACTCCTTTTTCAAGAAAAAGCCACACAGGAAATGGACATGGAGACATCCAAATGGGACGACAAGTGAAATTGATTTTATTATGTGTAACAAAAAATTCGTCATAGAAGACTGCAGTGTGCTAAACAAGTTCAACACAGGCAGTGACCATTGATTGGTGAGATGTAAGATGCACCTCAACACTAAACTCGAACGTAGCAAGCTCATAAGACAAACAAAATGTATTGACATAACCAACCTTAAAAAACACCATAATACCTTCAAATTGGAACTGAAGAACAGATTCTCTGCTTTAGAAGGCCGAACATCGGAAGAAGTGGATATTTCGGAAGTTAACAGAAAAGTAACCAAAGCTCGTATGGAAACAGCAACAAAATTAGCTGGGTCTAAGAACAAATTGCATGTAAACAAATTATCAGGAAAAACGAAAATGTTGATGCAAAAAAGAAGAGATATGAGGACAACTAAAGAAGATGTGACTTCCAAAGTGGAATATATAGAGCTATGCAAGACGGTACGAAAAAGTATCACTGAAGACGTAAGGAAATTCAACTGTGAACTAGTAAGGAAAGCAATTGAAAACAACCAAAGCCTAAAGATAGCAAAGGGACATCTCAGTAAGGGGAAAAAACAGATTATGGCACTGAGAAAAGAAGATGGTTCTGTAACAAGAAATAGAGGCGAAATTTTGACAAGAGTGAAAAATTTCTACTCCAAATTATATGAAAGGGATGATACATGTACTCCAGACATCATGAAAGGTACCAGTACCAGAGTTCTTCCAGTCCTTCCAGCAGAAGTTGCACATGCAATCAAGAACATGAAGCCGGGAAAAGCTCCAGGAGAAGATGGAATTACTGTAGACATCATACAAGAAGCAAGTGGAGAAATCGAAACAGTACTCGCCCAAATTTTCACTCGATGCCTTAATGAAGGGAAAATTCCTGAGGATTGGAACAACGCTACAATGATCTTGCTACATAAAAAAGGTGACATTGAGGATCTCAGGAACTACGGACCTATCAGCCTCCTATCAGTGGTTTATAAAATCTTCACTAAAGTTCTTTCACACCGCTTGAAGGTGACACTGGACATGGCTCAACCGAGAGAACAAGCTGGATTCAGGAGTGGCTACAGCACAATAGATCATATCCACGTACTGAGAGAACTAATTGAAAGAGCGAGGGAATATGAGCTTCCATTGTGCATGGCTTTTATCGATTATGAAAAAGCCTTTGATTCGGTGAAACCATCAGCAGTTGCAATGGCTCTGAAATCCTGCGGTATTGAAGATGCATACATTAATATTATTAATAACATCTATGAAAATGCAAGTGCAAAGATTCGGCTGTTTGAAAATACAACACACATAAAAATTGGAAAAGGAGTGAGACAAGGTGACACCATATCTCCGAAGCTCTTTAATGCCACATTGGAAAATGTCTTTCAATCACTGAACTGGGAAAACAAAGGGATAAAGATTAATGGAGATTATCTAACCCACCTTCGTTTTGCTGATCACATAGTCATTTTTGCAACTACCCCATCAGAGCTACAGAGTATGATCCAGAAACTTGCTGACAAGAGTAAAGAAGTGGGATTAAAAATGAACTTTCAGAAGACAAAAGTGATGTACAATGCTTTTACAAGAAATGAAGATTTATCGATTGATGGAGAAAAGCTGGAGATAACAGACACGTACGTTTATCTTGGACAGCAGATATCAAGTGAGGGATCACATTGGTGAAGAAATTAATCGGCGTACAAAACTTGCCTGGAGAGCTTTTGGAAGAAACAGCGTAATTTTCAAGAGCAATATGCCATTATGTCTTAAAAGAAAAGTGTTTGATCAATGCATCCTTCCAATGCTTACGTATGGTGCAGAGACGTGGAGCTTAGCTAAAAGAGACATACAAAGGCTGCAGACAACTCAAAAAAGCATGGAGAGGTGCATGCTTGGTGTAACCAGGAGAGATAAGAAGATTAACACGTGGATCCGAAAAATGACAAGAGTGGAAGACATCATGATCAGAGTTAAATCCCTGAAATGGCAATGGGCTGGACATACTGCCAGAAGAACAGACCATCGATGGACAGCCGAAATTTTAGATTGGATTTCAAGGGACAGGAAAAGACCCAGAAGAAGACCACATGGAAGATGGGTGGATGAAATTAGAAAGTATGCGGGAGTGACATGGAGGAGACTGGCACAAGACAGACCGTTGTGGAGGAAACTTGGGGAGACCTTCGTCCAGCAGTGGATTAATAATGGTTGACAGTGATGATATAAAAAATTTTGTAAATGTTTACAAAAAATTCCATAACGAAAACAATGTGCAAATCAGAAAAAGAGTAAAAGAAAGGTAGAAAAGGTAATCATTAATGCTGTGAATTTAAAGAGTTTCAACATTCAAACCAACTTTTCGGATGTAATGTTAACTGAAATGTTACGAACTTACCAGTTACAACCCTAAAACCACGTTACCAATACTGGAAAATTACCGTTCTAAAGAAATTCGAAGGCATGTGATACAAAAGTAAAGAAAAGTTATCGATTTTTTTCTGAGATCGAAATATTGTTTAGCGGGTTTTTGCATTTTCGCACGCAGTAAAAAACAAAGGTAACAGAAATCGAAATCATCCAAAAAAAAACGTTTTTTCATTACATCAAATCAAATTTTTTGCTTGGAAAGTATTTGATTTTAAAATTTAGCATTTTTCATATGAACGGTTACCAAGCAAGCAAAAATTTATGTTATTTGCCTTCGTTAAATAAGTTCTGCAACTGTAGTTATGTGAACTTTGTATTTTTGTGATCATTTAGGAAACATTTTCAAGAATGCAATTTAAATTTTGAAGTATATTATTATTATTACTGTAATATGGGTGCTATAAAACGCTTGGAGTATTCAACAGCAAGGGAATTAGGTCATGATATCATATATCACTGAGAAATATGAATCTAATTTTTATGACACAACGAGATAGCGGCTCGCTTTTGTAGTTAGCCGAAGCTCTACGTTTTGTAGAGCCTTTCCATTTACAGTCGAAGTACTTCTTGATACTGGGTGCTTTTTGAGATCATTCAATAACTTTTATTGTTCTTTGTCTCATACCGTTTTACCCCATCTTCTAACGCAGTTGCTCCTCGTCATCAGAAAACACACATTGTATGCAGCTCCTGTTCTTAAGTTTCGTGTACTTATGGATGGACTGAACAGTAACACTACATGGATATTAGTTCATTTTTTAGAACTGCATTGCAAAGCCTTCAAGATATCAAGTGCTTAAAGAATTACAAGTGTCAATTAAATGGTGATCAGATGTTTCTAAATCACTATTGAAGTCACGAAATCCGACATCTTGATGTTTTACCGTCTTTTCCCAACACTTTAAATTTTAGCAGATGGTAGAAATCATTCTAATATTATTTTATTTAATCATCAAAACCTGATTGTTGTTAACACTTCCAACTAGAGGTCTGTACGGGCCGAGTCGGTCTTTTTTCGTTTAGAGAACAAAGCAACTGGCCGGACTTTTTTTATTGCAATGGCAAAGAAAGAAAGAAAAAAGTCATGCTCCCCGATTTCCTGGTCTGTTTAACTGTTTCGCTGACTTTACTTACTTCCATGACATAACCCAGGGCATAATCACAAAGGCAAGGAGAGGCACTCACCGTGTTTTTACCATCTGTAGGTATTAAGATAGTGAAACAACTTTGGGGCTTGTTGACAACAAAAAGATTCGACCCCAAGCGAGTGTATGTGTGTAGTGTGGAGCGGGAGACTGTGGAGCCGACGACGGGGGTTGTCTGTAGTGGGTTGGGGTGTGTGAGGGAGAAAGAGAGAGGGACGACATATATTTTTTCTTTTATCCCCAATCTGTATAGGGATTGACTTTTGTAGTGTTACAAACTTACTAGTTCAGAGAATGGGAGATTTTGAACGCGCTTAGTCTTCCTTTTTCTTTCTCTTCAAAGGTTATATTCTTCGATAATTGTTGAAGTTTATATAACGAGGAACAGTACACCAATCAAGTAGTAAATAGTAGCACTATACTAGTGATCCGATTTATTGGCGTATAGGAAATAGCGTAGAAATAACCATACGCCAATAAATCGAATCACTAGTATAGTGTTACTATTTACTTGTTGAAGTTTAGTTAATATCTTTAGGCTTACATGCAACAAAATATTTCCAATAATATCTCAATTCATTATTTAATTTTCACAGTTTAATAAACTACAATAGAAAAACAAAGTAATAGCAAATGGTACATCACGGGCCCGGCCGGGACTAAATAAGAGCTGTAATTGACGTGCCCGGGCCGAGTGTCTAATATAACGGCCGTTCCATAAAAACTGAGAGTAAAATTACGCAAAATGAAGACATATAGGTACAGCAAAATATATGTTATTCTTTCTCAAAGTACTTTCCCTCGGATGATATGCAACGGTCCCATCGTTCAGTCCACTTTTCAAAGCATGTGGCGAAGGCATTTTGTGGAAGCTGCTTTAGCGACCCCTGTACAGCTTGAATAACGTCAGCATCTGTGTTGAATGTTGAGCCACGGAACTTCTTCTTCATTATTGGAAACAGCCAGAAATCTCACGGGGTGAGATCAGGGCTGTAGGCAGGCTGTGGCATGATTTCAATGCAGCATTTCGTAAGAAACTGTTGAACACAAGCAGCCACATGTGGGCGGGCGCTATCATGGTGTAGGGTCCACTTACCCACCAGTTCCGGTCGCTTAATCGATATGTGTCGTCGCAGACACTTCAAGACTGAAATATAATGCTCATCATTGACAGTAATTTATGGAGGAACGGCATGCTGTTATAGACCACACCTTTATGATCAAAGAAAATTATCATCATCACCTTCCCAGCTGATTTGGTTTGGCGGACTTTTTCGGAGGAGGCGAGGCTGTGTGTTTCCAGACACTCGTTGCGCGCTTCGTGAGGGCGTCAAAATAGTGGACCCATGTTTCATCGGCAGTAATTACTGTGTTTAGAAATTTTGGATCTTTGCAATAATTTGTTTCCACTCATGACACACCCGTACTGTGGCTAACAATTGTTCTCTCTTCAGGTGATGAGGTACCCATCTGGAACACACTCGATGCAACAGTAACTTGTAGCGTAGAATGCGGAATGCCAACGGTTTTGAAATATTAGTTGACGCCGCTATGTCTTCACACGTCATTCGTCGAACTTCTTGCAGGATTGGCCAAACAGTGTTAACAATACGCTCCGTAACAACACTTTCAGGTCGACCAGGCCTATAAGAACAAGTTCTCCCAACAAATGCCCTTTTTTTGAAATCATGGTGCCATCTAAAAATCGTTGACTCACCCAAACATATTATCTTTGTAAGCTTTTTTCATTAAATCAACTGTTTCTGGAGCCGTTTTACTCAAACGATAGCAATATTTTGTCGCACAACGCATTTCATTTCTTAAGTCTGAATCACTCACCTCCATAGCTGTATGGCGAAATGCAGACGTACATTAAACAACTGCGGAGCAACAAAACCAGAATCCTCGGCCCCGGCTAATAACCGTTGCCGTAGATACTTCCTTAATTCGGTTCGTTGTTTGCGTGGTTATTTTCCCCCTTCGCACTGTTGCCAACTAAAAAAAAAAGTCTCAGTTTTTATGGAACGGCCTTTGTATTTGAAACGGGGCCTGGCTAGGCCGGGCCGAGCTCACCAAATAAGGCCCGTGCAGACGTCTACTTCCAACTGAAGGCGAAATTAGCAGTTTTTCAGAGCCATCAAAGTTTCAAATGTAAAAATTCCTAAGTTTAACCGTACGTTTTGAATTTTTATGAAATTGTCTTCATTTGAAGTCTTTGGACTATCAAAACAGGGAGATTTCGTAGACAGTGTGGGACTTATATTAAACAGCATCAAATTTTTAATTTATTTATTTTGTGAAATGTGGTGCTTGGAAACTCCAGCTGGCAACCTTCATCGCTATCCGGTGAAAAAAATAAAGTACTCCTGTTATTTTTACGGGCAGGTTTCACTTCTAAAGTAAATATTTATACTAAAAAAATCGGTAGCTTTTCATTTACATTTCACCAACATTCATTGAAGTTATTGTTCATGTCGTACCGCATAATTTCTTTTTCTCCTACTCTGTAGTCGTCAAAGTTTTTCCGTTTGTGGTCACATATTAACGTAGCGATACTCTCAATAGCGATGGAATAACTTTTTCCGGGTCCATTCTTTATAGAAAGAGAAACCTTGCGGTTTTGGAGTACAGATCTTATTGTCTATATTTGTTTATGCCACAATGACTGGTGAAATCACGCGTTCCACTTTTGAAATTATATGTGGTTCCAAACATTGTGCAATCTTTCAAGACCAGCAGATCTCGAACGATTGTTATGTCTGTTGATCTGGCAAGTTTCGTAATTTCCTTAATTCAGATGCGTAGTTACAGTTGGAAGAATATTCATCGGGAGATGCTTCTGTAGCGCGTTAGTTTTTTTTAAAGATCTCGACGACTTAGTGGGAGATGCCTCCGTAATGTGAAACTCTTAGGGATGTGTAGTATTTGTGGAAATCAGTCGACCGGTTCTAACATGTCAGATTAGTTGCTTCTAAACTTCTTTTAATGATATATCCTTACTTAAAATCATGTTCATTGTGCGGCCCAAATTAAACAGTTCAGTATTTCCGTAGTACAACATCAAAAAAGTATTTGGAAAACAAACTTATAGACATATTATAGTTGACTCGCAATTTTAAGTCTTCTGAATAATTTAACTGTTGAATGAAATTGCAAGAATGATTACTTGAAATTAATGAGAATACGAAGCCTTTCCCATAATAACTGAGAGTGAATTTATTACCAGTCATGGGCATCCATATAGGGGAACAAAAGGGGGCACCCCTCCCCTGGAAATTGAATGCCCTTTCTGCTCTTTGAAGTTAATGCAAAGATTTTTGCGATAACACTAATTCTGATTAATAACAAAGAACTGTACATCAACTATACTTAAAACGGTTTTTTAACTATACTGACAATCCGAATTTCTTGGTGTAAGATAGAAATCAAAGTTTCCAAGCTTTCGCACATCAACCAGTTGGGTTTCTCAAGGAAGTTAGACAGAGAAATCCATCCTTTCTCAAGGTTGGCTTTTTCAAAGAAGGCTGTCTTGTGTCTACCTTCTTTGAGAACGTCAACTGGTTGATGCGCGAAAGCTTGGAAACTTTGATTTCTAATCTACACGAAGAAATTCAGATTACTAGTATAGTTATACTATTTTAACTAATTCTGATTCCTGTTTCTTCTGTGGAACTTCTGGGTGCGTGAATATGCCGTAGAAATGAGAAAAACGTAAGGAATTTCCAGTAGAATAAGCCGAAATTTACAGTTCAAATCAATAATGAAATTTCCTAATTAAAAACGAGGAGCTGTACACCAATTATGTAATAAATAGTAAAGCTATGCTAGTAATCCGATTTATTGGCGTAGGAATATATAAATAAGCGTTTCCAAGCTTTCGCACATCAACCAGATGGCCTTTTCAAGGAAGTTAGACAGAAACTGCCTTCCTTGAAAAAGCCATCTGGTTGATATGCGAAAGCTTGGAAACACTCATTTATATATTTACCATTTATGACATTTCCTATTGCATTTACCATTTATGACATTTCCTATTGCATGCTCGAGAGTATATACATACAGTATGGAAAAGGATGAAAGGCGAAGAAATGAAAAAATTATCATCCTCTTCAGCAACTATTCACTGATGGGCAATGATCTCCCGAAACTTTTCCCAGAAATTTGTCTTGAGTGTATTTTTTCCTTTTTGGGTACTAAATGAGTGATCTCTTGGGGTTTCGTAACGCATGTGACGCAGGGAGACAAAATTGGATCAAAAGAACAGCAAAAAATTGCCTTTATTCTCCTAACAGTCTGTCTAATTTCATTTATCTATCTTTCTATATAGTGTTTTGGGTCTTCTGGTTTCCAATTTATTTTATATGTTGTGAGTGTGTGGTAAAACCAGTTAGAAAACAAGAAGGCACAGTAGAAATTTGCATACAGTGTTTGTAAATGTTATCCTCAGTTACAATTTGTGTTTGCTTCCCCCTGAAAATTAAGCTATGGCCAGAGGCGACTTTAAATCTTTTGGGGCCCTAGGCGCTAAATGATTCTGGGGCCCCTCCTTCCCTTCCTTATCCCTTCAGAAATTTTCATCCGTCAGATTAACAAAAAAAAAAAAAAAGTAAAGTCAAGAAAAATGTTTTTGCGTTTTTAAAATACCATTCTATCATAAATTATTATAGAACGTTTCGTAAGAAACAGCGCCAATGTAATCGGTTTGTCTGCCCGTGCACATTGAACTTTTTGTTTTTACAGATATTTCAAAAACTATTTTTACGGCTAATAGAAAATCAAAGGGCATTAAGTTTGGCACTTTAAACATCCCATGTACACTCACGGACAATGAAATATGCGCACCTATAGAAGCAAACATGCTACGACCGCGTGCAAATTACTAGAGTGCATGCTGGTATGCAAATGATCCACGTTTGGTGCGATTGCGCATGCCCGCACACCCTGTGGTGGGGCTACAAGCACGAACCGGCAGCCTTATAAACCGGCGTATAGTCGATGTCCTTTAATCAAGCCTGAGCTTGTTTTTAGCTTAACAGCCAGTGCCTCAACATCCTTGAGATCCTTGAAGGGTGCGATGGATAGGTGCATCCATCGCGCTCTTCAAGGATCTCAAGGATGTTGAGGCACTGGCTGTTAAACTAAAACCAAGCTCAGGCTTGATTAAATTAGCTCCCGTTTCTAACAGTCTAGGGAAGGTATCTTCTGACGATGATCTTGACATCCTCTTTGGGAACCCCATTCTCACTGTAGTGGCTGGTGACTGGAATGCTAAACATCCTGACTGGTTTTGTCGTTCAACTGATAGTGCTGGGGTGGCACTATCGCAATACATTGACAAGCTGGACCTTACAGTTGCAAGTCCGGTCCATCCTACTTGCACCCTGTCACACGGGGTTGGCAATGTCATTGATTTTGCTGTCCTCCAGTTTCTGAAGCACTTTTATCAGGTCTCTGTGGTTTCTGGGCTTGACTCTGATCATGATCCAGTCCTACTGAGATTAAACGGAATCGCAGTCACTCAGCGGACGATGATGTATACTGATTGGAAGTTGTTCCATGAAATTATTGCTCAGGTTGATTCCCCTACGGTGAACACTAGTACTTGCTCGAACGTCGACAGTGCGGTGGAGGAAATCACTCGTTGCATACAGGCAATCTTTGATCGATGCAGGAAGCCCTCAGCTCCTGCCCGAGACCATTGTGCACTTCCTCCACCTATTGTCCGGATGATCCGGGAAAAGAACACGTTCCGGAGGATCTGGCAGCAGTCGAGATCTGCCGACGACAGGGTTCGCTATAACTCGTGTCGCGATCTCGTCAGGGCAGAAATCCGCGCATTCAGGGAACTCCAATGGAAAAAGTACCTTCTCAACGCGGGTCAACCTCGTCAGGATGATGTGTGGACCATCCTTCGGAAACTCCGATGTAGTAAGACTGTCATACCGCCCATTCTCGGTTCACAGGGTTTGGTGTACGGTGATGACGAGAAGGCTGGGGTCCTTTCTGGTGCCCTGGAGGAACAGTTCTCACCTCATGACATCCAAAATCCTAGTCACACGGATAGGGTCATGGAGGCTTTAGCTACATACGATCTTGATGATACAGAAGAGGTCATCTCGCCTGTTAGTTACCTCGAGGTAACTCGACACATCAAAAAGCTAAATGTGAAGAAAGCTCCCGGAAGAGATGGAATTTCGGCAAGAGCTGTTCAACTGCTCCCTGAGAGCTGGATTCTGGTACTGGTGGAGATTTTCCACGGGTCTCTCCGGCTGAAGTATTTCCCCAGACACTGGAAAAAAGCAGTATTAGTGGTGTTGCCCAAACCTGGAACCAATCATACCTTATCTGAAAACTACCGTCCAATATCTCTCTTGCCCATCCTGGGTAAGCTCCTTGAGAGGGTCATCCTCTCTAGACTTCTAGAGTTCTGTAAAGCTAATGGTGTGATTCCTGACGAATAGGGTAGTTTCCGGGCGAAGCATGCTACGTTCCACCAGTTGATCAGACTTACGGAATTCGTTTTTGAAGGACGAGAGAAGAGCGAGCACACTGCAGTCTTTCTGGACATCAGCAAGGCTTTTGACCGCGTTTGGCATGATGGTCTCCTGCACAAGTTGCAGAAGCTTCAATGCCTTCGCTCACTTGTTGAGCTGATTGGCTCGTACCTCAACAGCCGCAGTTTCACTGTTCAGATTAACGGTGAGCTTTCTTCGGAAAAGAAGATTCGGGCTGGCGTTCCTCAGGGTTCGGTTCTTGGACCAACGCTGTTTTCCATTTATCTGCACGACTTATCCAAACCCAAACAAGGGCAGGTCATGATGTACACAGATGATACAGCTGTTGTCATCAGGTCCCTGAACAAAAGCAGAGCAGTGAAACTCCTCCAGGACTTTCTCTCTCAGCTGGAAACCTACTAATCAATCCGTCTAAGAGCAGTGCGCTGTTGTTTTTTGGATCTCTCCAAGGAGTACCGAAACTCGTTGTGTTAAGAGACAATCCCCTGGGCTACCTTCACTAAGTACCTAGGGCTTTAACTAGATTGTCGACTTTCGTGGGTGGCGAACACCAGCTAAAGCACGAATAAAGCTAGACAATGCCTTGGGCAGCTAGCTCCACTACTCCGCCGGAGAAGATTCCTTACAACACGGCACAAAGTACTGCTGTACAAGACGGTCGTCAGGCTGGTGCTTACCTACGCCTCCTCCATGTAGATTGATATTAGTAGGAAACAGCGAGAGAGAATCGAGAGGGCGCAGAGCCGAGCACTTCGAATGATCACTGGGGCTCCCCCTTGGACCCCATTTCGGAACCTGAAGAACAGAATTGGAATCGAGGAGGTACATGAGTTTCCCACCAGACTCGCCAAAAAGTTCTTCAAGAAAGCGGAAACCCACCCTAATGGACTTGTTAGGGGCCCGGTTGAGTACAATCCCAGCGAATTCCTTAGGTATCCCGGAACTAAGGCGGCGATCGTTGACCCCCTTTGACAGAGAGAGTAAGTATGTGAACGCTGGTGTGCTTAGACAGACCACTACCCCGTTCTTTTTCAGATTGGCAACGAGATGGTGAAAATGGATTCTGCTCGGACATTTGAATTTGGTATTGTTGAGTTTCAGTCACTCCCTGGTGCGTCGGCGTCCAGGTGGTGTTGTGGTTCTCTGGGGTGTTGTGCTGTGCTTCGTTTCCCTTTACCCCCTTCCTCACGGACTGGTGTCACGGATCACCCTCTCCTTTCACTACATTTTTCTGTTTGTCCTTCCTATTAATTTCTGTTTGTCTTTCCTATTAATTTCTGTTTGTCTTTCCTATTAATTTCTGTTTGTCTTTCCTATTAAGTTCACTTGCTCATATCTTCTAGCTTCCTATTTCTAAGGGTAGTTTTAGACCTGGGGTCAGACACTCCCTTCCTAAAACTTCTTCAAATACCATACCATATCCCATGAAAGCAACGTTCGTGACTGCCACGGGAAGGACCTCAGGTTCGATCCCAGGCAGGTACGAACGCTCGATCCACTAAATATCCGCCGTTCGTCGGATGGGCACGTTAAGCCGTCGGACCCCGGGTACTGGCCCCCGGTAATAAATAAGGACGTCTTCCTCCCCCAATACTTTGCTTCAGTGCCACTTTCCTATCGGGCACTCTAGCCCCAAGTCTCCTAGCTTCCTCTTTCTAAGGGTTTTTTAAGACCTGATGGGGTCAGACACTCCCTTCCTAAAATCCTGTACATATGATCTGATCTGTCCCATGAAAGCGAAAAGCACCGGCCGACACAAGCAAGAGTACAGAGTGACAAGAATGCCGGGTAGACGCCAGAGACGTCGATTTACGCAACTTACGGACTTTGAGAGAGACCTGATCATTGGGCTGAAAACCGCAGGGTAGTCGACGCGCCGTATAGCTCGCCACGTGGATCGTTCTGACCATACCGTCCGACTGTGTTCGGAGCAGTGGACACGTGTCAGCAATGCCATACGGAGGAGTGGCTCCAGACGGACCAGGAGGACCACTGGTAGAGCGGATCGACGGATCGTGCACCGGGCACGAACGAAACCCAAGGGGACCCGGTCCACAAAACAGGCAGATGTAGCGGCTCCTGTGTGCCCACGAACCATTTCTCGATGCCTCGCAGAAGCGAATCTGCGATCCCAGCGCCCCTTACGTGTGCTGTCATTAACACCGGAACATTGCCGGCTCCGTTTGAAGTGGTGCCATGCCAGAGCGACGTGGAACGCCACAGCCTGGTGATGTGTGGTGTTTAGCGATGAGTGCCGCTTCGTTTTGGAGACAGATGATCA